>JARHVA010001909.1:607500-1930000 GCA_037957365.1 Torreya grandis
GCTCTAAATCTATGAAGATGGCTAAATTGACTTATGAACTATGGTGAGTTTGAGAACCCATTTTGTAGAATAACTTATAAATGGAGTGGGTTCTCTATGTTGTAACACTGATCTATGTGGTGGTGTAGAGAGAGTCCCTCTATAATCCACAACATGTTTCTAATGCATGGGTCTTTCTAAGAAGTGTCTCTATGGGAGAGTATGCATACATGGTACTGATGTAAAAGTAGACCTCACCTACACTTGTGGCTTAATTGATATCAGATGTGTGTTAATATGCTCTATGTGTTGAAAGAGAATTGGTTTCTACTATATAACTAGTTGTGGAATAGATAAAGGATACTCATATGGATGGAACTCAACTATAACCACTTGATTAACATGTATATATTTGAGACATTCATGTAAAGTGTATGGAATGGATCGAAGTTGTTGCATATAAGGCCTACCTAATAACATGTTAAATATTTTAGCACTAGATACCACTATGAATTTGGTGGCCATGTGTGTGGGTCTAACCTATAATGGTATTACCATCTCCTTAATGGATCTCTAAACATGGCCACTAAAACCATGAATAATTGTATCTTTTTTATAGATGTCATGTTTTGAATAACCCAAGTGTTAGATAAGTGTGATAGTAAACATGTTGACGCTTGACCCATTTTCAACCATGAAACTCTAAATACGATGATGATCAATTTAGGCTCTTACAAAGAGTGTAGAAATCTGTGTCATCATCAACTATCTCTTGCTCTAAGAAAGTGATGAGATGTCTAGTTGACATTATAGTATGATACACACTGGTGATATTATTTAGAGGGTATGTGTCCATTGTTTGAGTTTGATAGGATGCTAGTGGTGGATGTACCTAAAAAGTCTAGTGAACACCTAAAGTTCTTGTTGTATTATTAGTTGTATGCTTTGGAAATAGATCTAAACATATTTTCAATGATTTTGCTTCCATTTGTTGTGGTCTAGGTGTCTTTGTAGGAGTGTCAAGATCAATGATATTAGATTCAATTAAATATTTTATCTTATGTCACTATTTAATTCATATATTTTTAGCATGCCTTGGTACCCTATGATAATCTTAGAATGCATTTGAATCATACTTATTTGTAAGAGGCCTAGTCATTTCAACCTCTTTGATGGGAAGGAGAGATATGACCTTGTATTCTAAGAGATGTTATAGAACCTATGTTGTAGACTAAGGAAGAGTCATGAAAGTTATCTTTGGAGGAGCTAATAAGAATGAGTGAGGAGGTGGCTCTATATCTGAATTAACTATCATTTTTTAATCATTCTTATTCTCATTGGGCTTTACCTTGTATGGGGGTTTATTGAAACTCTTAGTATTTGAATATGATCCAGTTGTGTAAATTAGTTTGCCCATAGAGAGAATCTTGACTTCCTATTCCTTAACTATATGACAAATATTTGTGAATGATGAAAACTTTATGAATAATATAGCTTCATGCAATGTTGGTAACAAAATCTACTGGAATATGTCTTGGAGTTATCTATCTTCCCTGGATCTAGTCATCTTAGCTAATATAGTTTTATATTGCAAGACATATTTAGTTATTGGCTCATTGGAATTTTATTTGAGTTGTACCACTTGAGCATAGGAAACCTTATCATTGATATTTATTTAAAAGTGTGATAAAAACATATATGCCAATAGATTAAATGTTGTGATAGTTTGTTTAGGAATATCATAAACCATTGTAGTGCATAATCCATTACACTATGAGGGAACAATTTAGTAAAGAGCCAATCATTGGACACATATTCCAAACATGTTTCTTTGAAATCTCATATATGGTACTTTGGGTCACCCTTACCATCATACAAAGTAAGCTTTGGTTCCAAAAATCCATATGGAAAAGGAGTTACCACTATGTGTTGTGCCAAAGGTGTATGTAAAAGAACATGAAAATCCAAAGCATGAGATGGTCTAGTAGCACCCTACTAAAGATGTAACACATTGGCATGTAGATCATGGATCTCATGCATAAGTTATTATACATTTGGAGAGGAGGAACTATCCATAGGAGGTGTTTCCATTATTGGAATTTTTCAAGTTAGAATAAGTTATTGTGTAACCTGATTTTACCCCAAAGTAGGTGTAACAATATTAGCATCTAGGGGGGTAGAAGATTGACCATTATTATATTTATGAATCTATTTGTGGATAATATGGATAATATCATCTTGTATATCTTAATGTTTATAAATGAAATCTTAAATTGTCTTCTATTGGTCTCATCGAATCGGTTATTGAATTTTTCCATTGTAGGTTTGAAAGTAGGAAAACTAAATGTTATATATTTTAAAACTTTTAAGAAATTTAATATATTAAATATTGCCAAAATAAAATAATAAATTATATTTGAGATTTTGAAATTAAATTCTGAGAATAAAATACATAAGGATACAAACCCTAAGAGCATTTAGGGCTAGGGTTAGGGTAGTATTCACAGTAAGTTAATTTCACCAAATGATTTAACTTTGAAGGGTTTATGGAGTATAAGCCCTATATCATTGAAGGGTCTGAGTATAGTAAACTAGGATAGAAATATAAAATAAATATAGCCACTAATTTACATAATAATTGATCTAATATTATTTTTCTAAAAAATATCAATGAATGACACAAATGAGTACTTAAATGGAAACTGACTGAGAGAGATTATCTAGAGGCTAAAAACTAGTGTGGAAATAAATCTAAGTGTCATAAACAAGGTCTAATTGTCAAAAACTCTCCTAGATAGTAATTTTGGGGTGTTAGTGTCCTAATTTTAGTTCTAATGTCCTTTATATAAGAATTATCTAGTCTTCTAGGTGTACCTTTGATTGAGTCTAAATTGCATGTACATGTGCAAATAAACTTTGATTCACTGCCTATGCATTGTTTTGAGTTGATTTAGGAGCAAACCCTAAACCTCCATGTTGTTAAGGTATTTGAGTGGCACAAGAAGAAAAAGTGTGATGTTATTTGGGTATGATGGACATCCATAACATCCTGTTGTATTCAAAGTTTCCTACACACTAATACTCTAAGGAGGGATCAAGCTCGATGTAGTTTTTTTGCCTAAGTGTTTGGTGAAAATGTAAGTGAATACTAGTATGAGTGTTGACTTAAGTGCTTTGGATGAGGCTTAAGACTAGGAATATGTGTATTATAGGGTTTACATGGTTGTATGACTGTATGCAGAAGTAGGGCAAAATAGGGATTAATAACATTGATTATGCATAACTTATTCTAAGTGTCTTTAAGTATTTTGTATTTGATTTCCATCTAGTGGATAAAGGAATTAAAATCATGTATATATACTAATATGATACTTGTATAGGGTCTTAAATAGATTGAGGCTAACCCTATGTATCTTAGGAATTGAAAATATATTCATTGGGGTTGAAGTTAGGCAAGGGGTATTAGCACTGAAAGTGGGACACTAGCACGGGTAAGTCATAGTCATTGCACTCAAGTGGAATTTTATATGACCACTTTTTTTTTATCATTGTAATAAATATCATATTTATACTTTCCATTTTTAGCATATCTTAGTATAATAAATTTAGTATATTTCTTATCTGAGTTTTATAATTAATTATCCTGATATAGATATGTTTATCACTCTTGTGCTTATTAGCATATATATTTTAACCCTAACCCCATAGGATCCTTATCAACCTAGGGTTAATAAAATATTTATTTCCACTAAATTTAGAGGCATTTTTCCAATATTGAAGCATATTGGCCTCTAAAATCTTGATACTCATAGTTTCTAACCATGTTACAAAGTTCATCAAAATATTATTAAGTGTTGAAGGCCACTATGTCTTTAAAAAATAAGAGTAAAATCTAAGAGTGTGTTCTTCATAATTAGATATCAATAAATTGGTGAGTCCTTTTTAAACCATAATTTTGAATCTATACACATTATCATTAGGTCCATTTTTAAGTTGGGTGATCTATGAAAATGTCACATTCATGTTAATGTTGAATGAAATGTGAGCTAAGAAATCATTGGCTAAATCATTGAAAGAGTGTATGGATCTAAAGGGAAAAGCATAAACCAAAATATGAGTATAGTCCTTAAGGATTCTAGGAAAGAGATTTATCAACAATTTATATTTATGCACAAATTTGAGAAAATAAATTTGGAAATATTTGATGTGATGAGAAGGATCACCTTTACCATTGAATATTTCAAACTTGACAGCCATAAAATTAGTAGGTAAAGGGTGGGAATAGACATTTTAAGTCAAATGGTTGAGTAATATATTATATTAGTTGACCTTATGACTTGACTTGTGAGTCACTCAAGAAATCAATTGAATTTTTTATTTCATAGCATGTATGGTTTGTGTAAGAGAAATAACTTTGTTGTTTTGGGACATGAATGTGGTATTATAAGTAGGAATGGAAATTCTTTGTAATTGAGATCATATGGAGAAAGGATGAAGCATGGGTAACATGTTGATATGATTAATGAAATTAGGAATCCATAAATGAGGTATTAAAACCATTTTTATAAGGTAAATAAATGATATGACAACTAAAATAATCAAGAGGAGTTACAACATTAGAACCAATTTGAGAAACAACAACATTCTTAGGCATGGTAAGGGAGCCTCTATAAGGTTGATCTAAATTATAAGCATTAAAAATGCATATCTTCAATGCAAGGCTTTTGATTAAGGTCTACTTTTTAATATCATTCAATACATATAATAGTTCACTAATTTCTTTAGGATTATCTAGGATGTATTTTTTAAAAAGCCAAGTCTTTCAACCCTAACTTTCTCTTAATTATAAATATCAATAGTTTGGGATATTGTCACAACATTATCATTCACATCATTATAATTCATATCATTTGCATTCAAATCATGCACATTTATATCATTATCATCCACATGTGTATCAAAATAAGGAACGTTAACATAATTAATAGTCACAATTTTATTTTTCAAATAAGCACAAGTATTAACTGAAGGAGTATCAAAAAAATTAACAAGGTTGTGGGTGTGTTGGGGGGGGGGGGGGGGAATGAAAGTATTCATATGATTTGAATGATAAATCAAAAATAAAAACTAGGTTTTGTAACAATACACATGAAACTAAGGCTAATGATGGAGAAACAAATAAGCTCAGTCTTAGAAAAATGAGATCTATTAACATAAAAATAATAGATTACCTTACAAGTTAAGGGAATGTGCAATGAAATCTAGGTAACACTAACCACACATAAGGGGTGTCCTTAATAGGAGGACATAATAATGCAAGGGTTTAGGAAATTTTAGGTAAAATAAGATATAATATGTAATACAGTTACAATCTAACCCTTTAGAGTGTAAGAAGGCACACTTTCACAAAAATATTTTATTGAAAAAAGTATTTACATGTATAATATAATAAACTAACCTTAATACATGTGTTTAATTTATATCTAAATAGGTTACATTAATATAATAGTTAAAAAAATATTTGCAAAAAAAGAAAGATTGGAATATTAAAATGCATAGATTTAAGGATTTGAGATGAATACTAAATTGTATCAAACTTTGTGAATTTTTGAAGACTAAACTTTGTTGGAAATGGGTATAAATGTTGAGATGAACAAAACTCAAAAATATTTTTAGAATTTCACAACTTTAAAATTTTATTAGTGCATGGTGTATGGTTCTAGGGTTAGTATATTGTCTTAGTTCCTAACTACAATTTTAGTCAAGCTAGTGTAAGGTTTTGGAAACCTTTTTTTTTCAAAATAAATCAAACGACTGAATTCCCCTAATTTTTTACTCCAAAAACCTTGATTTATTTTTATAGATATGTTGAGGAACACCTTAAAATCCCTATCCTTTCTTGAAACTCTAATTCGATTAAATTGCCTTACAAAACCTTGAAAAATGTGGGAAGTTATGAGGGCCCTAACTTAGTCAACCCCATGTTCTTTGAAAATTTGGAAACCAACACTCAATAGAGTTTGGAAAGCAATCATGGTGATGAAATTCCTAATATTTATATGTCATTTTATGACATGATCAAAGCAATGATGTAATATCAAGACTTGGAATAGAAATATGATCTAATCCTTAGAGTTTGCTTTTCATTATAACTCTATTTTCTAGGTCTAATCTTCTACTTGTATCTCTCTTTCAATTTTATTTTTTATTACTTTTTCCTTCTCAATTCCCTTCCCATATGCACTAATACCCTTGTGTATGCATAGACTTTGAACCTTATTTGCCCATAAACTAACATAAAAAGGATGAAAAGTCAATAAAATGGAGCACAAACTTAAAAGAAATAAAGAGAAGGGTCAAGAGAACCCACAAAATCAAAATAATAGGACCATACACTACATTTTTGGTCAACCAAGAATATACATTACATTTTTGGTAAAAAACACCTTGAAATAGAGTTTTGAACATTTTAGGAGCATCAAGAGTCATATCAAGACAAACAAATAGTGAGTTTGTAGGTTTTTGTTTATTCAAAGATGAATGGTGGTATTATCTTTGCTCTTGAATGAACATAAAGTAAAGTTATAAATAAATCACAAAATATAAAAGGTAAGACAAAACACAAAATAAATGAAAAAACATACCAATAAAAACCTAATATAAATTGATAATAAATGCAAGACCTAAGGCACTAAATGCTTGAATCCCTAGGGGAGGGTCTAGAACTAATTTTGAGATGTCTAGGAATGTGTAAAGACTTTCACAAAATCTAGATAAGTATCTAAAGAGGCCCTATGGTGGGTCTAGGGCTAAGCCAAGGATGTGTGGTCTTAAGTAACACTCATTGCACTCAAGTGACATTTTATATGACTACATTTCCCCCTCCCCCCCCCCATCATTTTAGAAATACATCAAAGTGAAATGACTATGATAAAATAAAAAGAAGTGTGCCTAGACTTACATATGAGGTAAACTCTATGAATCTGGGTCTGAATGTGCAAAGTAAGCTCTATTACATAACCTGTAAATGAAACATGTAATAATTAGTCCTTACTTAAGAGATATCAAAATCAAAGATAAAACTCAGTAAAGAGATAAAATAAAGATGAAAGAAATGAATAAACCTTACTCGGTACATGAAAAAATGCAAAAAATTGATGACTTTCTGTGTGTTTGTGTGTAGATAGTGATCAAATAGTGAATATCTTAGACTGATTTGATGGCTTGATCAATCCCCATGTGGGTGGATCAATAACTCAATTTAGTTTTTACTCTATCATTTCCCACCCATGCTCTATGGATCATATATTTTGAATAACTTAGATTGGACTAATGGCTTGTCTGACCCTCCTATGTAGGTGGATCAAGAACTCAAAATAGCCTATGACTCCATCATTACCTACCCATGTATAGTATATGCATCTGTAATTGAAACTATGAAATGTAACTATAAATTTATATGATGGCTTTGGGGTCATTTAGAAACAAAATGAAAAATGGCCAAGGGGCCATTCGAGTACTTAGGACTGTAGCTCAAGGACTACACAAAAATGCCAACCACTGTAGATGGAATAAGGCATCAAACTGGTGTGTAACTGGGTGCAAATGGTGTTTTAAGTATACCACATAGAGAATGACATGGATTTTGTCATTTCATATGAGATGAGTTGGTGTAAAACTAATCATGTGGAAATAATATGTCATGTACATGCCCCTAATTCTAATTTATGTGCATATGGATTATGGCCTGAGTTGTAGTAATATGTCTATGTATCTAAAACTAAAATGGGAGTGATCATGCTATAAATTATGCCTCCAATATAAGCAAACATGGTATGATTATGTTCAAAATTGAGCATAAACTAATCAAATATCATAACCTGTGACTGAAAGTGTGCAAATATGGGTTGTAGTTGTTGTGTCATTCTGTCAAAACTAGTTTTCCATATTTTTAGGCTACTAGATAGTAGAATTATACCTTGGATAGTAATGTGGAGTGTTAGTGTCCCATTTTCAATTTTAATGTCCTTATATGTTTTTTGTGTAAACTAAAACTAATCTGTCTGACTATTTTTCTAATTTTAAACTCTATATTTCTATGTTTGCATGCTAAAAACTAGAGTTTGAATGCACTCAAATGGCCTACTCTATGAAAAACCCCTGTGAATTCCCCCTCTTTTGAGTGAATTTGTTGTACCTATGTAATGACTCTCCTTAAAATAAAATATCTACATGATGCGTGTTAGACTAAGAATATATGATATATGTGTAATAAACTAATATAATGTGTATAGATGACATCATAATGTAAGATAATTTGAGCAAAAGTTGGTAATATATGATGTATGTTATATATAACATTCACAAGGTTGTCAAGATAGATATAATAATGTAAGTATGTGCTTGAAATGCATAATATAAGTAATAATCTGAGTAACTACCTAGGGGGATGGGGCATGATGTCCATCAAGGCTCCTGAGGAGGAATGGGAGATGCATGAGGGCACTCATGGCATATAAAATTGGGTGTAATTGTAACAAGTAGGATACAAGTGTCATGTCCATGATGTATACATAAAATCATACATACAACACACATGATGGACACAAAGTAGGCCAAGGGGCCATAATACAAGGGACATCGGCACATGTAAATAAATCTGAGCAAGATCAAACATACAAATACATGTTTAAATGTCTACATATGCATGCAACAAACAAGGTTGGCTTAGAGCCACATGGAATTACATGTTCAAATGTCTACCTACATAATCAATAAGGCACAAAAAAGGACATGGGCACATGTCCAAATCATATATATAATGAGTGGAAGTAGAATAGAGCTGTAGAATAATGGCATATTTAAATGTCCTTGAATAGATGTAGAAGTAAAGAGATAATTAAGTCTAAACTAGGAAACCTAGAAATGAAAGTATGCATGACCATGTGGTACACATTTATTGAGTTATGGAGCTAAAAGCTTCACCAAATGAGCAATTGCAAGGTTGCTGGTGTTACACAGTCACCGGCGTCGGTCAGGAGCGACCGACCTCGGTTAGGAGTCAACCAGAGGTTACCAACGTCGGTAGTGGATCAGTCGACATCGGTCATGTACAGACCAATAGGGACCAACGTCAGTCACCTGTGCATGCTAAAAAGTCTATTTTTGTGGTAGAGCAGATTGTTTGCATGAAAAGAGTTGCTATTAGTATTGAGTCTACGTTTCTATTTTTGGCAAGACTATTTTGGACCTTTGATTAAGAGGTATATCTAACGGTGGAGAATGCATGCTCATGAATTCTATTATTATATATAGGATTAGTTTTTCATAGCTTATTAAGACAATACATTGTAAATGTGAATCAATCTAGGTATTGGAGTTGGTTGTAATTGAGAGAGAAAACTCTTGAGGGAAAGAGATCTGTACATCTGAGAGGTGTGAGAAGAAAAATAGATTTCTTCAATTGTATTTCCTTTTGGAAGAGTTTAATACAAGTTTTTGGGTTGTTTCTTGTATCTCATATTCTTTGTTGTTTCTGATTCTAGTTACTTATTCTTTCTGGTTTAATTCTATGTTTAGTTGCTTGCACAAAGTAATCAATCTTGTTGATAGATCTTGATAAGTGGTATCAGAGCACCAGGTTACTAACAGGTTGTATCAGATCTGGTTAGTGTTTGTTGATTACAGGTCACTCACAGGGGTTTCTGATTGCGTGGGAGAAAAGCAATGGCAAAAGAAAGTAAACTTAGAATGGAGAAGTTTAATGGCAAAAATTACCAATTATGGAGAATGTAGATAGAAGATTATCTGTATCAGAAAGATTTATACTTACCATTAGCTGGGGTTTCAAAGAAGCCCACAAATATGCAAGATGAAGAATGGGAAGTTCTTGATAGAAAGGCTCTTGGATCTATAAGATTGAGTCTGGCATCTTCTGTGATATCCAACTTATCATAAGCAAAGTCTATGGTAGAGTTAATGGACACTTTAGCAAATTTATATGAAAAGCCCTCAGCTTCAAATAAGGTATATCTTATGAAGCAGTTATTTAATTTGCAGATGGATGAAGGTGGATCTGTATCTAATCATCTTAATGATTTTCATGGAATTGTAAATCAATTAAATTTAGTCAAAATAGTTTTTGATGATGAAATTAAAGCTCTTTTAATATTATGCTCTTTGCCTAAAATTTGGCATAGTCTGGTAATGGCAGTTCGTAATACTGCATCTGCCTCAAATATCTTGAAAGTAGATGATGTTGTTAGTGTAATCTTGAATGAAGAAATTTGTAGGAAAAGCACAGGGGAAACATCAGGGAATGCTTTAAGTTTTGAAAGCAGGGGGAGGCAAAGAGAGAAGGGCAAGCATTGGAGATCGAGATCAAAGTCAAAGATGAGCAATAGATCCAAATCTAGAAATGGCAGAAATATAATATGCTGGAATTGTGGGAAGAAAGGGCATGCAAAGAAAAATTGTTGGTTGAAAGTCAAAGAAGATAATCAACATGAAGAAGAAGCAAAATTTGCAGGTATTATTGCACAGGATGCTCTTATTTTTTCTTTATATAATAAAATAGAATCTTGAGTTTTAGATTCTGGTGCCTCTTTCCATGCAACCCCAAATAGGGAATATTTTAATGACTATGTCCATGGAGATTTTGGAATAGTTTGTTTAGGGGATGATGAGCCTTGTAAAATTATTGGCAAAAGAAAAGTGCAGCTAAAATTGCAGAATGGCAACACATGGGTGTTGAAAGATGTCATGCATGTCCCAGTCCTGAAGTGGAATTTGATCTCCATAGAAAAGTTGGGTGATGAGGGTTGCACAGTAACTCTCACAGCAGAATCTTGGAAAGTTTCCAAGGGTGCACTTGTAATTACCAGAGGTAAAAGAGTAGGTACTCTGTATTTATCTACTTGTATCACTGATCATTCTCCTTCTATTTTATCTACTTCAGATGTAGATGCAAAGTTGTGGCACTGTAGGCGTGGCCACATGAGTGAGAAGGTAATGACAGTTCTAAAGTCAAAAGGTAAGTTTCCATATTTGAAAAGCATAGATCTAGATTTTTGTGAGCATTGTATTTTTGGAAAGCAGAAGAGAGTGCAGTTTTTCAAGACTGGGTCAACAAAGAAGAGACACAAGTTGGAGCTTGTTCACACAGACGTGTGGGGACCAGCCCAGGTGGCTTCTATTAGAGGATCATAGTACTATGTTACTTTCATTGATGATGCTACAAGAAAGGTATGGGTCTATTACATAAGGAATAAATTTAAAGTTTTTGACTCTTTCAAAATATGGAAAGCTTTGGTTGAGAATGAAATAGGCATGAGATTGAAGTGCCTTAGATCTGACAATGGTGGTGAGTATTGCAGCTATAAGTTCAATAGTTACTGTTATATGAATGGAATACGTAGGCAAAGGATGGTTCTAAGGATACCTCAGCAAAATGGAGTTGCTGAAAGGATGAATAGAACTATATTGGAGTGTGCACAGAGTATGAGGTTGCATGTTGGTTTGCCCTTACAGTTTTGGGCAGAAGTTGTAGACACTGTAGTTTACCTGATTAATAGAGGACCCTCTACTGCTCTGGATGGTGGAATTCTAGAAGAGGCATGGATTGGTAAAAAGGTAGATCTTTCATTTCTCAGAGTTTTTGGTTCTAAAGCTTTTGTGCACATTGATAAAGAAAATAGAAAGAAGCTGGATGCTAAGTCTATGAGGTGCACATTTATTGGTTATGGCTCTGGAGATTTTAGATTTTGGTTTTGGAATCTAGGAACTAATAAAATTATTAGAAGCCATGATGTTGGTTTCAATGAAAAGGTGATGTATAGTGATCAGCTCAAGAAGCTGAATAAATTTGAGCAGAGCAATGTTGATTTAGATGAAGTGATGATCCAAAATGAGCTCGCAGGTCACAAACAAGAAAACACAGACACTGACATCAGTCAAGAAAGAACTAACATCGGTCAGGAAGTAACCAACATTGATTAGTCTGTAACTGATGTCGGTCATATAGGAACTGACATCGATCATGTGGAACCGATGTCGATTAGTTACAGACTAAGAGATGACCGACATCGGTCACTGTCAATGAATTTGGGTAGACAACAAGCTATGGTTGAGTCTCACACACCCATGAGGAGGTCAGAAAGGGTAAGCAAACCTTTGATTAGATATTCCCCTTCTTTAATCTATTTATTGCTCACTAATAGTGGAGAACCAGAGAGTTTTGATGAAGCAATGTAGGTGGAAACCCAAAAATAGTGGGAGCTTGGCATGAATGAGGAAATTGATTCCTTGAAAGAAAACCAAACATGGGATTTGGTTGAGTTGCCAACGGGAAAGAAACCACTAAAAAACAAATGGGTTTACAGGGTAAAGGAAGGAATGGATGGTCAAATGAGACATAAGGCCAGGTTGGTAGTGAAAGGATTTACACATAAACTAGGTATTGATTTTGGTGAAATTTTTTCTCTTTTTGTTAAAATGACTTCTATTCAAACTGTATTGTCTTTAGTTGCTATTGAGGATTTGCATCTTGAGCAGCTTGATGTTAAGACAGCGTTTCTTCATGGAGATTTGGATGAAGAAATATATATGGATCAGCCAGAGGGTTATGAGGTCAAAGGAAAGGAAAAGCTTGTGTGCAAGTTGAAGAAAAGCTTATATGGTCTTAAGCAAGCTCCTAGGCAATGGTATTTGAAATTTGATAGGTTTATGACAGAGCATGGCTTCTGTAGATGTCAATCTGACCATTGTGTTTATTTTAAAAGATTGGATAATGGTAGTTATATTATCTTGTTATTGTATGTAGATGATATGCTTGTTGCAGGGTCACACATATAGGATATTAATGAGCTTAAGGTGAAATTAGCTCACACATTTTCCATGAAGGATTTGGGAGCTGTAAATAAAATCCTTGGCATGTGTTCTAAGAGAGACAGGAAAAATCACAGGTTGATTTTATCTCAACAAGATTATGTGAACAAGGTGTTGAAATGGTTCAATATGCTATGATGTAAAACCGGTAAGCACACCTATGGCTGGACACTTCAAGTTGAGTAAAGAACAGTGTCCTAATTCACATGATGAGGTAGAGTACATGAGGAAAGTTCCATATGCTTCAGCAGTTGGAAGCTTAATGTATGCAATGGTATGTACTAGACCAGATATTGCCCAAGTAGTGGGAGTTGTCATCAAGTATATGGCCAATCCAGGGAAGGAGCACTGGAAAGCAGTTCAGTGGATTCTCAGATATCTAAGAGGGACCAGCAGTAGGCATTTATGCTATGGTGGGTCAAACACTTCTCTACATGGGTATGTAGATTCAGATATGGCAGGTGACTTGGATGGCAGAAGAAGCACCACAGGATATGTTTTCACTGTTGGTGAAATGGCAGTTAGCTGGATTTCAAAGTTGTAGAAGGTTGTTGCCTTGTCTACTATAGAGGCAGAATACATTGCAGTCACAGAGGCTAGCAAAGAGATGATATAGATGACACGGTTCATGGAAGAGTTGGGAAAGGAGCAAGAGAGTTGTAGATTATATAGTGATATTCAAAGTGCAATTCACTTGGCAAATAATTCAGCCTTTCATTTAAGAACTAAACATATACAGCTTAGGTACCACTTCATTAGACAGGTATTGGAGGATGGTGAGTTGAAGCTGGAGAAGATCCATACAGATAAGAACCAAGCTGATATGTTAACCAAGCCGGTAACAAAAGAGAAGTTGAATCTTCATTCAACTTTTGTTGGTCTTCAAGATTGAGCTTGAAGATGGAGAAGCTAGAAGATGTTGTTGTACAAGTTTAGGTGTAGTTGTTTATCTCCAAGTGGGAGATTGTTGAGTTGTGGAGCTAAAAGCTTCACCAAATGAGAAATTACAAGGTTGCTAGTGTTACACAGTCACCGGCGTCGATCAGGAGCGATCGATGTCAGTTAGGAGTTGACCAGAGTCTGTTGATGTCGGTAGTGGATCGGCCAATGTTGATCATGTGCAGACCAACAGGGATGGACGTCGGTCACTTGTGCGTTCCAGAAAGTCTATTTTCATGGCAGAACAGATTGTTTGCATGAAAAGAGTTGATGTTAGTATTGAGTCTGTGTTTCTATTTTTGGCAGGACTGTTTTGGACCTTTAATTAAGAGGTATATCTAACAATGGAGAATGCATGCTCATGAATTCCATTATTATATATAGGATTAGTTTTTCATAGCTTATTAAGACAATACATTGTAAATGTGAATCAATTTGGGTATTGGAGTTGGTTGTAATTGAGAGAGAAAACTCTTGAGGGAAAGAGATCTGTACATCTGAGAGGTGTGAGAAGAAAAATAGATTTCTTCAATTGTATTTCCTTCTAGAAGAGTTTAATACAAGTTTTTGGGTTGTTTCTTGTATCTCATATTCTTTGTTGTTTCTGATTCTAGTTACTTATTCTTTCTGGTTTAATTTCGTGTTTAGTTGCTTGCACAAAGTAATCAATCTTGTTGATAGATCCTGACAACATTTATATAAGAGAAAACATGTACATAAACTAAGTCTATAGTAGTAGTAGTTGGCGAAAAATCTTAGTATAGAATGATATAACCTAGTAAAGTGGAAGTTATGTATAGGATGCCCCAATGGGTGAATATATCAATGTTGAATCTATGTATGTGCCCCTAATGGGTATATAGTAGCAAATTTAGATCTATGTGATCGACCTAAGTCCTAGAAGAACCTATGAACATTCAATAAGAATAAGTGAAGCATGTATGTATGATAAAATTGACTATATTAAGATAGCTATCATATGCAGTGCCTGAAAAGTATTAAGAATGTAAACATCGATATGCAAACAATCTAAATTTTTTGAGAAATATTTTATAGTGTTTATATTATGAACATGTTATATTATTTTTGTGTTTTTTGATTATATAAACTATGTACAAAAAATCATGAAAATGAAATTATATGCAAGGATCTAAGTAAGAGTATAGATACTATAACTGATGAATCTTGCATGAGACTCATAATCAGCATGTCATGTATCGAATAGAGGTATAGTGATCATGCATGTTTTGCAATGAGGCATTTGATATTAGGGAATTAGATGCTTTAAGTGGTTTATAGCTAAAACTACTTATGGAGTAGGGCTATGAATTAGAGAAGCTACCTGAACTGGCCTATGAACTATAGGACTCTGAATCTGGGAAGATGACTGAGCTGGCTTGTGAACTATGGTGAATTCAAGAACATATTTGGTAGAAGAATTTGTAAATGTATTAGGTATTATATATTATAAGAATGATCTATGTGGTGGTGTATAGATATTCCCACTAGAAGCCACAACATGTCTCTGATGTAGGGGTATCTCTAATAACAATCTCTATGGGAGAGAATGCATATGTGGTACTGATGTAGGAATAGACCTCACCTATACTTGTGGCTCAATTGATATTGGATGTGTGCTAATAGGCTCTATGTATTCAACATGAACTAGTTTTAACTATATAACTGGCTATGGAATATATAAAGGATACTCATATGGATTGCCCTCAATTGTAACCACTTGATTAGCATGTATATACTTGAGAAAATTATGTAAGTTGGATGGAATGGCTCGAAGTTGTTGTATCCAAGTCCTACCCATTAACATGTCAAATGTGTCAGCACTAGGTACCACTATAAACTTGGTGGCCACATGTGCTAGTCCAACCTGTAATGGTAGTATAATCTCCCTAATGGAGCTTTGAACATGGCCATTAAAACCATGAATAAGTGTATCTATTTGAGAAATGTCCTGCTATGAATAACCCAAGTGTTAAATAAGTGTGATAGTACACATGTTAACACTTGACCTATTTTTAACCATGACACTTTTAATAGGATGATGATCAATTTAAGATCTTACAAAGAGTGCATAGAAATTTGTGTCATCGTCAACTACATCCTACCCTGATAAAGCAATGAGATGTCTAGTTGATAATATAATATTATACACAACAATGATATTATTTAGAGGGTGTGATTCCATTATTTGAGTTTGATAATGCTAGTGGTGGATGTGTTTGATAAGTATAGTGAACACCTAAATTGTCTATTATCTCATTAGTTGTATGCTTTGAAAATGGATCAAAAAATATTTTCAATGATTTTGTTTTTATTTATTATGATCTAGGTGCCTCTATAGGAGTGACGATATCAATGATATTAGCTTCAATTAAATATTTTATCTTGTGTTACAAGTTAATGCATCTATTTGTAGCATGGCTTGGTACCTTGTGATATTCATAGAATGCATTATAATCATAGTTTTTTGGAAGAGTCCTAGTCATATCAACCTCTTTGATGGGAAGAAGAGATATGGCATTGCATTCCAAGAGTTGTTGTATAACCTATACTATAGACTAAGGAAGAGTCATGAAAGTTTTCCTTGGAGGATTTGATAGGAACAAGCAAGGAGGTGGCTCTAAAGTTGCATTAACTATCATTTTTGAATCATTATTATTCTCATTTGACTTTACCTTATATGGGGGTTTATTTAAACTCTTAGTATTTGAATCTGATATAGTTGTGTATATTAGTTTGCCCATGGAGAGAAGCTTGACTTCATGCTCCTTAACTATATGACAAATATCTATGAATTATGGAAACTTTGTGAATAGGATATGTTTGTACAATGTTGGTAACAAACTTTGCTTTAATATGTCTTGGAGTTAGATATCTACCATGGGGCTAGTCATCTTAGCTAATATAGTTTATATCACAAGATATTCAGTTATTGGCTCATTGGAATTTTTTACTTGTGTCACTTGAGCATAGGAAACCTTATCACTGATATTGATTTAAAAGTGTGCTAAGAACATATATGCCAACAAATTAAATGTTGTGATAGGTTGATTAGGAAGATCATAAAACCATTGTAGTGCATAATCCTTTAAACTATGAGGGAACAACTTAGTAAGGAGCCAATCATTGGACACATAATCCAAACATGTTGCATGGAAGGCTCATATATGGTGATTTGGGTCACCCTTACCATCATAAAAATTAAGCTTGGGTGCCAAAAATCCATATGGTAAAGGATTTACAACTATATGTTGTGCCAAAGGTGTATGTAAAATAACATGAGAATCCAAGGCATGAGATGGCCTAGTAGCACCCTACTAAATATGTAACACTTTGGCATGTATATCATGGATCTCATGCATAAGGTATTTTACATCTAGAGAGGAGGAAATATCCATAGGAGGTGTTACCATTGTTGAAGGTTGTCATGTTAGAACAAGTTATTGTAGAATCTGAGTTGCCCCCAAAGTAGATGTAACAATATTGGTATCTGGGGGGGTAGAAGATTGACCATTATTAGATTTATGAATATCTTCATGGATAATATGGATAAGTTCATCTTACATATCTGAATTTTTAAAAATGAAATCTTAAAATTGTCTTTCATTGGTCTCATCAAATCAGTATTGAATTTTTCCGTTATAGGTTTGAAATTAGGAAAACAAAATGTTGTATATTTTGAAAATTTTAAGAAATTTAATATATTAAATATTGTCAAAATAAAATAATAAATCAGATTTGAGATTATGATATTAAATTTGTGGGCATATAAAAAAAGGATACAAACCCTAAGAGCATCTAGGGCTAAGGTTTGGGTAGTATTTGAAGTAAGTCAGGTTCACTAAATGATTTAACTTTTAAGGGTTTGTGGAGTGTAATCCCTAGGTTCTTAAAGGGTCTGAGTATAGTAAATTAGGGTATAAATGTGCAATAAATATAGCCACTAATTTGTGCAATAATTGATCTAATATGATATTTCTAAAAATATCAATGAATGACACAAATGAGTACTTAGATGGAAATTGACTAAGAGATTATTTAGAGGCTGAAAACTAGTTCGAAAATAGATCTAAGTGTTATAAACAAGGTCTAAGTATTAGAAACCCTCTTGGATAGTAGTGTTAGGGTGCTAGTGTCCTACTTTTAGTACTAATGTCCTTTGTGTAGGAATTGTCTGGTCTTCTAGGTGTGCCTTTGACTAAGTTTGACCTGCTTATACCTGTGCAGATGAACTCTAATTCACTGTCTATGCATTGTTTTGAGTTAATTTAGGAGAAAATCTTAGAACTCCATATTGTTAGGGTATTTGAGTTACATTAGTATCAAAAGTGTGATGTTAACTGGGTATGATGGACATCCTCAACACCCTATTGTGTTGAGGGTTGCCTACATACCAATACTCTAAGGAGGGATCAAGCCTGATGTAGTTCTTTCACCTAAGTGTTTGGTACAAGTACAATGGAATGCTAGTATGAGTGTTGACATGAGTGATTTGAATGAGGCTTGAGACTATATATATATTTAATATGCAATTTGCATGGTTGTATATGAATATATGCAAAAGTAGGGCATAATAGGGATCAGTAACCTTGATTGTGCACAACTTATTCTAAGCATGTTTGATTATTTTGTATTTGATATCCATCTAGTTGATAAAGGGTTAAAATAATGCATGTATATTAATACGGTGCTTGTGCAAGGTTTAAAATAGGTCTAGGCTGACCCTAGGTATCTTAGGAATTGAAAATATATCCATTGGGGTTGAAGTTAGGCAAGGGACATTAGCATTGAAAGTGGGACACTAGTGCGGGGCACTAGTGTCCAAAGTAAAACCCTAGTGTCTAGATGGCAAAACATGAGGCACTAGGGGCCTGGATCCCTAGGAGAGGGTCTGGGAGTGATTTTGAGATGTTTAGGAATGTGTAAAGACCTTCACAAAAGTTGGATAAGTGTCTAAAGAGGCCCTAAGATGGGTCGAGGGTTATGCTAGGGATGGGTGGTCTCAAGTAATAGTCATTTCACTCAAGTGAAATTTTATATGACCACTTATTTTCATTATCATTGTAATATATAGCATAGTTATACTTTCCATTTTTTAGCATATCTTAGTATAGTAAATTTAGTATATTTTTTATCTGAGTTTTATAATTAATTAGCCTGATATAGATCTATTTATCACTCTTGTGTTTATTAGTTTCTAAATTCTTAACCCTAACCCCATAGGATACTTATCCAGCCTAAGGTTAAGCAAATATTTAGTTCCACTAAAGGTAGAGTCATTTTTCCCATATTGAAGCATATTGACCTCTAAAATATTTATCTCATAGTTTCTAACCATGTGACAAAGTTCAGTGAAATCTTATTAAATGTTGAAGACCACTATGTCTTTAATGAATAGGAGTAAAATTTAAGAGAGTGTTCTTTATAAGTAAATACCATGAAATTGGTGAGACCTCTTTGAAACCATTATTTTGAATCTACACACATTCTCATTAGGTCCATTTTTAAGCTAGGTGATCTGTGAAAATGTCACATTCATGCTAATGTTGATTGAAATGTGAGATAATAAATCATTGGCCAAAGAATTAAAAGAGTGTATGGATCCAAAAGGAAAAGCATAAACCAAAATAAGAGGATAGTCCTTAAGGATTCTAGGAAAGAGCTTTATCGACAATTTATCTTTATGCCCAAATTTGAGACAAGAAATTTAGAAATATTTGATGTGATGAGAAGGATCACCTTTACCATTAAATATTTCAAACTTAGAAACCACAAAATTAGTAGGTAAAGTGTGGGCATAGACATTTTAAGTCAAAGGGTTGAGTAATATATTAGATTAGTTGACCTTATGACTTGACTTGTGAGACACTTGAGAAATCAATTGAATTTGTTATTGCATAGCATGCATGGTTTGTGTAAGAGCAATAACTTTGGTGGTTTGGGACATGAGTGGTCGTAGTATAAGTAGGAATGGAAATTATTAGTGCTTAAGATCATATGGAGGAAGGATGGAGTTTGGGTAACATGTTGATATGATTAAGGAACTTAGGAATCCATAAGTGAGGTATTAAAACCATTTTTAGAAGGCAAAAAAATGAGATGACAACTAAAATAATCAAGAGGAGTTACAACATTAGAACCAATTTGAGAAACAACAACATTCTTAGGCATGGAATGGGAGCCTCTAGAAGGTTGATCTACATTAGAATCATTAAAAATGCATATCTTCAATGCAAAGCTTTTGACTAAAGTCTATTTTTTAATATCATTCAATACATACAATAGATCGCTAATTTCATTAGGATTATCTAAAATGTGTTTTCTAAAAATCCAAGTTTTTCAACCCTATCTTTCTCTTAATTAAAAATATCAATAATTAGGGATCTAGCCACAATATTATAATTCATACCATTGGCATTCAAATCATGTGAATTTATATCATTATCATCCACATGTGTATCAAAAGAAGGAGCATTAACATCATTAATAGTCACCATTTTATTTTTCAAATAAGCACAAGTCTTAACTGAAGGGTATCAACAAAATTAACAAGGTTGTAGATGTGTGTGTGGGGGGGGGGGGGGGGGCGGGGGGGCGGGGGGCATGGGGGATGAGGGTATGCAATAATATCCTATAATTTGAATGGTAAAGTGAAAATAAAAACTAAGTTTTGTAATAATACACATAAATTAAGGTTAATGATAGAGAAACAAATAAATTCAATCTTAGAAAAATGAGATTTATTAAAATAACAACAATAGATAACCCTACAAGTGAAAGGAATATGCAATGAAGTTTGGGTAGCGTTAACCACAAATAAGGGGCATCCCTAATAGGAAGACACAATAAGGCAAGGGTTTAAGAAATCTTAGGTAGAATAAGATCTACTATGTAATACAGTGATAATTTAACCCTTAGGGTGTAAGAAAAAATAATTTTACCAAAAATATTATATTGAAAAAAGTTCTTTACATGTGTAATATAATACATTTACCTTAATACATGTGTGTAATTTATATCTAAATAGGTTTTATTAATATAATAGTTAAAAAAAATGATTGCAAAAAAAGAAAGTATTACAATATTGAAATGGATAAATTTAAGGATTTAAGATAAATACCAAATTGTATCAAACTTTTTGAATTTTTCAAGACTAAATTTTGCTGGAAATGGGTATAAATATTAAGATGAGCAAAACTCAAAAATATTTTTACACTCTGACAACTCTGAAAATTTACTAGGTGCATGGTGTATGGTTCTAGGGTTAGTATATTGTCTTAGTTCCTAAATATAATTTTAGTCAGGGTAACATATGGTTTTGGAAATTTTTCTTTTTTAAAATAAATTAGACGACTAAATTCTCCTAATTTTTTACTCTAAAAACCTTGCTTTATTTTTTCATATATGTTGTGGATCCCTTGAAAATCCCTCTCCTTTTTTGAAACCCTAATTTGATTAAATTGTCTTACAAAACCTTGAAAAATGTGGGAAGTTATTAGGGCCCTATCTTAATCAACCCTATGTTCTTTGAAAATTTGGAAACCAACACTCAATAGAGTTTGACAAGCAATCATGATGATGTGAGTCCTAATCTTTATATATTCTTTTACTACATGATCAAATCAATGATGTAATATGAAGACTTGGAATAGAAATCTGATCTAATCCTTAGACTTTGCTTTTCGTTATCACTTTATTGTCCAGGTTTACTCTTCCACTCGTATCACTCTTTCAATTTTATTATTTCTTCCTTCTTCCTTCTCGATTAGGTCAACCAAGAATATACATTACATTTTTGGTTAAAAATACTTTGAAATAGTGTTTTGGATATTCTAGGGGCATCAAAGGTCATATTAGGACAAAGAAATAATCAATTTGTAGGTTTTTGGGTGTTCGAAGATGAATGATGATATTATCATTGCTCTAAAATAAACATAAAATAAAATTGTAAATAAAACACAAAATACAAAAGATAATACAAAACACAAAATATATTAAAAAATACACCAATAAAAACTTAATATAGATTCAAAGATTTTATGCTTTCATGGTCCATATCTTAATGTAATATGCTTCTGGAATAACTATGTATAAAATATTGGTTCTCAACGTTTCGGATCAGCAACCATGATCCATCATCAGGGGAAATAAAGAAGAAATGTATGAAACAACAAAACCAACATTACTTTTAAAGCTTCAGAATATAAATTTACGAAATCCATTGAAATCTTAAAACACCCTATTAATTTAAATAAAAATAAAGGGACTGCGATTAGCCATGCTTGGAAACCTTTAGTTTATAATTGATAGTCTTTATTGTAGATTTTTAGAAGTTGGTATTTTATTGTAGTTATTTTTCTTTAAATTCCTTCATTAAATTTGTTCAAAAAATTTATTTGATTTTGTCAGAGTTTTATTCTTTTTCTTATTTTCTAAATTTGCTCTATTTCATTAAGTTTTTATTTTTCTTTTATTTATGTTTAATTTATTATGAAAATATTTTCTTTTCTTTCTTTTCTTAGTTTCCTTTATTAGATTTGCTTATTTATTTATTTATCTTCTTTCTTTTTTAACGTATTTGCTTGTTAAGATTTTATTTCTTTTCTTTTTTTTTTTTTTTTTTTTTTTTTGCATTTATTTGGTTTATAGAAAGTTTTTTCAACTGTTGGTTTTTCTTTTTAGTAATTTTTTCACAATTATTTTTCTGAAACTTTAAAAATAATGTTAGTCTTATTGTTCCATATATTTCTTCTTTATTTCCTTTGATAATAAATCACGGTTGTTGATCCAAAATATCAAAAACCAAAATTTTATACACAGTTATTCCAAAAACATATTACAATAATATAAATTAATAATCAACACACATCCAAATTCCCTAAACTTTTTGCAAGATAATATCTAAAACTATCTCAAAATTGAGTATATACGTTTCAAGAAGGGTTCTAGAAGAATTTGTCATGCTCTATGTTCCATGTAAAAAAAAAATGCCACATGTGGCAAGGCCTGATATTAGAATACGTGTGGAATATGACCTCGAAATAAAAACCTTGGCATAGCTATAATATTTTGCAAAATTAACATTAGTGATTGGGTAGTAAATCATATTTAATAGTTCATATGGGATGTATAAAAAGTTTAGTAAATCATATTTAATAGTTCATATGGGATGTATAAAAAGTTTTCGGCAGAGCCCGCCAAAGGTTTTTGTTCCCTCAATTAACGGCGAGATAAATAAGAAGTTATTCCTATCATCCAATCAACTTACACAATTTTTTTTAAATATATCTTCAAAAGTAACATGTACAAGGTGTAAAATTGTAGAAGAAATTTAGGTCCAATAAATTTATGTTATAATTGGGTTTTGAGTTTTTTTTTATAATATTGATAAATGTTTTGTATCGGAGTTATGAATCAGTATGGAAGGTTTTGAATAGGTACTCAACTCAATACAAGTTATCAAAAATAAATCAATATCATTAGAATGATATAAGAATTTGTTCACCACGATAAAAGTCTAAAAGCAGTAACAGAACAGACAAATAACTACACAATGAACATAACCTTTTAATAGGTGGCAAAAATTTGTCAATCGCAAAAAAAAACATCCAAGATATAATCTCTTAACAGCGTAAAATATAAAATCTATGGTCGAAACGTTGAGAATCCTCTAGAGTGAATCATCTGTCGAGAAGTCAAATAGAAACCAATCGGCAATAGAAATTAACTCTAAGAGGCAGCGAGCCTCCTCCCTCGACAGGAGAGAAAATCCTCCGAAGTCCATTATGAACCAATGTTTACCAGCGCCTCTGCATCCACCCTTAGCCTCTCAGTGTCTGACCTTTGCCCCTACCTTTTGACTGAGGAGGCCGAAACAATACTCACCTCAACAAGGTGACTCGAAGAAGCAACATCCACCTTCGAGGGGGGAGGGCTTAGAGTTTCAACAACAATAGGGGCATCTTTCGAAAGATCATCCTACCTCAGAGAAAACAAACCAACCTAAGAGTCTATTTTTTTAATCAATATTTAAATAAAATCAAAGACTAATTAGTGCCCCTTCGAAATTAATAATATAAATGAATATTTATAAATTGTATTATATATTTTTAAAATTTATTTATATATTTATTATTCATATCAAAATAATATTACTAAATTAGTTATCGACAAGATATAGGTGACTTGGTAAAGTGGCTTGGTTGTTTTTGTATGCATCTAAAATTGCTCGCTCCATTACAGTCGACTAATATTCGTATTAGTCGACACTAATTCCACTTAACTATTTTATTTTTCTAATTAATCATATTTTCTAGCTATTCATCTAATGTCTCTCTTCTACTATTCTACATCCATTAACCTTTATTCATCCCATCCCTTCATTAATTCTTCCTAATATCCCATTATCCTAATCTAATTTGACTTATCCAATATATAGGAATTTAAAATTCCTATAACCCCACCTACTAACCTACTCCCTAGGGATTCCTACATCCCTAGGAATCATATTCCTATGTTAACCCTGACTTAATCATAGCGTATCCCTAAACTAATCCTAGAAATCTCTAGAATTGAAGACTTTCCTCCAAGTTCTAGAATCCTCTATTTCTAGAGGATTCTCCAAGGAATTTGATATTCCTTGATTAATGCCCTTGGATCTCCTCATCCAAGATCAAATGATAACCATTGATCTTCCCTCCCCTTATTTATAAAACTAACACTACCCCTCCATGGAAACGAACTCCTAATTCCATACTAAAACTCTGCCAAAATTATCCTAGAATATCATAAAGCAAAAGTCAATCATCTATTATCAATCCAACATCAAGCAATCACTTGTTAGTCTGAATTTATAATCACATGCATTTGAATCTTGGAATGGAGGCATGAGGAGATAAAGATCATGGTAAGAATGTTATATTGTTCTAATTTATCTTCTCTATCCTTTCCTATTGAGTGTCATTCATTTTTGGGCTTCCATTTTCTCTTTGGTGATATTTTGTTTGAATCCCAAATTTGATGCACATTTTTATTGATGGGTGGGATGTGATGGAGTGACAAGGGGATGGGATGCTAGAAGTGGGATAGAAGATGAAGAAGATGAGGTCAGCATCGAGCGATGAGCTACAAATTGATAATAATGCCCATGGCAAGAACACATGCACAAGGAATAGAGATGATGGGTGTCACAGTTGTAGACACATCCCAAACAAGGACATATACATGGGAATCAACCGTAACATGATGATGATAGGATATAAGGCCACAAGCTTTAGATGTATCCCGAGCAAAGATGCATGCAAGGGAGAGCTATAGGCCAGGGTAAGATGATTTGATAAGATGTGATGGGTGTAGCTCAAAGCTAAAGTTGATCAATATGATGATGATGATAAGAGAGAATAAATGATGTGATCTAGTGACCAAAAGGCTAGGGGATGAGGATGGATGATAAAGATAGTGACCGAGCTATCCTTGGTCACTGAAACATGGCCAAGTGATGCCTACATAGTCTGAAAAGACCTTAGGCTGATGCAGTTTTGATTAGAGGACAATGATGATGATGAGTGATTAGAAAGTGAGGATGATGAAGATGATTAGGCTTGTTAGTGATTGAAGGATATGATTTGGATGAAGATGGCAAGGATAAAAGTTGGGATGTTAGTTGGATGAGTCGAGAGTAATGGATTAGTGATGGGAAGAAGGATGATGAGATGATTAGAGGAATTATGAGGGTGTGAGTGATCAAGCCATCACAATGCCATAATGTTCATCATAGTCTAATGAATCTAATAAAATATAGCACATTGGAAATATGTCCCATGATATAAGCATGACCAAGAGGACATTGTGCTAAAGTGCATGGGCAAGTGTCAAACTCTGCATCCTTGAGGTCACTTTTGGTCTCCTCTAGCATCCCTATTCATTACCCAATAGAAAAAAAGAGACACAAAAAACATGAGACAAACATGATATATACATTCATACAAACAAGACAAACAATAAACAAGCAACACATATAGAAGTATTTACATGCAATGTCATAGTGTCTTTCCTAATGATAAGATGAGTGGTTGGATGATCATGATGTGATTGTGGACTTAAGATAGACTTGGATTGGATGATATGGAAAGACTAGATGTTTCCCCTAGTTTAGGAGGGAAGGATGGATGACCTGATAAGGGTGATAAAGTTTGAATACTAATTTGGTCTTAACATCGGATCGAAAAGTGGCCAAGGATGGTGATTAGATAAGTGATTACCAATAGAAAAGGCCCTACAGGGATCCAATCTAGTACGGAGACTAGGATATGATGATAGGATCAAATACCTTTCATGCTAACAAAAGTTATTGGATGGGTGCTAGACATGAAGAGGCAATGATAAGGACAGTGATAGGATCAAGTACCTTTCATATTGGCAAAGGGTAGTTGGATGGGTGCCAGATATGAAAAAACCTTGATAGGAATTGATGGGTACCAGATTAAAGTCTTGACAAGGTGATGTTTGTTGACAACATTTATCCAACAAGATGATGTAGATATGATGGGTGACCACCTAAAAGTGGCTCCAAGACTAAATGTGGTATCCAAAGGATGGAATGGATAAGAAGATAGGAGATGGATGGAGATGGATGTGACTAAGGGATTGGGGATAAGACAAGACACAATGAACTTATTTTTGGCTTTTTCAAATTTTATGATTTTTAGGGTTTTTGACATTTTTCAAAAAAATTTAAAAGGATTTTTGGAATATGTATATACACTATACAAATGGGGTTACTTGCAAAGGGAATACCAAGCCTAGAAACTAGAAGGAAGATGGATGGGATGATGGACGAGTGACAAGATAATGGGGATGATGGGTATCAAAGATGAAAGGACTAGGGATAGCCAATGACCACATCTTAAAGGAATGAGATGGTTATTTTCCCAAGTGTCCATTAGAGGTTATGCCAAAATGGTTCAAGGAATTTTATCAAGACACCTTCTGCTTCTTTACAAAGGTCAAGATGGGAAGGTATAGGATGCATGATATGATATTAGAAAATGGGTAGGAGCAATGGATCAAGGGATAAAATGATGGATGATATAGACATGGTGGATGGAGGAGGATATGAACTAGATGGATTTGCCCCCAAGTTTTGAGTAATAATGTAGATAATAGATTATTTTACCATGACACCGAAAATTAGTTTTCATCATGGTACTTGCCCAAGGTGCTAGAAGACTAGTTTTCACCATTGGATGAATGATTTTATGATTGATTTTTTTTAAGTTTTGGGCATCTCAATTTATTAAATGATGGATGAGATGCAAGGTGTGGACATTGAATGGATTGGTTTAGCCAACACCAGTTCTATTATGGATGCTAGATGCTTAGATGTCTTGGTGGCTTTTAGTGATTCTTGATAGTGACCCTTCCAAATATCTAGACTAGGTATTGTCATTGCCCCTATGAGAGACAATGTCACTTGGGTTATTGATGTGGGGTATGGAGTGGATCATATATTGATGGGTATGTATGGGACTTGAATGGATGATAGGGTTGGGATATGATGGTGTGATGGAGGATTAGGACTAAAAATAATTATGGGATCATGATAGGATGGGGTGATGGGTGATGGGGGATTAGGACTAGCAGTCACATATGACTTTGGAGATGTGGTGCATGCTTCCTTTGATTGGTGCCATGTGACAAAAGATTGTAGGAGATCCAAGACACTTTGACTTTATGGCTCATCTTTGATCTGATTATTTGATGGATGATCAGCCATATGATTTTAAGTATTTAACTAATTTGGATTTTGATTGTCCCCTGGTGCCTGATTTTGGGATTCACCATGGGAGTTTGATTGATTACTTTGGCTTTGATGGATCCCTAGTGCCAGTTTACAGGCTTCACTAGGGAGAGATGCTTTTGGATTGGAATGATGATTTAATTCTTCTTGATTTTGATTGAGGGGATTAAAGATTACTTGATTAAGATTTATAACTTTTAGAATATTATCTTAGACCTTTGGATTTGTGGCACACATCGTATTACTCGATGAATGGTCCAACGATGCATGCTCCTGTTCATCCTTATGGAGGGAAGTGATCAAATGGTCATCAATGGGAAGAAAGGGATCCATGATGGATGAAGGTCGTAGAAATGGTATGATGAGGTCAATGAGTGGTGATGGGGCAACATAATATTCATAGGGGTTCCTAGGAGACCTAGTTTTGACATCAGAGAAAATATCTTCAAGGTCAGCAAAAGGATCACTAGGATTAGATGTAATAGATGCATCCAAAGGAGGATCATACTCACTCTGACAATCTTTGATAGATAAATCTTGCAAGAACTTATTTATGATATCATCATTTGGAATGGAATCAAAAGATATGCCTAGTATTGAATCAGAGGTATATGGATTATGGGTATCCTCTAAAAGATAGGCATTATCAACATCAATGAGGGATGAAATTCTTGAGGAATCTAATTTGGATATGGGTGTTGCACATGATCCTATGGAAGATAAGACCTCAGATGCTGACTTTGAAGCTGACTCTAATGCACATGATATAATGTTGTTATTAGGGGATTTGTTGTCCATAATTGACCTCTCATCATGGGGTATTTTATGTGATGGGTGAGAGGGAAATGATGGGGGAATATTGGACTCAAGGAGAGAATCATGGAAGGGTTCATGAGAGATGGGAGGACTAGGATCATGGGACATGGGAATAGTATCTTGACCTTGGATTGAAAGGGGAGGATCTTGATCATGATTGGGAAGGGAATCTTGGCATTCCTCTTTTTATTCACCTAGGGATGTGGATGCATATGGTTCATCATCAACTATTATATCACCATGATTAATGAGGTCTTGGGAAAAATCTTGGAAAGGTCAATATCGATTAATAGCATGTCCCCAAGTTTGGTGATATGGACAATATCAATTATCTTTATACCAAGAGGGGTTTGGCTTAGTAGGATCAAGATGTCATATGGGTAGATAGACCATCATGTTAGCGGTGAAAAGTTGTTTGAAAAGGGATTCCAATGATATAGGAAGGGAAGTGTAAGGACCCACTTCACTTTGTGATTTGGATGTGGAAGCATTGGACATGTGATCAGATGGTTGTTGACGTAACTGGGTGGATGGACTAGTAGTGGCCAAGATTGGACTCCCTTTGCTAGTAGAAAAAGGGGTGAATGGATGTTGGTGACTAGCGACTGGAGGATTGGTACGTGATTCTCATAATGGGGCTTGGATGGAAGGTACAATGAGTGACATGGGATCAACATATTTTAGAAGTGGTACACCCATCATCTTCCATTATTGGGCAAAGGTAGGATCCCTAAGAGGATTGACAGTTTGGTTTTGACTTCCTTGCGGGATATGGGTATGATGGTTGTTATGAGTGGTATGATTGGTATGACTATTATTGTGGACTTTTTTGGTAGTCTGTGTTTCTTGGAAAGTGTTGGTATTATCTCAGGGTGGGGATGCTGCACATTGATTCTAAAGGAGGAGATTAAGTTGTTGTGTAAGCTGGTCTAAGCAATCCTCAATAGTAGTTTGTTTCCTGTTAGCCTCAGTATGTTGATTAATGAGAGGTGGTTGTTGGTCATGTTTGTCTAAGAATCCATGGTCCACTTCTTGATCATTATGTCATGTGGTTGATAGACAGTCAATATTATTTAGGCGGGTTCCCCCAATTTTCATATTCTAGTTTTGTTGTATATATTATTCCAAGAGTTGATGGACATCCTCATTATTAAGGGGGTTATTGAGAAGGTGAGTGTTATCATTTTCCCCTGGGGTATAGGGATGTCACTATGGACATCCTCATATTCCTAATTTGGGTCCATGAGTTGCCCCTAGTATGGTCTTCTTGATTGGAACCTTGTCCTTGGCAGAATTGGGCTTGGGTTTGGATAACCATGATGAAAGAAGATGAGGTGGGGATGAGGTGCTATTCAAGGTTAATTGACTATTAAATTGTAGTTCAAAAAATGGGACTACTAGTGGTCAAGAAAAAAATTTGATGGATAGGATAACTATAAATTATCAAGAGAATAATAGTTCTTTTAAGAGGTCAAACTAGCAAGGATGATGATTGGATTAAATATCTTTATCAACTAGCAAGTGGACAAGTTGATGGGTGCTAGAGACAAAAGACACTTGATAAAGATAAAAGATAATGATGGGTGTTATCTTGATATCTTATAAGGCTATATTCACTAATAATTTCAAGTTTGGATGATGATGTGTAGAAAGGAGAATGACCACCAATAGTTTGATATTTTGTCTTCAACCAAATAGTCAAGGGAGGAATGAGGATGGGATGCGATTAAGAAGGTGTATGGACAAGGACCAATAATCAAGATGGCTAGATAGGGATGATGCAGATGTGATTAGGGAATTGGAAGAGAAATATGTGGATCCAAGTTGAGAGTGATGGAAGTGGAGGATAATATGGGGGATATGGACTATGGACCAGGTGTTAAGGATGGAATATGGATGATGAGATAAGATGTGATTAGGATAGGTGTTGGAGGGAAAGATGAATGATAGGTGGAACTAGGATGGGATATGGATGGTGACTCAAGATAGGCTTAGGATATGGTAGAGGAGGATGAGTGACAAGAGGGGCTAGGAGATGGTTAAACCAATAGAATGTACAAGAGGATAAGATATTTACAAGAAGATGGGATTAGAATATACAATAATGATGATTAGGATGATCAATGATAGGAGGATATGGTTAGACTAAGATGGGATAGAGACGATATGGTAGATGAGATTGGACAATGGATACAAGATGGTGATTAAATCATGGGAGTCGATGAGGTGATGGGTATATATGATTATATTAGGAGAGGATGGAGACTAGAGGGCGATTAGGCAAGGATGGGGTGATGAGAGGATATGGTGAGACCAGGAAAGGGTGAGGTGATTATGATAAGCGGGTGATGATGTGGATTTGGGTAAGAATGTAAGATGTGATCAGGATAAGGGCATGGATAAAGATGAATGGGTATGATAAAGGAGGAGGATACGAAGAGACTATGTATAGTAGTGACTAGGAGATATAAGATGAAATGTGGGTGATGAGGATGTGGATCAAGGTGATGACGAGGATGATGACTACAAGATGGGAAAGATATATATGCAGGAAAATATGTACAAGGGGTCTAGATAGGATAAGATGGGTAAAGGCTAACTCGGCTCACAAACAGTATGGGTCTAACACAACACCCAAATAATCATGCATAAGTATATCCCTAATTAGTAAATTGTATGGGAGTGTAATGTGATGTCCACACCATCTGATGACTACATAAGTGAGGTTGTAGATCGGTGACCCATTACAAAATAGATCAAACCCTATCAACTTTGCTTGCCCCTGATGGTCACTTGGGCATTGATATTGATGTCGATAGTGGAACACCTATTATGACTAAAAGGTCCTATGCTAGGTTGAACAATATCTCTAAGGGTGTCCCCTATATGCATAAATGTATAATAGGGCCTAAGTTTGTATAGGGTGTCGTCTAATGTCTGGTTTAAAGAATTAACTCCTCCCCTTCATGGATGACCTGTATGGGGTTAACGGCTTAGCCTAATGATAGTTGTCCCTAATTATTATACTCCACTAGAACATGGAGTGTGGTTAGCACGCGGTGGTGAAATCTATGACACTAACCCCTATATACTAAGCCACATGCGTGGTGATGAAATCTACATCACATGCTATCCTAAGGGAGGGATCAACAAGCAAGCAAACACATGATATGATTAATTACCACTCTAATTACCTATGTGTGTTTGGCACGATATGATAAATCAATACATAAAAGGAAAAACCAAAAACGCGCACACACAAGTATGTACAAGCAATTAGAAAGGATAATGATATATATAAATTAAGCAAGATAATGAAACATATGACAAAAGAAGTATGACACCCCCTCCCTGCAATCACAAAAGGTTAAATCTCTAATAGGGATGCCAAAATCCTCCAGGAGCCTGCAATAAAATGGTTAGCACAATGATCCCTGCAAGAAGTAAGATGTCATCTAAATATGCCTCAAAAATCACCCCCAAAAAATCGTGACTTAGATTTATAACTTTTTAGGGGTGAGTGGGACATGATACAAGGGTCTGGGGGTGGCAACCCCCAATGGGGTCAAGGGGCAACACCCCTGACGCTTTCCCTATCACGGTACAAGGCAGGGTCAAGGGGCGGAGCCCCTCACCATTAAAGGCAATTTGGGATTTACGGGAGGCCCAAAATGACTCAAAATTCATGAAAATTAACTCAAAAAATGATTTAAAAAATGACCAAATTAAAGGCAAAAATGACTATAATCCCATGACTACACAATTCAAAACCGTGACTTGCAGGACAATACTGTGACTAGTAAAGTGGCAAAATTGTAGATGTTGGCTAACTGTGAAGGTTAACCACAAAAAACTGTGGTAGTCTAAAAATATTATGATTGAGAACAACAATCTCGCTACTAAGATAAAATTGATAGTAGCAGTTTTGTCATAAACCGCAAAACTGCAACTCTAATTGACAAAACCACGAGTGACAAAAAAATAAAAGTAGTGATATTGTAGTGATATATATAAATGTCCTGGGTAAAGAGAAGTCTAGAAAATTAAATAATTATAGGGCTTTGATTTAAATACAATTATTTGATGATCAAAATGCTACCAGATCTTAGAACTAGTCTAAACTAGCCTAAACTACAAAGCCGCTATTAGGAAAGGCAATCTTGTTATTTGCAAGGCAATCCCGCTACTGAGAGAGTAGTGGTATTGTTGAATGATGATGGACCAGTCTGGACAGTGGGATTTTAGACAAGTCCCCCCTTTCTTAGACCCCTGGTGGACCTTGCAAGACAAAATGCTCCTTATCAGTAGTTGTTTTTGTAGGTATAAATGGAGGGGTGAAAAACTTAGAAAGGTAATTTCAAATGTTTTCAATAAAAGGACAAAAATACCTCAAAATTTTTATTTATCGATCCTGAAATGTTTTCAGACAAACCTGAAGGGCATTAACATTGATGCTTCAAAAGGACAGGGGTAGTATCTTACTAGAATGGGGTTAAAAGATAATACCACGACTCGGATGTACAATACCACTAAAAGCAGGGTAATCTCACTACTTAGGGAGTGGCAAGATTGTTCAAATGGGATATTGGGCTTGATTTTAGATGATTCCCTCTCTATCCTGTATATATGATAAACATCAACAGGGAAGCACACTATAGGTATCAAGGGGTCAGTAAAACAAAATGTAAGATGGATCCTACTATTGAAAAAGACAATACCGTTACTAGAATCTATAATACCACTACTTGCAGAGCAATACCGCTACTTGGATAGTAGCAGGATTGTAAAAAACCTTGTTAGACCCTGACCGTTAGTGGCTAAGTCACAATACCATGATTCACGTTAACAATACCACCATTGCAATCTCGCTACTGACAGTGCAATACCATGACTGAGACTTGTACACGTAAAAAACTTCAAAATTTTAGGATTTTCTTCTCCCAGTCAGACCTATAAGCTAGTCAACACCACACTAACAAGCAAAAAATGGTTAAATGGGAGCAAGGTGGTCCCACCTTGGTCACCTTAATGTGCACCAAATTTGAGATTCAAACAAAATATCACCAAAGAGAAAATGAAAGCCCAAAAATGAATGACACTCAATGGAAAATGATAGAGAAGATAAATTAAAACCAGTAGAACATTCTTACCATGCTCTTTATCTCCTCATGCCTCTATTTCAAGATTCAAATGCATGTGATTATAGACTCAGATTGACAAGTGATTGCTTGATGTTGGATTGATAATAGATGATTAATTTTTGCTTTATGTGATTCTAGGACAATTTTGGCAGAGATTTTAGTATGGAATTAGGAGTTAGTTTCCATGGAGGGGTAGTGTTAGTTTTATAGATAAGGGGAGGGAAGATCAATGGTTGTCATTTGATCTTGGATGAGGAGATCCAATGGCTAGGAATTAATCAAGAAATATTAAATTCCTTGGAGAATCCTCTAGAAATAGAGGATTCTAGAACTTGGACGGAAGTCTTCAATTCTAGAGACTTCTAAGATTAGTTTAGGGATAAGCTAGGATTAGGTGGGGGTTAGCATAGGAATAGGATTCCCATGGATGTAGGAATACCTAGGGAGTAGGTTAGTAGGTGGGGTTATAGGAATTTTAGATTCCTATATATTGGATAAGTCAAATTAGATTAGGATAATGGGATATTAGGAAGAATTAATGAAGGGATGGGATAAATAAAAGTTAATAGATGTAGAATAGTAGAAGAGAGACATTAGATGAATAGTTAGAAAATAGGATTAATTAGCAAAATAAAATAGTTAAGTGGAATTAGTGTCGATTAAAAGGAATATTAATCAACTATAATGGAACGAGTGATTTTAGGTGCATACAGTTTCCAACACCTTCCAAACTTAAATTTTGTTACATGTGTAAAATTAATTGTAAACATATATTATGTATTCAAATTATGTTTACTATATATCTAAAAATCTGAAACTCGTATATATATCAAATTAGTTCGTCACAAAATACAACACCTAATAATAAAACATAAACACTAAATAATCATTGATTCTTCAGTGCATCCTTCAAATCAATTTTTACACAATGTCAAAAATGTTTAACAATTTGAGTGGATAGGGTATCTCGTCCAAGAGATTTAGATTCTCTCAATAAATCCTGGTACCTTCTGGTCTATAGTGGGTTTTTTCTTTTTAAAAGCATAAAAGAGAAACCACTCTTTAACAAACTTTTATGGTCCAATTTAACACTAAAGCAACTCAATTTAGAATAGACTACGACGATTGACTTTAATTAAATTAGTACGATCGACTTGGACCCCACTAACATGGGTGTGCTTGTTTCCTTTTTCCTCCACAATTATATTGTACTTTTGCTTTATCAACCAAAAGTCTAGTAAAAGTTTCCGCACCATGACAAAGAGGACGCCATCTCTTAGTCGCTATCTCAACCGCTTTATAGCGACTATTTTATACGATATCTTCTTTGAGAAAATATGGGTAAAAGCATCCCTCTTAAAGGGAGGACCCCCACACACGAGCACGAATATCTTTACACCCAAGAGCACATGTATCTTTACAAGTCATAAAAGTGGACATAAGCTACAACAAATATTTTCAATATATTTATTCAAAATAATGTTGAGACAGATCAATTATGATGCGTCTATTTTTGATTTGTTATACTAATTAATAATTTTATTATTTTTCTTATAAATTTTTTATTCATTAATTATAGATGATTTTGATTTAGTTATACGATTACGTTAGGGTCAAAAAAAACTTTCTATCAAAAAAGGGCTTCAAACTCCACTGTATATGGTTTGAGCAGAAGAGGGGTCACTCAAGACTACCTTTTCATTGCATTTACTCTTTTCAATTTGTGGTCACTTGTAGAATATCATGTGCCACACTTATGCGATTTGATAGGCATTCCATAGTGAGTATAATGCTTATCAATACAGGGATACATGTTGCATAGTTCTGAAGACCCAACTGCACACTTTATTCAATATGTGTTGAGCACTAGGTAATCAATCTCAATGCCACTAAGCACAACTCTACATTCTATACGATTCAACTTTTGTGCACTCTACATCCTACACAATATTGCACCACTCCAAGTTAACTTGTGCCATTTGAATGGCTTAGCTTAGATTGGCAACATCACAATCAAATTTCTTAGTTCGATGTTCCACTCAATTGGCACACCACCAGGACTTATTCACATGTTGATCTTCACATAAAGCTTTGTGCCATCATTTCAACATATTGATGCTTCTCCTATGCATTGCTTAGCTTGATTGGAACATCTCAAGTAAAGGCAAAGCACTAAGAAAACATTGTGCATACTGCACAATGTCATGCATGCTCATACATCCCACTTAGCATGTGTTTCACCATGCGGTGTTCAACAATCGTGCAACCTATATGGCACTCTTGTGTGCTTGTACAACACCAAGAAGCGTATCATGCAACAAATAAGTTTTTTGCATGACTCAACACCATCCACGACATTTTGTGTTGTGCACATAAACACACAGTAACCTTGCACACTTCCACAACACCTTGTAGGATATTGCACATCAGTCTTGTTCTTCACGTGATTTTGCGACCACATGGTACTTCACGCCATTTCACACTATTAGGACCCTTCGTCCTAACCATATTTTTGTAATTTCTTTCTTTATTAAAAGTCTACTGACACATATGCTTTGTAAGACATCCATCAAGCCCATTGCAATAATCCCACATCCACGGGGAGTAATAGTTAGTGATAAATTAATATAAATAGGAGTCTAGACTAGAGAGAAGTCATCTACGAATTGTATTGAATTGAGCTTGCTTAAAGGAAATTTCCCCCTCAACGAGGCCAACAATAATTGTAATGCAATTCTACTTTATTTTAATATAACTAGTCAATTTTTATTTATTTCTTGATTTAATTTTGTATATTTAAAATTTAGTTTTAATTTATTTCAGGAAGGATCATATCATCACTTTTTAGAGCCAATTTTGCAGTAGCTTCAATATGTTAGGGATATTTATTTCTATCCACCGTATGCTCTCACTTCACCCATAGGGATCTTGGTGATCAGAAAGTGACAACAGAGTGGTGGCACTAGCTTTCACCCTAGAATGTCATAGCTAACGAGTTGAGGTTTAAAATTTGTACCTATGTCAAGATCTAAAGTTTTTCTTAAAAATTATCATCATTACAAGTCGAGTTTTACCTATACAATGTCATTTTTCTGCATAGGTTCCCCAACCCATCATATATGCATCCTTTGTTCCTATGGCAACATTTGTACTAGGAATATGTGTTGTCACCTATGTACTACACCGTCAATGTCAAAATATGATAAGAAATTTCATTTGTAATCAGAACACAATAAAAAAAAAGATCTGAGTTTTTTGTATAAGCTCCAAATTCTAATCCATTTTGTCATATGGCCAACCGATCTCATTATAATTGCAATTATTTATTATAAGCTCTAAATTTTGATCTATTTTTGGCCATATGACTAACTAATCTCATTGCAATTGTAATTATTTTATATAAGCTCCAAATTATGATATGATTTTGGCCATACATCCAATCGAGCTCATTGTAATTATAACTTTAAAAGTATATAATTTTTTTAAGCCCATAGGCAAAACACACCATTCTAATTTTATCACCACGATGGTCATTTTAAAGGGTATTTCAAACTTCCTAAAAAATCCCATACAAAAAAATATTTTTGCCTACAGTCTGAAAGCATTTTATTTATTTATTTTCACCTATGTGGAATTTACACCATTATGATTGCCCTGTCAAGCTGATCAATTTAACATATAACTTTACTCAGCATTTTCTTGCACTTTCAAACCCTTATTGTAAATGGTTGTTACTCATGCAAGGACCCACCCCATGACACGTGACATTATTGAACTCTAGACTGAATTTGAATCCCATCTGTCTGAACTAAATGATCATAACTAGGCCTCTATGTTGAAAATTGAATACTCTAAACTAATGGGGTTGTCAATCAGATGGTATTTGTTCCTCTAGACCACCATTGTGTAGCCCTAAATTGGATTTTCCCAAATTTGGTGTTACTGAACCCACTAGATGGATTTACCATGTAGAACAATATTTATGCTTGCATCCCATTATGGGGGATGAAAAAAGTACATATTATTTGCATTCCACTCAAATAAGGAAGTTATCCAATGGTACCAATAGTACTACAAGTCAAATCCAAAACTAGATTGTATTGATTTTTTCAAATTCTTGATAGTGAATTTTGGGGCTAGGGCCTACGATGATTTCACAAGTACCTTGACTAAACTTTGTCAAGATGCCACAGTTGAAGAATATCAAATAGAGTTTGAAAAACTAGCCAATCCGATTGAAGGCCTCTCTGATGATTTCTTCAAAATTTGTTTCATCAGAAGACTCAAGGATGTGATTCAAGCCAAGGTTAAAATGTTCAAACCTCAAACCATGATGGAAGCCTTGGGCTTAGCTAAGCTTGTAAAAGACAAAATCACATCGCATCATCACAATTCCTATTGGGCACCCTCTAAGCCATCTTCCTTCCAATGGCCCAACACAAACCCCCCTCTCAAGGAAACACCCATCAAACATTTCACCAAGGAAAATATGCATGCACATCGTGACAAAGGGTTATGCTACAATTTTGATGATAAATGGGCTAGGGGCCATAAATGTATCGAATAAAAATTGTATCTGCTCGATGTTAATTCCCCACCTGATATATAATAATGAGAGAATGCCACATATTCTCATTTAGATGAACTCAAGTAAGAAGCTGGTGATTCAAAGCCTTTGAATTCACATCCAAAACATTTCATGCATGCCTTAGTAGGGATAATCACTCCACAAACAATGTGTGTAAAAGAATTTTTCAAGAAATAACCCCTATCCATTCTTATTGATTCATACAACACTCATAATTTCATCAATCCTTGGGTGGTTAAGCAAGCAAACTATTTTATGTACCCTTATTCTAGTTTTGAGGTGATGATTGCCAATGGTGTAACAATGCCTTGCAAGGGCAAGTGTTACAATGTATGTATTTCGGTGGGAGACTATAACCCTAGGACTAACATGTTTACTTTTCCCTTGGGTGGATGTGATGTTGTTCTTGAAGCACAATGGCTAAGAACTCTTAGACCTATTATTTGGGATTTTTTTGAGCTATGGATGTAGTTCTTTAAGAATGAGCATCAATATACACTAAAAGGCCTTCCTAGATCCACTATCATCATCAAATTTTATCACATGGATAAACTTCTCAAAAAAAATCTCATGTAATAGTTTCCCAACTCCTTTCTCTTCACATTGATTCCCCAATTAATTATAACTAAAATTTTTGGTCAAACATACAATAGTTTTTTAAGAAACAAAAAGTATGCCACCTCACCATCCTAAAGACCATTGCATGCAACTTTTTATAGGTAATGCACCCCCTAACATTATGCCATACTGCTACCCCTTTCTTCAAAAGCCTGAGATTGAGAATACGGTTTAAGACCTCTACAAATAGGAGTCATTCGACCCAACACTAGCCCATATTATTCCCCAGTCTTACTTGTTCATAAAAAAATGGCTCTTAACGACTCTACATTGATTTTTGAGAACTGAACAAACTCACCATTAAGGATAAATTTCCTATTCTAGTTATAAATGAGTTCCTAGATTGACTCCATGGTGCTAAATTTTTATCCAAGTTAGACCTATGATGTGGCTATCACCAAATCCACATTCATGAAGAAGACATTCCCAAACATCCTTTCACACACATGATGGTCATTGCTAGTTTCTTGTCATGCCATTTTAGCTTAGCAATGCCTCTTCCACATTCTAGGGCTTAATGAATATATTATTCCACCCCTTCTTGTGAAATTTCTTCTTGGTCTTCTTTGATGACATCCTCATCTATAACTGAACTTGAGAGGACCACCTCACCCAACTTAACACTACCTTGTAAATTCTTTAAGAACCAATTATGTGACAAACATTCTAAATATTCTTTTGGTAAACCGTAGGTCAAGTTTCTAAGACATATTATCGCATCTGATGGTGTTTGTGTCGACCCTGCCAAAATTGAGACTATGACAAACTAGCCAAAACCTAAGAGACTCATAAGTCTATGTGGTTTTATTGGCCTAATAGGGTACTACTAAAAATTTGTCAAAGATTACACCAAATCTCAACCCCATTGATGACTATCTCTGGAAAGACTCCTTTGTATAGTCAACAACATCTAAACATGCATTTGATCACTTTAAATAAGCAATGTGTACCACACCCATCTTGGTCATGCCTTATTTATCCAGGCCATTTATTAGTGAATGTGATGCCTAAGAAATGGGCCTTGGTTTTGTGATGTCCCATTGCATTCACAAGCAAGGTCCTCATTGGGTACAATTTTATTACCCTCCATGTATGAAAAATAGATTATGGCTATCATCTATGCAATAAACAAATGGAATCCATACCTGGTAGGATGACACTTCTGTATCAAAAATGACCACCAAAGACTTAAATATTTTATATATCAATGAGTCTCTTCCCTAGATCAATGCAAATGAGTTTCTAAAATCATGGGGTATGACTATGAGATCACATACCAACAAAGAAAGGAAAACTTGATGGTTGATGCCCTCTCTCACCATTTTGAAGAACAAGGATGACTATGTGCTATATATGTTCCCATTTCCATAAGGCTACATGATATTCAATAGGAGTGGCATCATGACAACCCCACCCAACAACTCATTATCTAATTATTTGTTGATTTCTTTGCTAAACGTCATTATACTTTGGATGGCCAAACATTTCAATATAAAGGCCACTTTATATTAATCATGGCCTCCAAGTTCAATCAAACTATTTTTTAAGAGTTACATGCATCCCCTTCGATAGGTCATTTAGGTTTTTTGAAAACATATGAGCAAGTCTAAAACAATTTCATTTGGCCCAGAATCAAGCAAGTTATCAAGAACTTTGTTACATAATGTGATATTGGCCAATGCCACAAAGAGGAAACATTCAGACCACCTGGTTTATTCTAGTCACTACTCATTCTGTAATGTCTTTAGACTGACATTTTAATGAATTTGATAAAAGACCCTCCTGAATCTGGAGGAAAATAAATCATTCTCATGTGGTGGATCACCTTTCTAAATATGCTCTAGCCCACCCCTACACTGCTTACACCATAGCTAAAACATTTTTTGATCAAATATTTCAGCTCTATGGCATCCTGACCTCCATTTTATCAAATCGTGACTTAACCTTCACAAGTCATTTTTGTTAGGAAATTTTCAAGCACCTTGGCACACATATAAAAATGAGTTTGGGATATCATCCACAAACTGATAGCTAGACATAAATTGTCCAATAAATGTTTTGAGAGATATCTCTATTATTTTGTCATGGAGAAACAACAACAAGGGGTAAAATGGTTACCTCTTATTGAATGGTGGTACAATACTTCCTATCACATAACCACTAAGTTGAACCTATATGAAACTATCTATAGTTAAAATCTACTGTCTCTTCTCTCATATATACTAGGCAAATCTTAGGTATAGGATATTGATAATATTCTTAGTACACATGATATTATCCTTTTCCTCCTCAAGGATAATCTCTATCTGGCACAAACTGGCATGAAGTAATAGGAAAACCATCACTACTCTGAACAATCCTTTCAACATGGATATATGGTTTTCCTTTGCCTGGAACCTTATAAACAATCCTATTTTAAAATGAAAGGTTGCTAAAAATTATCTCCTAAATTTTATGGGCCATATAAAATTCTCTAACAGATTGGTCCTTTCACCTACAAGTTGGAAATTCCACCTTCATTATGTGTGTACCTTATTTTTCATATCTCTTACTTATAAAAAGTCATTGCCTAGAGTGTCAAAACCCAAATAATGATTCTAGAGCTTGATGCAAGAGGATCTCTCTATTTAAAACCTAAAGCTATACTCAACAAGTACTCTTGTCAACTCTACAATCGGGTCATCACTAAAATTGTAGTATAATGGCACAAGATGCAACCAAAATATGCTATCTGGGAGCCTATTCTTCAAATCTAACATCATTTTCCTCACTTACATCTTTGAGGACAATGCTTTTAATGGGTAGGTCAAGTTAAGACCCTTTGTCGTAACCATATTTTTGTAATTTGTTTCCTTATTAAAAGGCTACAAATGCATATGATTTGTAAGATGTCCCTCAATCCCATTGTAATAAACCTACATTCACGAGTAATAGTAGTTAGTGATAAACTGGTATAAATAGAAATTTATAATAGTGAGAAGTCATCCATGAATCATATTAAATTAATATTTCTCAAAGGAGGTTACCCCTTTGAAGAGGCCAACAATAATTGTAATGCAATTTTACTTTATTTGAATACAATCATTCAATTTTTGTTTATTTATTGATTTAATTTTACATATTTAAAATCTAGTTATAATTTTTTTTAGGAAGGATCTTATCACACACCTTGTCAAGTGGCACTTTTATAGTTGGCATCATGCTTGCATGCCTATCAACATACCATGCATTTGGAAGTCCAACTATCACACTTGTAAAAAGATAAACCTCATTCGAGTAGGAAGATGAACCATTATTCTAATTGTCCTCTTGTGTAACCATCGTATGTTGTAAAAGCTTTATTATAATGATACATATTGTAAGTTGTTTGATAATAATGCATTCAACCTGCATCAGAGAGAATAGTTGGACATGGTCATCTCTCACATGTGTTAGCATGCCTTGAGAATCTAACATATGTTAGTCATTATAGTCAAGTTCTTGTCTAGACAAATCAACTAGGAAGTGTCTCCCTTTTATTATCACTAAAATTCTCATGCTTAGTCATATTGTGTATTGTACACATATGTGCCTACACCCAAATTTTTATATTGAATAGAAGTAACTTTATTTTTTTGATCTGTCTACATTTGAATCTATAACATTTGTTCAACATTTCGTTTAGAGTCCATTGTATGTTCTAAAATTCTACTACTTTGAATAAATCTATCTAATTTAAATAATTGTCTTTTTATCCTTCGTGCCCCTCCTAGACTCTACATGGATCAGTATACATAATATATAATGATTTATTTATCACCTTCTCTAAACAAGAATAAAAAATCTCCCATGTAGTCAAATAGATGTCAATTTAAGGCCAAAAATGTCTATAATGATCAAATAGACATTGAATTTAAATTCAACCATTTTTATTGTTATCTCACACTATTACACTCTGCCACCACCCCAATTGCCATTCTAAGTACCCCATGCACCATATGAAGCAAACTTGGGATTTATTACTTTTTAATCTTGAAATACAAAAATATAGAGTAATAAATATAGTTTTTAATAATCAAGTCCTCCATTTGGGTAGTTGGGGTAGATAGTGGCATTATAAAAGAAAGAGAAGGGCAATGTAAGATAAAGTCAAAAAATATAGAGGGGAAAGAATTAAAAAAAATAAGTCTCTTTATCCTTTTGCACCTTAAATTGACATCCACGTGGCTCCTAAAGGACATCACATTGACATTTAAAATTTATCCTATAGTTAATTCAATATGTGTATAATATTCATTTTTCATTTTATGTGTTTAAGTAGAGGGAATGTCATCTTTTGAATTCATTTAAAAGAGAACATTTAAAACATGTACTTCAAATTAGGTTGGTCCTAAACATTTATGTTGGTTATCTAATAATTATAAATATGATGTGTCGTGATGCGATTGGTTATCTCATACCATCACTAAATACATATTGCACAATGATATGTGAATTGTACAACTAATTTTCATTTAAGTTTTTTTTTAACATTGGGTATTCCCTATACATATATGCTCTAAAGTATTGGTACATGCTCAAGTATTAGCTCCTCTTCCCTAATCTATTCTTAACAACTCGTGCCTTGTATCTAAGACAATATGTATAGGTTTTTAAAACAATCTCAAAACATACAATAGAAAGACATGTAGATTTTATTTAATATACTGTCACATTATATAAAGAAAAATTAATATCAAATTATACTAATTATTTTTTGTAAAAATTAATAAAATGACGTTATTTTAATTAAAAGAAACAAATCTATATTTCACTTAAAATTGTTGTGCTTCAAAACTTCTTATAAAATAACTATTTATACATTTTTAAGAATATTTTATTATTTATTTATATATTTTTAAAAATCTATTAACAATATAAATTATACATAATTGTTTGTCAAAAAATGAATGAAATAATATCACAATCACGAGGAATTTAGAAATTACTACTAATAAATATAACAAACTTATCAATCAAAAAAGTTTGAACATAACATGAAAAAGAACTATAACATATAAGCAAATAAGCCATGGGAGTGATGCATATAATTTTTTTTGGAGTCCAAAGCATTATTTGACATATATACATCTATTTTTCAATATTACCACTTTCTCATACTTGTGGGTATGACGACCCATACTCTCTTTATATCTTTATACTATTTCACAAGTATGACGACCCATAGTGTCTTTATATCTTTATGTCTTTATACTTTCTCATATTTGACATAGGTTGTTTCTATCTTTCTTGTGATAAACTTGGTTTCTTGTCCATAATTGTGTATATTTTTCCTTTAATATGGCATCATTGTGCCTTCTTCACAGGTGGAGTCCTATGATACCAACGGACATGTGTGGTGGGGGAGAGGGGGCCTATCCAGCGTTGGTTAGCTCTGCAAAACTTTTCAAACGAATCATGTCCATAACCAAGCTAATCATCCCACCAACGGTATTTGAGGGGCGTGGAAACACTTATAACTAAACAACATGATTCCAGTGATTATAGCGGCGTGCTTTAATTAAACATTGAGGAGTTGAAAGCAATTATTATAATCAGATATGTTGGATAATGGAAACATTGCCTTGATAGAATAAGGAATTTAAAAAATCTTGAAATATTTTGCGACATTTTAACTATAATAGTTATGTAGACACACAATTTTGATATAAAATATGTTATTGTAATATTTTTAGTATATATATAATTGTTTTGGATTAAGGGTTTATTGACACTTGTTTGCATGTTTTCGTCTTTCTTTTTTTTTTTGCATGATTTTATGGTCTTCTCTTCTTCTATTTTATGTTTTTGTCTCGTTTGTTTTGTGCATACAAACTTGTTTTTGTGTGTTCTTTATGCTTCTCCCCATTTCTTTTTTTGAGACGGATTCGTTGGACCCACCAAATTTTTCCCTTCTATTTTTTGGATCCTTTTTCTTATTGTCATGTCCTTTCAATGTTTGGATCCATGTATGTTAGCCTTTTGTCTTTTCTTTGGCCAGCGTGTGCACCAATAAGTCTTTAATCTAAACTCGAGACTTCTGTATATACAAACTCGTCTATAATTATTTCAATAAGAAATATCAGTGAATTCAATTTTCTTGTCATAAGGATACTCAAGTCTAGGCACACTCTTCATTGCTTGATTATTGCTCAAGGACTTGTATCTAATTTTTATTGCACTTCGTACTAAATAGGCGAATGCGTATGTAGTATAATCCACACCTAGGGAAGAGGAAGTGGAATCAATCACTCAATTTATCCATTCAAACTACATAAGAACTACATGGGGTTTGATTTTAACTCCCTTGGTGTTTCTTAAACCAACTACTTCTTCCCTTCCCATTTTGTAAGTATTTTGTGGGTAATTAGGTTAAAAATATCAAATTAGATAATTCTTCTTGAAAATTCAATTGAGTGACAACGCATCCCTATATGACATCATATAATGGAGTGACATAGAAACAATCAAAACCCAGAAAGATGTGTAGAATAAATTCAATACTGAGAGATGAGTTCATTGATATTTTAGGTAGGGAACATTTGACCACGAAATCCACCATGGGCTTATTCAATGGCTATTAGACAAGTGCTAAATATGTCCTTTACAAATCAGAACTCAAAATTTTACACAAAGCCTCTATGCTATCTACACAATCCAGAACCACTTATATAAGTTAGATTTGACCATCAGGGGTGACTATTCCATCTCTTTTGATTTTCTTTCAAGTTCAATAGCTAGTTCAATAATTGCCTTTTTCTAGTTTATTATTTTTCACACATTGAACTAGGTTTAATCTTTACACAGATTGATATATCCTAGATCTAGCATTTGTCCATACATTATCATGTTATGCTTAGGTAGTTATCCTTAGTTCACAATTTGATTAAACATTTTGGTGAACCCCTTCGTTATTAAAACATTGATACCTTTTAGGGTTTTTCCATAGGGTTTCATTCATGATTTCTACATTTGAGCTGAATTTTGATATACTTCATTGACTTAAAGCCTTACCTTTCATCTTACTTTGGATTTACATCGCTAAACTCATATTTGAATCATTAAACCCTATCTAACTTTCAACATATTATTCTCATTACCTCATTCCCCCTTGGGTTGGTTGTATTGTTGATTTCACTTCTAATTTTTTAACATATCATTGGTTAAGGCTTGCCTTAGATTATTTCATTGTTTTTGCTCTTGTTTATCTTATTATATGGCTTATAAACAAAACATTGATTCTTGTGTATAAATGAAATGTCTTTTAATGATGTAAATACTAATGTTACATGTTAAAATGCACATGTGCTTGCTAATGATTATTCACATCCTACATATATCTTCTCTAGTGTGCCCATCTTTGAAATGAATAAAAAATTGGCCCCTTTAAATAATCCTCTTAAGCATTATACTATTCAAAACCAAGGGATAATGACTATGATGCATGTCATAGGTGACTCATAAAATCTAGAGCATGATGTATCCCTTTATCTAGAGACTTTGAATGCTAGGATTATGGACAATGTTATACCTTCCAATCCTATTTCTAAGGATGTAATTGGCATTCCTCTCCCACATGACCTTCTCATACCAAAATCCCAACATTATAAGGTCATGTAAATCCTCAAGTGCACCTTCGTTTAATATTTATTTCTATAATGGACTATGAAGAGTGTGGATCCAACATACTTAAATTGTTTCCTAGAACTTTGATTGGGGATGCATTAGATATGTTCCATGATTTATCTATTAGGTCCTTACATTCATTCCAATGCTCACAAGAATATTTCTTAGATCAATTTATCACCAATAATGGACCTCTTTCCACATTTGAGAGTGTTTAATCTATTAAATAAGATCCCAAGGAGGATATGCATGAATATATCCTTATATTTTAATGTCATATGTACTCCTTATTCTATCAACCATCAAATCTTCAAATGCAACATATATTTATCTAAAGTGTTTTATAACTTATCAAGGATAAGCTACTTGGCACAACTAGAAAATCATTCACTTATCTTTTTTATATGGCCATCAAAATTGTGGAAGAAATATTAATCCAACCTACAGTCCATATGTTACTTCTTAAAGATTAACGCATTGTCGATTCCAATGCGCCTAACATAAATCCATTTACTACTTGGGTTAATCAAGAAACAACACTTGCAACAAAGTCTATGCCACACCAACCTCTAATTTTTTTCAAGAATCAAAAAATTATATTGAAGTGGGTATTAGACAAAAATTTGATTCACTTTCCATATATATATGAACCCAATCTAAAGCATACGCCAAGATCTTATAATACAAAATAATTTTGGGGATATTAAAAAATCAATAGACATACAAAAGATAATGCATTCATTTTATAAAAAAAATTCTAAGACTTCAACAATCAAAATAAAATCAAGCTTGACTACTAAACTTCTCGAGGAGAAAACATTGCTTACTATTTTACCCTAATTCATATTAATGGATGAGATTAATATAATTAATAGAGAACTTTGAATTGTAATTAAGATTAATAGATACAACATATAAGTGTAAATTTGAATGTAAAAGATTGAGATTGACTCTTTTGATTTGACAAATGTCATATGTTAAATATAAAAATTACTAAAGAGATCACACTATTTAGTTTTTATGGGTGACTATCTAATTCTAATTGTATTCTAGAAGTGAAAATCAGGGATAAGTAGTCTTATGGTTTGTTTAGTTATGAAATTAATTCATTTTTTTACTAGGTCAGTTTCATGGGATCTTGCTAGTATCTCTAGTCAATACTAACCTACATGAAATTAGGGCACAGTGACTGTATGGTCACCTATGATAGCTTGCTCTGTATTTGTGATCCCTAACCTTGATGATGCACATAGCTCCACAAATTAGTATCATTTATCTTGAAACCTTATGTAGTCTTGTGAGAGCTATAAACGTACAAAATGAGATAAGTGTAATAGGTTGAGCTAACCCCAATCACCCATATATGATTATTGATTACTACCTACATATCCAATACACCAAGGAGGGAAATCAAGCCACACAAAATTCTATTTTATCAAGATTTGGAATGAATAGGTGCAGTAGCCCTAATTAACATAAACTAAATTAAAATAAATAAAATGTTATAAAACCACTTACGACAATCAAAATGAGAGCAAAGTACCAAAATTGACAAATTACAATTGAATGAAAGAAGACTAACTATGAACAAAGCAAAAGACATAGTTGTTTACTATATGTGATTTTACTATGTGAAATTAAATAATGGCTGAAACTGATCAACTAAGACTGATTCTACAAGTGCCAAATGAACTATGACTATAACTTATGGGGGTTATAATGACTGAAAAGGAGATAGGATGGACTAACACTACTGTACTCTACTAGTTGATTTTGTCCTCTACTATAAAATAGGGGAATCAAGGCATAATGGCTTGTGGTTGCCTAAAACACCCTTGTGTGCATAAATTTGACCTCATATGCACATGAAATAATTTCAAATGACTTATTCAAAGTCAAAACTCTAATAGGGCTTACAATAGCTAAAAACCTGAAAAGATAAAAGAGGGAAGTGTAATGGGCTAAGCTAACCCCACTCTATCTTGTGATGATTGATTGATGCCTATGTATCGAACACTCCAAAGATGGAAATCAAGCCCATGTATTTCTCCCTCTTAGAATGCATTATGCATCTATGCTATTTTTTTTAATGTATGCATTTAGAGATGGATTGAATACTTGATAATGTTTTTTCTTGACTTTGATAAAATAGACTCTTGACTTGGCTAAGAACTGCTTTAAATGATTATAATCTAATTTGGGAAGAAAAGGGTGTCTTTAATTAGTGTGTAATAGTGTAAGTGTGCTTTGATATTAAAATTTCCAATTGATTTCCAAGTGATAGACTAGGTGACTTAGATATGATTTCATAGAAATCTAAAATGGTAAAACCTCACACTACCTATCCTAAAAATATAAACCAACCTATAATGGAGGGTCTAAATTTAAAAAGTGATTGTTGCTAAGGTGAAGGTCAATATAATTCCATAGGGGTCATATCCAATTGTCACTATTGACCCATACTGATTGATCTTTTCTTGCAATGAAACATGTATATTTTGGGATCTGAGATGTTCATATAGATGCTTAGAGGGGTTTTTAGCAATTTAGAATATTTCTATAGGCATAAAATAAAAATGTAGAAATGGATAAATTGGTATAAATACTTAGGATAGAGTGAGGTGTTGAAATAAGTCCATATTAAGTGTTCAAGTCAATTTAAATGACAGAGTGAGGTGTTGAAATAGGTCCATATTAAGTGTTCAAGTCAATTTCGATGATAAAGTGGGGTGTTGAAATAGGTCCATATTAAGTATTCAAGTTAATTTAAATGAAAGTGGACCAAAACTGATATTATCAAGTATTTGTGGCCAAATTTGACAATACCTTCTTTGACTTGGCTTTAGAGTGCTTCAGACTTGGTATGTGACTGCTCTTAGTGATGGGTTTTTAGATTGTAAAGAATATGGTATATTTTATTACCATTTAATAATGTATAGATGTATACTAGATAAGTGTTAAGTCTATTTTGAATGAGATCTTTATTTTATTATATATGGATCCAATTAAATAATTTTTCATGTTACCAAGATTCTAGGATAATGAACAGACCCTAAGGATGAGTTTTATTTTAGACAATAGCCATTGCTAGGAGTGGGTCAATACTGATTAGATTAGGTTAGTATTGATTAGCAATATTAACTGAATCTACCAGATCTAGCTTGTGTAATAGTCTGGAGATGTATATGTAGGATATTTTGTAGGTTTGAAATAGACAATGAGATTCCTATAGGTGTATAAAAGTATAACATAAAGGTTGACTCATAAGATAACATGAAAATATGAGAGAAAAATAAATTAGCACCTCATTTGTGTACTCAAGTAAATGTGTACCAAACTTGTCATTGCCAAGTATTAAAGACCAAGTTTTAGTATCTACACTTATAATAAATAAAATCAATCTCTTAAGGATGTATCACTTACACACACAACAATGTACCAAAAATGGTTACCAATGAATCTGCATATTCAACATGTTAGGAACCTTTCGTCATTAGTATTACAATAGAAAGATGACTAATAGATAACCTTTTGGTAGATCAAGAAACTCAATTAAATATGTCAAATAAAATTTAAATAAATTAGGATCTTATTCAAAAAATTTAGGTACTATTTGACTACTTACATCTATGGGTCCTTTAGCATGTATGACCTTCTTCTACCTAGTATCACTTTTGGATCATTACAATGTGTTAATGGGAAAATATGTTTAAAATTAATGAACACAACAATGCATAAAATAAATACTTGCACACTTTTCAATTCCTAATTAGATATAACACCACCAACAACATTCAAGACCAAATATTAAAATCAATGCACTTAAATCTTTAATTATGAAAATGATGATATAATGCAAGCTTATCCTTATGAGCCTCACATTATGGGTTAGTAATTTACACAACATGACATGGATACATATTTTGATACATTGACATCATATATGCTATGTCACATTTAATTTATAATGGTTATGACACTTGTTTATTTGGTTTTTACATAGTTATGACACACTTTCAGTTATTTATTTATATAATTGCATTATCATGAATTACTACACCTAATCATCTTAAACATGAGATTTTTTATCACATATTTAGAATTCCACTACATATGACATATCTCTAATTCTATATTTTCTTCTTTGGAAGTGCTAGTGGCTTTATAGCCTACTTTCCATTCTGACTATCTCATTTGATGATTTATGTTTTCATATGACTTGTCCTCACCTATTACATGCAACATTTGAAACTCAATGTGTCACATATGATTATTCATGACTATAACATTATATTTTGAAATGAAATTATATGTTATTCATGCTCTCCTATATCCAATACTTCATTGATAAGTCAGTATTGTACCATAAATACTTATAGTGCATAGTTTTTGATTCTATGAGTCATATCCTTCATATGATTTTCTCCCTTGAGTTTGATTAAGTTCTTCATCCATCTTATATAATTGACACCATGGCACTTGCCTTCTCTTGTGTCAACATTATTCTAGCCACTTGTTTTATTTTACTTGTTATGTGGCACTAACCATTTCCCCTTTGATTATTGATTGCATTTCAAAAACTTGCACATATATTCATGATGATGATAACATATATTGAAACTTTTCATCCTAATATGCATTGAGTTTTGAGGGAAGTTATAGGTTGTTTAGAACCCTCCTCTTATATTTATTTTGGTTTGTTGCCCTTAGCTTCTATTTGTGATTACTTAGATTGTTCTTGTGTGCACCCTTTAGTTTGATTATTGCATGATCTACCTAAAAATAATAAAATAAAAAAACTTATTAATAAAATGAAATAAATCCATTATATTTTTTAATTGATACATATCATGCTTATCTATCTATATTATAGGTTTACATATTCATGTTTTACACACATGCCTTTGATGGGATACTTTAAGTGGGTGAGATGCATAATATATAGTTATATATGGTTATGGACATCCAAATGTTATGATGTTAATTTTTTCCCTTACCCTGGGATAAATTATTACATTGGTGGCATGCCTTACCTTTGGCGGCATCTCTATACAATAGATTAAATAATGACATATTTATTCATTTTCATATATTATATAGAGCTACCTCCATTTGATAACACATATTTTATTATTACCTACATTTGGCCTATTTAATATTTACATTATGTTATTATACGGAAGCCTTTCTTCTTATCTAGTGTACCTTATGATCAATACTTACCTATATACTACACCTTGGTGCCATTTCATACATACTTATATTAAAACACCTATGACTCATTGCTATACCTATACCTCTTAGGTATGCCTTATGTATGTTGGTAAAATATGGTTAAAAACATCAATATCCTATAATATAGGAAAAAGAGAAGACCATAATAGGACCAATTACATACAAGAAGTTATGCCACAGAATGAGGTAAAGGATAAAAGCAATTATTGTTTGTAATGGGGTACCAAAGATATAATAAATAAATTACATGCATGGAGCTGATGAATAAGAATAGACTTGATCCAAAATGATAGATACCAAACTAAAATATATAAATTCAAAACATATATAATGATTGTAGCTACATACAAAGGTAGTTAAAGCTAACATGCCATGTATGAAGGAAATCTAACTATGGTTGCATCTCCAAGCCAAGAAAACCTAAATTAGGATAATCTCTGCAAGGAGATAAGTAATAAAAAAATTAATACTCTAATAATGTGTAAAATATATCTATCTACTAAAGTAAATAAAGGAAAGAGATTAAGGATGGGGATACTTACCTTGAACAAACTTATCAGCACATCAATTTCCCCCTTGAATCTAATGGCACTTTGGAAGAGATGTTATAAGTGAAGACCTAAATAGGCAAGAGTGAAAACCTAAGTATCCTAAATTTGGGACTCTAAATACTAAGGGGAACTTCCTTGGTTCAAATTCCTTCTATTAAAATTCAAATTTTACATCCTGATTCCTCATCATGAAAACTTACTAGATTATCTGTCGATATCTATAGTTGGTAAATTTAGATTTGGATATTTTTAACTAATCTTAGATATATATTGATATGGGGTGGTAGGATATTACTTATGTTATATGATCATGCTGTACTGAGTTAGTTGTAAGTACATGTTTACTTTATGATCATGTTAATTTGTCATTTTATCTATATTTTATGATGAATGTATATCATGACTGTTATGGACTAACTACCTATTTTGTTGTGAGGTGGATGCAGGAGAACTCATCCCTTAGAACATGCTAGAGGGAGAGCATCATCAGACATGGTGATGTAGATTGGGATGTTAGACGATGATAGAGAAACTAATCGATACCCTTCACACACCATAGATAACTAACACATGATTAGATGCATAATTGAATGGTTAACAAAGTGTATTTAATTCCATTTGCATTAGATAGTCATTTATAATTTGGTTTGCTAGTAATGTTTAATGGTTTGTGGAATTGTCTTATGTGTGGCCATGAATGTTTTGAGATTTGCTTTATTAGACTAATTTGGGTTACTAGTCTATAATTTAATCATCATGACAATTTGAAATGATAATTAATAAATATACTGATTATTGTAAATTTGAGTAAAAGGAAATAAAATGTTACAAATCTAAAAAATTATATTGAGAAGAAAAGCGGTAAAACAAAAAAGAAAAGAGGGAATAAAAACAAAGAAAAGCCATAAAAATAAAAAGAATAAAAAAAATTAAAAAAATATTAAATAAGGAGAAAAAACAAAAAGACTAAAAAAATATTAAATCAAAGAGGAATATTTTAGAAGAAAGGATTACGCCTCATTATGAGGTAGGATATCTTGAAATTTAAAGGAGGGGAGTAATGCAAAATAGAAGAACGGAGAGAGAAGCAACACCAAAAGAAGGGTAACATTCAAATAAAAAGGAGAAAGGATGGAATCGAATGGAAGAAGTTCTAAGTAGGAAAAGTATTTAAATTTTTGTGTATTTGAGCAAAGAAAATATACTTGAGTGTTTCCATGCACGTATAAATAGGTATATGCTGGTTATAACTATATTTATAGTGATTTAAGTGCATGAGAATGCAAATTATGGAAACCTCTGAACATCTGTTAATTTGTACCATAAAAATAATGAAATAATCATCATAACTAGGATCATTATAGCTAAAAATATAATGAAATAACTATTGTTTTCTAGACACTATAATTAGATGCCATCATATTGTCCATACAATCAAGTATGTAATTATCCTACCTTCCCTAACTTCACCATCCAAACTTGTTTTCTTGTTATGATGATTTTTGAATTGAGATGGCTACAACTAATAAAAATCTTTTCCATCAGAATTATCTATTTACCATGTTTTGGATATGAGAACTCATTCAGACTCATTAAGACCTTAGATGTTACATGTAGAAATAATATATATATTTCTAACGTAAATTGAAATAATTTATATTGAGATCTTTTCATGTTTTGGTCTGAAAAAAAGTGCATCTACTTCTTATTATATGTATGAAATTATCACTTGTAATATCATTTTCTGATGCCGTGAACACTTGATGATTTGGTGAGGTTTGTCTTAACCTAAAATTCATGATGTTTTAGAGGGTGTGGCATCAAAATAAGCACCCAAGGTTACCAAAGCGTGAATAGAATCACATGACAAGAAGACATCAACGCTATAGAAAAATATACCCTTATTTACATATGATATCTAGTAAAATATGAGACTTCTGACTGTACATATTTATTCCAAACACTTTGGAATGAATCGAATATAGCTATGAACCTGATCACCTTAATAATATGGAAGAAAGTATCAAATTGTGATATGTTGTAATTGTGTCCCTCTCTCTATTGTTTCCCATTTATGTTGTGAATTAGGTATGTGCAATGTGGCATTTTGGAGGAACATGTCCAATATTGTCAGGAAAAAGGGCAACCCTCCACACAACATTACTTTAAAAAAAAAATTCTAATGGTTAAGGTAGTAGGTTAGTCCATCTAGTGTTCATTCGATGAATGATCTAAGAGAGACAAATTAATGTTGAGTTTTTCTACATGAAAAGGGAAATGTATTCACTTTAAAATCTCGTAAATGTTTGCTTTCACTATCTACTTTTGAATGTGTCAAACTTTATTATAATTTAAGATTATATTTAAAGGCATTTATGTTAGATAATAACTGGTACCACGAATATGATTGGGTTATTGGATATTTTATTTGGGTTATGCCCTTTTACCATGTGAATCATACACTTCAAAAATTCTCACTCGAAGGATGATGATGATGATATATATATATATATATATATATATATATATATATATATATATATATATATATATATATCAAGTTTAATAAAGTGAAAGGGTAAAGACATAATAATATATTTATATATTGGGGTAATGGGTCATGTGCCTATATATTTAGCTCTTATGAATTGTTAAAAATTAAGTTATAGTTACTTGAGGAATAATAAACTATATTATATGACTTCTTAGGAATAAGTAAGTTGTTTAAAAGAAAGGTGATATTCTCATAAGAATTATGAGTTCTTAAAGATTGACTGTCATAGTTCAAACAATAGTGGGAAGCACATAAATTTCTCTTATAAAATGAATAAAATGGTAATATGGGAGTTATGTATGTATTTTGTGACTGTAGCTAGAGTAGTGATAATACAAGATCACCTAATTTCTTAGCTCTAATGGTTACCTTTCTTGTTAAAATAATACGTATGTAGCTATAAAGTTTTGATACCATAATATGGTTCAGATTAAACATGTGAGTTCTAAATGAGAAAACATCATATCCCTTAGTGTGAGAAAAACTTGGGGGTGTTTTTGAGATCACTAGACTTATGAACCTTTTGAAACAAAAACCCGTTGCATGGAATATAATACTATAACAAGTTACAGTGTGTTTATTGAGAGAATAGGTATAACCATGCCTATTGGTATATATTTGTATAGTGGGGTATTCTTTTGGTTATAAATCCATGGGTGGGTTATAAACTATTTTAAATAATGAAATATAATTAAATTAGTAAAGGCATGCATTCAAAACCCTAAAACATATAGCAAATACTAACTTGAATTATTCTATGATTCATGTGTGTTGAATCTTGTTTTCTATACCTTCACATGGATTTAAGTATACAACATAATTACATAATGGAAATGGGTAGGAGTATGATTTATCTAATATTTAGATGTTTAAAAGATCGAAACTATAACCATAATAAAATAGTCTTCCAAAAAAATAGAACGAGATGTTTAAATGAAATATCATAATAGGTTTATGAGACCTTTGTTTCTATATACATAATTGATTAACTGTTCATTGTATGTATGCAAAAATTAAATACTTGAGTGCATTACATGTTATTATATTGATAATACATATAAATTCTTATCTATATATAGTATATAATGGTACATCATGATGTGTGCTTATATGTTATGTTACTTTAAATGCTAGTATGCAGTTTTAACTTAGGGTATACCTGGGTGGTATAATCCCATACTTACTTAATTGTTATTATGTATGTGGATCATTTGAATTTTTAGAAATGTAAGTTTGGTTATGTGTATTTATGTAGTTGAGAACTATGATAGTATGGGATATCATAAAATACTACAATATAATGTATGTTGTACTTGAGTGGTACATATTGTATTTGGTATGTCTATATTTACATATATGTTGACTATTTTAATGTATGCATGCTGGTTATTACTGTGACTATCCTATTTTTTAATAGTTGGTAAGACTTTGTGTATAGGTGCATGGAATCTTTGAAAGATAAATGAATGTTTTGATGGTATGTTATTGTGTTTTGTGGAAACTATGACTTGATTTTCTGTACCTAATTATATGAATAAAAGCTTATGTTTCCATGTACTTAAGACTACTTTATGTGACTGATGGTGGAAAACTAGTTGATATGTCTTAGAATACTAGACTATGGTAATATGGGTTATCAGAGGGTGTAGTATGTTTAGGAACTAATTGTGGTAGTGAAAATTTACAATTAAATGTGTAATTACCCAAATGGTATAAACTATAGTCATCATTTCTAGTATGGGACATAAAATAATGTACGATTCATTCATACATTTAATGGAATAAATGTATGCTTTGGAAAATCTTATGTTTAGCATGTTATTTGATGTGTTTGATAATAGGATGCAACTTAAATGAATCTTGTGCTTGAATTGTATTTGACCAATATGTATTGTTGTTATAGAGTAAGGAGTGAGATGGACTTCACTGGCTTACTGGTATCACAATGATAGATGAAGGTAGTTTGATCAAGTGGTGTGTATGAATTTGATTGATCTAGATCATTATTATTTATTATTTTTAAACTTTGGGCCAAAGTATGTTTGGTGAGACATTATCATTTCATGAGTATGATTTACATGTGTGTGTGATATCTTGTAATAGAACGGTTTTCTATGGTACACTACATATTTAGTTTACAAATCATACAGTACATGGGTATTTGCTTGTCTCTTTGGATTCCCATGCCATCACTATCTACTCATCCATGAAGGGATGACCATTATATGATGGGATTAGTGCAGGGGATCATTGGTTTGTGGTTGGTGTGTAAAATCACTCGGATGATGCTCTCCCTCTTCACAACAATACTAATTTTAGATGACACTTGAGATTTCCATAGATACTAGAGAGTTTGGGGAACTCATGCTCTGGGGAACTAGGTATCTTAATTATGTACATTATATTAGATTATATATTATTATTATTATTATTGAGTATTTTCATGAAGAATTGTAGTTACTTATATTTGTATATTGACAACAATGGTTGTAGAATTGTATCAGTCGTGGTTGAGTTATTGTATTACTTTCTATATTCATTTTATGTAGTGTTATCATGATAATAGAGATTTGTGATAAAAGATGTAATGTGTATTTAATGTTATCATACTTGAGTATATAATGATCTTTGTTTAGATTCTCATGGTGAAATATATTTATAGTGTATGTGTAAATTTTAAAAAAATCATGTATTTCTATGTCTAACCCAGCGGGGTTGTTACATCAAAGACCTTAAGAAATACTAAAACTCTACAAGAATAAGTTCCTCTCTCCCAATTCTTCCTATATACTTAGATCAGACTTGTCATGCAAAATTAGAGTAGATGACTATTGTTATCCTATGAAAATGATATTTGGGAACCCTATAAATATTGTTCAAAGTTCTAAAATTATTTTATCTCAAATATTGACATAATCAATCTAGATCAATTTGATATAATGAATCAGGTATGACACAATACTAGGTCGGCCATCTCTATCTAGTACAAACAAGAAAGCAACTAAATTGATTATGATCGATTTAGTCAAAAGTAGGCAAATAATTAAATCAATAGGGTAATTTGGTAGAAAAAAGATAAAATAGGAAACATACTAGATTGGACATGTCAATTTAGTAGGAAATAAAGGGAATGGTTTATAGAATTAGATCGATTAGAATTAATTTAGTTTGGGAATTTTGAAATACTAAGAAAACTAGGATAGTGAAAGGAAATGAGACTCGAATGAGGATAAATAGACTTGAAGGAAAGGTGGTGATGATACACATGTATAATAGGATAATGTGGACATATCTCACAAACTACCATGAATTAACTCTGCCCATTTCCTTGTGTACTCCTTAGGATGTGAACTCCAAGAAATTGATATGCCAATGAGTCCTGCAAAAGATATATATTTAAAAATTATGCACTAGGCTCTATTTATTCATCAAGCTTAATTTTTAAAGTGAAAAATGGTCCTTTAAACTAAATCTTATATAATTATCTAATAATATAAGATATATTTATTCAAATTACTAAAGCTAAATGGTTTGCCTCATTATTTAAATTAAATCTGATATATTCAAAATGTGAAGCTAGTTAAAAGAGAAAAGAAGTTATGTATGGATAAATTAAAAATATTTTATTTTATTTAAAAAAAGAGTATATAAGCTAGCTAACTTTTATGAAAGCTTTGTTTCAATAAAATGAGATTAAAAATAAGACATTAATAGTATTATTGCCCACCCAAAGCTATTTTAAAATATTTAAAAGAAATAATGGGAATCTATAGTCAAACTCAACATAAATTATAGACATGGGCATTGTTGATGTAGGTTTTGTGACCAACCCCAATAGATGAAGGGCATACACCCTCTTGTTTTAGAATCACAAATGATCCTATGCACACATTACAGGTACACAATTATATAGATAACCAAGCATTGGAATAGTAGCATGTGGCCTACAACCCAAAAAGGGAGGTTCACCCAAATGACCTCAAAACAACACCCAAAAACAAACTAAAATTTAGATATTCATATCGATGTTATGGTAAAATAAAGATAAATGCTAAACAAATTAAATAGAGAGAAGGGTCGGGTAGAAACTTGATAATTAGATATTATTTGATCTTTCTCAGATAAATAAAACTTCACATGGAATGCACTGTAAAATTAACTATTATTCCTCAAACCCAATTTTCTAACTTGAATTTAAATGAATACAGAGTAAGATTCTAAGGAATAAAAAAAATGAGTGAATTTTACATATGCACATTCATCCACAAAGATTTAAAATTAGCCACTATCAACTAGTGAAAAAGTCAAGATAGTGAAGGCCCAATCTAATCAACTCATTTATGATCAAAACATAGATCCAGTCATGAAATATTCATATTAATTATTCACAAGTACTTATCTAATGAGAAAGGAAAAAATTAAATATTATCAAAGTATCCATGTAGGGAAATATTCAAGATCTTCTTATTCCTTTCAATATGGTCCCATAGGTAATTCCTTCTCTTGGCTTGTTGGGAGAACTCTTGTCTGCTATATTTCCATCAAGATTTAAATCCAATTTTTTAATAGGATCAAAAGATACCCTTTATAGAGTAACCCAAGTGAACTAAAGACACACCATGTCCTTCATAGTCCCACTTTACTCCATCACTTATCATTAATGGATCATAGTGGATTCTCCACCATTCCTTACAGATGCTCCATGTTGTCCTTGAATTTTGAAAATGGTATCTTTGCATTAGAATAATTCCCCATGCCTCTTTATGAAATAGATGGTTTTATGTTCTTTATTTTGCCACTGTGAATCAATTTTAATTTTGATCATTATTATTTAAGTGGATGATGTGGTCTTGGGTGTCAAATTTTTGTCTTGGTGTAGATAATATCCTCATCATCCACATGGCAAAATCATATCCAACCTTGTATTAATGAAGCCATAGTTATGGACAAATGAAGCAAGATTCACAAATCCATTGGATTATCCAACCCAACTTTATTTCCCCACAATTATGGCTTTGGATTTGATCATTGAGTAGATTCCTCTTAGTGACACATACTAGCTTGTTCTTGAGACACAATGAATCATTCACCCAAGACATGTGGAAACCTCTCATTTGTTCATTTTGATAGATTCTAAAAATTCACAAGATCACATTTAGTCTTCCTATGAACCTTTAGATTCTTAAAAAATAATTTAATTTTGCTCATGCATCCACTGATTTCCATATAAAATAAACTAGGTATCCCGACTTATCTATATTAAATAATTTGCACTTTTAAAACATAAAAACCCAAAATAAAATGTATATGTGTTCACATTTGAGAATAAATAATTAAAATTTGTATTAAAAGTGACCACTCAAAATATGGTTGCTCTTAATTGGATATGGTTCACATGGAGGCTGATGACCATTTAAATATTCTTAGCCTTTTCTCTTACAATGATCCTCTGATTGGATCAGTGTGGGGATCCTCCTGGATCACTAACCACCATGGGTATTATCACCAAAAATTTTCAAAAATTAGTGATATATATCAATGGATTTGATAATTCACACAAGCCTTCGATTGGATAAATAACTTTAGATGTAACATTGGGGCCAAAAATGGTTCCAACCACTTTTCAGGAAATTGCATAATCATTACATTACAATTTACTTTTGTCTAGACCTTAGATACACACAATGGAGTCTATCCCATATAATTTACATTGATGTGTAAAATTAATACATGATGGGACTTTATTAATGATGTCTGCCAATGATGAACCCTTCAAATTCTATAAAATGATACATTCTAATAAATAGGGCATTCCTAGGTGGTACCACCTACATAGTTTATTCCTCTTGAGAATATCAAAACTTATGAGGTGGGACAGTCAAGTATAATGGCTATGTTATCTCCAAAAATAGATAAGGCATTAAACACTGAAGTACACATAGATGCACCTCAAGAACAAGAACCAATACCAAAGTAGCCAATGATAGAAAAATTGTAAGTACCCCAATATTTGATCTTTTTTTATTGGTCAACACTGAGAAACAATATGGCCATGTTTTAGATTACTATGATAGCCATGTTTTAGATTATTATGATAGCCATGATGATCTATCCCATGATATAATAGATGAGACATTGTGAAAACTTAATTTTGATCCACTTGAGGATCTTTCACATAACCTATTTCAACCTATAGGTCCCATTACATATAAGCTAAACTCGCTTATAGAGGATACAAAACCAAATCAAGATAAAGGTAAATAAAAAATGGTAGATGAACCATAAATGCTTGTTATTCCCATACACCCTTCTTAGTTTCACACATTAAGTCAACCATATAGGTTCAAATACATATACATCATGTAAATTATGTGATGGTCTCTCATAAGACTCCACAACTAATTTTATAAATCATAGTAATCCAAGATACTATGGATACAATACTTTCCATGTTACTTGAACATATCATGATATCTTTACATTCTAATAGACATAAATCAAACAGTAGAATTGTTCCTAAACAAGGGTTGCCATATTCTAAATATCATCAAATTAATGGCCATCATACAAGTCATTTTCAAACATTGCAAAACCAAATTCAGAAATATAAGAATGAGGGTTGTAAACAAATTGTGCCAAAGAAGAGGAAAAGACAAATAATTTTCAAAGATTCACATGAAAATCATCCTGCAAAGTAACCAAGGCATGAATATTTGACTGTTATTACTAATATTGATGGAATTTATTGTCAACATCTCAAGTTTGATAGGAAAAAATGGGATACAATGTGTAGCACTACATTAGTTCAAAAACTAGGACACAATAAAACTAAATTAACATACTCTCCATTGATGCCAAAATCTCCAAGGTACATCTATTTACCAGTAGCATGTGGACTGCAAGTGATCCCCATGATCATATGGATATTATATCAAGATCCAAAATTGACATTCAAATTTGGATAACATTGATTAGTTGATTGGAATGTATCACTAAATAATAAAGATATGTGTATCACCTTTATTTTTAGGGATAGGGATATTTTCTTACACCATGATGGATATGGCCACCCTTCCCCACTGATGGTTTCTAGAATACCATTACATAGAAACATAAAATAGGTGTTCATGCATTGATAAAAACCAAAAATTAAAAATTCCTCAATTGATCCTACACCTTTTGATGGTGAAGACTTCCTTGATAAGTCCTTTTAAATATTCCAAAAAATCAAAAAGCTTCAAAAATTTAAAAATATGTTCAACATTTACATATCCTATTAGCTCCTTGGTAAATATGTTATTGGTTCCATGTTGGTATATGGCATATCATTATTTTATATATGCACATGTTTCACACATCTTTTAAGTGGGATACATGCATACACAGATATATGATATATACACTTTTAGACATTGGTCTTTCCCTCCACTCATGTCACAAGAACATTGGGTGAATTTACGTCCTTGATCACAATACATACAAGTTATATCATTCTATGTTAACTTTACATTATCATGTCTGAGCTCGTGTATGTACTTACACATGCATTTATTCATGTTTATATATTTTGCAATGTACTTAATATGCTATGTACTTAACATTTTTTGCCAACACATATATCTAGGGACTTGTAGACACCACAAATGTGTCTGCACCTTGGTTCTCCCCCCTTGTCCACCTCAAACCCATATCCTAACCCTTGGCCTTAGTCCCCTCCACTCATTTGATTAAAATAACTTAAATATTTCAATTAAGTGGCCCCCTTTCCACCTCACCCTTGCCACCTTGGATCTTCCCTTGGATCCCTCCACCTCCCTCCTAGCCTTTATTATGCCAAATCTTCTCATTATCTTCCTCCCATGCCCATTTAAGTGTCCTCATGACCGTTCTTCCCACAATCCCTCGCCCGGCGGCGTGCAAGAATGGGCAGAGGCTATTTTTAGTCTCTGTCCCCATTCTGCCACTGCCGACGTCAGCGACCCTTCGGCCGACGTCGGCGATCCTGCCAGCGTCGGCAGCCTTCAAGACTCCTTTCTGCATCCATTCCAGCCCCCGGCCCCTTGAGCTCGCAAATTGAATTCTCTTGGCGTTTTGGCATTCGTTTCTTCTCCCTCTGGACCTCGTGCAATAGCAGCAACAGGTGAAAGGATTCTTGAGCAGAGATTAAGTCTTCTGTGGTCTCAACAACAGAGCTCCCACTCTTCATTCAACAAGCTAAAAAGGTAAGCACAGTCTGTTATTTCATTTCATTTCCTTTCTTTAGTGTTCAGTTGTTTGGCATCTGCTATCTCCCACTCCCTCTGTCCTACCCCCTGAGAGGCTGAAAAGCCTTCTCAGGCCCTGTCCTCTATCCATCTCCCTTTCACCTGTCATCCTTTCAGTATAATCCCAGACAACTCCCTCATCCCTCCTACCAACAAAGACCCTGTACAGGGCACCTAATCAGAACCAGACCATTCCCTAGTCCATTCAAAGTCATCCCTAAACTCTGTCTCGACCCTGTTCACAAACCAGACCTGTCCACAGTCTAGAAACCCGACCTGACCCGACTACAGGCCACTGCCCTGACCGACGCCGATTATTGCCCGACCGACGTCGGCAGGATAACCGAAGTCGGTAGACCAGGCAACCGACGCCGGCAACATTCCCGACCTCGGCGACTGTCATCAGCCCGATAACTCCTTTCAGGTAATCATTGATCTTTTCTTTCATTTCTAATTTGTTTATCACTCCTATATTCTGGCATTCTGTATTTCCTTAGTCTTTTATCTGTCTGTTATCAGTGGGTTGACCTCCCTTGAGGAAGTTTTCACACTTCCGGGAACAAGCTTTCGCTTGGCAACCCACTACCAATCCATCTAACATTTTCTTGTCCAAGTTTATTTTCTTTTGCAGTGTCATTCCTCCACAGACAAAGAGGGGTGCCCACAAACGTCTGGATTACGGTGCACAATCTTTATCCAGGTACTTCTAGCCTTGTCCATTTCTTTAGTTTCTTTATTCATCTTTTGAATGTAGAAAGCGAATTAGCGATAGAAACATTCTGGCACGCCCGGTGGGACCTTAGGTTCTTCCTCGGGTTCCTCTTCCTTTCATTCATTTAGGTGCATTTAGGCTCCTTCCTTCTTGTCTCTTTCTTCTATTCCAAATGACACTATAAGCAGGACTAAAATGAATCTTTCTTCCTTGCATTTCTAGACTAGTCTAAACATCATACTCTCAAACCCTTTCTCAAACTTGTCTTCATCCAAACTTCATATTTTCAACTTGGGCTTAAAAACATACTGCATTGCATTTCTGCTTGTGCTTGCATTAGTCTTCACCTAGTAATTAGTAAAATGCATATTGAATAAATCGTAGACACTTGATGTTACACTACCAAACCACATGCACTAAAACGAACATAAAACTTACTTGAGACAAGGCCCGACTGGGATTTCATCCCCCAGCGGATACCTTACCCGTCCCGGTGACCCTACTTGGATTTCATCACCAAGGGGGAAGCCCACTCCATTCTCTGGTGGAGGATAAAATCTAGGCGAGGTATATCTTGGCTAAGCGAGACCAGATAACCACTGGAATCGTGAAGTGAGGGGAGCTTGCTCCTTAGCACCAGGCCACGTACCAGACCTAACACAGATTTTTGAGCACCTAAAACAAGACCCGAAACCATCTTTAGACCACCTTCTTCTAGAACACATTCTATAGCCAACCTCCCCAAACATTCATGTAAGGCATAAGCCACAAGATTCTAAGGTTAATTCCTATGATTTATCGCTTAGGCTTGTCTGTCTCTCTCATTTCTTCTCTTCTCATCTGTTTGTTTGAGTGAGTGAGGACGCTTTCTTCATTGTTTTTCCAAGAATCTTAAAATCTTTTGGTTCTCTGGAAAACACAGTCACTGGCATCGGTTCTTCCACCGACGTCGGCTTTCTCTCTTACCGGCATCGGTTATCTGACCGACGTCGGCCATATTTCTTACCGACATCGGTTTCTCAACCGACGTCGGTCTCTGTCACTGTCCTTTTTTTTCAAAACCAGCAGCCTAAAACCTGTCCCTTCTCTGTCAAAAACTCCATCCTAGTTTTTTGAAACAGAAAAACATAGTTTCTGAAACCTGAACCTTCTTTGCCTTGCATGGTTTTGACTCGTAGCCAAGCCAAGGCTCTTGTCAACCACGCTAGCCGTCAACCACTTCCGTCTACCCCGTCCGTGACCAAGCCTACAATGGAGTTCAACTCGGAGACCGAAAGAACTCCTATTCATCCAACCCCGCCGCAGACTCCTATTGTCCAAGAAGGGGACCAAGACTTCGAACGATTCTTGGACCTCAACATCAAGGCCTTACAACACTATCTCGTGCATAGCCGAACGTGAGACTCCTTGGGCAATCCAATCTACAGAATGCTAACCTCTCTTGTCACGACTACGGCTGTATCAATGGCATCCGTAGTTCAACCCTTAGACACTCAAGCCATCGCTTCGACCACTGACCAGACTCTGACTAATCCTCTAGGTGTGGCCTCTCCCTCTATCTTTGGGCCCACTTCCACCGGGGTTTCAGCCCCCTATCAACCTCAACCTGTTTAACCGCTATCCACTCCTTTTCAAAACCTTGTCGTCTCTATTCCGCCTACCCTGGCCCCTATCAACACCAGGGTGGCTTCTTATCCCTTAGCCCCCGTTACCACAGTCCAACCCCTTGTGGTAACATCGGGCCTAGCTATGCCTTCTACCCAACCACCTTTAGCCTCTTCATCTATCCCTACGACTAGTTATCCCTACATTGCACCTTTACAGGGACAACCAACTACGTTGTATGCCTCCCCTAACCTCTTCCAAGCGCCCTACAACTTAGGGGGTGCGCCACCTGTCAATCCGTCAGCAGATATCATCAAAATGCTGATGGACAAGATGACCAGTCTAGAGACCTCCGTTTTGGCTCACGCAACGCTCTCTCATACGAGCAGATCTGCAACGAGCCCATTCATCCTTCTATCCCAATCAGGCCATATCCTAGCCAGTGGGAGCTTCTGAAGTTTTCTCGCTTTCAATCCAAGGAAGACCCACAGCAACACTTGCGGGCATTCAGACATGCCTGTTACCTCATTGCTCATGACGATGCATTGCTCTTACGCACGTTTCCTATGTCTCTCTCGAGTGCTACGCTTGACTGGTACAGTTCCCTTCCCAACCATTCCCTCTTCTCATTCACACAATTGGCCCAGCTCTTCCTCGATCACTTCTCCATCAACATCACCAAGAAGGTCTCGATCACGGACCTCTATTCTATCCGGCAATTCGAGGACGAGTCCATAGCCGACTTCGTTGCTCGATGGAGAGGCCTCATCAATCAACTCTCCTTTTCCTTACCCCAGGCCGAGCTTATTGAACTCTTCTCCCAAGCCTATGCTAGACATATTTCTTCCACCCTGAGGGTTCAAACCTTCCGCACCTTCGACAAAGCCTTCACGATGGCCCGCAAGCTTGAGTTACGTGCCATCGAGGAGAATAAAGTCAAGTTGCAGAGCAAGAATCCCAGCTCTAAGACCGATGACTCTTCTTCTGCTAAGCCATCATCATCCAATTCTAAATCCAAGGCTTTAGCTAATGCCGTGGTTGTTAGACCTTCATCTTCTTCAACCAATCAGCCTGAGCCATCCACATCTCAGAGCGCCACTTGCCAATTCCAGTAGAGATACGTACAATGACGGTATACTCCTCTCAGAGAATCATACGCGTCTGTGCTGGAAAAGCTTGTTAAGCAGGGGGTCCTCAATCTCCCTCAAGCCCGACCTCCTCCACAATTTGATCCCTCACACGCCATCCCTGTGTGGTATAGGGAACAAGACTTCTGCAACTTCCACCGTGTTAAGGGACATGACACGGAAAATTGTAAAACTTTTAAGAACATAATCCAAGACATGCTTGAAAAGGGGGACCTCATCTTAGATAATCCCAATGCACCCCCTAATCAGGCCATTGACATCTTCAAACAGCCATTCCCTAATCATTCGCCAACTCAAAACAATGTCCGGACCTTAATTGACGACAATCATGAACACAACATTCAAACAGTCAATACGGTCTCGCCTTTTGTCCCCAATCAACCTCAAGAGGTTAGTCCATCAATCAGTCCATCATGTGTGGACAAACCTCTTTCCCCAGCTAGTTCTCCATCGACCTCTCTCATCTTGGAGGACGCCTCGGCTTTACCAGCATCACCGGTCTCGCCATCCTCATTTCTCCTGCCTATGGAGGACCCGACCCTTCCTACTCCTCAACCGTAAGTGGAGGGCACTATCATCCCTGCCCTTTACCCGCTTGAGGAGCCTTGCTTTCCTAATTCTTCTCCACCTAGGGAAGAACCTGTCTCCCCTTCGTCTCCATCTAAATCTGTCTTGTCTTCACCATACCATGCCTCTAAGACTGCTACACCCATCCCATCTTCAACCCCACAACCATCAACATCTTCTTCTCAGCCATTTTCCCGATTAGTGAAGAAAATCGAACTTCTCCCTCCGAGGAAAGTGACACCTCAGGTGTTGTGGGAGCATCTTAAAGCCCTTCAACATACCCGTGCCCTCTCATCACATGCTGCTAATCTTTCCAGGGTAGAATCTCTTCAGACTCTTGACAAAGACCAGACTCTCAAACCTCAACCAAACCCGTCAAAACCAAAACCTGCATCTCTCTCGTCTAAGCCTATCAAGTCACTTGGCATTCGTCCTGTCTCCACCCTCACTCACCCGCAAGTGAAGGTGGACCTAGACTAGACCTTAACCAGTAGTAGTCTTCCAACCAGGTCAAAGAAGACTGCCAGACTGCCGAAGCGAATGCCTCCTTCCCCGTCACCATTGCCATCCATTTTGGGCCCCCATCCTTCAACCCTGGCTAGAATCCTTCCCACTCCTGCCTCCAATCAAAACTCATTGCCTCCTTTGCTTCCTCTACCTACCTCCAGCTGTCCCTCTCCCAAAAAGGTGGTACCAATCACCAAGAAAGTGCCGTCTTCGCCTGTCACCACACCATCAACCCATAAGGTGGTACAGAAACCCCTTCCAACCTCGCCAAAGCAAAAGTCACCGACCTCGCACATATCAAATAGCACAGACCCTCTAGTGGGCTCATACTCGTTGATATTGCACTGGCTTCTGCAGACTTCCAACATAACCCTTCCACCCATCAAGTCTTTCCAACCTCTCAGGTCCAAGCCCTCCTAGTTCGATGACACAAAAATTTGCTTATATCATCGTACACCAAGACATGATACCGAGACTTATTGTGCCCTCAAGGCCGTCATCCGCCACTATATGGAGAAGGACACTCTTCTCCTTGAGGACACTCTTGACCAGACCCCGGCTCATTCTCATCCAACCTCTTCAAACACGTCAACATCTCACCAGCAAGACATGACCCCTTCTTCACCTCCCATTTTCGAAATCAATGCTATCCTTATAACCACTAGGTCGTAAAAGGACAAGGAGAAAGAAAAAGCTGCCATTCCTTAGACCTATCCCTTCGTCAAGCCACCTCTTGCGCCCAAGCCTAAAATTTTTATGCTTGGTGCGTCCCAGCCTTCTTTGTCTTCTTCATCTAGGCCAATTCACGACTCCATTCTAAAGCAGCTTCACCAAATGCCTGTAAAGATGTCTCTTTATGACCTTATCCAAACCTCGCCTCAGCACCGTCAAGCCCTCATCCAATCCTTGCAGACAGCGGAGGTCCAACCCGAGGACCCCCAACCACTCACTGCCCTCATCCATTCTTTATCTCCTGTCGCCTCCATCACATTCAGCGATTTTGAGATTCCCACATCTAACACGGAAGATCAGGACGCCGCCCTCTTCATCACTGCCTATGTTGATCGGACACGCATTAAATGCATTATGATCGACAGCGACGCTAGCATCAACATAATCTCTACCCATGCCTTTGATCAGTTGGCTCTTCGCAAGAATTGCGTCTCCAAAACTGACGTGATCTTACGCTCTTTCAATGACACCACCGCCATGACCATTGGCACAGTCATCCTTCACATTCGCGTTGGTCCACGCACAGTCCCAGAGCTCTTCTATATCATCGAAGGAGAGTTTCAATACAATATTCTACTGGGTCGACCTTGGATCCGTGCCATGGCCTGTGTCCCCTCTACCCTGCACCGTTGTGTGAAGTTTGAGCATGACGGGCAAGTCCACACCATTCCCGCGGACCCTTCACCCTTCAAGACTTGCAACACAACCTACCGTCCCAACGATGTCCTCATTCCCATCAAGCCGTCAACTCTGGCACCACCTCCATCTGCGGAAGCTTCGACCAATTCGCAATCGGCGGTCGCCCTCACCCCTCCTCTTCAAGCGCCGACCAAAGACCCCATGGAAGACATCTTCCAATGACTATCACTTGGGGAATGTCGCTTGTTGACCCTAGACATGTTCCAAACTCCGCAAGAGTATGGACACCTTCATCTCAGTCCCAATTACGACCATTGGATCAGGATGGTCGTGCCTTATGGTCCTCCTCACCTCCAAACCAACTTTGTCTATGGGGGGCTCAATCAAGCTCCTACCAACGACAATTCCCTCTCTTCACCCCAACCTTTCACATCAGATTTCTCATTTCTTGGCAACCCCGCCTTCGCACACACTTACCTTTACAGGTGTGCATGGAAGGGTTTTGGTTTTGGACGTTATGAGCAGGGCTCCCATCAGCCCATCGAGCCGCTCAATGATGATGATGCCAAGAAATGGTATGGCCTGGGATATCATGACCCCACTCAGGCTCCTTCTGACCTTTGTCCCGAGCCAACAATTGACCAATCTCCTCCAAACTCACCCATTTCTCCTTCGTCACCTACGGAGTCAGTGGTTTCCATCCCTCCTAGGTTTTTTTTCCATAAACACCATCCGCCTGGAACCCCTGACCTATTAGCTCAATGGGGTGTCCAAATCTCTCCCTCTCATCTTTCCTAACATGATAGAGGATGAGTCGGCAACCATTCACACTGTCCACTGTGTTGACGATGACGCCATCCTTTCTTACATGGGTGCCGATGACTCTTTCATCCAACGTTCCCTCCCTTCCGAGACCCAGATTATGTTAAATGAATCAACCCTTGACATCAACCTCCCTTCTTCTGATGTTCCTCACATCTTAAAGATTGGCTAATCTTTAGACACTCAGGAGCAGCTTGACTATACCCAGTTCCTTTCCGACCATAGCAAGGCCTTTTCCTAGACTTAAAGCGACATGCTTGGCATCGACCCCACCATTGCTATCCATAACATTGTCACCAAACCAGAGGCTAAGCCTGTTAGGCAAAAGCTTTGAAAGATGCATCCTCGTGTTGCGCTCCTTGTCAAAGAGGAGCTTCAGTGCCTTCTTTCTGTCTCCTTCATCCAGCCCATCGATTATCCATAGTGGGTCTCTAACATCATCCCAGTTACTAAAGCAACTGGGGGGATTTGGATCTGCACAGACTATCATGACCTTAACCTAGCCTGTCCCAAAGACGACTTTCCTCTTCTTAACATTGACCAGCTTGTTGATCTCATGGCTGGCCATGAGATGCTATCTCTCATGGACGGGTTTTCAGGATACAATCAAATCTTGATCGCACCAAAAGATCAGCACAAGACTACCTTTATCACCCCATGGGGGACTTTCTGCTATCGAGTCATGCCTTTCGGCTTGAAAAATGCTGGTGCCACATATCAGCGCGCCATGACCTACATTTTCCACGATCTCCTCCACAAAATCATGGAGGACTATGTGGACGACCTTCTCGGCAAGTCCAAGCTTCGCCGTGACCACTTGACCATTCTCAAAAACATCTTCTCTCACCTTCTTCAATACAATGTTCGCCTTAACCCCAAAAAATGTGTCTTTGGGGTCCTCTCAGGCAGGCTTCTCGGCTTCATCGTTTCCTTCCGTGGCATCGAGATAAATCCCGCCAAGATCTGCGCTATCTTCAAAATGCCACCCCCGACCAATCTCAAGCAGCTTCACAGTCTACAAGGGAAGCTCCAGTCCATCCGCCGTTTCATCTCGCAGCTTTCAGATCACTGCCAACCTTTTCACCATCTCCTTAAGAAGGATGTCTCCTTTAAATGGGATGAGGACTGTCAAGAGGCTTTTGAAGCCCTCAAAAGCTATCTGGTCTCTCCACCAGTCCTCATTCCACCTAAAGATGACCAACCCTTCTACCTTTATATCTCTGCCACCAACCATTCGTTAGGTGCCATGATCGCGCACCGAGACGAGCATCATCGTGAGCAAGCGGTTTACTACATCAGCCGAACACTAGTCGACTATGAAACTCGGTATACTCATACCAAGAAACTCTGTTTGGCATTAGTCTTTTCTGCTACCAAGCTCTGCCACTATCTTCTCAACCACAAAACCTTTGTCGTCACTCACACTGACCCTCTCAAGTATATGTACTCCAAGCCATATCAGAATCAACGTATGGCTCGGTGGCTCATGCTGCTCGCTGAGTTTGACCTCGAATTCATTCAGCAAAAATCTATCAAGGGGCAAACCATCACTGACCAACTGGTAGATGCCCCTCTTCCTGACAACCAACCTTCATAGTGTGAGTTCCCTGACGAATCTATCGCCACACTTTCCACCGATGACACCGTCTACCAAATGACCATGTTCTTTGACGGCTCTAAATGTCAACTCGGTGGGGGTGCAGGGGTCGTCCTCATCCCACTCGAAGGGGAGCCCATGCTTCTATCTTTCAAGCTTGACTTTGATTGTACCAATAATATGGCTGAATACGAGGCCTTAATTTTGGGACTTCAGATTGCCCTTTCCCTCCACATCAAGTCTATCAACATCTTCGGCGACTCGCAGCTCGTCGTCAATCAAGTTAACGGTTCATACCTCTATAAAAATGAAGTTTTGCAGAGGTATAAAAATTGTGCTGACCTTCTTTTGGCATCTTTTGACCATTATCTCTTGCAGACTGTTCCACGCTCTACGAATAAGTTTGCTGACACCATGGCTTCTCTTGCTTCGCATATCCCATCTTCATCATCGTCATCTCAACTTTTTGTCACGGTGCATCGTATACCCTTGCCTTCATACATCTCCCCTCACATCGACCATATCAACACTATCAATTCTAGCCCATAAGATGACTGGTATAAGCAACTAGTGGACTACTTGTCTCTTTTTGTCACTCTTCCCAACCTCTCTAGCAATGCACAACGAGCTTTCATCAAGCGCACAACTTGCTATACCATGCTAGGGGGTCTTCTTTATAAGCGAGGCTTCGACGGCCTCCTTCTTCGTTGTCTAAACTCCACTGAAGCTTCTCAAGCCATAAAATAAGTCCACGACGGGATTTGTGGCGGACACTTTAGTGGAAACTCAGTTGCCAAGCGCATCCTTCGCCTGGGTTATTATTGGCCCACCCTTCATCAAGACTGTAGCGATTATGTTCGGCATTGCATCAAGTGTCAGCAGCACTCTAACCTGCTTCATCTCCCCAGCCACGCCTTACAAGTCACTCAGGATTTATGGCCTTTCTCTCAGTGGGGCTTAGATCTCATCGGTGAGATTAACCCTCACTCGTCTCTTCATCATCAGTCTATCATCACTGCCACTGAGTATTTCACCAAGTGGGTGGAAGCCATTCCTCTTGTCTCCACAAAAGCCAACAAAATTGTCGACTTCATCAGCAGCCACATCATCTATCGTTTTGGTGTCCCTCACAAAATCATCACCGACAACGGCAAGTCCTTCAAAAACAAGACTGTCCAAAAACTATGCGACTCATTTGGCATCAAACTCAGCTTTTCTTCGCCTTACTACCCACAAGCAAATGGGCAAGCTGAGGCTTCCAACAAAATTCTGACTAAAATTCTCATGAAGGTGGTCAATGACACAGGAAGGGATTGGCACATTCATATTCCCTTCGCTTTGTGGGCCTACCGCACTAGCATCCGAGCCTCTACGGGTGCTACTCCTTTCTCCCTCGTGTACGGAACGGAGGCTATCTTACCTCTCGAAGTACAGATCTCGTCTCTCCGCATCTCCCTGCATGACATTCTTTCCAATGATGACTTTTGTCAAGATCACTTAGCTCAACTTGAGTTCCTTGACGAGTGCTGTCTTGCTGCCCTCAATCATCTCCATGTCTACCAAAGTCGCATAAAGCGAGCCTACGACAAAAATCTGTGAGAACGAGATTTCAACATCGGAGACCTCATCCTCAAAGAGAATCAGCACGTGACCAATATGGAGAAAGTAAACGAGGCAAATTCACCCCCAATTGGCTTGGACCTTTTATCATCACGCACAAGTATGGGTCAAGAACTTATCGTCTGTCTACCCTCGACGGACGGCCAGAACCTGAGCCTCTTAATGCGTTGCATCTTCGACCATTCTTCTGTTAGTCGAGTGCTCGTCTACTTGAGACGTAACTTGAGCTCATCCCTTGAGGAATCCTCATCCTCTTAATCCTCATTCTTTTCAACCCTCTTCCCCTTTAACAAGTCCTCTACAACCCTTTTATGATGCATGGATGCTTTGTCCTAATAAAAGGGCGTCCTTGAACTTCTACAGTCTTGTCCATGACTCAGAAAAAAAAAAAAAAAAAAAAAATCAAGATGTCAAAACATAATCCAAGGTCACAAAATCAAATCAAAAAGACAGACTGCTCCCTCGAAGGACAACTGTACTATCATTGCTGTGGCTAATAGACTGATCCCTCGAAGGACAGCTATTCAAACATTATATAAAGCAAAAATATAGACCACTCCCTTGAAGGATGGCTATGACTAAATCTTGCTACAAACAACAACCTTTCTTAGAAGCTTCCCGCATTGATCAGCTTCGCAACATGATAATAAATCAAATGACATCTCTATGTAGACTTCCCGCATCGATCAGTCTGCACCAAAAAAAAAAAAAAAAAATGAGTCATGGACTTGGATTGTGGTTGTCTCAGGGTCTCCTATAAAAAGGGGCAAGGTTATTCCTGCTCTTAAACTGGGTTACCCTATCCTCCTCCTATTACCTGCTCAAGGGACTTCGAGCTCACTTTAATGTCAAAGTGATTCGATTACCGCTCTAACACAACACTGGTCAACGACGTAATGCATGAACGGGGCTTTTGTTCTAATAACCCCTATCTATCCTCCCTTTCTGGTCCTTGTCAATACAAGAGTGATTCACCTTTCACCTTTTCTCTACACTTTGGTCACATTTAACCACATCAATTGTCGACTCAACTCAAACCAAGCTATTTTTCATCCTCATTTTCAATAGACATCATCCTCGTCCATTTCACATAGTTTCTATGGACACCAGTACACATGTAAACTATCGACCAGACCCAATTTATGTTAAGCATAAACCAATACTTGCTGAAACATAAATAGACCTCCATTCATTTTTAGCATACATCCATCACGACTATGGAAACTTGCTAGGGATGAAAGACTCTCGACCAATTCTATAGAATACACCATCTGTAGCATCATCTTATCCTCATCTTACCCCTCATCATTTTGACACTTGACCACATCCAATCATTGACCAATCTTCTCAATTCATCTGAACTACATTGGTCTGAGGCCCTATGACCAGGGCTATGTAGGCAGCACTTAGATAACACATCCTCTGAGGTTAGCTCGACCACCCCCATTTGTTCATCTCCTTGATGGACAAACCTTCTCTTCTGTGACTTTGATCATGACCAACTCCATCAACTTTGACCAAGACCAATCATTTTCTTTGACCGAGACCAATCAATTTCTTTGACCATTCCTCCCTTTTAGGGAGAACTACATTGGCCTGAGGCCCTTCACACAAGGGCTATGTAGGCAGCACTCAGATCACATGACGTTTTCTGAGGTTAGCTCAGCCACATCCTTTCGTCCATCCATCCCCTTGACCATTGGAGATCATGCATATCTCCTTCGACCTTCGACTACTTCCAAGCCAATGTTGCCTTGATTGTTTTTGCGTGTGTGCTACCTCACGGCTGGTTAGCAGAATTGTCCACAGACTATTTTTGACCCTTCGCAAGTATAGGATTGCAAGCCAGTTGATCCCTACTACTTGTGGCATTTTTGTGTTTTTGGGAGCACTTCCTGAGCCTGGGATACTTGGAACACGATGACCATTTAGAGCTTCAGCTTAGATTGAGTAACCCGATCAGCAGACGACTAAATGCTGGGGCCCGGTTACTTCAATTTTGGCACTCCTTGACCCTCGACATGCGACAATTTGACCCAATCATCCCGTGAAGTGGTATACGTGCAATCACGACTATTGCAACATTTTCGCTCACACTCTTCTATCCATCTCTCTGTCAAAATCGACACTCAATCTCTAGTTCCCTTCTCTCGACTATCGCTTTGAGGGGGAAACACCTCATCCTTTTCCTGGGGCAACCAACTCCTATTTTTGTCTTGCAGTTCGTCAAAAACAACCAACAAGACAAAAAGGGGCAATTGTAGACACCACAAATGTGTCTGCACCTTGGTTCTCCCCCCTTGTCCACCTCAAACCCATATCCTAACCCTTGGCCTTAGTCCCCTCCACTCATTTGATTAAAATAACTTAAATATTTTGATTAAGTGGCCCCCTTTCCACCTCACCCTTGCCACCTTGGATCCTCCCTTGGATCCCTCCACCTCCCTACTAGCCTTTATTATGCCAAATCTTCTCATTATCTTCCTCCCATGCCCATTTAAGTGTCCTCATGACCATTCTTCCCACAATCCCTCACCCGACAGTGTGCAAGAATGGGCAGAGGCTATTTTTAGTCTCTGTCCCCATTCTGCCACTGCCAACGTCGGCGACCCTTCGGCCGATGTCAGCGATCCTGCCGACATCGACAGCCTTCAAGACTCCTTTCTGCATCCATTCCAGCCCCCGGCCCCTTGAGCTCGCAAACTTAATTCTCTTGGCATTTTGGCATTCATTTTTTTTCCCTCTGGACCTCGTGTAATAGCAGCAATAGGTGCAAGGATTCTTGAGCAGAGATTAAGTCTTCTGTGGTCTCAACAACAGAGCTCCCACTCTTCATTCAGCAAGCTAAAAAGGTAAGCACAGTCTGTTATTTTATTTCATTTCCTTTCTTTAGTGTTCAGTTGTTTGGCATCTGCTATCTCCCACTCCCTCTGTCCTACCCCCTGAGAGGCTGAAAAGCCTTCTCAGGCCCTGTCCTCTGTCCATCTCCCTTTCACCTATCATCCTTTCAGTACAATCCCGGACAACTCCCTCATCCCTCCTTCCAACAAAGACCCTGTACAGGGCACCTAATCAGAACCAGACCATTCCCCAGTCCATTCAAAGTCATCCCTGAACTCTGTCTCGACCCTGTTCACAAACCAGACCTGTCCATAGTCCAGAAACCCGACCTGACCCGACTACAGGCCACTGCCCCGACCGATGCCGATTACTGCCCCGACCGACGTCGACAGGATAATCGAAGTCGATAGACCAGGCAATCGATGCCGGCAACATTCCCGACCTCGGTGACTGTCATCAGCCCGACAACTCCTTTTAGGTAATCATTGATCTTTTCTTTCATTTCTAATTTGTTTATCACTCCTATATTCTGGCATTCTGTATTTCCTTAGTCTTTTATCTGTTTGTTATCAGTGGGTTGACCTCCCTTGAGGAAGTTTTCACACTTCCGGGAACAAGCTTTCACTTGGCAACCCACTACCTATCCATCTAACATTTTCTTGTCCAAGTTTATTTTCTTTTGCAGTGTCATTCCTCCACAGCCAAAGAGGGGTGCCCACAAATGTCTGGATTACGGTGCACAATCTTTATCCAGGTACTTCTAGCCTTGTCCATTTCTTTAGTTTCTTTATTCATCTTTTGAATGTAGAAAGCGAATTAGCGATAGAAACATGACTATTGACAATTCGGCCTCCTAGGCCAAATATCAACCCCTACAATCAATTTTTTTTCATGAATTCCATCCAAACTTGTGAATGGTGGTCTAAAAATTGTCATGGTCTTATAAATGCTCATCTTAAGCCTCTTTAGTCTTGTTCAAGGTCTCAATATATGTGCTAGAACTTTCTTAAAGGGTCCTCATGTCATAACTGATTTAAACCTTTGGATGATGTGCCAAGTCTTCATAATGGTCCCTAAATGAGTGGAAGAGTTTTCATGTTTTTTTAAATCATAATGAATTATCTTATCATTACTTGACAAGATTAAGGTCTTTTAGCAGAGGTTAAGGTAATTTGACAAGATTAAGGTTTCTAGTTTTCATAGTTTTAGGCTTATTTTAAGCCATTACTTGAGAAGAGACCTTGATATCAAGAAGGAAAGGATGTAAAATTCTTTTTTTAAGTCATGACATGAGGTCTAAAATGTACATAAAGTCATTTTATATGACATACCCATCCAAACCAGTTTTAAGCATTGAGTCACCCTTCAAAGTCATCAAATGACCCTTAAAACACTTCATATGAGTCATTTGCATTATAAATATTTAGAAAGGGAAATTTTTTATTGTAAATTGTCTTATAAGGGTCTAAAAATTGGTTTCATTTCCATCTTAGAGTCATAACAAGGTGTTTCATGCTTAAAGTGTTCCATTCTAGAGGTCAAATACATTTCTCAGTCACCAAATGGGCCCCACATGTGGGAAATATGTCCTTTCAACTTACCCAACCATACAATCTATTTTCAAATGATATTTGACTTTTACTTTACCTCCTCTTACCCCTAATGGCATCTTAAGGTCTGAAACATGGAAAATTCATAAAATAAGTTATTTGATAGGAGTTTTGTAGGTTGTACAGATCTATATAGTCAAGTCTATATAGAGGGAGATCATAAAGTTCATTCAAGACTCATGTTAGGTGTCTTAGATAATTTTCAAGTCCAAAATATTCAAATAGGTCCAAAATTGATCCACTTCTCCATCGATCTCTTTGGCAACCTTGGACAAGCTCTTAGGTTTTTATTCAGTTTGTATAGGAGAGAGAAAATGAGGAGATAATATCTTGGGTAGATGAAGGGGGTCTCATGAAATCTCCATCATGGGCATCAATTTTAATATTAACAACCCATTATTTATGAATAATGGCTAATAATTTGGGTAGTCAAGTTGCCTCCATTTGTGTAAGTATTAAAGTTACAATGGTTTGGTGCACTCTTGAGATGGTTTTGCAAATTTGTGTTTGTAGGTGTGTTACATAGGTCCTCAAAGTTATTTAATGATATTTACCACCCATATTTCACATATTTGAGGTTGTAATATCAAAAAATCATTCATGTTATGTAGGCTTTAGGCAATGTTTTTCTTGTAGCAGAGTCTTCAAGGCATAATGATGTAAGTGGATAATGGTTTTGGGTTATGTGATGGATTCCTAGAGTCTAAATAAGTTTGTCTTCTATCCAAATCATATATGAGCCACCATGAATCCAAAAAATCTCTTCATGGTCCTATATCCAATAAAATTTCCCTGTATGTGTTGTGATCTCCTTTGCAAGATGCAAAATAGGGTAGTTATAGGGGTAATCATTTTGTTTTAAGGGCATATAATGTACTTCAAACCTTATCATGTCCTATCATGATATTGATTCATAATATTCAATACATATTAATAACTTCCCTATACCTAAAATTCCATTCTCACCCTTAACCCTAGAAAGGCAAACTCTCACAATCCTGACTATAGTGGCCTAAAGTGCAGACCAAGTAAATGGAAGACTATTGGGATGAGATATATAGAAACATTAGGGAGCCTTGAAATTTATAAGGGCCTATAAAGTATATGGGACATGGAGTGAATAGGGTTCAACATGGATCAACCCTTCACCTCAATCCTAAAAATATAATCTCTCATAGGTACCTACGGGCCTATTATGTAGATTAAGAAGATGAAGTGCCACTATTAAATTGAGGTGTTGGAAGTATTTAAGAGACCAGAGGAGTCCGAAGACATATGAATAAATATGGATATAAAGGTATTAGGTTCAAATAAATACCAACACTATCATAACACTTCAAAATAAGAACTTATTCAAGATTCTCATTGAGTGCACACACAAGATTGTGACTGCAGGCTAGAGGTGTTAATGGTGTGATGAGATTAGAGAGTTTAGAAGGATAGAAAGGGTGATATAAGTAAACCAACATGTTTATGCCATTAAAAAAATTAGTGAAACACTAAAACCTCTTTTAGAGGAGCACATACAATTTAGAGCCTAAAACTACCCTACTATAGTCATATAAAATGAAAAATTGGTAACTTTAATATGGCTAATGACACCCAATCCTTAGGTCTTTGATTTCTCTCTAGACCCTCTCAGGCTTGTTTTCATTGATTCCTAGTCATCTATGGCCTTTCAAACTTGAACCTAGCTAAGCCATGACCCTCTCTTCATGGCCAAACTATCCCCCTAGGTCTCATCTATCCAAGACAATATCACCAAAGTTGGACTATAGGATGTCCCCTTTTTAGCACCCCTATCCAATCACATTTTGAGCCTAGTTTACCATTTTCCCCTAATTTATTTTATTCATTATGTTGACCTAGTTCAGTTCCATCTAAACCATGACCAATAGATCCATATAAAAGCCCATTCAAAGATCATTTAGAAAGGGTTGGCAAATATCATTCAAGCAAACAAGAATACAAGCAAGACCACTCAAGCAATCTTCCCTATTCTCTGTATATAGCCAACCTATACACTTTCAATCTAATTCAAGACCTTACACAAGTCCCTAGTCATCTTAAGCATACTTAGTTTTATAATTTCTTGCATTTCATTAACTATTTCACTAAGCACTCTTAAAGGGAGAACTACATATGGCTTGATCCCTCCTCAAAGTATTGGTATGTAGGTAGTGTTCCCACACACAAGGTGTGAAGCACATCTAGTGCATCTTACACACACTAACCCCTTTTGCCCATTTACTAAAGTTTTTTTTAATTTCATAGAAGATACATGTACAAGAAGAATCAAATCTACAAGGAGCTTTGTTGATAGTGAGAACTTGAAAATTGGTACACAGGCTCACCCTAAGTAGGTGAACAAAACCCAGAAAGATTAAAGCCTCAAGACAATAACATTAGAGAAGGACTATAACACCAAAGCCTAGGGTATCTAGTTCCAGTGCTCCTATCTAATCAAAAAATGAATTCTAGGATCTTGTTTGTGATAGTGTCCCAGTCCTGCACGAAAATTTCCATTCCCCATCTTAGTCGAAATAGTCTAGAATAATCTAAATTTAATTTTCTCTCTCTCTCTACTATTTTTAGAATTTTTTTTAATGCAATATAATTTCATAAATTAGTGGATTAATTATTGTATATTATTTATTGATTTCTCCTACTCAGACTATTTAACTAAATTAGAAACAATACATTAATATTTCTAAAATTGTTAAGTCATTTGGTGACCTGACTTACTTTGAATTTTGCATAAAAACCCTAGAAACTCTAGGGTAAATTCCTAGTTATTTTTTCCCATTGATTTCTAAATTTTTTATTGAAAATTAAAAATAGAAATTCCTCACAAATTTTAAATTTTTTTAGTAAATTTCAAAATAAATTTATTTCAAACCCTAGTTGCATCAACTAGGTCCTAATAATTTTCCAGCATTATCTAATAATTTCTTGATTTTTTACTTGCACATATAAATTAGAAATTTGATTCAAATTTTCAAATTCAATAGTAATTTAAAGAATAATTTTATTCCAAACCCTAGTTGCATCAATTATCTCCTAGTAATTTTCCAATAATTTTTGAATTTTTAGTTGCATATTAAAATCACTTCAAATTTTCAAAATTCATAGTAATTTCAAAAAATATATTTTTCTCAATACCCTAGTTGCATCTACTAGGTCCCATTAAATCAAGTACATTCCCATAAATTTTTGAATTTTTTCTTGAATTCTTAACTCATAAATTCAATTTCAATTTTAAAATTCATAGTATTTTGCAAAACTATTTTTGAAAAATCCCTAGTCACATATACCAACACCTATTTGCTTCTTGAGGTATCACCTTACATCCATTATCAAATTGCAAAAATGATTCTCACTTATCTACACATATTTCTTACATTTATTTCAAATAATAAAGAGACCATAATGGGTCCTATTATGTACATGAATGATGAAGTTTATCATATGCTAGTGCAAAGTTTCATTCTCTCCCTTTCATAATTATTTTTCATAATAAGAGATGATATAACAAAATTTATTACTAAACTTGCACTAGATTTCAATATTTCTTTTGCATACTCTCTCTTCCTCATATGGAATAATTTTCAAGCTTATCATGATAAACACATTAGAAATGTCATAATTCATGTCAAAGATATTTATGCAATCTTGCACAAATCCATGCTCTCAACCCTTTGATTTCTATCTCTCATATGGATTAATTTTCAAGCTTATCATGATACACACATTAGAAATGTCATAGTTCATGTCAAAGATATTTATGCATTCTTACACAAATCCATGCTCTCTACCCTTTGATCTCTATCCCTCATATGGATTTTTTTTCAAATTTACCTTGCTACACATATTAGATATATCATAGCACATGTCAAAGTTCTTTATGCATCAATGCATAGTTCCATACTCTCTATCCCTTGTTTGCTATCTCTCATGTGGAATGTTCTTTATAAACATAATATTGTATAATTTATAACTCCAATTACATTCATTTTAACCTATATGCATAGTTTCTACCTAGATGTATATGCCTCATTGGCTCCTCTTGTTTCAATGTCATATTTCATGCAAAGGATATAAATCCTTTCTCCTCCTCTCCCTCAAGAGGGTGATAGCTACTTTCCCTCTAACTAGGTGCATGATATCAACCCTCCAAAAGGTGAGGTAGCCTCTACTATTTTTCTTAATGCATAAATTCAACCTATAGCTTATTCACATACTCTTCAACATATGAGCTTACATGTTCAATAAGAATCAACTAGGGTTTGCACTTTTGAGACTCTAAGAAATCAAATCACTAATATGAGCAAATTATTTTTAGAGTTACAAATGCAGAATCAACTATTACATGAAAAGATCACAATATTGGAAAATTAGATTATAATACAAAATCATCAAAGATGATTAGTGTCAATCATGTATATGCACCTTCACCGAGTCAATTGGTTACAAGAAATGTTACATATTAAAACAAGAAATCACAACAAAGTAACTCTACAACTAGTGATTCAAAAAACATTCAAAGATCAAATAAGAGTTCAAGTGAGGTACTAAGGGAAATGATTAAATCTCAGTTGATCAAACTACCTCTTTTACATCTAGTGTGAAGATCCTGATATTATTGTGCATATCATAGAATGCATGGGCATCATACAGATTCATGTTTGGCATTGAAAAAATATATACAATAGATAATTGCTAATGAGGACCCTATACAAGGTAAATCAATCAATCAATTCATAACAACATAAGAACACATTCACAAATGGTCAAATTGAGAAACAATACAAAAGGGGTTACCAAAGCATAACCCAAAACAATAAAAGGATAAAAAATCAAAATCAGAATAATAAATAGTACCACTATCATAGGTAAAGCACAAAAAAGATGCAAATCTACCTATTCAAAATGAGGCTCAAATTTTAAAGTAGTATGGGTTTGGTAAAAAATATTTACAATAGTTTGATTATCAAGGTCAAGGGTTGGGAATTCATGCTCAAGGCATCATTACACCTATTGTAGCAGTTGATAATGTTTGTCACCAAGGTTTGGGATTTATCGAACATCCTAAGGCAAGTCATTCATATACATAGTTTATCAAAGGAAAATATCTAGATACAATAAAATTTAATAATAACATTCAGTTGGTTTAAAATCAAGATGATAATCATGAACAAAACAATACATGTTATTATGATTTCAAAGATGCCAACAATGAATCCAAATATTTAGAGTCATATTCATAGCCGTTCCCTCATGCTTCACAATCATGCATGATTCCTTTATTTAATATAGGACACCATGATAGGGAGTCACCCATGAGACTCATCAGTTAGTATCATCTCTTCTCAGCCTTGCTTGTACATTAATTTTTCATAATTACTTGTATATATCTTCTTTTCAATTACCTGTACATAGTTTTTTTATGCTTGATTGTACATAGCTCAACTATATCAAAAATTCAAAAACATTCAAATAGTTCAACATAAAAAAACATACAAATAATTATAAAACACCAAAAATATTTTGACTATATGCATCATCCATGATTTACATTTCTACTGTCATGCTAGGACTTATTTTTTTTGTTTCAATCTATTGTATGTCAATTTATCTACATTACCCTGCTTCACTTGATCTTATTTTGAGTGTGTGTAGTGACATATAACTACTTGATTGATTCACTCTATCCATTGAGGGGCATATTACTTATACATTCGAGACACACATTGATATACATACCCACTGGAGGCATCTTCTATATGACTACACCATCCAGTTATGTCATTCCTATAGTACACACTCTGAGTTATCATGTTGATGTATATTACTTACTAGATTACACAAATTACTATATCAACATTTCACTAATATCTAGTACTTGTGTATCTTTTAGCATATACCTAGTCTTGAACTAAACATGTCTTGCATGCTTTCACTCTTGATTTAATTAGTTAGTTGTAATTTTATCTATCCAGTTATTACATACTTTCTCTTCTTACTTAGTGTATCTTGTTGGATTATATTTCTAGTTCTTGCTTGTCTCATGTATGTGCCTTAGGACATTTGCCAATGTCATTTGTTTCTATTCATGTGTGTGCCTTAGGACATTTTCCAATGTCCTTTGCTTTTAATTTTATATGTTCCTATGACCCTTGTGCCAACATTACTTATTACACTTGTATGTGTTTATGAAATTTGAACATGCCTTGTATGCTTGCTTTACATTTTGAGTGACATGTGCCCATGTCCCTTGTTTATGTGGCCCCTTGACCACCTTTGTATGTTTTTTGATTATTTATTTGTGTGCTTGTTGCTTGATTATTGCAATGCCATGATACATATCATGCATTTTCTTGTTCTCTTAGATGCCATGATGGACATCATGTTCCATCCCTCTAACTAAAAACTAACACTTTCCATTTCAATTCAATTCAATAATATTGCACTTGATATTGCATTGTTAAATCTATCTAGGAATACCTCTGTTGATATAACAATCTCTTAATTCAAATCATGCTATATCTTGAGATATCTTGTTGATTATCATTACTATATCATGTGTACTTCCATATTAACACACTTATAGGTCTTATTATTTTGATGGAAATCATTGTAGGGTACCTATTCCTACCCTTAGAAGAGGGGGAAATAAATAAGGGTTTTGATATAGAGATCAAAGCTCGTATCAATTGAAAAATCTAGATTCTGAATAACTAGAACAACAACCCGTCATCAAACCACTCAAAACAAACTAGGTAGATAGTCAAGATTCTAGAATAGTATTTGATCCAAAACTTAGAAGTTTTGGTTGAAAGATATTTCAAGAACACACAAATAATAATGTTATCTTTGAGAAGAGACGTTTTATTGCTCACAAATTGCAGATACAAACATATGCCTATCTCTAGGAGGAGATGTTTGATCTCCTTCTCAAGATACATCTTTATTTATACCTATTTTGAAGGTAGGGGGAGGATGTGAAAGGTCACCAATATTAAGGGAGATGAAGTGGTTTTACTTGCATGATTTAAAACAAAACAAAATTTGAGAAATTACTATTTTTAGAAACTTTCTATTTTTAGATTGCATTATTAAAATTGAAATTATGGGCACTTCCATTAGGTTTTTAGGGGTAAAAAACCAAGAATAGATCTATGACATATCATCATGTTATCCTTGTTATTATTTTTCCAACAGTTCTAATGGGGAGTCAAATGGAGCTATGGCTCAAAAGGTAAGGCTCTCAGATGTTCTACCACCAATTGGGGTAGAACCGTCGCTCAAATTTATCGCCTGAAGTGTTGCCCAGATTAGTATTCAGTTTCAATCCAAGACAATAATATCAAGGATATAATATAGTGATAGACACCAGGGTGTCTATTTTTGGTGATATTATCCAAATAATATAAAAACTAGGCTTCTTAGAAGCAGGCAAAAAGGTAGGTTCAGCTATAGTTTTGCACAATCAAACTAGTTCAAATCAATAGTTTTTAATACAATTTTCATGAGGAATATAGACATAAGGGGCATCATAAATGGCATGATTTGTTATCACTTCTAGTTTTAGATAAGGTAGTTGGTATAACTTCCAGATCAGAATCCATGTTTCAGACCCTAGTGATTGAGGATAGATTACATAATACTTTTGCTTCTTTTCTTTTAGTTTTCAACATTACCTAGGCATTCTCAGTAGTTGCATGCCTTATTCCATCTATAGGTGGTTGGAATCATTCTTGAGTACTTGAGTAATTGAGTGGCTTTCACATAAGCCAAATTTTTAGTTTTGGAGTGGATTTCATACAAGCCTAATCTCCATCTTTTCTGAGTTAGCCAACATTGGCCTAGTTTCCAATACACAATTGACTATCCATGCCACATTGTCAGATTTTCAAAGATTTCATGGGATTAAAAAGCCATATAATGTGACATACACATTCATATATACTATTATTAATTCATATCTTTACTTCATGGGGCAACAATGGAGCCAAAGGGCTAGCCTTTGTATTCTTGAGCCACTTATTTAGAGGGATTGGACACACAGTCTAGACATCGATTACCACATACATGATCTTATAACTTCACTTAGTGGGAGATGATGGAGCCAAAGGGATAGCCTTTGTATTCTTAAGACACTTTATAAGGAATTTAGTGCTCAGCTCCATTCATGATATAAATTTTGGTATAACATCATCTAACACATCTAACATTACTCAGCCTTACTTAGTATCACAACACATTTTGTATTGGTTAGCATACTTGATGAGGTGTATTCATTCCTTTATCTCTCTTACTTAGTTTTATACATTATTTTTTTATATCACATATAATAAGAACTGATCTACTCCTTATTTTCCTTCTGCAAATTCACACTTACAAAATGTGCTTTTTATGCACTATCCAACATTACTCAGTATCACAAGCTTCATGGGATTTACCTTTGCAAGTAAGTTCAAGTACACTTTCTATTTTATTTTATCCTAGTAGTTTGCTTTATTGAATCACTAAAATAAAGGGGAGGCAAATTTAGTCATATAAAATGCAAAATTGGAGTATGGCTAATGACACCTAATCCTTAGGTCCCTCTTGCTTGCTTTCTAGACTCTCTTAGTCTTGTTTTCATTGATTCCCAGTCATCTGTGGCCTTTTAGACTTGACCCCAGCTAAGCCAATACCCTCTATTTATGGCCAATCTATCCCCCCATGTCTCATCTACCCAAGACAATAGCACCAAAGTTGGACTATAGTGCTGGACCCTAGGGTGTCCCCTTTTCAACACTTTTATCCAATCACATTTTGAGCCCAATTTACCATTTTTCTTTGATTTATCTTGTTCATTATGTTGGCCTAGTCTAGTTCCATCTAACCCATGACTAATAGATATATATAAATTACCATTCAAAGATCATTTGGAAAGGGTTGGAAAATATCATTCAATCAAGAAAGAATACAAGCAAGACCACTCAAGCAATCTTACCTATTCTCTACATACAACCAACCTATACACTTTCAAGCTAAGTCAAGACCTTACACCAGTCCCTAGTTTTTGTGGGCATACCTAGTTTTAGCATTTATTACATTTTGTTCACTATTTCATCGAGCACTCTTTAATTGAAAACTACATGTGCTTGATCCCTCTTCAGAGTATTGGTATGTAGGCATCATGCCCATACACGAGGTGTGAAGCACATCTAGTGAATCTTACACACACTAACCCCTTTTCCCATTTTCCAAAATTTATTTAAATTTTATAGAAGATACAAGTACATGAATAATAAACTCTACAGGGAGCTCTATTGATAATGATGACCTAAAAATTGCTACATAGGCTCACCCTAAGCAAACAAACAAAACCTAAAAAGATTAAACCCTCAAGACAATAGTGCTAAAGAAGGAATATAGCACTAGAGCCTAGGGTGTCTAGTTTTATTACTCCTATCTAATCAGAAAATGAAGTCCAAGATCCTATTTATGATAGTGTCCTAGTCTTGCATGTAAATTTCTAGACCCTGTCTTAGTCAGAATAGTCTAGAATAAGCTAAGTTTAATTTTCTCTCTCTCATTGCTATTTTGAGAAAAGGTTTTATTACAATCTAATTTCATAAATTAGTGTCTTAATTATTGCATATTATTTACTAATTTTCCAAATCAAACCCTTTAACTAAATTAGAAATAATACACTAATATTTCCAAAATTGTTAAATCACCTATAGACATGACTGTAGGTGGGTAAAAAAATAAGTAAAAGGAACCCTACATAATAGTAAACTAAGGGAGAATAAAATTAAGAGAGGATCCTAATTTTATTCCAAGATTATAAATACACTTGGGATAACGTGATTCTATGAGGTAATAAAGACCTTGACAGGACATTTAAAATATTGGGCTTAAACTAACATGTACATGACTGTACATAAAGGTTGAAGGCATGTGCATATTTGGATGCTCTTAGAGGGTTGAAACCATATGAAAGAGAAGTGAGGAAGGAATATAATATTTTTTCATGAGTATAATAACATTATATTCTAACAAAATACACTCAACTTCTCACATAGTCTAGGCAGACCTAACTACCATCTACATGCAAAGTTACTAGTAAGAAAGTGAAAGTGTAGGCTCCTACATAGATATTGAAGCATAAATGTAAAAGAGGAGTCTCTAAAATTTACCATAAAGTAATTTTTGTCACAAAATGGATAGGCTATTCAATCCTCCTCAAAATTGAGTGAAACATTGGATTACCTCTAGGCCTGTGGGTTGCCTATAGCAGAGGTAAACCTCTAGATTGAAGGGATAACTCCCTAGATTTGTCTTTGATAGCTTATCATCTATACTACTTCATTAATTTGATAAAAAGAGATAAATATAACATGAAATAAATATATCCTAACAAGGTGATACACCAATTATAACTTTACCACTACCAACCAATTGTAAGTACACTTCAAATACAAGCTTAATCTACATATGAGACTACTCCAAAACTACCCTTGCATTAGTATTTCTCATGGATGTTTGTGAAACTAATATAAGCTATGAGGACTAAAAATAAGGTCATGACTTGAAAATATTGCATAAAAAACTCACTAAACTCAGTAAAGATTCATCAAAACACTTCAAGAGACCTACAACATACTTTCATAGCTAAATTTGGATGCAAGTGAGGACAACATGAAAAGGAAGGGAAACTATCACTTAGTAACATCAAATAAACTAACACACACATCAAAAATTACTCATGGATAATGTAAAATAGATAATTATTTATTTATTCAATTCTGAAAATGACCAGGGCTTCTCCATACTCAGGTAGAGGATACATTTCCAAGCCAAAATTCCTCAATATATAACACAAGTGTGAGAGAAGAGAAGAAGTGTGCAAGAGAGAGAAGATAAACAAGTGTCATGTAAGTTAAAAAAAGAATAGGAGTTAGGAAAATATCATAATAGACTTATAAATCTATGTTTATCTCCTCTTTAAATTCTCCAACTCTCCAAGTGGCATGGGAGGTTGAAATGCATGCATGACACCTTGACTAGCTTCTTAAAACTCTCCTTCTTGACATGTTGAAGGACAAGTGGATTTATTGGTGATAAAATAATTTTATACTAATTTTTTTCTCTATTATTAACACATTTCAACTAACCTCAATAGGTTTTCCTTGACTCATCATCTCTTTCTCTTGCAAGGTGTTTAGAGGGTTCTTCAACTCCTTAGGCCTATTTTGCACACAAGTGTCAAAACTTGGTTTCAATTACTCTAGATCATAAAAAATTCATGGTCACCTATTAACATCACATTGGATCTAAAAACATCCATTTAAGGCCTCAAACTATCCCCAGTAGGTTACTCTCTACCAAAAACCTCAATTAGGCCTCATTTTGTGTAGCCTTTTTTTCTATTTTTCTCCTTGTGTGGGAGTTGTACGGATTATATTAAAAAAATAAAGGCATATTTCAGGACCCTCTATCCTATTACAGTTCCATGTCCTGTTTCATGAGCTAAATCCAAGTGGAAGTCAATTTGTTTTGCCTATTTATTTTGTGAATTACGCTTAATTAGGCCTCTATCTCTAAAAAGTGAATTCTAGATCTAAAATCCTCATTTAATTATGAAAACTTTAGGAAGTGTGTGATTAAATTTACCCATGCCAAGACCAACCTCCATGTCAATTTTGATATTTTGTAATAATGTGATTATAGCCAAACCATGAAATGGCCAAAAAAAAGCCCTTTACAAGCATGTTTAGATTGCATTGAAAAATGGAGTTGGTTTAGTCACTTTTAAGGGGTTTTTTGCAAGTTTTTTTATTTTAAAAATTAGGAAATGTCCCAATTGACCTCATCCCATGATTGGGAAGCTCTCCCTCTTCTTATAACACTTAAAAAACATAAAAACATGCAAAAATAGGGTATTCTAGGTAGTCCATATAGTAGTCTATAAAAGTGAAGTACATGCTCAAAATATCATTGGAGTCCTCAAAAACATCCAAGAGGTTTCAGAGGTAAACTATGTCATCAGATTTACTTTTGATGTCCATCTATATAAATTGGTCACTATCGCGCTCCTAAGTAGTCTAAAAGTGCTTCAACTTCTTAGTGATTATTAATAAATTTGGATTTATGAATCATCCAAATAATTACAAAAAATTAAATAAAATTAGGGTAGTGAACTTCTCATAGTAGCACAATGTCCCATGTAACGCATGTGATTTACACCAAGTAAAGCAAGATGACCTATCTGATGGAAATAAGCATTTTGAGAGAGGTAATCAATTTTTGGGTCTATAGGTAGATTTATTGAGTTTATTTTGGTCTAAAATGACCTCAATAAGGTATAATAAGTCCTCCAAAACTTGATCCAATCATTTTACAACTTCCCTTTCTATTCAAATCTCTCCAACTTCTCATGTTTTAGACTTAGGTTTTATAGGCCTAACTACCTAATTTCCCGTAACTCACTATTTTCATCCATTTTTACTTTGTTTCATAGGTATGTAATCTCATTTAAGGTTTTAACATGAATATTACCATATTATGAGGCATTTCAAGGTTTATCTCAACTTCTACTTGTTTTACTTGAATCTCCTCCAAGGTTGACTACCCATATAAGCCTATGTCATGCCATCAGGACTACAGGGTTGAAACATGGTATGATGCATTTGTATCCTTAATGGAGTTTGTGACTTCATATAATGTTTATTAAAGTAATATATCACATCCTCAAGGATCTATAATTCTTCAATTCTAAGTCCACTTATCATCTCTTGTTCAAGACTACCTATACAATCCTGTATTAGGTAACTAGGACTATGTATAGGTTTTATGACTGGGTCAGCCTTATTATTTCATTTTTGATTGAGTTTTAAATTCTAAGAAACTATTCTCATCTCATTTAAAGCATATCCCATCACCTTAATTTATATGATCAGTTAAACATACTTGTTGAAAACTATGTGCGGAACTAGGCCTTTATTGTATGTATGGATCGAGTGAGTAGGGCTATGACCCTTGTTTTCATTTTATCTATTCTCAATAAAAAATATTATTTATAAAATTTTATCATGATTAATTAATACCTTATTACATATCCTTTCTAACCTAAAACAATCACACATATTACCTTCTCAAGTTTGAGAGTCCTTAATAACAAACAAACCTATAGGCAATTAACTACCTGTGTGCATGAATTTAGAGGTTGTTATATCAACTTGGAGTTTGAATAAAACTAATAAAACATTGAGCCCATTAAATTTTTTTACATGTTATTTATGATCCAAGACCTCATTCAAAAGCTTGAAACTTATATATTTCACTATCTATTGTTGTTAAAAACTAATTTTTCCTCAATTAGTTATAGGTGGCCATTTGGACAGTTAGTTGTATATTAGCTTTGAAAAGGCCTAAAAACCACTCCTATGAGTATATTAATAACTCATTCACATTATATGATGATTAAATATCTCATTCAAACTCTTATCAATTTAGTGTATTATCTTTCCCACTGTCTTAAGACCAAACTTAACAATGGATGGTTGTAGGTGTTTTGTATGATAATCCGAGTTAGCAATCTTGAAAATGAACTTGATTTATAGTACTAAAAATTAATTATGTATTTGTCTCATTATAATTGAGGTCTTGAAACACTTTTCAATCTATGAAAGCACTCAAAATCCTATTAGTCCCTTTGTTTAAGGTAACTTCTCTCAAGTGGGTGTAGGTATGTATTTGAGGAGTTAATTATATATGACCTTGAATTAGGACCATTTACAAACTCCAAAACCAATTTCAAATTTTTATAAAATACTCTAACATCATGTTGAGATTTTTATACACCTCTCTCTATGCTTTGTAACTCAATGTTTCTATTACCCTTCATCGTTTTAAGGCATGGTCTGAACTGCTGACTATATCTGGTCCCTATGAGAGTTATAACTATGTAATCTAAGTTTAGACCTTTAAAAAAATCATAGATGTTATATATATTAAATCCTATATCAATATGACCCTTCTTAATTCCTTAAATCTATATGAGCTTTCTTTAAGGCACATTATTATACCTACACGCCTGTAGGAAGTGAAGATTGCAACCTTTATGTTTAAAGGCTTTGAAAGGTGTAATTACATGACTGAGGGCTCAAAAAAATATTGTTATTATTGAATAAATACATATAACATGGAACACCACTTCAATTTCTTGGAGAAAACATGTTTAGACTCATCAAAATAATTGAGCTTACTATGTAGACATAACACAATTCACCATGAGAATGGAGGTATGTGACCAACTTGTACTTGTATGTAGTACTTGGATGATTAAAATGCTATGAATAGATTGTGGAGGGATTATAGAAAACTAGAGAACCATACAAATGAATCAAACCACCTGAAGAAATCAAAAACATAGAAAAGTTTGAAAGTCACTTGTAAACTACTCACAAGAACCATTTTGCTTGCCAAAGGACATCCACACATGATAAATATATGGGTGAATGAATGGGAGAAATATACATACATTTTATAATCTATTAAAACTAGTTTAATTTATATAATATTTCATACTTTTTTTTGTAAAGCTCAAGAAAGACTCCTGTCACAATTGACTAACAAATTTTAGACCCTTAACTTCTTAGAAATTTTTCATAAAGATAAGAAGATTAATTTAAGAACCAATGAAAAAAATTTAAATATGACCAAGACTAAAATAAATTCCCAAAGTTTTAGGCTCCCACCTTCTCTCTCCTAGCCATACCATTCAAACCATTTTTGCCTATGTGAGCTTGTGAAGGAGTTGATGGAGGAGAGAAGTGATTTTCTACAATTTTTGGATTTAAAAATTCCTTAAAATACTTGTTAAAAATTTTATAATACAAAATTACACAATGATTTTCTACAATTTTTGGATTTAAAAATTCCTTAAAATACTTGTTAAAAATTTTATGATACAAAATTACACTTATTCAATGTTTTCACTTTCACATGACTTAACATGTCCATACAACTTCCTCCAATTCTTCAAAGTTATGTTAAACTCTAAGAAAAATGACTTTATTTGACAAGTTGAATGGTGTGGTAGTTGAGAAATTGATCCAAGATATTTTTAAAGGGGTTTGTAAATTTTTTTAACTTAGGGAGATTTTTTACATACAAATGTTAGCCAAAATCACATTTTAGTTTATTTTCAACACTTCAAGTTAGTAAATGGTCTTCAAACTTTCCAAAACTTTATAAAACATTGTGAAAATATGTTTTAGACATGAAATGACATTAATGAACCCCTAATCACCTATGACACAACTTGACCATTTTTTATCTCTCAATGACATCCCTAGACCATTATACGACCTCAATATGAAATTACCTCAACTTCTCCAAGATAACCTTAAACAATGCTAACAAGGTTAAATGAAGACTTTTAGGGACCATATAAGCATGACATGAACACATGGAAAGTTTGAATTTTTTGGGGGGTAGCCAAATTTTAATTGGGGTTAAATTTGGTCAATAGTAATCTTAGTATTTCACCCATTGATATGTCTTAGTCCTTTGACGTAAAAGAGCCTACTGATCTAAATAGGATTATTGGGCCTAAAAAGGCCTAAACAAGATTATGCCTATGAACTAGGGACTTTTTGCTTGTTTTAAGGTTGGTTAAGGTTTGGAACCACCTGAGGAGGTAGTGATAGGAGATGTAATAAGGTTTCCAAGAAGATATAAGAGTCTCAATTGAGGAAAAATGAGCCAAACCCAACCTTTAGTGCTACATAAGCCTAACAATTCACAAAACCTAAGCCTGATTGTAGATGAGGCTTAAGAGATAAGGTTGAATGAAGCTCAATCCAAGAGTATTATTAGACCTTTAAGGCATGTTATACAAGTTTTCATTCCTACTAATGATATGAATAAGAAAGGAAACCATTTAAGTCCCTAACCCCATTGGTCAAATACTCAAACTAGGCATGACATTAGTGGATGGAAATGACACTTAAGGGCATGCCTATGAAATAAAGTGGAAGATATGGTGTTTTGGGTTGGTAAATTCAAGTGAAGAGAGTGAAAATAGAGGGAGAAATACATTATGGTGACATTAGTTCACCTACAAGAACCTTGGGACTCAGTATAGGCCTATTAGGCCTAAAGCCATTCTTGAATAACTCAAGACCTCACCTCAATATTGGTGATATACTCAGACCTCCCAAGAAAATTTAATATCATGATAGTGTGTGAGGTAATATTACAGGTCCTATGGAGAGTGTTTTAGGTAGAGGAAAGCAATAAAAGGTCAAATTTGGTCTTAAGACCCTCTCAAGCTCCATAGTCCTACACAGTCACCTCGAGTTATCCATTCAAACATTCATATTTTTCATTACAAAAGGACTCAAGGCCAATGATATTATTTTGAGTATTCAACCCCTATGTACTTAAAATCCATGAAGAAAAGACTTGGATTAAGGGGGCCATCTTTATGAATCATCACTTAGATTGCAACTAGGCTCAGAAAGCTTATGAGGAGCTCAAAGTCCACCAACTTACACTAATTTATATCCATACAATATGGATGGGAGTATAATATATTCAAGACTTTTTAGAGGGTCTCTAGGATAAATTTTAATGGTAATAAGTTTTGGTTTGGAGGTTTGTACTCTATGAACCATCATTAAGATGGTGAACCCTGCTTAAACCCTTAAACAGACTTGATGAAGCAAAAGTGGAGGAAAATGAACTTAATTTACACAAATTATTCATAAATACACTTATATAGCATAGTACACTCAGAGAATATTCCATCCATGGTACTAAGTTGTATGGATAGGTGTACAAACCTCTTAAAAATCATGTTTTTACAGGGTTTAGTGATGTTTTCAAGATTCAAAACTTGATGGAGAGTTGAAAATTATGGGAGAGGGTAGTTTTGGGAATATAACCTATTAAAACTAATAACCATTATCTATCCATCATAGAAGCACTCCTACAGGTATATACAAAAGAGCCAGTCTAGGAAGGTTAGTAAAAGGTGACCTAGTCACCTAGATTGGTAAAATTATAGGTGTACATTGCTTGTAAATGCCTATGCCATGGTATAGAAATTTTTTCATACGTAAAAAAACCTATTAACATGTTATTAAGTTTTTATTCAGGTTTTAATGTCCACCAAACACCTAACACTAAGCCACTAGGCCTAATTGCCTAAGTGAGCCTACTTGGTCAATAAGAAGAGGTGTAAGTTGGCATGGGAGACTATTGAGTGTCTAAATACATGGAAATTACCACCTTTAAACCACCATAATTAAGGATAATAGACAAACCTCATAGTCATCATGTAGGAGAAGGCCATTTTCAAGTCTAGTCAACATGCACAAAGGATGGTGGGCTACTTAATGACTCATGGAGGCTTATTTACATCACATTTTCTACTTTTTAACTGATAGGAGGGAGAGTGATTGAAAAAAATTGTGTAAATTAATTTAATGTGGTCAACCAAGCTTTAAAAAACCTCCATAACTCATTTCAATGCCTAAAGTTTCCCATTGAAGACCACTAATGCATGAAAAGATATATGAAGATTATTATGGCTATTGTAAATACTGTGTGAGTGGACTATGGTCATTATGACCTCTACATGTCACTTCCATAATAATTTACCTCTCTTTATCTTCTCATTATTATATATATTAAGCCTCTTAGGCCATTGTACACATGTCTCACCTGGGTATGAGGAAACTCTACCTGGATTTGTATCTTGTAGAATCTTTGACTAATGCAATGATTATTTTAGCTTCTTCCTTATTGATATAGTGTGTTTATGTTGGTTTAACTTACATAATTTGTATATTTATCTTCCTTCAAAGGTCCTTGCTTGACCTAGATGATAATATATGCTCTATATAGGTCATATAACATGAAAAAGTGTTGGTAATTGAACCTAGATTGGAACTTGATTGTTAATTGTCTTGAACCAAACCTAGCTTTCATGAGACTCATGTTCTATCCATATATCACAACCCTACATTAAACATTATTTCCTAGACACTCCTATAGGTAGTATTTACTTTGTTCATTTGTTTGGTTCATTAGTGTTATTTGAGGTCAAATAGAGTGGATAATGATATTGGTGCATTACCATATTTAGATTAGGTTTCCTTTTATGCATCCCTTTTATACCTTTTCACCCCAACATCAATAGGTCTTAGTGATTTTAAATTAATGGATGCACTAGGGGAGATAGCCCCATAAACTAGAGGTTTAGCCTAGCCATAGGTCACCTATAACCTTAGAATAATCTCATGTTACTCTAGACTTGGAGGTAGGCCTAAACAACCTCCTCCTAGGGTGCAACTTGGAGTGTTAACATTCTGGCACTCCCAATGGGACTAAGGATTTGAACAATTGGAGCATATACTTGTATCACTTGGTCATCTCAAGTAGCTTCAAGCACTCAAGTAGAAGATTTGTAGTGAGGATTTCATGTGAAGGCTAATTATAAGGTTTCCAATTGATGGTAAGAACATCTTGTTGATTGGGAATCCACTTTTTATTTTGTTATTTCATGATGTGTAATAAATACATATGAAACCTATTTATAACCAACACCTCCTAGAAGATAAGTTAGTAGTCCTTGTGGGGCATCAAAGCCAAATTTACCAGCCTTATTTCCCCTCATCCATCCCACATCAGTCCTCTACTGATTAACCCATCATCCCTCAAAAGTCTAAGGTAAATGAGTGTCTAAAATTTCCAAGTTCCTCATAAGTCCCTCAAGCCTTTCCTACTTGGAAGATAGTTCAAGAGAAAGTGCAAAAGGGGGAGGGAGTGTGTGTTAATAGGTCTGAGTTTCATGGTTTAGATCAGAACTTATAGGGCCACCCCCTTTCCAATCAGCTTGAGGAGATATGTGATCAAACCATACTTGACTTTGAGGCTCACCTCACTAGAAAAGTTGAGCTTGAAAACAAACATCTATCTTAGTCAGTGTCAACATCAAAATAAATGCCATCTTAGTATAAGGTACCTTCATTACTATCCCAAGTGGCATCACATGCAGTAGAGGAATTTTCCAAATATAAAATCCCATCTTGGAGTCAATTAGTAAAGTCATGGGGAAAGGAAGATGATTCAAGCATAAATCAAGCTATTGGATCTAAAAATATATTTGAAGCCATTGAACTCCCACCCATCCTTCCTTAAAATCCCAAAGAATTCCCATCATGGAGGTCCATTCAAGGCAATATGTAGAATAAATATGAGGTGTTGGTTGTCAAAGGTGGGTAGCTGAATGAGTAGAATGAAACATACATGACCTCTCTTCTTGAACTCTTTCAAGGATATTCCATTCCACTCCTTGATAAGGATCATGTTCTTTATGAGACAAGTGAAGAATATCTAACTATAGTAATAACTGATGAAGGTGATTTAATTGAGAAAAAAGAGGAAATCACCATTGAGACACCTCTTGGAAAGGAGGGATATGAATCAGTCTTCCATAATGCAAGAGAGTTTAAACTTTAATAAGGTGCTTGGATGAAAAATGAGCCAAAAGAAGGTGATTTAGAAGATCTCCTTACTGGCATGACAACTACTCTTTGTCATGACATTCCTGAGGAGTGTGAGAGTGAAGCATTTGTCCAACTTGCATAAGCTAAAAGACAAGGAAAAAACTTTCAATAGTCTTCAGACATTTAAGAAATTCCATGTGTTGGTGTTGAAGCTTCTAGTTTCATTGAAGATGAAAGGCCCATTCTTGGCTACCAATATGAGTTTATTAATGAACATGAGGTCCTAAAAGTGGATGAGGCATTAGAGCTTGATCATGATCACGTGGGATATCAAGATGATAATGAGGATCTTTGGTAGTAATATATATAAATTTGTAATGAGAATGAGACTCTTCAAAGACTTAGACCTCCTATAAATAATATTGAAGATACTTTAGCTATTGACCCTATCAAGCTTATTCACAAGATAAAAAAACTCAATATGATGAAATGAAGTTTGAAATGTTTACTGTAGAAGTGCCTAGAGTTGAGACAAGTGAAGGCACATTGAAATTTAGTATGATTCATGAGGATCAATATGTACATCATGAAGGTATTGAAAAGTAAACAAATTAGATAGAGAAGAATTAGGACACAAACCAAGGCTTATAAGCTCTATTTTCTAGAGAATCATTGCATGTGAGCATGGAAAATTAGGAGTAACCCATGATTGGGTGCTTGGTCCACACAACTAACCTATGCACCTAAAAATGGTTCAATAAAATAAAATTTCTCTCCTAAGAGGCTATGATCATGATAATATCTCTAGATGCAAGTGGGAGTCATCATTCAATAAGAAATATTTGATTGGACTCCAATTAATACATGACAATCACACCTCATGGTGCCATGGTGATCAAATAAACTTCCCATTTGATCTTGGAAGAGAGATAATTTGTGTTCAAGTTAGTTATTTTTAGTAGTTTGTTTTCTTGATTTAATAAGTGTGTCAACACAAGTCTAGTGTAGTTGGCATCCTTTGTTTCTTTGGTGTCTTATCTTATTGGTTGTTAGATCTTAGGTGTTATTTGATTTATTTGCCTTGTGTTTGGTTTTTATTTAATTCCTAAGAGGTGTTATAAGGTGCTAATCCGTTTGATAGTCTAAGGAGATGATTATCCAAGTCATGATGTCATGTGTTTGTCTTGTCACTGTCATATAGAGATAGTGGGTTACCTTAACCAGTAGGTTGCTCACCCCCTATGAGTTGCCAAAGATGTTGACAATTTGGCATCCCAGGCCAAATGTCAACTTGTACAATCAATTTTTTTTATTTAATCCCCTCTAAAATTTTTCATGGTGGTCTAGAACTTGTCATGGTCTTATAAATGCTCATCTTAGGCCTCTTCAATCTTATTCAAGGTGTCAATATATGTGCTAGAACTTGCTTGGAGGATCCTCATGTCATAAATAATTTAGAACTTTGGATGATGTTCTAAGTCCTCATGATGGTCCCTAAATTAGTGGAAGAATTATCATGTTATTTTGAAGCATAGTGAATGGTCTTCTCATTGTTTGACAAGATTAAGGTCTTTTAGCAGAGGTTAAGGTAATTTGACAATATTTAACTTGCTAGTTTTCATAGATTTAGGCATGTTTTAAGCCATTCCTTAGGAAGAGACCTTCATATCAAGATGGATAGGATGTCTATTACTTGTTTGAAGTCATGACATGATGTCTAATATGTACATAAGGTCATTTTACATGACATAACATCCAAACCAGTTTCAAGCATTGATTCAACCTTCAAAGTCATCAAATGACCCTTAAAACACCTCATATGAGTCATTTACATTATAAACATTTGGAAAGGGTAATGTTTTATTTTTAATTATCCTAGAAGGGTCAGAAAAGGGGCTTCATTACCATCTTCGAGTCATAACAAGGTGTTTCATGATTAAAGGGTTCCATTCTAGAGGTTAAATACATTTCTAACTCACCAAATGGACCCCACACATGGGAAATGAATCATTTAAACTTTGTCAACCATACCATATATATTAAAATTATATTAGAATTTTATTTTCCTTCCTCATGCCCACCAATGGAATTCTAAGGTTTGAAACATGAAAAATTGTAGAGAATAAACTATTTTGTAGGAGTTTTGCAAGCTGTATGGATCTGTATGGTTAGGTACATATAAAGGGAGGCCATAAAGTTCACTCAGGACTCAGGTTATGTTTCTCAAATAATTTTCAAGTCCAAAATATTCAAAATATGTCCAAAACTGATCCACTTCTCTATCGAGCTCTTTGGCATCCTTGGACAAGCTCTTAGGTTTTTGCATAGTTTGTATAGGAGAGAGAAAATGAGGAGCTAATATATTGTGAATAAGAATGGGGTATCATGAACTATCCATCATGATATTAAGTTTACAGATTCATGTCCCATGCTTTATGTAGAATGGCTAAAAATCTAGCAGTCAAGTTACCTCCATCTGTGCAAGAGCTAAAATTGCAATAGTTTTGGTGCACACTTGAGATGGTTTTGAAAATTTGTGTTTGTAGGTGTATTAAAAATGTCCTCAAGGTAATTAAACAATATTTCCCACCGTTTTTTCACATGTGTTATGTTTTAATGGCAAGGAAACATTCATATTGATACATGTACAGGTTATAGGCAATCTTCTTCTTGTAGTAGAGTATTCAAGGCATAATGATGTAAGTGGATAATGGTTTTGCATTGTGTGATAGATTATTGGAGTCCACCTAAGTTTATATTATCTCCAAAATATATATGAGCCATCAAACCAAATAATCTCTTCATGGTCCTATCTCCAATATAATTTCCATGTGTGTGTTTTGATCTCCTTTGCAAGATGAAAAACATGGTAGATGTAGGGGTCATAAATTTTTTTTAAGGGAATATAGTTTACTTAATACCTTATCATGTACTTTAATTATGTTGCCTCATACCCCTCATTTAATCTTATTGATTTCCCTATACCTAAAGGCCATTCTCACCCTTAACTCTAGAAAGGCAAGCTCCCACAATCCTCACTGTATTGGCCTAAAGTGTAAACCAAGCAAATGGAGGATTGATGGGATGAGATATAGAGAAACATTGAGGAGACTTGAAATTAATAAGGGACTATAAAATTCATGGAAGATATAATGAATAGGTTTCAACATGGATCAACCCTTTACCTCATCCTTAAAAAGACAACCTCTCATAGGCACATTTAGGCCTATTATACATACTACAAAAATGAAGTGCCACTATTGAGTTGAGGAATTTTAAGTATTTAAGAGACTTGAGGAATAATAATACATATGATTAAATATGGAGATATAGGTATAAATTTCAAAAAAAGACCAACTCCATCAAAACACTTCAAAATAAGAACTTAGTCAAGATTCTCATTGAGTGCACACACAAGATTGTGACTGCAAGCTAGAGGTGCTAATGGTGTGATGAGATTGGAGAGTTAACAAGGTTATAAGGGGTGATAAAATGAAACCAAAATTTTTATTATATTTAATAAATATAATAAACACCAAATCCTCTCTCTCAAAGGATTACATACAGTCTAGAGCCTAGAGTTGCCCTACAGACCTGACTATAGGTGGGAAGAAAACTAAGCAAAAGGAACCTTGAATAATGGTAAAATAAGGGAGAGAAAAGGTAATAGAGTCTAATAATTTTATTCCAAGACTCTCAATCCACTTGGGATAACCTTATCCTCTAAGGTAATAAGGACATTGACAAGATATTTGGCTTAAACTAACATGTACATGACTATACATAAAGGTTGAAGGCATATGCAAATATGGATGCTCTTAAAGGTTTGAAACCATTTTAAAGATAATTGAGGAGGTATATCAGATGTTTTCATGAGGGTAAGAACATAAAATGCTAAAAAATACACTCACCTTCTCAGATAGTCTAGGTAGGCCTAACTACCACCTACATGCAGAGTTACCAACAGTGAAGTGAAATTGTAGGACCCTGTAGAGATATTGAAGAATAAAGGTAAAATAGGAATATATAATTTTTGAACTAAATTAATCTCATTTTTCTCACCATTTATATGTATCATTACTTTTATCTAAAGGATCTTAATGATCTAAACTGGCCTATTGGGCCTAAATAGGCATGTGCTTATGATCTGGAAATTTTTTACTTATTTAAAGGTTTGTAAAGGTTTATAAACATAAATAGGTAGTGAGTTGATATTAAATAAGGGTTACAAGAAGATATGAGAGTATAAATTGATGAAAAAAGAGCCAAACCCAGCCTTTAAGGCTGCATAGGCCTAACCACTCATAAACCCTAGGCCTAACTATATATGAGGCTTAAGAGATAGGGTTGAAGGAAGATCAGTCTAAGAGTTTTGTTAGAAATTGAAGTATTTTTATAAAATTTTACAGTATTACCAATTATATGAATAATAAATGAAACCACTTAAGTTCCTAACCCAACTAATTAAATACTTAGACTAGGCATGACAGTGGTGGCTGGTAATGAGACTTAAGGGTAGGCCTAAGGGAGAAAGGAGAAGAGATGGTATTTTGGGTTGGTTAAGGTAACTAAATATAGTTAAAATAGAGGGATAAATATATTATTATGACATTATAAACACCAGTTCACCTACAAGAACCCTGGGACTCAGTATAGGCCTATTAGGCCTAAAGCCATTCTTGATTGACTCAAGACCTCACCTCAATCTTGGTGATAGAATCAAACTTCCAAAGAAAATTGAATATCATGAGAAGATGTGAGGTGATTTTATAGGTCATATGGAGAGTTTTTTAGGTAGAGGAAAGCAATAAAAGTCCAAATTTGGTTTTAATACCCCTCTCGAGCTCCATAGTTCTAAGTAGTCACCTCGAGCTATCCATTCAAATGTTCATATCTTTCATGGAAAAATGAATCAAGGAAAATGATATTAGGGGGAGTTAGAAACCAATATTTAATCAAAATCCATGAAATAAATACTTAGATTAATGGTCCCATCTTTATGAATCATCATGAAGATTGCAACTAGGCTTAAAAAGCTTGTGAGTAGCTCTATGTCCACCAACTTACACTCATTTGTATCCATACAAGATGCATGGGAATAGAATATATTAAAGAATTATAGGGGGTATGTAGGATAAATTTTCATGAAAATAAGTTTTGTTTTGAAGGTCTATACTCTATGAACCATCGTTAAGATGGTGGACCTTTAAAACCCTACTTAGACCCTAAGATAAACCTGATGAAGGAAAAATGGAGAGAAATAAACTTAATGTATCTAAATTGGTATTGAATACACTTGGATAACATAGTACATTAGATAATATTCCATCCATGGTATTAATTTGTATGAACAGGTGTATAGACCTCCTAAACATCATGTTTATGTAGGGTTTAGTGATGTTTTTAGGGTATAGAACTTGATGGAGAGTTGTAAATTATGGGGGAGGGTAGTTTGGTGAATGTTTCATAGATTTAAACAAATAACAATTCTTTATCCATCATAAAAACACTCCTATAGGTTTGTACAAAAGAGCCAATCTAGGAAGGCTAGTAGAAGGTGACCTAGTCACCTAAATTGGCAAAATTATAGGTGTATATTACTTGTAAAGGCCTTTTCCATGATATAGAGAATTTTTCAGTCCTTAAACACAAATATTAATATGTTATTAATTTATTATTTATGTTTTCATGGCCACTAAACACTTGACACTAAATCACTAGGCCTAATTACTTAAGTGAGCCTACTTGGTCAACAAGAAGAGGTGTAAGTTGGCATGGGAGACTATTGACTGGGTAAAGACAAGGATATTACCACCTTATAAACATTATATTGAATACCAACATACACACCTCATAGTCATCATGGAGGAAAATGTAGTTTTCTAGTCTAGTCAACATATACAAAGGATGGTGGGATGCTTAATGACTCATGGAGGCTTATTTACATCACATTTTCTACTTTTTAACTTCTAGGAGGGAGAGTGATTGACAAAAATGGAATGGAAATGACTTGAATGGGGTCAACCAAGTTTGAACAAACCTCCATCACTCATTTCAATGCCCAAAGTTACTCATTGAATACCACTAATGCATGAAAAAACATATGAAGACTATTGTGGCTATTGTAACTACTCTGTGAGTGGACAATGGTAATTTATGACCTATACATGTCACCTCCATGCCAATTTACCCCTATTTATCTTCTCATTATTCTATATATTGAGCCTCTTAGGCCATTTTAGACATCCCTCACCTATGTATGAGGAAACTCTACTTAGAATTGTATCTTATAGACATCTTGGACTAATGCAATGATAGATTTATATTCTTCCATATTGATCTAGTGTGTTTATGTTGGCTTGAATTTTTTAAGTGGTATATTTATCTTCCTTTTTAGGTCCTTGCTTCACTTAGATGCTAATAGATTTTCTATGTAGATCATATAGCATGCAAAAGTGTTGGTGATTGAACTTGTAGTGGAACCTAATTGTCAAGTGTCTTGAACTAGACCTCTCTTTCATGACCCTCATGTTCTATCCACCTATCGCAAACCCTATGTGAAAAAATATTTCCTAGACACTCCTAGAGGTAGTATTTCAATTATTTTTTTGGTTCACTAATGTTTTTTAAGGTCAAATAGAGTGGATAATGATATTGGTGCATCTCCATATTTAGATTAGGTTTCCTTTTATGCATCCCTTCTATCCATTTTCATCCCAACATTGGTAGGTCTTAGTGATTTGAATTTAATGGATGAACCAAGGGAGTTAGCCCCATAAAGTAGAGGTTTAACCCAGCCATATGTTACCCATAACCTTGGGCTAATCCCATGTTACTGTAAACTTGGAAACGGGCCTGAATAACCTCCTCCTATGGTGCAGTTTGAAGTGTTAATAGGGATTATTATACTATGTTTATGCTAGTTACTTATGTTTTAATTCATGCACTTACTTGAGTTTCTTGCCTTGCTATTTTCTTGGTTTTTTAAGCATTTAAATATGCTCCATTGTTTGTGGCCCCTGTGCCTTTGTTTGCCTCTTTAACATTTGGATATGTCATCCCTTGTTCTATGTAAATTTGATTATTCCATTCTTACTTTTATAGACATTTGACTAAGTAATGTCCCTTAAATTGTGTGGAATTTGAGCATGCCCCTTGTTTGAGTTATCCTTGGACAATTCTATTTTAATTTTTTTTGAGTGATCTTGTGTGTGTGTCTGATTATTTCATGAGCTTGTATTGTTGTATCTAGACATTGCCATAATTCATCTCATGCATCATAAGACTTGATGTGATCAAATTTTACATGCTTCAATGATATATCTACATAGACATGTTTCTCCTATATGATATATGATACATTCATAGTTTGCATGGTTATCTTATCATTTTGAGGTAAGGTAACGACTAGTTGTTATTTACGCTCACCTCAAAATGAGAGCATATTAGTGGGGCCATGTCATAGAGGCTTGAATTTCAAATTGCTTTATAGATTTAGATTACACTAGGGGTATGTTATGGAAACATGTTCTCCACATTTATCATAGTTTTAGATTCAATGGGGGCATGTTTTGGAAACATTTTATCCACACTTATTTTGTAATAACCCCTCATAGATTGTACTATAATAAAGTAGTAATTGTTTTTACAAAAACTAAATACTTGAAATTCATTCTTTCATTAGATTACATGAAAAGAATCTAATTGGTGATCATTATCATACTAGCAAATCATATTAGAATAAAGCAAACTTATAATAATAAGTTCTAATCACTAGCACTTCATGTAATAAAACATAATTTCAAGGAAAGTAATCACTTTTAAAATATAGCCACGACTACTAAAATAATATAAGTTTTGATATTAAATTATAAAAAAATAATATAATTAAATTTTCATTAGGCATATAGCCTTAATACAATAAATATATACTATGATCCATGGAGCTTGAGTCAAACTAACTCATGTATCTAAGATAATCTCAATTGTAGTCTCCAAGTAAGTAGTACAGTGGGGAGGGAGAACATCATATGAGCACTTTTCCACACCAACCATAGACCATAGATCCCCTGCACAATCCCCTATAAGGGAATGACCCTCCCTTCATGGATATGTAGATAGTAATGATATGGGAATCCAGAGAGATATGCTAGTACCTGTGTGTTGTAATATTTCTACTACATGATGTGTATCATAAATAAAATACGTTCTAACACGATATCACACAAACACATAAATAAAACATATGCAATGACAATGTCTATCTATCATTACTTTAGAATTTTTTTTCAAATAACATATGATCTCTAGGATCAGTCAATTTCATACACACCACTTGATCATATTATCTTTATCTTGCATTCATGATGTCAACTAATCTAGTGAAGTCCACCTCACTACTAGTTTGACATTATCAATGCAAGATTAGTTAAATATAACATAATATATAAACCAATTATTAAAATAGATTATTCCTATTAATATACATACAAACTTGATAAGTACATGAAATAATCATAACTATGCATTTAGTCCATCAAATGCATAAAATAAATTTAACACATTAAGATACTTCAATATAAATAATATATCCTATTCTATTCAAGAATCATACCATATGGACATGAATTATATCAAGTTAATAAATATCAAAACATCATAAGAAAACATTAATTTCCTAATCATAAATTTAGAAATATATATAACTAACTTTACTCAATAAAACATGCATCTCTATACCATTCCATAATTGGTAATATTAAATTTACAATAAGTTGTTAACTTAGCTAAAGTTCAACCATAATACGGAAATATGAGGCAATAAAGTTTCACCTAAAAATTAGATTTTTTGTAAAGAGGAAACGTAATTTCCTTTATACATTTACCATTTATTTCCTAAATAGAATATATGAATTCCCATATTATTTGCTAATAAACCTCCAAGAATATATATATATATATATATATATATATATATATATATATATATATATATATATATATATATATATATATATATATATATGGATGTGTATATACGTATCTACTACGTAGTCCACATTATATTCAAAATCACAAAGATACAAATTCTTACAAGTACATCTGATATCAAAGATCGACTTAAGGAGGTATCTCAAGAAATCTATTTTATTATATACCTTATAATTTTCTAACACGTTAGAATAGTTATAATACACATAGTGTTGGGAATGAGTACATATTTTTATAAAGACTCACCTAGGCAATAACTACCTTTCAACTATATTTTGATTTGTAGTAAAGAAAGTTTCCAAAACTTCTACTAATAGTTCCATATATATATACATATATATATATATATATATATATATATATATATATATGTATATATATATACATATATATATATATATATATATATATATATATGTATGTATATATATACATATATATATATATGTATATATATATACATATATATGTATATATATATGAAAATACTTTTCTTATGTAGAAGTTTATTTTAATATTTTCCTCAAAAAGGACACTTACACACACACACACATGTACACACATATATTATATCTACGAAAATACTTTTCCTATGTAGAAGTTTATTTTAATATTTTCCTCAAAAAGGACACTTACACATCCAAACATAAAAATCTTGAGATATATCTATAACTCTATGGATTCATAATTACCTACTAATTAATCATTTTTTATATATAAATTTAAACTATTTGATTTTATCTCACACCATCTAAATGACTTACATATACATATGTCAGGTTTTGTATATTTTTATTACACATGCATCGACTCATACAAGTATGCAGATCATAGTTCTACTAAAATGTACTTACTCCATTTCTATATCCAAGGCGTATAATCACATATCTGGTTTGTATATTTTTATGCATATACATATGCAAATAAGGGAAGTATTAAATTTCCTAAATACTTATATAAGTTTGTATATATTTTTTTAATACTAATACAATTTAATTTCTCAACTTTATGGTTCGACTAGTATTCAACATTCTATATAAACAAGAATCTTAAAACTAAACCTACCTTTCAGTTTTATCATCATACTCCCTCTATATTCTTCACTGTAATTTTTCTCTTCATTGTATTTTCCTTTCTATCTCCACTCTTACGTCATTATCTCCCTTCCTTGCATTGTTGTCTCTCTTCCTTGTGTCATTGTCCCTTTCTCTTTGTGACCCATATCTCTCCCTTCTAATAATTCTCTTCCCCCATTTTCCATCTACTTATCATTGTGTTTCAATTATTTTCCTTCTAACATGCATAAATCACCCCCTTTTACCATAATCAATTCCACTTATTTTAACTTCCTCATACTTTACTTTACCAATATTTACTTGAGTTTTTATTCTTTTTTTATAATGCATAATTAGACACTTTTCTTTTATTTTTTTATTTTTTGTTTTAAAAGAATCAAAACACTAACTTATCTTTAACTTTCATTTATTTTCTTATTTTATTCTTTCATGCATACTTTTCTTTATTTTCTTTAACTTGAGTTTTATTTATTTAATAAAGCCTTCATGTTTTAATCTTTGTTTTCAAAGTCATGCTACCTACTAAATTAAGTTCACTTTAGTCTAATTTTAGACCTTATATTCTCAAGAAATCCATGCATTGGCTTATAGTTAAATTTACTTAATTTATTGAAATCTGATAATCATCTCAATAAAAGATAAATCAAACTAAGTAATAATCCAATTTATATAAACTAATGCCACTTGTATTTTAAATCTTTTAACTACGGTTAAGGCAATTATTAACACTTATTATACAAAAAAATATCAAACCAAGATAATGATGTTTATTGAATATCATTTAAACTTGTCATCATGTTAAAAAATCCCACTTAGTATACGCATTGATAACATTTATTATAAGACAACACTGTATAAGTAATCTATGCACACAATCATACATAAATTCACACAATTCAAATCATCATAATCATAAATTGAAAACATGATCATAGCATAAGTATATTAGCACTCAAAACAAAATAACTATCTAGATCAAATAGAGAGTTAAATAAGTTATTCTATTGTGGTGTGTGCGTTGGGTTACTAGTGATTCCTTTATCATCCTTCAATCATCCCATATATGCCATCCTATTTGATGATGCTTTCCTTCCATCATGCTTTGAGGGTAGAATCAATCTTATATCCACTTCATGACAAGTAGGTAGTTAGTTTGAGTCATCATACATATCAAAAATTAATGATGTATGACTAAAAAATATTCATCTATAATGTACAAAATAATAAAGTACAACTATCACATAATCAATCCATTATATAAACTAATTAGCCTATCACTATCCCATAACCAATATATGTCATATATCTCAAATCAAAGTAATAAAAGCCAAATAATAACCATAATAATTCATGGATTCAAAGGTTATAATACTTAGGGTAAAATTGGGATGTAACATCCTTCCCTCTAAAACTAGTCATCGTCCCATTGAAACTTATTCAAATAATAGTTATAAATAACAAATAAAGTTTTAATAGAGTAAAAACATAGTATCAATTATTAAATAATGTAAAAAAATATAGAAATAGCTTATATAAATCATCATAGTCCTCCCAAGTATAAATATCCTTAAAGTATTGGTCCCACAAGACCTTGCACTGTGACACTTCTCTATTATGCAAATGAAGTTTGTGATTGTTAATTAATATAATTGGTTCTACCATAACCACCCTAGGATCTAGAACATAAAAATCATTCCATTCCAGAACATGTGAAGGATTAGATATATACTTTTTAAGATAAGATACATGGAAAACATTATATAATAGAGCTAGGGATGGTGGCAATATAAGCCTATACACTACAAGATTGACCACTTATAAAATTTCAAAGGGTCCAACATATCTTGGTGATAGATTCATTGAATTCATAAATTTAATTAAGCTCTTACAACTTAACCCATAAAAATACTTTATCACCTATAGAAAACCACCTATTTATCTTATTCATATTAGCATAACTCTTCTATCTATCATTGGCCTCAACCAATATCCGCTTGATTAATCTAACTTGATCTTCCATTTTAGAAAGCATCTAAGGTTTAAAGACTACCTTTTACTCTAACATATCCTAGCTAATTGGTGTCCTACACCTTCTTCCATATTGTGCCTCAAATGGTACCATCTTCAAAATTGATTGGTATGAGTTATTGTATGAAAAATCAACCAATAGAAGATAATATTTCCACTTATATTGTTGATCCATAAAATACATATGAATAATATCCTCTAACACCTGATTAACTCACTTAGTTTGACCATCAGTCTTTGGGTGATATGAAATGTTGAAGTTTAGTTGCATACCCAAAACTGAATTTAGAGTTACCCAAAATTGAATTTAGAGTTACCCAAAACCTAAAATTCATCTTTAGATCATGATCCAAAATGATATTCTTTGGAAAACCATGTAACCTATACACTTCCTTTACAAACCTCTTCACAAGGGTAGGTGCATCATTTGTCAAAATTCATAGTATAAAGTGAGCCACCTTGGTTATTTTGTCAACAACTACCAATATCATATCATGCCTATTTCATGACATTGGTAAACCTTGGACAAATTTCATACTGATCACCTGCCACTTACACTTTAGTATATCATTTAGATATAACAATCTAACTGGGTACACACAATCAACTTTCACTCATTAAAATTTCTGACAATGTGACACATAATATACCACATATTTCTTGATCCATTCTAGAAATATAAAGGTCTAATCACTACCATGAGCTTGGTTACTCCTAGATTCCATGAATATGGGGCATTGCATAATTATTTTAGTATTGTGCTCTAAAAATTCTCTCAATCTAGCACATACATCCTTTTAATATAACACAAAATACCATCATGATCAAAATTAAATCCTTTATACTAAGGATTCTAAGCATTCTTAGATAATACTCTTCTACCTAATGATAACATTTGTCTCTTGGTGAGAACTCAATCACACAATAGTTAAAAGTAATCCTGATAGTAGTCATGACTGCTATGTACCTTCTACGAATCAAAGTGTTAGCTACTATATTCTCTTTAATTTTCATGTAATTGATATCAAATTCATAATAAATATTAAAATTTAACCAATGTCTCGAATGAGTATTCAAATTTGGTTGGGTGAAAATATAATTAAGTCCTGAGTTATTAGTCTTGAGCTCAAACAATTTTCCCTAACAAATAATATCACCAAACTTGCAAAGCATGAATAATTGATACAAGTTCAAGACCATGAGGGGTGTAATTCATATAATAATTTTTCAACTTCCTTTACTCATAAGCCACTACTACACCATCCTGCATAAGGACTCCTTTTATTCCCTCTCCTAATGCATTTATGATCACTAAAAATTGACCATTGGGGTCAAGAACTCTCAACATTGGTGCTGAATTAAGTCTTGTTTTCAATTCCTAAAAAGCTAATTCACACTTTTCTGACTAGACAGATGTTTGGTTATTTTATGTTAAGGTATGTTTTTGTTGTTGGTGTTTTGGCAATAATGTTTTCATTGATGTCAAAGTCAATATAAATGTCATAATATGATAATATGATAATGCTCCTTAAGACTAGTTGTCTTGTAAGATGGATACACATATCTATGAGTGTATTTTTAAGAATGCATATGAATTTTTTAAACACTTAGGAAAGTTTTAAGGTAAACATTCATGGGTATGGTGTTAAGCCTAAGCATGCAACCAAACTAGTCCTAGACTCTACTTGACTGAATGAAGAGTCTTGAGATGTTAGTATGAATGAAAATCATTGGTATATAATGTGAAAAGATGTTTGACACTATATAAACATATTTATAAGGTATATTATATTTCATATGAGGGTTTTAGGTCAATTATTGGGTTAGTCTTTGCTTAAGGAGACATAGTGAGAAGACATATGCTTGATACCATAGTGAGGTGAGTAGACTGAGGCTTGTAATAAGATGTGTGTCAGTGGTTAATCAAGTTATGAAGTTTTATGACATGATAACTAGGTTTTTATAGTGGTACAAAAGGTTTCAAGGTGTGTTCAAGGTCTAAGTATGGTTTACAGGTTTAGGCCTAGTATGTAAAGAGACCTATTGTGGCCTAATGAGGGGTAAAGTTCATTTTATAAGGTGCCAAAGCTCATGGGGTAATTTTTCATAAGTGTGATATGTTGTATTAAGTGTGTTGACCAAGTCTAAGGTCAAATTATAAAGGAGAAAGCATGAAATGTGGTCTTGAGTTTTTTTACACATTACCCTTGAAGATATTATTTGGAGATGCTTATATATAATTAGAAATTTTCTCTCAAAGTGACCAGTCTAACATAGTGAGGTCAATTTAGGGAGAAGACATGAGATTGGTCTGTAAATCCAATATTGATAATGAACCTTATATATATATATATATATATATATATATATATATATATATATATATATATATATATATATATATATATATATATATATATATATATATATATATATATATATATATAAAGATGTTATAAGGATACTGAAGGATTATCTAAACCCATTTTAAGTTCATAAAAGCATTCACATAGGTGTTCTAAGTCTTGGTTTCCATGACTGTGTTTTGGAGCTATAGATAATTTTTTTTATGTAAGTGAAAATGATGTTCTTGAGTCATTAAGCATAGATTTGAAGAATTAAATTCACATTAATTTTTTATATAAGTCTCATAGGTTCATTTTAATGTATTTTTATTCATTATAAATTTCTATGAAGGTGTAATAAGTCAAATATTGACTGGGTTTTGAGGTCTATGTAGTTGTGAGTGAGCATATGGAAATGATCAATTTGAGGTATTTTACCATATGTGGTGAAATACAATGGAATTGGTGATGAAAATGAGGTCATGGAGGTTATATCAATGTGATTTTTTAATATTTTTATGTGAAAAAGTGAGTTTATACTTTATATATTCAAGGTAGACTTTTTGGTAGTAAGAAGGCCTTATTATGAGTAGACCTAATGGTGTGGTTTAAAGAGTGAAATGAGATAAATGGTGTTGTGGACCTAAGGTGATATTATTTTGTGTATAATTTAATCATGTGTGAATTTATCCATCCATTTTTATAGGCTCAAATTTTTCCAAGGTGGCCAAGGTGAAACATGTGTTTTGAGAAGGCCTAATTGCATTAGCACTCTATTAGGCCTAATGATGTTTTTGGTCCTTATGGGTGATGACTGACCTATGTAATGGTTGTTACACTTTTGAAATATGTTTTTAAATATATTATAAGGGTGATCCAAGTGTTTAGATGTTTGTGGTGGACTAAGGTGGGTGAGAGCAAGAGTCAAGTATAAAATGAAGGTCTAATAGGCCTAATTTGACTAGTTAGAATATTGAGGATATGAGAGAATGAAATAGAAGTTTAAAAACTAGGTAGATGGATTAAAGAACATAAAAAAGGTATGTTTAATTTTTCATGAATTTATAAAAATGTTTTTATAGATGATGAGCAAATTCATATGACCTAATTTTGCCAAGAAAAGGACTAGTTGAGCGAAGAGGCCTAATAAGTTGTTTGAGAGAGATAGAAGAGTGAAAAGATGAAAATAAGGTGGTAATCATAAATTGAGTGATAAAAATGTGTTAAAAGGTGATTAAATGTTCCAAGTGACTAATTTTTTGATTATTTACCTAGGGGGTTCGTGCCTCCTTGCACGTTGGTGCTTGTTAAATGACTACTTGAGTTAGTTAGTGACTAGTGAAGAGTTGGTGCTCCTTGTGGGGTTGGTGCCTCATTAAATATTGGTTTATTAATTATAAGACTGTATTAAAAGATATGTGTTAATGGTTTTTATCCCCATGAGGGTTCCCACATATATGTTATGTTCTTATGTTGTATTCTTTTGTAGATGCTTGTTTATGCATTGGTTAATATGTGTATGTGAATGAATGCTTCATGGATGATAAGTGATATTGAATGAATGTTTTAAGTGAAATGATTCAACCCCATCTCAGTATATATAATTAAAAAATTTGGTATTAGATCAATCCCTTTGGAGAAGGCCTAATAGCCTAAAATAGATCCTAAGCAAGTGAAGATGGCTAGTCAATCACAAGGTAGTTTCTCTACAAACAAGGTGCCATTGTTTAATGGATCTAATTATGATTTTTGGAGTATTAGGATGAGAACATATTTGATATATCAAGGCCATGATTTTTGGTAATTATTTTTGTATGGATATACTACACCCCCTTTTCCTCCTATATATGTATCAGGTAAGAAGGCCAGTGATAACAATTTAAAAACAATGAATGGTATTATGTGTGGTCTATCAAATGCTAACATGGTGAAGGTGATGCATTGTATGTTTGCTAAATAAATATGGGACAAGATTAAGACTATCCATGAGGGAGAATCCAAGGTCAATTTGGTTAAGTTTTAAACCCATAGAAGATAATTTAAAAGCCTAAGGATAAATGAAAATGAGACCATTGTAGCCTACTTGTTGAGGGTTAATGAAGTGGTCAACATCATAAGAGGCCTAGGTGAAGAATTGAGTGAATATACTATTGCTCAAAAGGTTTTAATATCTCTAACTCCTAAGTTAGATTCTAAATTATTTGCTATTGAAGAGATGCAAGATCTATATAAGCTAGAGATGGATGGACTTCATGGCACCCTAACAACCTATGAAATGAGGACAAGTGAAGAAAGACCTAAAAAGGACACTGCATTCAAGGCAAAAAATAAGTCAAAGGATAAGAAGACAAAAGGTAAGAGGTTTAAATGAAATTATGATTATAATATTGATGATGATGAGTTGATATCTATGTTTGTAAGAAAATTAAAAATAGGTGAAGATAAATACAATGGTAAGATGCCCTTTAAATGATTTAATTATGGAGAGATTGGACACTTTGCTAACAAGTGCACTCATAATCACAAGGTAAAGGATGATGAAGAACATTATGAATATCATGATGATGATAATAAGTCCTATAGGTTTGATAAGATCAAGAAAAACTTTAAAAATTATGATGATAATTTTTTTTTCAAGAGCAAAAGAAGATTTTACACCAAAGAAGACTACAACTCATCTCATGAGAATGAGAGAAATTATTATGAGAGTAACCATGAAGGTGAATGTCTTAATGTCAATGAATTTATATTCATGTCTGAGGAAACAAGCTATTCAAATCATGAATAGTCCATTTAATTTGGAGTTGTTGTTGGTGATTTAGATGAAGAAGAAGATGAGGTGGACTTTAAGGCTGGGTTAATGAATGATATACAAGAAATAAAGATGGTGAAGAAGAAGAATAAGGTGATGAGGTCTATTATTAAATACTATGAGGATAAAATCAATTTGTTTGAAGATAGATTGAGCAACAACTCCATGGGAAAAAAAGAGATAATCAAATAGGTGGAGACTCAAATTGAAATAGTAAATACAAGCCTAAATTCTAAAGAAGAAGAATGTGCTAGGTATGTAACTGAAGTGAATTCCTTGAAAGCTAAGTTTTATTAGGAATCAAGTAAGGTAAAATCCTTTGTGAAGTTTTAAAAGAGTACCAATGATCTAGACAACATCCTGAGTAGTTAAAATATTGTTAATGACAAAATAGGTCTTGGTTTAAATTGAGACCAAAAGAAGAACACTAATGTGATCAAGGAGAATCATACCTTAAAGTTTAATGGTCAATCAAAGAATGAGGGTGCTGGAAGAATGAATACTAATACTATCAAATAGACTAATGTTATAAGGTATGCTAATCCTTTCAATGGTTATTGTTATTCATGTAATTAATTTAGTTATAGAACAAGGCATTATAAAAGGCCCTCCAAGAATGAATATGCTTAGAACTATGAGAATATTCATCAGTTAAGATGTATGGGTCATGGTGTATTTCCATAAAAAATAATAGTGTGTTTCAATTTTCAAAAGGTTGGTCATATTATAAATTTTTGTAAGCATGGATTCTCAACTCAAAACAAGAAAGTTGAGGTCCCTAGAGTGCAAGAAAGAAGATAAGATAGTGAGTGAAGACCAAAGGTAGATAAGGTGAATGATGACCAGTACACAAGTCCAAGTGGACTATTTACCATGGTGGAGCATAATTCAGATGCAAAGGAGTGACAATAATTCTCCCTATCAGCTTAGATTTTGGATAAAGGAGTCAAGACAAATAAACCAAGTCATAATGTTTTTCAAATAGAGATTGAAGAGGTCAATCCAAAAAGTATATTCAAGACTAAGAGGATCATGAATAAAAATTAGTCTAGTAAGGACATGGAGATCTCAGAATCTCCTGAGTTTATGTTATTTTAGTACCCTAGAGAAGAGGTGACTCATTAGGATTCATGGAGGCATTCAGCTAGTGAGCAAAAATCATGAAGGATGCTTGGTCTTAGGGGGAGCCTTTTATTATTTGTTTTATATCCAAATTTTAGTCAATAGTCTATTAGAGGTATGATTGCAAGAGATGGATTATAAAGCATTTGTATAATGATTTGATCAAATCAAGTCATATTCATGATGGTACCTAAATATCTTATGGAGATAAGGGGAGCATGGTTGGGTAATTTTGTGATTTGAGTTTTTGTTTGGTTAATTAGAGGAAGATTTATATTTTTAAGGTAATAAATCATGCTTAAGGACCAAGGATCAGATGGTAGCTATCAACAGATGACCCTTTGTCATTAATGTCAAAGGGGGAGAAAGTTCCAGTTTGGGAGAAAGGTCAGTTTGAAGAAGATCCAAACTGGGGAGATGTGAATTATAATATTTTTTTGAGTGTTTTCCATAAATTAAAAATGGGGAGATTATTTATTTATGTTCCTATTGTTGGTGTTGTCGCATTGATGTCAAAGTCAAGATGTATGTCATTAATGTCAAGGTCATGCATGGTGAAGTGGTATGTGATAAAGAAGTCTTATGATAAGATAAAATTTAAAGGAAACCTATTGTTTCTCTATTGAGAGATAATTTTAAGGAAACCTAGTAATTCTTCTAAGGTTGATGACATGACAAGGTCAAGATCAAGATACAATGTAAGCATACTTTTGAGCACTAGCATTAAGGAGCATTGCCATATCATGAGCATGTGTATGAATACGGTGGTCTGGTAAGATGGATAAACATAGGTATGAGTGGATGTTTAATAATGAATATGAAGTTTTGAAACACTCAATAAAGTTTCAAGGTAAGCATTTAGGGGTATGGTCTTAAGCCTAAGCATACAATCAAATTAGTCCTAGACTCTGCTTGAGCTAATGAGGAGTCTTGAGATGTTATAATGAATGAAAGTCATTGGTAAATAATATGATAATATGTTTTAAACTATTTAAACTTGTGTATAAAGTATATAATCTCTTAGAATAAGGTTTTAGGTCAGTTATTGGCTTAGTCTTTGCTTAAAGAGACCTATGAGAAGACCTAGGATTGGTACCATAGTGAGGTGAGTAGACTGAGGATTGTAAGAATATGTATTTTAGTGCTTAATTAAGGTATGAAGTTTTATGACATGATAATGAGGTGTTGATTAAATTACAAAAGGTTTCAAGGTGTGTTCAAGGTCTAAGTATGGCTTACAAGTTTAGTCATAGTATATAAAGAGACCTAGTGTGGCCTAATGAGGGGTCAAGTTCATTTTCAAAGGTTTCAAAGCTAATGAGATAATTTTAGTAAGTGTGATAGGTTGTATCAAGTGTGTTTACCTAGTCTAAGGTCAAATTCTAAAGGATAAAGCTTGAAATATGGTCTTGAGTTTTTCTGTGTGCATAGAATGAGGTATAACAGATCTAAAAAGGATTTTATTATGATCATTGGCAAATGTAACCTTTGAATGAGATTATAAGAATTATATGGAAGATAGGTAGGTTTCCTATCTTAAATTTCTTAGCATCAGTTTTGGACTTGAGGGGCAATCCTATGAATGATTGTTAAGAATGGAAGGCAGTCTAAACCCTCCTAAAACCCTCATAGTGACCTGAAAGGGAAGATATTGTTGGAAATGGATAATAATATATTATATAACCTATTTTTATGATTGTATCATGTATAGGACTCTCCTAGGTATCTCTAGGCAGTATTGGTCTATTAGAAGTGTGAGTGGAAGCTACAATAAAGCCATTATTTCTCAAAATTTTGATGTATCAAGCAGGGTTGACCAGGTCAAAGCATGAAAATGATTGGAAGATGATATGCGAGAATTTTTTTTATGATAATTTAATTTTATTATCAGGTTACATAGTTCAAATAAGTTAAACTGATCATGAAAGTTGACATATCACTAAAAAATTGTAATGAGAAAGATAGTGAGAAAACTAGGAAAAAGTGAGAATGAGATCAGGGATGGATAGAAATGCATGGGGTCATTATTAAATACCTATATCACATATCCCCCTTGAATATAATATTTTTATATGACTATGTACATGCATAATGTTGCTCTCAAAGTGACATGTCTAACACAATGAGGTATGTGTAGGGTGAAGACATGAGATTGGTATGTAAGACCAATATCGATATTGAACCTTGTAATATATATATATATATATATATATATATATATATTTAAAGATGTTATAAAGATATTTAAGGATTATATAAATCCATTTTAAGTTCATAAAATTGTTCACATAGGTGTTCTAATTCTTGGTTTTCATGACTATGTTTTGGAGCTACAAGCAATTTTCTTTGTGTGAGTGAGAATGATGTTCCTAAGTCATTATGCATAGAGTTAAATAATATAATGCACATTAAGTTGTTATATAAGTATAATAGGTTAATTTTAATGAATTTTTATTCATTATAAATGTATATAAAGCTATGATAAGTCAAAGGTTCTTGACTAGGTTTTGAAGCCTGTTGGCAGTTCTGAGTGAGCATATGGAAATCATTAGTTTGAGGTCTTTTGCCCTATGTGGTGAAATATAATGGAATTTTTGATGACCCTGAGGTCATGAAGATTATATAAATATGATTTTTTAATATTATTATGTGGAAAATTTTAGTGTATACTTCAGATATTCAAGGCGAACTTTTTGGTAGTGAGAAGGTCTAATTGCAAGTAGACCTAATAGTGTGGCTCAAAGAGTTAAATGAGCTAAATGGTGTTGGAGACCTAAATATGAGATTATAATGGGTATAATTTAAGTGTGTGCAAAATTTTTCATTCATTTTTAGAGTTTTAAGTTGTTCCAAGGTGGCCAAGGTGAAATGTCTTCTTTGAGAAGGCCTAATTGCATGAGGTCTCTTTTAGGCCTAATGGTGTTTTTGGTCCTTATGGGTGATTACTGACATATGTAATGGTTGTTCCACTTGTGATGTTTTTTTGGGTATATTACAAGGGTGATCAAAGTATGGATAGTTTTGTGGTGGACCAAGGTGGGTGAGAGTAAGAGTCAAGTATAAAAAGAAGGTCTAATAGGCCTAATTTGACTAGTTAGAATATTAAGGATATGAGTGAATGAAATAAACATTTAGAAACTAGGTAGAGGGATTGAATAACATCATAGAGTTGTGTTGAAAATTTCATGAAGTTATAATAGTGTTTATATAGATGATGATCAAGGTCATATGATCTAATTTTGCCAAGAAAAGGGCTAGTTAAGTGAAGAGGCCTAATAAATTATTTGAGAGAGATAGAAGAGTGAGAAGAGAAAAATAAGGTGGTCATCATCAATTAAGTGATAAAAATGTGTACAAATGTTATCATATGTTCTAGGTGACTGAGTTAGTGCTAAGTTACCTAGGGGTTGGTACCTCCTTGAAAGTTAGTGCTTGACTAGTGGGGAGTTGGTGCTCTTTGTGGGGTTAGTGCCTCACTAAATCTTGGTTTATTTATTATAAGACTATATTCCAAGATATGTGTTATTTGGTTTTATCCATGATGAGTGTTTCCCACATATCTCTTGAGTTCTTATGTTTTATGCTTATTTATGCATTGGTTAATATGTGTATGTGAATGACTGTTTCATGGATGATAAGTGAAATTAAATGAATATTTTAAGGGAACTAATTCATTCCCCCTCCCTCTTAGTAGTTTTAATTCTAAAATTCAATTACAAGGAGGTAATTAGATTATCTATCTTAGAAAAATTTGGAATGAACTTCCTATAATACCCTGCTAATCCCATGAAACTTCTTACCTCATGCACATTCTTTGGTGTCAGCCACTCCAAAATGGCTCTTATCTTAACCAAATTTACAAAAATACCATTGATAGAAATCATATGTTTTGGATATTTTACTCTCTCATAGAAAAATATGAACTTAGATAACTTGCCATATAGCTTATGCCCTTGTAGAACCAATTTTAGATGTTAAACGTGTTCCTCTTCATTCTTAAAATATATATGAATGTCATCTAGAAAGACCAAAACAAAGTGATCTAGATAATATTTAAACACACTATTTCTGAGATTCATAAATGTTGTTGGTGCATTAGTCAATCCAAATGGTAACACTGTGAACTTAAAATACCCATAATGAGTTTTGAAAGCTATTTTTAGAATATCCCCATCCTGAATCCTTAGTTGATGGTATCCCTCTCTAAGATCAATATTAAAAAAGACTATTGTTCCCTGTATTTGATCAAAAATGTCATCTATAAGAGGTAGTGGATACCTATTTTAATAGTTTCCTTGTTCAAAATACTATAATCAATGCAAAGTTGAATAGTTCCATCCTTATTATTTACAAAGATAACCGGTGCACCCCATGGTGACACACTAGGCCTAATCAACCCCTTTAACAATAATTCCTAGAGTTGGGCCTTCATTCAACCAAATCAATGGTTATCATCATGTATGATGCCTTATATTATGGTTATAATCTAGGTATGATGTTGATAGAGAAATCAAACTCATTTTTAAGAGGCAATCCTCTTAATTCTTCTAGAAACACACCATGAAAATATCTAAGAAATGGATAATATTAAGAGATAGTTCCTTATGTTCCTCCATTTCATTTATCTTGAAGATAAATGCTTGGCACCTTTTCTCTTGAGCCCTCTTAAGTTTTAGTGCAGAAATATGCTTGAGCCTCAACTCTTTTTTTTCACCCTAAATTTGTGTCTGATTTCCAAAATCATCAAGACACTCAACCTTATTCAAGTAGCAATCAACCTTGGCCTTATGTTTTACAACCCAATTGAATCATAGGATCACATCATAAGAATATATTGGTGCTACATATAGATCCACTATATTTGTGAATTTGGGAAACCTAATCTCTTCTTCAACTACATACTTGTTAACCATGATTTTTGAGTCATTCCCATACTGTACCAACCATGTATTTGACATAAATCCATATTTTATAGGAAACATACTACGCATTCTAAGAGATATAAAAAATTTTAGTAGCCCCTGTATCTATCAAAATAGAAACTTGATTTTTATACAAAATACCTGATATCTCTATGGGTGATGGTTGAAATTCATCTTGTCAATTATTAATTACTGCATGAATATGTTGTTGAAAATTTCCCTACTAAGAATTAGGACCTTTGTCATTTGACTTATCTTGAGTGCATTCATGAGTGTAATGGTCTCCTCCATAATTGAAACAACCTTTAAGTGGACCTTTCCTGTCAGTCTATGGGTTTCCCTTAAAACCACTTTTAAAACCATTCCCTTGTTTCTTATTGCCAAATATGTTGTTGAATTTGGTATTCCAATTCTTGAATGGACCCTTGGAGTCTGCACTCCTCTAATTCTAGTTCTTCTTAAAACTTAGATTAAAACTTTCAAACTTTTTCTTGAACTTGTCCCTGATCTGTGCTTATGCTCTTGCTTTACTACCTTCTTAAAGACCTAGTCCATGGTAGAAGGTCCATGAATATCTACCTCTCTACCAATCTAGGGTATTAATACCATGATAAAATTCTTGATTCTAAACCTCTCATCAACTTGGTACTAAGGTATATGCTTCAGAAGTTTAGTGAACTACTCTTGATACTCATTCATTGATAAATATCCCTACTTCAGATTATGGAAATTTGTAACCTTATAATCAAAATAAAGTTGTGGAAGCTATTTTGACCTGAACAATGTCACAAACTACTCCTAAGTAGTGGTGGTTGATTAAGGTTCATTTCCAACTTCTTGTTGGCCCACCATGTATATACCTTATCAACCAATTTTTATGCTCCCCAAACTACTTTGGTGACCTCAGAGTAGTTTCAAATCTCAAAATACTTTTCCATCTCTACCAGCCACACTTCAACTCCATCACCTAGAATAGTTCAATCAAACTTAGGTGGACTCACCTTTTTCATATCTCTAAATAATTCTATAGATACCTGAGCTATCACATCTCACTAGTTTTCCTACCTAATGAGATGCTTAATAGGTTATTCTTGATGTTATTCCTCTCTATGACTATGAACTTCCTACTCTAGGGTTGTGATATGATCCCTGGTATCATTCATGGCTTCAAGAATCTAATCCAACTTTGCTACTTGTTCAGTGGAAAATAGGTTAGGATCATTAGGAGGGTTATTATCATTGAAATTTGAAGGATCCTCACCAAATTCTCTTATTTACACCATTATTATTTCTTTTTGAATAGAAGAATATGAAAATGTTAGCGAACTCATTAAGTCCTAGAGTTTAAACCTAAGCTTTGATACCACATGTAACAACCCCTCATGGATTGTACTAAAATAATGTAGTAATTTTTTTAAAAACTAAATACTCAACATTCATTCTTCATTAGATTAAACTAAAAGGATCTAATTAGTGATCATTAACTTGCTAGCAAAGCATATTAAACTAAAACAAACTTATAAAAATAATTTCTAATCACTAACACTTCATGTAACAAAACATAATTACAAGGAAATTAATCACTTTACAGTTTTTGCTATCGAAGTATAACAAAATAATATAAGTATATTTTCATTAGGAATTTAGATTAATAAAATAAATAGATACTATGCTCCACAGAGCTCAAGTAAAACCAACTCATGTATCTCTATAAGTCTTAAGTGTAGTCTCCAAATAAGCATTGTAGTGGGGAGGGAGAACATCATCTGAGCACTTTTCCACTTTAACCATAGACCATCAACCCCCCACATAATCCCTTATCAAGGAATGTACCTCCCTTTATATATAGGTAGATAGTAATGGTGTGAGAATAGAGAGAGACATGCTAGTACCTGTGTGTTATAAGATTTCTACTACATGATGTGTATCATAAGGAAAATACATTCTAACATGATATCGCATAAACACATAAATCGAACATATGAAATGATAATGTCTATCTACCATTAATTTGGATTTTTTTTAAAATAACATATGATATCTAGGATCAGTCAATTTCATACACACCACTTGATCAGATTATCTTCATCTTCCATTCATGATGCCAACTAAGCTAGTGAAATCTGTCTCACTACTAGTTTGAAATTATCAATGCAAAACTGGTTACATATAACATAATATATAAAATAGATTATTATTATTAACAAACATGCAAAATTACCAAGTACATAAAATAATCATAACTATGCATTTAGTTAAATTTAATATAATTAATATATCCTATTCTATTCAAGAATCATACCACTCGGGCATGAATCATATCAAATTTTTTATGTTTTTAAACATCACAAGAAAACATTGATTTCCTAATCAAAATCATATATATATATATATATATATATATATGGATGTGTATATATGTATCTACTATGCAATCCACATTATATTCAAAATCACAACGATACAAATGCTTACAAGTACAACTGATATCAAAGATTGAATTAAGGAGATATCCATAGAAATATATTTTATTATATACCTTATAAGTTTATAACATAGTCGAATAGCTATAATACATATAGTACTAAGAATGCGCATATTTTTATAAAGACTCACCTTAATACCTAAATCTAAGGCAATTACTACTTTTTAATTTTGATTTTGTAGCAAAGAAAGTTTTCAAAACATCAGCTAATAGTTCCAGGGCTATATATATTGTTATATCTATGAAAATACTTTTCGTACACATAATTTTATTTTAATATTTTCCTCAAAAATGAAACTTACATAGTGAAACATAAAAATCTTGAGATATATCTATAACTCTATGGATTCCTAATTACTTGCTATTAATCTATTTTTTATTTTTTTATAGATTTAAACTATCTGATTTTATCTCACATCATTTAAATGACTTTTATATACATATATAAATTTTTATATATTTTTATTATACATGCATCAACTCATACAAGTATGTAGATCATAGTTCTACTAAAATGTACTTATTCCATTTCTATATCTAGGCCATATAATCAAATATCTAGTGCGTATATTTTTATGCATATACATATGTGAATAAGGGAGGTATAAAATTTCCTAAATACTTATCTAAGTATCTATATATTTTTAATACTAATATAGTATAATTTTTCAAATTTTTAGTTCGACTAGTATTCAAAATTCTATATAAATAAGAATCTTAAAATTGAACCTACCTTTCAACTTTATCACCATACTCCCTCTATATTCTTCACTATAATTTTTCTCTTCACTATATTTTCCTAATAACCTCTTTGTTGTATTTTCCTTTCTATCTCCACTTCTTGCGTCACTGTCTCCCTTCCTTGCGTCATTGTCTCTCTTCCTTGCATCAATGTCCCTTTCTCTTTGCATCCCATATTTGTCCCTTCTAATAATCCTCTTCCCCCATTTTCCATTTACTTATCATTGTGTTTCAATTATTTTCCTTTTTCCATGCATAAATCAACCCCTTTTTTCATAATCAATTACACTTATTTTAATTTCATCATACTTTACCAATTTTTATTTGAGTTTTATTTTATTTTTCTATAATGCATAGTTCAACACCTTTTCTTTTATTTTTTTAATTTTTTGTTTCAAAAATAATCAAAACACTAACTTATCTTTAACTTTCATTCATTTTCTTATTTTATTATTTCATGCATACTTTTCTTTATTTGTTTTAACTTGAGTTTTATTTTATTTAATAAATCTTGCATGTTTTAATCTTTGTTTTGAAGGTCATGCTAATTACTAAATTAAGTTCACTTAAGTCTAATTTTAGACCTTAAATTCTCAATAAATCCATGCATTGGATTATAGATAAATTTCCTTAATTTATTAAAATCTGGTAATTATCTCAATAAAAGATAAAGCAAACTAAGTAATAATCCAATTTATATAAAACTAATACCACTTATATTTTAAATCTTCTAACTATGGTTAACACAATTATTAACATTTATTATACAAAAATACATCAAACTAAGACATTGATATTTACTGAATATCATTTAAACCTATCTCTGTGTTAAACAATCCCACTTAGTGTAAGTATTGACAACATTTATTGTAAGACAACATTATATGAGTAATCTATGCATTACAAGCATACATAAAATCACATGATTTAGATCATCATAATCATCAATTGAAAACATGATCATATCATAAGTATATTATCACTCAAAAAAAAACTAATTATTTAAATCAAACATATATTTAAAAGAGTTATTCTATTATAATGTGTGTATTGGGTTACTAACAATTCTTATATCATCCCCCAATAATCCCATCTACGCCATCATCTTTGATGATACTATTTCTTCATCATGCTCCAAGGGTAGAATCAATCCTGCATCCACCTCACAATAATTAGGTAATTATTCTGAGTCATCATACATATCAAAAATTAATGATGCACAACTAACAAATATTCATCCATAATGTATAAAATAAAAAAGCACAACTATCACATAATCAATCCATTATGTAAACTAATCAACATATCACTGTCCCATAACTAGTATATGTCATATAGCTCAAATCAAAGCAATAATAATCAAATAATAACTATAATAATTCATGGATTCAAAGGTTATAATACTTAGGGTGAAATTGAGATGTAACATATTTAGTATTTAACATACCTAGATTATAGTGGGGGCATGTTTTAGAAACATATCCTTCATATTATGACTTATATCAGTTTTTAGATTATAATGGGGGTATGTTTTGGAAACATGTTCTCCACACTCACACAATTTCAAATTAGCCAAAATTCATAGTTATATGATTCAGAAACACATTTGTGGCAGAATTCTAAACATTGTTACCATTGTTATACATAGTTTTAGCATAGACTATTGGAACATATAATTATTAAGTGGTGCCTTGATTGGACCCTTAACACATTTAAATAGGTAAATAATAAAAAAAAAATATTATTATTTAATAAAAGTTAAATCATTGTGTAAATACAGTAATAAAATATATTAATTATTATCATTGTTTAAAATTTATTCAGAAAGAGGTTGAACCCATTGGTTATAATGGTCCAAATCCACACCACAATATAAAAAGGGTTTTACCCCTTTGGTAAACATACACACACAACATTGTGATATTGTAATATTTACGTGTGGAAAATATCATTGCAAAGAGTTCTGTGAAGAATAGTCTGAGAAGAAGTGAGAGGTTGAAGGATTTTGTATGGGTACATTGGAAGTTTCTCAATTATATGAATATATCAATTTGTAGATTTTTATCTATGTTGGGTTTTCCACATTAAATTCTTGTGTCAACATTGACCCGTGTCTTTACTAATTCATTCTTGTATCTAGATCTATCTTGTGTGATCATATTATTTATGTATTTCATATTTTATCATGTTATTAGAGCATGGGATATGGTGATTAATTGGCAAGACTTTGGAGATTGGTTTATTTTCCCATTTAAATTTAGGTATTTATAATAATGGTATGATCATGAGGGTAGATGGTCTCATTTGAAAATTTTCTTGGTTCATTCTTTGGCCTATGGAGGTTTGTAGATCAGTTTTTTACCATCTAAAGACTAAATCAAACATTCTAAGTAATAAAATATTAGATTTTCAGCCTCAAAACTTAGCTTGGATTCCATTATTCATTGTTTTACATTACTTAGGGTGAAAAATTAGAAAAAAAAAACATTTTTTAATCTCTTCACCTCTTTTTCTGGTGTTTAAACCTCTAATTCATCATTTTTTTAGTAAATATAAATCTCTATAGAGCCTAAGAAGGCATCTTAAAGCCTATGTGGATTTTTTATCTCCTCTTTGGGTTCCATTATATGTCTGGATTAGCCTCTAAAAATTAATTTTTTTGACAACAAAATCAGTTTTTGAAACTTTTAGATGCTTCATTGCAAGGTTTAAGGAAGATCTAGCAAATTTTTACGGCCTGAGAAGGCCTCTTTCCACCTCTATCAACCTCCCTACTCCACATAGATTCCATTTTTATTTTTGGAGCATGCTACAATATGTATGTATAATTTAGTATAGTTGTTCAAAGTATTTAAAAATAATTTATTTTTAGAATCACTATTTCCATACAAAAGCAAAAGGGGCCCACCTAAGTTACATTTTACTAAAACTAATAAATATTTTTTATTTACATGCAAATTATAATATATTTATATATATTTTTATTTTAAAAATTAGTTTAAAAATATTTTAAAATAATTTAGTGCATGTGAATTTTTAAGTAAACTACTAGATGAGTTGGTAGTTATCTTTTTGCTAAAAACTTGTAAAAAGGGAGGTCAAGGGTTCAAAACTCATTACCTCTAATTATTTTGGTTAAATTAATTTAGTAAAATTAATTTTTGGTTAAATTATTAATTATAAAACTTTTTTTGTTTTGTGTTCCAATCTTCTCACTTGTAAAACCCTAGACCTGTCAACCTTATTACGATATTTAACCTAGTGAATATTTTGACGAGCATAGTCATGTGACTATTCATTTCTTAGGTTTTAACACATTATAGATATATTTGTGTGGTTTATTTTTTATTTTGAAATATTCTATTATATATTTTATGTCTTTTTTAATCATAGTGTTTGAACAATTGTTTTGTGTGCGACTCTTGTGACATATAAATTAGTATATTTTGATTCATTTTTTTTTGCAATACTTAACATATATTTGAAATTTTTTTAATTTTTTATGATTTTAATTTTATTTACTATCAAATAAATATAAAATTCTCACTAAACAAGATTCATTTTTAATAATTGTTCTTACATGAGTGTATTTTTATGACACTTGCGACACCTTATTTTATTACAATCTTTCATAATTTTCTTGCCTTGTCTAACATTAATCTATATATATATATATATATTTACACTTTAAATTTACTTTATTTTTGAATAGAATATAAATTCACATTTAAAAAGGGTTTAAATTTAAGCTTTATCTAGTGTTGTAGTGTCAATTTTAAATGAAAGCAATGGATTCTCCTAATTTTGTACTAGGTAAATTCATATTAAAGTAGAATTTATGGCTTGAAATCTATGAAACATTGTCATTGAAATTAAAAAATCCTTGTTATGATGACATGTGATACCTAAGCTTTCAATTGCATTTCAACAAAAATCATAAGAAAACATGTTAATTATCTTGCAGAGTGTTAAGGATGAATTTATTCTTCACATTGGTAATCAAGAGTCTCTTATCAATGTTTATAAATTCCTTGAGTCTATACACAAGGGCACATATCTCTAAAAAATTATTAAGTTGATTCTTTAATTGCTTACAACACCTATGAAAGGTGATGAAAAAGTTTTTAATTTTTTTGTTAAAATTAAAAACATTAAATCTCAATTAGATGGTTGTGACTGTAATCTTATTCAAGATAATTTTTTTTTAATTATTTAGCTTAATATTCATAAAAATTTATGTAATTTTATTTCCATTCTTAACTCAAAATACCAAATAGAGAAAGATATCCCTAATCTCACTAATCTATTTGCACTTCTAATTAAGAAGAGAGAGTGATGTCAAATTTTGATTCTAAAGAGAATGCCACTCAGGCACTTCTCACTCTCAATCCTATTTTTGAGAACAATAAGAACCAAAAATCTAACCCTAATTTTGTAAATGGAAAAAATAAGAACAAAAAATCTAGTAGTAAGAATCATAAACCAAAGTTTAATAAGAAATTTCAATCTATGTGGTAAATTTGGTCATATAAAGAAAGAATATTATGAAAAAAAAATTTATCAAATAACAAAGGGAATAAATGTTCTAATCAGAAACAACATAAAAATCATAACCAGAATCAAGACAACATCAAGATCATAATATTGACATTATTGATTTGTAAGCTACTTTAATTGCTTCTAATGAAAATGAATGGTGTTTAAATAGTGTTACAATAAATTATATGATTATCTCATATTTTATTTGATACTATAGATATTTTTATAATTATTTACCTATAAAATAATTCATTTTAAGAAGTAACTAAACAAAGGGAAAAAATTGCAAATTTTGTTATTAATGATGTTTTATTTGTACCTAAACTTAAGATTTTTTTTATCTTATTCTAACTTACGAATGATAATATCATTGTAATATTGTTTAAATATAGCTTTTCTACTAGAAATCAATTTGGTTCTCTCATTGATGAAGGTGTTCAAAAGAATGATTTATACATTTTATCTAATTTTTTTACATGTTTCTATCATCATATATTAATAATTAATAACTATTACAACATGAAATATTAGGACATGTTAATTTTATAAGTTTATAAGATATGTTTGCTCATAATATTATTATTGTACTTCCTTATATATCTTCTTATCATGAAACTTGTGAGGGTTGTTTACATGGTAAGTAACATACTATCCCATTTCAAAACAATCATGATGTAAATTCCTCATAAATTTATAATTAATTTATAATGATTCCACATAATGTTGTAGAGGTTCCTTGGTTTGAATGCCAACCTTGCCTTCCTGACTAATTCCTTTAGTTTCTTGACAACCTTCCTACTAGCCATGTTTTGTTGTATAATGACTTGTATGGTAAAAGTATAACTAGATGTGAGATTTCAAATCTAAATTCTTATTTACCCTATCAAGATACACTTATGTATCAATTTTGGTGGTCTAATTCCTCTCCTAGGTCCTCTTTCCTTCTTTATACCTACTCAATTAGGTCTCTTCTAAGCCTAATCCACCTCAGACCTCTAGAATACATACTATCCTATCCGTACCAACTTATACCTTGTTATTAAATTAGATCACATTAGGTTTGACAAAACTACAAAAATTTATGAATTTTTGATGGTTTGAACAAGAATTATGCTTGAAACCCTAGTTTAGGGCTTTTAGGCCTCTGTCATAGCCTGAGAGCAAAGAAAAATCAATTCTAAAAATTTAAAAGGGTTTTAAAGATTTATGAAAGGTTTCCTACGTCTGTATTGACCTTATCCAAGTCTTAAAATTATTGTATTCACCCTTTCAATCCACCGTTATAGATGTCCAAGCCAAAATGCACTTGATTGTGCAGGAAATACAGAGGTAACAAGTTAGTTTCTATGTTTGACACTCCAAAAAATAATTATACACATAAATAAATAGTGAAAAAAAAATCATAAAGTTACTAAGCACTTACCTTGATGATTTGAGATGTTTACAAAAAGATTTGATGCTCTTTCACTCATGATACTAAGCACACAGTCTGCCAATAGTATACTCTATAGGAAAAAGGGTCTGATCTTTCACTTTTCTTATGACTAGAGAGTTTCCTTGATGATTAGTGAATTATTTGGTTTAAAATAGCATTAAAAAATATTTAGACATGTTTGGAATGAATTATCAACATCATTTTATTCAACACATTGAAACACATAGTTTATAAGTAAATCAAACACCTTAATATCAAAGTTTTATCTTCAGGGATGTACAAGCCATGAATATCCTTGTGATTTCATGAAAAATATATGTTAAAATACATCCAATACTAATTCAATCACCTTTAAATTAATTAATATTGCTATGTAATCATCCATCTTTGAATACATAGTCTATAAACAAGCAGAACACACAGGAACAAGGTCTGTGTTTTTACTACCTTCAACATGGGTTCTCCCTTTCTTTATTTATTCAAAGTTTTTCCTTAAAAAACATGAAAAAATTTATTCTCATAAAAAATATTCACTTTTATCTATAACAAAATTATGTAACCAATTTTGAGGAGCCTTTTTAACGGTTACAAGACAAGTTTGAAAGGTGACAAAGACCCAAAGTTGGATTCCTAAATATATATCACTTTAGACCCTTGTCAATGATTCAAGGGGTATATAAGGACATTTTAAAAATGTTCATAAGCTTATTAAAACCTTTAAATTACCCCTGTAGGTCCTAAAACAAACCAAAAATTCAAATTTTTGTAAAATAAGTTTTGGCGAGAAAAACCTTAAATTTGAAATTTGAACTACCTACGTACAATCCTAGGCTACCAATTTGAAATATAAGCATGCTTGGGGCCTTTTAAAATGATTAAAGGTATAATAAGACATAAATAAATGAAATCACACCAAAATAAAGACCAAAATTATAGATGATCATACTAGAATGATTTGGTCATATTTTATTAAAAAAATATGAAGTGTTGTCTAAATTTAAATAATTTACAACTATTATTGAAAATGCTTCTAGTTTTTTATTAAGAGATTAAGATTTTATAATTATGGTAAATACATTTATAAAGAGTTTGATTCTTTTTTCATTATTTGTAGAATTTAAAAGGAACTAATAACCCCTATTCCCCTCAACAAAATGATAATTCTGAAAGGAAAAACTACACAATTATAGAAATGGCTAGAACAATGTTGCATTTTGCAAGTGTTATTATGGTCAAAAGCCATAAATATTATCATGCATACTTTTAATAAGAGTCCCTACTAAATATTTGAATTTATATACGCTAAAATACATGTATGTTTATGTCACATCATTTACCATTATAATATTTTTTTTGTTACAAACTAAATTGATAGTGTCTTAACTACATTTATATTTGTTAGTAAAACTATTTAGTTTGATTCTTGATAATTTTTAATTAAAATTATATTTTAATTGATATTTTTATTTCTTAGATAAGAAAATGAAGAAAATATACTGACATTATATTTTTAATTCATATGAGTTATCGTTGAAATACATTATATGCATAAACATTGTGCTTAATTTGATAAGATGATCATGTTTAGTTATTGATTTTGGTAAAAAGACCATGCTCAGTAAGTTTGGATCTTTTGTGTTTCAAATTGTTAAGATGATTCTATTTGATTATTGGGGCAAGTTCATGTTTAGATGCTTCATTTGATAATAATATCTGTTATGAAATACAAAATGTAAATGGAGTTTTAATTGTCTCTTCATAATTTATTTTACTAAGAATTATATTAATACATATATGAAATTATTTGTTTCAGTCTTATATTTGGTTAATTGGATGATTTCATATCATGATAAAATTATCCATATTTAATGTATGAGAGGTTACATACCTCAATATTTTGTTAAATTAAATTCTATATCATTAGAAAATTTAAACATATTAAACTTACAAAGTTTTGTGAAGACTCAAATTATAAAATGAATTATTACTAATAAGATATATAATGCTTGGCTTAACTTAGTATCATATTATTATTAAAATTATTGTATGTGCATCAAAGGATAGTTGGAGAATATCATCTTGTTAATATTGGAGATGTCCAATAATGAATTGCATACAATAATTTATGTTTGTCATTAACTTTATAATCAAATTAGTGAACTTGTTTTCCTAAAACATGACTTAATTGTTTAAAATGTGTTTTAAAACATAAACATATGTCATATTTATTTTTATATATTTGATTATTGTGATGCTAACCATATTTTTATATATTTGATTATTGTGATGCTAACCATATTTTTATATATTTGATTATTGTGATACTAACCATATTTGTATGTGTTAAATTTGTATAGTTCTGGGAAAAAAATTAGTACAACACCTATAAACTAAACATATTGAAGTTCATGTTCATTTTATTTGAGATAAAATCCTTAATGATAATTGATTTGTAGTTATATCTTATAAATGAACAAGTGGTAGATATTTTGACAAAACTACTTGGTGCTACCAAGTTCTATCAGTTTCATGTAATGTTGGGCCTCTCAAAATCATAATTGAAGGGGAGTGTGCATGACAATGTCACTTCCTATCGGCCATGTGTTTCTTCTTCTTCTCATTGTGAATTATTATAAACTTCATGTGAAAGTTACGTGATTTAAGTAAACTTCATGTTGAAGTTATGTTATTTAATTAAACTTCATGTGGAAGTTTTTATTTTATACCCAATACATAAAAACATACTTTGTAATGGAGTTACTAATGTTATAAAAGGCTTCAAGTATTATTGGTTGATTAATCATGGGAAACTATGAGATGTAGTTTCATATTCATGTTAACCTAAAACTTACCTTAAGTAGTTTATGGATTCTAATTCCTTTTATTTCAAGATGTGACTTTGGCATGATGAAGGTTTTTAAATCTTTCAAATTTGTACATAGTATAATACTTTATTAAGGTGACTATGACATGTATCCCCACTTAAAACTAAGGGAGAGTGTTGGAACATATAATGCTTAAGTGGTGCCTTTATTGGACCCTGAGCACATTTACATAAGTAAATAATTTTTTTTTAAAAATTATTATCTAACACTAGAAAAATGATAATGTAAATATAATAATAAAATATATTATGTATTACTATTGTTTAAAAGTTCATCGGGGAGAGGTTGGATCCATTGTTTACAACACTCCACCTCCACATCCGAATATAAAAAGGGTTTTACTCCTTTGGTAAATTATACACATATAACATTGTGATATTATAATATTTACGTCTAACAAATATCATTACAAAGAGTTATGTAAATAATGGTTTAAGAAGAAATGAGATATTGAAGGATTTTCTATTGGTTACATTGGAAGTTTCTCAAATATATGAATATATCAATTTGTAGTTTGTTTACCTCTTTGAGGTTTTCTACATTAAATTCATGTTTCAACATTGTTTTTTATCTTTGCTAATTCATTCATGTATCTAGATCTATCCCGTGTGATCATATTGTATATGCATTTCATATTTTATCAAAGACATATATAAGGTACATATGTTATGTAATTTTCACCTAATATTTTAAAATCAAATCAGTTTCATAGTTTAAACACTTTCAAGGACTATCACCACCCACCAGGTTAGACTATTATGAACTGTACTAAACCAATCTACTATAGTAGTTGGTTTAATTTTTACTATGGTTGAGGTGATTAAATCACTTAATATTTCCATGTTTATATATTATAATTAAGTACATCATCTAGCCTCATCAATTTTATAGTGTGAATTGACTTGGTCGACTCACACTCCCTAGGTTATAAGTAGGATTAGGTTACACAATTGAGCTAATCTCAACTATCGAGTGGAAACTCACATTTTATTCAAGGTTGAGGACATGTGTCCTCAAATATCTCTCTCTATATATTTTGATACATGCACTTTCCAAATTTATATTTATCTTAATCTTAGTTTTAATGATTCATAATGATACATCTTTGAAATCAAATTGATAAAAAATAAGATGATTGCATCAATACACTGGGGTACTCCTAAACCTTGCTCTCTTTCAATTTCAATCATTTTAATGCTTTAAATTTCACATTATATGAACTGATTGTATATTTTAACATGCTCTTGCTTGTAGGTAAGTTACCAACAAAGTATTCAAGTTGGACTCAAGTAAATACAAGGTGGTTATACACACTTAGGTATGCATTCCTTTTCCTTTAAATTATTAATTTCATTAGATTATTAAATGGGAGAATGAAGACATTATTAATGAATTATATAGCATCTCAATCTTGTACACTTGAAAAATACATATCATGGATGTAACTTCAACTTTTAGACCTTTCTCACTACTAAAAGGCTTGCATGCACTATCTCTATGTGCTTAATTACTTATCTCTTAGTCCGACCCATGTCACTATAATGACCCAAGCCTTATACCTTTCCAAGAATTTTATCAACTTGCTTATCTTCCATCTCTAAAATTTCTATACCTTCACCTATTTTATAACTTCCCAAACACTTGCATCCTAGTCAGATGCCTATGTCAACACAAGTATCCTCCCCAATGCAAGTGTTCAGTCCCACAAAGTCATCTAATTTTCAAATAAAATGTATTCCTATGGTCAGCCTAAGTATATTAATGTGAGATATTGTCTAAAGGAATTGGTATAAATATAAGATCAACCCTCAATCATTCTTAACCTAGAAAATACCTAACAAAGACCAAGGAAACTTACCAAAATCATTCTCTTAAGCACTGAAGTGAGTAAAAAAATCATATTTTATCCTATTTTCATATCATTAGTAGGGAAAACACATCTAAAGGATTTAAGTACTAAAGGAGAAGTCTAAGAGCTATATTTACCAAGTTATAAGCCAAGTCATTATTTTACTTGCTTATCACACATTACATGACTCACACACAAGTCAATACGTTGGGGAGAACTAAATAAGTATGAGGCCATATTTAGAATATTGGATTTGCAAGAAACACTCATTAACATAGAGGTATTTGAGGTAGCTCAATACCATGTGCTCACTAATTCATTTTTATCACAATTAATATGAAGATGAAGAACTATAATTTTGTTATTTGACAAGGAGCAATAGTACTTGACCCAGATTTGAATGCACTAGAGTGAAGGTGACATAGAACCTAAAAGCATCTAGGTGGTTAAATATTTTTTTAGTAGGTATTTCATATTAGACACCTATATATGAGTCAGATTGTATCATCGATGCAACCATCCTAGGTCAACATAAGTGTCTATAGCTACAAAGGTTAAATTTCAAGAATCAGGGGACTATTCAAAAGTCTAAATCTAGGCCACTTTTTGCATGTTCTAGATACATATTTGTATTAGCATAAGAACCAACTAAGTATCTTATGTTTATTATTATTATAATATCTATAATTTATATCTTTATCATCTCAATATAATAAATTTAATATATGTTCTATCTAAGTTTCATAAATAATTGGCCTATTCTAGAGATAGTCTACCATCCTTGTGCCCTAGGCTATCTCTACCCCTTTAACCCTAGATTCACTTTAATATAGATTTTAGGGTTAAATAATTCCTCAAGGAAATTTTAATTATATGAACATGAAAATATGAATCTTTGTTCATATAAAAACTTTTTTAAACATATGAAAACTCAGAAAATAAAAATTAATTTATTTACTAAAAATATGATTTGATTAGATGTGATAATTATGTTCACACATAATTTCACCTATTTTCATAAAAATTAAAATTTTCATAGTGGTCCCTATTCTTAATATATGTGGTTTTGGATACATTAAACACAACAAAATTCTATAAATGGTCAAAATTTTCACCTACTCTAGCAAACCTACACTAAGAAAACAATGAAAATAAAAAATGAAAAGAAAACTAATATGTAAAATTTAAAAGGAAACATTAATCTATGAAAAATAATATAATAAAAATAAAATTTCTTTATGAAAGTAAAACAAACAAATAATCTAAGACAAAAAAAATTAAGCTAAATCTAGCCCTAAACTAAATTATACTAATAATTATATAGTCAAATTAGGAGGATGAATTCAGAAGCTTTATACAAAAAAAATTCCTACTACCTATAAAAAGTAAGTAATTATTATTTATAGTTATCAACCTTGTAGGGACATCCTTGTATTCATCTTAAAATTTAATTAATTTTCCTAACTCAAATCCAAAACAATTTTGGTATTCCTATTGAGCATATCAATTCATTCCATAGGTAAAATCAAAATAATCTTGGGTTTTAGGTGGGATTGCCTCAAAGTTTGGCCACAAAAAAAGAGAGGATATTTTACCTAATATTTATTCATGATGATATTTAGGACCTCTCCTTGATCTAAAGCTATTGTTAAGTAGTCCTTCTCCATTGATTCTTCTTGCACATCCATCAAAACCTGTGAAAACTTGAGAATTTTTACATTCAAAACTATTTAAAACATAACCATAGAAAATATCAAGACTCACTAAACCATCCTCTAAGTATTTTTCATGGGTAAATTATGTGCAAGCCATTGAGGCTTCCTCATTGTTATGTGTTTTAGTAGTTTTTATTTTGTGGTTTGAGTTATCATCTTCTTCAATTGTGCCATAATACATAAAAGTGGTCATTTCATGATCCATTTACTCATATTGACAAACTCATATGAGAATAGTGATAGGGTTCCTAACTTGATAATTTTTATAGTCCTGAGGCTTACTACTTTAAAAATAGAATTTGTTCTCTACTTGGACACTATATGACAACTGATCATCCACTTGAACAATTTTTTTACAAGCTAAGACTATAGTATCCACTGCCAACATCCTTACAAGAGTGATAGTTAATGAATCAAAAGCATGTAAATGTATATTTAAACCCATTGATTCTAAAGGTCTATGGCTAATTTGAATTTTATTATATTTTGTTTATAGAACTAGAAATTAAAATCCCTAATTAGATCATGAGGTTCTCTTATAATCATAATAAATTCTTTTAGTAAAACACAAGCATCCATCCATATACCAGATTGATATAAAAAACCTCTTCAATAACTTCCCATTTAGTAGTATAATTAGGTGTCAATCCTACAAACCAATCACATGCTTATCCTTATAAAGTGAAAGAAAATAATCTATAAGATACATTCTCATTTTCAATTTCAAAGCACTTGTGACACATCAATAAGAAACAAGATGTTCTTCAACAATTATTTTACCATTGTTATGAAAAATAGGAATAAAATCTAATTGATCATTTGGGAGATCATGTTGAATACCTAGGATATTTATGGATAATTCACCAAGACAAGTTATATATATATATATATATATATATATATATATATATATATATATATATATATATTGGGATTTTTAATATTTGATCAAAACTAAAATAAAACTAATGCATGGATGAAAATTAGTCACAAGGGAGTCTCTTTCTAGTGCTAAGTCTTAGTTGATGTGTGTATACACCTTAATTTGGTCAAGCAACCAAAAATACTATGTATTTTGTCATTCTCTTACATGAAGGTCTTAGTGATGAAAATATCCCTTATTCACGTGGTTATTTTGGGTCTTTTAGTCTTTCTTATGTCTTATTTTACCTATTTATTTCACCCCTAGTGATCTTGAGTCATCTCTAAGTCACAGGGGCCCCTAGTCTATCTTTCCTAGTCTTAATTTTATTTTTAGGCCTCAAGATAGTAGTGCCCTTTATCTAGATAGTAGTATCATAAATTATGGTGATAGTGTCTAATAATCATATTATCTCCTATTTTGGGTTCTAATCCTCCCTTGAGCCTTCTCTTATGTTTTTAATCTCTCTTTTACATCTTGTTGGCTAATGAACAAGGCCTTACATTCAAATCAAAATTCCTTATATATAATGAGATTCACAAGGTATTTTACATCTACCACTTACTATTTTTCTGCATAATTATATAAAATTAGTTAATAGTATAGTCATCTCAATACACTGTACATTACTTAGTTATCACATATAGAATTGCATGTTTAAACAAAGAAGGGCCTAAGAAAAATTCACTATAGCATACCATGCATGTTGATCATGCACATTCCCTAAGGGATAACTACATGCGATATGAGACCCATAGCACTAGGGTTAATGTAGGTAGTGACTAGGAAAATAGGGGTTCTACTTTGCATGATAGTGATATCCCACAACCCAAGTTTTACCTTTATTTTGCATTTGATCTAATTATTATTTTATGTGTGCATATATTCATTAGGTTTTTGGAAGATATTTTCAGGCAGAATTGTGACATATGTGAGCTTCTAAAATTCATAGAATCACCTACATGTCCCTCAAAATATCTTGTAACTACCCTAAAATTTATAGATAACTCCTCCAAGAAGGACACTAGCACCATAATTTGACACTATCACCACATGACACAACTATCCTCATAAGGGCACTCTATTCAAAGTCTAATTTCAATTATAGTCATTGAATGAAAGATGTCTGACTAATTCTCAAGCTTGTTTCATCCTCTTGAGTCATAGAAATACCTATTTTTCTCTAGATAAGTACACTTTCTTTACATCTTTGTTATTTTGTGAAAGGCTTATCAAATCAATTATTTCCTATTTTCATTCCAATTTATGGCTATACTCAGCCCTTTAACAACCTAGGATTTACATACACTAAGTCTAAAAAAGTTAAAACATTTGGTAAACTTGACTTACTGTGAATGTTGATTTAAACCCTAGTTTAGCCTAGGGTTTGCCTTCTTCAATTTTTATACGCTAAATTAGGGTTATAAGCTTCTATTTTTTCTTAATTTTTGGCACAACCTAGCTAAATCAGTCCTATATTATGGTTTCATTATTTTAATATAATTTAATTTTTTTCCAAACAAACCTCATAAAACCTTAGATCCATATATTGTGTCCTTATACATCCAAATACTAGCAATTAGGGTTTTAAGTATAATCCTAGTTTCTTCTATACATTGGGATAAATATTTCCCATATTTTCAAATATATCTATTTTAGATTACATTCTACCTATTGTGTCATTTTTATTCATTATTTACATTATATTCTTTGGTAAGTTTAAAATAACATCCAAGAAGCCTCTTACCCCTCATGTAGTTGATGAGTTTCTAATTTTTTGTCATAATTACAATAATGAATATAACTTTTTTCAAGATTGCACATTAACACATGATAATGATTTTATTTATAATGATGATGATTATTATTGTTGTAATGATGGATATGAATATTATTATGAGCATGAAAATAAAAGTGTTGATGAGGATATACTACATGCATCTTCTTCTCTTTCTTCTCCCTCTTCTCCTACAACTCAAAATCAAAATAAAAATATAATGCCAAGAGAACTTCTTGTTGGTAATCCTAACTTTTTAATTACTTTCACTACATCCTTATTCAAATTAAATAAATATAAGTGCAATAAATAAAATATAATTTTACATGATTCAAGCAACATAGAAAAGAGAAATGCATCTTCTTTACCCTTATCAATTAAATTTTAAAAAGCACGCACAAATGATATTACACATTTTAAAAATGTACAAATTAAATTATTTTATCACCTTTTTTTACATTCCAAACTCAATGCAATAATTCTTTGTAAAATATTGATAATTCAAATGTCTCGAACTCTTATCCTATATGTCACAATATGCCAAATGAAAACATTATTGCTACTTCTTCTACCCTTGAATCCAAGATTGAAATTAATAATCATTCATGCACTCCACACATAGCTAGTAAATAAATGCATTGCATTACACCCACACATCATGATATATTTCATAGTAGTAAAAAGTTGAAATCTTCTCCTACTCTATCTCTTAGTGATCATGTGAATGATACTTATTCTACTCTTACTTCTACAAGTTAATTAAACTCTAATTTTGATTAACCTTGGAATAATGATGATTACTATGATTTTAGTGAAGAAGACATTGAGTCTAAAACTTCTAGTTTTATCCCTACTTCACCCATTTTTCATATTAAAACTAAAGCCAGGTCAAATGCTAAGAAACACACATGCACTTATTCTTATGTTCATAGTTTACATAACTTACACTCACATAATAATAAAGTATCTTATAGTCCATTGGCATGTGATACTTCTATGCAATTTAACAAAATAAGAGATACCAATAAATCTCCCTCAACCCCCATCACTACAATAGAACTCATTTATAAACCTAACCTATACAAGGGTGATAGATAATTTACCTCTCACCAAGTCCAAGCTAACACCCCTCTAAGGGTTATAGAGACAAAACCAATCCTCCATAAAAAAGGTCCCTGACGTAGTGTATCAATGGATAAGATAAATAACAAAATTCAAGAGTTAAATGAACCCCTTGGTGATGATAATATAACTTTATAATAGGTAATGTACTTGATACATGCCATGGATGTTTTACAATAAAAAGTACACCATCTCATATTAAAGAGTAAAGCATACCACTCTTGGGATGATTCCAATGCCATCCATGGAAATCCTATTCCATGTAAAATATTCACTACAAAGTTGCCACCCAACTTTCAAATACCAGTGTTACCAAAATTTGATGGGAATGGAGACCCATACTTTCAATTTTAGGGTTATGGGAAATCCATGGAACATGTCATCAAAAAATTAACTCCATTACAATTATTTTCAAAGTCCTTGGAAGGTGAGGAACTAAATTGGTTTCATCATGCACTCCTTAGTGGGTCACTACATACATATGATATGTTAGAATCAGTCTTTCTCAAGCACTAAATATAGAATAAGGGAACTCAAATCACATGTGATAGGTTACATTCACTACACCAAGGTGAGATAGAACTAATAATTGAGTACATTATAAGATTCAAGTCATGTATGCAACTGTTGATTTACTAGCTGATATATTTAAAGGTATAATACTAGAGGCCTCATTTTTCCTCTTAAGGAGAAATTACTATATCAAACATCCAAATAATTTCAGCATCAATGTAACACATCCATGGAATTAAAGATAGAGTTAGGACTACTTGATACACATTCAGAGGTAGATTTGGATGTAGGTTTCCTAGATCCATAGTCATCTAACATGGTACAAGAACATATTCCACTTTTTATTAATAAACAAGTGGAATATAAAAAACAAATAAATATACTCATCAAGGGCAAAGAGACAATTCATAGATCACCCCCTATAGTGAGCAGAACATAGGACACACTCAGAGGGGGTATACAATTTTTAGATAGAGATAGGCCTCATGATATCTTGCTTGCATTATTAGATAAGGAGATGATCACACTTCCTCATACTAATCACCATCCATCACATTGTTTTTATAGGATACAAAATAATCCATATTATAATTTTTATAAGATAAATGGACATTCAGACAAAAATTGATATGCACTTTGAGATCCTATTGACTAGTATGTCAATAGAGGAGTTATATAATTCACACAAGGGGCATCAATATATTAGTATCCATAATGTCTTATATCACACTCATCTACAATTGATTTATTATAAGACATTCTATTTAAGGATCCATTAGTTACTCATCATACGAGCCATGTGTTTTCTAGGATAACTATTTATTAGAGATCTCATGCACCTTAAATTCAATAGAGATGGTATCCGATTCCTAGAGATTAGATCATGGTCTCAGTTCACCCATTGATTAGGATATTTGGAAATAATTGTACAGATCATAGCATGATCTAAACTCACCACTTATTAAGATATTTGTAAATAATCATAGAGATTAGAGCACAGTCTCAGTATGCCCACTGATTAAGATATTTGGAAACAATCACAAAGATTAGATAAAAGTTTCAATTCAACTACCAAGATATTTAAGAGATCAAATAAATTATAACATAGTCCAAAAACCAATAAAGATATTTACCATAGATCAAAAAGAGATCAAAGCATAGTTTTAGTACAACAAACAATCAAGCTCTTTGCTATAGAGTCTACACACCTACCTACTAATAGTGTACCATATGCAATATCAGTTCTAAAACCTACTTCTACACCAATGCAAAATTATTAGCATGGTTTTTTTTCATCATGCCATTCAAGTTCAGATAGTGCATACCATAATTACATGATCCACATGTAGATATCTATGAGACTCCTATACCACCCATAATAATAATTAACATTCCTAGTTCACCATACATGTCTAATTCAACATTTATAAATAGATAAAAAATTCATTTCCATTACTTAGAAACATACCATATTCCCATATCACCATTTATAAAAATGGAAACAGTCAAACACATGTAAAAGTGCATAATGTAACAAATGAAGATACTAATATACACAGTGCCCATATAAAAATAAACATCCACATATATTTATACTCAGAACATAGTTTTAATATAATATTTTATATCACTTAATGATTCAGACTTGGCCACTAGGACCAGTCCCCTTACTCTCACATACAACCATACTAAAACTAAAGGCCTATTATCCATTTGTGATCTTGATTGAGGCCTGTGTCTACCCTCTCTCTTGTAACACACCCAACTTGAATAGACACCTTACATGATCTCATTTTAGATGTATATAGTCATCCACTATCTAGATACCTACCCTACCCAGAGCATTGGGTGTAGGGGTAGTCTATCTTTGTAACTCTGCACGTGCCTCAATCTTATTAGTATTTACTCACATATATAACATAATATCTATGGATTTTTGATCAAACAAATGAAAATGGACACCAATAACATCCATGGACCTCTCTAATAATCCATCATCCATGGCATTATCATGGATATGTCATGTTAGTACTCAGAGCATAGACTCAATGGTAGTCTCCCAATACTCCTCATCACCTGATCCTACACATACCAACACATTATATCAGATACCTACCTAAATAAATAATTAATTGAGTAGATTATACAAACATATAATAACAACCTACCATCAACAACCCTAAGGGGTTTGACATCGATCACATCTTCCATAATGATCTCACCTCTTGGGAATAGAGGTGCCCATTTATGCTTCCTCCACTAGGATACATAGGCATCAATCATTATTACATCATCCACAACTATTATATCAATCCCTAGATTCCACTCTATCAATGGAATCAAATATAATGCTATAGTTGATGGTCTAGGCCTACTCCCTAGTTTCACTAGAGCCTGATAACTCCTTAACCACACCAATGTCATAGTGGCACATCCTAAGTAACACTAAAATATCATGTCACTCATTCATACTAAAACCTCTCAAATATATTGACCCAATGGTCATGTAGACATCAAATCCCTTGCATCCATATCAGTTGAACATCATCCTCATGCCATCCCTCATAGCCCCTATAGGGCCTCCAGATAATGTATCTAGATGTCAACCTATCAAGCACCTACCAACATTACATCATGATCCTATTGGGCATGTGGGTCATACCAATCCACCTCTATATAAATTTCTAAGGGTGATCCCAATCATCCCATCAAGGCAACACAGGTCTACTCATTGCTATATGCTCATATGCCCAATAATGTAATAGTGTGAAAGACCTAATACCTAATACACACATCTCCTAAGTAAAGTGGTATAAATCTAGATATAAGTGGGATAACATAGTGTGACCCCATGAGTACACAATATCATCATCCTCTATTTCTTGTATTATCTCATTCATCCTATATGAGATAGATACCCCACTCCCATCCATGGCCAAAAATGAAGCCAATAAAATTGCTAAGAAATTCTACAACTATAAAACATTCATTGTGATAATTAATAACAATAATATATCATTATGGCTCTCTACTTATGAGTTCCCATAAACAAAACACAAAAATAACTTATATATAATTATATATCTAAGTCATTAGTATCCTCCCACATCACTCTCCTCCACCTAATAATTGATAACCTTAGAATCTTATACATATCCTCCAAGGTGACAATCATCTCCCTAGTAGGTAGCCAAAATGTATTGGTATCTGCATCCCACCTCTCACATAATTTTTTCATCATATGTTTATCCCAGGGCATCAAATATAATGATGCCACATGACCCAAACCATCTTTATCTACCATATCCATCTTTGGATTTGTCAGGGGCAATCCCTATAATGTCTCTATCATTCAACCACTTTGTAACTCTCTCATGTACACATCCACCTAAAAAATACAACCAAATATGATATTAGCATAATAGAATATTAGATAAATATACAATAATAATCATAAAACACTATTCATCAATAACAAGCACCACAAACTAGGCCTAATGGATACTAGCTCTACATTTTGGATAGTAACACTAGATAGTAGCACCATACCCAGTGCACTAGTTCCATGTCTTAGACACTAGTATCATCATCGAGATAGTAGCACCACATTTCTTAAAAGGACCCTAAACTACCAAATTTTCACCCAAAAAATAAAAAATCTTCTATATGTATCAATAAGAGGGAAAAGAATAAGCTTCTTACTAGGGTAAATTCCTCATATTGGGTCAAAGTCACTCCTCATCTCCTTGGCATACTCTCTAGCTTAGAGAAAACAATCATTATAAAGTAAATGATTTAAATGAGTTGTCAAAATATTCAACTAACCTATTTAAGTCACATTTTTAAAATTTCACCTTAATAAGGTTGACCTTATATGCCAATTTTTCCAACCAATACCAACTTCTTTCAAAACATGATATCTATAGAATCATAACTCTGATTTATGATCTATTTCTAGTGCATGGGGATAAATCTCAATATACCTCACCCTATATTAGTTACACTACTATCTCAATCACATTCAACTCTACAAAATGAAAAAAACCTATATTACCTTAACAAAATCTATATAGACCAAACTTCTATCCCATTACCGATTGAAATAACTGACTCTATCACAATTGACAAAATATTCAAACCTAAAACATCAGCCCTGATAACTATCACCATCATACTGGTTGGTACCAATTTTGTTTAGACATTCTTATCATAGTCTTGACTCTCTCACCAAAAGGGGGGTATATACACATAAATTGGTTTAGATATATAGATATTTGGACACATGTTTACTTAGATATACATATTCAGACACATAGGTTTACTCAAATATATAGATATTTAGACACATAAGTTTACTCATACATACATATTTAGACACATGGGTTTACTCAAATATATGTATTTAGACACATAAGTTTACTCAGATATACATATTCAAACATATAGTTTGACTTAAGAATACAGTTTGACTTAGATATATAGTTTGACTTAGTTATACAGTTTGACTTAGTTATATAATTTCATTCAGATATATAGTTTGACTCAGATATATAAATATTAAGATACATAGTTACATTACTTAGATATCAGGATTGGGTGCATGATACAAGTCACACTTCCTTAATCTCTATGTTCATATTTCTAGGTTATACTTAGATCATCACCAAGATACCACCAAGATTTCACCAGTTTGGGTAATATGACCATTTATAATAGTTGATCCATAGCATATTACTAGATCCAGATTATCCAAGTTGAGTGATAGTTTTAACCTCCAATTTTACTTTACATACTTAGATTTAGTCAAAATATCAAAGTCAGGGTAAATAGGTCTTGTTTCTCCACATTTTTAGTTTACATACTTAGATTTAGTCTAGATATCAGAGTGGGGGAAAATAAGCCTTATTTTTCCACAATTTTAGTTTACATACTCATATTTAGTCTAGATATTAGAGTGGGGGAAAGCAAAACCTGTTTATCCACATTTTTAGTTTGCATACTTAGATTTAGTCCAAATATCAGAGTAGGGGTAAGCGGGCCTTGTTTCTCCATAGTTTTAGCTTACATACTTAGGTTTAGTCTATATATTAGGGTGTGGTCAAAATAAGGTTTTGTTCCTCATGATTTATTTCACTAATTAGATTTAATTCACTACTTACATTCAGTATGAAAGGTACCCACATTATAGATTTCCTCTTCACATACTTCACTCTAGATCTTGTCTACTTATGTAACTAAGAAGTGGGCAAGATATATAACACATGTGTACATGTATGCATTCCTATTTTTCTTTTACTCTAGTATATTCATTTTATTTCACCAATATAATAAAAGGGGGCAAATATGTACACCCTAATTTGGCTAAGCAACCAAAAGTACTTTGTCTTTTGTGTTTCTTTCACATGAAGGTCTTAGTGATGAATATGTCCCTTATTCACATGATAATTTTGGGTCTTTTGATCTTTAGTATGTCTTCTTTCCATATTTGTTGCACCACCAATGGTCTTGAGTCATCTCCTCCTAGTCACAGGGGCCCCTAGTCTATCCTGCTTGTTCTTAATTCTATTTTTAGGCCTCAAGACACTAGTACCCTTTATATGGATAGTAGTATCATGTGGTACTAGTGTCAAATTATGGTGTTAGTGTCCAAAAATCATTTTATCTTGTGTTTTGGGTCCTAACCCTCCCTTAATCCTTCTCTTATGTTTTTTTATCTCTCTTTTGCATCTTGTTGGCCAGTGAAACAAGCTTTTACATTCAAATCAAAGTTTATTCTATGTAAAGAACCTTAAAATGAATTTTACATCACTTACTATTTTGGAACATAATTAAATAAAATTATTCAATAATATAAGTCAATACATTGCACATTACTCAGCTATCACATCTAGACTTGCATGCTTGATCAAAGAAGGGATTAAGTAAAAGTCATTATAGTATACCATGATCATTGACTATGCACATTCCCTAAGGGATAATTACATATAATTTGAGACCCATAGCATTAGGTTTAATATAGGCATTTGCCAGGATATTAGGGGTTTTCTCCATGTGATCATAATATCCCACAACCTAGTTTTCCCTTTCTTTTACATTTGATTTGGTTATTATTTTGTGTGTGTAGTTATTAATTAGGGTTTCAAAAGATATTAAGGCATAAAAATGACATAGGGGATCTTATAGAAGTCATATAATCACCTAAAAGTCCCTCAAACTCTCTCATGACTTCCTTAAAAGTTTTAGATAGATCCTCTAAGAAGGACACTAGCACCATAATTGGAAAGTAACACCACATGGCACTATTTTCCTCATCAGTTCACTACTATTTGAAGTTTGATTTCAACTACAATCATAGAACAAAAGATGTCTGATTGATTATCAACCCTATTTTAGCCTCTTAAGTCACATAAATACTTGTTTTGCTCTAGATAAGTAAACTTCTTTAAATATTTACTATTTTTGGAAAGGCTTGCCAAACCAATTACTTATTATTTTCATTCCAAGTTATTGTCATACTCAACCCTTTAATAACTTAGGATTTGTATACACTAAGTCTTAAAAAGTTAAAAAATGTGCATGTTAGGCACACATCATAAGATAAGAGATTGGATAAGAATGGGTTGTACAAACTTTAACCACCAAAACTAAGAATATGAGAGCCTAATAACAAGGAATACAAAAGGATCCCTCCTTTTAGTGCCATTTAACCATTTATGGTCTAGTTTGGGAACACAATAGAAGATGAAGAAGAAAAGGAAAGAGTTAGTTACTTTAACCCTTAGATGAGATCCTTGTAACTCTATTGATGTGACTATAAATTCAAGATCATATCATTGACCCTCCTTATAGCACCAATTAAATATTTATGTGGGTTTTATGACTAATCCCAATGGATAAGGGGCATGTGCCATCTTATTTTAGGATCACAAATGGCATAAGGCACAAGTTACAGGTATGTGGTTGTATAGATAACCAAATGGTGGAATAGAATTATGTGGCCTATATTCCAACAAGGGAATTTCACCCAATTGACCCCAAAACAACACCCAAAATGTGGATATCCATAATATTCTATGCTACAATAAATAGAGTCTAATAAAGAAATGAAAAAGAGAGTGAAGGGGAGGGCAAAAAAGAGAATTATATTTTCTTTTACAGTTCTTGGTTAATACAAACATCACATCAAACACACTGAAAAATTAACTATTATTCATAAAACTTAGTTTACTAAATTTTATTTGAATGAATGAATTTTAAGAGTATAAGGAATAAAATAAATGAGTGAATTTCATATGTATTATTTGGAAAAATGATCTAATGCAAAAATAACATATGCAAATTCATCCACAAATATTTAAAATTAGTCAATATCTACTAATCAAATAATTAATCACAAATACTTATCTAATGAGAAAGGAAAAAAATAAAAATTATTAAATTATCCACATAGGGCAATCTTCAAGCTCTTATTTTTCTAGTCAATTTGATCACATAGAGAATTCCTTCCCATGGATTATAGGGAGAATTGTTGTCTATTGTGCTTCTATCAACATTTTATTTCTAAATTTTTAATATTCTCAAAAAATACTATTAGCAGAGGTTCCTGGAAATACTATAGAACATGAACATTATAGTGATAGTTGCATAGTGGAGAGTAAATATAAATCATAAATGACCTTACATATTTATAATCCATCATTTACATCCAAAGTTGCACATACAAGTTAAGAAGAACACATCTATAACAAAAGGAAGAGAATAAATAACATAATATATGATAATGTAATCATATAAAATGTGAAATTAGATGACTTAGGCATGGCTAATAGCACCCAACCTATAGGTCCTTTTTCTTTCTCACTCAACCCTTCTCGACTAGAATTTCACTGATTCCCAGTCACTCGTAGCTTCTCAGACTTAGCTTTTTAGGACCCAAGTAGCCCTCCCAGACCTCAATCTACCCCCCTTAGTCTCATCCTCCTATAAAAATAGCACCCAATTTGGATAGGAACACCAAAATTTAGGGGTGTCCTATTTTTGGTGCTATTGTCCAAGTTCATTTTCACCTCTAATTGTCAAGTTTTCTCGATTGTTTATCTTTTCCCCTATCAGCCTAATACAATTTCATTTAACCCAAGATCATTAGTTTCCCTATAAAATTTAATTCAATATCCATTTAGAAGGAATTGGAACTAATTCATAGGAAAAGAGAAAGAATACAAGCAAGTACACTCAAGCACTCTTCCCTATTCTATGTATACAACCTTCCAAGACCAATTCAAGCCTATTCAAGCACTAATACTAGTCCCTAGTCATCCAAAATACATTCCAATTTCACATCTAGTTGCATATGTCACATAATTTCACCAATCACTTCAAATGGGAGAACTACATTAGCTTGATCCCTCTTTGAAGTATTGGTATGTAGGAAATGTGACCACACATGGGTTGTGAAATGCATCTAGTGTATCCTTTACACACTAACCCCTTCTCTTTTTCTCAAGTTTTCTATTCAAGTTCAATTACTAAGAGATCTTAAGGTTTTCAAAGATTAAATCAAACACATAACAAGATTTGCACAAAATTTGGCTTTGATAATTCATGTCTAGGCTATCACCAACCTATCGAACAAAACCCAAAAAAGCTAGGTCACCAAGACAACATCACCAAAATTAGATAATAGCACTGGAAGTGGATAATAGCTCTAAAAAGTGGACTATAATTCCAATTAGTAGGGTGTCCTAAGTTTGGAACTCCTATCCAATCTAGAAATAGATTTTTGGATTCTATTTGTAATAGTCTTCCACCCCTACACAATAATTTCTAGATCTTGAACTAGCCGTTTTGACCTAGAATAAGCAAAGTTTGATTTCTCTATACTTGTTGTTTTTAAAAAAGATAAAAGTACATATATATTTGTACACATCATTAGGATAATTAAGATACATTAATTACTAATTTACATCACTCTGACCTTTATTTGCTTAGGAATTAAACCTCTAATTTCTAAAAAGAATAAGACATTTGGTAAACCCGACTTACTTTGACTTTCCATACAAAAACCCTAGAAACCTTAGGGTTAATTATTTTTGATTTTTTCAATATTTTTTTAAAATTTAAAATTAAAAAAATTACAAATTAATTAAAATATTTTCAATAAATTCACTCAAACCCTAGTTTGCACATACTAGGTCCTATTTGCATACAAACACTTTCAAACCACCAAGAAAAATATACTGCTAATTTTATGAAAATTTTCATATTTGTTCATAAAATTTTCAAGATTAAATATAAAAAATTTCTCTAAATTTTCCAAATGATTTCACTAATTTTTTAAAAAATAATTCAAAACCATAGTTTGCACATACTAGGTCCTATTTGCATACAAACACTTTCAAACCACTAGGAAAAATATACTGCTAATTTTAGAAATATTTTCAGATTTTTCCTAATTTATCAAGATTAAATCTATATATTTTCTCTAAAATTTTCAAGTTATTGCACTAATTTTGAAAAAAATCAGTCAAAACCCTATTTGCATCAAATACATTCTTAGTTATTTTCCAATACTTTTCACATCATTTTCTAAAAATTTAGTTGGATATCAAACTCAGACAATTTCAAAATAAAAAATTCATAGTATTTTGCACAAATATTTTTTAAAAATCTTTATTTACATATATTATCTCCTATATTACTTCTTGAGGTATCACCTTACATCCATAATCAAATTGCAAAAATGATTTTCACTTATCTACAAAGTTTTCTTACATTTCTTGCAAATAACAAGGAAACCATAGTGGGCCCTATCATGTATATGAATGATGAAGTATATCACATGTTAGTATAAATCTTCATCCTTTGAATTTATGTTTATGTTTCATTATATGGGATGATATTAGAAACTTCATTGTAAAAAATGCACAAGACTTAAAAATTCTCTTTGCATATTTTCTTTTACTCATATGGAATAATTACCAAATCCATTTTGCTAATGAATTCAAAGTATTATGTTGCATGTCAAAAATTTATATGCTTTTATGAAAAAATTCATGTTCTCTATCCTTTGCTTTCTATTCCTCATGTGGAAATTTTTTCAAGCTTATCATGCTAAACACATTAGAAATGTTATAGCACAAGCCAAAGTTTCTTATACATTCATTCAAAAATTAATGCTTTTTATGAATTTCTCTCTATTCCTAATGTGGAATTTTTTTCAATATTATCATTATAAACACATTATAAATGTTATATCACATGCCAAATTTTCTTATACATTCATGCATAAATTAATACTTTCTATCACTTGCTCTCTATCTCTCACGTGGAATTTTTTTCAAGTATATCATGATAAACACATTATAAATGTCATATCATGTATCAAAGTTCTAAATGTATTCATACACAATGTCATTCTCTTTATTACATACTTTCTCTCTCTCATGAGTAAAATTTTTCAAGACTATCTTGAAAAACATATTACAAATGTCATGATTCAAGTCAAAGTTTTCTATGCATTAATGAAACAATTCCATGTTCTCTATCCCTTGTTTAATATCTATCATGTGGAATGTTATTTATAAAAGTATTAATAAACATGGTTTCTACTTAGATGTATCTAACTCTTTGACTACTTTTAAGTATCTCCCTATCACTACTAGACACAAGCAAACACTAGTGGTTATATTTATCCATCCTATCTTCAAACTTGGTTAATCTAGCTTTTATCCTACACCTACTACTAGTTCTATGCCTATAGTAGATTATGTGGTACATGTTATCACCCAAGCTTACAAAGATAGGCAGGTTGATTACACCCATGGTTATAGCTTTGTCACTCAGGTTAGCACCCCTTTCAATCTAGTTTCAGCTCCTCCACCTATTTTAATTCTTCTTCTAGTCTAGATTTAGCCATAGTCAAGACCTTCATCACCATTATAGAGAGTTTATATACTTACATAGCTTTAGGATTCTAGACAAATTTTAGCTACCATATTCACACTCAGGGCAGTCTCATTGAAATCTCATGCATCTACACATAAAGCACATATTCAAAGAGCTTATCCTACTATTAGATGGGTCCCTAAGAGTCCTAAAGTTGCATCCACTTCTTAAAGTTACAAGGGGACCCCACACTTGGTTTCCACTATAGATATTTAAGAGCATTTAAAATATATATAGCTTTCAGAGCCACAGTCTCACCCTTTCCATCATGCTCCATCCTTCCATGCTTATTAACAAACTAACAACTAACAACTAATATCTAACATTACCAGTCTAGTTGAGTATCATGCACATGATCTTACATTGTTATATCTATCTAGGCATACCCATATTGATCTAACAATTTATAAGTTCAAATTTTTTTATATCTTGAGATATCTTTTCAAATATCAATGTTATATCTTGCATCTATATAACTTAACAAACTTGTAGGACTCATTTTCTTCTGAGGGTAGTCATGGTAGGTTCATCATTCCTACCATCAAAATAGGGGGCATAAAAAAGGGGTTTGTCATAGAGATCAAACCTCCTAACAGTTAAAATAACAAAATTAAAAACACTCAGTACAGAATCTAGAAGTCAAATCATTCAAACTAGAGAAAAAAATATTGATAGTTTTAGATTCAACAGTTTCAATATAGTTTTCTCAAATATATTAGGTTATTATGTGTGACATTATGGTTCTCACTTTCATTTTATATTAGGTAGTTGGCATAACTTCTAGATCAAAATCCATGTTCTAGACATAAGTGATTAGGGTCAATGTGCGTGGCACATTGTTCTTCTTTTCTTTTTGAGTTCAGTTTATTCTAGGCATTCTCAGTAGTTGCATGCCTTACTCTATCTATATGTGGTTTGAATCAAACTTGAGTTAAAATTTCATACAAGTTTAGATTTCCAAGTACTCGAGTTCCTTATTTGGCTTTCATATAAGCCTAGTAAATTAGTTTGAGTGGCTTTCATAAAAGCCTAATATCCATCTTTTAAAATGGCCAAGATTGTCTTAGTTTCCAACACACATTTATTTATCCACACCATAGTGTCATATTTTTAGCACATTTATGGGCTACATGAGCCATCTCATATGACATCTATTTTATACTAGTATTACTTCATAGCTTCACTTCATGGGGTAGTGATGAAGCCAAAGGACTAGATAGCCTTTGATTCTTTAGCCACCTATTTAGAGGGATTAGACACACAATTCAGACATCAATTAACACACACATGATTTATTAAATTCACTTAGTTAGTGATGATGGAGCCAAAGGGATAGGCTTTCAATTCTTGAGACACATTTTGAGAAATTGAGCACTTAGCTCTGTTTGTGATATTACTCTTAATTCAACACATACTCAGCACAATCCAACATCACACCAAGTTTTGTATTGGTTCACATACCTGGTGAGGTGTATTCATTCCTATCTTTTCCTTTGCTTAGTTTTTGTATGTTCTTATTTTAGATAGAACATATCTAGTAAGAACTGATATACTTCATGTTTTATTTGTAGATTCACACATCATAACTTGCTCTCTCTACACACATCCAACATCACACAACTTCATGAGATTTTACCTCACAGGTAAGTTCCGATATGTTTTTTAATTTTTCTTTATCTTAGTATTTCACTTTGTTGCATCACTAGAATAAAGGGGGGGAAATGTAATCATATAAAATAAAAAATTAGATGACTTAGGCATGGCTAATAGCACCCAACCTATAGGTCCTCTTTCTTTCTCACTCAACCCTTCTCAGCTAAACTTTCACTAATTCCCAATCACCCATAGCTTCTCAAACTTAGCTTTTCAAGACCCATGTAACCCTCCCAGACCCATAACCATCCACCTAGTACTCATCCTCCTAAGACAATAGCACCTAATTTGGACAAAAGCATCAAAATTTAGGAGTGTCCTATTTTTAGTGCTATTTTCTAAGTTCATTTTCACCTCTAATGGTCAGGTTTTCCTAATTCCTTATCTTTTCCTCTATCAGCCTAATACAAGTTAATCCAATCTAGAATCATAAATTTCCCTATAAAATGTCATTCAATGTCTATTTAGAAGGAGTTGGCACTCATTCACAGGAAAAGAGCAAAAATACAAGCAAGTACACTCAATCACTCTTCTCTATTCTCTATATACAACCTTCCAAGACCAATTCAAGCCTATTCAAGCACTCATACCAGTCCCTAGTCATCTAAAATACATTCTAGTTTTGCACCTAATTGCATACATCACACAATTTCACCAAGCACTTCAAATGGGAGAACTACATTAGCTTGATCCCTCTCCAGAGTATTTGTATGTAGGCAACATGCCCACACATGGGGTGTGAAGTGTGTCCAACATATCCTTTACACACTAATCCCTTCTCTTTTCCCTAAGTTTGATATTCAAGTTTAAGTACCAAGAGATCCTAAGGGTTTTAAATATTAAATCAAACACATAAAAATATTTACATAGAATTAGGCTTTGATTTTTTATGTCCAGTTTGTTATCAATTGATCAAACAAAACCCAAAAAAGCTAGGTCACTAGGACAATAACACTAGAATTGGAAAATAACATCGAAAGTAGATAATATCTCTAAAAAGTAGACTATAGTACGAAGTAGCAGGGTGTCTTAAGTTTGACACTCCTATCTTATCTAGAAATAGAGTTTTGGGTTCTATTTGTAATAGTATTACACCCTTACACAATAATTTATAGATCTTGAACTAGCCATTTTGACCTAGAATAAGCTAAGTTTGATTTCTCTACACTTTTTGTTATTTTTAGAAAAGATAAAAATTCATATCTATTTGCACAAATTAGTAGGCTAATTAAGATACATTAATTACTGATTTACATTTACTCAAAGCTTTATTTGCTTAGGAATTAAACCTCTAATTCCCAAAAAGAATAAAATAGATAAATAGATTAAAGTAAAAATGAGTACTTACTATGCACTAATCATACATAAAAGAGAACTAGGGAAAACCATATCAGAATGATTTTATTAATCTTTATCAACACATCATAACCATATTATATTACTATAAATTGTTATATATAACCTTTTACAATTCATTGTCTCTTCACATTATAACCTTTTCAGATATAAAAGGAAAGAATATTCACATTCTTATTTTACCATGCCCTATTATATGTCTAACACTTTCTCAGACTTAAATGGTTATCTCATCTTGAGATAAAGTAGTAACCTAATCTGAATAGAATTGAAAAGATGAGCCCTAAAAGAAAATCATAGTTATTTCTCTAGGGGTCATTTACCAAATTTCACCCTTTACATACCACTTAGACACCCTTTCAAATTTTAAACTAAGTAGAATACTAACCTACTACCCTTTTAGGTTTTAAATAGACTAGTGTAATCAGGTGGCCACCTTTTACAGGTTTTCAATTAGTCTAGCCCTGCTCTTAATGTTTAGGCTATCTTACAAAAGACAAAATTCCTAAAGTCATAAATTTAGAGTGTGAATTACCTACTAATATGATGGTGTAGGATTTAAAATGGGATGATTTAGAGTTTGTTGCATTTTCTCAGTTTTCAACCCATTGACTTCTAGTATATCTAGTGGTGGAGGTTGTATAGACCATGCTTTTACATCCAGATTTTTCTTCTATATAATTTAGTGGAGTTAAGATAGAGGTATGAATAAAGGCTCTCTATTATTTAAGCAATATTTGAATCAACTCGAGATAGATCTTGTGTTTCTAATCTATGAGCATTTTGCATAATGTGTAAATTAGAATGCATAGAGATATCTAGATCATCATCTTATGTAATGGTGAGTAGTACTTTAGCATTAGATATATTGAGATGGATTTATAATATGATCTCATCCAATTTATGTATAGTCCTTTAGGCTTGAATGGTTGCAAAGGTGTTAAGCATTATTTCATTATGCCAAACTTATAACTTCTACATCACAACATCCATAGAATCAAGAAATTGTTTGTGTGTTGCTCATTAATTTTATAGTATTTATTTGGTCATCCAATACTAATTTAGATTTATCTACATTGGCAAACTTAGGTTTTGTAATAGCCAAGGATTAATTGAGATTTTGTCTCCAATTCAACATATCCTGGGCCATTTTCTTGGCTTGTTATATAATGATTTATAAAACCTACTCATATTCTTCAATTAGTTCACAGATAGTTTATGTTTCATTATTGATATCTTGCCTTTATGTATGTAATTCTAGGATATTATGTGTGTCCACCTAATACTTTATAAGCTGTATCAATAGAGCATTGAATTACTTATCTTCAGACATTACTTGATCACCTAACACCTACATAGCTAAGGTGGGATAAGTGTTATTTATCAACTATCATGACTTTATCAATTTATATTCTATTATGGCCTTTTCCTTGCACATCTAGAGAACTTCCTGCTCTAATTTTGATTTCTTCTGCATAATCAAATCTTAAAATGTAACTACACCTTCAATATTCTTTGATAGCAGTAGTTGGGTCATATCCAAGGTTGTTTATATTACAGTGGTAGCAATTACCATGGAGGTGGTTGCCAGTGTCGCAAGGGCTAGTGTAAATTGAGCTAATATAAGTAATAAGATGGCTCGCCAAGTTGATGTTCTAGGGACATACCATTGCCATTGGCTAGAGCTCTATGATTTGAGTTGTGACACTTTTTATATGGCCTTCATTTGGGTTGTGCACTCTACTTCTACCTATTCTTTAACCTCCTTATCTCTCTTGGCTTGAATTTAAGCGTTATCCCTATCCTTAGCATATACTTCAACTTGCACTTTGGCTTGTTCCTAGATCATATCCTTATATTTGGCTTCAGCTTCAGTGTTAAATTTTTCTTGAGTTATTTGTGCTTCTACTATGCTCCTTCATTGTTCCTCAGCAACCTTAGCTTTTGCTTCTTACTCCACCTACTTTTGTTGCACAACTTGCACCTCTTGTTGTTCTTAGTGGGATTCCTCCTATTATTTTCTCTTTGCCTCTACATCTTCAACCCGATTCTATACAACCTTTACTTCCTCAACTTTTTTCCTTGTAGCCTCAACTTATTATGCCTACTTTTATATAGCCTTTACTTTCTTAGCTTTATTTTATATCTCCTTCTCTTCAGCTTATTACTTTTTTTATTATTCTTGCACAACTTCTTATTGTATGCATTATGCTTATTATGCAGCTACGTATTCTACTACTTTTTAATTTATTTTTCCTTCTTCCTTTTTTGCTTTCTCTCTGCTTCCTTTTTCACATCCTCATGATCTAGTGTCCTACACAATTTATTACTCTTCTACTAGCTCTATCATAGTTGTGTCTGGGGATTCTTCAATAATTTCCACATCTACCAACTTAGTTTTTGATTCAATGTGTTCAAATGACTTTGATTCAACAACCTGACCTTTGTACAAAAGCTTATTTTTTCTAGATCTAGATAGAGTAAGGGTCTCTTTTTTCTTCTTCACAATGTGACGTTGGGCTTATTGATATGTTACTTGGGATTGTTGTACACCACTAGTTATTGTAGGTTTAATAAAAAATACCATCATTTCTTGTATAATTTGTGATGGTTTAGTAGTGGAGTGTGTACATAGTCATCATAATAAGGGCCATGTAGGGCTAGCCTATTCTAGTAGATATATCATCTACATAGTTGATGATCCTATAACTAGATCAGTTGGAAATATCTCTACCTCCAACTTATGCCAAGTTATTTCTTAACCTATAGTATCCATAAGAATAGATGGAAGTGGTTACGTAATGTCAACCTAGAGTTATTTTTGTACCTAATTTTTCACTCGACAAGTGTGCACTACTTTCTAGAAGAAGAATCCTTTTCCACCTCTTTTTTATAAATATTATTCCCGTTGTATTCCAACATAGATTTGAGAACTTCATGTTTATCAACTCCCATATCTGGTAAATCACAATCACCCACCATATTCATAACCATATGATCATCTAACTAGGACTTTTTTTGCCATATACTTTTATTTGGTGGTGGTGGTGAGGCTCACTATGTAAGTGCCTTATTTTTTCCTTTATCTTGTGGTAGTGGAGATTATGGTTGTACTAGTTGTTGTGGTGGTGCTTGATTGGCATCAGATTATTGTGCTTATGGAGGAATAGCTTGAAGGGGTGGAATTTATCTCATAGCTAAGGTTTTTTTTCCTATATACTTTGCCCTATGTTTCTATCATAGAAATAAAGAATGGAATCAGAGTCATGGGTGGAGTGGCCAACTCATGGATTTTGATTTGAATGCCATTATGGAGCTTAATGACTAAAGCATATTATCTTAAATTTTGCATGACATCTTGTGGCATTTTTGGGTATGTTCTAATCAAATCTAGGGCTTCTAACCACCATGTATTAAACTACCCTAATTAATCATAACACTACCCTCCTTTCATCCATGTAATGTTTGTGAGGGAAGTAATAGGCAAGAAATTAGAAGTCACATTGATTGGTGTAAGCAAAGATTTCTAATGTCTCAAGCATAATAATAAAACAAAAAATTGGTATTGAAATGTTTGTGTGCTACCTTAAAGTATCTTTTTGATGTTGGTGGTGAGATCATATGCTAAAAACTTAGGCCAATTAAATTCCCCTCATAACTATATCATATGATATGTAATATCAATTACTCATCTTGTTATTTGATTTGACTTCTTGGTAGTTTACTAAAACCTTTTTTTGATACATTCTACCAGAATGTGCACTGAATCATCCTCAATTAAATCAAATAGTGTTCCTCACCTTATTCATGTGGTATATTTTTCTCACACATCTAAATGGTTTAGTGGTATCGTGGATTTATATTGAAGGAGGGATTTACCATGATTTAGAAGGTGTGTGGCTTGTGCCATTATTTGCGTAGTGATATGAATTGTAATATCTTGGAATAAATGGATAGCTCCTTGATTGTGTTAACTTAACAAAGCCATCATGACCTTATTGAGTTTCTTAAATATAGGAAACTTAATCAACCTTTTTGTGTTGGAAATTTGAAGTGGTTGTTGAAGTGAGAGGGCTCTTTATTTTGTGGCCCCCTAAGGATATTGGGAAAAAAGAGTAGCTTCTATTGTGTTAATGAAATCAAATGGATTTGGGTCATTGTACTTGGTTTGGTGAAGAAATAACCTAATATCCATCTCCTCTTTCTATGCATCTATGAGTAGGATCAATAACTAACCTCTCTCCTTAACTATATCAGTGATCTAAGATGAATGATTACTCAGCTTGATTAGGATCTAGTTCAAAATGCATTTGTAGGTAGGTTTTTAGAAATTAGATCATAAAAATATCTCGTTATATGGAGTTTATAATGTTTTATCATTGTTCATACCCCACTCTTATATAGTTATTTGTACCCAATTTTGTCTCACTGACTACTTTGAATGCACTAACTATTTACACATGATTTTTCCTTTTACAATTAATATCACTTGCTATAAGTTGCCCTGAAAATGATGTTTTGTGTTTATAACTTTTGATTTACCCCTTTAATAGTTATTTGATGTGACTGAATGTCCTTTCATCTATCCAATTTGTTTGATGTCTCCAACTATCCTTTTACTACTCAATCTACCTCAAAAAAGATGCAATATTTTGAAATACATCATTAATGTTATGGCATGACTGTTGGATGTCCTTTCTCCATACACATGTTATCTCTACCTTCTAAAACTTAATTAATATCCTCAATGTAGTTATAACAAATTGTACCCTATGAGCTATCTTTGGAATGTGATTACACCTTGTGATTATAACTGCTTCATGGTTGTTGCAATGTGTTGTGTTGTAATGAACTCATTATAAAAACATGCTAACCTAACAAAATAAAATAGAAAAAAAACAACATTAAATAAAATCCTAACTACATGGTGCCACTTAGCACCCACTCAATTTTTCATATGAATAATAGAAATTAAAGGTGGTAAGGCTTAAGCTTACAACCATTTATATGTCTTGGTAGTATGGTTCCCTACAAATATTTTAATATTATGGTACCCTATTGTGACACTTCATGAATAATATAGGTTACTTTCCATCTAATGTGTAACTTTCTTGGGAATGTTTTAAATCTTTTTATTGGGTACAACAAATGGTGAATTACAAGGGAAATACTCCTGATTATTTAATAACCCAATGACTTATAGCATGAATGTAAAGTTTCCTAAACTATTTATAAGCATGCACATATTGCATTGCATTATACAAGCTAGTTGGTCTTGACAGAGTTTTAGTTAGATATGAGAATGCACACATGCAATTTTAAGGCTAAAATTAGAACTAAGGTTATAATTGTGTAATGTAACCATGAGTTCACATGCACTTGGAAAATGAGGCATCCCCTCCCCAAGTCTATATATTTATGTAATTTCACATTATAAAGGGTTGGAAGATTTTATCAATACAAGAAGAAATTAATTTTGATTGGCATGCAAATGCGTTGGTGTTCTCTTATTCCACTATTATGTTATTAAGGTTTTGCTTTATTTATTGTGTTAATACATTAATTTGAAGTGTACAAAAGCTATGGATAATTCTAATTGTTTAATTGATGTATGCTAGTCCTAAATGTGTAAAAGATATTTAAAGTTAGTAAATTTCATAGATTATTAAGAATTTTTTTCAAACTATGTTAATATTCTTAATGTGAAGGAGTGTTTTCTTTTTGGTATAGTTTTATAAGTGTGTACAGTAGTTGTCTTAGATGTTGTCCCACTCCCAATTATAATATTTCAATTAAGGGTGTGCAATAGTCACTATAAAGAGAGAAACGTTCAATTGATACCATCAAGTTTCTTATATCATTCCTCTACAAACTCCCTAATGGTGTTTACCTAGGAGTGTGGAATAGATACAAGCAGTAAACACTAGTTCTAAAAAAACTTGTCCACTCAAAAACCAATCTAGGAAGTAACCTCTTAAGATCAAAAAACCTTATTTTCTAATTTACCTTTACCTCCTTTTGAATTTTGTTTGATAAGACCTACCCACTCTAGATTAGATATCACCCATCCATCAACTCACTTAAGTTTTATTTCTTTACTATGATTCATTTCACTAGTTAACAACCGGTATGTTTTGCTTGTTGTTCCACCATAAGGTTGTTTAACCCATACCTGGAACTCATGGTTTAGAGTGGAGTTTACCTCCATTTATATCCTAAAACATTAGAGTCTACCTCATTTAAATTTTGTAACATGCACAAGACCCACATCAATATTGTTATCATAAAGTAATACCATTTATTCTAGGTAAAATTATTTAGATCACAAGTTATGATCATACCATGTTTTTTGACTCTTCTTGTTAATCTATTATATCAATTGTTACCTTTGTATATTTTATTTCATCTTTGTTAAGTCCATCAACCATGTTTTTAATTAATGTTGATCCCCTAATCTCATAACCATCTCAATTTATTGACTAAGAACAATATACTCCATAGGCATTACTACCTCAAGGCCATATACCAATTGAAAAGGAGTGAACCTTATAGCTCTATTTTATTGTGTTTTATAATTATAGGCCAATATAATAATAGGAATGTGATATTCCCAATCATCCCTTACACATTACAAATATTTGTTATAATTTTCCCCTATACTTTATTGGATGCTTCAACATGTATGTTTGCTTGTGGGTGATAAGTTGTGCTCTTATGGTGTGATATCTTAAACTCCTCAGTGAGAGTTTTGATAGTATTATTTAGGAAATGTGTTTCTCTATCATTGATCAACTTAATCAAACATCATAATCTTGTAATGATGTTGTCATATAAAAATTTGGTATCATCTTTTGCACTGTAGCTTGGAGTGGTAACATATTCCACCCATTTAGTGAAATAATTTGTCATAGTAATAATGTAATACAAATGAATTTATTTTATCAGAGAATTTATGGCTCTAATAAATTTAATTCCCCATTTTTCAAAGGGTTGTTTCACAAGCATGGGAACCAAAGGTATTTCATCATGTTGGTTTGGTAGACATCACAATGATTGGCTACTCTATGCACATCCTAAAATAATGTAGGAATAAAATCCCACTCTGTAAGATTTTATTTTAAGTATATTTACCTTTAAAATGACCCCCTACAATTCCTTGATGAGCCTCTTGAATAATTTTTGGTCATTCATGCTCTAGAGCTACTTTGCATAATGCATCATCTCTATTGATTTTTTTAAAAATCCATTAATGAGGCTATAAGGTATAGCTCGCATGACCATTTGCATTTCATCCCATTCTATATGGTGTGTATCGAAGGTTCCTTACTCTAATAAATTTTCAATATCTTTTATATTATTAGTAACTACAATAGTTCTGAATAGATGCACATCTGGGGATTCATCTTCAAGTTCTTCTAGCTCCTCCCTATTGTAAAGTCTATTTAGGTGATTTGGCCCAATATTTTATCATCTTGGCTTGACATTAATGCATAATTAGAAGTTATTGAAACAACATAATATACCTAGATATGTGTCCTCCCAACATTAGCTCGTTAACCAAGTAATTCAATGCCTAATGATCCATAAAGAACTCAAATGTTGTATCTAAAAAGTAGTGCCAAAACTTTTGTGGTGATAAACCCATGGCTAAAACCTCCATTTTAATAGTATTATAATTTTTATTGACTATAAATAGCTTATTTATATCAAACTATATCAGATGATCTAGTCCACCTTTACCTGGATGCGCTAAGACAACTCTTATTGTAGTACTATAAACATCTACATGCACATGGAATATATTCTTCTAGTTAAGAAAGACTAATTTTTTATTGTTACAAGCCTCTATTTTGGCTCAATGAATATTGCTTGACATTATAGTATCCATTAATTTTTTTTATATTTTCATAGTAGTTTCTCCATGGGCATAGATATAACTATGTACCCTTTGATAAGCTTCATGTAATATCCCATATGACCAAGAAAGGTGTACACTTTAGTATAATTAGTAGGAGGTGGCATCCCTATGATGATTTCAATCTTAGTTGGGTCAACCAAAATGTCATTTGTGCATACAACATGGCCTAGTAGAATAATAAAAGGTGGGAAAAATAAGCATTTCTTTAAATTTAGAGAAATGTGCAATGCTCGACACTATTCTAGCATGAGTTGTAGATTTGATAGATGTTTTTTGAATAGATGGAAAATAGCCTAATCATATAAATACACTTCTATAAAATCATCAGTGAAATCTTTGAATGTAGTTACTACATCTATAAAAAATTATGAGGGTGTATTCTTCAATACAAAAGGCATTACCTTATATGTGAATAACCCCCATTCGGTTAAAAATGAAGTTTTGGATTGATCTTATGGTGTGATTAGAATATAGTGGTACCCAATAAATCCATATATAAAGGAGTACACTGTTAGTTGGTATCACTTGGTGAACTAGCAACCTAGCTCTGATACCACTTGTTAGGATCTAACAAGAACAATTGATTACTATTGTGCAAGCAACTAAACACGGAATTAAACAGAAGTAATAAGTAACTAGAAACTAGAATCAGCAAAGAACTTGTATTAAACTCTTTCAAAAGGAAATACAATTGAAGAAATCTCTTTTTCTTCCACACCTCTTAGATGTACAGATCTCTTTCCCTCAAGAATTCTCTCCCACAATTACAAACACAATTTAGCTACTTGAATTGTCTTCTACATCATTCACACAAGCTATGAAGATCTATCCCTATTATAAAGAATTAGGGATCATGAGCTATGCATTCTCAACCATCAAATATACCTCCTAATCAAAGGTCCAAATCAGTCCTGCCAAAAATAAAAATGTGGACTTACAACCAACAATTCAACTTATCATGCAAACAATCCGTTCATCCCACGAAAATAGAATTTTGGAACCCACAGGTGACCGACGTCTGTCCCTATCAATTTGCACATGACCGATGTCAGCCGATCCATAACCAATGCTAGCAGCTCCCAGTCGACACCTGACTGATGTCAGTCGAATCTGACCGATGTCAGCGACTCTGTAACTCTAGCAACCTTGCATTTCACTCATTGGTGAAGCTTTTAGCTCCACACCTTAACAATCTCCCACTTGAAGATAAACAACTACACCTATACCTATACAGTAACATCTTCTAGCTTATCCTCTATCTTCAAGCTCAATCTTGAAGACCAACAAAATTTGAATGAAGATTCAACTTCTCCTTTGTTACCGGCTTTGTTAACATATCAACAGGGTTCTTATCTGTATGGATCTTTTCCAGCTTCAACTCACCATCTTCCAATACCTGTCTAATGAAGTGGTACCTAAGCTGTATATGTTTGGTTCTTGAATGAAAGGTTGAATTCTTTGCCAAATGAATTGCACTTTGACTATCACTATATAATCTGTAACTCTCTTGCTCCTTTCCCAACTCTTCCATGAACCGAGTCATCCATATTATTTCTTTGCTAGCCTCTATGACTGCAATGTATTCTGCCTCTATAGTAGATAAGGCAACAACCTTCTGCAACTTTGAAATCTAGCTAACCACTATTACACCAATAGTGAAAACATAACCTATGGTGCTTCTCCTACCATCCAAGTCACCTGCCATATCTGCATCTACATATCCATGTAGAGAAGTATTTGACCCTCCATAGCACAAATGCCTACTATTGGTCCCTCTCAGATATTTGAGAATCCATTGAATTGCTTTCCAGTGTTCCTTTCCTGGATTGGCCATAAACTTACTGACAACTCCCACTGCTTGGGCAATATCAGGTCTAGTACATACCATTGCATACATTAAGCTCCCAACTATGGAAGCATATGGATCTCTACTCATGTACTCTACCTCATCATGTGAATTAGGACACTGATCTTTGCTTAACTTGAAGTGTCCATCCATAGGTGTACTTACTGGTTTTGCATCTTGCATATTGAACCTCTCCAACTCCTTGTTCACATAATCCTCTTGAGACAAAATCAACCTATGATTTTTCCTGTCTCTCTTAATACTCATGCCAAGGATTTTCTTTGATACTCCCAAATCCTTCATGGCAAATGTGTGAGCTAATTTTACCTTAAGCTCAAAAATATCTTGCATGTGTGAACCTGCAACCAACATATCATCTACATACAACAACAGGATAATATATCTACCATTATCCAATCTCTTAAAATAAACACAATGATTAGATTAACATCTACTAAAGCCATGCTCAGTCATAAAACTATCAAACCTCAAATACCATTGTCTTGGAGCTTGCTTAAGACCATATAAGCTTTTCTTCAACTTGCACACAAGCTTCTCCTTACCCTTGACCTCAAAACCTTCCAGCTGCTCCATATATATTTCTTCATCCAAATCTCCATGAAGAAACGCTGTCTTAAGATCAAGCTGCTCAAGATGCAAATCCTCAATAGCAACTAAAGAAAATACAGTCTGAATAGAAGTCATTTTTGCTACAGGAGAAAAAATTTCACCAAAATCTATACCTAGTTTCTGTACAAATCCCTTTACTACCAACCTGGCCTTATGTTTCATTTGTCCATTCTCAACTTCCTTTAACTTGTAAACCCATTTGTTTTTGAGTGCTCTCTTTCCAGTTGGAAATTCAACCAAATCCCACATTTGGTTCTCTTTCAAGGAATCAATCTCCTCATTCATGCCAAGCTCCCACTATTTTTGGGTTTCTACCTACATTGCTTCATCAAAACTCTCTAGTTCTCCACTATCAGTGAGTAATAAGTAGAATAATGAAGGGTAATATTAAATTAGAGGTTTACTTACCCTTTCTAACCTCCTTATGGGTGTTTGAGACTCATTCACTGCTTGCTATCCACCTAAATTCTCTGTTAGTGACTGATCTCAGTCATCTCCAAGCCTATACCTGACCAACGTTGGTTCCACCAGACTGATGTCAGTTCCTGACTGACCTATCTGACCGACGTCAGTTCTTGCGTGACCAACATCGATGTCTATGTTTTTCTAGAAGTGATTTCCTATGAGCTCATTTTGGATCACAATCTCGTCCAAATCTCTGTTGCCCTACTCAAAATCCTTCAGCTTCTTGAGCTGATCACTGTACATCACCTTTTCATTGAAAACAACATCATGGCTTCTAATTATTTTGTTAGTTCCTAGATTCCAAAACCAAAATCTAAAATCTCCAGAGCCATAACCAATAAAAGTGCACCTCATAGATTTAACATCCAGCTTCTTTCTATTTTCCTTATCAACGTGCACAAAAGCTTTAGAACCAAAAACTCTGAGAAATGAAAGATCTACCTTTTTTATCTATCCAAGCCTCTTCTAGAATTCCACCATCTAGAGCAGTAGAGGGTCCTCTGTTAATCAGGTAAATTGTAGTATCTATAGCTTCTACGTAAAACTTTAAGGGCAAACCAGCATGCAACCTCATACTCCATGCACACTCCAATATTATTATGTTCATCCTTTCAACAACTCCATTTTGCTGAGGTGTCCTTGGAACCATCCTTTCCCTGTGTATTCCATACATAAAACAGTAACTTTTGAACTTATTACTGCAATACTCACCACCATTGTCAAATCTAAGGCACTTCAATCTCAAACCTATTTCATTCTCAACCAAAGCTTTCCAATTCCTAAATGTGTCAAAAACATCAAATATCTTCTTTATGTAATAAACCCATATCTTTCTTGTAGCATCATCAATGAAAGAAACATAATACTATGATCCTCCAATAGAAGCTACCTGAGCTGGTCCCCACACGTCTGTGTGAACAAGCTCTAACTTGTGCTTCTTCTTTGTTGACCTAGTTTTGAGAAATCTCACTCTCTTCTATTTCCCAAAAATACAATGCTCACAGAAATCTAGATCTATGTTTTTCAAATTTGAAAGCTTACCTTTTGACTTAAGAATAGTCATTCCCTTCTCACTCATGTGGCCAAGTCTCTAGTGCCACAACTTTGCATCTACATCTGAAGTAGATAAAACAGAAGGAGAATAATCAGTAATACAATTACATAAATAGAGAGTACCTACTCTCTTACCTCTAGCTAATACAAGTGGACTCTTAGTAACCTTCCAAGATTCAGCTATGAGAGTTACTATGCAACCCTCATCCCCCAACTTTCCTATAGAAATTAGATTCCTCTTCAGGATGGGTACATGCATGACATCTTTCAACACTCATGTGTTGCCATTCTGCAATTTCAACTACACTTTTCCTTTGCCAACAATTTTACAAGGCTCATCATCCCCTAAATAGACTTTTCCAAAATCTCCCTGGACATAATCATTGAAAAATTCTCTATTTGGGGTTGCATGGAAAGAAGCACCAAAATATACAACCCAAGATTCTATTCTATTATCCAAAGAAAGTGTAAAAGCATCTTGTGCAACAATACCTACAACTTTTGCTTCTTCATTACCTTCATGCTGATAGTCTTCTCTAACTTTCAACCAACAGTCTTTCTTTGCATACCCTTTCTTTCCATAATTCTAGCAGGTTATCTTTTTTTTTTACATTTCTAGATTTGGATCTATTACTCATCTTTGACTTAGACCTTGATCTCCCTTGCTTGCGCCTCTCTTTTTGCCTTCCCCTACTTTCAATACTTAAAGCATTACCTAATGTCTCCTTTGTGCTTTTCCTGCAAATTTCTTCATTCAAGATTACACTAACAACATCATCTAATTTCAAGATATTTGTAGTAGATGCAGTATTACTAACTACCATTACCAAACTATGCCAACTTTTTGGTAAAGAGCATAAAATTAAGAGAGCCATAATTTCATCATCAAACACTATTTTGACTAAATTTAACTAATTTACTATTACATGGAAATCATTTAGATGAGTAGATATAGATCCACCTTCCTGCATATGCAAATTAAATAATTGCTTCATAAGATATACCTTATTTGAAGCTGAAGGCTTTTCATATAAATTTGCTAATGTATCCATTAACTCTACCATTGACTTTGCCTGTGATAAGTTGGAAATCACAGAAGATGCCAGACTCAACCTTATAGATTCCAGAGCCTTTTTATCAAGAACATTCCATTCTTCATCTTCCATATCTGTGGGCTTGCTAGAAACTCCACCCAACGGTAAGTATAGATCTTTCTAATACAGATAATCTTCTATCTGCATCCTCCATAATTGATAGTTCTTGCCGTTAAACTTCTCCATTCTTAGTTTACTTTCTTCTCCCATTGCTTTACTCCCACTCAAACAGAAACCCCTGTGAGTGACCTATAATCAACACACTAAACAAATCTGAAACCACCTATTAGTGAACCTAAGATCTGATACCACTTGTCAGTTGGTATCACTTGGTGAACTAGCAACCAAGCTCTGATACCACTTGTCAGGATCTAACAAGAACAATTGATTACTGTTGTGCAAGCAACTAAACACGAAATTAAATAGAAGTAATAAGTAACTAGAAACTAGAATTAGAAAAGAACAAGAGATACAATAAATAATGAAAACTTATATTAAACTCTTCCAAAAGAAAATACAATTGAAGAAATCTATTTTTATTCCACACCTCTCAGATGTACAGATCTCTTTCCCTCAAGAGTTCTCTCTCACAATTACAAACATAATTCAGCTACTTGAATTATCTTCTACATCATTCACACAAGATATGAAGATCTATCCCTATTATAAAGAATTAGGGATCATGAGCTATGCATTCTCAACCATCAGATATACCTCCTAATCAAAGGTCCAAATTAGTCTTGCCAAAAATAGAAACGCGGACTTATAACCAACAGTTCAACTTATCATGCAAATACTCTGTTCATCCCATGAAAATAGAATTTTGGAATGCACAGGTGACTGACGTTGGTCCCTATCAGTCTGCACATGACCGATGTTGACTGATCCATAACTGACGCCGGCAGCTCCCAGTTGACACCTGACCGATGTCGGTCGACCCTGACTGACGTTGGCAACTGTGTAACTCCAGCAACCTTGCATTTCACTCATTGGTGAAGATTTTAGCTCCACACCTTAACATACACTTCATCTCATGTGACTAATTAAAGGACTTAATCTATGAATGGTATTAGAAAATAATAATTTATATAGGCACCATTAAGTGTGCAATAATCCCCATAAACCTATATATCTCCAATTTTATTTGGTTACACCACTATAGGACTTACCCATTTTGATTTTTATACCAGATATATGATTCTAACTTCTTGCATTCAATCCAACTCAAATTTTACCTTTATTTTCATGTTAGGATTTAATCTATATGGCTGCTTTTTAACCATTCAAGTGCACTCTTTTAATTCTATGTGCATTTCTCCTAAAGATGGATAGATGCCTTTTACCTCTAAGAATTTGGTTGGTAACATATCTTGGTAGTCCCTTAAAAATTCTAAGACCTCCTAAATTTTAATATTATCCTTAATAGTCTCCCACCATTTCATGCTTAAGAACTAATTATATTCTAATGTTCCCTTCAATATTTTGCAAGGGCTCTCAATATTTATTGCTTGATGCACTAGGTAGAACATCTTATAAAATGTGCTTACGTTCTCACTGTATAATGTTTATGTTGCACAATATTTCTTCTTCTAATTTCTCTATGCTTTGCACTAGGTTTTATTTAATTTCCCCTTATAACTCAAAGAAACCTTCTAGATCAATATCTCCATCACTATCACTAGACTCTACTCAGTCATCTTTTATTCTATTACATGGCTTGACAATAGATTGTTATTGTTGGCTGATTTTATAGTTGTGTAGTGGCAAATTCAAGCCCCATGTAGCCTCCTACTATGATGATGATGATTAAATTTTATTTGATAAATCATCTACTCATCTATGACAGAGAAATATTTTGATTTTTTAAGGCATTATGCACCAATGAATTATCATCTTCCAACATAAAAGTTTGAATGAAATTTTGCAAAACTTATACCCAATTTTTGGTTTATATTTTGTGCTCTTGGTGTATATACCATGCCATTGGTAAAGGTGCTAATGTGTGGCTGAAGATGTACACCCAATATCTCATATCTAATCCCTACATGATCCATATATCCACATACTAATGAATGTGAAACTCAGAGCAATAACCTTCTTAAAAGAAAGGCCATTTTGATTTGACAGTATTTGGTAGTTGGAACCTTGAAAGTAAGAATTTGCATGCTTAATCCTAATAAATTTATAGATTTATATAAACTTCCCACCAAGTCATAGTAGTTACTTTCAATGGATAGTTGAGTGCACTGACTCATTGTTCCACCTCTAGTACATGGTGTTTGATCCTTAATATAAATATATTTAGATCCTCTATCATAAATTATTGAGGTATCTATCATTATATAGTGAACATAATGTGTATCATAATTCATGATCTTTGTGAGCCTAATTCAACATGTAAGTGTCTGAGTCACCACTTATGGATGATGTTGATCCCCACAGTAGAACACCTTTGAGAGTAGGCTCCATGTAATCTATCATTATTTCACCTATATTATATAGTAAGTCAACTTTAGAATTCATCAGAGAGTGAATTGATGGAGAAACACATTCCTATATATGAACTTTCCTAGCCAAATACTTTTTTTATAATAAGTTTATATACTAGTCACTCTTCTTGTGTAATGTGTGATTTCCTAGCTTACTACTCTACAGGTCACAAAGCATTTTGCCTTCCATCTGTGCCAAATTTAAACCAAATATTATCCCCATAGGCATAAGGTGAATTAGGCTCTTTTGTAATAATTTATGGATTTTTGTTAGACTTATTTAGGGGCATGACCACTATTTTATCCCCTTTATGCACTTCTTGTTGGTTGTGCATAGTATTGATGGTCATTTGACCATCATAAGCCCATTCATTGATGATTAAGGTAGGATAATGAGTCTCTACTATATTCATGTTGATGAATTCAAAATATCCTCATAAGATAAGTTCAACCACTTTAATTTCAACATCCTCTAACCTTATAATAGGCTTGACTTGACCATAATCTGCCAGACTGAGAATAACTAGACTGTAGCCTAAGTTTGATCGACCAATGGCTTCCCAAATTGATCATGGAATCATATTAATTGTGCTACCAAAATAAAATAATACATTTTTAATCTCATATCCATCCAAATCAATATCCATTTAAAAATCAATATCCCAAGGTTTCTTGGTTTTAACATAATAGACTGCCTTATCAATACATTGATGACCTCATTATGTGCACTCCAAAAAATTATGTAAGATATTAGTAATATTCTAGGATATTTCCTCACTGCACAATGTACTAATTAACTTTATCAGGTCTATAAAAATAGTCACAACACCCTATTATATCATGATCCTAATAATTCATCCCTATATTTGGGCATCAATGGTTATGTTATCACCCTCAGAAGTTGGTTGTTGTTGGATCTCTTGTAAGACCTATGCAGCTTGATACATCAAATTATTTTCTATAGTAAGATAAAGATATTTATCCTATTGCACTTTTATAATTCTCTTATCCTATGTCATTTCCAAATGTGGTAACCCTTGTTCATCTCTTTATTTTTGTGTGAGTGCTTGGGTAAATGCATTTTCCTTTGGTTGCACATTGATCATATTTACATTGTGCACTATCTCTTTCTTCCTTTGTTTATCCAATATTGGATAATATTCTTTTTGATGTTGGCATTCTAATATAAATTATACATATTAGACTTGTATCTATGTATTGGTAGCACAAGTATTCACATAATGGTTGTATGTACTACATAGATAACATTGCATAGGTAGTCAGGTTTGTCAATTATCATTATTATGACTGATTTGATATCCTCCATCATATCTAACCCTGTATCCCCCTCTATAACACCTCTATTTTTGGTATCCCTAACTTTGTTTTTTTATATCATACCCTCCTTATTAGCTTGGTTGTGTATCATACCCCCCATTTTGGTGTCAAGGGGAACTTGGAGCCCAATTTGATTTTTGCTACTAAAGATTTGCATTGGTTCATGATTACACATATTGATTAAAATATTGACATGAGGTAGATGATGTATTGTTCTAACTTGTCAAGTCCTATGGGTGATATTGTAGTGATGAAGGCATATGAAATTGAGTTAATGAAGGCATCCATCTCTGACTACCTTGAATCACACTAGTCATCTCTACTTCTGGTCTTAAAATCACTTGCTTCATAGTTGACACTTGTTGTCATACAACTATGAAGACATTCTTATTAATATCTTCCTTTAACTCCTTTAATGCTCAGTATTTCCTTTAATCATGGTTTGTGGATTTATAACAATTACAAAATAAACCCTATGATTTTTTCATATAATGATGTTATAGATGGTACTTAGAAGTCGCATACCCTATTACCCTACATATCTCAAAAAGTTCCTAGTTAAGCTTAGGATAATCATTTCTATGATGTCTTTCTTGTCCAAAATCTATACACCATAGGCCTTTTAGGATTATTTTTTCATGCATGTCATCAATTCTTGTCATGAATGCATCTATCTTTGCCTCATCTTTGGAACTATTTATGGGGATGTACCCATAATCCTCTATTTTCTTTACTCTTAAGGTATCATATTTAGTTAGATATTGAGTCTATGCAATGAAAAATCTAATTCTTGGTCTCAATCCTTCTACAAACTAGTAGCCTTATCTTTTTATTTTAGAATGAATTAAATTTTTTTCATGACATCAAAAAATATTTGATCATATTCTACATCTGATTCTCCTGATCTTTGTTGAATCTCATTTAAATATTGAATGGTTTGGCTTGTACATCTCTTTAATTTATATTTTGCTATTAGTAGAATTTCAAATTTCACAAGGTCCAAGGTGTTTACATATTATATATTTACTCTAGGGCTTATCTTGATAAAGTCCCTATGAGTTTAAATTTTTTAACATCATCTATTATTATTCCTTTAACATTCCATTTCAGATTACAAGTTAATAGATTTTGATCTAGGCCCAAATACCCATCATAGGGCATTAAAGATTTAAACATATCTATAGTCAATAACATAGGGGGAATAATTGTAGTTATTATGATAGGTTGTTTAATGGTAACAATTATGGCTGAAGGTAACTACATGGTGGTGACTACAAATTTATGTGACAATACATTATTGGTTATGCCTTGTTAATTGCACACTAAAATTTTTTGGTGTCTTAAACAAGAATTATGCTCTTATTTTTATTTTGTCTATTGTCTTCTTTATTTTTACACTTGACTTTCTGAACTTATTTGTAAAGGAATCAAAACAATCTGTATTTGCGTCTTCACCTACACTTTTTCTTCTACCAAGTAATAAATTAGGCTGGGGTGATGTGTATTCTTTAAGTGAATGACTTTTATTTTTAAATTATAGTAATTTTGAACTTGAACCTACCATATTTTTGCATTTAAATCTGATTTCTTTTCAGTAAGTTTCTTCCCTGGGTCCAAACAGAAACCCTTTTATTAATTATGATATACCTCTACCTTCTAACTACTCTACTATTAGCCTATGTTATTCCTCCTATTATTCTACCTTTATATATACATTATTGTTATTTGCATCCTCATCTTCATAGGTCCCTTCTTCATGCTCTATGCATCCTTTGATTCCATCAATCTCCTCATCTCTTGAATCTTCTTCCTACATCTTTCCATCTCTAACACTTTATTTACATGCTTCTAATCCTATCTGTAGTTACTTCTAGGTTTCTTACTTTATTCCACCTTCTCTATTTTTGTAATTCCCTTAATAGTCCCATAATTTTCTTCTCACTCTTAGTCTTTTTGCCTTCTATTTTATGGGACCAGGTTTAAGTTTATTTTACTTAGCTCCTTATCATTCACTTTATCCCACATCCACCCCATGATGCCCAAAGTGACTACTCCATGTTGGCTAGAGTAGGCATCATGGCCTTTTCCATGACTAACATTTTTATCAATGTAGGTAGTCATTGCAAAAAATTCTCCATAATTCTATAAATGAACTCATCTTATGCAGTCTTAAAATCTATGTATCCTTGCACTACAAACTCAGTAATATATCCATCAATTATAGTTCTTGTCCAATAATCTACTAATTAGGACCAGTCTATATCTAGGTTATGTAGTCTATCTAATTTTTATTCTATCCAAACTATAATCTTTATCCCCATTAGGATGAAGCAATAATATTTCAACCTAGCTAGCCATGTGCAAACAATCCAAGCAACTCACACTAGAAGATTTCATAGATTTTACCATAGATGTGCTCTTGGATAATCTCCTTAATTTTTCTTCTACAAAATTCTATATTATGTCATCCAACCATCTCTCTATATCTATCTATCCTAGTAGCCACCTCAACATATTTCATTAGAATGGTTTCCACACTCACCGTACCACTGTTATCAAAAGTTCCTATAAATAATCCGTAACATGCTAATTATATGGATGATTTAGGTAGTGGAGAGTATAAATAAATAAATAAAAAATGACCTTACAAATTTATAATCCATCATTTACATCTAAAGTTACACATATAGGTTAAGAAGAACATATATGTAATAAAAGCTAGAGCATAAATGACATAATATATGGTAAATAGATTAAATAAAAAATGAGTAATTACTATGCACTAATCATACATAAAATAAAATTAGGGGAAACCATATCATAATGATTCTATTAATCTCTATCAACACATGAGAACCATATTTTATCACAACAAAGTGCTATAAATAGTGTTTTACAATATGTTGTCTCTTCACATTCTAACCTTTTATGATACAAAAGAAAAGACTCTTCACATTCTTTTGTTACATGATTAGGCTTATAAGGTTGAATACATACAATTTTTTAAATAAAAGATAAAACTATATACTTCACACATTTGTCCTTATATTACAATTTGTGATTTTACCATGCCCTATACCATGTCCAATAAATACCCTTTATAGACTCACCCTAGTGGACAAAATTCACATTGTGTCCTTCAAAAACCCATTTTGCACCATCACTTCTCATTAATGGGCCACAATGGATTCACCATCATTCCTTACTAGTGTTTCATGTTGTCATTAAATTTTTAAATATGGAATCACCACATTAGATTATTTCCCCATGCCTCTTTACGAAATAGACAACTCTATATTTTTTGTCAACCACTATGAATCAATTTTAAGTTTTGCCACTGTGATTTAAGTTTTAATGTAATTGTAAGCATACAATTTATGTCCTAGTCCATGAAATATCCTCACAATCCATATGGTGACATCACATGGCCTTGAGTGCATGGGGATATTTCTCTCTAAGTAAAGTGAGGTTTGCAGACACATTAGATTATAAAATCTAACCTAATTTTGCCATGGGTCCACATTGTTTATTTGATCACTGAGTGGGTACTTCTTAGTGAAATGTGGAAGCTTATACATGAACACATGACATCATACACTTGAGACATGTGGTGACCTCTCATTCATTCACTTTAATAGAATCCATAGACTAGGATCACCTTTTTTATTCTTGTAAAATAAACCAAGTGGCCCCAGTAAACTATATTAAATCATTTGCATGCCCAATTCAATTTAAAACACACTTACCATATATATATATATATATATATATATATATATATATATATATATATATATATATATATATATATATATATATATATATATATATATATATATATATATATATATATATATATTTATGTGTGTGTGTGGCATTTTTAATTGAAAAAAATGTCAATGGGCCACAAGGTGGTTAGTGATCATTTAAACAAAATGTGGTCCATGAGACTATGCAAGACCATTGAAATATATATTCCAATTTTGAAAACCAACTAGTCTATGATATAATGCAAAGGGGGTCATAACTTAGACTTGGGAAAATATATAGGGGCCGATAACATTATGAATAAGGTAACCCCCTTAGGACTTAGATAAAGTGTCAATGAAGAATGAAAATTTAATAAGTGGGCCATGAATATAAATTTAACCTAAGGGAAATATAAAGATGACCACTATGTGATTTAAATTGTGAAAGCATTATGTCCAAGAAATTGACTAGATTTTCAAAATAAAATCAAAAGGTCCCTATTACTAAGTAATTGGAGTGTGTTAGCCATAATGGGAATCATGGTAAAATTAGGTATATTTCTCAAGTTAAAAAATTAGAAATAAACTACATTAGGGATAAAATGTAAAATTTTCATTCAATTTCCCTATGGTGGTGGGAAGCTGAATATTGATGGATCCTCACTTTCATTTATCTTCCTTATCTTCTATATATTATAATTTTATAATTTGAGAAACTGAATTTGAAATTTTTGACTTTAGACTAAGTCTGAGTTATACATAGTATTTGGCTCTGTTATTTACTATGTTGGAATATCTTGAGCTCTCTTATTCTTTTATTAAGGTTAAAGTGGGGATTTATTTGAACTAGGGTTCCCAAACCCTAGGAAAAGAATAAACCAAAAATAAATAATGGTCTACCAAAGATCCAATAAAAGACAAGTCAAAATAGGACTAAAAATAACTAGAACACAAACTAGATATAATAGAGATATATCAAAAGAACAATAAAAAAATAGAATCCTAATACATGGAAAGATTTCTCAAGTTATTCCCCCAACAAATTTTCATCCTTTTGATATTGGAATCAATTTGTAATAACAACTTATCTTTGTCTAGATCTTTGTGACAATCACTACACTAAATCTATTTGCCTTTTCCTTTGCCTATAGTCTTTGTGTAAAATATCTCACCCAGATGAGCCCTAATATTATAAATTTTTTGAATCCCCTAGTTCATGAAAGCTTTGTTATAATTTACCAAAAAAAATAATATTAATTTTGAGCTTCTCATTCTCAAGCATGTCAACCTTGAATTGAAGACTCTGCAACTATTAGTTATCCACCTTGGCCGAATTGTCTTTATCCAATATGTCATTCTCCTACTATCAAAACTTAACCTTCCCTTTGAGGTCGGTTAACTCCCTTATAAACCATAACATGATGGATTTTTGAATATCTAGTTCTTCAACAATCTTTTTAGTGTTTTTCTTACCTTTCATAGAACTAACTAAAGAATTAAAATTATCATTTAAATCATTATGCTGCTTATTAGGGGAGATTCTACCTTTATCCTTCCCTTCATCTCTAGTCTTTGTCTTACCATCTTCAGGATGATTAGACTAAGGGGTCTTACTAGTACCACCCATATCCTATTGTTTAAAAATATCTTTAGTACCATTCATATCTTATTCAGCTAAAATAGAATCATATGTCATCTAACTAGTTTTCCCCTTGTTGTCTAGTGAATTCACAAGCACATTGGGAGTCCTGGCTATGCTCTTTAGATGTTTTTTGATATATTATTGAATATTAATAGATTTAACCTCTGAATCTTTAGTAAATTTTATAGATAGGCTCTTGAAATGTTGGTCCTCTGTATTCTTGTGAACACTACCCAAGTATTTTATCCAAACCTTCTTGATATTCCTAATGTCCATAGATTTATCCTCAACAATTTTCTTCTGAGGTTGATAAATATCAGGGTTCAGTTGGTTCATGCCCTTGAAGTATTTATGGATTAAAAATATAACCCCTTCATGCCTTAGAGCAGGGCATTGTCCATATTTTAATTTCAATGTGGAAGCCTCTACAGAGTGAAGAATATAAAAGGGTAGGCTCAAAGGCACACCATGCCTAAAATAGTTTAGAAAAATTAAAATTGACCATCTGACAACACTATACCTGACTTTGAGTGTGATGTATTGCATCAAATGAAATGCAATTCTCCAAATGGTCTAGTTAAAGATTTTCAATCAAAACCATTGTGCAGAGTCTCCAAAGTTTCCCCTTCCTATAGAGAAACCTCCTTATCTCTTTTAAAATATCTAGATTTGAAGATTTTTGTATCCTTTATTTCCAAGCCTATTACATGAGCGATTAAATCCTCAATGATTTCCAATGTGACCCCATTAATTTTGATTGTTCTATCTTCCCAAGCATTAATAGGGTCAAAATATGTTTGAGATGACCTCCAATTTTTTCCATGAAGCCTATGAAACCCCCAACTTGCAATGCCTCCCAATTTCTTTCAATATTAACTTCTTTAGGAAATTTTGGTTCAATCCTTTTCAGTAACCCCATATTAATCATAGAGAATCCCGAATAAGGGAGAAATAGTCTTTCCCAACTCTAATAAGTAAAAGAACCAACAAACCCTAGAGTTATCTTTTTATTGTCTTTGGTTATTGTAAACAAGACAAGAAGGATAAAAATCAAATCTAGAATTTTTTTAAGAGACCGAAAAGGGAAAATAATAATTCAAATAGGTTAGCAATAGAAATCTATGATAAAGTAGCACAAGAAAAGGTCTAACTTTTGAACGCTATAGAAATATTCAAGCCCAAATTGATACCAAATAAAAACCACTAGCGTACTTCAAACAAGGAGGAGGAGGATGTCACTATTAGTCAAATTGATAAAAATGTTTTAAATAAATCACAACTAGTCATTCCTTAGTCTCCTAATCAATTTGACATCTTAGCGCAAATATAAGATATGCAACTTTAGGTCATTAATAAGAGTGGCTTATAAAATTTAGATACAAAATATTTTCTCAACCACATAATTGATATTTCTCCTAAAAATTATCAAGAGGAAGTTAAGGATTCAAAATAAATTATAGCTACACCCAAGAACAACACCAAATCAAAGTTTACTTATATGATCACTACCAAGAAAGGAATCAAAGGCCTTGTATAAAAGAAGATCCCCAAAATTGGAAAATCCTCTAAAAAATATTTTTTTTAAAAACTTACAGAGGAAGATATTGGAGATGAGCTTCAAAAAACCCTTCCATTCTAGGGAGATAACTCTACTTTTATTTAATCATGTTGATTAATTCTTAGAATATTATAAGAATGCATGGTTCCTCAAAGCAAAAAGTTTTTAGTGATTTTAAAAGGATTCACAAACCCATTATTTTATCTATTCAAGAATCCAAGTTAGAGGAGAATTTATTTATGAATCATAATGAAACTTATTGGAGTGAAGCTAGAGCTACATGGTTTAGTGCTTCAGGGGATTCTAGAGGGCTTATCAATTTTTGGGAATCTAATTTCTAGATGGAGTAATCTATTCTCAAATATTAAAATCATGTGGTGGCCCTCTTCACATATATGAAAGACAATAATAAATGGATCTTCTCCAATATATATGCTCCCAACTCTACATCAACTCATAGAAAACTTTGGGAAGATATTAAAACTTTTAGGAATAATTACAAATATTTCCCTTAGATCATTACTAGATATTTAAACCATCCCTTATACCCAGGGTATAAAAAAGGAGGGAACCTAGCATTTCTTGATAGCATGGAGGATTTCTCATCCCTCATTCCAAATATAGATTTGATAGATATAGAGTTAAGAGGACTTAAATTCACATGGAGTAATAGAAGATTTAGATATAATCTTATACAATGTAGGTTGGATATAATGTTTATCTCTTTGGATTGGTTATGATCAAGGATTTGTCTTTAAAGGCATTCCCTTAGATTGGGTCAAATCTTAACCCCCTTGAGTTGTGTATTATTGACCAAGATAATAAGTAAAATATATATCCTTTTAGGATGGAACACATGTGATTCTCACAACTAGACATCCATGATCAGATTTTATATTGGTGATCCCTTAATGTTAATGGTTCAACTATGTTTAAGCTAGCCAAGAAAATGAGAATGTGAATATTAAAATAAAATTGTGGAACAAAGAAGTGTTTGGTAATGTTCTTCTTCAAAATAAATCTTTAAAATCTAAAATCTCAAAGATTGAAGAAGAAATTGAAGATGATGGGTATGATATTGAAAATCAAAACAAGGAAAGATAGATCTTATGTGAATATCCTACCATGGTTGTAAGGGAAGACACACTTTGGAGAAAAATCTAAAAATATTTGGCTCAAGGAAGGGGATAGAAACACTCTATTTTTTTACATGTCTACATTAAAGCATACAAAGCCTAATGCCATCAAGGAAATAACTAATAGTGAAGGGCATATCACATTTGATTCATATTGCATTAATCAGGAAATTGTTAATTTCTTCAAAAACTTCTTCAAAAATTATTTTAATAAAAATATAGGATTTGAACAAGAATTCCTACATGTGATTCTTGAATTGGTAAATCAAGAGGACAATGAAGCTCTTATAGCTATCACTACAAATGAATATCTAAAGTTTATTCTTTCTAAAATGAATCCTGACAAGGCCCCAAGCCTGAATGGTTTCCCAATCACTTTTTCCAAAAAATTCTAGGACATTATAGGAGATGATGTGGTTGCATCTATCAATTTAATTCTTTATTTAAACACAATTGTTAAAATAAATTAATCACACCTTTTTATTGTTAATACTTAATAAAGAAGGGGTGGTATTTTATTATTTTCATCCTATCTTTATTTGTAATTCCATTTATAAAATCATCACTAAGCTGATTGTTAAGGTGTGGAGCTAAAAGCTTCACCAAAGGAGTGCATTGCTAAAGTTGCAGGTTTACACAGTCACCGGCATCGGTCAGGAGCGACCAACGTCGGTTAGGAGCAGTTTAAGAGATGCCAGCATTGGTAGGGATCAACCAATGTTGGTCATAGGCAAACAAGCAGGAACCAATGTCGGTTACCTGTGCATCCAAAAAGCTATTTCCGTGGACAGAATCGAGTGTTTGCATGTTAGGATTAAGTGATAGTCTTAAGTCCACATCTCTATTATTAGTAAGACAATTTTAGAGCCCTTGTTTAAGAGGCATAAATATTGGTTGTAAATGAATGCTCATGTTTCCTAATTATTATATAATAGGATAGATCTTCTTAGCTTATTGTAATGTATGTTGAAAGAACAGTATAGAATTATATATGTGAATCATTCTAGGTTGTTGGAGTTGATTGTACTTGAGAGAGAGAGCTCTTGAGGGAAAGAGATCTAGAGAGAGATCTATACATCTGAGAGAGGTGTGGAAGAAAAGAAGTTTCTTTAATTGTATTCCTTCTGTAAAGAGTTTAATACAAGTTTTTAGGGTGGTTTCTTGTATCTCTTGTTCTTTGCTATTTATCATTCTGGTTAATTCCGCATTTAATTGCTTTCATATTGTAATCAACATTGTTGTTTGATCCCCAACATGTGGCATCAGAGCTCAGGTTGACTAACAAGTGTTTTAGATTTGGTTAGTGTGTATTGATTATAGGGTACTCATAGGAGTTTCTACAAGGATTTCTATTTGAGTGGGAGAAGCAATGGCAGAAGAAAGTAGACTAAGAATGGAGAAGTTCAATGGAAAAAATTATCAACATTGGAGAATGCAGATAGAGGATTATCTGTATCAGAAAGATCTATACTTACCATTAGGTGGGATTGCAAAGAAGCCCACAGACATGGATGATGAAGAATGGGAAGTTCTTGATAGAAAGGCTCTGGGGTCTATAAGACTGAGTCTGGCATCTACTGTGATATCTAATTTATCACAGGCAAAGTCTACGGTAGAGTTAATGACTACTTTAGCAAATTTGTATGAAAAACCCTCAACTTCTAATAAGATATATCTTATGAAGCAGTTATTTAATTTGCATATGCAGGAAGGTGGATCTGTATCTAATCATCTAAATGATTTCCATGGAATTGTAAATCAATTAAATTCAGTCAAAATAGTGTTTGATGATGAAATTAAAGCTCTTTTAATATTATGTTCTTTGCCTGAAATCTGGCATAGCTTGGTAATGGCAGTTAGTAATACTGCATCTGCTTCAAACATTTTAAAAGTAGAGGATGTTGTTAGTGTAATCTTGAATGAAGAAATTCGCAGGAAAAGCACAGAGGAAACATCAGGGTATGCTTTAAGTTTTGAGAGCAGGGGAAGGCAAAAAGAGAAGAGCAAGAGGAGATCAAGGTCTAAGTCAAAGGTGAGAGGTAGATCCAAATCCAAAAATGGTAGGAAGCCACAATGTTGGAATTGTCGAAAGATAGGGCACATAAGCAGAGATTGCTGGTCAAAGCCTAAGGAAGACAATCAACATGAAGGAAAAGAAGAAGCAAAGGTTGCAGGTATTGCACAAGATGCTTTAATATTCTCTTTGCATAATAATATAGAATCTTGGGTGTTAGATTCTGGTGCATCTTTTCATGCTACCCCTAATACAAAATATTTTAGTGACTATATCCATGGAGATTTTGGAATAGTGTATTTAGGGGATGATGAGCCTTGTAAAATTATTGGCAAAGGAAAAGTGTAGCTAAAAATGTAGAATGGAAACACATGGGTGTTGAGAGATGTCATGCATGTTCCCAGCTTGAAGAGGAATTTGATTTCTGCAGCAAAGTTAGGGGATGAGGGTTGTACAGTAACTCTCACAGTTGAATCTTGGAAGGTGACCAAGGGTGCACTTGTATTGGCCAGAGGTAAGAGAGTAGGTACTCTCTATTTATGTAATTGTGTTACTAACAATTCTCCTTCTGTATTATCTACTTTAGATGTGGATGCAAAATTGTGGCACTCTAGACTCGGCCACATGAGTGAGAAGGGAATGTCCATTCTTAAGTCAAGAGGTAAGATTTCAGATTTGAAAAGCATAGATATGGATTTTTGTGAGCACTATGTTTTTGGAAAATAGAAGAGAGTGAGTTTTCTCAAGACTGGGTCAACAAAGAAGAAGCATAAGTTACAGCTTGTTCACACAGACGTGTGGGGACTGGCTCAGGTTGCTTCTATTGGAGGATCATAGTACTATGTTTCGTTCATAGATGATGCTACAAGAAAGGTATGGGTCTATTGTATTAAGAAGAAATCTGATGTATTTGAGACTTTTAAGATTTGGAAAGCTATGGTTGAGAATGAAATATATAGAAGATTGAAGTGCTTGAGATCTAACAATGGTGGTGAGTTTTGCAGCTATAAGTTCAACTGGTATTGTTATATGCATGGAATCTACAGGCAAAGGATGGTTCCAAGGACACCTCAGCAAAATGGAGTTACTAAAAGGATGAATAGAATAATCATGGAGCATGTAAGGTGTATGAGATTGCATGTTGGTTTGCCCTTAGAGTTTTGGGCAGAAGCTGTTGATACTACAGTGTACCTGATTAACAAAGGACCCTCTACAGCTTTGGATGGTGGAATTCTAGAAGAGGCATGGATAGGTAAAAAGGTAGATCTCTCATTTCTCAAAGTTTTTGGTTGTGAAGCCTTTGTGCATGTTGATAAGGAAAATAGAAAGAATTTGGATGCTAAGTCTATGAGGTGCACATTTATTGGCTATGGCTTTGATGATTTTGGATTCAAGTTTTGGAATCTAAGAACTAACAAGATAATTAGGAGCCGTGATGTTGTTTTCAATGAAAAAGTGATGTATAGTGATTAGCTCAAGAAGCTGAATCAATCTGGGCAGAGTAATGGAGAATTGGATGAGGTGACGGTCCAAAATGAGCTCGCGAGAAAAATTAATCACAAAAAGGAAAACACAAAGACCGACATCGGCCAAGCAAGAACCGACATCGGCAGAACAAAAACCGATGTCGGTCAGACAGTGACCGACATCAGCCAAGAAGGAACCGACGTCGGTCAGGCAGAACTGATGTCAGCCAGTTACAGGCCTGGAAGTGACCGAGGTCGGTCACTGTCAAAGAATTTGGGCAGACAGTGTGTTGTGAATGAGTCTCAGATGCCTATCCAGAGGTCAAAAAGGGTAAGTAAACCTCTAATTCGATATTCCCCTTCATTATTCTATTTATTACTAACTGATGGTGGAGAACTAGAGAGTTTTGAAGAAGCAATATAGGTGGAATCCAAGAATCAGTGGGAGCGTGGCATGGTTGAGGAAATGGAGTCCTTGAAAGAGAACCAAACATGGGATTTGGTTGAGTTGCCAGCTGGTAAGAAGACACTAAAGAACAGATGGACCTACAGGTTGAAGGAAGGTGAGAATGGACAGATGAGATATAAGGCTAGATTGGTAGTGAAAGGATTTGCACAAAAACCAGGTATTGATTTTGGTGAGATTTTTTCTCCTGTTGTTAAAATGACTTCTATACGGACTATACTGTCTTTAGTTGCTATTGAGGATTTGCATCTTGAGCAACTTGATGTTAAGACAACATTTCTTCATGAAGATTTGGATGAAGAAATATATATGGAACAATCGAAAGGATTTGAGGTCAAAGGTAAGGAGAAGTTAGTGTGCAGATTGAAGAAAAGCTTGTATGGCCTCAAGCAAGCTCCTAGATAGTGGTATTTGAGATTTGACAGGTTTATGACTAAGCATGGCTACAGTAGGTGTCAATCTGACCATTGTGTGTATTTTAAGAGATTGGATAATGGTAGATATATTATTCTGTTGTTGTATGTAGATGATATGCTTGTTGCAGGACCACACATGCATGATATCTCTGAGCTTAAGGTGAAATTAGCTCAAACATTTACCATGAAGGATTTGGGAGCAGCAAAGAAAATCCTTATCATGAGTATTAAGATAGACATGAAAAATCACAGGTTGATTTTGTCTCAAGAGGGTTATGTGAACAAGGTGTTGAAACGGTTTAATATGCAGGATGCAAAACCGGTAAGCACACCTTTGGCTGGACATTTTAAATTGAGTAAAGAATAATGTCCTAATTCACATGATGAGGTAGAGTACATGAGTAGAGTTCCATATTCTTCCGTAGTAGGGAGTTTAATGTATGCAATCGTTTGTACTAGACCGGATATTACCCAAGCAGTGGGAGTTGTAAGTAAGTATATGGCCAATCCAGGTAAGGAACACTGGAAAGTAGTTTAGTGGATTCTTAGATATATGAGAAGAACCAGCAATAGGCATTTGTGCTATGGAGGTTCAAATACTTATCTACATGGTTATGTAGATTCAGATATGGCAGGTGATTTGGATGGCAGAAGGAGCACCATAGGATATGTTTTCACTGTTGGTGGAATGGCAGTTAGCTAGATATCAAAGTTACAGAAGGTTGTTGCCTTGTCAACTACAGAAGCAGAGTATATTGCAGTTACAAAGGCTAGTAAAGAGATGATATGGATGACACAATTCATGAAAGAGCTAGGAAAGGAGCAAGAGAGTTACAGATTATACAATGATAGTCAGAGTGCAATTCATTTGGCTAAGAATTCAGCCTTTCACTCAAGAACCAAGCACATACAGCTTAGGTACCACTTCATAAGATAGGTATTGGAGGATGGTGAGTTGAAGCTAGAGAAGATCCATACAGATAAGAATCCTGCAGATATGTTAACCAAGCTGGTTACAAAGGAGAAGTTGAATCTTCATTCAACTTCTATTGGTCTTCATGATTGAGTTGAAGATGGGAGAGCTAGAAGATGTTGCTGTACAGGTACTAGTGCAGCTATTTATCTCCAAGTGGGAGATTGTTAAGGTGTGGAGCTAAAAGCTTCACCAAAGGATCACATTGCTAAAGTTGTAAGTTTACACAGTCACTGGCGTCGGTCAGGAGTGATCGACATCGGTTAGGAGCAGTTCAGGAGATGCCGGCATCGACAGGGATCGGCTGACGTCGATCACAGGCAAACAAGTAGGAACCGATGTTGGTTACCTGTGCATCCAAAAAGCTATTTCCATGGACAGAACCGAGTGTTTGCATGTTAGGATTAAGTGATAGTCTTAAGTCCACATCTCTATTATTAGTAAGACTGTTTTAGAGCCCTTGTTTAAGAGGCATAACTATTGGTTGTAAATGCATGCTCATGTTTCCTAATTATTATATAATAGGATAGATCTTCTTAGCTTATTGTAATGTATGTTGATAGAACAGTAGAGAATTGTATATGTGGATCATTCCAGGTTGTTGGAGTTGATTGTACTTGAGAGAGAGAGCTCTTGAGGGAAAGAGATCTAGAGAGAGATCTATACATCTGAGAGAGGTGTGGAAGAAAAGAAGTTTCTTCAATTGTATTCCTTCTGTAAAGAGTTTAATACAAGTTTTTAGGGTGGTTTCTTGTATCTCTTGTTCTTTGCTATTTATCATTCTGGTTAATTCCGCATTTAATTGCTTTCATATTGTAATCAACATTGTTGGTTGATCCCCAACACTGATATCATTGAGGTTGCATCCAATCATAAAAAATATTATTCAGTCTCAATAAGGTGGATTTATTCTCAATAGATAAATTTAGTATTGTGTTATTATTGTTCATGAATCTATTCACTCAATGGACAAGAGTAATAGTGTTACAATGATTATAAAGTTGGACATGGCTAAGGCTTATGACATATTAGATTAGAGATTTTTGAATAGAGTGTTGGCTCAATTTAGCTTTCAATATAAATTTCAAAAAACCATTAATCTTACATTTCCACTTGTATGTTTTTGGTGCTTGTTAATGGCATTGCCCAAGGTTTATTCAAAAGTTCCAGAGGAGTGAGACAAGGGGGCCACATCTCCCCTTTTTGGTTCATCACTATGGCTGAGTCTCTTAGTAGATTCATCTCTAAAGTGGCTAAATCATCAAATTTGAAAGGTTTTAGACCATATCACTTTGTATAACCTATCTCCCATCAATAATTTATGGATGACACCATCCTCCTGGCTAAGGCTACTATTCAAGAAGCTAGAACTCTAAATTTTTTTTGGTTGTGTATGAAAAGGTTTCTAATCAAAAAGTTAATTTTGATGAGAGCTTAGTATTTTTTTAAATACTCTTATTGCTAGACAAATTAGAATTACTCTTTTACTAGGCTGTCAAATTAAAGTCTTACCCTCATCTTACCTTGGCATGCCTCTCTTTAGTAATCACCTTTCATTATCTGAGTGGAATTCACTAACTAAAAGATTTCAAAGGAAACTTGTAGGCTAGAAAGATAAATTATTATCAGAAGAAGGAAAACTTTTGCTCATCAAGAGTGTCTTCCAAAGCCTCCCCATGTATCTCCTTTCTCTTTTCAAGCTTCCTAAGATCATTGAAGATAAGTTGATAAAAATTCAACAAAATTTACTATGGTCAAGAAATAAAGAGAGAAATAGATTCCATCTTATATCCTGGAATAAAGTTTGTGTTCACAAAAAATATGGCAGACTTGGTCTTATGAACCTTTAGCTAATGAATAAAGTTCTCATTTCAAAATTTGTTTGGATATTTGTTAATAAAAAATACCACCTGAGCTAAAATTATGAGTTTTAAATACTTAGAGGGTCATGATCCAATGTGCATATTTTTTAAAGATCAATTTGTCAGGGGCTCACACTTTTGAATTTTTTTGATTTCAAATCAAGATATTATTACCACTAGTTCTAAGTGGTAGATTGGTAATGGTTAGAAGGTGGATTTTTGGAAGGATACCTAGGTCATTGATCATCCCCTTATTCAAGTAGATATTTGGCAACACTTTCAAGAGGAAATTCATAATAAGGACACAAGGTACATGATTACTAGTATATGGTTGAAGGCATGAATATCTAGAAAATTTTGAGTTTAGATAACTTAAATCAGGAAGACACTTTGAGATTATCTAATTTGAATAATTTACTAAAAAATTTCCATTACCTCTCAGTAATAGAGAAGACCAACTTGTTTAGAAGGAGTCTTTCAATGGCCAATACCAAGTAAAATCGGTCTACTCATTATTAGAATAGAATCCTAGTTTTAATTTTAAGTGGGAAATACTATGGGATAAATGGTTAATTCCCAAAATTAATTTTTTCATTTGCATAGCAGTCTAAAATAGAATTCTAACCATAGATAATCTAATAAAAAGAGGTTGTATTTTAATCAACAAATGTGTGTTGTGTGAAAAAGATAATGAAGTCATCTTCCATCTACTTGTGGATTATCCTTACTCTCAGGATATTTGGATCCATATTCTCCTTAAATTCAATGTGGTTTGGGTTCATGCAGGTACTCTATTGGAAGTATGGAAGTCATGGGAGTGTCCCTTTCAAAAAAATTTGCTCAAGAAAATTTGGAAGCTCTCTTTGCCTCATATCATTTAAGGCATTTGGGGAGAGCACGATAATAGGATTTTTAGAGAAAAGAAATGTATCAAAAAAGTTCTATCTAAAAGGATTTTTGAGGACATCCTAGAGAACTAAAACATTAAACCTAATAATAAAGGTAAAAATCTTCTTCATTTTAAACAAATTCCATCTCTTAATTGGCAAATTAACACTTTTAGTCTTGGTAAGATGGATCCTAAAGATGAGATTATAAAAATAACTAAATGTAAACCCCTCCTTTGGGTTGTTTAAAGCTCAATTTTGATGGAGCTTTCAAAGGGAACCCATGACCAACTGGAGGAGGTGGTATTCTAAGAGACCATCAAGGTAATTTTATGATAGCATATGCTAGAAACATGGGTGTCAAGTCCAATCATTGGGTTGAATCCCTTGTCTCCCTATGGGACTTAAATTGTCTCAACAAATGGGGGTGAAATTGATCATAATAGAGGGAGATTACCTTAATATATTGAATTGTATATATATGAAAAATGCTATTAGATGGACTATTAATCCAGTAATAGGTGAATAAATCTACATTCTTGATTCAAAGTAATCGGTTCTAATCTAACACATTTATCATGAAGGAAACATGATTGAGGATTGGTTCATAAATAGGGGTATGACCTCATTGGATAACTTTACTTGGATTAATTCTAAAGAGCTTCTTAGGGACATCATCCAAATAATAAAGGGTGATGTTTTATCTAATGTGTATAATATTTGAGGAAATAGGGAACTTCCCTAAGTCTAGGTGGATGAGACTTTAGGACCTTAGAATAGCATATAGTCTTAGTCCTTTATTTTTATTTTCATCCTAAGCCCTTTTATTAATGTGTAATATATTTGTGCATACTTTCTATAATTGATGAAATCTATTGTGACTGTTATTTGTCTATCGATTGGCTTTTTATTGCTAATGAAACTCCATATTCACATTCAAGTTGCATCTTTCCCTTTGTGTTTATTTTCTTTAATTTGATTTCATTTTCCTTCTTGTATAGTGATATTTATGTGTTTATATAGATAGAGAATCAACCCACTTCATATTTTGGTGCATCACCACTTTTAATTTTATGCATCTTTCTAACTATTTTCCCTCATAATATTCTCATTATGAATTTACCTTAGGTAGATTGGCAATAGAATAGGAAGTAGACCAATTAAATTTATAGGTTATTTTACAAGATCAATACTACACTTGAAATATTTCTCATATTGTGACTATTGTATGAGTGTAACCAATCAAACATAGTGGACCATTAATAATATTTTTAATAAGTGAAAAAATATAGTTGTATACATATGCCTCGCCCAAAGCTTATCATGTGTCATAATAATGTAATGTGGGATGGTGCTTTGGAAAATAAACATAATAATACAAAAGCAAAAAATTAAATGATAAAAAAAATGAAATGAAATGAGATGAATGAAAAAAAAAATGATTATATGTACCTTCACATCCTTGCCCAAATGGAAAAATAATGATATACAGTGCTAGATAAGTGTTAATACAATTATGGTAGGTCATGCACATATAATGTTTATGTAAGGTTCCAATATACAATTACAACTAGTAGGCCTAAAAATATGATAAATTTTGAAATTTATATAATAATAATTTGTTAGGACCATAAAATTCCTTGTGACACTAGGATTTTAGTACTTATTTTGGTTTGCCAAACAGACCTACAAAAATAAAGATATGGTTGCAAAACAAAATCTAAAGGATAATTATTCAAAGGTTCAATTTATTCAAATTTCACTATAAATAAATAAAAACAAAATAATTTGAACATTTACTATGATAATATTTTGATAGCTTTAGGTGATCATTTTTGAGATAAAGATAAATTATAATGAGAGGATGCAGAGGAAGGCATTGAAGGGAAATTATTTATGCCATTTAAGTAGCTGATGTAATTAATGCTTAGGCTATTTAGAAGGTTAGATTTATCGAAATTGAACACCAAATCAAATATGTGTGATGGAATTTTCCTTGGAAAATATAAAATCATACATTAAAATTTTATGAATAATGTGTAGGATAAAATATTGTGTTTCATTGAAGTTTTATTGATTTTTAGGGGCTAAATAGAAACCATTGCCATAAATGGAATGGAATCAGCCATGTTGATTAAGTTTTTATGTGGGAGAATATAAATATGGAAAATATATTATTGAATCAAAAATATGGACAATTTAATATAAAATCAAAAGGTTGGTTAATTTAGTGTAAATTAAAGTGGTTGATCTAGTTGAAAAAGTGGTATCCTGGCCGATCCAATATAAATTTAGGTATATGGCCAATTTATTATAATCTAAAGTTTTTTATCTAATATAAAATGGATATAACATGGCCTATTTAATATAAAATCAACTAGATGGTTGATCTAATAAAATGAACATGGTGGATTTAGTTATTTTTGTTATTTTTATATAAATTGTATAGTTTTACTTGATTTTAGATTATTCCTACTAGTTTTTTCTAAAAAGAAACTAATTAAGATTTTTTGTATGGAATTTTATAGAAATAAATATGTCCGTGATTATGTTGGTCAATGGTTTCTATTTATTTTCTTGATTTACTGGCCAAACTATTAGAAGACGATAGGGATCGACTAGTTATTCTAGGGTTTGGAGACATCATGGAGATGTGTTGAGTACCTCTAAATGTAGGGATTTTATTGATGTTATTATAGGGTAAATAAAAATTAATATAGGTGTTGGATGGGGACATAATTTACGTTGTCATTACCTTATAGGGCATGAATGTTATACTGGGGTTGCCACTAGAGAGTGTGTCAATTATACATGACACACCAAATAGTATGGCAAAGAGACAAGAACAAGATCACTAAGACATTAAGGTCTAAAATTTTATGAGATAACATGGATTATGTAGGTTTTTTAAATTTATACTTAATAGATTATAAACATCCAAAAATTTGTTATAGGATCGATGGCTATACATGTGTTTTGTCACAATTTTGATGGCAGATGCATATTATGTTTTATTATAATGTGTTGGTCTGTGTTGGAGCAGGGCATAATATATAATATGGGAGTGAAAATTTGGGTGTATCTTATGCAATATTTATATGGTATGTTTATAAGACAAAAATAGAATATGGGTCCCATGATACTACTAACTTGTTGTATATATGATAGGTTTCATATGTATTAGCCTATATGACTACCACATCAATTACCATATGATGTGACTCAAGTTAAGCAATGGGAATAAGATTATGAGATGAGATGCCTCACAAGGTATCCATGGTTGCATACCATTTATAAATATAAGATCATGTAGAGAACATATTAAGGTATATGGATGAATGGCCATCATAAGCATATACTATATGAGATCGAGGAGTCATTGAGTTGATCAATCACTAAATCTAATGAGTGGATCCACACTCATGTAGTGGAGTGTAAAATTAGTTTTGGATACCATATATGGAAATACACTTATCATTTCCCCTTATAATATATGAAATACTAGGGATCAGAAGAGGTTAGTGGGATATGATCCACCACCATAGGTTTTATTTTGATACCTTGATGCATCCCTAAATATTAGAGGAGGAGAAAGTAGTAGTGTCAAATGGTGGTAAAGGGAAGAGAAAGGTAGGTGAGTCCTATGTAGGATACCTAGATTTAGCCATGGATGACATCGCTTAAGATGGGCCTCAAGCATGGATATTATGATGATGGGTGTTTCTCTTAATTTTCACTCATTTCTTAATTTTGGAGGAAGATTAAAAAAACTAGTAATAAGGTTGTGGTAAAAATACCTAGTTGGTGATGTACACGTAATATAGACAAAGATGGAGAACTCATCTTTGGCTTGGAAAGAATAACTTGTAAATAATAAAACACTAACAAAGGGGTTTTTATCAAGATAGTTGGGTAGACTGCCTAGCGTGAGCTAGATCAAAGAAGCATGACCTTGCTAGGAGGCTGTCAATTCACTCTTAATAACAATCAAGTTGAAAGAGATAAAAGTAAAGTACTTGCATAAAGAAAATGAAATGCAATACAAGAAGAAAGTAGAATAATTACTAAATAAAATGACTAAATATAGCAAAAGTGGGTCAATACTCATGTTAAAGGGGGTGAAGTCAAGTTTAAAAAATCAAAAAAGGGTCTGTGAACAAGTAGGAACACAAAAAGTTACATTTGGTTAGGGTTAAGGGGATAAAAACAACTTGCTATTATTTTCTACCATAGTGACCATTAGTAGTTGGGTTAACCATCAATGGTTAGGTAACTATCAATAGTTTGGGTGACCATTGGTGAGTGTGCTAATCATCAATACTTGCCTTTAGATTTCTAAAGGTTATTGAAAGAGAAGTTATAGAATAGGTGAATGGTCTGATAGTGGTTTTGTTAAGGATCTAAAAGTTGGGAAATAAGGTACATATAGGTTAGATCAGGTCAGGTAGTTAGAAATCCAATGAAATAAAAAAAAAGTAGAATATACATGTAGCTTGCTAGATGGTTGATGGTTGAAATCTAAGGTAATTTTGCTAGAGTAATAGTACTTTGGCCTCAAAATCAAATTTAGTAGAGGTTTGAGTCTCTTTTGTTATTTTTGAGTTATTGAAGGAAGACTAGATGCTAGAAAGCTTGAATACCTATATACAAGAATGCTTGTGATGATCCATTTCACCTCCTAATCCTTTCCTTTTATAGGCAAAGAGAGATGGAGGATAGAAGGTTCCCTAGTGGGTAAGGCTATTGATTTTGATGCTTGGGATTTTGTTAGCGCTGCATAAGGTGAACATATTAAATTATGCTTCATTAGCTTGCACATAGTTGGTGATGTGTTAAGATGGTGAGGACCTAACTATCAATGGTCAAACTAATCATCAATGATTAAGCTAATCATTGATGGTCAAGTATATGAAGGAAAAGGGCTCAAGGTGGGTTAATGTTTAAGTTAGTAAGTTATTGAGTTTAGTTAGCTAAGTAGCTAACTAGACTTAGGGTCCTAATAGGTTGGTTAGTGGGTTGAGAAGGGTATGTGATCTCAAGGAATTTTGACATATAGTATAGTTTTCTAGTGTCTACATTTTCCCCATTTTATTATGTGACTTTGAATTAACAAGCTATAAAACAAAAATAGATTACTTGGTCAAATGTCTATTTACCTCGAGTATGGGATGAGGTGTTCCCCCTCAAACTAAGAGTTGATGAGATGAAACCAAAATTGAATTAGGGTTTGATGAGTCATGATATTGGTGACAATAATGGTTGGACATTTGAAATTCAAACATGCACACAAAATGTGACTAAGTGAGATAGTCAATATCGTGCAAAGACTAAGGTTGTCAATGTTGTTAAAAAATAAGGTTAGTTTTAGAAGGATAAGTGATAGGGTAACCGATCCATAATGTTAGTCATAGATGATTGGGTGACTCTATAAGTCTCCTAGATAGGTTTGGTTTTTTCATAGGTATCCAACATAGGAATTTCTCCCTTGAAAAACAAGAATGGTCTGGTCATACATGAGGTGGTGCAACTTCAAATGTTCAACATGACAAGGTTGGTTAGTATGGTCAAAAACACCAATGCAATGTCATCACTAAATATTCAATTATTTATGTTAAAATGGACAACATCAAAATGGATGTGGTTTAATGGTTGGTTGGAGAAGGGTAATCTCTAAAATTTTAAGTTGTGGTTTGGGGGAGATTAGGTGATCTCTAAAATTTTGAAACCTAGGTTGGGTGTTTAAATTTTTAAAAAGTGATACCCTGAACATCGATGGTTAGGGTTTCCAAGGTCAACCATTAATGGTTACCCAAATCATAAATGGTTAGGATGAAACCCTAAAAGTATGGAATATAAAAACTGAAAATGAAATTTCATTTTCAACTTTGACATTTTGACCTCTATGCTTCCATGCATTCTGGCAATTTGGTACTTTGGAATTTTTCTAAGAGAGTTGACTTAGTGTTCAACTAAGGTGGATGTTATTAATTGGTAAGAAGAATGTGTTGAGGTAATCTATGGGGACAAATGATGCAGGATAGATAAGGGTGTAGTTGAGTAACAGGGCATGGACTTCATCCTTGACAACAGTCGAGGAATGAGGTAGGGGGTATTTTAAATTTGTAAATTAGTTGATAATGTCTTTTATTTTTTAAAATTGGTTGTTTTTTGGTGGATTTGATATGGTTTTGGGGGTTTGACCTAGGTTTATATTTTGGGTAAAATATAGAAAATTAACTAGTGAAATTTGAAATTGGAAGAGTATACGTGTTGAGGGTAGTGTAAAGGATAGATTTAGGTAGTTATGTTGTTGAATGTGATTTGTTTTTGTTGAGTTTTAGGTAAGTCAAGGGTTTTTCCACTGATAGTCACACATAGTGACCATCAATGGTTTGACCTAACCATTGATGGTCAAGCTTGACCATCAGTGGTTGACCACCAAAGAACAAAAGGTGACTGGACTGTCAACGATCATAGTGACCATTAGAGGTCAAGTTTTTTAGGGAAGGTGGGTGAATAAAATTCTTGGGAAAAAGGTTTTAAATGGTTAAGATTTTTTTTTAAAAGGTTTTGGATGTGTAAAATGTCAAGTGTAGGTAAAGGTAAGATAATGTCCAAGTAGGATGGAAATGTTAGAATGGTTATTGGGTAGAGTTAGGTATTAGTTTGGTAGGTTTAGGAAAGATGTTTTAAAATTTTGTAGGGTAGAGTAGATGTTTGTGATAGAATCATTATATGATGGTTTGATAGATTAAGGTGGATGTTAAAATGTCTGTAGTATTAAAAATAGTTGATTTAGGTTAACAAATAGGTTGATATAGGTATGAGTGAATGGAAATGAGTAATGGAAATGCAAAAACTAAGTGTGTACGCTAACTTGATTATTTTGTAGGTACGAGACTAGATTTAGATGAGGGATCAAGTTCCTAATGTCTTTGTGAAGATCCATGATGGGATGATTGGGGATGAGTAGATGCACATGGAGGAGGTCAACCTTAGATCCATGGTTCACTATTATCACCTACCATTAGATGTGGATATGATCATGGCCCTCATTGAGAGATGGGACCTATCCATGAACACATTTTTATTACCAATAGGAGAGAATAGCATACTACTAGAGGATGTGCATAGCATTACATGGTTACCCATTCAAGGAGAGCTGATTTACCATATAGAGAGTGAAGAGATGGATTACAATATGGAGTTGTTATATGGAGAGGATCAAGTCCATGCACGGTGGCATTCCAATAGATTTAGATATAGGCCATTGTACCAGAGGTCTCTAAAGGACTAATGTTTGATGACTATGATGATAATGATAGTGTCCTATTTTGCATTCCTAGATTTGAGTAGTGGTTTAGACACCAAAATTATGTTACACAAGTGTATAATGTGTTGTGTTGAAACCCCCTTTAGACCCCATTTGTAACAAGTCTTCCTAACCCATGCCTTTACCCCACATATTTAATTAATTAATTAAGATTAATTGAATATTCCCTGTGCTACCTTGCCTAGCCACCTTTCCCTAAGACCAATTCTCCCCCTGTGAGTCACCACTAGACTTGGTCTCCCATAAATAACTAAGTCTTACCCTATGAACTAATTTCTAACCAATTAACTTATACCCAACCTTGCATATTGATTGTTTCTTAATGGTGTCATACTTGGCACAAAAAAATGAAAGAAAGGAGCCAAAAATAGCCCTTTTAACCTATTCTTATGCCACCAACATCAGCCAATCCTTGATCGATGTTGGTCAACCTGAGATCAACATCAATGGGATCATCGACATTAGTTACTTAAGCAATGTTCTAAACCCATTTTGGATCCCCCCGCAAACATTCTCTCTCTCAAGTAAACACTCACTCAAGAGATTCAAAGTATTCTTAACAAGCTTTTAGTGATTATCTATTATAACTAGGCTCACAACTTATTTGTACTAGTCAAATCCTAAACTAGAATTGATCCATTATGTAAATAGCTTGAACTATGGTGAATAGGTGAAACACACTCGTCTTCATTTGGTTAGTCATCTTAAAAAAGCTTTATCAATAGTATTTCTTCAGGCACTTATATCATTTAAGCATCCCTATATTCTATGATTTCTAATTATTTTTTATTAGCATTTACACAAGTCCCATCCATCCTTGAGGAGGAGTTACAAAACTCCTTTGTCTCCATACCTTTGCCTTAACCAAACCAAACTCCTCACCCAAACTTCTTACCGTCTCTCTAACCCCTCATATGACTCTTTTCCAACCCCATTAACCTGTCACATATCCTTCCATGTACTCAAGAAAGCCTTTTATGAATTTATAAATCCATTGACCCTATCAAAATTAGTTATCATATTGACATTGATCACATTTCCACTACTGACATCAGTTACCCTACCAACGTCGATGATTGCCCTTTTACCTAAATCACCTTGAACTAACCCAAAAAGCCCTCTAACAAACCAAAATTATATCTTGCTCTATGATACTAACTAATACACACAGGTTATAGAAAAGGTACATTCAACTCTCTCTCTCTCTCTCTCTCTCTCTCTCTCTCTCTCTCTCTCTCTCTACTTTGTCATTTTGTTTTTAACTCTTTGTATTAAACAATGGACTGTCATCCCCCAGGTAGTTTGTCACTTCCTAGAACAAGTTGCTTGGCAGCCCACTCACCAACCTACTACCAAATTTTTTGTGGTAGTGTGTTCTTACTTGTAGGTGGTCCTCCCTAGCCAAAGAGGAGTTCCTGACTTCATCTGGATATGGTGCACACTAATCTAGGTACATATAATCACTAATCCCCAACCTTTCTTTCTTTATTTCTCACTTCTTAAATTTAATAAAAAACAATTAAAACATTTTTGGTACACCTGGTGGGACCCCTAGAGTTTTCATTGGGTTCATTGTATGCTTTTTAAGCATTCATTTAAGTGCACAGTAGTGAATTTGTCATTTCTTACACTTTCTCTCTCCTCTTATTTCTTATAAAAAAGGAAAAAATAAATAAAAATATAATTTTCTTAATTTTCTTATTTTAGAAGTAGTAAATTGAACTCTTTTCTCTCTCTATCATTATTTTTGCTTCACAAAATAAACTCAATATATTTTTCAAGTTAAAATAATTCTTTTCTTCTGCATGCAAAGATAGGATAGTGAAAATCATCCTCTTTTCCTATTCCTATTTGTTTTCATCTAAATTAACATAATTTTAATTTGGGTTTAAAACATACTGCATTTCATTCTCTATCTATTGCATAATTAACACATCTAGTTAATTAAATCATTATAAATGAATCGTAGGTCACACATGTTACACATCCAAACCACAAACACAAAATAAACACTTTAACATACCTGAGACAAGACCCATCGGGATTTCATCACCTAGTGGATCACTTTACCCTACCTAGTTATTTCACTTGGACATCATTACCAAGGGAAGAGCCCACTCTATTCTCTAGTAGAGTATAAACTCTAGGAAAATGGTATATTTTGGCTAAGTGACCTGTCTCAGCTTCAAGCTCATGAAGTGGGGAGAGCAAGCTCTTGGCATAGGCTACATACCCAGTCTAACATATATACTTTTTGAAAACCAAAATTTATGTGAAACCATCCTTAGAATACTTTCTAGTACCTACAACAATGAATTATTCTTCTTATTCTCTGCTTAAGGCATAAGCCAACATGACTAGAATTAATCTCTAGTAGTTAATATTAGTGGTTGCATGTTATTTTCCATTTTTTTAATTTTTGAGTCTGTGAGGATGCTTCTTTTCTAATTCACAAGATCAAACCAAATTTGACAAATACAAAAGTTGAATAATCTCTAAAAATCAAACTTCTTGAGTGTTTTTCACTCTCATATAGATTCTCTAAGACCTTTTAAACACCTAGATTTCACTCTCTGAATCCCAAAAACTCATTTTTTTGCACTTTTTAGACTTCCACAGTGATCGACATCAACTATATATAATCGATGTCAATAGCTACCCCAATTGACATTGGTCATAAGTGACTAACATCGATGATTATGTAAATTTTTAAATTTACAGTCTACCTTAAACAACAACTTCACACAACCTTTTAAAATTTCTAGTAGCCTCATTTACCTTCAACACAACCTTAACATAGTGTATTTAGATTGTTAGTGTATTCTTTTGCATGGTTTTAACATGAAGCCAAGAAAAGACACTTGTTGATTACGCAATCCATCAACCACTTCCACCTTCCCATTCTATTTCTGAATCTACAATGGAACAAGATATGGAAATAATGCCCAACCCTAATCAAATTCCCATTATAGTTATAGGTGATCAAGATTTCTCTTGATTTCTTGAACATAATATAACTGCCCTCCAACATTACCTTATTGCAAGCCAAAATTTAACCTCTTTGGGTGACCCACTCCTTGGACTGCTAACATCATTGATGGTATCAAATCCAATTTCGGTTAGACCTTCTATGGTTACCAAAACCATCACATCAACCAATAATCCAATTGTGCATGATGTTCCAAGTGTGGCATCACTTACCATTCAATCCAACCTCTACCATGTTATAACTTGCTTAACTTCACAAACATAAGGGGTGAAATCTATTTCAACCCCATTTCAGAACTTGGTGGTACCCATCCCATCAACTCTTGCACCTGTTAACACTTGAATCATAACTCACCCCTCACCAAGCATAAATATGCCTTCCACTCAACCCATAACCACAAATTAAACCATTGCTCTTACTTCAGTTAGGCAATTCCCATTTCTTTCTATGCCTCAACTAATGACTCACTATCCTTATGTTGTGTCAACACAACCATAATAGGTAGTGTCATATATGCTTTCAACTTATTATTCTCTTCCTTACAATGTAGGAGGTGTTTCTCAAAAAAATCCTCGTCTTGACCTCATCAAAATGCTCATGGATAAAATGAGCAACCTTGAGACATATGTATCATGATCAAAGAATATTATATCTTATGATCAGATCTATAATAAACCCATTCACCCCTTTATACCAATTCATCCACACCCAAACCAATGGAAACTCCCAAAATTTTCCCTTTTTAGAGCAAAAAGGACCCACAACAACACTTACGAGCATTCAGACATGATTTTTATTTAATAGGACATGATGATGCACTATTACTTCTCACATTCCCCATGTCTCTTTCAAAAGTTGCTTTGGATTGGTATAGTTCCATCATGTGCCATTCACTATTCTCCTTCACTCAACTTGCACAACTTTTCCTTGATCACTTCTCCATTAATATCTCCAAAAAGGTTTCCATAATAGACCTTTATTCTATTTAGCAATTTGATGACAAATCTATTAACGATTTCATTACTCATTGAAGAGGCCTCATAAACCAACTCTCCTTCTCCCTACCTCAACTTGAGCTCATTTAGCTCTTCTCTAGAGCATGTGCAAAATATATTTCATCCACACTTTGGGTGCAAACATTTTGTACATTCGATGAAGCTTTCACAATGGCATGAAAGCTTGAAATCTGAGCCATAGATGAGGATATGATCAAATTGCATAGTAAAAATTTTAATTCTAAAGCAAATGATCCTTCTTCATCTAAAAATTCTCATCCAAATCAAAAATCTAAAGGGTCTGCAAATGTTGTGGTTTTGAAATCCACTTCTTCTACAATCATGACTCAACCCACAACACAAGCAAACCCAATCAACCCAACAAATCTATTTCAACAATGGTATGAGAAATGACAATATAATCCTATTGGGGAGTTATATGCCTCTATTTTAGAAAAGCTCCTCAACCAAGGAGTTATCAACCTTTCTACCATCAAACCTCCAATCTAATTTGATCCTTCTTGACCCATTCCAACATGGTTCAAAAAGGATGAGTTTTTCAACTATCATCGCACCAAAGGCCACAATGTTAATGATTGCAAAAATCATAGAAATATTGTCCAAAATATGTTGGATAGGGGTGATCTTATTTTAGATAATCCAAATGATCCCCCAAACTAGAATATGGACATATCCAAATAACCCTTCCCTAATCACGTGCCCAACCAAAACATAGTCCACACTACTCCTCAAACTTCTTTAGATCATAAGATTCATATAGTCAATGTGATCTTTCCCTTAACCCAACCATTTCCACAACAAGAGGTGATTGTTTTACCTACTCCTACCCCACAAATGGTATAAGTTGGTTTGACTCCATGTCATCTTTCAGTAGAAAAACCTATTTCTCCTCTTTCACTTCCACGAAAGAGCAACCTTTACCAGTCCTATTACTTCATGAGGAGTCACCAATTACCTTTGCACTTACCTCACCTACACTTTCATAAAATGGAGATCATGCTTCTCCTAACCCTTAAATAAATAGTGAGATAAATTCTTTGTTACTTCCTCTTCAACCCATAGAAGAAAGTGACTCATCCACTCCTCTTTCACAAATAGATGAGTTGGATTTTTCCACTTTAACATTTGACGAAGCAAACATTGAACCACCCCCAAACCAACTCATATTTCCATTCCTCTTACCCATGGAGGATCTTACCTTACATGTTCCTCATCCACATGTTGAAGGAATAATCATACCATTTCTTTATCCCCTTGAGGATCCCTCATCTCCTCATTTTCCACCTACTATAGAGGAACATACTTCTTCATCTATTACTGAAGAAGATGACCCTGTTTTGACTCTTTCCCATCTTTGGATGGACATATCAGAGGCAAATGAATCTCCTCTCTCTCAATAATCCAAATACAAAGTGGTTGAACCCACATTAGTGATATCTAAACCATTTTCACATTTAGTGGAAAATCTTGAATTACTTGATTCTAAGAAATTAGATCAAGCAGCATTTTGGGATCGCTTTAAAACTCCCTATCCAACACAGAGAGTATATCCCTTCACTGCTAACCCTCTCACAATAATTTATCCTAAGGTTTTTGATAAGGTGCATGTTGCTTCACATAAGCTTTTAGAAGCCTCCTCTTCTACTTTAGAGCCCTCCACCTCACATGCATCTGCCACATTGAAATAAATAAGATCTTTAAGAAAACAACCAATTTCTATTCTAGTTCATCCACATATGAAGTTAGATTTAACCCCTCAAAAATAAGGGGGTGTCTCTCTCCCTAAACCAAAGAAGAAAAGTAAAACCCCAAAACCTCACCGATCTACCCTTCTTCCACCTTTAACCTTATCATTTATTTTGGGTCCACATCCCTCTACCTTAGTGGGAGTGTCGCCAACCCATGTAAAACATAAAGTGACATTACCTCCATTATTGCAATTACCACCTCAAAAAACTTCAACATATAAAACCCTCTTACCCAAACTTAACAAGGTGTAAGTGAAACATGTGGGTTCACCACCACCTAAAAAGGTGTCACACAAGACTACACCCATCTCCACCAAACTCAAAAAGGTCTCCATTCCACCTATGACAATGAGTGTTAACCCATTTAAAGGCTCCCAAGTATTCTATCTATGCCAGTTATTGAAAACATCAATAATAACTCTTGCCCCCATCAAACCATCTGATCATCTTGGATGAAAACCATTATGTTTCAATTATTCACAAGTTTTTTAATATCATCATTCTTTAGGACATGATACTGAGAGTTGTAAAGCTCTCACAATAATCATTCATCACCATTTAGATGTTGATGCTCTCTTAGGTGTTAAATTAGTTAAAGCTCCTAACATCCAACTCTCGATATATGTAATGCCTCATAAAACCCCCTTTCACATTAAACCCAAAGATGTTATTTTACCTTCTCTATCACCTCCTTCACCTGTATTTTAGATTAGCATAATCAATGTGACAATACGATCATAAAATTAGAAAGACAAAGGAAAGTAAAATGTCTCTACTCCTTGGGTTCACCCCTTTACAAAGGATATCCCCTCTTCAAATCCCAAGATTTCCATCTTGAGTGCCCCACAATAGTCATCATTGGGAGTTATCCAAAACCCCATGGTGAAATAACTTCACCAATCCCTGGTGAAGATGTCTTTATATGAGTTAATTAAAAACTCATCCCAACATCGACATGCTCTCATTAGTGCCTTACAAGTAGTTGAATTTCAACCCAAAGACCCTCAACCCCTTAGAACCTTCATCAATTCTCTCAATACCATTTCTATGATATCCTTTAGTGATTCAGAGGTCCCCTCTCAACCTCTTGAAGATCAGGATTATGACCTCTTTATCATTACCTACATTGATCAAACTCATGTCAAGATATTTGTGATCAATGGGGGAGCTAGCATCAACATCATTTCAACCAATGATTATAAGAAATTATCACTCTGTGATAATTATTTGTCATAAACAAATGTAGTGTTAGATTTTTTTAATGACTCTACTAGTACAACTATTGGCATCATCGTCTTGCACATTCGTTTGGGTCCTCATACCCTTTTTGAGTTATTTTATGTTGTAGAGGGTGAATTCCATTACAACATACTTCTTGGGTGACCATGGATACATGTTATGGCATGTGTACCTTTCATATTGCATCATTGTGTTAAGTTTGAATACAATGGTCAAGTTCATGTCATTCCTAGTGACCCAAATCCATTTAAGACATGTAACGTGACCTATAGCCCAAATGATGTTATTATTCCTTTCAACACATCATCACCTCCATAACCCACTTCTGAAGCCTCTACAAATTTTGCTACCCCATACACACCTATACCAACTACATAGGTTCCTAACAAGGATCCCATGGAGGAAACCTTCAAGTGATTATCACTTGGTGAATATCATTTGTTAACTCTCGACATGTTCCATACCCCTCAAGAGTATGGAAAAACTCACATGAGTGTCAACTATGATCTTTGTATTGGTATGATCATCCCATATGGTCCAATCCATCTCAAAACCAACTTCACATATTAGGGAATTGATCAATATCTTGTCATGGGTAATTCATCCTTTTCACCCCAAAAGTTTAACTGTGACTTTTCCTTCTTAAGCAAGCCTAGATTTGTCCATACTTATCTCTATAGGTGTGCTTGGAAAGTTTTTGGTTGAGGACATTATGAGTAAGGTGCTCAAACGTACATTCAATACCCTACCCATCAAACCATTGATAATGCCAAACAAAGGCATGGCATTAGTTATGTTGACCAAACTCAATCCATTAATACTTCTTCTATTCCCATTATTGAAGAACCTATATCTCCTTCTAACTCCTCTTCTCTATTATCACCCACTAAATTGGAGGTATCTATACCTCCTAATTTTTTTTTAATAAATGTCATTCATTTGGGCTCCCTTACCCATCACCAGGGTAGGGAAACATGGTCTTTTCCTCTCATACATCCTCACATGATCGATGAGGATTCTCCCATAATTAACACCATCTCTTGTGTAACTAATGATGACATTCTTACCTATATGGGTGCCATTAATTCCTACATCAAATGATCACTCCCTTCTGAGACACAAGTTATGTTAAACAAATCAACCATCGACATTAATTTGTCTTCTCATGATGACCCTCATATTCTTAAAATATGCCAATCTCTAGATTATTTTGAACAAACTGACTAAACCACATTTCTTTATGACCATAGTAAGGCTTTTTCTTGGTCCTAGAAAGACATGGCTGGTATTGACCCCTCAATCATAACCCATAACATTATCACTAATTATGATGCTAAGCCAATTAAGTAAAAGCTTTGTAAAATGCATCATCATATTGCTCTCTTTATCAAGGATGAGCTCCAACACCTCCTCTCCATTAAATTCATCCAACCTATTGACTACCCATAATGGATTTCCAACATTGTACCTATTATGAAAACAATAGGGGGAATCCATATTTGCACTGACTACCGTGACCTCAACCTTACTTGTCTAAAGTATGACTTTCCATTACCAAGTATTGATCAAATTATTGATTTAATAGATGGCCATGAGATGTTATCACTTATGGATGAATTCTCAAGATATAATTAAATCCTAGTTGCCCTTGAGGATCAACACAAAACAACCTTTATCACCCCATGGGGAACTTTTCATTATTGAGTTATGCCCTTTGGACTGAAAAATGCTGGTGCTACTTATCAGCATGCTATGACTTATATCTTCCATTACTTCTTACACACAATTATGGAGGATTATGTCAATGACTTACTTGAGAAATCTAAACTTCATTAAGATCACTTGGGGGTCCTTAAAATCATTTTCACTCAACTTTAGTATAACATTTGAATCAATCTAAATAAATACATCTTTGGTGTTCTTTCTAAAAATATCTTAGGCTTTATCATCTCTCTTCAAGGTATTAAAGTTGACCCTACTAAGGTTCAGGCAATCCTTGAAATGCCTCCACCAACCACACTCAAACAACTCCATAACCTCTAAGGTAAACTCCAATCGATTCATCACTTTATCTCTCAACTATCAGATTATTGTCAACCTTTTCACGATCCTCTCAAAAATAAAATTCCTTTATATTTAGATAAAAATTGTGAGGAAGCCTTTGATGCACTCAAATGATATCTCCCTTCTCCACCCATCCTTATTCCACCTAAAGAGGACCAACCCTTCTATCTTTATATCTCTTTGACCAACCATTCTTTAGGAGCTATGATAACACATAGGGATGATCAACACCATGAGCAAGCACACTATTACATGAGCTAAATGCTTATTGACTAAGAAAATTGATACACTCATATCGAGAAGCTATGCTTTGCTTTGATATTTGCAACTTCTAAACTATGACATTACCTCCTCAAGGGAGTAGTCTACTTTTTTACCTCCTCAAGGGAGTAGTCTATGTCATCACTCACACTGACCCTCTCAAATACATGCACTCTAAACCTTACCACAGCTAATGCATCACTCAGTGGCTTATGCTTCTAGATGAATTCAATTTGGAATTCATCTAATAAAAGTCCATCAAAGGGCAAACCATCACTAACCAACTAACTATCATTCCTCTCCTTGATAGGCAACCCTCAAATCTTGAATTCCTTAACAAGTCTATCACTACGATTTCTACTGATGATATCATCTATCAAATGATGATGTTATTTGATGGGTCTAAATTTCAAAATGGTGGGGGAGTGGGGGTTATCCTCATCCCTCTTAACAGTGAGATGATGCCTTTATCATTTAAACTAGACTTTGACTGCACCAACAACATGGCCAAATATAAAGCCTTAATTTTAGGGCTTCAAATGGTTATCTTCTTAGGAATAAAATCTATAACCATTTTTGGTGACTCACAATTAGTCATCAACCAAGTCAATGGTTCTTATCTATGCAAGAATGAGACTCTACAATGGTATAAACATCATGTAGATACCTTATTAAAATCATTTGACCATTACCTTTTATAGACTGTTCCTCACTCAACCAACAAGTTTTTAGACACAATAGCTTCTTTAGCCTCCCACATAACCTCTTCCTCCTCTTCCTCCAAAATCTATGTCATTATACATCACCTAACTTTTCCTTCTTATATTTCCTCCAACATCCTCTTTGTGGGGAATATCACTAATGATCCACATGACTTGTGGTATACTCAACTCATAGATTACCTCTCTTACTCTATTACTTCTCTTGACCTCTCCCACAATTCATGGCATTCATTCATAAAGGGTGTTGCACGTTACACTATGCTAGGGGGACTTCTCTACAAATGAGGTTTTGATGGTCTCCTCCTTTGATGTCTCACTAGTAAAGAGATTCCCTTTGATATTAAGGAGTTTCATGATGGGATTTATGGTGGTCATTTTAATGATCATGAAATTTATAAACATCTCCTTCACCTTGGCTATTATTGGCCAACACTCTCTCATGATTGTATTGACTATGTTAGACGTTGTCTCAAATGTCAAAAACATGCCAAACTATTTCATGTTCTTAGTCATGCCTTACAAGTTGCTAAGGACTTTTGGCCCTTCTCTTAATGGGTTTTAGACTTAATTATTGAGATTAACCCCCATTTCTCTCTTCATCATTGATCAATCATAACAACAACATAATACTTCACTAAGTGGGTTGAGGCCATTCCTCTCATATCCACTATGGTTGATAAAATCATTGAATTTATCAACCATCATATCATATGTTTTTTTGGTGTACCTTACAAAATCATAACTAAAAATTGTAAATCTTTCAAAAACAAGATTGTCTAACAACTTTGTGATGCCTTTGATATCAAACTCAGCTTCTCTTCACCCTATTTACCATGAGCCAATGGGCAAGCTGAAGCCTCTAACAAAACTTTGACCAAAATCTTTATGAAAGTGGCTAATTTTGCTGGCAAGGATTGGAATATTCAAATCCCCTATAATTTATGGGCTTACTATACTAGCATTCACACCTTTACAAGAGCTACACCTTTCTCCTTGGTCTATGGGATAGAAGTTGTTTCACCCCTTGAAGTCTAAATTCCTTCCCTTAGGATTTCACTACAAGAAATTCTAACTAATGATGAATTTCACTAAGAATGTTTGGCTCAACTTGAGCTACTTGATGAATGTCATCTCATAGCCCTTAACCATCTCCACATCTACCAAGAGTGTATCAAACATGCCTATGACAAAAACCTTAAAGATCATGATTTCAATATTGGAGATCTTGTCTTAAAGAAAAATCAACATATGACTCACTTGGAAAAGAGAAAATGGGGCAAGTTTTCTCCCAATTGGCTAAGACCCTACATTATAACTCATAAATATGGCTCTATAGCTTATCTCTTGTCTTCTCTCGAAGGATGACCAAAACTTGAACCTCTAAATGCATTGCATTTATTACCATTATTTTGTTAATTAAGTGACACTTTACCTTGTGTTTAACTTAAGCTCATCTATTGAGCAAACCCACTATATTCATATTCTTTTCACTTTACCCTTATTCCTCCACACTTATTTAACCTATGAAGTGTTTTGGTTTTCTCCCAAAATGTGGAAAACCTATAAGCCTTTATAGACTTGTCCATGACTAAAGTAACAAAAAGACTCAAAAAAGCAAAATCAAAAGAAAATAATATGGGATACATCAACTAATCCAAATCATGCCTAGCTCTTAAAAAAGTAGACTACTCCCTTGAAGGATAGTTACATTCAAATAAACTTCTCTCTTGAAGGACAACTATTAAAAACCATCAAAATAAAAAACACTAGACCATACTCTTGAAGGATAGTTACATTCAAATAAACTTCTCTCTTGAAGGACAACTATTAAAAACCATCAAAATAAAAAACACTAGACCATACTCTTGAAGGATAGTTACATTCAAATAAACTTCTCTCTTGAAGGACAACTATTAAAAACCATCAAAATAAAAAATACTAGACCATACTCTTGAAGGATAGTTACATTCAAATAAACTTCTCTCTTGAAGGACAACTATTAAAAACCATCAAAATAAAAAACACTAGACCATACTCTTGAAGGATGGCTAAGTCAAAAAACCACTATCAAAGGAAAACATGATTCAAAACCTTCCCTATTGATCATATTCATCCCATTTTGAGCTTCCCACAATGATTAACTTACACAACAAAGTCAAAAACAAATAAAAAAGAAAAAAATAAACATAATAACTTTATGTCATGGACTTGTCTATAGTCACTCTCGGGAAACCCACAAATGGGGCATGCCATTATTACTCCAAATTTTATGCTACCTCACTACTCCTATTCCATTTTACAACCTCTTTCCCTCAAAAACATATTTTCAAGGGACTTTGAGCTTACTTAACACAAGGTGATAACCACACTTTTCTAACTAACAAATGGTTAACTAATGCAATGCATAAAAAGGTTCAAATTTTAGAGCCTATTTACATTTTTATTTTGGTTTGTGTCAATAATGAGCACCTTGTCTCTCTCTTTTACCTTTCACTTCACATGTTGAATTTTCTTCTATAGATACATTTTCCAATAGAATAACTCACCATCTCAACTCATAAACATAACAACTCTAAATCTTACACCTCCCCAAAAACCAATGCCTAAAACCAATCATTTTTAGTATATACCATCACATATATGAGACAATGCTAAAAATGTGACATGACCACCATTTTCCTAACTAACAACAAATATGAATAATGTCACAATGCCCAAAACCATCACTTATGCATACACCATCACATATGGAAAATGAAGAAACCAAACAAACTTGACCAACACATTCATTTTTAGTATACACCCAATCACATATATGGAAGGTACTAAGAATGCAACTTAACCATCATTTTCCTAAAAACTAATACATAGGAAACAGATCAAGATCAAACCACTCATTTTTAGTATGAAACCAATCACATATATGGTAAATACTAAAAATGCACTTGAACCATAATTTCCTAAATACCAATACATAGGAAATAAACCATGACCAAAATATCTATTTTTAGTATAAACCATCACATAGGGAGCATGCAAAAAATAGAAATTAACCAAGCATATACCATTTCACATATAGAAAGTGATAAACCTTTATCTCATTAACACAACCATTTCATTTTATGCATATACCATCACATATGGGAAAGCTAAACATGAAAATATCATTTACTATGCATATGCCATCACATACATGGAAGTGCTAATAAACCAACATCATCATAATATCAATATCATAAACATTCATCCAAAAACATAAACATATACATGAAAATAACATTTATATCATCATCACATCAAATAAAACATCTCATCATATATATATTTGTGCTGAATCAATATACATCATATACAAATATCAATATCTCTCATCTCTCTCTCATATACATCTCACATCATCAGCTCACAGGCTGGTATATATATAAAAAATTAATAAATATGAAAATATCTCTCAAAATTAGGGTCAACATGGCCTCCTCAAAATAATGATAGATGAGATGAGGCAATGTCACTACCACCCTTTCCCTATCTATGTCTCCACACATTAGAAACTGAGATCCATGTCTCTAACCACTCTTGCTCACTAAACTCTACAAATCTAAGAATCTATAGAAACTCATGGATTACCCTCTCATTATATGCAATATTATCTAGTGCAATGTTGTATCTCATAAGAGATATGGTCTATGGAGGACCCATGGCACCTACCTATCTTGCTACCTATGGAGGAGAAGGAGGAACAACTATTAATGCTCATGTGGCTGACCTCAACTAATCTCTCTCTCTTATCAATGAGGTCACTCATCCCTGTAGACTAACCACCTAAATCTAAAGATGGCCCACCTAACCATATAACCATAGGACCTTTGCCTGTGAGGAATCCTATGAAAGGACTACAACATCTCTCTCCTATGTGGCCATGTCCCTAGCATATAATGTTGTATCCCTCTCTAGAACTATAGCATCTCTAGCTTGTAGGGTTGCATCTCTTACCTGAATAGCAACATCTCTAGCCTATAATGCCACATATCTATCCTAAATCATAGCATCCCTAGCCTACATGGCCTTATCCCTCTCTTATATGGCCATGTCTCTAGTCTGTAAAGTAGCATCTCTCTCATATGCCAAACCCTACATCTATGGAGCTAACCTCCTAACTGGTAAAACTGGGTATAGTCCTTCCCACCATGCTTAGTATGCCCTAGTGCATCTAGCATCAACCACATCTACACCTACTAGTAGCTCCTCAAAATTAGGTCCATCTATCTCTAATGGCAAAGGGAGTGGTACCTCAATGTCATCATGCCTATATCTAGGGAAATTAGGTGGAACATCTTGCATAAGACTGAGCTATCTCCTTGTGCCATGGGTATCATCTTGAGCAACCTTGCTCTATTACCTTTGACTCATAGTGTGCTCTGTATCCCAATGAGCTCCTTCCCCTGACTTCTAAAAATTGGATACATCAATTAGGGGTATCAGATAATATCTCCTAGACTTAAGCCATCTAATAGCCCTCTGTAGTGTGTGATATCCCACACAATGCCATCAACTCGTGTATATGCCATGGCCTCTCACCATCATCTAAACTTGGCTTTAAATCCCACTATAATCATGGATGGCAGTCCTAGTAGCCATGTAACTATGATGTGCTCATATACCCAACAATATAATAGGTGCCCAACACATAAACTATAACATTTATTTATGCAAACTCCACAACTCTCTATATAACTGAGCCAAGTATACAAGCCCCCATGCAAAAACTATCCTCTACTCTATCATCTAAGCTAGGACCCCTATCAAGGTGATCAGAAATCTACCACCATCTACATTTGGTAGTGAATACATCATGATGTTGATCATCTTTAGGATGCTAAGATTATGCTCCTCCTCATCCATAAAAAATAGAGGCTCATAAGTGAATGATGCTAAGTGATATGTAACCTCACTCACATGCTCATTAAATAATGACACCATATGGATGTCATGCTCCTCCCTCATACACATAAAAAGCTGCTCACCCTATAGTGGTAATCTAAGGATCCTATATACATCCTCTATGTGATTGTCATCTCACTAGTTAGCAGGTGAAAGGTGTTGGTGGTATGGTCCCACCTCTCAATCAACATGATCATCAAGCTGACATCTCAAGTGACCTAATAATACTGCCAAACTCTACCAAGACCAACTATAGCCATGTGGTCCCACTTATCTTCTAACACATCTCTCTTGATCCTAGTCAAGAGTGTCAAAAGGTCTCTCAGGGTCAACTCATGCCTCGCTTGTAACCACAAACACATAAAATTAATCAATAAACCTTTCTAACCACTTCCCTAACCATTTTCCTGATCCCATGGGAGAACTACATTATCTTGAGGCCCTATTGGGCTATGTAGGTACCACTCAGTAGACATGGGGTCTTTTAAGGCTAGCTCAACCATCTACCCACCTAACTATCTAACCTATCCCTTTTTACCCAAGGTCTTATGACGTATCTCTCTTAAACTAGGCCTTTTAGCCAATTTCTCATTATTTAATTGAGTTAAATCTACTCTATGCCACATGATTTGCCTATTCCCTAAGGCCTCATAGATTTTAAACTCTTTTTCTCCCCATTTTTACCATTTTTACTTTAATAAGGCTACTGATGTCAGTCACTTATCAATGGATATCGGTGCTTAGACTACATCTGTCAGTGCACAACACATCGATGTTGGTGCCTTTACCACCGATATTAGTAAGAATACCTTAATCAATGTTGGTGGACTACTATTGATGTTGAAAATGGGTTAAAATATAGGGCCAAACCCCACCCATTACCCATTTTTAATTTTAACCCCAAATTACCCTAAAACCCACCCAAATAAGCCTAAACATGCTCCTAACTCCCCACTACCCACCCACTACTCACTAACAATCTATTACACCCCCACTCAACTCAAATCAACAAAATTACCAAAAAACACAAACTAAAGGTTTAAAGGACCTTACCTCATCTCTCTACCTCTATCGAGTTGGGATGACTGGTGCCTATGATACCATGCCTTTAGCTAGGTCTTCACCTCATCCTGCCATTTGCTCAACTTTTTTGGCTTTTTCTTGCTATCTGACCAATCAACATGATAATGAAATTATTTGGCTACCTAGCCCCTTTTTATCAATCTTGGTCAACTACTAACATCAACCATTCGTGCCTTAGGCCACAGACATCAACCACTTTACCACTGACATCAGTATATGTAATGAATCGCTACACCAAAACCTCGAGGCATTAGTGAAGTCTACCCACTAGGACCATAACATCCCACAACACTTTTGAAGTCTAAACTCTGGGCTAGATTTGCACCTGTACCACTAGTATTCCCTGCATGTACGAGCCCCAGATGAACACTACCATGCCAGCGTAGCCACTCGCTCTATGACTTGAACCTGGGTAGAGGCTCTGATACCACATGTACTGAACCACTACACTAAAACCTTGAGGCATTAGTGAAGTCTGCCCACCAGGACCATAACAATATAACACTACTGATGTTAGTACCATGTAATAGCATTTTAGTGCTTTCAAATCACTTTTATAGTCCCTTCTTCATTCTAGGGCAACATTGCTCATAGCTTACCTTTACAAACTTAACCATGGGGATCATTTTCATCTCCACTCATGCCAACTATTACCCAAACACATGTTTCATTATGCACCCACTCATTACATCTAAGTTTGGTGTCTTGATCATTCATGCCATCTAGTACACATTGATAATACCTTACATGTATGACTATCAATTGATTTGGATCACCACTAACTAATCCTATCACCTGTGACCTATTGTGTTTTTAGGGGCACTTCCTACCTCAGATATGAGGAACACATTTTACTATTAAAGCTATAGTTTTGGTTGATCCTCCTTCTCAACTATCACTAACAAGCTATGCCTTAGTAATTTTAACCAAAATCCTCCATGATCACACCTGTTTTCAACTTGTCAACACAAATTTTTAGTACTATATGACCATGACATCATCTCTACACTACTAACCCACAACCAACCAATCTCATTTACTCCTTATCAAATCGGTCACCAATTTTGGGTTTTTCCCAATCAGCTCCCATTTTGAGGGGGAGGATATCACACCCCATGCCTAGACCACTCAACTTTAATTTTTGTCTTGCAAATTGCTGGCACAACTTACCAAGAAAAAAAGGGGAAAATGTAGACACCAAAATTATATTACACATATGTATAATGTGTTGTGTTGAAACCCCCCTTAGACCCCCTTTATAACAAGTCTTCCTAACCCATGCCTTTACCCCACACATTTAATTAATTAATTATTATTAATTAAATATTCCTTGTGCCACCTAACCCAAGACCAATTCTCCCCTTGTGAATCAACACTAGACTTAGTCTCTCACAAATAATTACTTCTTACCCTATTAACCAATTTCTCACCAATTACCTTATACCCAACCTCGCATATTAACCATTTCTTAATGGGTGTCACACTTGACATGGAGAAATAGAAGAAAAGAGCTAAAAATATCCTTTTTGAACTATTCTTATGCCACCAACATTGATCAGACCTCGATCGACATTGGTCAATCTAAGATTGATGTTGATGGGATCGTCGACATCAGTTACTTAAGCAACATTCTAAAGCCATTTTGGATCCCCCCACAAACATTCTCTCTCTCAATAAAAACTCACTCAAGAGATTTAAATTATTCTTAACAAGATTTTGGTGATTATCCACTGTAATCAAGCTCATAACTTCTTTGTACTAGTCAAAAATTGAACCAAAATTGATCCATTATGCAAAGTTCTCAAACTATGGTGTACAGGCAACACACACTCATCACTATTTGGTTAGTCACCTTAACAAAGTTTTATCAAGATTATTTCTTTAGGTACTTATATCATTTAAGCATCCCTATGTTCTATGAATTCTAATTATTTCTAATTAGCATTTACACAAGTCCCATCCATCCCTGAGGAGGAGTTACAAAAATACTTCATCTCCATACCTCTACCTTAACCAAACCAAACTCCTCACCCAGACTTCTTACCATCTCTCTAACCCCTCATATGACTCTTTTCCAACCCTATTAACCTATAAAATATCCTTCCCTACACTCAAGAAATCCTTCTATGAATTTTTGACTCTATTTTCCCTACCGACATCAATTATCCTACCAACATTGATCACATTGCCACTACCGACATCATTTATCTTATTGATGTTGGTGGCTGCCCTTTTAACCAAATCACCCTGAATCAACCTAAACAACCCTCTAATAAACTAAAATTGTATTTTTCTTTCTCTATGATACTGACTACTATACATAGGTTATACAAAAGGTATATGCAACTCTCTCTCTCTCTCTCTCTCTAGTTTACTTTGTCATTTCATTTTTGACTCTTTGTATTAAATAGTGGATTGTCATCCCCTAAGAAGTTTGTCACTTCCTGGAATAAACAAGTTACTTGGTAGCCCACTCACCAACCTACTAACAAATATTTTGTGGTAGTGTGTTCTTACTTGTAGGTGGTCCACCCTAACCAAAGAGGAGTTCCTGACTTTGTCTAGATATAGTGCATGTCAATCTGGGTACATATAATCACTAATCCCCAACTTTTCTTCCTCTATTTATCACTTCTTAAATTTAATCAGAAATAATTGAAACAAGTGGTTAATTTATATATCTACTATTAGCAGTGTTGGTAGAGATGTTGGGTAGGATAGTGTTAGGGTAGGCTCCTATTCTTTTGGTTCATATTTATAAGGAGCTATGGGGATTTTGATCTTACTGATGTTATAGGATCAATGTTGCATTTATTCTCCATTATTAGGCATACAAGCACATTAGGGTGTTGAGGCCACTAGGACTACTATTGATGCTTAAAATTTGTGCTTGATCTTAATCAACAACAATGGGAAGTTTCAAGCTATGGGATGTTACGGCTTAAAACAACCTCCAGATTTTAGAGAAGTTGGTCTCTTCTTTTGTATCAAGTATTGGGGGAAATGGGATAGGAAATTAAATAGAAATGCAAATGCAAGAATTGAAACCTAACTATGGTGATGTGCTTGAGTATAATCCTAATCCTAACCTGAGCACAGTGAGACTATATTTAGGATTCAGTTACATTTAAGAGTAGACAAGTGCATGATCAATGTAAAAGATTGAAATAATAGAAACAGAGGCTCATAACAGAGACTTATTTTGCTGAGATACAAAAAATGTCAACAAAGGCATAGTGCTCAATCTTCTTGTAAGAATCTTCCAATCACATAAGAGGCACAGAAATCACGTACAGTTATGTAGAACTTCTGATTCAAGAAAATAAGACAAAAGTAAATGACATTCCTGATTACAACTTTAAAAAATCTACAGTATATAAATAAATTTGTAAATGACACAGATAATATCAACAAATGCATAGAGTTCAATCTTCTTAATTCATTTAGCCACATAAAAGGCACAGAAACATGCACAGTTACATCAACTTTACAACTCAAGAAAATGAGACAAAAGCAAATGATACTACTTACACAAAACTCTAGAAAATATAAAACTCTAGAAAAGTCCCCCTTCTTTTTTTTTGGCAAACTGATCCTCTTCTTTTATAGCCTCAAATGTCTCCTTCCATCATCCCTTTTCCTACATAATTCTACTCCATCCTTCACTCACAGGGGACAAATAGACAGTGCTTTTAATGCCTTAGATGTATCTTGGTCTTATCAAGAAGGCCCATGTGGAGTGGGGTGGCTATTCTGACTGTGGTGTGTCGATTCATGTCGAGTACCTCTTCTCGCACCTAAATTTCCTCATTCTATCACCTGCTTAGCCGCACAACTATCCATTCTACTTCTACTTATAGGGGACAAACATACGGCCCTTTTAATATTTGTAGGCTCCAAAAATCTACCTGGTGAATTGTTCCATCTACAAGAAATAACTCCTATTGAGTTTCCCTCCATCTTGCTTTGCTATAATAGATACATGAAACACTCTATTCTATTAAAATGGGAGAGGACACTTAGTCAATTTCTTGAAATTCTCTTTGTCACTTAGAAGGCACTAGAGAATGACACTTGGCACTTTCTTCCTAATTTATCAAAGACACGTGGCTCTCTCCACTTCTCTTTAGCTATGCTATAGAATTATTCGAGGCACATATTAGGCTCCTCCAAATGTTGACACTTGGTAGCTTCCATAGACCTTTGAAATAACACCCAGGACCCACCACAATTTTATTCAACAATGAAGCTTGAAAATGATCTCTCAAAAGTTGACACTTGGCGGCCTCCACTGCTCTCAAGAAGATATGTGGCATCTTCTGCTTCTCTTACTAGGGGTATGTGGTGTCTTCTGATTCTTCTTGGAATGGAGTGGAAAGGGGCTCAAAAAGTGACATTTGGCAGCCTCCACTCATCTTCAACACTTAAACAAAATGAAACAAACACCCTACTACCTTCTAAAAGGGTACTTGACCCATTTGGTCTTTGGGACACTCCCTCGAACTACTCAATGAACCAAAATGGTTCAATGGTTCAACGGTTTAACACTGCATGCCATTTACATGTTAACCAAGGTATTGAACCAAAAATGTTGAACCAAGGCATTAAACTGACTATTTCTTAGATGCCAACACATGGTGACTTCTGCTTACCTCTAAAAAGTAGTCTAGGGCCTTCCATGACTACCACCTGGCACTTTTTGCTTCTTCTTGCTATTTAGCTTGTTGAAAACCTTTGCCAAAAATATAATGGAATGTGAGTGCCAACACGTGATTCATTCCGCTGAGTTGCCATTAGATACATGGCATGATCCATAGCTCTCTTGAAAATTAGGAAAGGTGCCTCAGACGACTCCACTTGGCTCATTCGGTAACTCAAAAAGTGACACTTGGCAGCTTCCACTACCCTTCGACACTCAGGCAAAAAATGAATCAAAATAAACAAACCCACCCTCTATTTTAAATCTTCTACTACCACAACCAAGGTATGCGGGAACAAAACTACAACACGACTAAGAATTAGAGTACAACGTAGAGTAAAAATTTTACTCTACAGTTACTGGCGACTGCCAGGACTTTTGAGCTTGCTCAAAAATAAAACTCCACCCTCTGCTAGATCAAAATTGTGAAACTTACAGCTTCAAAAGAGCTGTCGGTTATGTGTTTAAAACACTTATTTAAAAGAAAAGCAAGAAAACAACAAAACCAATGTGAGAAAGGGAAACTATCTAACTATAATACATTAGAGACCCAAGTCAATTGAAATGCTTCAAATAGATTCCATTTAGAGGAATCTCTTCAGGTTCTCCTTCCATTGACTCTAGCTTGAATGAATTCTTTTGCTTGCACGTGCAAATTTTATATGGGCCAATCTATAATGCTTCAAATTTGGTATGCTGACCTGACTTGGCGGCCCTTGCATCCCATTTCAAAATGATTGAGCCTACTTCAAAATTAGGATTCAAAGTCCTTTTATCAAAATAGTTCTTGACCATTCCTTGATGCTTAATCAATGAATCATGGGCTATATCCCTCTTTTCTTGAACTTCCAAAAGTTCTGTGAGTCTGACCTGCATGGGGCCATTTTCTTCAATTTCAATTTGTTTGATCAGTTGGAGAGTAGGGATTTCCAAGCTTAAGGGAATCACAATAGACTTTCCATATACCAATTCATATGGGGACATTTCGATCACTTTCTTAGGCATGATTCTATCAACCCATAGTGCTAGATTAAACACTTTATGCCACTCTTTGTGATGATCAGCCCCTACTCTTTTGATGAGTCTTATTAGGTTCTTGTTGGTTGACTTTGCCAGGCCATTACCCTAAGGGTAATAGTTAGATGAAGTTTTCAGATATATTCCATGTTTCAAGGCAAAGTCAGACACTTTAGACCCCAAGAATGCTTTAGCATTATCTAAAATTATGGTGTGAGGAGCCCCAAAGTGAGTAGTGATACTCCCTATAAATTCTAGGATCACATTCTCTGTTGCTTCCTTAAGTGGGACTGCTTCGGTCCATCTAGTGAAATAGTCTGTGGGAGTTAATATCCATTTGTGACCCATACTGGACACTGGATTTATCATTCCAATGAAGTTAAGACCCCATTGAGCAAAAGGTTCATCCACAATTATAGGACTGAGGGGCATGGCTGCATTCCTCCTCATCCCCATATAATATTGGTAGGATTGACATTTTCTAACCAAATGATAATAATCTACAAATAAAGTAGGCAAGAAATATCCTACCTCACTTATCTTTATGGCTGTGGTCTTTGTAGAAAAATGCCCCCTGATACTCCATGATGCATTTCATGTAGTATTCTCTTAGCTTCAGCCTGTTCTACGCATCTTAACAATTTTCTATCAGATTCCTTCTAAAAAGGACTTGTTTAATTAAAACAAAATGAACTCCCTGTATCTTATAATATCTCCTCTTATTTTGAGGGAGTTCTCTCGAATAAATCCCATTTTTCATGAAATGAATCCTGCTAGCGACCCAAGATTCCTGATCAACCTCTTATAATTTCAGCACCGTCTCTGTCTCTCCTTCTACATCTACTTCCTCAGGTAACATCTTTTCAAGCTCTTGGGTTATATATTGGCATAGACCCCTACCTCTGAATGGCTTGGTGGGTCTAACCTCTACATCATATTCAAGGATCTTAGTGATTCAATTAGCTCTTTTCTAAGTGATTTCTCCCTCCATGATGTATTCCCTGACACTTGGGTGAGCTACAAGTATCAGAATTTTATTCCCTGATATCATATGCCTAAATTTCTTTAGGGATTTTACCATGGCATAGGCTTGTATTTCCACAAAATTGTACCTAGTCTCATAATCTCTGAGAGTTCTTGAGAAAAAGGCTATTGGGTGTTCCCCCTCCAGCCTGTCATTCTTTTGAGTCAAGACGGTAGCAATACTTGACTCTCCTCCATAGACATACATTACAAAGGGCTTGAAAAAATATGGGTCTTTAAGCACTAGGGCTACTGAGATAGCCTTTTTGACCTCTTCAAAGGCTTGCCTTCCTTTTGTAGTCCACTTGAAGACCAGGTCTTTTTTAGCAAGAGTGTCATTGGTCTAACCAAGCCTACAAAATTAGATATGAATTTACTGACAAAATTGATCTTCCCTAAAAAGGACTGGACTGCCTTTTTATTTATTGGAAGAGGTAGGTTCATTATAGCTATGATCCTCTTGGGATCTATAGAAACTCCTTCTTTAGATACTACATGTCCCAAAAGTTTGCCCTGAGGTACAATAAAGATGCATTTCTTGGGATTCAATGATATCCCAAAATCTTGACATTTCTTGAAGACAGATTCTAAATGATCAAAATGATCATCAGCATTTTTTGAAAAAATAGTGAGGTCATCCAGATAGACCAAGATAATATTATTTATAAGCTCCCCAAAGGCTATATCCATGGCTCTTTGGAAGGTGGCTCCTGTATTTGATAAGCCGAATGGCATCTTTGCGTAGGCAAATGTTTCTCATTTGGTAGTGGAAGCAGTTTTGTACTGCTCTTCCTTAGCTAGCCAAATCTAATTATATCCAAAGAAACCATCAAGTAAAGAAAACCTCTCTGATCTAGCCACAATTTTTATAATTTATTCCATGGAGGGCAAGGGATAGTGGTCTTTTAGAGATGCTCTATTTAGATCTCTAGAATCTACACATAGTCTTACATCTCCATTCTTTTTCCTAACTGGGACTAGATTTGATACCCAGGTTGAGTGCTTGATTAGAAATATTATTTTAGAATCTAAAAGTTTTTGTAACTCATCTACCATTAGAGGATTGATCCTTGGATTTATTGGCCTCTATTTCTATCTGATGGGCTTGGATCCTTCAGTCAATTCTATTGTGTGCTGGATAATGTCTCTATTGTATCCATGAAGGTCTTCATAGCTCCAAGCTATGACTCTATCATATCTCTAACACAACTCGATTAGTCTTTCCTTCTCTTCTTTAGTTGCAGAATTCCCAACTTTTAGCCTTTTCCCTTCACTCACCTCTACTTCAGAATAGTTTGCTTTATCTACCTGAAACCTTTTCTTTTCTAGGTTTACATCCTCTAGGTCAAACAAGTTTTCTAAGGTGATCAATCCCTTAGGGAGCTTATTAGTCCTCAATTGTATAATCTGATCACCATACACCTCTTCAATTTTGGTTTACAACTGATCAGCAAACTCATCTAATTGTTGTAAGAAAGAGACTAGCTGAGCATCATTTTCGAACACTTGCCAATTTTCATCATTGTCTATGATGGTCGACCTCACTATAACTTTTATTGACTCGTTATTAACCAATAGGCCAGTTGCTAGGTTAAACTATGAGCTAATCTGAGCCATCTTATCAACCTCAAAGTTTTGACTTTTAGGGATTATCTCAATATTGAAAGCTTCAAAATCTTCTATCAAATCCCAAATCCTATGCCTGTAGGATTTCATTCTCACATTCTTAGCTGCTGCCTTTTCCTATATTTGCTTTACTACTAATTCTGAATCTCCTTTTACTTTTAGGTTCTTTATTCCCTTTTTCTTGGCTAACAGGAGCCCATGTACTAAAGATTCATACTCAACATCAATATTAGTGCAAGCAAATTGGAATTGGATAGCCCTTAAAATTTTATCACCATTTGGAGCAGTAAGACAAATTCCTACTCCAGCACCATGTTTACTTCTAGCCCCATCAAAATTCAAAGTCCAAACCTCTAAATCTTGAGCAGTAGGTGCCTCTTTCCTTATAAAATTTAGGATTACCTGGTCCTTGTCAAAAATAACATATGTGCCCAAACTAGTAGAGTCATAGTTCCCATATGGGTCACTATGCATCATAGCCAACAACTGGCTGTTTTCTTCTTCTTGATCATGCTCAGTCTAGTCGCCTAGCTCTTAAAAAAAAAATCCTTTTTTCTTTATTTAACATGGCATGATCTGCTTCAAATCTTGTTGTTGGTTTGTTGGTGATATGGTCTTTGGACAGTGGTTCAGATAGAATTTTCATCTTCAAACCATATCTAGTTTGTAGGATGAGGTGGGACTAGTCAAGAGACATATCCTCCTATTTTTCTTGTAAAGTCTCTAGATAAACATAAACCAAAAATAAGAGGTATATCTATGACAACTATATCTTGGTTGACAATTATGTTGGGACATGTGTATAACTGCAAGGGGAGTTGTTTAATTCTCCCTATGGTTTGCACTATTTTGCCATCTAGTTGCATAACTCCTTTTGCAAGGGGTTCATATTTTATTTTCAAAGCATCAGTTATTTGCTTGGGCATCACAGTTGTACTAGCTCTTGAATCTATCAATGCATTATGCAAGAGTTTATTTACAACTATCAGAGTCAAATAGAAAGGCTCTGGCTTGGATTTACTTACTTGTGCTGCATCATTTACAAAGGCTATTGTTTGATGAGGAACTGTATCTTTGAGCCTTTCTTTTCCAGCATGTCCTTCTTTGGTAATAGCACCTTTGGGCACTGCTTGCCCTTATAGAGCTTCTTGCAATAGTGTTTTCTATTCAGGAATAACCAAAATATTCTATATTGACACTTGTGTTGGAGTCTTCTTTAATTGATCCACCACATTGATTGGTCTCAAAGACTGAGTCTTTTGGACATAAGGATACCTCATTTTTTCTTGAATCTAGTTAGGAATCCCCTGATCTTGCACCGGCTAAGGTACTCTTTGTCTAACAACAATGTTCCTTTGCCCTTGAGATGGAGGATTATTGACTTGACCACTTACACTTTCAGGCTATTCCACCATTCTCCTCTTTGATCTAGTGTAATAATCAGATGCACCACTAGCCTTTGGGAGGTAGATGCTTCATTCAAGAAAATTACTTCTTCATCCTCAACCCATGAGAACAAAGCATGTTCTAAGGCTATTTCTTCTTCTTGTTGCAAGGACATTCCTTGCATCTGAGCCACTAGAACTAAATTCTGCATATCGGGAGACCGATAGGCTTGATTGTTACTGGTACTGGCAAATTGGCCATCCATTCTTCTCTACTCAGCCACCCTTTGTTGTAGATTGCCCCTAGGGTAATCTCTGGGTATATGAGCATCGTTGCAAGGGAAACACCAAGCATTAGTATCATCCACATAGTTATTCTAACCTAGAACCATCTCCCTATTTGAGTTGGGAGGAATGGTCTGTGAGGGCATGGGAACTGCAACTAATTGATTTGTTGGCTGATGGTTAGTTTGTTTTAGAAGACCTTGATATTGGTTTGGTTGGGATGAAAACTTGTTTCCTTAATAGCCTTGATAATGGGGCTTAGGGAAAGTATTCTGATACCTCTTGATATTAATCAACTCATTGGAAAATGTCCTCAGGATATTCTTGATATCATCCATCTCAGATGACTGAGTAAGGACAGGTTCTTTCACGGATGATTGAGGGTAAGTGTACATAGACATAGGTGGGCTTACTACTTTAAGAACTTCTTGAGGTAAGGGCAAGGAAATTTTTGGGAACATAGGCATGGGAGGCCTTGGAGGTAACTTTCCAACATTTATTAAATGATTCTCAGCTTTTACCGCATAGTCATAAGCCACTGGCAAGGTGTGTCCTCCCAGTGACTGAATCATAATAGATATATCTGAATATAAAGCCTTGAGATAGAATACTATGGCCATACCTGGTGGTGGTTTGGCTGTAGTAGGGATTTTGTCTTAAGTTTTTTGGAATCTGGTGTTGAATTCAGTCATGTCCTCCTGTGGTCCCCTTTGAATGGTGATTAACTGTTGTAAAAAAGAAGACTTATCAACCTTCTCTACAAATCTTTCAAAGAATAGATCTCCAAGTTGGTCCCATGTAGAGATGATATTTGGGGTCAAAGATTGATACCATTTTAAAGCCTTCCCTTTGAATGAAGTTGCTAATAACCTTATGGCCACATTTTGCTGTGTGACAACATGTATGGCGCAGACATCCGATACATCTTGAAGATGTTCTACAAGTGTTTTAGAGTCCTATCCACTAAACTTGGGTAGAGATTTTAGGGCATTTACTCGGATAGGATCCCAAACAACTATTGGTGTTGGGAGGATTAAGGGATACCAGTGTTCCAGCTTGCATAATTTCTTGGGAGTACAGGGGCTCCCATGTTTGGTACCGGTATAAACTGGTTAGCTCTTCTTGGACTAATTACCAGAGGTGGCAAAAGAATACCTAGATTTGTAGCAAATTGTGATCTGGTGACTGGTCCATAGCTCTGACTCCTTGTAGCTCTTTGGTTCATACGGTCTTGAAAGAATCCTCAAGACTGGTCCCACCGAGCGTGCCAAAAATTATTGATGCTTAAAATTTGTGCTTGATCTTAATCAACAACAATGGGAAGTTTCAAGTTGTGGGATATTGTGGCTTGAAACAACCTCCAAATTTTAGAGAAGCTGGTCTCTTCTTTTGTATCAAGTGTTGGGGGAAAAGGGATAGGAAATTAAATAGAAATGCAAATGCAAGAATTAAAACCTAACTATGGTGATACGCCTGAGTATAATCCTAATCCTAACCTGAGCACAATGAGACTATATGTAGGATTCAATTACATTTAAGAGCAGAAAAGTGCATGATCAATGTAAAAGATTGAAATAATAAAAATAGAGGCTCATAACAGAGACTTCTTTTGCTGAGATACAAAAAATGTCAACAAAGGCATAGTGTTCAATCTTCTTGTAAGAATCTTCCAATCACATAAGAGGTATAGAAATCACTTTCAGTTATATAGAACTTCTGATTCAAGAAAATGAGACAAAAGCAAATGACATTCTTGATTACAACTTCAAAAAATCTACAGTATAGACTACTTTTGTAAATGACACAGATAATATCAACAAAGGCATAGAGTTCAATCTTCTTAATTCATTCAACCACATAAAAGGCATAGAAACATGCACAATTACATCAACTTTACAACTCAAGAAAATGAGACAAAAGCAAATGATACTACTTAGTCAAAACTCTAGAAAATCTAAAACTCTAGAAAAGTCCCCCTTCTTTTTTTTTGGTAACCTGATCCTCTTCTTTTATAGCCTCAGATGTCTCCTTCCATCATCCCTTTTCTTGCATAATCTACTCTATCCTTCATCACAGGGGACAAATAGATGGCACTTTTGATGCCTTGGATGTATCTTGGTCTTATTAGGAAGGGCCATGCTAGAGCAGGGTGGCTATTCTGATTGTGGCATGTCGATTCATGTCAAGTACCTCCTCCTGTGCCTAAATATCCTCATTCTATCACCTGCTTAGCCACACAACTGTCCATTCTACTTTCACTTATAGGGGACAAATAGACGGCCCTTTTAATGTTTGCAAGCTCTAAAAACCTACCTGATGAACTGTTCCATCTACAAAAAATAACTCCTACCGAGTTTACCTCCATCTTGCTTTACTATAACAGATACATGGAACACTCTATTCTGTTAAAATGGGAAAGGACACTTAGTTGATTTCTTGAAATTCTCTTTATCACTTAGAAGGCACTGAAGAATGACACTTGGCACTTTCTGCCTGATTTATCGAAGACACATGGCTCTCTCCGCTTCTCTTTAGCTATGCTATAGAATTATTTGGGGCACATATTAGGCTCCTCTGGATGGTGACACTTGGCAGCTTCCACAGATCTTTAAAATAACACTCGAGACCCACCACAATTTTATTTGGCAATGAAGCTTGAAAATGATCTCTCAAAAGTTGACACTTGGCAGCCTCCACTGCTCTTAAGAAGATACGTGGCATCTTCTACTTCTCTTACTAGGGGTATGTGGCATCTTCCGCTTCTTCCTAGAATGGAGTGGAAAGGGGCTCAAAAAGTGACATTTGGTAGCCTCTGCTCATCTTCAACACTTAAACAAAATAAAATAAACACCCTAATACCTTCCAAAAGGGTACTTGACCCCTTTGGTCTTTGGGACACTTCCTTGAACTGCCCGATGAACCAAAATGGTTCAACGGTTCAACACTGTGCATCATTTATACATTAACCAAGGTATTGAACCAAGGCATTGAACCAACTATTGCTCAGATGTTGACACATGGTGACTTTTGCTTACCTCTAAAAAGTAGTCCAAGGCCTTCCGTGACTACCACTTGGAGATTTTTGCTTCTTCCTGATACTTAGCTTGTTGAAAACCTTTGCCAAAAATAGAATGGAATGTGGGTGCCGACACGTGATGTGTTTCACCGAGTTTCCATTGGATACATGGCGTGATCTATGGCTCTCTTGAAAATTAGGAAAGGTTCCTCAGATGACTCCACTTGGCTCATTTAGTAACTCAGAAAGTGACAATTGGTAGCTTCTGCTACCCTTCGACACTCAGGCAGAAAATGAATCAAAATAAACAAACCCGCGCTCTATTTCAAATCTTCTGCCGCCACAACCAAGGTATGAGGGAATAAAACTACAGTGCAACTAAGAATCAAAGTACAATGTAGAGTAAAAATTTTACTCTACAACTACCATAGGAGGGATACACCTAGGTACACTTCATAGTGGGCTTTATCTAGTGGAGGGAGATTATGCATTAACTAGAGTAGGTGGAGGTGTGAGGGACATTGACTAGTTTTGAGATGTATTGGAGGGTTTGGTTGTGGGTGATGTGATCTAGAAACCATATATGGGTTAGCCTAAGTGGGCCCTCTATAGCTATCACACTTTATCTTTGCAGAGCTAGAGGTGGGTTTATGGGAGGTGAGATGGTGAGATTGAGTTCATCCCATTTGATAGAGTTCAAAGGTAATTTGGTCTCATTTTTGGGATTTTGGCTCTTTTTTTGAGGTACATAAGGGAGGATGTGAAGTTTTTATTACCAAAGTTGTAGCCACAAGATGTAGTGCTAAATCATGAGGAGATTTTAGCTAGCACAATGATAGATGATGTTGGTTTTGTTGATTGATATATGTCATGGTATCAGGGCCTATATGTAGTAGCCAATTTTGGGTGGGATGATGGGGGTCATCAGGCTATGGATGTGGATCTAGCTAGTGGAGGTTCAGAGGTATAGGGATAAGATGAAATAGCACTAGTAACTACACAGGCATAAATTACAACCTTACAAGGATAGGTAGACACATTTCAAGTGAAGATCATGACATTATAAGGTCAGGTTGCTACCTTGATAGGGGAGAGATATCAAGTGAGGACCTCACTAGGATTGGTGACTTAGGAGAGGGATAACCTGAGGTAAAGGGTAGGAGAAATGAAAACTTTAGTAGGAGGGCCACAAAGTACAATTTCTATGACATGATACTTGGCCATAGTAAGGAGTTAAGATATTATGAGGCTATAGTGCTAGTATAGTGTCTAGAGTAGCCAAGATGGGGAGAGTACATGGTGAGTTTAACAAGTGGACTAGTTGTGGTGGTTTCAAGGTAGTGGGCCTCTATAGTGAGTGGACATACAAACATCCTAAGAGGATTGACATCAAATAGTAGTGTAGGTGCAGTAGGGGCTAGTGGTAATGGTGCCCCAAGGGCATGATATTATATATTTTGATATGTTGTATGTACATGATTTTGATACTAGCCTGTGTGCTAATGATGCAAGATGTACATGAGAGAGAGAGAGAGAGAGAGAGAGAGTGATTTATACATTATTACATGTATTATTGTTTTGATGGGCATGATGTATATGATGATTATGTTTTATGATGTTCATGTTTATAGATATTATGTATAGAGTTATTGTTGTGATCATGGTTTATGTTAATGCATATGAGATGTGGACTCTTTAGCTTAGGCATATGATGATGTTGGTTTATATTTTTTTCTGGTTTATGGATATGATGTTTATGATTATGGATGGTTTTAATTATGGCTATGATGGTATGTTTTTATAATTTAATTTTATATGATGAATTGTTGTGATGTGATGGTAAATGGATAGGATGATATTATAGATAGATAGATGATGTATGATGTGGTTCATGATGTTTTGATCATTGATAAATATATGATATAATTCATGGTGTTTTGATCATAAAGTTGTGTTCATAATTGATGTTTGTTTTTTATGATCATGGAGATGTAATGTGATTATGGTTAAGGATGTAATAAAAATACATAAAGTAAGTTAAATATAAGGAAAAAAATGAGAGTTATGAGACACATGTCTACATGAACCAATGATAGGAGGGTAAGGAAAAAAACATGATGCCTTTTCATTGGTAAGGACCTAAAAAAACTAAAGTTAGATTAGCTTAAAGAACATGAGCCTTTCAAATGCTTCGTATTAGCATGATTTGGTGGAAAAAAGGGTGTCTTGATCACATTATGTTAAGTAAGCTCATAATCTCTTGATTAAAACATGTTATAAAGGGGAGATAAGTGGTAGGTGAAAGGTAAATGGGTGGATAGGTAAGCTAACCTTATGTGGGTTAGTTTTCCCCTTCTATAGGTGACTTAAAAACCAAATTAGACAAGTCCAAATCTTAATTCTAGGTGTAGACTGATCAATGCGGGAAGTCTACTAATTGATATACATTAAAGCTAATTATAGATTTCTTGGGATTTTGATTTTTATATAAGGTCTTTTATTTATTGCTTTTCTTTTTGATAGGTTGTGAAGTTAATCGATACAGGAAGCTTTAAATGATTTCTTATAACCCATTTGAATTAGCCATCCTTTAAGGGAGTGGTCTAAGTTTGGGTTTGTATGTTTGGTAGATGTCCTTCAAGGGAGTAGTCTATTGTTTAAGAAATTTAGTTTTGTGTAGTTGTCCTTCAAGGGAGAAGTCTGCTATGCTAGAGATATGTGACCCAAGTAATATTTTGGTATCCCAATTATTTTCATGCCAGGTTTTAGACATGGATAAGTCTAATTAGGCTTAGAGGTTTACCTTTATGAGGGCAAAATTTTTAACACAATAAGGTGAATAATAGGTAAAAGGGTTCATTTTTTAAGACAAAAAATCATGAGATTCCATCTAATTAGAGATGAAAAGTATCCATGAGAACCATGACATGGGTAGAGCTATGGTACCCATATTTAGGATTAGGCTATGACTGTGATGAATAATTGCATGGTTCTATGTTGTAATTGATTATCCTCAAAGGGAGAGGAATAGGTGCGTGTGAGGGTGAAAATCTCGTAAATCATGGGATGAGCTTAAGTTAGACAAAAAAGTGAGTTTGATCTTTTTTTAACAAAATAAAGAACATAGATGTGAAGCTTTGATAGGTTTAGGTTTTGGTTTGCCCTTAAGAGAGGATAAATGGTAAGCTCTTGATCCATACTTATGGGTTATGATGTATGGTCCAAGCCAATTGAAAGCAAACTTACCTCTTTTGCTTTTCTCCATATTGGTTACATGTTGGTTTTCCTTTAATATGAGGTCTCTGATATTGAATTCTCATTATTTTAGGTGTTTATTGGTAGGCATGAAGATGATTAAGCACTAATAGGTGATGCTTGTCAAGTAGCTCAAGTTGTGCTAGATATTCTTGGTGATAGTCACTTTTAAAGATGATGTCCTATAGGGATTTGCAAAGAGAGGGAATCTGGACTTCAATAGGCAAGACTTCCTTTACTCTGAAGACTAGAGAGAAAAGGGGTAGCACCTATAGAAGTTCAAATTCTAGTGTGATAGGCTGATAAAGTGAAGGGAATGTGCAAGTGTCAATCTTGACGTAAATTATTGACTACTTTGGTCAAAATTTTGTTAAGGGTTTTGTTAGAGGCTTTCACTTGTCCATTTAATTATGGATGGTAAGGCAAGGAAAAGCTTAACTTAATGACAAATTCATCGTAGAGACTTGGAATTGATTATTCTTGACATATTTATTATTATCAGTAATGATCTTATAGGGAACATCAAAAAATAGATGATATGATGGTTGATGAAGTTGACAATCTTGTTGGCTTTAGTTGAGATGAGAAGAATGGCTTCCACCCACTTGGTGAAATACTAGGTGGTGGTAATGATGGATTGATGTCATTGTGAAGAATGAGGATTAATTTACTTAATGAGATCAAGTCCCCATTGTGAGAAGGGCCAATAGTCTTTGGATACTTGTAAGTCATGGGCAGGTGCATTATTTAAATTGGCTTGTTATTGAAATTTAACATACTTACATAATCACAACAATATTGGTTGAGGGTGGGCCAATAGTATCCATGGTAAAGGATATGTTTAACGATAGCTAAACCACTAAAGTGTATCCCATAAATTCCATCATACATTTCCTTGATAGCATGGGAAGCTTCATGACTATGTAGGCAATAGAGAAGGAGGCCATCAAAGCCATGCTTTTAAAGGTTTACCCCTAGTATGGTATAATGAGAGGTATTCTGAATAAAGGTTCTTCAAGAATAATATAGAGAGGTTGGGAGGAACAATACCGAGATTGAGGTAGTTAAAGGTTTAATCATACCATATGTCAAATAGAGATGCTTTCGCACTACATATGGTAGGATGGTCAAAATGGATATAAGATGGGGTGATAAAATGGTGGATGGTAATAAAGAGTTTAGATTTGGAAGGTTGAGATGGGATTTGGGAATCAAGGGAAGCCATTGTATCTACAAACTTATTGGTAGATTGAGGAACTAACTGGATAAGGCAATGATCAAATGATGATAAGAGTACATCTATAAATTGTTTGAAATTTTGCAGGACATCATTCATACATTAGTAGGATCCATTGATCTAGTTGAGCACAAGTTAGGAATCACCAAGACACTAATGGTTTTAATTCCCAAGGCTAGAGAAGTTTGGAGACCTATGACTAGGGATTTATACTCAACCACATTATTGGTGCATTCAAAGTCAAGTTTAAATGAAAGGGGAAGAGGTTCACCATTAAGGGGAATGAGGATCACTCTAGAACCCCCACCATATTGGAATTAAGAGCCATCGAAGAACATGGTCATTTCATTGGTGGGGTCCTCTTGCAAAAGAGTTATGATGGATTCATTCAGAAATGCAAGAGGAAATGGTTGGTTGTCTGGTAGAGGAGGTTCAACTAATTAGTCGGTAATGACTTACCCTTTAATTGACTTCTATTAAAGGAACTAAAGATAAAACATAGCTAGGATCATGAGCCACTTAGCCATACATTGGTTCTAGTATGGTTTAGAGTGCATGTACTTAAGTGGGTTAGTGTTATTGATGACATAGGTTTTGTGACTAAGAAGGTAATGATGAATTTTGGAAGCCACAAAGACTAAGGTGAGGCAAAGTTTCTTAGGGTGGGTATACTGAGTCGCATACTCTATAAGTGTGCAAATTATGTAATAGACAACTTGTTCTTTATGTTATTTATCATGGTGAGCATTGCCCCTAAGGAATGGCCAGTGGTAGAGATATACAAGTAGAAATTATGGTCTTCTTTAAGAGGGGTAAGAATAGGTGGATAAATAAACTATTATTTGGGTGAATCAAAGGCTTGTTGGTAGTCTTTGGTCCACTTAATAAATGTATCTTTCTTAAGAAGATGGTGAAAGGGTTGACATTTATCCAATAATTGAGAGATGAAGTGACAGATGGATTGGAACTTCCCCTGAAAGATATGGATTTGTTTGAGGTGGGTTAGAGGTGGCTTCTCTAAAATTTCTCTAAATTTGGTAGGGTCTACTTTGATTCCTTGAAGAGAGATGATAAAGACAAGAAGATTTCCAGAAAGGACCCCAAAAATACATTTGTTGGGGTTGAGTCTAATGTTGAAATAAATTAAGCATTTGAATATGATGGTGAGATTAGATAAGTGATCCTTGAAATGTTTATATTTGCCAAGGAGATCATCCACATAGTCCTTTATGATTTTATGGATTACATCATGGAATATGTAGGTCATTACACACTGGTATATTATGCTAGCATTCTTTAGACCAAATGGCATGACCCTATATCAAAAGGTTCACCATGGGGTTATGAAAGAATTTTTATATTGATCCATAAGGGAAATAAATATTTGATTATAGACCAAGAAACTATCCATGAGAGATAACAACTCGTGGCTAGTTGTAAGATCAACAAGTTGGTCAATGCTAGGAAAAGGAAAGTCATCCTTGGGGCAAGCAAGATTAAGGTCAAGAAAATTGATTCAAAGGAAAAGTACCCTTGTGGGTTTGGTAATGGGAATAATGTTAAAAATTCATTGAGGATAATTGATGGGTTGGATGAAGTCAACAGGTAAGAGGAATTGAAGATCTTCGTTGACTAGAAGGGCGATACAAGGGTGCATCTTGTGAAGCTTTTATCAAATAAGTTTAGCATCAAGATGGGTGACAATGTTATGGAGGGATGTAAAAGGGTGTCAATCTTGGGCATATCTTGATAAGACCAAGCAAATGCTATGCTTAGGTAATAAAGGAAAGAAGGGTAATCTTATTGCTTTGCAGAATCTAAGGATTGTCTAATCTTGACAATGTGAAGGTTATCCTAAGTACCCAAGTTAACATTGATGGTGGATTCATTCAACATTTTTTGGTTTTTAGGAGGAAGGGATTTATGGATAGAATAATCCCCCTCATCAAGGTAGGTGAGAATGGAATCATCATCCTAATGTTGGATGGTGTTGATGGTAGGAGAATCATTTTCTACCATATTGGGATGGATGAAAGGAAGATGTTTAGTTTGGTCATCCTTTTGATAAGTCAAGGGGCCCAAAATAATATTATTGATAAAAAAAATTAGGTGGGATGATATTGAAATCCTCTAAATTCAAAGGAGATGGGGTTGGTGAGGATGGGATATCCTCATTGATGGTGGAAATGGGTTTAGGTGAGGTGGTTGGTTCTTATAGTGGTATAAATTCAAGACCAAATAACTCATAAGGATTTTGGTTTTTGATTGTGGGTAACTTGTGAGGTCCATGCTCATAATGACATTGGCCAAATCCCTTCAAAGAACACCTATGAAGCTATAGCTTGGAAAATTATAGTTTGTCAAGATAGGAAAAGTCAAAGGTAAATGGTTATATGGTAGAGGTATCAGTGGAAAAAAGAAGTGGATGATCAAGTCCCCCATAGATTAAGTTGGTTTGATGGTTGAAAGGCCCAAAAGGAATGATGGTTCTAATGTTGGGGTTATAAATAGAATCATGGGTGGGGTTCCCATACTCTTGAGGAGTAGGGAAAGCATCCAAATATAGAAGATGATACTCCTGCAATAAGAGACATTGGAATGTGGGTTTCAAGGGGTACTCTACGAGGATCTAAGAAGAAGGGATATATGAGCCTGTTGAAGCTTCATCAATGGTAAGGGTGGAGGTAATGTTGGTTTTGGTTGGTCAGGTAGATGAAGAAGGAAGAAGAACATCTTTAGGTTAATATGTCATGTTGCATGAGGCAAAAGGACTAGGGTTAACTCTTATTGTAACATCTTGACCTTCATGCTCAAATTTGACACATCGATGTAAGGTATAAGGGACACAACTCATGGCATAGATTAAAGGGTGTCAAGGTAAAATGTTATATTAAAACTTGTCCTCTACAATTTAAAAGAGTTTGGGAATGGTGTGAGGTCTTGAGAGGATGTGGAGGATAACTATCCCCAAGGTAGTGGCCATAGTGTCATTAAAAGAGTGAAAGACTGTTGCAATTTTTGACATGATGTTCTTAGGCAATTAAAGTTGGTCATAGGCATGAGAGGAGATAATTTTGATATTATCTCCTCCATCAATCATTACCTTTTTGATGTAGGTTTGATTGATGTGTACATTAGTGAAGAGGGGAGTATCTAGATCTTTAGAATGGATAAAAATTATTTCCAAATCCTAGAAGGTGATAAAGGTAGAAAGATGAAGGGCTCTGATAAAGGATGTAAGAGGTTGATATATTCTAGTTGAACCTCTATAGATTATAAGGCCTCTATCAATGCTTGGTAGTGATGGAGTAAGGTGTTTATTAGTTCATAAAGGCTCATCTTCATTATTGTTTGGTGAAGTTATTTTAACACTACTTGCTAGATGGTTTCAACAAGATTGGAAGGAGAGGCACCCAAAATAGATATTTTGGGTTTTGGAAAAGGTGAAAGTAAAGGTGAGGGTGTTTGGTTTTGGTTGAAGGTTGAGGGGTAGAAGGGTAGGTCCATGGTATAAAAACTTTTATTTTTCCCTTATCATTTTATTGGGCCTGAGATTGGGTAACCATATGGATACTGTGGATTAAGGGAGGTGTTGGGCTAGGTGATTTCATCGGTTTCTCCTCACTTTCAAATGATAGTAGAGGAGTAGGTGAATTTGGGATGGGTTAGAAATGGGATCAAGGGAGGTTCATCTAATAATAGATCATCCTCATACCATAAGCTATGGACAAGTGTTTGGAGAGCTTTTCAATTATCTGTATCATGTCTAAGAGTCTTATGGTATGAGAAAATCAAATTGTCATTGAACCATGATGGTTTAATATGTGAAGGGTCAAAAATTTTGATGGTTGGTAAGGTTAAAGAATAGGTTTACAACAAGCTTTGTATAATGGTCGAATAAGATTTGATCAAAGGCATTGAGGGTGTTGGGTTTTTTTTTTAAAGAGTGGAAGCCTTCCTAGGAGTAGGCTTCACCATGGAAATTGGAGGTGGTGGAATGGTTTTGGTACGTGGTTTCAGTGGGGATTGTTTATTTATGGTTTGTTTGGAGGTGGAATATTTAGAGGTGGAGGGCAAAGGTTTTTGGATAGGTGGGAAGGTAGAGGTAGTTAGGTTAGTTAAGAATGATGGGGATTTTGATGATTTAGAGATAGGTGTAGGTAGAGTAAAAGGAGAAAGTTTACTAGATGAGGAATAGGTAATGGGGATAGTATATGGATGGGGTCCTAAGATGGAAGGTAGGTGGGAGAAAAAGGTGGTATGGGTCTAGTTCTATGTGGGAATTTAGTGGTCCCACCTTCCTAGTTAGTTTGGTTGGGGTTTTATTTGGTAGACTAGAAGGGGTTAAGTCCAACTTCAAACATGGGTGAGAAAGGCTAGGTATAGGAGGTATTCCTAAATTATTGATGGGTTTGGTTAAGGATGTGTAAGGTAATTTGGAAAATTTAGGTGGAGGTGGGTTGGATGGTTCTCCTATGGTTTTGGATAAAGAAGTGTTTGAGGATGGGCCTGAGGTAATGATAGGTTTGATGGTAGATGTAAGTGAGGTTGAAGGTTCTTATTTATTTTGGTAAGGGAGGCCAAGATGATGCCAAAAAGTATCTCTATCTATGTTGGGTTGAGAAGTAAACTCTAGATTTTGGCCTAATCTAGAAAAAGGCTTGTAAATGAGTTTGATTCTTTGGTCATTGGTTTCAAAAGTTAAGCCCATGAGTGGAGGTGAGGGGATGGATTTTTCACCCATGTTCTTGATGGAAGGTTCTAAGGTTTGGGAGGATGTTTCCTCTATGGAAGGTGTAGGTAGGGTGATTTATTCTTTTGGGATGGTTCCCAAAGAGAAAATGGTTGGTTCCATGGTAGGTAAGGAAGGTGTGATGGTGTCAAGTAAAAGAAAGGTGGTTGTTTCCTTTGTTTGGATGTTCAAAGGAATGGAAGGTAATTAAATCACTTCAATAGGTGGAGTGGGTGAAGATATGGTTGAATAAATAGTTGCCTCCTTTGGTATGTCTATCAAAGGAGATGTGGATAAGTCTATGGTCTCATCAAGTAAGGCAAGAGGGGTGGTTGCTTCTTTTATTTGGATGTCTAAAGGAATAGAAGGTGAATCCCTTACTTTAAGATTGGAATGAAGAGGTAGTTGATGGAATGGTCTCCTAAATGATAGGTTCACTAATAATGACATTAACTATATGGACCTCACAAGTGTGAGATGATTTTGGTTTATTATCATCATAGTTAGTGGAAGGGGAATGGCTGGAAAAAGGTTTATGAAAGATGTCAAGGGACTGATTTATAAGTGCATTAGGATTATCAAATAGATGTTCTCCCTTATCAAACATATTTTGGACAATATTCTTAAAGGTATTACACCTACTAACATCATGTCTAATGATGCAATGGAAAGCATAAAGATTGTTCTCATTGTACCAACCATGTGTAGAGCAAGAGGCATCAAATTGTTGGGGATGTTTTATTGGAGGAAGTTGTATGATGTTTGCTTTGAGTAGTTTATCTAAAAATGAATCATAAGACTCCCATATTGGATTATATTATTTTGTGGCAACTTGGTTTTGGTTTTGGTTTCAGTTTGGTTGGTTGGAAGAGTTAGAAGAATTGGTTGGGTTGGGTTGGGTTGGTTGACAGTTGGAGGTGGAATGATTTTAAGTACAATTGAGTTGGTGGATGCCTTTGGTTTGGTATTACAATGGTTAGGTTGATTGGTAGTTTTGGTTGATGAAGGGTCATTGGATTTAAATCTAAAATTTTTGTTCTATAGTTTTAATTTTCCCTCATCAATGGCTCAGATTTCTAATTTTCATGCCATGGTAAAAGCCTCATCAAGAGTTCATAAAATTTAAACTTGAAGAATGGGTGAAATATGTTTGGCACACCCTTGAGTTAAAATCTCAATTAATTTGTGTTGGGTTAAGGAGAAATAAATTTGGTTGTTGAGACCTCTCCATCTAGATACAAAGTCAATAATTGATTCGTCATCAAATTGCCTAATGGAATAGAGGTTGGTAATAGAGACCTTTTTAGATATACTGACTAAGAATCAATCTAAAAAGACTTGGGCAAGTTGAGAAAAGGAAAATATGGAGTGCTTGGTGAGATCACCATACCAATCCAAGGTTAGTATAGATAAAGACATGGGGAAGGTATGAAGGAGAACAACATCATCATATGCAATCAAATAGCAAGAATGGCAAAATACTCTCAAGTGTTATTAGGGGTCATCCTTTCTTTGAAGCTTGGAAAACTTTTGTAGTTCCCATTGAGGAGGATAGAATTAGATAGTAATAGATGGATGGATAGGTTCATTTCATATTTGATCATAAGATAAAAGGTTATGATTCCTAGTAATAGATGATTCAAGATTGGACATTTTATCCATCAACATCTTAACCAAATCTGTTTGAGGTTGGGAAGCTCCATAATTAGATAGTAAGTTTGGTTGAGGTTGGGTGGTAGTAATGTATGGATAAGAGATAAAGGGTTGAGAAGATACCACATATTGGTATGTGATCATTATAGGTTGGGATGGTGACACATAAGGGTTGATGGGCACAAAAGGTTGGGTAGAAGGTGTTATATATCCTTGTATATTAGGAACATATTGGTAAGATGTCATGGGTATTTATTGAGGGATAGATGTGGGTTGATTTGGAGGTATGGATGGGTTGGTAGATAAGAAATTAGTAATAAGGGTATGGTATAAATACCTAGTTGGTGATGTATGCGTAATCTAGATGAAGATGGAGAACTCCTCTTTGGCTTGGAAGGAATAACTTGTAGATAAGAAAACACTAATAAAGAGGTTGTTAGAAAGATACTCGGGTGGACTACCTAGTATGAGCTAGATCTAATAAGCGTGAGCTTGCTAGGAGGTTTTCAATCCACTCTTAATAACAATCAAGTTAAAAGAGATAAAAGTAAGGTACTTGCATAAAGAAAATGAAATGCAAATAAATAAGAAAGTAGAATATTTACTAAAGAAAATGACTAAATATAAAAAAGCGGGTTAATACTTGTGTTAAAGGGGGTGAATTTAGGTTCATAAAATCATAAAAGGGTTTCTAAACAAGCAAGAAAATAGAAATTTAGGTTTGGTTGGTGTTAAGGGGCTAAAAATAACTTGTTATTTTCTACCATAGTGATTGTCAATAGTTGGGTTAACCATAATGGGTTAAGCTGATTATCGATAATTGGGTAATCATCAATAGTTGGGGTGACCGTTGGTAGTTGTGATAACCATCAATGGTTTCTTGTAGATTTTTAAAGGTTGATAAAAGATAAGTTACAAAAAAGGTGAATGGTCTGATAGTGGTTCTATTAAGGATCTAGAATTAGGGAAACAAGGTACAAAAAGGTCTGATCAAGGTTAAGGGGTTATAAATCCAATGAAACAAAGAACAAGTAGAATATACTTGTAGCTTGCTAGATGGATGATGGTTGAAGGCTACGAAAATTTTTCTAGAGTAATAGTACTTTGGCCTCAAAATCAAATTTGGCAAAGGTTCGAGTATCTTTTATTGTTGTTGAGTTGTTGAAGGAAGACTAGATGTTGGAAAGCTTAAATACCTGTATGCAATAATGTTTGTGATAATCCATTTCACCTCCTACTCCCCTCCTATTATAGGTAAAGAGATATGGAGGATAGAAGGTTCCCTAGAGGGTGAGGCTACTAATTTTGATGTTTGGGAGTTTGTTAACACCGCATAAGGAGAAAATATTAAATTGTGCTTCATTAGCTTACACACAATTGGTGATGTGTTGAGAAGGTGAGGACCTAACTGTCGATGGTTAAAATGACCATCGATGGTTGAGTGTCTAAAGGAAAAGGGGTCAAAGTGGGTTAAAAGAGGTGGGTTAATGTTTAATTTAGTAAGTTATTGATTTTAGTTATCTAATTAGCTACCTAGACTCAGGGTCCTAATAGGTTGGTTAGTGGGTTGAGAAGGGCATGTTGTCTCGAGGCATTTCAACATCTAGTAATATTTTCTAGTGTCTACAGTGGGATAGATCAATAAGATGTAAATTCTTAGTAGTATAGAAGTAGAGGTGGATGGGAGCCATGGAAAACCATCAGATGAGTGAGAGAAGGGATGAGGGAGTCCTCAATGGTTGAGTAGATGGGTAAACCATCCTTTTGGGCATACACTTCTAGGTATTAAAGAGTTTGTATTTAGGTTTTTATTACTTAATTTATATACCTATTAATATATATACTAGAAATTATTGAAGATTGTTTTGGATTTGCATATAATTTTTTTATCAAATATTAATTTTATTTCTATTTTATACATGTGATGCCATATACGACACAATGGGAAGTCAAGATTGAGGATACTAACCATGATATTATTGATACCATGTTATGAATATGAATATAGAGGGTATGGTATATCTCTAACATAATTTATAGGGAGCACACTAGCTAAAATTTATAGGATATATTATTAGAGAACTATAATGATGAGATCAACCTATTTGTAGACACTAAAATTATGTCACACACACGTGTGTAACTCCCTATGTTGAAACCCCCCTTGAGCCCTATTTCAAAAATAATAATTAGCCTCCCTAACCCATGATTTTACCCCTCACACATTTAATTAATTTAAAATACTAAATTAAGTTAATTAAAAACCCCTTAAGTCATCTTACCTAGCCACCTTGTCTTAAGACTAATTCTCACCTGATGAGTCACCTCAAGACATGGTCCCCTCATCCTAACTACCCAAGACTTATTCTCACCTCAAAATTAAATTCCTAACCAACTATGTCCTTTTTAACCTCCTATTTTTACCATTTTGTAATAGGTGCCATACTTGGCATGAGGAGCAACAAAAAATTGGCCTAAAATAGTAGTTTTACCTATTCTAAGGCCATCAATGTTAGTCAACCCATGACTAACTTCAGTGGGATCACCAACATCAGTGATATAAGCCAAACTCCAACCTAATGTTCAACTCAGCAAAAATAAAAAAAATTCACTCTTATTTGCATCCAAGCTTTTGGTATTCAAATTTTGACATCCTAGCTTATTGTTATCTTGCGTAAATCAATCCAGATTAGGAACCAACCTCTTCATAACTAGTATCATCACTTGTTTTCTCTATTTAGGGCATCAATTCAGACTCCTTGATAAGATCCATCCATCCCACACTTATCATTCAGTCACCACTACAACTAAGTACATCACTTATTCTATAGGTCTTTTAAGCATTTACTTTGCTATCACTTTACATATGCTATTCATTACTTTACACATTCTTGACCAAACCCCCATGAGGGAGTTGTAAATTTTCACTACTTATTTCCTCTTGACCTAACACACTAAACCTTTGACTAGATCCATCTAAACCATCTCTCTCTCTCACAACTCTCTCCAACCTCCTAGACTTGACCAAAACTATTTATGAGACTTGAAAAACCTTTTGCAAGCCCCTAGGCAATTATTATCCCTATCAACCTAGACAGCCTAACCAACATCGATCTCTTTCACCCATTGACCTTGGCAACATAAATGATATCGATCACTTCCTTATTGACATTGGTGATTGTGGATTTCCTAACCTTTCCAAAACCCACCCAAACACCTTCTAAAATACAAACAAAATATACCACCTACACTCTATCACTTTTTGTTGCACTTAGGTTGCAAATAATATTAATATTATCTCTCTTTCACTCTCACTCTCTCTCTCTCTCTCTCTCTCTCTCTCTCTCTCTCTCTCTCTCTCTCTCTCTCTCTCTCTCTCTCTCTCTCTCTCTCTCTCTCTCTCTCTCTCTCTCTTTAATTCTCTTTTAGTTGTTTATTACTATTTTGTCTCTCAAAAGTGGACTGTCATCTCTAAGGAAGTTTCACACTTCCTAGAATAAGCGTGTAGCTTGGCATCCAACTCATTTATCTACTAACAAACATTTTATGGCAGTGATTTATTACTTGTAGGTAATCCTCTCCAACCAAAGAGGAGTGCTCAAAACATTTGGATATAGTGTGCAAACCAATCTAGGTTCATTCTAATCACTTATCCCTATCATTCTTCTCTATTTTTCTTTAGACTTGAAATAGACAAATTTTAGTGAAACATTTTTGGCACGCTTGATGGGACCTTGGATTTTTCCTTGGGTTCATTTCTTATTTTATGCATTCATTTAGATGAATTATAGTGAAAATTTAATTTCTTTCACTTTCCTCTTCTCTTCTCTCTTAAAATGAAAAATTCAACATTTTATTTTTTGTTTAAAAGCATTAAACTAAAATTTTCTTTTCCTTCTCTTTGCATTTAAAAGTAATTTATCATTTTTATTAAAAGTTGAAAGAATCTCTTTTTTACTTCTTCTTACATGCACATTAGGATAGTGAACTTCATTCTCTACTCCTATTTCATCTTTATTTTCATTCAAATCTAAACATTTCAAATTTGTGTTTAAAACTTACTGCACTTCATTGTTTACTTACTACATATTAGCTCACCTAGTTAATTACAAGCATTATGAATGAATTATAGTGCACATATGTTACACAACCAAATCACATTTATAAAAACAAACATATAAACTCACTTAAGAAAAGGCCCATCAAGATTTCATCACCTAGTGGATTACCTTACCCTACTTGACTATCCTACTTGGATTTCACCACCAAGGGGAGAACCCACTCCGTTCTCTAGTGGAGTATAAAATCTAGACATAATGCATATTTTGGTTAAGTGGCTTGGCTTGGCTTCAAGTTCATGAAGTGTAGGGAACAAGCTATTATAACAAGCCACATACCTAGTCTAACATAGATATCCTCTTGAGAACTAAAACTAGCCTTAAACCAGCTCTAGATTGCTTTCTAGTACCTTTGACAACCGGATTTTCTTCTCACTATCTAATTAAGGCATAAGCCAACATGAGACTAAAATTAATCTTTAGGAGTTAATAATTAGTGGTTGTATGTTCTTTTTTTTCTTTTCTTTTGCCTTCTATCTTTTGGAGTTGGTAAGGATGTTTTCCTATTGATTCACAAAATCAACACTATTTCTAATACTCAATTTGTATAACCTATTATATCAGGTTTTCTGAGTGTTTTTCCTTCTTACATAGACCTCTTGCATCCACTATTTTACCTAGTTTCAACTTTTGTGTTTCTAAAATATTATATTTTTTATCTCCCAAGTTATCACATACATCTACTAATTATACTAATGTTAAAAGACTTTAGCTATTAACATTAGTTAATCCCACCAACATCGACAAACTTTTACTACCGACATTGGTTAACATGACCAATTTCAGGGATTGTGTAATTTTCATTTGCTCAAAATAGCAAGTTGAAACAACCCACTTACCCACACCCGAACCTACTTTTTCCTTATTATATCATTAATAAAAAAGTAGTAAGATTATCTATACTTGCTCTTGCATGATATTGACACGAGCTCAAGCCAAAATTCTTACCGATTACATAAGTCAGAAACCACTTCCACCTTCCCCTCTTGTTGTTGAGTTTATCATGGAGCATACTTCAGATATAGAGCATACTCTCAACACCAACCAAATTCCCATTATTCCTGAAGGAGATCAAGATTTTGCTAAATTTCTTGATCATAATATGGCAGCCCTTCAGAGCTGAACTTACAATTATTCAAGTGACCCAATCTATGGTATGTCAACCTCTCTAATGGAAACAACTTTAGTTATAACTACCTCCACTATTTTCCCCATGGTTACTCAAACCATTTCTTTGACAAGTAACCCAACCATAAATAATGTCCAAAGTTTAGCATCGTCAACTACCTAATCCCACCTAGCGTGACTTCCCTGCTTTCATAACTACAACCAATTCAGTCAAGTCTCACCCCATTCTAGAATTTGGTGGTACCTATTCCATCTACTCTCATGCCTATAATTACTTGAGTTATGATTCACCCTTCATCTAGTTTAACCATGCCAATAACCCAACCTGTAATAACAACATTCAATCAAAGCATAGTCTCTAACCTAATGGGACAAGTCCCTTTTCTTTCCACCTCCCAGCCTATGACTCATTATCCTTATGTTGCCCAAACACAACCTTAGAAATCTATGCCATACGCTCCCTCTTCTTCCCATTAGGTTCCCTATAACTTAGGAGGTATCTCCTAGACTAATCCCCTTCCAAACCTCATCAAGATGCTGATAAACAAGATGTCTAATCTAGAGACAATCATTTTTGGTTAAAAAAATGTGTTATCTTATGACCATATATGTAATGAAGCCATCCATCATTCTATGTTTATTTTTACTTATCTAAGCCAATGGGAACTCCCCAAATTTACTAATTTCCAGAGTAAAGAGGATCCACAACAACATTTGTGATCATTTAGATATGCTTGTTATTTAATAGGGCATGATGATGCATTACTACTTCACACTTTCCCTATGTCACTTTCAAGTACTACCTTGGATTGGTATAGCAATATAACTCAGTATTCCATTTTCTCATTTACCCAACTCACACAAATATTCCTAGACCATTTCTCTATTAACATTTATAAAAAGGTTTCTATTATAGACCTTTATTTCATTAGACAATTTGATGATGAGTCTATCATAGACTTTATTGCTCATTGGAGAGGCTTGATCAATCAACTCTCCTACTCCTTACCCCAACATGAGATTATGGATCTCTTTTCAAGGGCATGTTCTAAACACATTTCTTCCACACTCTAGGTACAAACTTTTTGCACATTTGATGAGGCCTTTACAATGGCACATAAACTCAAGATTCATGTTATAGATGAAGGCAAAGTTAAGTTCTACAATAATAACCCCAATTTCAAATAAAATGACTACTCTTCTAAAACTTATCCTTCCAACCAAAAAGCTAAAGTCTCCACCAACACAGTGGTCATTAAGTTAGCTTCTTCCACAACCACCAACCAATCTAATTCCTCAACTTCCCAAAATATGACCAAGCAATTCCAACAACAGTATGAACAAAGACATTACACTCCCATTGGGGATTCATATACATTTATTTTGGAAAAACTATTGCAACAAGGTGTCATAACCCTTCCTCAAATCAAACATCCTATACAATTTGACCCCTCCCATCCTATTCCAACTTGGTACAAGGAAGATGAGTTTTGTGACTACCATTGAGTTAAAGGTCATAATTCTAATAACCATAAGACATTCAAGAACATTGTTTAAGATATGCTTGATAGGGGTGATTTCATCTTGGATAATCCTAATGCACCCCTTAATCAAAGTATGGATGTATTAAAACATCCTTTTCCTAACCATTCACCCAATCAAAATATTGTTTAAACCATGACCAACTCAGGTGATCATAATATCCATATGGTTAATATGGTATTTCCTTTACCTTTAGTTCAACCTCCCCCTCAACAAGAGGCACCCATTCTATCGACTCCTCCCTCACAGTCATTGGCATTTTTTTTTCCCATTCTTCCTCCCCAGGTAGAAGAGCCTATTTCACCCATTCCACTCCCACATGAGGAAGAGCCTCCATTACCACTTCTTTTACCACTAGAAGAGCTAGTATTACCAATTCCCTTTGCACAAATATTACCTATCCTCTTACCACTTAAAAATCATGTCCTACCCATTCCTCGACCACATGTTGAAGGGAAAATCATTCCTATGCTATTCCCATATTAGATGAGAGAACTGTTGTGCCTACTCTAATTGTACCATTCTTACCCCTTCTTTTACCTATAGATGATCATACTTTACCTATTATTCACCCACATGTTGAGGGAGAAATAATACCTATATTTTACCCCCTTAAGGAACCCTCTTCACCTACCTCTCCTCCACCCATAGAAAATAATGCCTCTTCTCTTGTCTCTATCAAAAAAGACCCCATTGCAGTTATTTCTCATCTTTGGCCCAAAGTAGCAGAGGCCAACAAGTTCCATCTTTTCCAAACACCTCAACATTATAAAGACACAATTGTAAGGCCTACGTCAACTTCATCTAAACCTTTCTCATAGTTGGTGAAAAGTCTAGAATTTTTTGACTCCACAAAGCTTGATCACACATCATTTTGGGAGATGTGTGGGACCAACTAAAAACTCCTTATCTAACACAATAAGTGTCGAACTTTACTACCAATCCTATCACTACCCTTTACCCTAAAGTCTTTGACAAAGCTAGAGCTTCCTCACCAAAATCACCAAAAGTTCATCCATCTATGTCAAAACCCTCACCCTCATAGGCATCTACCAAATTTAAGCAGATCAGGCCTTTAAGTGTACATCCCATCTCTAATCTAATTCATCTACAAGTGAAATTAGATCTAACTCTCCAACCATGAGTTGGATTTTTATGGCCTAAACTATATAAAAATGTTAAGCTTCATAGATCTCACCGATCCTACCCTCTTCAACCCTCAACTTTACCATCAAGTTTGGGACCTCACCTCTCTATGTTAGTTGGGGTATCACCAATCCAAGTAAAATAAAAGGTTAAGTTACCTCCACTACTACCTTTACCACCTGGTAGGCCTTTCACATCTGAGACTAAGATTCTAACACCAAGAAAGTGTTAGTAAAACATGTAACTCCACCACCACCAAACAAGACACCACATGAAATTACATCCACAAATCCTAAAAAAAGGAAGGTGTCCATTCCTATTACCACAACAAATTTGAGCCCACTTACAGGCTCTCAGATCTTTTTCCTATGTCAGTTATTGTAATCTTCCATAATAACTCTTCCTCCCATTAATCCTTATAATCCTCTTAGAATGAAGCCATCTTATTTTAATGATACAGAAGTGTGTTTATATCATCAATCACCTAGACATGATACTAAGAGTTATAAATCCCTCACAATAGTCATTCGAAAACACTTTGATTTCAACATGCTCTTTGTTGATACTCCCATTAACCTTCCTATTATTCCACCTCTAGCATCCATAATGTCTCCTACTGTTCCACCTAAATTAAAACCCAAAGATGTGGTCATCTCCTTCACCTACATTTTAGATCAACATAGTTAATGCAGCCACATGATCACAAAACCAAAAGGATAAAGGTAAGTAAATATTCACTACTCCTTAGGCTCATCCCTTTTGCAAAGACACTCCTCCTTTGAATCCCAAGGTCTCCATCTTGGGGGTCCCTAAACTAACATCTTTGAACATTATTTAAAGTTTGATAGTAAAATAGCATCACCAAACTCCTGTGAAAATGTCCTTGTACGAGTTAATCTAAAACTCACCCCAACACCATCAAGATTTGATTAGTGCCTTGAAAGTAGTTGAGGTATAAAATGATGATCCCTAACCTCTTATATCTTTGGTCAACTCTCTTAATTCCATCTCCTTGATTTCCTTCAACAATTCATAAATTCCACTTCAAGACCCTAAAGATCAAGATTTTACCCTTTTTATTACCACATATATTGATCAAACTCATGTAAAGAGAATAATGATCTATGGGGGATCTAGTATTAATATTATTTCCACCCATGTCTACAAACAACTAGCTCTTCCTAAAAATTACATGTCTCAAACCGATGTGATCTTCTTCTCCTTTATCGATACCACAACTAATACAGTAGGAACTATTATCTTACATATCCATGTAAATCCTCACATAATTCTTGAGCTCTTATATTTTGTATAAGGAGAGTTCTAATATAACATAATTCTTGGATGACCTTCGATACATGTTATGGCATGTGTGCCCTCAACTTTGCACTATTGTGTCAAGTTTGAGCATGATGAGCAAGTACATGTTATAGCCACTAATGCACCTCCATTTAAAACATGAAACATGACTTATAGTCCTAATGATGTTCTCATTCCATTGAAGACATCATCTTCTCTGTATGATAATTTTGAATCTTCCATAAGCTCCACTCCCCTAGTTAGATAGATATCGACAACACAAATTCCTAGTAAGGATCTCATGGAAGAAACTTTTCAATGTTTGTCACTCAGTGAATATCATTTGTTGAATCTTGACATGTTTTATACTCCATAAGATTATGGGAAGCTTCACATGCACCCAAATTATGATCCCTATATTGGGATGGCCATTCCTTATGGCCCCCCTAACCTTTGAACTAATTTCACATATGGGGGAATTTATTAGGTTCCCACTGTTGGCAATCCATCATCTTCACCACAACCATTTACCTGTGACTTCTCTTTCCTGAGTAACCCTAGATTCACTCACACCTATCTCTATAGGTGTACCTAGAAAGGATTTGGTTTGGGTCATTACGAGCAAAGTATCCATACGCCTATTGAATATCCTACTAGCACAACCATTCGAAATGCCAAAAAGAGGCATGAAGTGGGATATGATGAACCAACTAAACTCACTAAAACTTCCCATGAACTAATTATTGAAGAACTAGTCTCTCCTTCTCCACCTTCTTCTCTACCATCACCTACCAAATCAGAGGTATCTATACCTCCTACAAAAAAATTCAATAAATTCTATCCATTTGGGGCCTCTCACCTATCACCAAGGTAAGGAAAAAAGGTACCTTCTTCTCATTCATCTTGAAATAATTGATGAAGACTCTCCCACTATTAACACTATCCAATTTCAAGATGATGATGTAATTCTCACATACATGGGTGCAGATGATTCTTATATCTAACGGTCGCTCCCATCTAAAACACAAACTATGTTAAATGAATCAACCATTGACATCAATTTTCCCTCTCACAATAACCCTAGAATCCTTAAGATTGATCAATCTTTGGATTCCTTTGAAAAAGATGATTATGACATATTTATTAATAACCATAGCAAAGCCTTCACTTGGTCTTATAATGACATGCCTGGTATTGACCCCTCTATCATCACCCATAACATTGTCACTAATCAAGATGCTAAACCTGTTAAGTAAAAGCTTCATAAGATGCATACTCATATTGCTCTCCTTATCAAATAAGAGTTCTAATGCCTCCTTTATGTTAACTTTATCTAACCCATTAACTACCTGTAATGGATTTCCAATATTGTTCCTATCAAAAAAGCAACTAAGGGAATCTGTATTTGCATTGACTATCATGACTTAAATATCACTTGTCCAAAAGATAACTTCCCATTACCAAGTATCAACTAACTTGTTGATCTAATAGCCAACCATGAGATGCTATCCCTTATGGATGGGTTCTATAGATATAATCAAATCCTAGTTGTTCATAAGGATCAGCACAAAACAACCTTCATTACCCCATGGGGGAATTTTTTTTATCAGGTCATGCCTTTTGGTCTGAAGAATGTTGGTGCCACTTATCAACGCGCTATGACATACATCTTCCATGATCTCCTACACAAGATTATGAAAGATTACATGGTTGACCTACTTGGAAATTCTAAACTTTTCCAAGAACACTTGATGATTCTCAAAACCATATTTACTCATCTCCTCCAATATAAGGTTTTACTAAACCCAAAGAAATGAGTCTTTAGTATTATTTATGGTAAGCTCTTAGGTTTTATCATTTCTCTTCATAGTATTGAGGTCAACCGTACTAATGTTAGATCAATCCTAGAGATGCCTCCACCTACTAATATTAAACAACTCCATAGCCTATAAGGCACACTTCAGTCAATCCACTTCTTCATCTCCCAGCTATCAGATTATTACTAATCCTTTCACCCTCTCCTTAAAAAGGATTACTTCCATTAGAATATTTATTTCTAGGAAGCTTTTGATGTACTCAAACAATATCTATTTTCCCCACCAATTTTTATTCCACCTACGGAAAATCAACCTTTCTACCTATACATCTCTACAACATACCATTCTCTGGGTGCTATGATTGCACATTGAGATGGTCACCATTGAGAATAGTTGGTTTAATACATAATTTGTACACTTATTGATTATAGGACTTGATATACCCATACTGAAAAACTTTGCCTCGCATTGGTCTTTTCAACCTCCAAGCTTTGCCATTATCTCTTAAATCACAAAATGTACGTGGTCACCCATATTGATCCCCTTAAATACATGCATTTAAAGCCATATCACAAGCAATGTGTAGCTCAGTGGCTCATTCTCCTTTCTAAATTTGACTTATATTTTATTCAACAAAAGTATATTAAGGGGAAAATGATCATTGACTAGTTAGCTACTGCCCCTTTGCCTGACAACCGACCTTCAAATCTTGAATTCCCTGACAAATCCACCATAATTCTCTCCATTGATGACATCTCCTATCAAATGATGATGTTCTTTGATGCGTCTAAATGTCAATATAGTGAGGGTGTGGGAATCATTCTTATTTCTCTAGATGGTGAGCCTATGCCTTTATCATTTAAACTAGATTTTGAATGCACTAAAAATATGGCTGAATATGAGGCTTTGATCTTAGGACTTCAAACAACTCTCTTCTTGGGTATCAAATCCATAACCATTTTTGGTGATTCTCAGCTAGTGGTTAATCAAGTTAATGGTTCCTACCTATGCAAAAATGAAATTCTGTAGTAGTATAAACATCATGTATATATGTTATTGCGATCATTTGACTCTTATCTCTTATAAACTATTCCTTGATCTACAAATAAGTTTTTTGACACAATGGCTTCACTTGCTTCACACATACCCTCTTCATCCTCTTCCTCTAAAATCTATGTCACCGTATATCGATTAACATTACCCTCCAATGTATCAACTAACATCCTCTTCATCAGAAATGTCACAACCAACCCACATGACTTATGGTACAAACAACTCATGGATTAGCTTTCCTTTTCTATTACCCCTTTTGATGTCTCTAATAATGGGAGATGTGCCTTCATAAAATGTGTTGCTCATTACACTATGCTAGGGGGACTTCTCTACAAGTGAGGTTTTGATGGTCTCCTTCTTTGATGCCTCACTAGTACTGAGATTCCTTTCGCTATTAAGGAAATCTATGAAAGGATTTGTGGTGGATATTTAAATGGTCACATAGTTACCAAGCGTATCCTTTGACTTAGCTATTATTGGCCCACACTCCATCAAGTCTGTGTTGATTACATTCGGCATTGCGTCAAGTGTCAACAACATGCTAGCCTCCTTCACCTTCTGAGTCATGCATTACAAGTCACTAATGAACTTTGGCCCTTCTCCCAATGGGGATGGGATCTAATCGGGGATATTAACCCTCATTCCTAACTCCATCATTGTTCTATCATTACTACCACTAAATACTTCACCAAGTGCGTTGAGGCCATTCCTCTCATTTTCACTAAGGCTGACAAAATTATTGAATTTATAAACCATCACATCATTTGTCATTTTTGTGTCCCTCATAAAATTATAATAGATAAAAACAAATATTTAAAAAATAAGACTATCTAAAGTCTTTGTGATACATTTATAATCAAATTAAGCTTCTCATCGCCATACTATCCACAAGCAAATGGATAGGCAAAAGCTTTCAACAAAACATTGACCAAAATTCTCATGAAGGTAATCAATGATATAGGCAAGGATTGACATACACATATTCTTTTTGCTTTATGGGCTTACTACACTAGCAGTTGAACCCTTATGAGTACTATACATGTTTCCTTGGTATATGGGATAGAGGCTTTTTTTCCTCTTGAGGTTCAGATTCCTTCTCTTTGCATTTCTCTAAAAGACATACTTACTAACAATGACTTTCACCAAGAATGTTTGGCTCAACTTGAGTTGCTTTATGAATGCTATCTCACAACCCTCAGCCACCTCCAAATCTATCAAGAGTGTATCAAACATGCTTACAACAAAAACCTCAAAGAGTGAGATTTTAATATTGGAGATCTCATCTTAAAATAAAATCAACATATGATGAACATGGATAAAAGCAAATGGGGTAAGTTTACTCCTAATTGGCTTGGACCCTAAATCATAACTCACAAGTATGGCTCAGGAACTTATCACTTGTCTTCTCTTGAAGGAAGGCTAGAACCTGAGCCTTTAAATGCCTTACACCTACAACAATTATTTTGTTAAATAAGTGTCACTTCACCATGTGTTTAACTTGAGCTCATCCATTGAGCACCCCTATTACCTTCATCTCCCTTTCTCTTCACCCTTACTCCTACACACTTAGTTAACTTAAAAAGTGTTATGGTTTTGCCCTTAAGGTGGAAAACTCCTAAGCCTCTATAGTCTTATCCATGACTAAAAGCCAAAAAAATAAAAAAAATAACAAATGGGATATATGACAAGTTCTAATAGCTAAGGTCCTCTTTCTCAACGTAGAATACTCCCTTGAAGGATAGTTATGTAACTTCTCTTTGATAATATCAATAGACTGCTCCCTTAAAGGATAGTTATTTAAAAATAAAAAAACAAACACTTAGACCACTCCCTTAAAGGATGGCTAGGCCAAGATTTGTTCTCAAACAAGAATACAAATGAAAATTTTCTCATATTGATCAGCTCTATATGACCACTACCTATACAAAATCCCATTGTAGGCTTCCCGCATTGATCAACTTATAGAAAAAAAAATATGTAAGTCATGGACTTGCCTATAGTATCTCTCAAGTCATCCACAATAGGGGAATATCATTCCCACTTCTAAGGTTACGCTACCCAAACATTTTCCCTCATTTTACCCCCTTTTCCCTCATACTCTTTCAAGGGACTTTGAACTCACTTAACATAAAGTGAACATGATGCTTTTCTAACACACAAAATGGCCCAATGTTGTAAGGCATGAATGAGGATCATATTCCTGAGCCTATTTATTTTATGACTATGGTCATTGCTAGTATACGAGCATTCTACCCATTTATTTTTCCACTCCAATCACATTTCAATCTCTCTATTGAGATGAAAAATGTCATACTAACATTATCAGGCCTACTCAATTTATTTTAAGCATACACCATCGCAAATATAGAAAAATGCTCAAATAAATTAACATACCCAACCTATTCATTTTAAGCATACACCATCACTAATATGGATAAATGCTGAGATGAAACTAACAAAACAACTATGCATATACCATCACATATATGGGAAATGCTAGTCTAATTCAACTAACATGATCAACATTAACATCAAATTAACATAACATTAACATAAACATAAACATCAATATCATCATCACAATCACAATAAATGTACCTCAAAATCACAATAAAAAAACATCTCATATATATATATATATATATATATATGCACAAAATACATGTCCATCAATACATCATCATAAAATCATATCTCTCTCCAAAATATACATCTCACATCTTCAACTCACAAGCTAATGTACATATAACATATATAACCAAAAAATGCAAACTTTGGGACTCAGGGTCCTCAAGGTTTTTCCATGTGGTCATGAAGAAGCAGTGTCATCACCACTCTTCGCCTATCTACATCTACATGAGCTAGAAGCTATGACACATGATATAGATCTCTCCTACTCTCTAAACTCAGAATACCATTGAATCTATGGGAAATACCTAATGGCCCTCTTGTAATAGGTAATCTCATCAAGGGTATTAGTATATCTTTTTAGAGATACAATCTATGGTGTTCCCATCACATCGACTAAAGGCCCAGCCTATACTGGTCCCTATGGTGGAGGAGGAGGAGTAGCCTAACCTACTACTCTCAAACTCTCCCTCTCCATTATCAATATAGTAACCTAACCTATAACACCCTAACCTAGCCTTGTAGTGCCCCAACTTGGCCCTGTAGTGCGTAACCTAGTCCTCTAATAAATCCACCTTTCCCTATAAGGCTAATACCTATACCTGCACTACTACATCTTGTGCCTCTATGATTGCATCTCTCTCCCTCACCACACCTTGAAAATCTAGTGGTGGCCTCCTAACCTCAATTATGGTATGTAAACTGGCCCACCAAGCCATATATGCCACTATATACCCTAGATCAACTATGCCTAGCCTTCCTAGCAACTCTTCAAAATTAAGCTCATCTATCTCTTATAGCAAGGGTAGGGGTTCCTCTATATTATCTCTCTTATATCAAGGGAAGGTAGGTGGTACATCTTATAGTAGGCTAAACTGCCTCTTGACTCAAGCCATGGGTACCATCTCTAGCTCTTTGGCTCATCTCCCTCTAACCCATAATGAGCTATGTAAGCCAATAAGTTATTGTGATTATCATTTGAATATGGGTATGTTAGGTAGGGTCTCCAAAAAATATCAATAGGGATCAAACCCTCAATCATACACCTATAATAATAAATGTCATGTACTACACCATCTACTTGGGTCTATGCCATACCATCCATCCATCATTTGAAACCAACCTTGAAGCTAGCTAGAATCATGGTAGGTAGCCCTAATGGTCATGTCTTAATGATATGCTCATATGCCCAATAGTGTCATAAATGGCCAACACATAAACTATACCACCATCACAGTCTCAAACCCCACATCTCTTTGTATAACTATGCCAAAAACACTAGTCTCCACACAAAAATAGTCTATTGCTCAACCATTTGTGCTAGCACACCCATCAATGCAATCAAAAATATACCACCATCTACATCTAGTAATATATACACTATGATTCCTATCATCATTAGGATTCTCAACCTATGCTACTCCTCATCAACACTATATAGTGGCTCATATGCAAAACTCACTGAATGATAAGTCACCTTACTAACATGCTTACCATATAATGCTACCATGTATATATCATGTTCCTCTCTTGAGCATGAGAAGAGATCCTCACCCTAGAGTGGCAATTATAATATCTTATATATATCCTCTTGTTTCACTATCAATTCTCTGGTCGGTAAATGGAAGGTGTTGGTGGTGTGATCCTACCTCTTGATCAATGCTATCATCGAACTCACATCTCATGTGACTCTATAATATCATCTCACTCCCCTTAAACCTATGGCTACCATGTGATCCCACTCATCTAGGGTGACATCCCTCCTCATCTACATCAGTAGCATCGATAGACGATCTTATCACATCAACTCTAGCCTCACCGGCATCCATACACACACAACTTAAGTCACATACTTTCTAATATAACCTACCACTACCTTTTTCCCTTCTCTTTGGGAGAACTACATTGGTTTGAGGCCCTCCCTCAAGATATGTAGGTAGAAATTAAATGACATAGGGGTCTTCTAAGGTTAGTTAGGCCATATACCTACCTAACTATCTACCCTACTCTCTACCTCTCTACCCTAGGTTTCATTGGCTCTCTCTCTCCACCCTAGGCCCAACTATTTATCACAACTCTAGGCCTCATGGCCTATATCCCTAACCCTCAAACCTATACCCTATCTTTGAATCCCTAGGCCTCTTGACCTATCTCAACCTACCTTTTTACCTATTTCCCCTAACACATTTTTTAACCATACCTTATATCTTTTTCCCTAGGCTCTGGGAGAACTACATTGGCCTGAGGCCCTCAATTGGGCTATGTAGGTAGCACTCAATCAATATGGGGTCTTCTAAGGCTAGTTTGGCCATTAAGTTAGTGAACTAGTTCAATTAGGGATCTAAACTACCCCTTTCTCCTATTTTATAGTTCTTCATAGTCTTCAACGTCAGTTTTAATGCCAACATCAATGTCTAGTGTTGATCGACATTGGTATAAAATTGTTGACCTTGGTGTCATGTCAACTAACTTCAGTGGACCCCATTGACATCAATGACTGGTTCAGCCCTAGGGATAAATGACCCATCCCCATAAGTTCACATTTTTACTTAAAAACTACCCCACAACCCTCCCAACTTACCCTAAACCTACCCTAAGCAATTTCCTACCCCTCTACTACCATTTTATTTTCCCCTCACCTCTAAATTAACCTAAAAAATCAAAATAACCAAATCAAGTTTCGAATCCAGCCATAGTGGATCTCACCTCATCTCTCCATCTCTTCAATGCTGACATAATTATCTCTTATGGTGGTGTGCCTCCCACTAGGTCCCCTCCTAGCTAGGTCATCTTAGTCATAGTCAAAGATATTTTTTAATCTAATCAAATATTGAAAATGAGTTTGGTTCACTACTAAACCTTATTTTATTAAGTTTGGTTGGCCACCAACATCAGCATCCTTGACCTAATCCATCGACATCAACACTTAAGCAAATTGATATCAACAACTTTGCCCTAGGTCACTGACATTGGCAATATTTACTACCAACATTAGTGATGTCACTGACATCAACACCATTGTAATATAATTTCCACCAACAACCATAACTCTTTAGACTCTACCCATAACTAGGGTAATTTGGAGATCACATATATCTCCTTGACCATCGAAACCAACCTAGAGATCACATATATCTCCCTAACCATGACAACCACCCTTGGAGATCATTTAAATATCCACCCATGATGACTTTACTTGGAGATCAATAATATCTCCTTACTTATTGAACCTTTTACACCAACCTTGCATTACTTGTCTTGACCACTTATGCTATTCTACTATAATTAGCTATTGTACAAAAGCATGTATATTAAGTGTTTAAGATGGTAACCAAGCTCATCCTATCACCTGCAACCTTTTTGTGTTTCCCAAGGGCACTTCCTACCTCAGATATTTGGGACACAGTGACCTTTAGAGCTATACCTTTGATTGTTTTGACCTTCTCAGCTATCACTTACAAGCTATGCTTTGGTCATTTCTATTTGAGTCTTCCTCAAACTTACCTATTCTTGACTTTGTAGAATATATCTCATAATAGTATGTGCACACACAATGATACCACATTGTCCTCAAATCACCCAATTCACTACTTATCAAACTGATACCTGCTTTTGATTTCTCCTTCATTGATTATCATTTGAGGGGGGATACCTCATCCAATACTTGGAGCATCTAACTCCTATTTTTATCTTGTAACTTATCAATGAAAATTCTAAAACAAAAAGGGGAAAATGTAGACACAAAAATTATGTCACACACACATGCATAACTCCTTGTGTCAAAACCCCCCTTGAGCCCTATTTCAATAATAACATTTAGCCTTCCTAACCCATGTTTTTATCCCTCACACATTTAATTAATTTAAAATACTTGAGTTAATTAAAAACCCTTTATGCCACCTACCTAGCCACCTCATCCTAAGATTAATTCTTACCTGATGAGTCACCTCAAGACCTGGTCCACTCATCCTAACTACCCAAGACTTATTCTCACCTCAAAATTAAATTTCTAACCAACTACATCCTTCTTAACCTCTTATTTTAACTATTTTGTAATGGGTGCCACACTTGGCATGATTAACAATAGAAAATTGGCCAAAAATATTATTTTTACCTATTCTAAGGCCATCAACATCAGTGGCATCACTGACATCAGTGATATAATCCAAACTCCAACTTGATGTTCAGGTCAACAAAAATCAATAAAATTCACTCTTATTTGCATCCAAGCTTTTAGCATTCAACTTTTGACATCTTGGCTTATTTTTATCTTGTGTAAGTCAATCCAAATTAGGAAACAACCTCTTGATAACCAATAATACCCACTTACTTTCTCTATTTAGGGCATTAGTTCAAACTCATTTATAGGAGCCATCCATATGGCACGTATCATTCAGTCACCACTACAACTAAGTACATCACTCATTTTGTTGATCTTTTAATCATTTAATTTGATATCATTTTACATCTATTGTTCATTATTTTACACATTCCTAACCAAACCCCCATGAGGGAGTTATAAATATTCCCTACTTTTTTCCCCTTGACTTGACACACCAAACCTCTAACTAGATCCATCTAAACCATCTCTCTCTCACAACTCTCTCCAACCTCCTAAACCTAACCAAAACCATTTCCCGAACCCAAAAAGCCTTCTACAAGGCCCTAGGAAATTATTTCCCCTACTAACCTTGGTAGCCTAACTAACATTAGTCACCTTCACCTAATAACCTTGGTAGCATAACTGATATTAGTCACTTCCTTACTGATATTAGTGACTGTGGATTTCTTAACCTTTCCAAAACCCACCCAAACACCTTCTAAAATACAAACAAAATATACCACCTACACTATCAATTTCTACTGCACTTAGGTTTTTAATAATGGTAATATTATCTCTCTTTCACTCTCTCTCTTTACATCTCTTTTAGTTATTTATTACTCTTTTATCTCTCAAAAGTGGATTGTCATCTCTAAGGAAGTTTCACACTTCCTAGAACAAGCGCGTAGCTTAGTAGCCCACTCATTTATCTACTAACAAACATTTTGTGGTAGTGCTTTCTTAATTGTAGGTAGTCCTCCCTAGCTAAATAGGAGTGCTCACAACATCTGGATATGGCATACAAATCAATTTGGGTTCATTCTAATCACTTATCCCTATCATTCTTCTTTATTTTTCTTTAGACTTGAAATAGACAAATTTTAGTGAAACACTATTTTTGCTACTATGATTATGTTTCCATGGGGGGGAAATAGTGTGGCATGGTAGTAGGTGGAGATGATAGATAGCCATCACCATGAAGTAAGTTACACACATGGATACCACAGTAACAAGTGTAAGTGACAGACCTAGAGATATGATTAGAAGAGTAGAGGGGAGGCAAAAGTTTTATGATTTCCATCTCATATTTTTGATAGGTTTCTAAAAGAGACCATATCTGTTGCACACATGGATACCACAGTAACAAGTGTCAGAGATAGAACTAGAGATATGAGTAGAAGAGTAGAGAGGAGGCAAAAAATTTATGACTTCCATCTCATATTTTTGATAGGTTTCTCAAAGAGACCATATCTATAACTATTTTATTAAACATTGATTGTCTCCCTCCTAGGGGTGAATTTGACCCATGACTATAATTGTATATGTTGTATTTATTATGTATAAATATTTCCATACACACACACATATCATTGGTTTTGTTCCTTAACTTCTATATGGGTTTTGAGTTGATGTTGACATTATAACTTGTGGCATGGTAATGTAGTTGGATATAATGCGTGAATATGATGGTGTTACATGTTTTATTTTTTATAGAAAATGTGAGGGTGTGAATTATGAAAAGGAATAAAATACTGAGTTTTATTCATTTCTATAAAATGTTCAAGCATATGTATGGTGAAAAGGAACAAAAGACTAAGTGTAGAAATGACACCTTAAGTGATTAAATAGAAATTTCAACAAATAAAAGATGTGAAATAAGTGATTGAAAAAGATATAAAATTTAAGATGGATATAAAGTATAAATGAAAAACATAAGATATGTGAAACCAAAGAAAGCAAAGTCATAATTCACATAAAATGTAAAATAGATGAAAAATCTAAAGCAAAACATAAGATATGATAGACCATAGGAAATAAAGTCATTAATCACATTGAATGTAAGATAGATGAAAATATAAAACAAAAATAAGCTATGAAAAATAACTCAAAAATATCCAATTTAAGAATATGAAAACCTAAATAAAACAAAGGATAAAATAAATATTTGAATAGGGTTGTGAAAAAATCCAATGTAAGAAGATGAGAGTATAAATCAAACAAAGGATATATGACCCATGTAAGTAAATATCTATAATGAGTTAATATTGGAAATTAAGGCTTACACTATAGTGTTTTTTAGGGATATATGGCCATTAGGGCATAATTAAAATGATAAAGTTGGTATGGATATGAAATGTGATGGCCATTTTTTAGGAGGGCCTAATTGTTTTCCACAATGTCTTACGATGTAACACAAAAATTGAAAATCAAATTTGAAGAAAAAAGATAGAAAGAGGGATATAAATTATGTCAAGTCAATATTAGGAATGATAAGATGTAGATATGAGGAATTAAGGTGACACAAAGATGATTTATAAATCCTTAGTAGAAACAAGTCACTCTAATTAAGTGGGTGAGTCTAAAATCTTATGACATCAAGGACATAGATAAACCCACCTAGCAAGCATAGAGCTTGGGAAAATAAGTGAAGTGTGAATACCATTCCATTAAGTCTAAATGCATGAAAATATAAAATGATCATACCTTCCCATAACATTTTCCCCATTTTTCAGGATCCCTTATAGAGCCTTCAATATGCTATGAATATTGGGTACTTGTACAATAAATTAGGTCGCATAAATGATATTTATTAAACTTCTTACCATAGTATATGAGCCTATCATTTCTTAATGAACCTCAACTCTATCATGAGGCCAATTATGGATTTTGATCTTTAACTAGGATAGGGCACCATGCCAAAAGAGAATGATTGTGTATTCTGGTGTGATATGACATTTAAAATATATATTTCCTTTTAAGATAAGATTTTTTATTCTAATTTTGGTTTTTATATCTTGTCTTATAATTTTTTTTTTGGATTTTTAATTTCCCTCTTCTATATATATTTTTTAAGACTAATAATGGGTACTAAATATGAAAAACACAAGAGAGATTAAACCTAGCCACTAAAGAAGAGAGCCTAGGGACTAAAGAGCTTAAATATTACATTAATTACACTTTAGAAAAGAGTGGACTATCAAAAGTATCCCAAGTTTGCCTTAAGTGAAAGAAGTAAAGGGAAATATGGGGATCATACAAGAACCATCCAAGTATGGAAAGTGATACAATGAAGACATGATGGTAGTTGATCCCAAGAAGGGAATTTTTTTGCTTCAAAGTTACTAAGAAAAAAGGGATTTGAAAGTACATAAGAATGTAAGTCAAATCATGTAATTAGTGTATAAAAGATATTATAAACCTATGATGGGAGTATAATATGAAGGAAGATATTGTTTCTCTAAATTTTTTTGCTTTTCTTAATTTTTTTTATTTTTGAAAAGAAAAAAACTAGAAATGAAGGGTGTGGAAGAATATCTGTTAAAGTGCACATATTGAATCCAGATGATTATGGAGACCTATTATTTGGCTAGGGAATAATACCTATAAATAAGAAAACACTGCCACAAAAACTTGTTTGTTAGAAAAGTAGTTGGGTGGATTGCCTAGCATGAGCTAGATCCTAGAAGCGAAAGCTTTCTAGGACGACGTCAATCCACCTTCTTCAAAACACTTAAGTTTAAATGATAAAAGAAGTATATTTTACATAAAAATATCAATAAATGACACTAAAACAATACATAACTAAATTTTATATAATAAATTTAAATGCTTTTCAAAAGATAACTAAATGAATGCAATAATTTAATTTAATACTAATGTTGAAAATTAGTAAAGGTTGTGCTTTTGGTTTGGTAAAGTGGTGAGGGTTAAAAGGATTGTTTTTTTGGTTGGGGTAGATGGTCAAGGCTACAAGTATATAAAGGGATGAATAGATAAACGAGGCAAATAATTAAATATGGCAAAGGAAAAAGAAAGGTAAAGATGGCAAAGAGGGAAAAGAGGCAAAGAGGTGAATGGGATAAAGGGGATAAATGAAATGAAAATATAAAAAAGGATTAAATGGGATGAATGGGATAAAGAGGAAGAGTTTATGGTCTTAAGATTATGGAGGTTAAGAAAAGATAAGGCCAAAGGGATAATAAAGAAAGAATTAAAATTACAAAATAAATTAAATTACCTCAATGTTGTTGAAGTGGCTTGAAGATGTTGATGATGGTTGAATGTTGATGAAGCTTGAAGCAATTTCAATAGAGATTTATTGATTTGATATTTTCTCCTCCAAGATGATGATGACCTCCTAAAAAAAACATGCAGCAATATGCTAAGAACAAAATACTAACTTGCCACTTAACCTTGAGTGAAGGAGAGTGGGGTATTTATAGCATTTTTGTGTGAAGAAACATGCCAAAATAGAGGAATAGTGAAGCAATTCGAATTTATCCAAGTGGGATCATGATTTATTCAAGGTGAGGTGGGTGAGGATTCCCATGTGGGTTGGTGAGTCTCCAAGTTTGAATGGAAATCATGTACATGGGTTTGAACGAGGCTTAAAGACTTCTCCCATCATTTCTTGCTTCCACACAAGCACTTAAAGGGATGTAACACCAAATTTGTCACCATTTTCCATGTGGGGGATGAAAAGTCTAAGGTGAGGTTGGTAGGGATTCCCATGTGGGTTGTAAAGAATCCTATTCGGGTTGGTGAGCCTCCATTTGGGCTAAAAGGTCAAAAATGGGTGCCCTTTGTCTTTCCCAAAGCCTTAAAGATGTAAGTATCTATTTTTGAAGTATAATTTCATGTGGGAAGACAAAATACATGTTGAATAATGATCCCTTAAGGGTAAATTCACCACATTTCAAGGGGGAACTTTGTGATGCTGAAATGAGGTCATTAGGCACTTTGGGAAAGGGTCTCAAGTGGGGTATGATGTCCCACATCAAAACATGTCACTTGTCATATCACCTCTAAATCACATGCCATGTCACTTACCATATCATCATGAATAGTAATAGTGGGTCCCATAATGAATAGTGATGGTGAATAGTAATTTTGAATAATACTTTCAAATAGTGATTTTAAATGATATTTGTGACTAGGAGAATAGTGATTTAATTGGGTTAAGGGGATTTTGGGAAGGTTTAAGAAGTTTTAGGGGATCTCAAGGAATTTAATCATCAAAAAGTGTAAGTGTGCAGTTTTTTGGTGTCTACATTTTGCCCATTTTTATTATGTATCTTTGAATTAATAAGATACAAAATAAAAATAAATCACTTGGTTGAAGGTCAAGGTGCCCTGAGTATGGGAGGAGGTGTTCCCCCTCAAACTAAGAGTTGATAAGGAAATGCTAAATCAAGTATAGGTTTGATAAGTAGTTGATGGGGAAGCACTAGGTGGTGACACAAGGTAGATGGGTATGTGAAATGCCAGTGGGTTCATAACATATGACTAAACACAATAGTAAAGATTATATAGAGACTAAAGGTGCCAATGTTGATAATAAAAACATCAGGTTCTAAGATAAATGACAAGGTAATCAGTCCCTAGTGTTGATCATATCTAATCAAGTTAGTCTTATCAAGGTTCTTAGATAGGGTTAGTGTTGACTCAGGTATCCAGGGTAGGAAGTGTTCTCAAGAAAACATAAATGGTCTAGTTTTTCATGAGGTGGTGCAAACATTTAAAAGTTCAACATGGTAAAGTTGGTCATTTGGTCAAAAGTTATTACAAAAAGCACCAATGTTCTAGGTCAAAAGCAACCAATGTCAAGGTGGACATGGTGAAAGCATGGGTGGATTGGGTATAGGTGGGAACATGATGGTTGAGTTGACTCCAAATGCATGTGGAAAGTGGATGCTACCTACATAGTTCCATGGATAGGGATCCAAAAAGAACATCAAGCCAAATGTAGTTCTTTTGAGGTGAAGGGTATTGGTTAACTTGGTTTTCCCAATTGGATATCATATAGCTAGGTCCAAGTGAAGGATGTTTGAGAAAGGGAAGCATAAAAGGGTGGAAAAGATGGCTATAAAATAGTTTCTGATGGGTGTGGTAGAAATGGTGGATGAGGTGAGATAGGATGCAATTAGATGACTGCATCAGCTATGTAAAATGAATATGTAGCCATGGATAAGTAGGTTAAAGTGTGAAGTTTTTTCCACCATAATAAAGAAAATGAAAGATATAAATATGTAGTACTAAGATTTAGAAAATCTAGAACTACTTGAATTGCTATAGTGATCTGACAAGTTCTTTCATCACCATCCAAATAAGCTGACATTGTGCACATTCAAAAACAATGTCATTAAAAGGCTATGGAAAGTTATTATTTAATGGTTCAGGAAAGCAAAGTAGCAAAGTTGGTAAACAAGAAGTGGTGAAGATTCAAACCCTTGACCCTTTAGTTAGTGGGGCCCTAAAATAAGTAAGCATTGATTTTTTGAGGGAATTAGAAGAAAGATGTTGAAGGGTTCTGGAATATGGAGTGAGGTGAATAATAATAAAATTAATTAATTGAGGGAGTAGGTTGTGGATTGTGGTCAAAGAGTAGGGATATTATAAGGTGTAAGAAGATGTAGTTTGAAAGAGAGAATCAAGAGAAATTATTGGTTGGAAGGTTAGGGCATGTGAGAGGGTGTATCTATCATCCCCATGTGGGTATCCCAAATCTTCTATTTAAAGGTGGTTTTAGTTTTGATTCTAACATCTTTGAAGGTTAGATTAAAAGGGGTTGATATTTATCTTGCAATAAACTAAAATTGAGTGGAAGACCTTGGAGGCCATAGCATGCTCAAAATGGGTAGAGAGTTGAAAAGGAAAAAGGTGATAAGGAGGGTGAAGGGAGTAGTTAGAGAGGGGGAAAAAAGAGATTTTGAGCATAACATACATAGGAATTAAAGGAAGAAAGGGATGCTCCTAAAGTAAGGAACCTAACCATATTTTGTGCATTAAGGTAAGGGCATGGAGGATACAAGAAAGTAGATAAGGAGATATACACAAAAGTAGTACAACTAGTGACTGCACTCTAGAGAGGTGGAGGTGAAATTGGAGAACATAAGGGAGATCCAACAAGGTATGAGTTAAAGGTGGACTAGGAGATGGATGAAGAGAAAAAATGAGGTCATAGATAAAGATGAAGGTGAATAAGGATGTAAGAAGCTAGGCATGGTCATATAGGTTGGGAAGAACAAAGAAGGGCATCAAGGGAGATGAAAAAAATGAAATAGAAAAAAGAGAAGAAAAATAAAAGGTAGAATATTGGGGGTGAGAGATGCACTAAAGAATGATCCATTAGAGAATTAAAAAGTATGGGGAGAGAACTGTAACAATAATGAAGGTTAAGGGGAGAATGAGGGATATGGGTAGCCATGAAAGGTTTGAAAACAAGTCCAAAAAGGACAAAAGAGAAAATATTTTGGTGATGAAAATGAAAAACAAGGAAATAAATGGAAGAAAAGGAAACATGAGGAAAATAGGAGTGAAATGAGGACACAAAGAGGATGACGGGAGAGGGAAGAAGTAGGTGGTATCTTGACCAAGTAAACATGGGTGTGATATGCAAGGAGAAGAATAATGAATCAAAGTAGATGGTGGTCTTGGAGATGAGAATGGGATGGAAAATGGGAAAGGGGTAAATAACGAGGGGAAGTAAAGGATGGGTGGATAATAAGGTGAAGAGAGAAAGTAGGTGCTAATCAGCTGGTTAGAAGAGATTGATAAGCTAAAGGGGTGATTAGAGGAGATTGACAAGCTAAAAAAATGATCAGGTGGTGAAAAAATAGGGGGACCTAATGAAAGGGAGTGAGATGAAACTAAGGGATGAAGATCATAGATAATAAAAACAAAAAGGAATAATTGAAGCAGTGATACAAAGCATGGATACTCACACAGATGTAAAAGATAAGTGAGTACCGAGATGGAAAGAGGAAAAGGGGAATGTAAAAAGGGCCATAGGCAAAAAGAGATAAGAAGAAAAGGGAAATTATGGAAGGCTTCTCAAAACATAAATGCCCAGGGAGAAACAAGTTATGGAGGAAAAAGGGGAAGATAAAAAGGATGAAAGGATAGAAAAAAGTAAACAAGAAGAATGGAAAATGGGTACAGTGGGAAGAGTGGCATAATGGTAGAGAGTGGTGGTACACGTAATGAAAAAGTATAGCAATAGAAGAAATAAAAAGCTTGCAAGATGCATAGTACGATGTGGAATGGGTGAGGAAAAGAGAGTGATAAAACAAATAGCCAAGGTCAAGGGGAGATGATAAGGATAGAGAATAAAGTTGAAGGGGATAAATGGAAAGGATGGTAATAAGGTGAAAGAGATTCAAAAAAAGCAAAAGGTTGGTGGGCAAGTGGTCCAAGAAGCATACACAAGGAAAGATGATAGGGAGGCCAATGAAGCAGAGTAGGAGGCAAATTTATGAGAGGTAAGGGGGGCCAATGGGGAATGATGTCAACCCTTGTGTTAAAAGATATTGACAAGTTGTAGGTAGGTAGATGGTTAGGAGATAGGTAGAGAAGTGTAGGAAGATATTTTAGGTGAGAAGGGAAAATAAAGTAAAGGAAGTGGCTGAGTTGACCTCAATAATTGAGCACTACCTACATAGTCCAAAAGACTTCATGCCAATGTAGTTCTCCCAAACATGGGGGAAAGACTTAAGAGGAAGTATTAGATGGTGTTAAAACATAAGGATGCTAAAGAAAGAATCCAAAGCTTCCTTGATGTAGGATTCCCTAAGAAAGAGGGCATTGTTATCAGTAGAAAAGAGTGAGAAAAAAAGGGGGGATGGGAATTAGTTGTTAGTGGCTGAGCTACTTGTAGAGCAATGCTTACATAGTCTATTGACATCAGGCCAATGTAGTTCAACAAGGTTTGGATGAGTGATGTTCAAATCTACTACCCCTATTTGATGGACCACATGGGTTGGTTTGGGATGAGGGAGAAGGTTTGGTAAAAAAATAGTTTTGGGTTTTGGTAAAGGTGTCAATGAAATTGAATGGGGTAGGTTGGTAAATAGTTACCACAATGATCCCACATTTAGTAGGATGAAAGATACAGATGGGCAAGGTAGGATAAATTAGAAGGGAACATAATGCTAAGTACCAAAATAATCTTCAATGGAGCTAATCTAAAGAAGAGGTGCTTTTATGAGGAGGTTGCACCTTCTAAAATTATGCGAGGCTAGGAGTTTTAAGATAGTGTCTACTGCTATGAGTTGAGTTTTAGGAGGTGGGGGTCTATCCAGATCTGTAGAGTCATTGTGGCCAAGTTTCACCACTGCTATGAGCCAAGTTTTAAAGGTAGTAGTCAAGTGATGACCTAAAAATAATTTATTTGAAGGTCAAGGATATTCTACAAGTAAGGAAGTTAGCATGGTGGTGAGCAATAGAGGATGGACCTTGCCTAACCCAAGAGCTGCATGGGTAGGCTAGATAAATGGTGGCCATATCTACATCATGTGCCCTAGTTGCTTAGAATCATAGACGTGGGGTCCCATTTAGAAGAGGCCTTGGTATCAAAGATCTATGTGGTCTAGGATATTGGTGATACAATTGGATCAGATAGTCACTCCCTTACTATAAATGGACTCTCAATTGGTATAAAATAAAATGCTTCCATGTTCGATCAGACACTACCAATGGTTTGGGTCTGATGTTTAGAGCTTGTGGCAATTGACTGGTAGGAATAGGATGGTAATGTGTTGGATATTGTTGGTCAAATTTTATTATGCTTGAGGTTGTGTGGATACTTATGAATTTTATGCTTATGGTTATGATTGGTATGGTTATGGTTGTTGGAATCTCGCTTAATGTAAAATAAATGACCATTATTGTTGCAATGTTAAATGGTACAAGTTAGGGTGAAAACATCAACCATGGACATTAAGAATAGGGACTAATTCTTTTTTTTTTGACAAGGACTAAAAATAGAATCAAAGTGAGATTATCTTAATGAATATAAGAGTTTCAAATGTTGTGCATGAGTGGTTGTTAGTTGATAAAAAAAGGTTTCATGATCACAAGGTGTCAAGTAAGCTTTAAATCCCTTGATTTATAGATAGTCAAAAGGGAAGATGGATGATAGGTGGTGTGAAGGGTAATGGCTGATATGTAAAATAACCTCATGTGAATTAGTTTTCCCCTTTTATAAGTGGCCTAAGAATGGTAATAGACAAGTCCATGTCATATGCTAGATGTAGACTGATCAATGCAGGAAGTCTATGAAAATTGATTGCAGCTATAGATTTTTTTGTGGTAGTGGGTATTTTGCTTTATTGTTGTATATGGGAAGCTGATCGATGTAGGAAGCTTCCATGAAATTTCTTTACTTTTGACAAATTTAACTTAGCCATCCTTAAATGGATTGGTCTAAGCTTATTTGCTTTGTTTTAATGTTCTTAATAGATATCCTTTAAGGGAGTAGTCTACCTTACATGTGGTAATTTTTATTTTATTTTTGGGCAACTATCCTTCAAGGGAGTACTCTACAATGCTTAAGATATTAACATAATTAATTATTTCAAGATGAAATGTGTTTAGACATAAACCAATTTAATTAGGCTCAGATATTTAGCTTTATGAGGGAAAAACTTTAAACAAGAAGGTCAATGATATGTGAAAGGGTGTGATTTTGAGAGATAATGACCATGGGATTCCATCATGTTAGAGATGAAAAGTATCCATGAGAACCATGCTATGGGTAGAGCCATGGTACCCATATTTAAGATTAGGCCATGACTATGACAGTTAATCACAAAGTTCTATGTTGTAATAAATTGTCCTCAAAAGGGGAGGAGGAAGGTGGGTGAAGGTGAAAATCTCATAATCAAGGGACGAGCTTAAGTTAGACAAACAGGTGAGCTTGATCCTTCTTTAATAGAAAAATGGACATAGATGCAAAGCATTGATAGGTTCAAGTTTTGGTTTGCCTTTGAGAGAGGACAAATGATAAGCTCCTGATCCATACTTATGGGTGATGGTGTAGAGTCCAAGCCAATTGAAAGCAAACTTTCCTCATTTACTCTTCTCCACATTGGTCACATGTTGGTTTTCTTTTAGGATGAGATCTATGATATTGAATTCTCATTGGTTTGAGGTAAAGTTGGTTAGGTTTGATGGAGATGGGTAATCTCTAATGGTTTGGTGGGAGAATTTGTGTCCCAAATAAGTCAAGTGGTGTCCAAATGGGTTTCCCCAATTTGATATACCACTTGGTTCAAGTTGGGTTGATGGATAGGTTTGGTTGATAGGTTGAGGCAACAAAGCCAAGGGTTAGTTTAGTTAATGGTTAAGGTATGGTTAAAGTTAATGAATGGTTAAGGATTTATGGAAGGAAAGTTCCCCCAGTTTATTCTTTACATGGGTGGGAAAAAGATCCCAAAGTGAAGGTGTTTGTGGTTGGGTTCAGTTAGAATGTTGAGGGTTTGAAGGGTATGTCTATCAAATGGACATTTTAACCTTTCCCTTATCATTTTTTTGGACCTGAGAGTGGGTAACCCTACATATGGTGTGGATAAAAGGAAGTGTTGGTTTAGCTTGCTACTTCAGTTTCTCCTTACTCTTAGGTGAGAATGGGGGAGTAGGAAAGTGTTGGGTAGGTTTGGTTGATGGTTAGGTTGGTAATGGGCTCAAAGGAGGTTCATTTGATAACATATTATCCTTTCCATAAAGCTAGTGGATAATGGTTTTAAGAGCCTTGTAGTGTTATGTATCATGACCAAGTATCCTATGGCAAGAGCACACATGGTGGTCATTGTACCATGACGGTTTTGGGCGTGAAGGGTTAAAAATTTTGATAGGGTCAAAAGGTTTGATAGGTATTAAGGTTAAGGAAGAGGTTTTAAAAAACCTTTTTAAAATGGTTCAATAGGATTCATGCAAAGGTGTTGGAGGTGATAGGTTTTTAGTTTTGGGAGCCTTCCTAAAATTAGTTTTTATTGTAGAAGTTATGGGTGGTAGGGTAGTTTTGGTTTGTCAGTGAGTTAGGGATGGATTGGTTAAGGTAGGTTCATACGATAACATATTATCCTTATATAAGTTATGGATGAGTGCTTGGAGAGATTTGCAATGCTTTGTGTCATGTCTAGGTGTCCTATGGTATGCACAGACTAAGTTGGCATTAAACCATTTTGGTTGAGGAGGTGAAGGGTTAAAAGTTTTGATAGGTTAGAAACGTTTGAGAGGTGGTAAGGTTAAAGAGGATGTTTTCAATAACCTTTGTAAAATGGTTGAATAGGGTTCAATTAAAGGCATTGGGGGTGATGGATTTGGGCTTGGAGTGGGAGTCTTCTTAGGAGTAGGCTTTGCCTTAGAAGTTGTTAGTTTTGGAATGGTTTTAGTAGATTGGTTAGGTTGGGGTTGCTTGTTTGGTTTAGAAGGAGAATATTTATGAGAAGGGGGGCATGGGTCTATTTTGAGATGGTTTAGGAGATTCCACCCTTTTAATAGGTTTGGTCAATGTTTTCTTTGATGGAATTGATGGATTTAGGTCCACTTTCAAAGATTGGTGAGTTATGCTATGAATAGGAAGTATTCATAGATTCTTGATGGGTTTGGTCAAAGAGGTGTAAGGGTATTTAACAATTTTAGATAGAAGTGGGTTGGATGGTTCCCTTATGGTTTTTAAGAATGGAGTATATGAGGATGGGGTTTAGGTAGTGATAGGATTGAGGGTGTATTCAAGTGAAGCTAAGGGTTCTTGTTTGTTTTGGTAAGGGAGGCCAAGATGATGCTAGAAAGTGGCTCTATCGATATTGGGTTGAGAAATGAACTCTAGGCTTTGAACTAGCCTAGAAAAGGGCTTGTAGATAGGTTTGGTTCTTTGATAATTGATTTCAAAGCTTAAACCCTTGGATGGAGAAGAGGGAATGGTTTCCCCATATATGTCTTTAGTGGAAGGTTCAAAATTTAGAGAAGATGTTTCTTTCATAGATGGAGTGGATAAGGTGACCTCTTCTAAAGGAATGATTTCCAAAGGAAGAGTAGGTGAGTCTATGGTGGGGGAGGAAGGTGTAATAGTGTTAAGTGAAAGTAAGGGAGTGGTTTTTTCCTTTGTCTGTTCATCCAAATGAATGGGAAGTGATTCCCCAACTTCAATGAGTGGGTTGGAAGAAGTATTAGTAATAGGTTTATCAATAACAACATTGATCATGTGTACCTCACAAGTGTTAGATGATTCTGGTTGGCTTTGATTCACTAAAAGGGGAAGTGGAAAATATTGTTTGGTTTCTTTAATTGTGCTTTGTAAGTAAATTTGTAAAGTTTCTACTTGGTCAACAAGTGGATTAGTTAAGGTTGGTGTTATTATAGTTTCTTCAGTTGTAGGTTTACTAAGGGCTAGAAGAGGGTGTACCAATGTCTCAATTATCACATTAGGGTGTGAAATTACTTGTAAGTTATTTGGTTGGTTTGATAGGTTAACAAGTTGGTTGGGTTGATAGGTTGGTTTATCAGTTGAGGGTGATGAAATCTATTGGGTTAACAAGGTGGGTTGAGGTTGATATGATGGTTGGGGGAAATGGCCTAGGCTTTGACAATGTTGGGGTGATGATAAGTGTTGATAGTTTGTTGGTTAGGATTGATAATAATTAAATGGATGATGATATTATGTTGGTTGGTTTTAAGTGAGGTTTTATTTATCAAGGATACCATAAATATATGACCTAAGTTTTGACTCTAATCTAGCTATCCAGTCTATTATCATTGCAACAAACTCAGGTGGTAGTTCGGGTAAAGGTTGATAGTTTGTGGATTGGTTGAAGTTGGAGTTTGATGAGTTATAGATGAGGTTAGGTTGATTTTAGATAGGGTTTTCTAGTAATATTTAAGTTTAGGTTGGTTTTAGATAGGATTAGGCTGGTTGTAGACAAGGTTGGGTTGATTATTGGTAAAAAAGGGAGTATAAGTGGCTTGCGATGCAAGCTACCAATTTAAGGCAAAAGGATTGTTATCCAAGATCTTAGTAAAGTTAGGATCTCCAGAAGAGAAAATAGGAAAGATATTCATTAAACAAGATAGTGGAGATGAGGTATTGGAAAATAGGTTCTTGGTTGGTTTGATTCTTCAATTTATAGTCTAGTAAAGACTATGTGAAAAATAGAGAGAAATGGAGCTCACACCTCAAACAAGAAATAAGCAAAAGAAAAGATTCAAGGAAATAAAATAATACACTAATATACATTAAATAATATAGCTTAAATTATCTCTCTTTTGGCTTATACTTTAGAAAGTGTGAATAAGAAATATGGTTTGTAGAACAGGTCCTAAACAAGGTAGTCTATGTTTGGTTTTGGGTTATGTTTAGGCACTCACAAAGAAGTCTGTATTGGATGGAGTACATGGATTTATTCTTGGGGATTTCTCCCCTAAATTCATGATCCCATAGTTAGTGTAGGTTCTTATCTAGTATATATTGATTACTAGAGTTTATACTCAATTAGAGAGCTGAGTTGGTTATCCCCTTGGTGATTAAATCCAAGTACGATAATCGAGAAAGGGTAAGGTGATATCTTAGGTGATGAGATCCTAGTGGATCCTTATATCAAGTTAGTTTTATGTTTTTTTGTCCAAGTGGTTTGGTTGTGTAACATTTTTACACTATAGTTAATTTGCTTTGCCTTTAATTAATCTAGGTGAACTAATTAAGCAAGCAAGCAAATAATGTATGCAGTTAATTTTAACCCAAAGGAAAAAAATTTGATTTTTTAATGAAAATAAGAAAAAATGAAATGCACATAAATGCAGCATGAAAATTCAATCCTAATCCTATGATGAATGCTCTTTTGATTTTTATAAATGCAAGAAAAAAAATGAAAATTTTGACTTTTTTATTTTTTCTTGATTTTCTAAATAAAAGAAGCTAAAACTTACATTTTGAAAGAGACAAATGATTAATTTTCAAATATAAAATCACATATAAATTTCATTTTACTAATGCAAATAAATTTCTTAAAATAAATAATTAACCCAATAAAACTCAAGGGTTCCACCGGGTGTGCCAAAATGTTTCTATCTAATTTTTTGCTTTTCTTAACTTTTTTGATTTTTGAAAAAAAAGAAACTAGGAATGAAGGGTGTGGAAAAATACCTGTTAAAGTACATGAATTTAATCTAAATTATTATGGATAACTCTTATTTGGATATGTAATAATACCTAAAAATAAGAAAACACTACCACAAAAATTTGTTTGTTAGACAAGTAGTTGGATAGATTACCTAGCGTGAGCTAGATCTTAGAAGAGAAAGCTTTCTAGGAGGATGTCAATCCACCTTCTTCAAAACACTTAAGTTAGAATGATAAAATAAGTATATTTTGCATAAATATAGAAAATAAATGATACTAAAATAGTAAATAACTAAATTTGATACAATAAATTTAAATGTTTTGCAAAAGATAACTAAATGAACGCAATAGTTTAATTAATACTAATGCTAAAAATTGGTAAAGGTTATGGTTTTGGTTTGGTAAAGTGGTGAGGGTCAAAAGGATTGTTTTGTTGGTTTGGGTAGATGGTCAAGGCTGAAATTATATAAAGGGATGAATAGATAAATGAGGCAAATAAGTAAATATGGCAAAGGAAAAAAAAAAGGTAAAGAGGGAAAAGAGGGAAAAGAGGTAAATGAGGCAAAGAGGTGAATGGGATAAAGGGGATAAATGAAATGGAAATAGCTAAAGGGATTAAATGGGATGAATGGGATAAAAATGAAGATTTTAAGGGATCAAGAGTATGGAGGTTAAGAAAAGAGAAGGCCAAAAGGAGAATAAAGAGAGAACTGAAATTACAAAACAAAGTAAATTACCTCAATGTTGTTGAAGTGGCTTGAATATGTTGATGATGGTTAAATGTTGATGAAGCTTAAATAAATTTTTTTAGAGATTAATTTCTTTGATATTTTCTCCTCCAAGATGATGATGACCTCCCCCAAAAAAAACCTGCAACAATATGCTAAGAACAAAAGACTAACTTGCCACTTAACCTTGGGTGAAGGAGAGGGGGTATTTATAGCATTTTTGTGTGAAGAAAAATGCCAAAATAGAGGAATAGTGAATAAATTCAAATTTTTCCAAGTGGGCTTATGATTTAGTCAAGGTGAGGTGGGTGAGGATTCCCATGTGGGTTGGTGAGTCTCCAATTTTGAATGGAAATCATGCACATGGGTTTGAATGAGGCTTAAAGATTTCTCCCCATCTTTTCTAGATTTTACACAAGCACTTAAAAGGATGGCACACCAAATGTGGCACTATTTTCTATGTGGGGGATGAAAATTTCAAGGTGAGGTTGGTGTGGATTCCCATGTGGGTTGGAAAGTCTCCCATTTGGGTTGGTGAGCCTCCATTTGGGATAAAAAGTCAAAAATAGGTGCCCTTTGTCTTTCCCAAAGTCTTAAAGAGGTAGGTATCTCTTTTTGAAGTCTAATTTCATGTGGGAAGACAAAATACATGTTGAATAATGACCCCTTAAGGGTAAATTCACCACATTTCAAGGGGGGAACTTTGTGATGCTGAAATGAGGTCATTATGCACTTTGGGAAAGGGTCCCAAGTGGTGTATGGTGTCCCACATCAAGCCATTATGCACTTTTGGAAAGGGTCCCAAGTGGTGTATGGTGTCCCACATAAATCCATGTCATTTATAAACCATGTCACTTTCCATATCACCTCCAAATCACATGCCATGTCATCATGAATAGTGATAGTGGGTACCATAGTGAATAGCACTTTTAAATAATGATTTTGAATGATATTTGTGACTAGGAGAATAGTGATTTAATTGGGTTAAGGGGGATTTTGGTAAGGCTTAATAATTTTTAGGGGATCCTAAGGAATTTAGTCATAAAAAAAGTGTAAGTGTACAGTTTTCTGGTGTCTACAGATATTAATGTCGCTAAATAATCTATGTAAGCCTATAATAGGTATAGATAAATAAATATAGTGGTAAAATCTAAGAAATATGAGGATAAACCCATAATGGGAAGGATATTAAAAAGTCTAAAATTTAAAGCTGCCAAATAATCTAAAAAGACACAATGGTCGAATGAAACCAAGAGGTGTAAGAAAAGAAAATGTAGAAAAATAAATGATACCAAGGAATTTGAAAAGACACAAATGGTTGAATAAACCAAGATTTGATACATGAAAAGTAAATATACCAATTAATTTGAAAATACGTAATGGTCAAATAAAACTAAGAAGTGTAATACATGAAAATGTTGAAAAAATAAATTTAGGAAAGTATAGATTATGGTACAAAAAAGGAAAGTGAGACAAACATATAATTCTAAAGTTAGTAGTGTAAAATGAAAACATGTGAGAAATGAAAAGTGAATAATATGATATAATCAATAATTTCTCACAATTATCTTGTAATGTGTGCAGAAATACCATCAATGACATCATAAATCTCTCTTGTAGCAAATATCCCACTTTAACCATGGTTTCTTCTACTCTATTGAAATTTTGTGCAAAGAATTCCTTATGAATGGCCTTGATGGATAAAATAGGATTCCTAGAACAAGGAAGAGGATGATCTCTAATTGAATGTAATGTAAGTAGGGAATTAAATATTTTATCCATAAGGGTTTTTATGGTGGTAGGGGAGGCTACTCCTCCATCCTAGAGAATTCATGTAGATGTTGTTGAATGTTCTATTTTATTTAACAATTAATTGTTACAAATAAATAAACCATTGAAAACTAATTTTGATCTATAAAAATATATAGATCTGAAATTGAAAAATCATAATTTGAAGAATTAGAAATGATCTAAAAAATAGTAAATTCCTAAAAGATATGTAAACCTAGCTTGATATAATGTATTGCTAACTATGTAGATTGACTATGAGTTGAAACTACTTTAAAAGACCTACAAATTGTGTTGCATTCAAAAATATGAATTTAAATTGTGTTTGGAAAAGGTTGTGCTAGGAGGGCAAGTCAACACTATGGCTTTACTTTTTTACTATATTTTTGTCCTAATTGATTGTGTGATTAATATTTTGATCTAGGTGCATGCACCTATCAATGAGGGTTTAACATTTGATTGTATATCCCAATTTTCTACATGGGATACTAGAAAAATAAAAAACCATAGATCTTATACAATAAACATAATAAAGATCAAATGCAAATGGGGGAATCAAGGGTAATAGATGAACTATCCACATAAAATCCCACATAATCTGAGTGCTACCTACATAGCCCAAAATGGCCTCAAGCTGATGTAATTTTGCCTCCTAGAGTGAGTTAGTGAATTTTTCCTTTACTATATGAACACAACTAGATATATTACTTTGAATATTTGAAAATGAGTGCCCCTAATCTAAAATAAAATATATTAAGACTTGACTTATGATTGTTAGAATGATTTAGAATTAGAATTGAAATAAATAGTGCTCTTTTTCTTAATGTGCAATAGAATTACCAAGTGATTGTTAGATGTGTTTGAAGAGGTCTTGATGTATTTATATAGAGGAATATTTTGAATTTTATGCTAATTTACCTTGTTAAAATTGTAGGAGGGATAAAATGAAATGTCTCAAATTTAAAAAGTTACCATTGGAGAGCGGGGGACAAGGCCACACTAGTGGATAAGGCCACATTGTGGTCATGTCTGACCTAACATTGACCTATCTCAAAAGGATAGACACTATTGGAATTAGTTTGACAAGAGTCTATAATATAATTAGGGATGTCTAAATGATGTTCTAAGTAATTATAAGATAGTTTTTAGAATAGTGAATTCTATTGTAAATATTTCATGTTAAATTAATGGTGAGTAGGCCAAGTAGGGTAAGGATCAAGGGTACCATTTGACTATAAGTAGATTTTTAGCCATTTTAAAAATGGCTAATTGTGTGAAAATATAAATTGGTCTATTATCTCAAAAATTATATAATTTTTTATATTTTTGCTTCTTATCACCTTATAAGAGATATTCTAACCTATTTTTGGGTTTAATTTCACCATAATTACTATGCATGTGTGGGTTTCATTCACCCTAAAATTATAGTCAAGCTATTTATAATCATCAAATATAGTCATACACACACATACACACATGCATACATGTATGCATGTATGCATATATACATACATGCATGCACACACACAAGTATACATATATATGTGTATGTATGTATGAAAGAAAGACTTTTTAATTCTTTTTCCTTGACATATTTCATGTCAGACATTTTGGGTTGCAAAGTCAAAATTTATTGTGAAGAAGCATTATTTTATGTTTTGATGGGATTGGAAATCAATGTGCTATTTAGAATTAATGAGATTATAATCAACCTCAAAGTGGCATATTTAAATGAAACTAATGTGATTTTTTACCAATTTTAAGATGGAGGGAATGTCTATAACCAAAATGAATGTTATAATTAGGGTTGTGGATTCAATCAAGCTAGAGTGTCTAATCATGGTGAAGTGACCTTAGGGTATAGAGGTAGAGGTGGTACAACAAGTTTTATGGTCCCATGACTTGATTTAAGTATGGAAAAGGTCACTAATAGATGTATTTTACCAATTATCATAGTTTTAAAAATTATTCACAAACCATCTATGACTTAAACTCTTCAACATGGAAGTTGTATCCTACAAAAGTAAATCTATAATAATTAGGGTGGTGCATAATTTGAGACACGTTAGATCTAATTAGAGAAAGTATGTAGACACTAGTGCATGTTTGACCCAACATGACCTATTACTCAAGTTTTCACATGGGGACCCTCTTGAAAAAGCATTGTTATTTTCTTCTCATATTCTTGGATACTCCAATGACTTCATTAATGGATGCCATTCACCTTTTCTGAGTAAGAATTTCATTTTATTCCTTAACTCGTGATCCAAATTTGTTTTTATGATTTTAGCATAGCTTCACTTGATCAATCATTCATAAATATTAGAATATCCTTGTCAAGATTTTAAACACCATAAACTAACCTTTTGAATTTTTCTAAAAGTGGTTTAGATTTCTATGCATCACTGAGTTGAATATTTCTTATAATTTTAAAGGTCAAGTCAAATGTGATCTCTTATATGATTGAGTTATTCCCTCATTATCATAGCTAGAAGCATTTGCTTTTATAAGTTTGAACCAGTCCATGTCATTGGTCATTTATTTAAGTTGTCTTGTGTTGAAAGCATTAACATTGTGCTTCGTTAGAGCCCTTTTCGACTTCATTATGATATTTAATCATGCATAGTTGCTTTAAGGTCTAATTTAAATCATAAAATTAATCGTTTTAGAATGTTCACTTAGCTATTAAATTAGTTTATTTTTTTAGAATGATGCTTATTTGATCCAGTATTAATAAAAAATATGGCTTTACTTATATTTTGGACTCTTCTTATAGAAAATTTATTAATTAATTGAATCTAGTTTTGAATTTATCATAGCTAAAAATAACTCATTTCGTGCTTTGATTAGGTTATGTTTATTCTTAAAAGTATTTGCTTTGACTAACAAGATAATCACATCCCCAATTTTCCTTGATTATCTTGATTTTGTAGTTAAATTTTCAGCTCTTTGGCACTTTGTAGCTAAGATATTGGCCTTCGATGATTCATAAATTTTGGATCTATAATCTTTAGTCTCCCTAAGCCCAACTTGCTAAGATTGTGCCACATGGCATAATCTCAAGGGTTCATGGCTTGGGAGGTAACCAATAGTTAGCATTCCCATTTATAAGTTTTTTTTCCTTTTTTACCAATCGAGATCATGACAAGTGTCATAACCTCAAACATCCAGAGCTCAAAGAAATAGTTTAGATCATAGTTTAAGTCTTCTGACCCTTGATTGTTATGATTGTGCCATGTGGAATAATCTTAGATGGTAGGGGTCTAGAGGGACACAATCCACATTCAATATGCCCTAAATATCATAGGCTATCCATGTGGCACAATATTAGGGTCTTGGCCTACAGTGGATATAAATCCAATTATATAATCTAATATTATTGAGCCCCTTCACTATCATGATTATGCCATGTGACATAATCTTAGGTAGTTAGGGCCTAAAGGATGACATTTCATAGTTAGGAAGTTTTAAATCCCCTAACATACATGATTATGACATGTGCTCACATCACAGATAGTTAGAGCCTTAGGAGCTGACATAATAGACTATCACAAATGGATTCCAAGCCTCAAGTTTTGAGATTCTACCAGGTGGAATCATCTCATGCATTCAACCTAGAGAGGGAAATGAATAAATCAAGTAGAACAAAGAGTCAAATAGACATTAGATTAATGACAACTGGTAATATTTAGGGAGTGATGAATAAAACAAGTAGCCTGAGCACATGATAGATGATGTTAGTAGATAGTGAGCCCATATTTGATGGCCAAGTGAAATAAGTGAAGATGGGTGGATGATGGTTTAGTTGTGTTCCTAATTATAATGACTAGGTAGAATCAAATGTAAATACAATCGCTTGATCAATTATAGAGCTTGAGTGTCAAGTGACTAGGATGGAGATTTGTTGATAGATTATAGCATAGTTTGTTGGGAACATCTATCAAAATCTCAAGGAGTAGACACAAAATAATAAGGAAAGAATGTTACAAACTATATGAAATGGGACTATGAAGGCCTCTAAAATACATATACTTAAGCTTGGACCAGCCAGTACACCAACTTATTTTAGAAAGCCTATGATTTGAATATATGGTGCATTTTGAAGGTGCTTTTTTATCTTGGGGATAAGAATGAACATGGGGAATGTATAAATCTATAACAAGAACCAACTACTCCATCTTTGGGATTAATCCAAGATGATGTGGTTACTCATTAATGGGTTGTTAATTAGTCAGTGGAAGAAATTTAATACCAGAGAGTCCCCATTGATCATTGAAGCTTAGAGTGCATTCGAGATTGAGTCCACTTTCATCTTGTAAATTGTATCTGAAATTATGTCATGACTAGATCATTATCGTTTCTTGATTTTTTATCACCAAAGATTGAGTTCTAATCAGTTATTTCATTTAATGCTTGTATCAAGAACATTTAATTTATGGTTGTGCATCATAGCCATGATGGATTAGTCATGTCTATAGGAAAAGAATTGCTTGCCATTATAACGGGTCAACACATTTTTAATACTAGAATTCTATTGAGATTGAGCTAGGAAAAGCATTGCTTGCCATTATAATGGGTCAACACATTTTTGATGCAAAATGAATCAAGAATATGTAATGCTTATATCAAGAACATTTAATTTATGGTTGTGCATCATATCCATGATGGATTAGTCATGTATATAGGAAAAGCATTTCTTGCCATTAGAATGGGTCAACACATTTTTAATACTAGAATTCTATTGAGATTGAGTTAGGATTTCACCTGACCTTCCTCTTTGTTTTGTCTTGATGGTTTACCAAAGATCTTGATTTGAGAATTAATCTATGAAAATAATTTTTTTATGTTGTTGATGTGCAAGTAGATATACAATTAGATTATACATTAGCTAATTTAATTGGATTTGAGATCTTATTCTAGTTATTTTTTAAGCTTATATTGGTCATGGTGTGTAAATAGTTGCAGGCTTATATATTAGCTTTATTTTCAATAATTTTCTATATTTCATGTTCACACAATTTTACTTTGAGTCTTACTCATTATGGTGATTAAATTTGTGTAATAGCTATATTTAATGCCTAGTGATTAATAGCAACCTAGATTAATTTAATTTCTAAGTATTGGAAGACTTGTCTCAATCAAGATATTAACCTATTTTATGGCCTACTATCTCCATCTCCTTTTATATTTTTTTAATGAGAAATGATATACCCATTACATTGTAAATAGTCCATTTTTAGAAGAAACTAATAATGATATCTTGAATATCTTAAGGAAATCCATTAAACATTTGATGGGAATAATCACAACCTACCCATGTTATTTGGAATTTCTTAGCCCTTGGATCACCATTATGTCCTGAAAATAAAGGGACTTTTTGTCCCATAAGTTGTTGATTGTTTTTGTTCACTTAGATCAGTTAGTTCCTAATTGTGTTTGAGTGAGTCATAATTTCAGCCTAACAGTGGGGATTCTATCCCATGTCTAATAGACTACCCAAAATTGGTTGCATTTATGGTTTTGTTGATAGTTTTACCTTTCCTCTATTCATTTAATATTGTTATGAATAAAATGTTTTTTGTTAGTGTTATTGACAATAAGAATGTAAAAATATTAGAAATATATGTATCCATATCTATTTGCATATGGCATCATGTATTGGTTGACTGGATCATATAGGAGGCATCTTTTATTGAAGAATCATTTTTCATTTTTCTTATAATTGGTTTTAGAGTCATCTAATTAGGTTTTTGATATTCAAATCAATCAAAATTTTCATATAATTAGTTTTAGACTTGTTTAAATTAACATGCAGTATGTTCTCTATGTTTTTAGAGGATTCATCAATTATCTGACATTTTTTTCATTGATATGACACATGTTTCAATAATGTATCAAGGGATTTAAATAGTTTGGTGTAAGATACATAATGCATTGACAAATGTGACATGTCACTGAAATTTTCTTTATGCTCCTTCGATGTCATTACTATCTATGTCATTGAACAAGTCTAGCCTATCTTGGCCACCTATTGTAGTTGTTGTGATGCAGCATGGTAGTTAGAAAGCTAAAAATGTCTATGTAAATATCTAATTTTATATACAACTAAGTAGTGGTGGCCAAATAATATAGATCATGGTTTTTGAATGTGGAGATAGACACAATACTTTATAGGTTATAATTATAAATAAGTGAAGATAGATATATAGTATTATTATTATTCAAATCACATATTGTGATTTTACATGTACTTAAGCTAACATTTTTATCATATGTGTAGTGTATCATTCTTGAATAGGGTCTAAATTTGAACATGCAGTAGTTCTCTATGTTTTTAGAGGATTCATCAAATATCTAACATTTTTTTCATTGATATGACACATGTTTCAATAATGTATCAAGGGATTTAAATAGTTTGGTGTAAGCTACATAATGTATTGACAAATGTGACATGTCACTGAAATTTTCTCTATGCTCCTTCAATGTCATTACTGTCTATGTCATTGAACAAGTCTAGCCTATCTTGGCCACCTATTGTAGTTGTTGTGATGTAGCATGGTAGTTAGAAACCTAAAAATGTCTATGTAAATATCTAATTTTATATACAAATAAGTAGTGGTGGCCAGATAATATAGATCATGGTTTTTGAATGTGGAGATAGACACAATACTTTATAGGTTATAATTCTAAATAACAGAAGATAGATATATAATAATATTATTATTCAAATCACATATTGTGATTTTACATGTACTTAAGCTAACATTTTTTCATCATATGTGTAGTGTATCATTCTTGAATAGGGTCTAAATTTGAACATGCAGTATGTTCTCTATGTTTTTAGAGGATTCATCAAATATCTGACATTTTTTTAATTGATATGACACATGTTTCAATAATGTATCAAGGGATTTAAATATTTTGGTGTAAGCTACATAATTCATTGACAAATGTGACATGTCACTAAAAATTTCTCTATGCTCCTTCAATGTCATTACTGTTTATGTCATTGAACAAGTCTAGCCTATCTTGGCCACCTATTGTAGTTGTTGTGATGCAGTATGGTAGTTAGAAAGCTAAAAATGTCTATGTAAATATCTAATTTTATATACAAATAAGTAGTGGTGTCCAAATAATATAGATCATGGTTTTTGAATGTGGAGATAGACACAATACTTTATAGGTTATAATTATAAGTAAGAGAAGATAGATATATAGTATTATTATTATTCAAATCACATATTGTGATTTTACATGTACTTAAGCTAACATTTTTTCATCATATGTGTAGTGTATCATTCTCGAATAGGGTTTAAATTTGATGGTCGTATGACCATATTTATTTATTTAGCTAAAAAATATAAGTCATTTTTTAAAGAGATAGTAGTAGATGAAAGGTAAACCATCAAAATTATAAAATATTACAATGAATACATATGTTTCATTTATATGCTCCATATTCTATTATTAATTATATATGTATTAAAAGGAAAGTGAATAAGAGTGCTGAGAATAGTAGAGAACCCCCACAGGTAAGTCTACTATGAGTGAAGAGAATATGGAACTGAATAGGGAAGTGAACCATCTAATGGAGGAGGTTATGAGTCTTAAAGGTAGGATAGATACTTTGGAATCTAAACTTATTCTCATCAAACAAAATGTGGAATAGGTACTCAATCTTAGCATGTCATTAGTCAAGAATTATGTAAAATATTTTAAGCAATTTAAGATTTCTTGAGTAAGAGGAAAGTAGAACCTAAGGGTCTGAGAAAGAAGGACCAAGTAAGCATACCATAAACCATAACCTGATCATAGAATGGAAGGTTGAAGAGATTTAAGTCGTGAATGACCATCTTAAGTTGATGAAGGAATGATGGGACACTACCATTGATTTGGTAAAGATGGAAACTCTAAAGATTTAATTTCATTATTTTAGGGAATTCTTAGGAATTTTTTCTATAGTTTGGCATCTGATTGGTTGTTTATCTATCATTCCAAAAAATTTATGTCTAGTTGATCCTTCTTTAATATTGTCAATCATCCTTTTATTTAGTTCTAGTCTCATGTTATAAAAGGGTCGTGACCCTTTAAAAAAACCCTCTTTTACCCAATGGCAAAAACTATATATTTGTATTAAAAGGCATTATTGAATAAATAATTGTCATAAAAAAAACTTGATAGGTAGGGTCGACTACCAAATTTAGGCTCTGGTCCCAAATCCCAAGTAAGGCCCCATAAAATGACATCACCAATTTAATTCTCTTTTTTTGAATTATTATCTTCACAAATGGCTCAAAAATTGCATATGTCATCAATAAAAATATTATTAAGATACCATAATATTGAATCTATCATCTAAACATAAATTTTATGAGAATAATTATATATTTTATTCTCACACCCAAGTGTGCATTGATCTCAACATAAATAAATTTCTTAAATGTAACTTTTGTATTTATTTCAAAAAGAATAATATGAGAATATTTTTTTTATCTCATTTTCACTTTACAAATATTCATAATTATTTGTACAAATGGCTAATGTATTAATTTTCCACCACATTGGACTTTCTATGTTGGCATGTTGTATTTAACTTTTTCCTTTTGTTTGGCAGACGATTTTAGTAGGGTTTCATATTAATTTTGAATGAAAACCTATGTATTCTTAAATTTTTGCACTTACAATATTGTATTTTTTTCCATTTAAAGTGTGTGTTAGCCATGCATAACCTTTTCCATGCAAATGCCTATATTGTCCACATAATGAAAAGTTGTAAAAATAAGTGTTTAGAGAAAGATTAAGCAATATAACATGGTAACAAATATTATGCTACTCATATTTGGATTTTCTTTGTCAGTGGTTAAGGAGATCACTTCTCTTCTGCTTACTTTATTTTTCAACAGTCACAATTATGGGTTTTGTTTTCTCACCATTAATTTTTGAAGTGTTAGATTCATTGTGTCTTTTCGCTCTTTCTCATTTTTTTAGAAATTTTAATTATATGACATCTTAATTTTAAAATAAGATTTAATTTACAATCTAAATTTGTGTTTTTGTTCTCAATTGATTGCTACATCCTAGAACTTATAAAGGAAGTTCAAAGCGTTCTCCCTGATTTAAGTTAGGATCTAAAAAATTGTAAATGGGTGGAATGAACTTGGGTTCTTATCTTTTATTGTAAGATTGGTCCCATAGAGTGGAAACAATACAATAAAAAAAATTAAGGAATATTTTATTGGAAAATTAGATCCCTTCATTTTTAGGCAAAAAACAATAGTTGTGCTAAAGTGGCAAAGAGGAGTTGAAAGTTTCCCCAACCAACATAAGACTTTTTGTTTATACATTATCTTGAATAATATTTTTATTTCAATGGTATTTTTTTTTTTAGATTTTAAATTTTTATAAATGTATAGACCACCTATTAGCATATAATTTATAAAATTTATCATCACAATAAGTAAACATTTATCCAACTACTCTTCTAAAAAAGGATTCTTAATGTTCTCAGTAGCATTATTTAATAAATATTAGTAAAACCTCTCCATAGAACCATAGCCTAAAATTTTATGCAAAATGCTGTTGATGGTGCCATAAGGCAAGACTGTTAGACCTTTAACCCTTCGTAGGGCTTGGATGATTCCTCCTTTACTTTAGATCCTTCTTTAGGTATTAAAAATTTATGGCTATGGTGGGAGACGTAGCCTAAGTTTGAACCTAAGACAATGATCAAATATTCATAGTGGCTTATATTACATTTGAAAGGCTATTGAACTATCATCATTACCCTTTATAGATGATATATTTTAAATTTCATTTCCTAATAAATTTTTAATGTTACCCTTCATTTAAAAGGGAAATTAATCAGAGTTTTTTTTATTTTTATAGATAGAGACCTTAGACCCCTTTTAAAGACACCCCAAGCTATAAATTTTATAATTGAAGGGAGACCATTATGTTTCTAATAACCATAGGGTATTAATCTGACAAGTGTAAGGAAGATATGAAAAAGTTTTTCTTGGAAAATTGGTGCAAGAAATATGCATGTGGTTAAATATCTAATCCTTTCACATAGTTTATTTTTAAAAAAAATAATTCATGTGGTTATTTTCAGCTAGTTAGCCTCACCAACCTCAAAAGTATTGTATTATTATACGATAAAATAAAAATGTTTAAAAAATTTGCAATATCAAAATTTGAACATCAACAATAGCGATGTCCATATATTAGTTGGAAGAGTGTTACTTTTCTGATGTAAATAATCTATTCTTAATCATCTTAAGAAACATTAAGGAAATATAAAGCTTACTAAGTAGATTAATTAGCTATTTCATTGGTCGTTTAGTATTATTTTGGTATTTTAATTACTTACTATTGTTAAATTCCACCTGCTTGTGGGTTAAATTTCCTTTATGATTATGTGGAGGCACCCATGCCTCTACAAACACAAAGTAAGTGATTTTTTCCTTGACTTGAAGTAAATTTGAGAATTGCATTGTTTACAAACACATAGGAGTGAATTCTTATGTTCACATTTACTAGTTGAGAGTCCATTTATTAATTATTCTTGTAAATATTCATGTGCACTTAATGAAATTTGTGATACTAACATTTTTAAAATAGAATAATACATTAGATATATTATCTAAAGGGGCATTTGGATTGACAAATACTATGTTGTAGATAATAATAATACAGCTCCAAATTAACTTTAGAGGCTTGTTGATCTTGTTGTAGTTTCAATTGAGACGATAGTTGGTGTTTTAGGTTTAAAGAATAGCCTTGTCTCACCAATGAAGCATCAATCCTTAGCCTTTTTATTTTTTTCCTCTACAAAGTCAATATTGTATCCTTCTCTACAATTAGCATTTGCAATGTTTTTTTAATTATATTTTAACTACAAATTAGTGATTTTAGTCAAAAGAATTTAATGTTATGATATTAGATCTATGGAATATTATTTTTGGTGCATATTCAATCCCACATGACCATGTTCTGTGGGAGGAGGTGAGACTTGTGCAAAGACTAGAATAAATGTATTTTTTTAAGTGTGTTTTTCCACTAGTATGACATGTATACATGTTCCAGATACTCATTTAATCAAATAGGACATAAACTCTTCTTAGAATTTTTATCCAATGCAGAATTGGTGGAAATGTGTATGTTTTGATGTAAAATGAATTTTTAAATGTTACATTTTTATGTTACCATTCTATGCCTATTATTTATTGATTATATGTCAACCTCTATCCAATCAATTATGCATGTTTTCAAATTAGTTTCAATTAGAACCAAAGGCTTATATGAGAGACTTAATCAACACATTCATGTGATGGAACAAGTTTATCAGTGTGTAAAAGGTGTGTTAGACCATGAGACAAGATTTTTTGTCAAAAAACATATTGACTAAATCATCCTTTGTACCTATTATTGAATTTCCCTTATTAGTTTCACATGAGACTCAATTGGAAATCACATGTAAACTTGCCTAATTATTATATTAATTGCCCCTCATATATGTATTATTTTTGCAAGTTTTTTGTTTTGGGTTGGAATTTTGAGAAAATTTTGCCTAATACAAGAAACAACCTCAATGTAAACCTCAAGTATTTTACAATGTCTTTATTGACTAGTCATTAACAAATTATATTGGGGTATGTTTTAATTTTCTAGTTTTCACAAATATTTTTTCTCTATAGATACCTTTTCTATTGTGATTGAATTTCATTTATGCATAGTGTTTATTCATCTTCCACAACCTTGATTAATCTTAACCTTTGACATACTTCTATGGTTTTAATTTTTTACCATAAAATAGGGTAAGACATTATGGACCATAATACATTTTACAATGATTTTTTTAATGGATGCCATGAAGCCCTTATTGGTGGAGTTTTCTCCAAGTGTTACTCTGGGAAATAATAACCATGGCCCAATATATATATATATATAAATGATTACTTATTTTCCCAAAAGTTGGGTCATATTTTGATCTTAGAGACTCGTAAACATTTGAAACTTTACTTTGAAAATGCACATGTTCATAAATATTTCATATAGAGGATGTAGGGTATTTGTTTTTCTGATTCAAAAACATTTAAAAATTTAATTTTATTGAAAATAAGGGTTCCTACATTCATATTCCACCCCCACCTACCAACCAAAGATATTGGCACACATCTTGGTAGTACAAATTCACATATGGTGAAGGCTTGTGTATGTTATGAGGGATAGTTTTAAATCCTACAAGGGTTATGGTTTTTACACCTAGTATGAAAAATATATAAGGTAAATAGAAAAACAATATCTGTGTGGACTTCTAAAATAGGGGTCTCATACACCAAATTTTTATCTAGTTAAGAGGTAACCCCAAAAAAACCTTTGCCTCATACTTTCTATATGTAACTACTCTGACATACATTGATTCTACACACATCACACCCCCTAAGGATCAGGAATGTAAACACTCAAATTTCTCCTTAGCATTGTATTATAGGAATTATATGCACATTTATTTGCACTTGAAAAATCTACATTACATGTATTTTATGTTGATGTTAATTTGAATCCTATAAAATTTTATACATCATGTTGTATTACTATATACTATATTCATGTGTGTGTGTATATATATATATATATATATATATATATATATTACATTAGTAACATATAATTTACATTTACTTTATTTTCTTGTTTATTCTTGTGCACTTTGTTACAGTATTCTACTCTTTATTCATTCACAAATCAATTATAAAATTAAATTTGCACTTTAATTCTTGTTCATTATTACACCTTTGCATCACTATAACATATTAATCCTACAATTGATGAATTTTCCCCCAAAATATCCAAGGTTTAAAACCAATAACTAGAAATGAGACCTATCCCTATCTATATAGATTCGAGTCACTAATATGACCATACGATATAGAAAACTCAACCACAGATATATGGGATTGGAGTTGGATATTCTAGATATAGATATGGTGTACACATGCCCATATATATGAGACCCACCAACCCCCCATAGAATAGATTATTACATATATTAGAAAATAAGAAAAGTAACTATATTCATTTTAATCATCTAGACCTAAAATTAGAACAAAAAATGTATCCATATAAGGGGTTTCACAAGCCAAAATTTTAAAAATTAACTCTCAAGGAAGCAAGAACTCTTGATATGTCAAAATAGCAACTGAGCACATTGAAATCTCAAAAGTGAAATCAAAGATGAAAAATGAAAACTAAGTGTATGATCAAAATGATATATTGAATTCAGTGGCATAAGATTTGCTTTGATTTTTAATACCTATAACTATTTCAACATTTACATTGTAATCAACATTTAAGTTTTTATTCATTTCTAGGTTGAAATTTCCATTAACAACCTCAACATGATCACAAAATTAAATTTTATTTTAGAATATCATGTACATACATATTTTTTATATGAATTATCATTCAAATTATGGGCAATCAATCCTAAGTTCTATGCTTAATCCTATGTTTGATTATACATCTTACCTTTTAGCCTGTGTGGGAAATCTCCTAGGTCATGTTCATCATTCATAGATTACTATCAAATTTATGCACTTACTAATAAAAAAATGCATCTGTAACATTTAGCTATTTTGGATGTAGTAATACTCTTAATTGAACCCATGTGCAAGGATTTTGTCTATTATAATAATACCTTTGACAAAGTAAATTCTTACAATTAAAAGATTATTAAGAGTTAGAGTTTATAAATTTTTTGAGAACAAACTTTATTAAAATATGTGATTAATTGTAATACACAAAATACTTGTATGTGACATCAAGAGAGTTGACATTCACAACTAAAATTTTGTTATATTTTCATTTCCAAGTGCACAAAATTATATTGTGACCTATTTTCAATGTTGATAGTACTTATACACTAAAAATATATATCATATTTGTTGACATAAGTATATGTTAGTTTTAAATTGGTATAATAATAAATCATTGAGTACATAGTAAAAAATTTGGAATATATATCCTCACTACCAAGAGTGTTAACATTCACCAATTCTATTATTTACTTAGAGTAAGATGCATTAAAAGTGGGTTAATAAAAACCAAACAAAAAGCACTGCAATAATGATGTAAACCTAGTTTGTATAAATAAAGAGTAAACTTGTACCATGGATGGAATACATTTTTTCCATTTTTATTATTTCTCTTATTAGAAACTCTTTTAAAATTTCATGTTACCAATGTTGTTGCAATATAAAACATATTTTTAAATAACATAATGGTAGTACAAAACATCGACAAGACTACGTGGTCAAAAACCCTATTAACCAAAATAAAGTTCTCACTTGCATGAGTTAGTATAATATTAAATATAAGAACCATGTAACATTTTTATTAAAAATAATATCCAATTATATTACATTAATTATATAAAAACCAAAAAATTTGATAACATTCCATGGATTTTCAAAACATACATAACATATAACTACACTCAATAGCAACTAAATCTAGTATATACAAAATACAATTATGGCATGTTTAATTCCATACATATTATAAAATTAAACATTGTGTGCTTATTTATTTCAAATATAAGAGTGTTTCCTATAGGTTTTTAAAGTTTATGGACCTATTTGATCTTTTGTGGGGAAAAATAGTGGGCTCATAATCTCTCTTTTGATGAATTACTAACCATCTTATTGTTCAATGGTGCATATTTAAATAGTTTCAATATCTTTTTCATTTTATGTGCATACTCTAGTATTCATCATGGTGGTCATCACAAATGTGTATTTATCATTTCATATATTACTTTATAATGGTTTAACTTCATGCATGTTCTCTCTAACTGTGTATGAATGTATAAGAAAATCTTTTCATAACAATAATATCAAATTTGAGTTATCCATTCTTGCCATCATAAAAACTAAATTAGGATGTTAGGGGAAAGTTATATATTGTAGGGTAGGTAAACTTATAGATAACTTATTTACTATTATGTTTACATGTTCCAAAAAAGTTAACATTAGCCATATTGGTATATATGAGCCATTTACAATTATAGTCATATAAAATGCAAGATTGGTAACTTGAGCATCGTTAATGATAGCCAATCCTTAAGTCCCTCTTGCTTGCTCTCAAGACCCTATCAAGATTGTTTTCACTGATTCCAAAACATATGTGGCCTTCCAGACTTGAACCTAGCTGAGCTAGGACCCTCTCTTCATGACTAATCCATCCCCCTAGGCTTTGTCTACTAAGAACAATAGCACTAAAGTTGGACTATAGCAATGGACCCTAGGGTGTCCCCTTTCCAGTGCTCCTATCCAATCACATTTTGAGCATAATTTATCATTTTTCCCGAATTCCTCTTATTCATTATGTTGACCTATTCTGGTTTCATCTAACCCATGACCAATAGATCCATATATAAGCCCAGTCAAAGATCATTTGGAAAGGGTTGGAAAATATAATTTAAGCAATCAAGAGTACAAGCAAGACCACTCAATAAATCTTCCCTATTCTCTGCATATAGCTAGCCTATGCACTTTCAAGCTAATCCAAGACATTACATTGATCCCTAGCCATCTCAAGCATACTTAGTTTCAACATTTCTTGCTTTTCATCCACTATTGCATCAAACACTCTTCAAGGGAGAACTATATATGGATTGATCCCTACTTGGAGTATTGGTATGTAGGTAGTGTACCCACATATAGGGTGTAAAGCACATCCAATTCATCTTACACACATTAACCCCTTTTCCCCATTGGTAAAAGTTTCCTTAAATTGCATATAAGACATAGGTATACGAAGAATTAGATCTATAGGGAGCTTTGTTGATAGTGAGGACCTAAAAATTGGTACACGGGCTCATCCTAAGCATGTGAACGAAACCCAAAAATATTAAACCCTTGGGACAAAAATGTAAAGGAGCACTATAGTACTAGATCCCAAGGTGTCCAATTTTAGTGCTCCTATCTAATTAGAAAATGAAGTTTAAGATCTTTTTTGTGATAGCGTCCCAATTTTGCATGCAAATTTCTAGACCCTGTCTCAGTCAGAATAGTCTAAAATAAGATAAGCTTAATTTTCTCTCTCTCACTATTATTTTTTAAAAATGTCTATATGCAATCTAATTTCATAAATCAGTGGCTTAATTGACAGGATCTAGAATAGAAAGCTCTGATACCACTTGTTAGGATCCTACTCCTTAAGAGCACAATTGATTACCTTTGTATAAGCAACTAAACATGGAATTAAACCAAAAGAAATAAGTAACTAGAATTCAAAAACAACACAGAATATGAGAGACAATACAATCTTGTATTAACACTCTTCCAGAAGGAAATACAATGAAGAAATCTCACTCTTCCCACACCTCTTGGGCATACAGTAATTCTCCCTCAAGAGTTCTCTCTCTCTCAATTACAAACCAACTCAAACACAAAGTTGTTCCCTCCACCAGTCAGTGACAATCAACCCAATGGTTGTTGTTGCCTACACCAGTCCACCAGGTACTCCAAGTAGATCTCCTTGATCTTGTACACCTGTAGATCTAACTGATCTTACTTACCATGTAGATCTCCCTAATCTTGCACAACCTACAGATCAACTGATCTTACACACCTTGAGACAACCAACCCAATTGTTGTTCTTGCCTTCAAGTTGAGGATCTAATCCTTGTCCTTAGACTTGTCCTTGATTACAATACAACCCTATGGGTCTATTAAATAGATCCCAAAACAAATAATAATTAGAAGCGCAGACTCAAGACTAAAATTAGTCTTTACATGCAAACTAACTATCTGTCTAAAATTAGACCAGTTCTAGAGACACATGCAAATGCACACACACACACACCCACACACACAGGTTGTCGATGTCAGTTCCTATCTGACTGATGCTAGTTGACCCCTAACTGATATCAATTACTGTGTAACTGAATATGACTGATGTCAGTTGATCAGACTGACGTTAGTTACTTTAACACTCAACAACCTCCACCATTTGCATCAGTGAAGCTTTTAGCTCCACAACTTAATAATCTCCCACTTAGAGATAAATAGTTACACCTGTACCTATACTTGTATATCATCTAATTTTATTTCCTAGCTTGTATCCCTCTTCAAGTTTAATCTTGAAGACCAATAGAAGTTGAATGAAGATTCAACTTCTCCTTTATTCCTCACTTTGTTAACATTTCCACAGGGTTCTTATCCTTGCTAGCCTTTGTGACTGCAACAACCTTTTGCATCTCTGAAATCTAGCTAACCGTCATACCACAAACAATGAACACATATCCTATGGTGCTTCTCATGTCATCAAGTCACCTGCCATATCTGAATCTACATACCCATGTAGAGAAGTGCTTGACCCTGTATAGCATAAATACCTGTTGTTGGTCCCTCTCAGATACCTGAGAATCCACTGAACTACTTTCCAGTGCTCCTTTCCTAGATTGGCCATTAACTTGCTGACAAATCCCACTCCTTGGGTAATATCAGGTCTAGTACTCATGTACTCAACCTCATCATGTGATTTAGGACACTGTTCTGTGAACTGTCCAACCATAAGTGTGCTAATTAGTTTTGCATCCTGCATATTGAACCTCTCCACTACCTTTTTCACATAATCCTCTAGAGACAAAATCAACCTGTGACTTTCCCTGTCTCTAAAAATATTCATGCCAAGGATTTTCTTTGCTGCTTCCAACTCCTTCATGGCAAACCTCTGAACTAATTTTACCTTTAACTCAGCAATCTCTTGCATGTGTGACCCTGTAATAAGCATATACACTACATACAGTAACAAGATAATGTAGCTAATATTATCCAACTTGGTAAAATAAACACAATGGTCACATTGACATTGACTAAAGCCATGATTTTTCATACACCTGTCAAACCTTAAACACAATTGTCCTACAGCTTGCTCAAGACCATTTAACCTAGCCTTCTTTCTCACTTGTCCATTCTCTCCTTTCTTTAACCTATAAATCCATTCATCTTTTAGTGCTTTCATCCCAGCTGACAACTCTACCAAATCTCCCATTTGGTTCTCTTCCAAGGAATCAATTTCCTTATTCATGCCATGCTCCCACTATTTCCTGGATTTTACCTGCATTGACTCTTCAAAACTTCCTGGTTCTTGACCATCAGTGAGTAACAAGTAGTGTAAAGAAGGGGAATAATGAATATGAGGCTTACTTACCCTTTTAGTCCTCCACATGGGCATTTGAGACTCCTTGACAACTTGCTATCCACCCAAAATTTGTTCTGACAATGACCGATCTTAGTCACCTCTGGCTGACCTCAATTTGCACCCAACTGATGTCGATTCCTCCTGATCACCAATGTCGGTTCCCTGACTGACATTAGTGTCTACCTGCCTGACATCACCAAATTCAGTCTACACATGACCGATGTCAGTTCCTACCTGATCAATGTCGATTCTCACCTGACTGACATCGATAACTGTGTTTTCCTATGAGTGATGATTTTTACTCACGAGCTCATTTTGGATCATAACCTTGTCCAAATCAACCTTGCCCTGCTCAGAATTATTCAGCCCCTTGAGCTAATCTTTATCCATCATCTTTTCCTTGAAAACCAAGGCTTTCCATGTCTTGAAAGTATCAAGAACATCCATTCCCTTCTCACTCATGTGACCAAGCCTACAGTGCCACATCTTTACATCTACATCTAAAGTAGATAAAATAGAAGGAGAATCAGTAATACAAGTAGATAGATAAAGTGTACCTACTTTCTTATCTCTTGTTAAAACAAGTGCACCCTTGAAAACTTTCCAAGATTCCACTGTGAGAATTATTGTGCAACCCTCATCACCCAACTTTCCTACAGAAATCAAATTTTGCTTCAGGACTGGGACATGCATGACATCCTTCAACACCCATGTGTTGCCATTCTACAATTTTAGCTGCACTTCCCCTTTGCCAACCATTTGACAAGGCTTACCATCCCATAAATAAATTTTTCCAAAGTCTCTATGGACATAATCATGAAAAAATTCTCTATTTGGGGTTACATGGAAAGAGGCACCAGAATCTAAAACCCAAAATTCCAATTTATCAAAGGAACATACAAGAGCATCTTGTGCAACAATACCTGAATCTTTTGCTTCTTCATTTCCTTCATGCTGATCTTCTTTCAACCAACAATCTTTCTTTACATGCCCTTTCTTTCCACAGTTTCAGTAGGTTATACCTTCATTTCTGGATTTGGATCTACTACCTATGTTTGACCTTGATTTCCTTTGCTTGCTCTTCTCTCTTTGCCTTCCCCTGCTTTCAACACTTAAAGCATTACCTGATGATTCACCTGTGCTTTTCTTACAAATTTATTCATTCAAGATTACACTAACAATAACATCAACTTTCAATATTTTTGAAGCAGACGCAGTATTACTTACTGCCATTACCAAACTATTCCAACTTTTAGGTAAAGAGCATAAGATTAAGAGAGCCTTAATTTCATCATCAAAAACTATATTGACTGAAATTAACTGGTTTACCAAACCATGGAAATCACTAAGATGACTATGTACCGATCCACTTACCTGCATTTGCAAATTAAATAATTGCTTCATAAAAAATACCTTATTCGAAGCTGAGGGTTTTTCATATAAATTTGCCAAAGATTCCATTAACTCTACCATTTTTTTGCCTATGATAAGTTGGAAATCACAGACGATGCCAGGCTCAACCTTATAGATCCCAGAGCCTTTTGATCAAGAACATTCCATTCTTCATCTTTCATATATGTGGGCTTGCATCCAACCCCACCCCACAGTAAGTACAAATATTTCTAATACAGATAATCTTCTATCTGCATCCTCCATAATTGATAATTATTGCCATTGAATTTCTCTATTCTTAGCTTACTTTCTTCTGCCATTGCTTTACTTCCACTCAAACAGAAACCCCTGTGAGTGACCTATAATTAACAAACACTAACCTGCTCTGAACCAAGCTCTGATACCACTTAATAAGATCTAAAACAAAAAGCTCTTATACCACTTGTTAGGATCTTACTCCTAAAGAGCACAATTGATTACCTTTGTATAAGCATCTAAACATGAAATTAAAATAGAAGTAATAAGTAACTAAAATTTAGAAACAGCACAGAATATGAGAGACAATACAATCTTATATTAACACTCTTCCAAAAGGAAATATAATGAAGAAATCTCACTCTTCCCACACCTCTTGGGTGTACAGTAATTCTCCCTCAAGATTTCTCTCTCTCAATTACAAACCAACTCAAACACAAAGTTGTTCCCTCCACCAGTCAGTGACAATCAACCCAATGGTTGTTGTTTCCTACTGCCAGTCCTCTAAGTACTCCAAGTAGTCCAAGTAGATCTCCTTGATCTTGCACAACCTATAAATCAACTGATCTTACACACCTTGAGACAGCCAACCCAATTGTTGTTCTTGCCTTCAAGTTGAGGATCTAATCCTTGTCCTTAGACTTGTCCTTGATTACAATACAGCCCCATGGGTTTATTAAATAGATCCCAAAATAAATAATAATTAGAAACATAGACTCAAGACTAAAATTAGTCTTTACATGAAAACTAACTGTCTGTCTAAAATTAGACTAGTTTTGGAGACGCATACAAACACACACACACACACACAGGTTGCCGATGTCGGTTCCTATTCGATTGATGATGGTCAACCCCTAACCAATGTCGGTTACTATGTAATTGAATATGACTGACATCGGTTGATCAGACTGACATTGGTTACTTTAACACTCAGCAACCTCCACCATTTGCATTAGTGAAGCTTTTAGCTCCATAACTTATTAATCTCCCACTTGGAGATAAATAGTTGCACCTATACCTGTACCTATACATCATCTAATTTTTTTTTTGGCTTGTATCCCTCTTCAAGTTTAATCTTAAAGACCAAAAAAAGTTGAATGAAGATTTAACATCTCCTTTGTTCCTGGCTTTGTTAACATTTCCATAGGGTTCTTATCCTTGCTAGCCTCTATGACTACAACAACCTTCTGCATCTCTAAAATCTAGCTAACCGTAATACCACCAACAATGAACACATATCTTATGGTGCTTCTCCTATCATCCAAGTCACTTACCATATCCGAATCTACACACCCATGTAGAGAAGTGCTTGACCCTGCATAGCATAAATACCTGCTGCTAGTCCCTCTCAAATACCTGAGAATCCATTAAACTGCTTTTCAATGCTCCTTTCTTGGATTAGCCATTAACTTGTTGACAACTCCTATTGCTTGGGTAATATCAGGTCTAGTACTCATGTACTAAACCTCATCATGTGGTTTAGGACATTGTTCTGTGAACTGTCCAACCATAGGTGTGCTAACCAGTTCTGCATCTTGCATATTGAACCTCTCCACTACATTTTTCACATAATCCTCTAGAGACAAAATCAACTTGTGACTTTTCCTGTCTCTAAAAATACTCATGCTAAGGATTTTCTTTGCTACTTCCAAATCCTTCATGGCAAACCTCTGAAGTAATTTTACCTTTAGCTCAGCAATCTCCTGCATGTGTGACCCTGCAATAAGCATATACACTACATACAGTAACAGGATAATGTAGCTAATATTATCCAACCTGGTAAAATAAACACAATGGTCACATTGACATTGACTAAAGCCATGCTTTGTCATACACCTGTCAAACCTTAAACACCATTGTCCTGTAGCTTGCTCAAGACCATATAACCTGGCCTTCTATCTCACCTATCCATTCTCTCCTTTCTTTAACCTGTAAATCCATTCATCTTTCAGTGCATTCATCTAGGCTAGAAACTCTACCAAATCTCCCATTTGGTTCTCTTCCAAGGAATCAATTTCCTTATTCATGCCATGCTCCCACTGTTTCCTAGATTCTACCTATATTGCCTCTTCAAAACTTCCTAGTTCTTGACCATCAATGAGCAACAAGTAGTGTAAAGAAGGGGAATAATGAATTTGAGGCTTACTTACCCTTTCAATCCTCCACATGGGCATTTGAGACTCCTTGACAACTTGCTGTCCACCTAGAATTTGTTCTAATAGTGACCGATCTCGATCACCTCTGGCCGACCTTGGTTTGCACCCAACTGATGTCGATTCCTCTTGATCACTGACGTTGATTCCCTAACCAACGTTGGTGTCTACCTACTCGATATCACCAACTTTAATCTATACATGATCGATGTCAGATCCTGCCTAATCGATGTCAGTTTTCACCTGACTAATGTCGATAATTGTGTTTTCCTATGAGTGATAATTTTTACCCACAAGCTCATTTTGGATCATAACCTTGTCCAAATCAACCTTGCCCTACTCAAAATTATTTAGCCCCTTGAGTTGATCTCTGTCCATCATCTTCTCCTTGAAAAAGAAAGGCTTTCCATGTCTTGAAAGTATCAAGAACATCCATTCCCTTCTCACTCATGTGACCAAGCCTACAATGCCACATCTTTGCATTTACATCTGAAGTAGATAAAATAAGAGAATCAGTAATACAAGTAGATAGATAAAGTGTACCTACTTTCTTACCTCTTGCTAAAATAAGTGCACCCTTGGAAACTTTCCAAGATTCCGCTGTGAGAGTTACTGTGCAACCCTCATCACCCAACTGTCTTATAGAAATCAAATTCTGCTTCAGGACTGGCACATGCATGACATCTTTCAACACCCATGTGTTGCCATTCTACAATTTCAGCCACACTTCCCCTTTGCCAACCATTTGACAAGGCTTACCATCCCCTAAATAAATTTTTCCAAAGTCTCCATGGACATAATCATGAAAAAATTCTCTATTTGGGGTTGCATGGAAAGAGGCACCAGAATCTAAAACCCAAGATTCCACTTTATCCAAGGAACATATAAGAGCATACTGTGTAACAATACCTGCATCTTTTACTTCTTCATTTCCTTCATGCTAATCTTCTTTCAACCAACAATCTTTCTTTACATGCCCTTTCTTTCCACAGTTCTAGTAGGATATACCTCCATTTTTGGATTTGGATCTACTGCCTATCTTTGACTTTGATTTCCTTTGCTTGCTCTTCTCTCTTTGCCTTCCCCTGCTTTCAACACTTAAATCATTACCTGATGATTCACCTGTGCTTTTCCTACAAATTTCTTCATTCAAGATTACACTAACAACATCATCAACTTTTAATATTTTTGAAGCAGACGCAGTATTACTTATTGCCATTACCAAACTGTTCCAACTTTTAGGTAAAGAGCATAAGATTAAGAGAGCCTTGATTTCATCATCAAAAACTATATTGACTAAAATTAATTGGTTTACCAAACCATGGAAATCACTAAGATGACTATGTACTGATCCACCTACCTACATTTGCAAATTAAATAATTGCTTCATAAGAAATCTCTTATTTGAAGCTGAGGGTTTTTCATATAAATTTGCCAAAGATTCCATTAACTCTACCATTTTTTTGCCTATGATAAGTTGAAATCACAGATGATGCTAGGCTCAACCTTATAGATCCCAGAGCCTTTTGATCAAGAACATTTCATTCTTCATCTTTCATATATGTGGGTTTGCATGCAACCCCACCCAACGGTAAGTATAGATCTTTCTGATATAGATAATCTTCTATCTGCATCCTCTATAATTGATAATTATTGCCATTGAATTTCTCCATTCTTAGCTTACTTTCTTCTGCCATTGCTTTACTCTCACTCAAATAGAAACCCCTATGAGTGACCTGTAATCAACAAACACTAACCTACTCTGAACCAAGCTCTGATACCACTTGACAGGATCTAAAATAGAAAGCTCTTATACCACTTGTTAGGATCCTACTCCTTAAGAGCATAATTGATTACCCTTGTATAAGCATCTAAACACAAAATTAAACCAGAAGTAATAAGTAACTAGAATTCAGAAATAACACAGAATATGAGAGACAATACAATCTTGTATTAACACTCTTCCAAAAGAAAATATAATGAAAAAATCTCACTCTTCCCACACCTCTTGGGCGTACAATAATTCTCCCTCAAGAGTTTTCTCTCTCTTTCAATTACAAACCAACTCAAACATAGAGTTGTTCCCTCCACCAATCAGTGACAATCAATCCAATGGTTGTTGTTGCCTACTGCCAGTCCTCCAAGTACTCCAAGTAGATCTCCTTGATCTTGCACACCTACTGATCTAACTGATCTTACTTAACATGTAGATCTCTCTGATCTTGCACAACCTACAGACCAACTGATATTACACACCTTGAGACAACCAACTCAATTGTTGTTCTTGCCTTTAAGTTGAAGATCTAATCCTGTCCTTAGACTTGTCCTTGATTACAATATAGCCCCATGGGTTTATTAAATATATCCCAAAACAAACAATAATTAGAAAAGTAGACTCAAGACTAAAATTAGTCTTTACATGCAAACTAACTGTCTGTCTAAAACTAGACTAGTTTTAAAGACGCATGGAAACGCACACACACACAGGTTGCTGATGTTGGTTCCTATCTGATCGATGACGGTCGACCCCTAACCAATGTCAGTTATTGTGTAACTAAATATGATCGATGTCAGTTGATCAGATTGACATCGATTACTTTAACACTTAGCAACCTCCACCATTTGCATTAGTGAAGCTTTTAGCTCCACAACTTAACAATCTCCCACTTGGAGATAAACAGCTGCACCTATACTTGTACTTGTACATCATCTAATTTTGTTTCTTGCTTGTATTCCTCTTCAAGTTTAATCTTGAAGACCAACAGAAGTTGAATGAAGTTCAACTTCTCCTTTGTTCTCAGCTTTGTTAACATTTCTACAGGGTTCTTATTCTTGCTAGCCTCTATGACTGGAACAACCTTCTACATCTCTAAAATCCAACTAACCACCGTACCACCAACAATGAACACATATCCTGTGGTGCTTATCCTATCATCCAAGTCACCTACCATATCTGAATCTACATACCCATGTAGAGAAGTGCTTGACCCTGCATAGCATAAATACCTGCTGCTGGTCCCTCTCAGATACTTGAGAATCCACTAAACTACTTTCCAATGCTCATTTCCTAGATTGGCCATTAACGTGTTGACAACTCCCATTGCTTGGGTAATATTAGGTCTAGTACTCATGTACTCAACCTCATCATGTGATTTAGGACACTGTTCTGTAAACTGTCCAACCATAGGTGTGCTAACCGATTTTGCATCCTGCATATTGAACCTCTCCACTACCTTATTCACATAATCCTCTGGAGACAAAATCAACTTATGACTTTCCTTGTCTCTATAAATACTCATGCTAAGGATTTTCTTTGCTACTTTCAAATCCTTTATGGTAAACCTCTGAACTAATTTTACCTTTAGCTCAGCAATCTCCTACATGTGTGACCCTACAACAAGCATATACACTACATACAGTAACAGGATAATGTAGCTAATATTATTTAATCTAGTAAAATAAACACAATGGTCACATTAACATTGACTAAAGCCATGCTTTTTCATACACCTGTCAAACCTTAAACACCATTGTCTTGCAGCTTGCTCAAGACCATATAACCTGGCCTTCTATCTCACCTATCCATTCTCTCCTTTCATTAACCTGTAAATCCATTCCTCTTTCAGTGCTTTCATCTTGACTAGAAACTCTACCAAATCTCCTATTTGGTTCTCTTCCAAGGAATCAATTTCTTTATTCATGCCATGCTTCCACTGTTTCCTAAATTCTATCTGCATTTCTTCTTCAAAACTTCCTAGTTCTTGACTATCAGTGAGCAATAAGTAGTGTAAACAATGGGAATAATGAATTTAAAGCTTACTTACCCTTTCAATCCTCCACATGGGTGTTTGAGACTCCTTGACAACTTGTTCCTACCTGATCGACGTCGATTCTCACCTGACTTACGTCAATAACTGTGTTTTCCTATGAGTGATGATTTTTACCTACGAGATCATTTTGGATCATAACCTTGTCCAAATCAACCTTGCCTTACTCAGAGTTATTCAGCCCCTTGAGCTGATTTATGTCCATCATCTTCTCCTTGAAAATCAAGGCTTTCCATGTCTTGAAATTATTAAGAACATCCATTCCCTTCTCACTCATGTGACCAAGCCTAAAATGCCACATCTTTGCATCTACATTTGAAGTAGATAAAATAAAAGGAGAATCAGTAATACAAGTAGATAGATAAAGTGTACCTATTTTCTTACCTCTTGCTAAAACAAGTGCACCCTTGGAAAATTTCCAAGATTTTGTTGCTAGCGTTACTATGCAACCCTCATCACCCAATTTTCTTATAGAAATCAAATTCTACTTTAGGACTAGGACATGTATGACATCCTTCAACACCCATGTGTTGCCATTCTACAATTTCAACTACACTTCCCCTTTTCCAACCATTTGACAAGGCTTACCATCCCCTAAATAAATTTTTTCAAAGTCTCCATGGACATAATCATGAAAAAATTCTCTATTTGGGGTTGCATGGAAAGAGGCACCAAAATCTAAAACCCAAGATTCCACTTTATCCAAGGAACATACAAGAGCATCCTGTGCAATAATGCCTGCATCTTTTGCTTCTTCATTTCTTTCATGATGATCTTCTTTCAACCAACAATCTTTCTTTACATGCCCTTTCTTTCCACAGTTCCAGTAGGTTATACCTCCATTTTTGGATTTGGATCTCCTACCTATCTTTGACCTTGATTTCCCTTGCTTGCTCTTCTCTCTTTGCCTTTCCCTGCTTTCAACACTTAAAGCATTACCTGATGCTTCACCTGTGTTTTTCCTATGAATTTTTTTATTCAAGATTACACTAACAACATCATCAACTTTCAAGATTTTTGAAGCAGATGCAATATTACTTACTGCCATTACCAAACTGTTCCAACTTTCAGGTAAAGAGCATAAGATTAAGAGATCATTAATTTAATCATCAAAAACTATATTGACTGAAATTAACTAGTTTACCAAACCATGGAAATCACTAAGATGACTATGTACCGATCCACCTACCTGCATTTGCAAATTAAATAATTGCTTCATAAGAAATAGCTTATTCAAAGCTGAGGATTTTTCATATAAATTTTCCAAAGATTCCATTAACTTTACCATTGTCTTTGCCTGTAATAAGTTAGAAATCATAGACGATGCCAGGCTCAACCTTATAGATCCTAGAGCCTTCCAATCAAGAACATTTCATTCTTCATCTTTCATATCTGTGGGCTTGCATGCAACCCCACCCAATGGTAAGTACAGATCTTTTTGATACAGATAATCTTTTATCTGCATCCTCCATAATTGATAATTTTTTCCATTCAATTTCTCTATTCTTAGCTTACTTTCTTCTGCCATTGCTTTACTCTCACTCAAACAGAAACCCCTATGAGTGACCTGAAATCAACAAACACTAACCTGCTCTGAACCAAGCTCTGATACCACTTGATAGGATCTAGAACAAAAATCTCTAATACCACTTGTTAGGATCCTACTCCTTAAGAGCATAATTGATTACCCTTGTATAAGCAACTAAACATAAAATTAAACCAGAAGTAATAAGTAACTAGAATTCATAAACAACATAGAATATGAGAGACAATACAATCTTGTATTAACACTCTTCCAAAAGGAAATATAATGAAGAAATCTCACTCTTCCCACACCTCTTGGGCATACATTAATTCTTCCTCAAGAGTTCTCTCTCTCTCAATTACAAACCAACTCAAACACAGAGTTGTTCCCTCCACCAGTCAGTGACAATCAACCCAATGGTTGTTATTGTCTACTACTAGTCCACCAAGTACTCCAAGTAGATCTCTTTGATCTTGCACACCTACAGATCTAACTGATCTTACTTACCATGTAGATCTCCTTGATCTTGCACAACCTGCAGATCAATTGATCTTACACACCTTGAGACAACCAACCCAATTGTTATTCTTGCCTTCAAGTTGAGGATCTAATCATTGTCCTTAGACTTGTCCTTGATCACAATACAACCCCATGGGTCTATTAAATAGATCCCAAAAAAAAAAAAATTAGAAGCACAGTCTCAAGACTAAAATTAGTCTTTACATGCAAACTAACTATCTATCTAAAATTAGACCAATTCTGGAGACGCATGCAAATGCACACACACACAAGTTGCTAACAGCAGTTCTTATTTGACCGATGTTAACCGACCCCTAACTAATGTTAGTTACTGTGTGACTAAATATGACCAACGTGGATTGATCATACCGACGTCAGTTACTTCAACACTTAGCAACCTCCACCATTTGCATCAGTGAATCTTTTAGCTCTACAACTTAATAATCTCCCACTTGAAGATAAACAGCTACACCTGTACCTCTACCTGTACATCATCTAATTTTGTTTCTTGACTTGTATCCCTCTTTAAGTTTAATCTTGAAGACCAACAAAAGTTGAATGAAGATTCAACTTCTCCTTTGTTCTTAGCTTTGTTAACATTTCCACAGGGTTCTTATCCTTGCTAGCCTCTGTGACTATAACAACCTTATGCATCTTTGAAATCTAGCTAACCACCGTACCACCAATAATGAACACATGTCATGTGGTGATTCTCTTGTCATCTAAGTCAGTGCCATATCTGAATCTACATACCCATGTAGAGAAGTGCTTGACCCTGTATAGCATAAATATCTGCTGCTGGTCCCTCTCAGATACTTGAGAATCCACTGAAATACTTTCCAGTGCTCCTTTCTTGGATTGGTCATTAACTTGCTAACAACTCCCACTACTTGGGTAATATCAGGTCTAGTAATCATTTACTCAACCTCATCATGTGATTTAGGACACTATTCTATGAATTGTCTAACCATAGGTGTGCTAACTGGTTCTACATCCTACATATTGAACCTCTCCACTACCTTATTCACATAATCCTCTAAAGACAAAATCAACCTGTGACTTTCCATATCTCTAGAAATACTCATGCCAAGGATTTTCTTTGCTGCTTCTAAATCCTTCATGGCAAACCTCTGAACTAATTTTACCTTTAGCTCAACAATCTCTTGCATGTGTGACCCTGCAACAAACATATACACTACATATAGTAACAGGATAATGTAGCTAATATTGTCTAACCTGGTAAAATAAACATCATGGTCACATTGACATTGACTAAAGCCATGCTTTGTCATACACCTGTCAAACCTTAAACACCATTGTCCTGCAGCTTACTCAAGACCATATAACCTGGCCTTCTATCTCACATACCCATTATCTCCTTTCTTTAACCTGTAAATCCATTCGTCTTTCAGTGCTTTCATCTTGACTGGAAACTCTACCAAATCTCCCATTTGGTTCTCTTCCAAGGAATCAATTTCTTTATTCATGCCATGCTCTCACTGTTTCCTGGATTCTACCTGCATTACCTCTTCAAAACTTTCTAGTTCTTGACCATCAATGAGCAACAAGTAGTGTAAAGAAGGAGAATAACAAATTTGAGGCTTACTTACCCTTTTAGTCTTCCACATGGGCATTTGAGACTCCTTGACAACTTGCTGTCCACCCAAAATTCATTCTGACTGTGACCAATCTCGATCACCTCTGGCTGACCTCGGTCTACACCTGATCGATGTCGATTCTTCTTGATCACCAACATTGGTTCCTTGACTGACATCGGTGTCTACCTACCCAACATCATCGAATTTAGTCTGCACATGACTGATGTTGGTTCCTCCCTGATCGACGTCGATTCTCACCTGACTTACGTCAATAACTGTGTTTTCCTATGAGTGATGATCTTTACCTATGAGATCATTTTGGATCATAACCTTGTCCAAATCAACCTTGCCTTACTCAGAGTTATTCAGCCCCTTGAGCTGATCTCTATCCATCATCTTCTCCTTGAAAACCAAGGCTTTCCATGTCTTGAAAGTATCAAAAACATCTATTCCCTTCTCACTCATGTGACCAAGCCTACAGTGCCACATCTTTGCATCTACATCTGAAGTAGATAAAATAGAAGGAGAATCAGTAATACAAGTAGATAGATAAAGTGTACCTACTTTCTTATCTCTTGCTAAAACAAGTGCACCCTTGGAAAATTTTCAAGATTCCACTGTGAGAGTTACTGTGCAACCCTCATCACCCAACTTTCCTATAGAAATCAAATTCTGCTTTAGGACTGGGACATGCATGACATCCTTCAACACCCATGTGTTGTCATTCTATAATTTCAGCTGCACTTCCCCTTTGCCAACCATTTGACAAGGCTTACCATCCCCTAAATAAAATTTTCCAAAGTCTCCATGGATATAATCATGAAAAAAAATTCTATTTAGGGTTGCATGGAAAGAGGCACTAGAATCTAAAACCCAATATTCCACTTTATCTAAGGAATATACAAGAGCATCTTGTGCAACAATACCTACATCTTTTTCTTCTTCATTTCCTTCATGCTGATCTTCTTTCAACTAACAATCTTTCTTTACATGCCCTTTCTTTCCATAGTTCCAGCAGGTTATACCTCCATTTCTGGATTTGGATCTACTACCTATCTTTGACCTTGATTTATTTTGCTTGCTCTTCTCTCTTTGCCTTCCCCTGCTTTCAACACTTAAAGCATTACCTGATGATTCACCTGTGCTTTTTTTGCAAATTTCTTCATTCAAGATTACACTAACAACATCATCAACTTTCAAGATTTTTGAAGTAGACACAGTATTACTTACTACCATTACCAAACTGTTCCAACTTTCAGGTAAAGAGCATAAGATTAAGAGAGCCTTAATTTCATCACGAAAAACTATATTGATTGAAATTAACTAGTTTACCAAACCATGGAAATCACTAAGATGACTATGTACTGATCCACCTTCCTGCATTTGCAAATTAAATAATTACTTTATAAGAAATACCTTATTCAAAGCTGAGGGTTTTTCATATAAATTTGCCAAATATTCCATTAACTCTACCATCATCTTTGCCTATGATAAGTTGGAAATCATAGATGATGCCAGGCTCAACTTTATAAATCCCAGAGCCTTCCGATCAAGAACATTCTATTCTTCATCTTTCATATCTGTGGGCTTGCATACAACCCCACCCAATAGTAAGTATAGATCTTTCTGATACAGATAATCTTCTATTTGCATCCTCTATAATTAATAATTCTTGCTATTGAATTTCTCCATTTTTAGCTTACTTTTTTTTGCCATTGTTTTACTCCCACTCAAACAAAAACCCCTGTGAGTGACCTATAATCAACAAACACTAATCTACTCTGAACCAGGCTCTGATACCACTTGACAAGATCTAGAACAGAAAGCTCTGATACCACTTGTTAGGATCCTACTCCTTAAGAGCACAATTGATTACCTTTGTATAAGCAACTAAACATGGAATTAAACCAGAAGTAATAAGTAACTAGAATTCATAAATAGCACAGAATATGAGAGACAATACAATCTTGTATTAACACTCTTTCAAAAAGAAATACAATGAAAAAATCTCACTCTTCCCACACCTCTTGGGCATACAATAATTCTCCCTCAAGAGTTCTCTCTCTCTCAATTACAAATGAACTCAAACACAGAGTTGTTCCCTCCACCAGTCAGTGACAATCAACCCAATGGTTGTTGTTGCCTACTACCAGTCCACCAAGTACTCCAAGTACTTCAAGTACTCTAAGTAGATCTTCTTGATCTTGCACACCTATAGATCTAACTTATCTTACTTACCATGTAGATCTCCCTGATCTTGCACAACCTGTAGATCAACTGATCTTACACACCTTGAGACAACCAACCCAATTGTTATTCTTGCCTTCAAGCTGAGGATCTAATCCTTATCCTTAGACTTGTCCTTGATTATAATACATCCCCATGAGTCTATTAAATATATCCCGAAACTAATAATAATTAGAAACGTAGACTCAAGACTAAAATTAGTCTTTACATGCAAACTAATTGTTCGTCTAAAATTAGACTAGTTCTGGAGATGGATGTAAATGCACACACACACACAGGTTGCTGACGTCGGTTCTTATCTGACCGATGCCAACCAACCCTTAACCGATGTCGATTACTGTGTAACTGAATATGATCGACGTCAGTTGATTAGACCGACGTCAGTTACTTTAACACTTAGCAACCTCCACCATTTACATCAGTGAAGCTTTTAGCTCCATAACTTAACATTAATTATTACATATTATTTATTAGTTTTATTACTTAGACCCTTTAACTAAATTAGGAATAAAACAACAATATTTCTAAAACTCTTAAATCATTTGGTGAACTCGACTTCAAATTTTGCATAAAAACCCTATAAACCCTAGGGTAAATTCCTAGTTTATTTTTCTCATTAATTTTTAGATTTTTCCTTGAATATTAAAATAAAAAATTCCTCTCAAATTTTAAAATTTAGTATAAAATTTTAAAATAAATTTATTTCCAACCCTAGTTGCATACACTAGGTCCCAATAATTTTCTAATAATTTTCCAATCATTTTATAAGTTTTTTAGTTGCATATCAAAATCAGAAAATCACTTCAAATTTTCAAAATCCATAGTAATTTCAAAAAAAAAAAACTCATAACCCTAGTTGCATCTACTAGGTCCCATTAAATCAAGCAATTTCTCATAAATTTTTGAATTTTTATTTGATTACTTAACTTAGAAATTCAATTTTAATTTCAAAAATTTATAGTATTTTGCAAAAATATTTTAAAAAAATCCCTAGTTACATGTACTAGATCCTATTTTACTTCTTGAGGTATCACCTTACATGTTTGGGGAGCTCTATATCCTTTCTATGCATATTCTAGTTCCTTATTTAGATTATATCAGTTTAATCTTTTCTACTTTTATCCAAGTTGTTTTCCTTATGCCACCTAAGTTCCTTGCATCTTTTCCCTCAAGATGAAGTGTAAGACTTAGGGGTAATCCTCCAGAGTTCACCTAGGTTCCTCCAACTTGACCATATACCATAGATAAACAACTAGATCAGACTCCTATTATAGATTTGACACATCCAAATTATATAAATTTTGATAAAAATAACTCTGATAATGAATAATATGAAAACAATAATGATGATGTACACAAAGATGCTCATTCTCCACCACATTGGACTACTAATACACTTCCAAAAATTGTTGATAACCTCAACAAATATTTTATTCTAAAAAATTTTAGAGAAAGACTTAAGGAACAGCCTAAAGATCATACACTAATTTTGTAATCTATCATGGAAATCAAAAAGGCTAAGCAAGTTGAGTCTTCTAGTCTAATAGAAATACCAATTTCAAATGACACTATATGGGAAACTATGTCTCAACAACCCCCTACAACAACCCAACCTTCTTCTATGCCACCAACTATAGCTAGTACATCTTTGTCTCTTGATGTGATATCCATTGTGCAAGAGATGAGATCTCTTCAATCAAAGATGCAACATCTTGAGCAAGGTGCCTCTAGACCTACATAGTCTTTAGATTATTTTTATTTATTGCATACACCATTGGCATGTCACATTACTTATACATCCTTTCCATAAGTTTTTTTTTAGCCCAAGCTTACTCTTTATGATGGCAAGGGTGATCTAAAGACACATTTGAGATCATTTCATGCAGCATGCTTGGACTATGTACCAAATGACTAGCTACTTACCAAGATATTTCCATGGAGTCTAAAGGATTATGCCTTACAATGGCTCTATAGTCTACCAAATTAGTCAGTCAATGCATTCAATCATTTAGCTGACATGTTCTTAACACACTTCAGTATCAACATTGGTGATAAGGTTTCATATGCTTAAATTACTCAATAGAAACAATGACCAAATGAGCATCTCATAAATTATCTTCTTTGATATAAGACCATATTGCCTAAGATTACTAGTCCCATGGCAAATCAAGAGTTATAGGATCTCTTCAAATAGAATCTTCTAATATCACTTCATGAATCAATTATGATCAAAAGATCCTCTACCCTTCACTGAATTATGTCACACATTAAAGGAAAGAGAAGTCAAACTAAATTCAATGGGAAAATTAAAGTACAATAATACATCAAACACAACTAATAAGAGTAATAGTAAAGTCCCATATAAGTTCAAGTTTAATGATACTAAAGGGCATAATCAAATTATAGTTAATGTAGCTTTAGAGCCTCCTCAACATATAGTTTTATCAATACCCCCTCAGTGTATTTTCTCACATCTTATAGTTCCTCTAGCCAAGATTTTAAAATAGCTTTTGGATTGAAACATCATATCTCTCCCTCTTATTTAGGAAGTTGACCCCAAAAATCCTCTTATAAAGGAATATGATCATTAGGAATTTTTTTATTACCATAGGGCACCAAGCCATATGACAAATAGATGCATCATTTTAAAGCACAAGATATTAGACCTCATAGATTCAAATGCTATTGATCTTGGCATTTTAGTTGAGCCTTCACTAACAAATCAAACATAGGATAAAACATTGAAAATCTTCTCAGTTCTATTTTCACAGCATTCAAAATAGGATACAAGGGACACATCAGTGGTTCATCATACATATTATGCACATCCACCACTAGATACATATAGGGAACCTTCAATTGAGTTACATCCTTTTAGCACCATAATTGGTGTATATGATTCTAGAGTTCTAGCTCAACCTTCTATCTCCTTCTCAAAAAAGGAAATCATCGAGGATGATTAAGATTATCATGCACTCTTTATCAGAGCTCACATTCATAATCAACTTATTCACAGTGTGATTATTGATAATGGTTCTAGTCACAACATGTGCACCTTGACACTACTATAGCATTTGAGTTATTTAGATTAGGATATCACTCCAATAGACATAGTTATCAATGGTTTTAGTGGGCATATACAAAGCTCATTGGGTAAGATAATACTTATACTACAAGTTGGTCTTACACATTTGACCACACCATTCACTATAATTCCTAGTGTATGAGTTTTTGATATGTTACTTGGTCGACCATGGATTCAAAAACTTAGAGCAATCCCTTCTACAGTTTATAGATGCATAAATTTCATTCATGTTAATCAAGTTATTACAATCAATGGATTTTCATATGAGTTACCACTCCCTACTTCAAATCCATTAACTACTTTTCAATAATTAATTTCAATTTCACCACCAATTTTAGTTTGGCCACTAGTTTCAATTTCTCCTCCAGTTATAGTTCCTACTCTAGTTTAGATTTAGACATAGTTGAGGCATCCATCACTAGTATAGAGGGTTCATACACCTCCATAGCTTTGGGATTCTAGATAGCTTCTAGCTATAGTATTCACAGCCATAGCAGTTTCATTGAGATCTCATGTGTCTACACATAGAGCACATGTTCAGAGAGATTCTCCTACTTCTAGATGGGTCCCTAAGATCCCTATAGTTGTATCTACTTCTTAGAGTTATAAAGGGAGCCCACAATCAATTTCTAATTTAGATATTTCAAAACATTTACAGAATATACAACTTTCAGAGCCATAATCCCAACATTTCCATCATGCTTCATGATCATGCATGATTCCACTCCTTGATACAGGACACCATGATAGGGAGTCTTGCATGAGACTCATTGTTTAATATCATTTATCCTCAACTTTTCTTCTACATAATATATTCTTATTGATTATACATATTTCAAATATTTAACAAATATAAAAATGATATAACATTTCAAAAATTTAAAAACATTCAAATATGTCAAAAACAACAAAAATATTTTGATTATATGCATTATCCATGATTTACATTGCTAATATCATGGTAGGACTTACATTTGTTGCTTCATGCTATTGTATGTCAATTTATCTACATTACCATGCTTCACTTGATCTTCTTTGAGTATGTGTAGTGAAATCTAGTTACTTGATTGCTTTACTCTACCCATTGATGGGGCATCCTACTTCTACATTCGAGACATACATTGATATGCATACCCACTAGGGACATCTTCTACATGATTACACCATCCAAGTTGTCATTCCTACACTACACACTATAGTTATCATGTTGACATACATTACTTACTAGATTACATGGATTACTATATTGACATTTCACTAGTATCTAGCATCTATGTATCTCTTAGCATATACCTTGTCTTGTATTAAACATGTCTTGCATACTTTCACTCTTGCTTTGATTATTTAGAGGTGATTCTATCTTTCCAATTATTACATGCTATTTGTTCTTTCTTATCATAGCTTGATGTGATTGTATTTCCAATTCTTATTTATCTCCTTATGTGCCTTAGGACATTTTCCAATGTCCTTTGTTTATATTCATGTGTGTGCCTTAGGAAATTTTCTAATGTCCTTTGCTTGTACTCTTCTATATGCCTTTGGCCCTTGTGCCAACATTACTTATTTCACTTGTATGTGTATGTGGCATTTGAACATGATTTTTATGATTGCTTTCTATTTTGAGTGATATGTGCCCATGTCCCTTATTTACATGCCCCCTTGGCCACCCTTGTATGCTTTCTACTTCTAGTTTTATTTGTTTATTTTCTTGATTTCATCTTTGATTGTTGCAATTCCATGATCCATATCATGCATTTTTTCCTATTTTCTTGGATGCCATGATGGAAATCATGCTCCATCACTCTAACTAAAAAACTAATAACTAAAAATTAACAACTAAACACTTTCAAGTTCTAATTCACTACATTATACATGATATTACATTGTTATATCTATATAGGCATACCCTTCTTGATCTAATAATCTCTTAATTCAAACCATGATTATCTTGAGATATATTATTGATTATCATTATTATATCATGTATATTTCTAGCTTAACACACTTATAGGGCACCTTTCCTACCCTCAAAAGAGGGGCAACAAATAGGGGTTTTTTTATAGAGATCAGAGATCTTATCAATCCAAAAATCTAATTTTAGAACAACCAAAATAGAAACCACTCAAAACAGACTAGGTAGATAGTCAAGATTCCAAAATAGTATTTAGTTGCATCCTAGGAAAATAGTGCTAAGGATGGACTACAATTTTAGACACTAGGGTGTCTACTTTTAGTGCTCTTGTCCAAACAATAGAAAAACCAAGTTTTCCAAAAGTAGGTAGAAAGGTAGGTTTAGCTACAGTTTGGCAAAATTAGACCAGTTCAAATTAGTAGTTTTCAGTACAATTTTTCTTAAGGAATCTAGACATAGGGGGAATCATATATGGAATGATTAGTTCTCACTTCCAATTTTAGATACAGTAGTTAGTATAACTTCTAGATCATAATCCATTATTTAGACACCAGTTATTAGGGGTAGATTACACAACACTTTTGCTTCTATTTTTTCAATTTTTAGCATTACCCAAGCATTAATAGTAGTTATTTGCCTTATTCCATTTACAAGTGGTTGGCATAATTATTGAGTACCTAAGTTCCTAAGTGGATTCTACATAAGATAAATTTTCACTTTTAGAGTGGCTTTCATACAAGCCTAATCTCCATCTTTTATGAGTTGGCCAACATTGGCCTAGTTTCCATCACACATTCAGCTATCCACATCACATTATCATATTTATAGAGAACTCATGGGCTTCAAAAGCCATCTCATATGACACACATATTCATACTTACTAGTATCATTTCATAGCTTCACTTCACAGGGCGATGATCGAGTCAAAGGGTCGGCCTTTGTATTCTTGAGCCTCCTATTTAGATGGATTAGACACATAGTCTAGACATTGATTAGCACACGCATGATCATATAGATTAATTTAGTAAGAAATGATAGAGCTAAAGGTCCATCCTTTACATTATTGAGCCAATTTTTAGGGAATTAAACACTCAGCTCCATTTATGATATAACTTTCAGTACAAAATCATCCAACACATCCAGCATTACTCATCCTTATTCAGTATCACAACAAGTTTTGCATTGGTTCACATATTTTGTGAGGTATATTCATTCCTTTCTCTTTCTCTCTCTTTCTTACTCAATTTTTTATGTTCTTATTTTATATCACATATAATAAGAATTGATCTACTCTTTGTTTCCTTTTGCAAATTCACGCTTGCACAACATGTTCTCTATGCACTATCCAACATTACTCGACATCACACAAACTTCATAGGATTCACTTTTACAGGTAACTTCAGGTACACTTTCTATTTTCCTTTATCCTAGTATTTTGCTTTTTTCATCACTAGAATAAGGGGGTGAAATGTAGTCATATCAAATGTAAAATTGGTGACTTGAGCATGGCTAATGACACCCAATCCTTAGGTCCCTCTTGCTTTCTCTCTAGACCCTCTCAAGCTTATTTTCACTAATTCTTAGTCATCCATAGCCTTTTAGACTTGACCCCAATTGAGTTAGGACCCTCTCTTCATGACCAATCCATCCCCTTAGGTCCCATCTGCTTAAGACAATAACACCAAAGTTGGACTATAGCACTGGACCCTAGGTGTCCCCTTTTTAGTGCTCCTATCCAATCACATTTTGAGCCTATTCTGCCATTTCCCCTTGATTCCTCTTGTTCATTATGTCAACCTAGTCTAGTTCCATCTAACCCATGACCAATAGATCCATATATAAGCCCATTCAAATATCATTTGGAAAGGGTTGGTAAATATCATTCAAGCAATCAAGACCACTCAGGAAATCTTCCCTATTCTCTGCATATAGCCAACCTATACACTTTCAATCCAATCCAAGACATTACACCAATCCCTAGCCATCTCAAAAATACTTAGTTTTAACATTTCTTACATTTCATCCACTATTTCACCAAGCACTCTTAAAGGGAGAACTACATATGGCTTGATCCTTCTTTAGAGTATTGGTATGTAGGTAGTGTGCCCAAACACAGGGTGTGAATCACGTCCAATGCATATTACACACACTAAAACCTTTTCCCCATTAACTAATGTTTCTTTCAATTGCATAAAATACATAGTTACATGAAGAATCAACTCTATAGGGAGCTTTGTTGATAGCAAAGACCTAAAAATTGGTACATAGGCTCACCCTGAGCAGATAAACAAAACCTAAAAAGCTTAAACCCTTAGGACAACAGTGCTAGAGGAGGACTATAGCACTAGAGCCCAGGGTGTCTAGTTCTAGTGTTCCTAACCAATCAGAAAACAAAGTTTAGGATCCTGTTTGTGATAGTGTCTTAGTCTTGCATGGAAATTTCTAGACCCTATCTCAGTTGGAACAGTCTAGAATAAGCTAAGTTTAATTTTCTCTCTCTCACTTCTATTTTTAGAAAAAGTATAATTGTAATCTAATTTCACAAATTAGTGGCTTAATTAGTGCATATTATTTACTGGTTTTACTACTTAGACCCTTTAACTAAATTAGGAATAAAACCCCAATATTCCTAAAACTGTTAAATCAACAATGAAACTACATTAATATATTTCTTTATCTTGAGTGTGTCTATACATTATAATATTTTTACTATGTATTTGTTCTAAGATTATTCTAAGTTTGACCACTAAATATTATGACATTTAGCATTGAAATATCAGTATATTTTATGGTTATTTAACTTATTTTGTTTACTCTATGCATATTATGTGATTAATTTTGCTTATTTAGCTATATATATATATATATATATATATATATATATATATATATATATATATATATATATATATGTATGTATATATATGTATGTATGTATGTATGTATGTATATATGTATGTATATATATATATATGTATGTATGTGTATACATATATATATATATATATATATATATATGTATGTATGTATATATATATATATATGTATGTATGTATGTATGTATATATATATATATATATGTATGTATGTATGTATATATATATATACATACATACATATTATATATATATATATATATATATATATATATATATTCATGTGTGTGTGCGTGCATGCAACCATGTCCAAAAATATATTGAGGCCCCCAAAAAAATGTCATATCAACATACCTGAATCCTGTATATGTATTCATACAAGTATTGGGATTGGATACTTAGTTATTTTGTAATGAAAATGATACTCCACCAAGTTTAAATATAACTAACTATGTGGAGGTGTTTCTCTTCTCTTCAAGCTCTAGCTATGTGCCTTACATGATAAATTAGAATTCTTATGCTCCTTACATAACAAATTAAAATCCTTAAAATTGAATAAACTCTAGAAGTAAATTTGGTACAGTAGAGTTTATACAAGTTTTAATAAATATGGAAATTAATGTGCGACCATTAAAACTAATAAAAGTAATATGTTATGTCATTGGTTGAATTACAAGTTGTTTCTATATTCACTTTTGATAAATATTAACAACATGCACTTATAGGTGCATGAGAGAGTTCGATAAGCTTATGAAAAGATATTTTGAAATGAATAACATATTCTCCTTGAACTCCCCTTACAAATCCAAGGCAAAGTATTTTATAGAGGGTAGAAATTTTCCTTCCTCAACCAACATGGATGGATCATATAGATGTAAATTATCATAATTTATTGCTAAGCACAATAAAATAATTATGGGCAGGCGGGGGGAGGGGGTATGAAGCATCATGAAAATTGAGATTTTATAAGGTATTTTCATTTAAAAATAAGTCTCATTATTTTTACATCAATTTGATAGAGAAAGTTTGAGTTTTAGTTAATTTTATTCAGTTCATTCTTTTATTTTATGTCATTATATCTTTCTTTGAATATTAAATTTAATTTTTTAGATAATTATGAGTTTTTTAACGAGCCAATAGAATAGCCAAAACTCTAGGATTTTCCAGGATATTATAAAAAAATTTAGGGGTCCATTCTTAAAGTTATCCCTAGTAAGGATGTTAATATTAAACATTGTCAATCACTTAGAGATTAAATTTGAGTGTCTACATTTACCCCCACTTTATTTTAGTGATGCAATGAAGCAACATTACTAGAGTATATGTGAACCTAAGTGTGTATACACACTATATTTTAATGTGAAGTTTGATCGTGTAAGATTCATGTTGGGGTTCTAGATTGCACCCCAGCTAAGCAAGGGGATTGTTTAGGTCCTCTACTCAAATCTAGACCAACATGGGATTGATCTTAAGCTGTGGGTATCCTAATAATTTATCAAACCTTCAAATAAGGCTAACTTCTTTATGGATTTATGAACTAAACTAAAATTGACTGGGAAAATGGAGAGAGAAATGGGTAACAAATCATAAAATACATGTAAAAGAGGTGACGCACCAATAATGTGATTTTTCATCCACTCTATTTTAACTCCTAATAAACACTAATGAGATCAGATCTACAACTTCAAATATTTGTATATGCATTAGTATTTCATACAAAGGTTCACCAATGATCAAAACCTAAGGTAATTGTGGAGAGGCCTAGTTCAAGGCACTAACTAGTCAATGTATCCACTTGTTAGCTTTAATCAAATGACATTTGACACTAAAAATAACCTATAAAATAATATAATCTAGTAGCTAGGTGAGATCAAGATTTGACAAGGGAGAGATTTCTACCACAAATGCAAATCAAACTGACATTAACACACTATATCAGAATCAATAAATTTTAAAGAGAGTCATTTATTTATCTCAAGAGGTTACAAAGATCAAATCTAGGCTAAGTCTAGTCATGCCCAAGAGAGGACTTACCAAGCTATTTTTAAGGCTTAGAAGCTTGTATTTATATAAAAATAATGGAGAGAGGGGGAACTATGCATTAGAAAATGCCCAACTACTTATGATGGATTAACACCAATTCAAAGATGTGATTGAGTCAAGATCTTATCAAGAAGGCTAATTTCAAAGGGCTTTACAAAATAATTTAATGCTCTATTGATCCTCATCTGGCCACCAGGTCATCATCTCAGGATTACATGCCATTTCACTTGATCTATTGATGAGGACCAACTCTTCATGCCTTAAAATGGACATAGATGCATGGTCTATTTTGAGTGGCTAGATGTACCTATTTATATCACAATATCTAAACACAGATCTCTTTATATATTGAAAACCAATCATATTATTGGTTTTCCTATAGCTCAATTCTTGGTCTCATGTTGAAAACTAAATGTTGGCCTTCAACTGAAATAGATCTAAAATATCAATCCTATTTTTAAGGAGCTCAAATAGTGATGCTTGGTCTTGAAGTATTCATCCCAACTCGACCTAGATCAATCTCAGATCACATTTGAGCTTAGTTCCTTTATATTAGATTACCTAGGTCAAAAAAATTATCTCCTCAACTTTTGTCAAAAGTCCCCTGGACTCGATCATGCTTATTGGTTGTTGAATGCTAACTTAGACCCTTGACTTTTCTAAGTCTTGTTCACTTCCTTGATCTGCATGTGCATAGATGCCCACAAGCCATCAATTTTATATCAACTAAATGCACTTGTGTCACTTATCTTTGACTCATTATTTCTTTAAATTAATTAACTTATTTGACTCACACTCACCTTTTTATCAAGATATACGAGTTTGCGTGAATCATAGATCTCCTTGGTCCCACTTTCTTATCAATTCTTGTACTTTATTAGATCTTTGGCTTGATTATCCCATACCATTAGATTATGTCCAACTTGTAGATCTTTAAAGGCTTTAACCTAGGGACCTTTTGACTTGGTTGACTCAACATAGATCATTATATCTTATGCATTAGTATGAAGGCTCCTATGGATAGTTATATCTCAACCAATTTCAAAACTTTTAAGGACCTTTTAAACCCAAATAGTTACTTGCCTTAATTAAAATTGATGTTCATGTTAACATCATTTGAAATTCACATGGATGTATTTAAAATTATTAAGACCATCAATTTTAAGCTCATATGTATTTTTGGAGTGTCTTTATTTAACTCTTGCATGACTATCATTCATTATTTGATCAAATTTCATAATTTATATCTTGAAATTCAAGAATCATGGAGGGGCCAAATTTGATGGATGAACCCATTTGATCCATTGGTTTCAAAATACTTTTGATTTAATATATAAAATTCTCAATTTGACTTGTTCATATCTAATTTGCATGATATCCTCGTGACATTTTAGCTTATTTGGCTAAGTATGAGAAACTTAAAAAAATCCCTGAGGAGCCAAATTTGAACATACACAACTTATACCATGCTTTTATGGATGATATAAAACTTAACATGTATCGATTAGGGACCAAGATGAATAAACCCATGTGATCACTTTTTCTTGAGACTACCACACGTGCTATATATGGCTTCTGCAAATTGCCTACTTGGACTTTCTACCACTGGACTCAAATGTCAGTATGGACTCAATAAAGAACTAGATTACCTCCATGCACTTTTATATCTATTATAAGAACCCTTAACACCTCATGGGGGATATACAACTTTTGGACCTACTCTTTGTGACATTGGGTCACTCTTCAATCAAGATCTTGCTTCTTTTACTAGATTCTTGGACTAGGCAAATTTTTGGTATGTAGACCACATTTGGTCAACATATTTGTTAAATTAGATGGGAATCATGCCTATTATGCTTGAAATCAGACCATATATATGACTTTTGACTCATAATAGATACATGGACCATCTACATTGACTATAAGGCAGCCTCTTGATTTGCAAAAATAATGGACTCCACCAAAATAGGGGAGAAAATTTAAAAAATAGGGAAACTATCCTAACAAATAAAATGTATAAATAAATCACTTATTTGGGACAAAATATAAATAAACTAACCTAATTAACCATGATAAAACATTATCCATCTAGATCAAAAGGGAAATTCATGAATTTGCTCATTATAAGAGATGGTACACATTGCAAAATAAGGGGTTTATTAAACATGACCTTTGAAGAGGCACTCTTCTTTCCAACTATTTCTCTTAACATCTCCCAAAATGATTCATTTATAGTAAACCAATCACCAATAAAAACAAATTCATCTTGCACTTTTGGATCCTTTTTTTGTTGCTTATCAACTACAACCTTGTCAAGTGACATCTCATCTATGCATAATTTTTGGATGACCTATCCTTCTTATCAACTATTGCAAGTTCATGTAACTATTCATGGATCTTTGAATATTCAAACCAAGCCTCATCATGATCTTGAATAGGTGATCTTAATCAAACTTCCCAATATCATTCTCTCTAATAGTAAACATATCTTTACAAAGTTCTACAATCTCTTGTAGAGATTCAAAATACAGCTACCAATCATATTTGTGTTCTTCACTTTGATCAACCTGAATAAAATAATTTTGAAATGTATCTTGATCTTCCTCTATTTTAGATATCTCAACATCATTTGTGACATCATCCTGTATCATTCTTCATGGATTCCTTCCATATCAAGACTATTTTTCTCATTATGTTTAGGCATCCCCAAAGTAGCATTATCTTTTTGAAGCTCTAAAACATTAATGAAATCCCCAAATGAAGATTCAACCTACTGCACTATTTTCTCATCAAGATTTTCCATCTTGAATTCTTCAATTTCACTCATGACATCATGGTATAGCTATTTCCAATGGTCTTCTTCTTTAGGAATCCTCTCTACCTTAGTAATGGCATTGTGTGAGTTGTCTTCATGGCTACCTTCCAAATAAAGGTGAGCTTGTACTTGATTTATATCAGCTACCATAAGATCTTGGGAAAACTCTTAATCTTAGACAACTGATATATAATTAATAGGGTCTTAATAAGTAACCTCTTGATGCACATCTAAAACTTATTCCTATTGGATCTCATCTATAACTTACACCTGCTCTTGCAGCTCATCCTCTTTGACATTATGAAAGACCGAGACATGCTTACTCTTTCCAAGTGGTGTCCCAATAATGATCTCCTCTTCTTGGTCACTGAAGTCATCATTATTTTATATCTCATCAACTACATCTTCTTGATTTACCTCACAAAGGAGAGGCTCTTCCTCCAAGAGTGGTATGTAGACCCTTGAAAATATTTACTAAGATGAGATAGGTTCAAAGAAGTTACCATAGGTACCTGATTTTGATCCTAAAGTTTCCCTTCTTAGATCACCATTGCCTTTTCTTGTTTCTTATCCTCTTGTATGGCTCTTCACGAAGGAAAGTCTATAGGCTTTTAAGGGGAAAGGAGTGGAGACTACATGGAAGGTTGATCATGATCAAATTTTTGGATCTTTGGAGTAATGCAATTTTGTAGAGGAGGAAAGAGAAACTTTTGAGAACTTCTATATTCTTCTCCTTCCAATTGGCTATTACTTTATCAAAATCTAAAACCTTTTTTTCCTCATGGAAAACTTGAGATTGAGGGGTAAGTGTTGAAGAAATGGAACTATAAGTAGGTTTATCCTCTTGAATAGGATCTTGACTAGACATATATATAGCTTCTTGAATAGTTTCTTGACCCCAACTAGGAATCTCCATTGGTTCACACTAAACATAGTCACTAACTTTATGAGAATAAGGAACACAAGAAGATTGGTAAGGAATATAAATGGGTCTTTGAGACAACTGATCTTACTAAATTTGTTACCTCTCACAAGCCTCCACTTTCTCTAATACAAAGGTACAAAACTCAAGCCTCTCCTCTACAATATTAGACACATTTTGAAACCATTCCTTCACTTCTTTATATTGGGAATTTGAACATACATTTCTTCCATATGCTATAAATTTAATCTCTATTTCATCCATATTTTCTTTGAGAAAAGGTTTTTCATGTAAAACATCATATCCATATGGGAAAGGTGAAATCTGGTCTTGAGACTGATATATTTCATAAGGTAAGAATCATGTTCTTGGTAATAAAGATCATGGGAAACTTGATAAGGCTCATCATAGCTTTGATAAAATTCTTGGTAATGATGATTAGGCTCATAACAATGCTCATATGGATCATGAAAAGGATGGTATGATCCATCATAGGGCTGATAAGGAGGTATAGCATAGGGATTTCCTTCATACATAGCCATGAAAATAACATAAAGATAGTGCAATGAAAATAAACTTACTAGGAAACTACCTGGACTTTGGAAGCAATTGCTTGAGCTTGGAATCACCAAATTCTTTATGAAGAACATTGATTCAACTAAAATTTCACCAAGACAAGCTCTAATGTGTCCCATCGGGCATGCCAAAAATGTTGAGGTTCTAGATTGCACCCTAGTTGAGTAAGGGGATTGTTCAGGTCTTCTACTCAAATCTAGACCAATATGGGACTGATACTAGGTTATGGGTATCCTAATAATGGTTCAAACCTCTAAAAAAGGCTAACTTCCTTTTGGATTTATCACCTAAACTAAAGCTAACTAGGAAAATGAAGAGAGAAATGGGTAATAAAGCATTAAAAACATGTAAACAAGGTGATGTACTAGTAATGTGATTATTCATCCACTCTATCTAAACTCCTAACAAAAACTAATGAGATCGTATCTAAAACTCCAAATGGATATATATTTATTATTATTTCATGCAAAGTTTCACCAAATGATTAAAACCTAAGGGAATTAATGGGAAGGCCTAGTTCAAAGCACTAACTAGTCAATGTATCCACTTGATAGATTTAATCAAATGACATTTGACACTAAGCATGACCTACAAAATAATATAATCTAGTAGCTAGGTGAGATCAGGATTTGATAAGGGAGAGATTTCTACCACATATGCAAATCAATTTGACATTAACACACTATATCAAAATCATGAAATCTAAAATAAATTCCTTCATTTATCTCAATAGGTTACAAAGATCAAATCTAGGTAGATTTTAGTCATGCCTAAGAGAGGGATTACCAAGCTATTTTTAAGGCTTAGAAGCTTGTGTTTATAGAAAAAAAATGGTGAGAGGGGGAACTATATATTAGAAAAGGCCCAACTACTTTTGATGGATTATCACCAATTTGAGGATATAGCTAAATTAGGATCTTATCAAGAAGGCATAATTTCAAAGGGATTTATAAAAGAATTTAATGCTCCATTGATCCTTATCTAGCCACCAAGTCATCATCTTAAGATTCCATGCCATTTTCACTTGATCTACTGATGAGGACCAACTCTTCATGCCTTAGAACTGATATAGATGTGTGGTTTATTTTGAGTGGCTGGATGTACCTATTTGTATCACAATATTTGATCATAGATCTCTTTATAGATTGAAAACTAATCATATTATTGGTTTCCTTGTAGTTCAATGTTTGGTCTCATTTTGAAAACCAAATGTTGACCTTCAATTGAAATAGATCTAAAAGATCAATCCTATCTTTAAAGATCTCAAATGGTGATGCTTGGTCTCAAATTATTCATTCCAACTCGACCCAGATCCATCTCAGATCACATTCAAGCTTGGTTCCTTTATATTAGCTTACCTAGGTCAAAAAAATTATCTCCTCGACCTCTATTGAAAGTCCCTTAGGATCAATATTGCTTATTGGTTATTGAATGCTGACTTGGACCTTTGAATTTTCTAACTCTTATTCACTCTGTTGATCTACCTATGCATGAATTCCCATGAGCCATAGATCTTTTGCCAACTGAATGTCCTTGTGCTACTTTTCCTTGACTCATTAGCTCTTTAGATTCACTAACCTCTTTGACTCATGCTCACCTTTATATCAAGATTTATGAGTTCATGTACACCATATATCTCCCTGATCCCACTTTCATTTTTGTCTTGATTATCCTATACCATTGGATTATGTCTAAATTGAAGATCTTTAAAGGCTTTTTTAGACACCAAAAATCCTCACACTATGATTTCGAATGTCAAAAACACCCTTGGATCACCTAGGACCCCCTTGAGACCAATTTCACCCTTTAATCACTAATCAAGCCTAACCACAGTCAGTTTACCTAACCATCTTAACCTCACTTTTACCCACCTTTTTACCTTCACCCTTAACCATTGATAGTCAAGATGACTGTCGATGTTCACCTTGACCATCGACAGTTAGGGTGTACCTCTTTAACTAAAAGCATGTAAACCACTCGCTTTGCTTTTCTAAATATAAGATATCTAAATCTTGTTTCAAACCTTTGCATGGAAATTTATAATTAGATATCCCAATTCAATCTTCACTTACACCTCTTGATTGTGCCTATAAGAAGAGAGGAACTAGGAGGTGAAAATAATCTATAATTGTTATCAAGAACTTGTGTATCCAAGATTTTCTTTCTTACAGTTCAATCACCATTATCAATCCATCAATCATATTAAAGAGTCAATTTTCCTCTACCTCTCCACCAAGTTTTTAGGTATTATTACTCTATTAAATTTGAGCTAGATTCAACCAATATATCAAGTACCTCAACCATCAACCCAATTGACTTTTGGTAAGATAAGTACTTACTTATCAATATTCATCTACTTTATTTCCATTTCATAATCAACCTAGACCTTATCCATCTCTAAAAACCCATCTTTTAGATCTCACTAATCAACCAAATTACCAATCTAGATCCTCACATAGTAATCATCAATGGTTGACTAAATCGCTAATGCTCTATCTAATAGTTGATGATTACCTTGATCATTGATGATCACTTTAACCACCGATGGTCAACCCAATAGTCAATAATCATTATGGCATTGAAAATTAGTAAGTTAATTTTACTTACATACACCCAACCAAACCTAACTTTCTATGTTCCTGCTTGTTCACAAACCCCCTTCTTATTTTATAAAGCATACCTTGACTACCTAGCACTAATGTTAATTAGTTTATTACTAATTTAATCATTTCTAGTCTATTTTTTAAGCAAGCATTCTTGTGTTTAGTTTTAGTATCTTCTAATCTATTGATCCAAGTACTTTCCTTTTTATTTATGAACTTAATTGTTTAAAACATATGGATTTACAATCCCTAAAGAAGTCCTCACTTCCAAGATCTATCTATCTCTAAGCAATCCACTCAACTATTTTTCTAACAAACAAGTCTTCTTTAGTTTTTCCTTATCAATAGGTCATCCTTCCAAGCCAAAGAGGATCTCTCCAAAATCTTCTAATTCAATGCATACACAATCAATCAGGTTTTTCAACCATACCTGTACTTAGTTTATTCTTTTCCTTTTCCAATAATAAGTAAAAATTCATTGAAACATTCTAGCATGCCTAGTGGAAGCCTTTTGTCTCTACTTAGGTTCTTGTTTACTTGTATTCTCTCTCTATTCTATGCTTATTAATGAAAATAAAATTTTCTTTTGGGCTTAAAACTAAGTGCATACATTGATTGCTTTAAATTTTAGTTCACGTAGCTCAAATTAAAGGCAAAGTAGTATATCGTGGCTTCACTCTTTATGCACACACTAAACCAAACCACATTCAACAATTGAGCATTAAATAAACTTGAGACAACACCCGACCAGGATTTCATCACCTAGTGTTAACCTGACCCTTTCTTGATGATCCTACTTGGAGGTCATTACCAAGGGGAGAACCAACTCAGCTCTCTAGTTGAGTATAATCTCTGGATATCAATATATTTTGGCTAAGCACCTGACACCCTTATCATTATGGTGTGTGAAGTGAGGGGGTAGGCCCCAATACCAAGCCATGTATTGATCCCAATATATATTCTTTTTTAGCACCTAAACACAACTTAAAACTAACCTTAGACTTCCTCTTTAGTACCCACTCTACAAACCAATTTTAGTCACACATCTGCCTAAGGCATAAGCAAAAAGTGAGATTAATTAAAACTCTAAGGGTTGAATGCATGTTTTAGAGTGTGATTTGATTTCTTTAATTTTTTCTTATCTTCTCTTTGTTTGAGTGGTGAGGTCGTTTGTGCTTCCTATCTCCCTTATCTCGTATGGTTCTCACTCACCAATAGAAAAGATACCTTGTGGAAAAAAACCCATCACTAATCCAACCTACCTCTTCTACCTCTTCATTCATGGACTAAATTCTTGAACCAGTAAACTCTCCTCACACCTCAATAAGTCCTAGCTTCCCTCAGAAGATTCCTCAAGGAGATGAAAAAATTTCCACTTTCTTAGATAAAAATCATGTGGCCTTACAACATTATCTTACAACCATGTCTTATCATATCCCAACTTCGACTCCATTCATAGATCCACCTTATGGCATGTCTTCCCATATCATGAGGAGTGCCTCCATTGCCATAATTACTACCCAACCATTGAATCCCCAAGCTTTCTCATCAACCAACAACCCCTTTGAGACTACTATTGAAAACTAATCAACTCAAACTACTACTGCTCTATACCTTCTACTACTACCAAACACTCCTCCATAATAAGAGTGCCTACCTCTAGTACTACCAATCTTATTTTATCTACATCCAATCCATAAACCTCTTCTCTACTTCAAATCCTTTTGGTTTGCATAGCCTTTACCTTGCCACCAATTAGCACAAGGGTCACTACCCTTCCATTGATCACCAACCCAACTACCACTCCTATCTAATAAGCACCCCTTAGACCAATCATTGGCTACATCCCTAATCTACAAGGGTATATATCCATTACCTAACCACCTACCTCTGCCTACCCTTATGTATCATCCACCCAATGATTGACATCCACTTACCCATATGTGGCAGCCTCCTAACCTTCTACCCACTACATCATATCTCTCAACCACCATAGCAGTATGTATATTATAACCATTCAAGGTCACAACCCCAAGCTAACCAAATGAAGATTCTTATGAACAAGATGACCACCTTAAATTCATACATTTTGAGTGCTCTCAAAATCTTATCATATAACCAAATATGTAATGAGCCTATCCATCCATACCCATCAGGCCATATCCTCCCCAATGGGAGCTTCCCAAGTTCTCTAAGCTTCAAAGTAAGGAGGATCCCCAATAGAACCTTAGATAATTTAGGCATGCTTGTTATCTCATCACATATGATGATTCCCTTTTCTTTCGCACCTTCCCCATGTCTATAGCTAGTCCAACATTGGATTCGTATAGTGTCATACCTAAGCACTCCCTTTTCTCTTTCACCCAACTGACTCAAACCTTCTTAGACCACTTTTTGATCAATATCTATAATAAAGTTTATATCACCAACCTATACCCTATTCAAAAGTTTGAGGATGAATCCATTGCTAATTTTATGACTCATTTGAGGAATCTTATCAACCAACTTTCCTTTTCCTTACCTTAACTTAAACTCATAGAGCTATTTGCTCAAGCATGTGCCAAGCATATCTTCTCCACACTACATGTCCAAAGCTTATAAACCTTTGATGAATATTTTACCATGGTGCTTAAGTTATAGAATTGAGCCATTGATGAAGGAATGTTAAATCTCAAAAATAAGAACTCAACCTATAAAACCAATAAGGCATCTTCCTCCACATCAAGCAACCAGCCTAATACCAAAATGAAAAGAAAGGGAACCATGAATGTAGTTATACTTAAATCCATTCCTCCACCTTATGTTAACTAATCTAATTCCTCTAGTTCCTCAAAACAAAACTTGAAATAACCAAAAGTAATTCACTCCACTGGTAGAATCATATGCTTCCATCTTGGAAAAGTTATTGAAAGCCAATATCATTTCACTTCTTCCTATCAAGCCACCCCAATAGTTTGACTCCTCTAGTCCCATACCTATTTGGTACAATGAGAATGATCTATGTTCCTTCCACTAAGTGATAGGACATGATTTTAGTAGGTGCAACACCTTTAATATCCTTGTCCAATCTCTCATCGATAAGGGGGAGCTTACATTAAATAACACCAATGCACCATCAAACCAAGCCCTTGATATATTTAGGCAGCCCTTCCCAAACCATGATCCTACCAAGAATGATAAAAACAATGTCAAGTGTTCTCATGATACCCATACAGTTAACATGGTCCTTAGCACAATCATTTCTAAAGATCCTATTGGCCAACCTAATTATCTCTAACCCTCTCTACTTATTCAAGTAGTAGAGTTACCTTGCCTTCTTTTGTATACCCAAGATGAAGAAACACCATCTCCCCCCTTCCTCCACTTATTAAGGTAATATATCCACTAACCACCCTTTTAAATGATATACTAGAACAACCAACCATCACCACCTCACCCTTAGCTACCAAGCAAACCACTCCCCCTTTGGAGATCATTTCTAATGAGGAAACCCCCGTGTATACTCCTCCTATAGAGGAACCACCTATCTCAACCTTGCATCCTTTGATTTAGGAATATTATTAGGTTACCATCCCTATGTCTCCACCTAGGTGCCTATCTTTCAAGTCTACCATTCAGGGAATTAAGCCAACCTACAAACCATCCTCTAGGCTAGTGTAGAAATTAGAGTTTATCTCCAACCCTAACATAGAACAAGCCATCTTTTGGTGGTAATTAGAGATACCTTATATCACCAAGAAAGATACTTTAATCACTATAAAATGAGACACAAGAATTATATAACTAGTGTCCAAATATTGCTCTAACATCTAGGTATCACAACCTACATTATACATACCTTTAGTAGACCAACCCACCACTTATGTTATCCAAAATTTTACCCTATCAACCACACCCATTAGAACTCTAACCTATTCTATGAACCCTCAACCACCCAAGACACCTAAACTCCAAGCAACCAAGTCACCTTCTCTAACCAAACCAATCAAAAACCTTGGTATCCTCCCTACACCAAGCCTTAGTCACCCATCTATGAAATTAAACCTAACCTCTTTGAACCTAATAACCAAGCATCAAACCAAGATAATAAAAGAGGTGAAACCACACAAAGGTTGGAAGGCCAAATTTTTTCCTTCCTCAACCTTGCCCTCCATTTTGGGGCCTCATCCCTCTACCTTGAACAGGAAGCTAGTTGACTCTACCAAAACCGTACCACCTCTTTTGGTGACACCTTGGTAGTTTCTCTTCAATGCACCTCTTTTCACCATGCCAAAAATACCTATGCTACATACCTTAAAATCTTCCACCTCTAGCTCATCAAATTCCTTGTCTAAACTAAATCTATCAACCAAGAATACCACCCTACCTAAAACACCTACCACCAAACCTATTTCCAAGCACCCTCCTACTTCAACCACAAAAACAAAGACCACTAAACCTTTACCATTTTTAGTTGTATCCTATTTGACCATTTTCCATAGGTTAGTAAAAACCTCTTGTTTAACCCTACCTCCCATTAGACCCTTTAACCCTCTAGCTTCTAAACCCATCTAATACAATGACCATCATGTGTGTTATTATCATAGGACACTTGGCCATGATACGGAGAACTATAAATCTCTCCAAATCATCATCCACTAGTTTTATGATGAGGATGTTCTATTAAAATATGAACCTCTTATGAGCCCCATACCAATCCAACCACCAACCATACCTACCCAACACTCACCTACTCCTCCACTCTCACCTTGAAGTGAAGATGAATCTGACCAATCCTCCATCTCAACCTCTCATTCTACCTATACTATCAATGTGGTCACAAGAGCATAGTAGAAGGATAAGGGGAAGGCTAAGATGTCCATTCCTTGGACATACCCCTCCTCAAACTCCCAACCAACTTACACCTAACTGTCTCCATCTTTGACCAAACCCAAGGTGTCTATCTTAGGTGCCTCCCCATCTAACCCCTCAGAATCCATCAAGAGAGTTATCCTCAAGAAACTTCATCAAACCCCATCAAATATGAGCTTGTATGAGTTAGCATCTACCTCTCCCCATCACTGCCAAGTATTAATAGAAGATTTGAAATCTATTGAGGTCTAACCTGAGGACCCCCAACCTCTAACAATATTTGTTGGTGCCCTTCAAATTTCTAACCTTGTTACCTTCAAGGATTCAAAAATACCTTCCATCCACCCTAAGGACCTGAATCCCCTCTATTTATTACTTCTTACATCAACCAAACCCACATCAAATGGGTCATGATTGATGGGGGAGATAACATTAACATCATCTCCTCTCATGCTTATAACCAACTTAACTTATCAGATAATGTCATGTCTGAATATTCAGTTGTCCTTTGTTTCTTCAATCATACCATGACCACTACCTTGGGAACTATTGTCCTCCATATCTATTTAGGACCCTGCACACTCCCTAAAATTTTATATGTTATAGAAGGTGAATTTAAATACATCTTGTTGGGATGACCTTGGATTCACTTTATGGGTTGTATTCCCTCTACCCTCCACCACTATATTAAGTTTGAGCATGAAGGCTAGATTATCACAATTCAAGCTGACCCAAGTCCTTTCTCAATATGTAACATGACCTATCACCCCAAAGATGTCCTCATACCCCCATCCAACACCCCCTCAATAGCTAAAACTTAACCTCCAAGACCAAACTAGATATCATATCCCCTTCCACTGATGAGGCATAAACTAGTTCCTCTATCCCTTTGCACCAAATCACTACCATCAACCCTTTAAAATCCATGTTTTATCATCTTTCACTAGGGTAATATCAACTTTTAGCACTTGAGTATTTCCCTACTCCTCATGAGTATGGGAAACTTACTAACCAGCCAAGATATGACCCCAATGTTATAACTATCATTCCCTTTAGACCTCCCCATCGTCAGACTTGTTTTGTATATGGGGGAATCAATAATTCCCTCAGTGCTTCTACGACCTCTCTTCCACCTTAACCATTAAATATCAATTTATCTTACCTATATAAACCAAACTTTATCAAGACATACCTTCATCAGTGTGCTTAAAAAGGCTTTGATATTGGGTGATATGAACATGGCCCACATCAATTGGTCACCATTGAAACTAGGAAGCCACATGAGAAGCATGGAATTGGTTTTATCTTTCCTAATAAGATTAAATCCAAACAACCCACCACTACCATTATTGAGGAGGATATCCCTTCCTCACTAACCTCTCCTCCACTTGTGTGTGAAGATGATAACACCATCCCACCTAACTTTTTTTTCATCAACATGATCATCATCTTACCCTTGACTTATTAGAAGGAGAGGGCAACCATAACCATCCCTTTAACCCATCCTTAGATGATAGAATAAGACTCTCCTACCATTAACATTTTTCAATGTTATGATGATGATTCTAATCTCACCTATCTTGGTGCCCTAGGTTCTTCAATCCATAAATCCCTTCCTCTTAATTCTTTGACCATGTTGAATGAATCTACCATAGATATCAACTTTGGTATTCTAGATAACCCCTACATTATCAAAATCAACTAATCATTTACTATCAAAGAACTTTAGGACTTTTCCTCTTTCCTCCAAGACCATAGCATAGCTTTTGCTTGGTCTTATAGAGATATGTCTAGAATTTACCCCACCATTGCTACTCATAACATCATCACTTACTATGATGCCAAACCTATCAAACAAAAGCTCTGATGCATGCATCCCTGTATATTCCTTCTCATCAAATAAGAGCTTTAACATATTCCATATGTCAATTTCATTCAACCTATTGACTAACCCCAATGGGTCTCGAATAGCATGCCTATCACTAAAGCCACAAGGGGACTATGCATTTATGTGGACTTTCATGATGTCAACCTCACCTTCCTGAAAGATGACTTCCCTCTACCTCGCATCAACCAACTTGTTGATCTTACATCTAGCCATGAGATTTTATCTCTTATGGATGGATTCTTAGGTTACATATAGATCCTAATTAGACCTAAATATTAGCATAAAACTACCTTTACCACCCCTTGGGGAATTTTTTGCTATAGAGTCATGCCTTTTAAACTAAAGAATGTTGGTGCAACTTACCAACATGCCATGACTTATATATTCCATGAGTTTATTCATAAGATTGTAGAGGACTATATGGATGACCTTATCAGCAAATCCAAACTTTAGAAAGATCACTTAGTCATAATTAATATCATCTTTGAATGCTTCATCCACTACTATTTCTACCTTAACCCAAAGAAGTGCATTTTAAGGGTCTTATCAGGAAATCTTTTTGGTTTTATTATCTCCCTTCATGGAACCAAAGTCAATCCCACCAAAATCAAATCCATCTTAGACATGCTTCCCCTAACCAACCTTAAGCAACTTCATAGCTTGTAGGGGAAGTTGTAATCCATTCATCATTTTATTTCCCAACTTTCAGATCGATGCCAACCCTTTCACCACCTTCTAAAGAAGGATGTGTCTTTCAAATGTAATAGTGATTATCAAAAGGCCTTAGATTCACTCAAAGAGTACCTTTTGTCTCCACCTATCCTCACCCCTCCTAAGTATGACCAACCTTTCTAATTATATATCTCTTCCACTGACCATTCCCTAAGGGCAATGCTAGCTCACTGAGATGAACAACACAAAGAGAAATCCATATACTACATTACCCACACATGTTTAGAGTATGAGACTTGGTATACCCATATTTAAAAATTTTACTTATCTTTAGTCTTCATGGCCACCAAACTTTTCCACTATCTTCTTAACCATAAAACCTATGTCATAAACAACACTGACCCACTCAAGTATATGCATTCTAAGCCATACCCAAACTAGTGTATGGCAAAGTGGCTCATACTCTTACTAGAGTTTAATCTTGATTTCCTTCAACAAAAGCCAATTAAAGGGCAAGTCATCATTGATTAATTGGTCAAGGCCCTATTAACAGATAACAAACCTCTTCTTCTTGAGTTCCCTAATGAGTCCATTGTAACCCTCTCTCAAGAAGATTTCACCGTTCAAGTAATGATGTTCTTTGATAGATCAAAGTGTCAATGTGGTGGGAGAGTAGGTATCATCCTTATCCCCTTTGATGGTGAACCTCTCCCTTTGTCCTTTAAGCTATATTTTGAATATACCAACAACATGGTTGAGTACGAAGCCTTAGTGATAGGCTTTCAAACTACCTTAGCCCTAGGAGATAAAATAATCAACATTTTTGGTGACTCCCAACTTGTGTTCAATCAAATAAATAGCTCCTACCAGTTTAATAATGATGTCTTGTAATAGTAAAAGCAACTAGTAGATGAACTTTTAACATCATTTGAACACTATCGCATCTAGTCAACCCCATGATCTACTAATAATTTCATTGACACCATGGCTTCCCTTGCCTCTCAAATACCATATATACCCTTAGATTCCAATTTTTGTGTCATTATCCATAGGCTTACCCAACTTTCTTATGTCAAACTAGATTCTCCCACCATTTTCAATGTGAAAGAGACCCAACTTGACCTTTGGTATCAGTAAACCTTTGACTATCTTTATCCTTAGCATAGTTATTCTTAGCCTCTCTAGGAATTCTCAAAAAGAATTTATTTAGAGTACCTTATGTTTTACCATACTAGGAGGTATCCTCTATAAGCGTAGCTTTGATGGCCTCCTCTTCCATTACATACGTAGTTATGAAGCATCTCACACTATCAAGTAAATGTATGATGGTATATGTGGAGGACACTTTAGTGGCCTCATTATAGCTAAATGCATCCTTTGTCTCAGCTATTACTGGCTTACCCTTAACCAAGACTATTATGAGTATGTAAAAAAGTGTGTCAAGTGTCAACAACATGCTAATTTTCATCATGCACCTAGCCATAGCCTTCGTGTTTCTACCAATTTCTAACCGTTCTCACAATGGGGTCTAGACCTTATTGGTGAAATAAACCCTCATTCCTCATAGCGACACCATTCTATAATTATCATGACCAATTATTTTACCAAATGGGTAGAGGTTAGTCTTTTAGTCTTAACCAAATCAAAAAAGATTGTTGACTTCATCAACCATGATATCATATGTTGCTTCAGTGTTCCTCATAAGATTATCATCGATAATGGTAAATCTTTTAAGAACAAGCAAGTCTAGGGTCTATGTGATGTATTTGACATTAAGTTAAGTTTTTCCTCACCATATCACCCTTAAGCTAATGGATAGGCATAAGCCTCTAACAAAACTCTTAATAACATGCTAACTAAAATGGTTAATGAATCAGGTCAAGATTGGAATTTTCACATCCCCTTTGCCTTATGGGAATATTTTACTAGTATTTGAACCCCTATGAATGTGACCCCATTTTCCCTTATGTTTGGAGCAAAGGCCATCTTGCCTCTTGAAGTACCAATTCCCTCTCTTTGCATATCTTTGTAAGATCTTATTTCTGAGAGTGATTATCATCAACATCATTTAACCTAGCTAGAGCTACTTGACGAGCATTGTGTGGAAAACCTTACCCATATTCATGTCTATTAAGAGAACATCAATTATGCCTATAACAAACACCTTAAAGTGTGAGACTTCAATATTAGAGATCTTATCCTAAAGGAAAACCAACATGTCACTAATATGGAAAAAAACAAGTGGGGCAAGTTTGTTTTCAATTGGTTTGGACCTTATATCATAACCCATAAATATGGATTAGGAGCTTACCAATTATCTTCTCTCAAATTCCACCCAAAACCTGAGCCCCTCAATGCTTTGCATCTATGTTGGTTATTTTGTTGAGAAGGATTACATTCACATTTTATCTAACTTAAGCTCATCCCTTGTTATCCACCCACATTCCATCTCCCTATCTAAGGGAAAACCAATTAAAATTTTATCATGTGATTATCTATCACTAGCATAGCCTTATCTTAAACAATGGGTACCACAGCTCTACCCATGGCATGATTCTCATGGTACTTTCCATCCCTCATTAGAACTGATTCTTATGGTTATTTTCACCTAAATCTCTTTTTTCCCTATTGAAACTTCTTATGCTCTTAGTTTTTCCTTCATGAAGGTAACCCCTTGAGCATGTTTAAGTAAGTCTATGTCAATCAAAAGAAATTTCAAAAACAAAAGTAATATCAAAAGTCAAAAACAAATCATGGGCAATTCTTAACATTCATTAACTACTCCCTTGAAGGACTGCTATTGAAAATCTATTTGAAATTGCAAAAATGTAAGGTAGGTTGCTCCCTCGAAGGATAGCTATCAAATGTATTAAGCAAGTGCATAAACTTGGACCAATCCCTTGAAGGATGGCTAAGCAAGCAAAAGTCAAAATCACAGCAATTTCTTAGAATATTCCCACATCAATCAACTTCCCATATACATCAATCAGTAAAAGACCCATTATCATAATCAGAACAAACAAACTAATATAAAAAGCCACAATCAACTCTCAAAATAGCATAATAAGGTGAAAGCTACAATCGACCATCATAAGTAGAATTTCTGCATTGATCAATCTACATAATTTGGCATAGGATTATTCACCTTGATTCTTTGGAAACCTATAGAAGAGGCATGCTAGTCTCACCAGAATGTTCTATTTTCACCCATCTCCCCTTCACACATCATAAAGTAATGGATTCTTGAGCTCATTTGACACTTCATGATCAAGATACCATTTTAACCCAATAATGGAGGCACATGTAAAGCATTTAAAGGGATTAAGTTCATTAAGATAATCCACTTCAATTTTGTTTTTTAGTCCTCATCAATGAAGAATCATCATTACCTCTTTCTATTCTGTTGTGACTAGTTGATATTTCCATTATGACATATGTCTCTTGGTTATCTTCGTTGTCTACCTATCTTGTGTTATTTATTAAAGATACCTCATGTGTTTTGATTTAAACCACATTGTAAATAGAGTGTAATCAAAGCATAAATCATAACAATAACCACAACAATTACCATCACAAACATGGGTAAAGCACCATAAACATCATAAGCAATAAAGCAACCAACCATTACTTTTCACCACATGTCTAAATCTAATGAAGTAAAAACTCATTTAAAAATTTGGCATCCCATCTACTATAACCTTCCATGAATATCATCACATGCCTAACTAGGTACATCATCATTAATGTCTAACCATCATCCATAAACCAAAATCACATCAAAACATCATGACCATAAGAACAATAACATCATCGCATGCCTAAAGCTAAAAAGTCCACATCTCATAAGCATAAACCATAAACCATGATCACAACCATGAACCATAAAATGTATATGCACTCACATCTATCCCATATATCATTATGAAACATAAACATATATCATTATAAAGCATAAACATCATCATATACATCATAATTAATACATGTAACAATGTATAAATCTCTCTCAAAACATGTACATCTCGCTACATCAACATGCATGCCATTATCAAAATAATGTACATCTATCACTATAACATATCAGAGCATACAATATCATAACCCTAAGGCACCACTACCACTATCCCCTCCTACTCATGCACCTGTACCTATACTAATATTTGGTGTTGGTCCTCTTGGGATGCCAACCTATCCTATCACTAATGTGGCCTACTAACTTGGAGTCATTATAGCTACCCCACCTACTAAAATGGATATGTATTCACCCCATTAAGGCTCCAATAGACACTGTGCCATCACTATAGCCTCATAGTACCTCAACTTCTCAATCATGTCTAAGTATCATTCGTATTAGGTAGCCTTGCTAGTGCTTCTGCTCCTCCTACCCTTTACCTTAGGGTATCCCTTTCCTGAGTCACTAAACCAAGGGAGGTCTTTACTTGATGTCTCTTAGTTGTAATAGTGACAACTTGACCCTGTAAATTGATAATCTAGCCTTGCAATGTGGACACCTATCCCTATAAACCTATTATATATACCTGTGCAGCTGCTAGTGCTACTACTACCTTTTCATCCTGACCATAACCCTATGCTTGTGCACCAATGGGATCCACATCCATGGCTTATCATCCCCAATCATCCCATCTAAAATTATCTATTACATATAAGGCTGAGTACCAATCCGTATAGCCATCAATAATGCTAGCATCATCTATCCCTATTCTAGTAGGTAACTCCTCATGATCCAACACTACATCCTATGGCTAAGGCTCAAGGGACAAAAACTCCACATCCTCCCTCCTATATCTAGGGAATAGATCAAGGATCCCCTATATGAGACCCAAACTACCTTTGAACTCAATCATATGGGATAAGCTCTATCTCCCCCTCTCTCTACCTGTATATCCATCTCTAGCTCTATAAAGATAGAGTATGATAACTGTAGAGCACCTACTTAGGCCATCCTATATATGGTCTCTAGACTACATCACCTACAACCAAACCCTCCAACACATCTTAGAACCATTCAATGTCTCTGAAACCTCCTCCAACACCTATCAAAGCATAATCTTCCCTCTATCTCAAGAAACTAACTTTATAATCTGCCTACACATAACCATCCCATGAAAACCCCAAGGGTCTTAACACCCAAATATAATCATATGCCTAGTAATAGATCATGAATCTAACATTGATCCCATATCATCTATGTGATTTGAATCCCCAGAGCTCGTTATATATCTAAACTAGTAAGACTGGTGCCCACTCAAACATAGTCCTCCTAAGCAACATCTCTACCAATACTCCTAGTAACAGATAGGGAAAGAATCCACTACTCAAATCTAGCAATGTGAATCAAGACACAACCATAATCATTATCATTGGGCACCTCTCATCTAGAACCCTATGGTGTAATAGCTTGTAACCAAAACTACCTAAATGCCACCTCACATGGGCCTAATCCTTACCATACATCAAGTCCAGTTCCTTATCCCTCTCCTTTGACTCAATATGGTAAATTATCTCCCCTCATATTGGCAACTATATGATCTTATGTACATATATTAGTAGTATGGTAATCTCTCTTATTGATAGCAGGAAAGTGTTAGTGGTTGGATCCCATCTCTCAATGAGGGCCACTATCATCACTACATCTCATGACAATCATTGATAATGTCACATGGATCCTAATCTAACCTCTTCCATATGCATCCAATCATCACCGATCAACCCTTTATGGACCTCAACAAAGATCCTCAACACCTGATCCATCATCTAGATCTAGTCTTATGCTTACAAAACATTCACATTAGCACACACACTTAGTTTTCCAAATCAAGCTCAGTAGCAACCTACACCCACCTTTTTCAACATATTACATCTATATCATTACCTCTAGCAATGAAAGAATATCTATCCCACCTAACAAATTTCAACACCTTCCCTAAACTAATCAACCTAATACTTCATTCTACCTAAGCAACCATGTTTTTATCCTTGCCTTCATTTAACCTTTTTTTAGCCATTTAACACCTTTATAAACATCCTTTTCAAAAATAAACTTTTAAAAACACTTTTCCTAAAACTTTTTATTTAACCACCCTCCCCAAATAACTTGACTGTTGACAGTTCACCTAAACTATCGATGGTCTAATAGGCCTATTTTTCTTGATGGTCAACCACCAACAGTCATATATGACCATTGATGATTAGGTTGAATCATCGAGGGTCACTATCTATGACTATCAATGGTAAAACCTTGACCTTACTCCTCTAAAAACTACCAAAAATACTAGAATTTCACAAATAAACTACCTAAATATATCCTATAAACTACCCTCAACCCAACCAATCCATCAATTTTGAATTTTACTAATTAATTTTCTTGATTTTACCCAAAGCATAAACCTAGGTCAAAACCCCTAAAACCCTATCAAATTAAACATAAAAAATTAAATTTAACCACTTAGCAGATCTAATTAACTAATCTATGAATTTAAAGTAACCCCTACCTCATTCCTCAAGTACTGTCGAGGTCAGATCCTACATCTTGCTACTCAACCATGTCCTTATCTGCCCTGCATCACTAGTCCCCAAAATTTTCCTTGAGCAAAACACCTCTCACAAATCAAAAACCTCCACCTCAGCTGAATGCTTAGTCGACTCTCAGTAAAAGTCTAAATTCTCTAGCTCATTAGATGCACGTAAATCTTGAAGGTCAATAAAAAATAATGAAAATGAAGTGTCATTTTCACCTTTTGTTATTCATTCATTTAGGGTTATACCTTGACCATCGATAGTCAAGTTGACCATCGATAGTCAGGGTGACCATCGACAATTGACTCTTGAGACCCCTTACCATGATTGGTAAAAACCCACTTTTTAGGAATTTTTTTAGCACCCCACATAGGTGCCACCCTTTGGATATCATCTTTATCCCACCTAAACTTTTAGATATTACCCTTATCCATCCCACCATTTAATCATGTCCACCTTGACATTAGTAATTTTTTAGCCTAAACTATCACATATTTTGTGACAACTATGATTATTCCCTTTAAATGCATGTATTGACCTTGCCATGTTGACCATTTATATTTGCACCACCTAGTGCACAACCAGATCTTTTGTGTATTTTTGGGAGTGCTTCCTACCTTGGATACCCACAACACTTCACCCATTTATGTTTTTCAAAGGAGTACTTCCTACCTCAGATACCTATGAAAACACTAAACCTACCTTGAAGACTTATGTATATGAGTGTTCTTAACCACCATGCCTACATGCAGTCACATGGTTCACTTGTCACTCATCTTTTTTAACACCAACTCTTATTATTTTTACCAACATTGGCAACTTTAGTCTTTATGTGATCTTGACTATCACACTTCATCATATTTTATGTGCAGGTTTGTATTTCAAATGCCCAACCCTCTTGTCACCCACCTCATGACTCACCATATACTGCTTATCAAACCCACACCTAATTTGTTCTTCCTCATCAACTCTTAGTTTGAGGGGGGAATACCTCCTCCCATGCTTGTCACAACTATACCTTTGACCAACATTAATTTTTGTTCTACAGCTGGTTGATTCAAAGCTACATAATAAGAAAGGGTAAAATGTAGACACTAAAAATCTGCACACTACAGTTTCAAATGTCAAAAACACCCCTAGACCACCTAGGACCCCCTTAAGGCCAATTTCACCCTCTAACCACTAATCGAGCCCAACCAAAATTAGTTTACCTAGCTAGCTTAGTCTAACTTTTACTCACCTTTTTACCTTCATCCTCGATCATCGATGGTCAAGATGACCACCGATGGTCACCTTGACCATCAATGGTAAGGTGTACCTCCTTAATCAAAAGCATGCAAACCACCTACTTTGATTTTCTAAATATAAGTTATCTAAATCCTATTGAAAACTTTTGCATGGATAATTTATAATTAGATAGCCCAGTTGAACCTTCACTTTTACCTTTTATTTATGCCTATAAGAAGAGAGGAGATGGGAGGTGAAAATCATCTACAATTATTATCAAGAGCTTGTGCATCTAGGAGTTTCTTTCTTGCATGTCAATTACCATCAGTAATCCAATAATCATATCAGAGAGTTAATTTTTTGCCACCTCTCCACCAAGTTTTTAGGTATAGTTACTCTATTAAAAAGGAGCTAGATTCCACCAATAGATCAACTACCTCACCCATCCACCTAATTGACTTCTAGTAAGATACGTACTTGATTTTCATTATTCATCTACTTTATTTCCATTTTTAAATCAACCCAAACCTTATCCATCTCTCTAAATCCATCTTTTGGATCTCACCAATAAGCCAAATTACTAATTCAAATCCTCACACAGTAGCCATTGATGGTTGACTCAACTACCAATAGTTTGTCCAAACACTGATGGTCACCTTGACTGGTGATGGTTAACCCAACCATCAATAGTCATTATGGTAGTGAAAAACCAACAAGTTAATTTCACCTACCTATACCCAACTAAACTTGACTTTATATGTTCTTTATTGTTCACAGACCCCCTTTTGATTTGTTAAAGCATACCCTGACCACCTAGCACTAGTGTTAATTACTTTATCACTAATTTAATCATTTCTAGTCTATTTTCTAAGAAAACATTATTTTGTTCAGTTTTAGTATCTTCTGATCTATGTATACAAGTACTTTCCTTTCTATTTATGAACTTAATTATTGAAAATGTGTGGATTGATAGCCCCTAAGGAAGTTCTCACTTTTGGGATCTAGCTATCACTAGTCAATCCACTCAACTATTTGTCTAAAAAACAAGTTTGATTCAATGCTTTCTTACTTACAAGTCATCCTCCCAATCCAAAAAGGAGTTCTCCATAATCTTTTGATTCAACACATTCATAATCAATTAGGTTTTTCAACCATACATATACTTAGTTTCTTCTTTTCCTTTTCCAATAATAAACAAAAATTCATTGAAACAACTTTAACCTATGAACCTTTTGACTTGGTTGACTCAGCATGAATCACTATATCTTATGTGTCAGTATAAGGGCTCCCATAGACTGTTAGATCTTGACTAACTTCAAGCCTTTTAAGGACCTTTTAAACCCAAATGATTACTTGCCTTAATTAAAATTGGCATTCATGCTAACATTATTTGATGTTCACATGGACATATTTAACATTCTAAAGATCATCAAATTTAAGATCATATGTATTTCCATAGTGTCTTTATTTTGACTCTCGCATGATTTTCATTCATTATTTGATCAACTTTGACAATTTATATCTTGAAACACAGGAATCATGGAGGGGCCAAATGTGCTAGAGATGTTCTTGAGACTGAAAGGGATGAACCCATTTGATCCATTGGTTTCAAAATACTTCTAAGTGAATATGTAAAATTCTCAAGTTGACTGATCCATATTTAATTTGCATGACATCCTCGTGATGTTCTAGCTTGTTTGGCTAAGCATGAGAAACTAGCAAAATTGCCTGAGGAGCCAACTTTGAACAAGCATAACTTCTAATGTGATTTGGTAGATGATCTATAACTTAACACATAATAATTAGGGACCAAGCTAAACAAACCCATGTGATCACTTTTTCTTGAGATTGCCACATGTGTGAGATATGGCTTCTTCAAATTACCTACTTGAATTTTTTGCCACTGGACTCAAATGTCAAGATGAACTCAATGAAGATATGGATGAAATACATGCACTTCCATATCTATTCCGAGAATGTTTAACACCTCACAGGGGATCTAAAACTTTTGGACCTACTCCTTGTGACATTAGGTCACTCTTCAATTAGGATCTTGCTCTTTCCACTAGATTCTTGGACTAGGCAAATTTTTAGTATGTAAACCAAATTTGGTCAATAATTCCTAAATGAAAATCTAGCAACAATGCCATTAAAAGTACTTATTATCCATATTTGAAGATTGAAAATCTAAAACTTGAAATTTAAAACTTGAAAAGAGAAAGGAATGTATACACATGAGAGAGCATGCAATCTAACTACATTGTAACTTGAAATTAGATAATTTACTTCCCCCTTGTTAAGGCATTTAGATAAATGTTGAACCCATGGAAAATTGAGAGTGATCAAGTCTCAATTTCAAAACCAATAAAATCCCTTGAGTTGGAAAGATTATATGATCAAACTATCATCTAAATATGTAGAGTACTCTATAAATTGAAGGGGTAGAACCACCAAATGTGTCTCTCTACATATAAAAATATAAAACATAGATGTTAAGTATCATTGGACTCTAATATGACCCACTTGCAACATTAAGATGAATCACACTGCTATAGGCAGATCTAGATTCTATTTTAAAATTTATACCATTAAAACTTTTAAACTTTGATAAATTTTGAAATAAAAAATTTCCATGTAGAAACATGAATATGAATTAATATCATGCCCCATATATATGTGTTGTATTTATATTGAATGCCAATTGTACTTGTAACTTTTAAAACTTGTAATAATTTTACACATGCACATATACATGCATTGATTATATGTGAATATGTGTTGAAATAACTATAGAAATTAGTGTATATACATATCACATGCCCCCATAATCTAAAAAATAATAATTATGTTGAAATTATGAAAACTTTAGATGAGGGACATAGCATGCAAGTCACTTAGCTCAAAAGAAGAGTTATAAAATATTTAAAGATGTAATCATATAGTAACACTTGAACTTCTGAATGTATTGTATCACAATAGAGAATATTGTGTTGAATTGCATATGGAACATTTATTAGAAATAAATATCATTAAATCACATTAGCATCATGTGCATGATATGAATCATGATACCAAATTAACAAGTAATGAAGAAACAAGCAATGGCATACAATGTCACACATTTTTTCATATAATGTCACACATAAGCCCAAAGGCTACATACAAGGGACATGTGAATTTTTCATAAGCACACAAGGAAAAATGACACACATAATAAGTAAGCAAGCCCTAGCTTATCATGCAATAAATTAAGAAATAAACATAGAATAATTAATACTAGTCTATATCAATCATATGTATCAATGCCATTTTTAGTAAATAACATGTTCATGTAACACAATGTAAAGTATAAGTGTTTAGTAAAACATTTGTATGATATATGGATCAACATGGGAGAGAGGATACAAATAAATACAACATGTTTGAAGTATTTATGAAGACCAAAGAGATGCACCCACTTGGCAAAGTTGTTAGGTAATAAGGGAATCCCAACATTGAAAAATCATGTAATAATATGTCCTATATCACACTCAAATACCTTGTGAAAATCATCGTGTATTAAAAATTTAAATATTTTATATAACTAAAATAGAATAAATAATATATGTAAATAAGTAGGCTAGCAACACTTAAAATTGATTTTAGGGCCTGATTTTTTAATTTTTGAACATATTTTGATTTATTTAATTTTTAATTTTTGACATATATGAATTTTTTTTTAAATATTTGAAAAATTTTAAGAATAAAGGCTTTGAAAATAGAGGAAGTTGGAGAGATTCAAACAATCCTCAACAAGGTGCTAAAGCATAATGTGAAAAAAGGAAAGGGAAGCAATGAGCCCCTAATGTATATTTAGTAAATGAATCATAATAATGTAGTTTAAATGATTAAGATAGATAATAATGTACATGTTCTTCAATGGGTAAGGCCCTATATGTGATCATGTAAGTGAAATTAAAGCCATAACATGGTAGGTATGCAATTGTAAACAATTGGAGTACCATATAGATAATTGTTTTAGATTGTTCAAATCAGTTTTTAGATCAAGAGTTAAAGTTACCAAAATGAACATAAAATCAATGGATAAAACAATATTAAGGATTTGGGATAGAAGAAGTAGAAATGAAATAAATTCAAAGAATATATGTATAAAGGAAAATGTGAAGATAAATAATCAAGAGCCCCCAATAAATAGATTAGGAGGACGTATAAGGTTTTATCCAACCAAAGATATCATCAAGAGGATGCATATATGTATGCAAAACTATAAGATGTAATGGAGTAACTTGTTATAAATATGAGGTATTAACTATAGATGCTTATAAATCTAAATAGGAATCATATGTTGTATTATAACCATCTGAATCACTACTCATATGCTCATGTGAACTTGTATCCTCATGTGTAATAGGAGAAGATATAACTATAATCCCAATATATAATCAAGGGGATGTCTTTGTATATATCATGTATCATGCATGTTGTAACCCTCCATTATATTTTTGTGTTCATCCTACATATTAGTGTTGTCATTCCAATTGTATTCTACATAATGAGTATCATTATAATCATGATCATAAAAAAATAACTATAGATACTAAAACTAAATATTTATAGCATCTCAGTCTTGTAAATTTGACAAATATCAATCAGGGCTCTAACCTTCAGTTCTAGACCTCCCTAATGTCAAAAAGCTCACATTCACCATCTCACTATGTTTAAATGATTATCTCTTAGTCTAATTCATATCATTATGTTGATTCAAGTTTTCTATACTATATATAAAGCTTAAAACCTAATAAATATCCTTCATTATCAATTTTAGATCCATACCTATTTTATAGCCTTCTAAAGACTATCAGCCATAGAGGGGGCACTACTATCTAGTGTCCAGTTGCCAAAATTCATCCAAATTATAAAGTATTCAAAACCTATGGGATGACCTATTTATATTATTAAATCCTACCATGAGATATTTTCAAAAGGTGTCATATAAATACAAGTCTAAGCCTTCTCATTCCTTATCTAACAAATACCAAGCAAACACCTACTAAATATAAATCAATCAATTACATAAGTACTCTACTCTACCTTATTCATCCTTATTTTTATATCAAGAATATGATCAATCATATTACAAGTCCCAAACATTCAATGAATATCCCATGAGAGAGATATGTCAGATTACAAGATAAATTATTACATGCATCATCATATAGCATATTTCACCTTTATATACACATATTCCCACACATAGGGGATAAAAACATAAATTTGAGGCCCCCTTTGGATTATTGGCTATATAGGTAGGGCCCATTAACATAGGGGTCTCTAGGGCAATTTAACACCATGAGCCCACTAATCTATGATTCAACAAACTCATTCTAAGGGTGAATAAGGGTGAAGAGTTAGGGTTTGATCAATCAATAAAGAGAAATAACATATGTCCCAAATATAAATATATAAAAAAGTGAAAAAAATAAAGAATCTTCAAGTTGGTCATATCCATATCCAGTCATTATTCCATACTAGACACCTGCATCATAGTAAGACACTAGCATTGATGATAGTGTCCAAATTTGATGGTAGTGTCTATAGCCACATAAGTACAATTTCTAGAATCTAATGACTTATCTAGAACATTGATCCTACATAGTTTATATTTGTTTCTAATTCAAATCTATCTAGACATAGTAAACCAACTAAGCACCACTATTTATTATTTATTTTAATATCTTTCAATAGTTGTACTTTATTATTTTTAGCAATCTCAATTGTATAAATTCATAATATTATTTATCTAAATTTTATATTAATTGAAATTTTATAGATTAGTTTATCACCCTTGTGTTATAACTACTTCTATATTATTAACCCTATACAACTATTTTCAAGTTTAGGGTTAAACAAGAACCAACTTCATAGATTGTGCTTTAAATTATGACATGACACTTTGATATATATATATATATATATATATAGTTATCCTATGAATCAAAATAAACATACATCTACAAATAATGCTTCAAAAAGTATACAAAATGTTAACAAGAGTTCAAGTGAGATTTTAATAAAAATGCTTTGAAACAAGTTAATTACATTATCTTCTATTCCTCCTCACACAATATATAAATACTATTGTGCATATCATTAATAACATGGACATCATATAGATAATTGTTTGGTTTTGAAAAGTAAAATGAAAAGTATCATTAGTAGTGGTGATCATAAAAGAGATACATCAATCAAGTAATCCATTCATATTATGATTGCATCTCCTAAATAACAAGTGAAAGTATAACAAGTGGTAGAATTAGAATTAGTGCAAAATGAGCAATGACAAGAAGTATGGATACAAAAAGATAATTCAAAGCAAAAACAATTACAAATAGAAAATTAGATCAAGAAAGGACTCAAAAGTCAAAATTAGAGCAAGCAAGATTATAAAAAGAACAAGATGGAAAAGAAATAATACAAAAATAAAAATTACAAAAGGAATAAGTTGAAAAACAAAGATTATAAAATTTATAACAAGAGAAGCTAAAAAAATATAAATTGCTAAAACAAAAGTTGTAAAATCAAATTCAAAATAAGAAAAAAATGTTCTAAAGAGAGGGTTTCTAATAAAATAGGTTTAAAAGTAAGATATGCCTAAAAAAGATAACATTACAAGTATATTACCAAAAGATACAATTACATGCCTTTATTCATATCAAGACCCTTTCATTATCATTGTTCACATAGATGTAAATAAATTTACCATTGTCAAGGTTATGGACTATAAATAAATAAATAAAAATTTACATAATTTATTATATCTCTTGGTTATAATTGTTAGCACCTAGATCAATCTATTACATTAACATCATGTTTAGGATCAATTGAGTTAACAGTACTATTTGATTCAAAAGAGTGTTAGCTTAATCTTAGTGTTATTTATCATACAAGTGCATACAATGTTGTGCTTGGAGGATCATGGTTATAATAAATAGGAGCAATGATAGATAAACACAAAGGTTGAATTATATTTAATCATGAGGGCAAAGTCATTTCCATTTTAAAAGATGAAATATCTTTAGATTTTTGGGAAAAATAAAGATAATTTTTTAGATTTGAAAAGTAAAATATGAATTATCATTGATAGTGGTGATCTTAAAATAGAAACATTGATCAAGCAACCCACTCATATTATGATTGCATCTCCCAAAAAAAAGTGCAAGTAAAATTGCGAAGTGATTGTTAGCCATATTTTGAGAGGTCTTGATGTGCTTATATAGAGGAATATTTTAATATTTCTACTAACTAATCTTTTTAAAATCATGGGAAGGGTAAATTTCAACATCTTGAATTTAAAAATTTATCATTGGAGCACAAGGTACAAGGCCTACTAGTGGACAAGGATGCAATGCATCCCTATCCAACCTAGCATAGTCTTTTCCTACAAGGACAAAGACTATTTTAATTGATCTAATAATAGTCTGTAAGAAAACTAGGGATGTCTAAATGATGTTTTGAGTTGTTGGAAGATAGTTTTTAGAATAGTGAAAGCTCTCGTATAGATTTTGAGTTAACAAAATGGTGAATAGGCCAAGTTATGTAAGGATTTCAATATTAAACATTATTAAGCACTTAATGATTAAATTTAAGTGTCTATATTAAGGATCTTAAGGTTCAAGCCTAAAAAAATAGTGGAAATGTTACTGAATATCTCTACATATAATTGTGGCATGGGTAGAACACTCAAGATAAATAAAATATACCTCCCATTTTTGGGGATGTATATTAGATTATCTTTTAGAGGAGGCATATCTACATGAGGAGAAAATTTAATGGCCTCATGAAAAAGTGCATCCAAATACTATTTAAGATCTCAAAAATTAGTCAAAGAATGTGTACTTGTCTTGTGGAAACAAAAAACATGCCTAGGATTAGGAGAACATGATGGTTGATTATCCATGGTAGGAGTTAGGCACATGACTTATGTTTCTTTAAATGTATTTTATGTGCTCTAAAATCATGATCTAAATTTTTTAGGTCTTGTGGAAAGTATTAAAATATGTTGCTAACTCTTTCAGTGAAAACTTTGATGTTGGTGGGTAGATTAGCTTGATCAACATCTCAAGAGGAAGAAAACTTGATGGACTAGATAATCTAGTGAAATGGTAAGGTCTAGTGTAGAAATGATCACAAAACATGAGAAAAATATCATCTAAAATAATAGGGACATAAAGAGCATTTAAACTAGAAACTAGATCCATAGAAAACCTATCTATTGTAAGTAGATACTAAGATGGGGGGTGAATCAGTTTCACAATAATGACCATTCAATTCCATTAACCATTCCATGAAACATACATTCACCTAAGAGATCAATTCATAAATAAATAACTACACAAGCATACAAGAGAACACAAGAGATATCTGAGAAACGCTCATGGGGGATAAAACCCACTAAACCATGCACATGGATTACTATCCTATAATGACAATGTTCAACATTAAGTGAATCACCTACTTCATAAAGAGCTCCAACTCCTACCTAGTTGAGCACCCACCCAACTAGTCTTCTACAAGCTCCAACTTGAAAAGAGGCTCCAACCCCCTAGGCCATCAAGAAACAAATCAGACACCTTGAATCTATGATCATATTTAACACCTATATTTTACTCCTAAATTTATGATGACCTCCTTTGTTTTCACTCTTTCCCCTTTACTCTCACTCAAATAGCCTCTAAGCTCACTCACTCAATATGCCTCTTCTAGGCTCATTAGGTCTAATAACCTATGTATCCACCTGATACAACTTGATAGCATATACATGACTAATAGTATTCACCATCTAATGGTCCTCAATTACCTTCCTCTTCTCCTTCAATGAGATATTTTCTTCACTTGATTCCCCTTCCTCACAACTAGTCCAAATAGGCCTATTAAGCCTTGCCTTTATACCACACACTTCATCTAGCCCATATTGTTTGACAAATATCCTTAACCCACTTGGATCACACTTAAAATATTTTCATACATAATTTACATATTATAACCAAACACTCCATAGGTCAGTTATAACCCATAGATGTTAAAACTCAAATAGGCCTAGTAGAGACCTAATGGAATTAACCCTTCACACCCACACGTTACACTTGTGACCCATTGGACCACCTTTTTCCTTAACCAAAAGATGGAAAAAAAAATTATTACAATATATCCTTTATAAATACCACATGGCTCCATACTACCTACAAATTTGACTGATCACTTGAACCAATCCATTTTAGCCTACTCACCATTAGGCCTAAAAACATAGAAAAGTCTATCTTATAAAATAGAAGCATATAATCACTTTTATTAAACAAAATACTTTAAAAAACAAATTAATATATAATTCATGACTTCATAAACCTATACATTTCCATTGGAATACTTCATTTAGGCTCTAATCATCCAAAATCACCTTTATAATAGGATCCCTCAGTTTTGATCAAACACAGTCAAAGTACAGTCAAGCTTCTTGACTCTCCAAACTTGAATATGAACAAAAAAATAATTTAAATGAATTATTATGAACATTTAAGAATTTATTGTCATCTTGAAAGTCATTTTTTAACTCAAATCAGGTCAAATAACTTTAAACTCACTTGTTCAAATTGACCACTCAAACTACTTGTAGCCTCCAAAAATATAGTCATGAAAAACTTGTTATTTGCTCTTAAAATAACATTTTCATAACATATATTCCACATACATGGTTCATATAATATATTTATATAATTATCAATTATTTATATCTCTTATCTTGGCATCAATCATTGGTCTAACAAACCAAACTCTCAAAGCACTCTAATAGTATACATACATAGTAAGACAAGCATTTTTGGCTTTCATGGTTCAATCACTTAACCTATCCATAAAACTCATAAAAATATTGTATATTCTAATTAGGTATAAAACCACATAAATATATTCACTATATGAATCATATATTTTTAATGAACCTCAAACAATTCACTTCCCTCATTATACCTATAGCAATTATCTTGACTCAAAACACAGTCATGGTGAACATGACTCCTAACACTTGTAAGATCACTTTATTGACCTAAAAATGTATTTAAAATGTCCTTAAATATCCTTATCACATATTCAAACATGAATACATATATTTCATGTGTAAAATGTAAAACATATAGTTTAATCTTTGACCCTTATTCATTGTCTTTACTCATACAGATAAGTCACTTTGTGAGCACCTTCTAGCCTGTGTATGAGTACCAAAAACACTTACCAACCAAGTTAAAATGAGTAATAGGTATTAAAAAAATATTAAAAATCATTTTATCCATACCTAGTCACCTTAAACTCATCCCTAAATAGGTTCTCACTCAAATCTAGTTTCTTTTACTTTTTTCACTCTTTGGCAAATTAGCAATAAGATAATTTCCATGATAACAATTATTGAAATAGAGAATATATATTTCAAAAATAACTCCATAGGTATTAATAATAAGTATTTACCTTCAACCACTAATGATTTTCATGTGTTGACTCAGTCAAACCTACCTATAGTATCAAAATGTTTAAAAAGAAGCACTTTTTTGTACCTTCTCCTCATTGCCCTAACATACCATTTCCACTTAGAGGTACCTAGAGGAGTCCTATACAACATCCAATCATAAAAATTTCTTTTTAAATCAATTCTTGTCACTATATATTCACATATTTCCAATCCCTCCACTATTTGGGTTTGTAAGCAAAAAAACCTCCTTACCTTCTTAACATTTATTCATAAAGCTAAGGGCTTTGTTTATATGAAAAATGTTTCTATAAGATTCTTAGGACCCTTCCAAAACTACTCCAAATGTCACAAGTCACCATGAAAACTATACACATGCCAATAAGAATCTCAAGTTCTCATCTCTTCATACTAAGCACTCAAGAAACTTCAAAACCACTCTTAGGCATTTTGCTAGAAACTTATGACTTCAAACTTAGTATACACCTCAAAGACAAAATATTATATATTTTTAAACACTCACCTTTACCATCTTGTACTTATAATTTATCAACATATCTCACTTGGTTAGGCCTACCTAGGCTTGTATACCCTTAAGATCATCAAGACACTATTCATTCACCTTTATCTTCATTATTTGACCTATAAATACATATATACACTTAAATACAACTTGTTATATTATGAACAGAACTCACATTACCTCATGAGTCACAAATATTGTTCAAACTACTTCATTATTCCATCCAAGGTTATAAGGCTAAGCCTAGATGCAAACCTTTAGTGAGGCCTTGCTATTGTAGCTCACTCTTGAGAGTCAAGAACTAACTCTATACTTCATACACATGTTCAATCTCAAGCTCATATTGTTCTATCTTGTCTCTACAAGCCATGACCATGCCTAAGTAATGGCCACTCTTCAAGCTTCTTTGTTAAAAAACCACCTTGAGCTTTTACAAGACCACTCTTGTAGCTTACAAAGCATCTCACTACACCTAAGAATATCTTACAAGATTTTCATATCATTCTCCATTGATCAAGACAACTCAAACTACATGAATCACTTATCAAGCACACAAGGCCTTCTTGTCACTTCATGATATCATCCTTCATAAATCACCATTTTTTCATTACCTTTGACATCAATGACAACACTTTTTCCAATAATCTCCCATTTTGTCGTTGATGGAAACCACTTTTCTTCTCCCCCTTTGAAATTAATGACAAAGTGGAAAAAAAATAACTAAACTCCCCCTAACATCATTCATGAATTCAAATATATTGTATGTGCTCAAGATAGTCACCTACCTTTCATGCACATGGATGAACATTTGATCCCCCTTTGACATACATATATTCATCATCTTCTTCATACACCAAAATTATACCTTCTTGTTATTTTACTGGGAAACGTATCTTTGGATTCTCACTCACTCTTTCTTACCTAATCCTTGGACCTATTTACTTACATATCTCACAAGATCCCCCTATGTCCATACATGAAGATTCAATACATTTTGAAAATTAAGACATGGTTTGATCAAGTCATCATATCAACTTTTGTGACTTGTCTCTTGAGATTGCATCTGTAGCAGGCTTCTCCATCATGACTTAAGCTTGAAACTATAACATCTTACATATGTTCCCCCTCACATCATGCACATCTCTTCAATCCTCTCAAACTATCTAAGTTATCTCTCCCTAACTCCATGCTCCATCTAGAAAAATTCATCTTCAACAAGTCTCCTTAACGAACCAAAAATGAGACTTAATAGCCCATAATGCCCTTACCAAGGTACTAAACCATGTTAAATACTTCATTTCCAACATTCATAAGCTTCCTCCATGATTTATACAACTTCCAATCATTCACTATCATTATGAAGGAACCATTATCCCTCATGTTACCAATAGGTCTCATGGAGACCTAATCAACATGGATCCACTCCTTCTCAAGTAACGTTGAATAACTTTAAAACAAGGAAAATTAACTCCTTATAGCATTAACAAGCATTCACTGATCCTTATATCTTTTTCCCTTTCTAAAATATCTTATCTACAAGGCACATACTCAAAGGCAACATTTAAAACAACATTTTATGCAATAGGCACACTCAGAATCCTATCAAGAAAATTAGAACAACTAACAACCTTAGATGATATCAACAACATGCCATCACATTCCTCTATGACCTTATTAAGTCAAATTAATACATCTAGAACACTGCAACCTTCAAAATACTCTTTAATTTGACCAAATAAACAATCTTTTACATACTCACAGTTAGGCTTTGCTTATAATGACACATAACTTGACATTTTAAAAACACTTGTGATCTTTTTATGAGCTTTGAAATAAGTCATTCACTTATTGAAAAATCTATAGTCCTTATAACTTAAGGATAATAACTTTACCATAAGGATATTGATCTTGAGGACCAATCATCAACTTTTATGAACCTCTGCCTTCTAGGACACTTGCACATACCTGTACTTATCATGCTAGCTAACCAAGAGACCACCTTGGAGTGCCTTGACTGTACCTTTCTCTCAATATGTATTTAGATTCCTTATTTCTATCAACTTAGGTTTGATCTTGGATTTAGATTCAACATTACCTTCTTATTTAACCTTGTTAATACCATTATGTAGACTTAAATCATGATCTTCACAAATTTATCCATCACTACAAACTAGAGAACTTTGTCCTCATCACACTTTAAGCTACTTATGATCACTTGTAGGATATTAAGCCTCCTCAAAAAAAATTGGATTTGATACCAATTATTGGAAGTAGCTACTGATAAGGGGGGTTAATCAGTTGCACAACAATGACCATTCAATTCCATTTACCATTCCATGAAACATGCATTCACATAAGAGATTAATGGATAAGCAAATAATTACACAAGCATAAAAGAGAACACAAGAGATATGTGGGAAACCATCTTGGGGTATAAAAACCAATGAACCATGCACATGGAATACTATCCTATAATGACAATATTCAACATTTAGTGAAGTAACCACTTCACAAGGAGTTCCAATCCCTGCCTAGTTGAGCACCCACCACACTAGTCTTCTATAAGCTCCAACTTATAAGGAAGATCCAAACCCCTAGGAAACCAAGAAAAAAATAAGATACCTTGAATCTATAATCATCTTGAACATCTATTTTTGACTTTTCAACTGATGATGACTTCCTTTGTTTTCACTCTTTCCCCTTTACTCTTACTCAAATAGCCTTTAGGGCTAACTCACTCAATATGCCTCTTCTAGGCTCATTAGGTCCAATGACCTATGTATCCACAAGATAAAACTTGATAAATATACATTAATTATATTAAATACCCTTTTATGGTCCTCAATGACCTTCTTTTTCTCCTTCAATGAGCTCTTTTTTTTGCCTAATTCCCCCTTCCTCACAACTAGTCTAAATAGGCCTATTAGGCCTTGCCTTTATACCACACACTTCATCTAAGCTATATTATTTTAAAAATATCCTTAACCCAATTGGTTTTTACTTAAAATAGGTCCATACATATGTTACATATGATAACAAAACACTCTATAGGTTGGTTATAACCCATAGAGGCTAAAACTCAAATAGGCCTAGTAGAGACCTAATGGAATTAGCCCTTCACACCCACATATTACACTTGTGACCCCTTGGACCACATTTTCACTTCACAAATAGATGAATAACATTAAAAAAAAAAAATCAAATATATCATTTATCAATACAAAATGGGTCTATACTACCTATAAATCTAACTGATCACTTAAACCAAACCATTTTAACCTACTCGCCATTAGGCCTAAAAACACAAAAAAGTCTATCTTATAAAATAGAATAAGATAATCACTTTTACATAATAAAAAAAATTAAAAAACATGAATGGATAATTCATTACTTTAAAAACCTCTCCATTTCCATTATACCCCTTCACTCAAGCTCCAATCATCCAAAATCACCTCTGTAATAGGCTCACTCAGTTTCAGTCAAACATAATCAAAGTACAATCAAGCATCTTGACTCTCCAAACTTTAATATGAACACAAAATGAATTAATATGATGTATTATTAACCTTTTAGACTTGTTTGGCATCTTAAAACTCATTTTCTTCCTCAACTCAGGTTAAACAACTTCAAATTGACCACTCACACTGCTTGTAGCCTCCAAAAGTACAATCATGAACAACTTGTTATTTTCTCTTTAAATAACACTTTAATAACATATAATCTGAAAAAAATATTCCTATGATTTCTATATATCATTCTCCATAAGTTATATCTCTTTTCTTGGTATCAATCATTGGTCTAACAGACCACTCTCATATTATGCATACACAACTAGACAAACCTTTTTGGATTTCATGGTTCAATCACTTAAACTATATATTAAGATCCCATAAAGATTTTGTATTCAAATTATGTCTAAAAATAAATCATTATATTCATCAACTCTTAATAAATAACCTCAAACACTTCACTTCCCTCAGCATGCCTGTAGTAGTCATCTTGACTCAAAACACAGTCATGGTGAACATGAATCCTAACACTTTTAGGAGCACTGCCTTAAACTCCAAATGTATTTAAAAGTACCTTAAATATCCTTATCACATATTTATACACTAATACATATATGTCATGTGGTAAATGTAGAACATATAGGTCAATCCTTGACCCTTATTTATTTACTATATTTACTCATACAGACAAGTCATTTTGTGAGCACCTTATAGCCTATGTATGATCACTAAAAAAACTTAATAACCAAGGTAAAATGATTAATAGGTCTTAAAAAAAGACCCAAAATCATTTTATCCATCCCTAGTCACCTGAAACTCATCCCTAATTAGGTTCTCACTCAAGTCTAGTTTCTTTCACTATTTTCACTCTTTGGTAGATTAGTGATTAGATAATTTCCATGATTAAAATGATTAACATAAAGAATATATATTTACAAAATATCTCCATAAGTATCAATAAAAATTATTTACCATCAACTACCAATGATTTTCATGTGTTAACTCAATCAACCCAGCCTATAGTATCAAAATCTTTAGAAAGATGCACTTTTATATACCTTCTACTCATTACCCTAACACACCATTACCACTTGGAGGTACCTAAAGGAGTCCTATACAACATCCAATCATAAAAATTTATTTTTTAATCCATTATATGAACTAACCATTCACATTTTTCCAATCACTCCACTATGAGGGTTTGCAAGCACAAAAACCACCTTACCTTCTTAACATTTATTCATAAAGTTGAGGGCTTGGTTTCTCTACAAAATGATTCTAGAAGATTCTTAGGACTTTTCCCCAATGACTCCAAATGGCTCAAGTCACTGTGAAAACTCTACACATGCTAATGATCATCTCAACTTCCTTCTCAAGCTCTCATCTCTTCATCCTAAGCACTCAAGAAACTTGAAAACCACTCTTAGTAATTTTTCCACAAAATTATGACTTTAAACATGGTATACACCTCCAATAAAACATACTATATATCTTTCAACACTCACATTTTACATCTTATAATTATAACTGATTAACCTATCTCCTTTGGTCAGGCCTACCTAGGCTTGCATACCCTTGAGATCACCAAGACACTATTCATGCACCTTTATCTTCATTATTTGACCTATAACTACATATATACACTTAGATACAACTTTTTATAACATGAAAAAAACTCACATAGGCTCAAAATTCACCAATCCTACTCAAACTACTTCATTATGCCATCTAGGGTCATAAGGCTAGGCCTAGATGCAAACCCTTAGTGAGGCCTTGCTACTGTAGCTCACTCTTGAGAATCAAGAACTAACTTTATACTTCATACACATGATCCAAAATCACTATTCTCAATCTCAATCTCATACTATTTTATATTATCTCCATCATGTCTTTACAATCCATGACCATGCCTAAGTAATGACCTCTCTTCAAGATTCTTTGTTACCAAACTACCTTGAGCTTCTACAAAACCACTCTTATAGCTTTAAAAACATCTAATACACTTGAGAATATCTTACAAGCCTTTCATAACATTATCCATAGATCAAGACAACTCAAACTACATGGATCACTTATCAAGCACACAAGGCCTTTTTGTCACTTCATGATATCATCCTTCATCAATCACCACTTTTTCATTACCTTTGACATTAATGACAATGTTTTCCAACACTATCATGAGAATGCAAAAGAGGATTAGTAATTTGTGATGAATGTGTGGGCATGTTGAAAGGAGAAAGATACATTTACTCAAATATCATATTAGGAATTCCATAAAAATTAAACAAATCATCATCCTCGATGTCAAAGTAAGATAGAGTGATCATGTTAATACTATAGTTGAAAGAGGTTTGGTCATAGGATTACTTAAGAAAGGATTGGTAACACAAGACTTCCACATTATTTTATTGGGTGTAGATAAACAATTAAGTGTCATATAAGGTATGCCATTGTCATAATCAAGAGTGGTGAAATCCACATTTAGGGATTCAACCATGATATCACTAGAAGAAGTGATAGTAGGAGATTCAATAATAATGATGACTATTATGGGTATCTTTTTAAATAGCCTCTTATGAGAATAGGGTTACAAGGTAAGAGGTAACTAAGTGATGATGTGAGGATGGAGATAAAAAAATTATTTTGAGGTTAATTTCATTAGGTTAATCATCATTTTAATCAAGGAGGATTGGTGGGATATTTCCCAGGAGCTCAGAGTGGCCACTATAAGTTCTCAATGATTTGATGGCATGGTCAAAATAAATAAATTATTAGAATTGGATACTAGGCAAAGGTTCAAGGGTGGGACATTATATATATAATGTGACTAAATTATTTTTAAATTCTAATGGTTTGTATCACATTGAATATTATTTAATGTATTGACATGTAGAGGAAGTTATGCCCCTCATGTGATGGGTCCATGTATGGCCAAGCAAGATATTATAGGAAGGGGAAATTTGATGATCATAACTTTCACCCTAACTATTTGAAGATGTATCTGATTGGAAGATAAATATAACTTAATAGAGGCATTTACCTTTGATCATATCATTGGCATGTGTTATGGGTTTTCTTAAGGTTTTTAGTGGAACATCTTATGGATTTAATGAATTTCAAAAAAGAAACGTGTCAAAACCTTTATCTACAAGGGATATCTTGACTTGGACATCACCAATTCAAATGATAATAAATATATGAGGGTCATTTACATGGATAAGGATCTCATCGGTGATCATAGAGCTGATTAGACATTTGAGAGATAAAATTTTATCTATTGTGTGATCAATATGGATAGAAATCTCTTCACATTACTACAAAATGCTTTCCCCAGACCTAGGTAAGGTATCTTTTTTCTAGATCGGGGGTTGGAGGGATGTTCATGAAAAATAATATTTGTATTAAGTAGTTAGGGTGTCTACGAGAATTCTACATAGGCTGAAGAATATAAATTTGATAATGGAATCTATAAATCTATTATGTGGGATCCCACTCATCAAAGCTAGTATGAGTTGAAGAATGTTGTAACAAAAAAAAAGAGGTTTGAATAGTATTAGGTCTAACAATAGAAGATTATGAACCTAATATTTTTGGATTTAAAGTATTTTTTGATGAGATTGACATGGATGATTTAGTTAATTAGTTACAAGAAACATAATTGGCCATGTCGATTCAGTTTATTTTTCGATATATGAAATCAACCATGCCAATTCAATTTCTAACATAGAGAAGTAAATCTAGTTGATTTTATATATAATCGACATGGCTCATTTCATAGGATTTTTTTATCTTTTCTGATTTTAGATGTTTGGGAAGGACTGAGACTAATATTAGACCTATAGGAGGGGCCTAAACAATTATGTAAGTCCTGGGAGCTATTTTGGGTTGATTTGGATCATTATGTGTAGTATTGATGTGAGTTATATCTATAATGTATTTCATCATATTCATGTTAACTAATTTTTCTAGGTGAGTGGAAAAGGTAATGTTAACTATGGTATCTATAATATTAGCAGTTAGAGATAGACTATGGGGATTTTGAGGTTGAGAAGCATTATTGTGTGATTATAGAGGTGGATTATTGGTGTTTTAAAAATAATTTAGAAAATGATATTGATAAAATTCAAAGAGATTGTTAGCCTGGTTGAGTGCATCATTCATGACTTTATATTTATGCTCTTGGAAACCTTTTTGAAAACTTGGCATGGCATCATGGTAAAATTTATGACCAAGGAGGAACTCATATGCTAAGGAATGAAGAGAACATCAATTATCATGCAAATGACCCCAATTAGTTTGAAACCAATAAAAATTTTGTGGGTCATACCATTTAGGTTTACATCAAATTTTAACACAATCTCTATGTAGAGGTCTAAGAAGGCACTTCCTAGGTTCTACTACGCTACTATGTTTATTATTATTATGATTTTGGTTGTTGGAAGGAGGGTAAGATTTAAAAGGGTTTCCCATTATGGGTGAGGAAAGGGATGATTCTTGGGAACCTTATGGCATTTTTGCATGAATATTCCTCTTAGAATCATGACTATGATCATAGCTAGCAAATATGCCATCATTTATAATGTGTTTATCATAAGCACTTGGGTTCCTTGTTTAGATTAAGGAATCTCAAATTGTCTTAGAAGATAGCCCTATTTTTTAGATTAATTAAAGGCTTCATCCAAATACTAAGGATTGAGTGACTAAATAATGTATTTCACTTTTGATATTAAGGTAGTTATAAAAAGGTTAAAGAGGTTATCACTAGTCATGTTATGTTTAGATTTTTTGGATAGTGATTTATAATGCTTAATAAAGTCTTGGGAAGTCTCATGTTTTACTTGCTTTCAATTGATAAAATTATATGGGTGTTTTTTAGGAAAGTCAAGATATTTTAATTTTTGAATTAATGCATTTATTAAGTCTTCTAAGTTGGTTATAAATCTAGACTTAAGTTTATTGTACCATTTTAAAGCATCACATGTAAGTGTTTTGTAAGTTAGTTTAGTAAGTGCAAAGGTGTTAAGTTTGATCTAATCCTTATAGAGGTTACCATAATCCCTTAGATGAAAAGTGGGATAAATAGATCCATTATAATAAATAGTTATATCAATTCCATCAATGTCAATGTTTGTGATTTCAGGCACTAAGGGCTCATTTTGAAGGTGTTGTATGGCTTGTTTACAATTAAGAGGTTGTGAAATGATATTCAAAAGATGGTATCTAAGGGGTATGGGGTGGGATTTTGATTATGACTTCCCCACTACACCTATTGAGGATTATATTACATTTTTAGGAGTTGGCTTTGTATTTACATGAAGTTTTGAGATGTAATTATTTGATGTTAGCCTTTTGGTTGATGAGTTGCAACATTATTTGTGTTGCATAATGATCATTTTGGGTCAAAGTAGAAGATTAAGTAGAATGTTTTGAAACTATGAAACATTATAATTAATATCAATATCACCATTTATATGATAAATTTGGGTAGAAGAACCAAATCTAAGGCTTGCCATGCTTGTAGTTAAAGTAGCCATGGTTGGAGTAGAAGGGAGAGGGCAAGTCAAGAATTGACTTAGCTTAAATACATTAGTAAAATTATGAGTTTTATAAGATGTCTACATAAAAAGGACATAGCATGAGATCATATATGACTATGGGATCCTTGCCCCTATGCTTGGGGTGTGTCTGGAGAAATATTTACAATTTCATGGTGTAGTCAATGACATATTCCTCTTCACCCTTAGGTTGGGTTTCAATGGTTTTTCTTTGATTAGGTTTATTTATGTTGTATGACTCATATCATTTAGTTATAGTTGAATCAATGTTATAATTTTTAAAATGATGATCCTTGGAGATAGCAAAATTGAAAGTGGTAGATTGTTCATAATCCTTATGGTTATTGTTAATTCCATACCACTAGGATTGTTGATAATAAATTCATGAAAATATTAGTCATTTTTATGTTATGATTACTATAAATATTATATTTTATAAAATTAAAAGGAGATAAAATCTATAAAATAAGGTATATTTGAAAATTTAGGAAATTAGAAACATAAAGACAATCCAACCAATAATGGAATAAGATTCATGTTAGGTTTAACAAAATGTATGTTGCAAATTTATGGTCAACAACATAAATATCCTATAATATGGGAAAAAGATAAAACCATACTAGGACCAACTACTTATAAGAAGCCACATCACAAATCAGGGTGAAGGCTATAAGCAAGTGTTGTTTCTAAGGGGATATGAAATATATAATAGGGAAACAATGTGTAAAGAACTGTACAATAAAGCAAACCTAGATCCAAGATAGTAGAACCTAAAATAACAATATATAAATTCAAAATGAATTATAAGGGTTGTAGTTGCATAAAAAGGTAGTCAAAACTAACTTAAGTATGGATAAATTAAATTTCATTATGGTTGTATCAGCAGGCCTACCTAACCAACATTAGGATAATTTAGGCAAGGAGAGAATTAACAACAAACATACTACTATAAAAATATGTAAAATGTGTTTATCTACAACATTAAATAAAGGAAGTAGATTAGGGATATGAATACTTACCTTCAGTATACTTGTTGGTGCATGAATATTCCCCTTGACTCTAGCGTCACTTTTCAAGAGATGTTATAGGTGAAGACCTCACATGGAAAGGATGAAGGCCTAAGTATCCATAATTAAGGAATCTAAATATTGAGGAGAACTTCCTTAGTTTAGATGCCTTTTATTGAGTTTCAAATACATTGAGCAAGACTAGAAATCCACAAGAATAAGCTCTTATCTCTCAATTCTTTCTTTATATTAGAGTAGTCTATTCATGTGTAAGAGTAGATGAGTGTTTTTCTCCTATAAAAAAAAATCAAAATCATATAATTACTATTCAAAGCCCTAAAAGTGACTAGCTCAAATATTCATATAATTAATTTGGATCAGTTCATTATAGTGAATCATGAATGTTAGAGTATTAGTTTAGCCATGCCAATCTAGTATAAATAGGTAGACAACTAAATCAATCAAGTTTGATTTATTTAGAAGCAGATAAATAACTAAATTAATAAGTTAATTTTGTATAAAAATCATACAGATAGGTAACAAGCTAGATCAACCATTCTAATTTAGTAGGAAATATATGGAATGATATATATAACTAGACTGATTGGGATTTATTTAGCTGGGAATATTCAAAATAATAATCAACATAAGAGGAATGAAATGAAAGGAGACCCATATGAAGATAAATAGCACTATATGTAATATAGTGATATTATGCAAGTGTAATAAGATAACATGGACATCTATTACAAAGCACCATGAAAGGACCCCACCCCTGTCTTGGTACACTCCTTAGTTTGTGCACTATAAGATTTTGATGCACCAATGAGCCTTGCAAAATATATCATCAATAAATGAAAAATATAGGTGCATACACCTTTCCTACATTGGTACATATCCTTGGTCCCTATATTTATTTTCTATTAGGGATACCCTACCCCCACCTATCTCTTTGAGCTTATTTTATATACATCTAGTACATACAGAGCATATATCAGGGCATATTATTTTTCCCTCTCATCATTAATCCTATTATCTACATATTACCACTTAGGGTAACATATGTATTTCTTATGAGACTACATCAAGATTGAGCATTACATGATATTACACTTATACACATATCTTATATCCTATAAGGGTATCATACCCATTATCTCTCCTTGAGCCTCATTACTATCTATTGGAAATATTATCATTCATGTCAAATTAGTATTTAATGTCTAAAGGTGTTTTTAATGTTTATATATTGGCTAAAAGTGTGTTAATATTAATTAAATATTAACGAATATATTTTTGGTTTCATAAATACAAAAGAGGGCCCATGAGGAATTCGAAGAGTCATCACTAAAGACAAAAGAATAAAAGGATGTATTTCTCCATGAAGGGTAACCTTTAGGAATTCAAAGAGTCACCAGGTAAAGACAAAGAAAGGATTCGAAGGGTCATGTAAGTTTGGCACCATTTTCTATGTGAATTGAAAGGTCACAAAGGGTGAATGTCAAAGGTCATTTAGAAAGCTATAAAAGGAGGCTTGGGAAGCCATTTATTATATGTATGGAAGTGAATGATTTTATCTAGCTAAGAAGAGCAGATAAAATATAAGATATATAGTAGTGTGCTATAATTTGTAGAGAAAGCAACATTGAGAGATAGTGGTGTTTTATACACAAGAGGGTTGGTGCTTCTATGGGTGGGTGCTCACAAATAATTATTGTTTTGGTGATCAACAAAAGGGTTGGTACTCCTACAAGTTGGTGCTTGCAAACTTTGTAACTTGAGTTGGTGCTCATTTATACACTTGAGATTATTCTTTGTGGTTTTTCCCATTTTGGGTTTCCATGTAAAATCTGGTATCTCTCTCTCTCTTATGTGGTGCATGTTATTGCTCTTAGTTTTATTGCATATATTGAATGTATGATTAAGTGGTTAAAGAAAAAATAATTTTATTAAGTAAAAGATATATCATGTGCTTAACACTATCAGCATATAAAGCTTCACTACCAATGTGACTTGTGTTACTACATTGATGGGTCCATGATCCCCACACTCCTTTTGCTTCTTGTCACATCATAGTGTCTATATATCCTACATGTGGGCTACATCTTACAAAAATTGGTTTTCATGGCTTATACATTGCCAACAGGGGCATTGAACTTACATGTTCATCACGAGTCATTCACTTTCCATATCTTGTAGCAACAAAGACATTTTTGCCTTCACTATACTCTCCATATAATGGAGGATTCATATTGCCTTATCAAGGAATTATACTCACCTCTCATATGAGTTTCATTGATTACATCAACACCCACTTTTCTACTCGAGGACGTAAAACCCACATATCCTTGGATCTTTTGCACATATGCATTGCCTTGGGGGACATGGTACCCACACTTCATTTCCATGAGTTCTTATTATGACATATTTTTGTATATATAATGTCTATTATAACCTTATGTCTAGTAAACATACATTACTTTTACATCAAGGTACATTATTATCTTACACACACCTTGACACATGCTTAAATTTTGCACATGATACATATATTGGTATATCTTGCATGTGCATCCACTTACAATTGGGAATAGCTTTGTCCCCATTACTCACCCACATTAGGGCATTTTTTTCCCCACACATTTTCATCCTAACTATAGGTTTCATCCACCTATGAACCCTTAAACAGTGTCATCTATAGTACATGTTTTTGCATGGGCATACTAGTTGTCCATCTCTACTACTACACATACAATGGGACATTTAGCTTCCCCCTCACCACTTCTTATTTACATAAGGATGTGCACACCTATATATATTTGAATAATGTTATATTTTCATACAAAATTGATGTTATTTGTAATGAAATTTATATAGGACATTGATATGACATTGATACTCCCAAGAGTTATATATATTGCCATTGATTTTACACAATGTTGTATATTTTGTATGGTTTCACTTGGACATTATAATATTTTATTGATTGACCTTGTATGATGATATTTTGTGACGGCTACATATTTTATGTGAATTCTTAAGTATTTTTAAGTCTTAGAATATACATATATTGTTATGACATGTAGTGATTTTAAATCTCTATTTTGAGATGAGTGACTGCAATCATGTATTTTTCAATCTCTCACCTTAAAAGAGAGGTTTATATCCAAATTTTTCAAGATTTTTCAAGATGGACCAAATTTAAGAAAATATTTTGAGCTAAACTTTAGCACTTGATTAAAGTAAAATTATCAAATTCCTTGATCAATAATTGGCTTTGGTTGTCAAAACTTCATAAGAAGTATTATTTTGCTTAAGAATTTATTTTTTTTAAAAGTTGAATAGTGTTTTTAAAAGTTGCAGTAGTATTTGGTTCGCATAAAAACATGTATATTTGTTCCTATGCTCATTTCCAATTTTTTTTTTAATTATTCATATTGAGTTGATACAACATTGATTACTTTTGTGTATATGGCCATTTCTCATAGGTATACTAGAGTTTGTGAACTATCAAGATGTGGATAGATGTTTGAAAATGATTCACCCTCCTTTTCATAGGTAAGTAAAGGTATGTACTTTAATTATGTATCATTTTTACTTTAATGCACTATGCATTCACTCATGTATGTACATCAAAGTAAGGGCATTATGTAAATGTGTAATTTCGGTATAAGGATTGTTATTGTAATATATTTGATATTTTTGTGTGTGTGTGGATTATCAATTTGGATTAAAATATTATTGGGACTTGCTTGTGTATTTTTTACTTCTTGTTGTGTCATTTCGATTTTGGATCCATGTATGTTAGTCCTTTATCTTTTTTTGTTGACTTGCATGCCAATATGTTTTTAGGTTAAAATTGAGACTTATATATATATATACAAAATTGTCTATAGGCATTTCAATAAGTATCAATTAATCATATTTTTGCATCATCATGATAGTCAAGTCTAGGTAAACTCCAAATTGATTTTTCAATGCTCAAGGACTTGCATAAAAATTTAATTACATATTATATTAAAATAAGGTTAGCTAAAAGTTTATGTAGTTACATCCCCACCTATGGAAGAAGAGTAAAATCCAACACTCAATTTATTCATTCACACTACATAAGAACTACATGGGATATGATTTTAGTGTGTGGGATATGTATCTAAAGTCTCTTGAGTTTTCCTGACCCAACCACTTATTCCCTTATCATTATTTAATTATTTTATGGTAAATTAAGTTAATAAGTTAAAATAATATCAAATTAGACAATTCTACTTATAAATTCAATAGAGCAACACTAAAACCCTATACAACATCCTACAGCACAACGACATAGAAAAATTCAAAACCCAAAAATGTGAGCAGTATAGATTTATCGTTTAGAGAGATTCATCAATATTCAAAGTAAGGAATATTTTAACAACAATTATATTCATCTTACATTTGAGGAAAAACATATTCTCTTAAAATTTCACTATATTGCTTGCTAAGACATGATTTCAAGAGTCATATATGTCCACATGTTATGAAAATTGATTCAATCAGCTGATAATACATTCATAAAACATAAATAATTGTAAGAGAGGAGATTTTTGTTCACTGTGGGATTTCCTTAGGTGTCAACTATGTTCTCATTGGAAAAGATGTAAAATCCCTTTCCACACTTAAGAAAATATATAAAAGTTTGTTGAACATAAAATCCTTTCCCACCTTAGTTATAATATAAAATGAAAACAACTTTTATGATAATTACTACCTATAAAAATTCAATTCCACACTGAAGGACTTGGAAGTACATAAAATCTCCTATGACAAGAAACAATAAAAATGAAACACAGACACAACACCATTTAAAAAGAACAAAGAAATAAGGCTAAAAATTAATCTATAAAATAGTAACACTAAAATAAATTATTACTTAATCCCTCATCATCATATGGAGGCATCTATAATCTATAAAATTGCTAAATGAAGAGATGTTTAATGAGGAGCTCTAAGAGAAACTTTCATTGTTAGGGTTTGCATGTTTGTATTGTACTTAGTTGACTTGTCTTGCCCTTTTTTAAACCACCTTTGTGACATTTCCAAGGTTAATCTCTTATTTATTTTATATTTATCTCCACCCTTTGGGTGGATTTAGTTCCTTTAAATGACCCTCAACAAATCTATCGTAACTATTTTTACTAACATTAGGTAGGATGACACTAAAACAAACTCAAAAATTAGTAATGAATATTTACGATCAGGTATATATTATGATAATACTCATTGGCCTAATGTTTGTTTATAAGTAGATGTTATTGAAAATGTGTTTTAAGTTGTTAAAAATAATTATCTCATTAATTACTATGTTGGTCATATACCCTAGGGGGATTACCTAAATGCCTAGATTAGACCCCATTGAGAGGCCTTGGGGTTTCAACTTATAAGTGTCCTTAACCTCACCAAGAATTTTTTCTATTTTCATTTAAGTAATATTTTCATGTTCAGGTTCTCCTTTCTAACTCAACTTATCAGTTCCTTTAGAATACCTTATGATTATGTCCCCATGGGCTTATAATTTTAAAGTGTCTAAATAGACCTCCCTTAAGGTTCCTATTTGGGTTAAATTTCCAAGTCTTTTGCTTCCTCTATGAGTCTTCCTTGATTATATTGTCAAACCCATGGGGCAAGCCCTTTGCCATGAGTTAAATAGGTTTTAATGTATGCACCCTAATAAGTAGATCTACGTCAAGATCGATTTGACAAAGGATTTGAAATATTCCATTGATATTCAAGTAGGGACATAATACTTCTCATAAAAACTCACTTACATAAACCTCCTGAACACTTGTTTTAGATGTCAGATGCTCAACCGTAGGATTCATGACTAAGTTATCATGGTCCACTCAAGGCCCTCTTCCATGTGGGAGTCACCTAAAAATAAAAAGGTGGATAAAAATAATGATGGATGGACCATAATGGTTAATGAGAAATCTATCATTGAGAATAATAACCCTTTTCAATTGATCCTTCCATATAAAAATCACACAGCCCACCTTGTAATGACAACAACTTCTCACAAGAAGTGAATAAGACTAAACACCACTCCATCTTGCTTGGGTATTTTTATTGTCACACCAAAAACCATTATTAGGTAATTATTTGATAGCACTTGGTTTAGTGAAGGATTTAGAGTATGGGTAGGGAAACTTTCTCATGAAGGATTCTTCTCAATCAATTTGCTCTCCTAAAATGTTTGAGGCCTCACAAATTCCTATCACAAATTCTTTATGTGTGATACATGTCAATAATTTGGTGTTCTATATTTCATCTATTTATAATAAGTTCATATTTTATGATTTATTCTATAGTCATCTCTAAGAAGTATCTATCCTAATGCAAACCACTTTTCCACTTCACATCACAATGGAAGTGGTGGTGCCAGTATTTTGATTTCAAAAAAATCCATTAATTATTACCTCGGGAGATCTTTCATAGCAATTTTCTTGGGTATTACTTAGAATTGATGGTCATTCCTTTGGTTTTGGTTCTCAATGTTTACACCCAAAATAATAGCTTTGATGAAATGACATTAGAGTGATGGCTTGCTGATAATATACTTTTTTCCATGTTATTGATTTGTGATGACTTTAATATGATATAGAGTCCTTAGGATAATGTTGGCACCCTCCTAATGATATGGTTCATAGGAGAATGTAAATACTAGTATTATTTTAAACATTAATGGGGTTTGGTTGACCCACTCTTTCGATGGTGTACATTAATTGGCAAACCATGGTTTCTTTGGTCCAACTTCTAAGATGGTGTTGATTGGGTCCTTAAAGAATTAGATCATGTAATGATTTATGAGAAACATGTGTTTTTCCTTTTACGTTTATGATGGGAAATTTTTCATGGTCCATCTAGAAGTTGTCCTCTCTAATCCTAGTCCCATCACCTATATATTTGAGTGCGAAATCAAACTTCATAAAGTCCCCCACATTCAATTATTTATGAACACATCACTATTTAGCCACAAGGGCACTATTTTATTTATCACCAGAGTGTGTAAATTGGCTCCATGTCCACCATATGCTATTAACTGGTTCAAGTGGTTGAGTGATGCAATCATTTACATCACCTCCTTCATCCACTAATATGGAAAGCAAAATTTCACATGTTGAGAAATGATTCAATGGCATTGTCATTGAGGATTAATAGAGGGTCTCCTCTATCCTTAATAAAATCCATTTTTATTCTTATTTATAGACCATGATTGCCTCTCTCAAAGACAAGATCAAGGTGGATGAAATCCATGCTGATAGATGGGCACAAATTTGGGTCTGTTTACACTAGTGTAAGATTGGCGACCATGCTTTAAAGGAATTTTAATATTCTCTTTGGACCAAACAAAACAAATATTAAATTAAAGTCATAAAAAAAACTCATCGGCATATCACATCATATTATATATGTCCTTGGCCTTCTTAGATCACTATAAGTTAGTGTTCCAAGCCCAAGAGCATTCAATAGAGAATGAAAATTATACAATAATGTATAGATGTGGTGACTTGAAAGTTGATCCCTTCAAATAAAAAAAACTATGGTTCCAATCTTTCTCTTGATGAGTTTTTTTATGATATATAATGCACGGTGAAAGACAAGGCACCCAGGGTTGATGGATTTTTGTGTGAATATTGTAAATCTATTTGGAAATTTATGGGGCCTAACTTACTTCAAGTCTACAAATAATCCCTTCACATTAAATCTTTAGGGTCCATTATAAAAATGCAATATTAATTCCATTCCTAAGGCTAGTGATCTTTAACTTATTAATAATTGACACCCTCTCACACTTTTGAATGTATCATACAAAATCATCACTAAAGCCTTAGTGAATCACCTTCATCACATTCTCATTTCAATCATCAAACTAGAGTAAACATGTTTTATAAAAAATAGATACATTTTGGATAATATTATTGTAGTTTTTTATGGTATATATTGGACTCTTGTTTCTCATTAGAGGATTATCTTTCTTAAACTTGATTTGAAAAATATATGTGATAAAATTGAGTGGCCCTTCATTCTCACCATGCTTAAAACATTAATATTTGGTCTTTTTTTATCTGGTAGTTCAAACCATGTTCTCTAAAGCATTATTTTTTCTCACCATCAATGGGAATAAGCTCAATAGCTTTGGGATTTTCCATTACGTTAGACAAGGCTGCCTTCATTCCTCTCCTTATATGTCATAGTTACTAAAGTGTTTGGTTATTTTCTTATTCATAGAGCAAACTATGGGATTATCATGGGAATTATTCTTCCAAATTGTTCCTCTCAACTCATTAATGGTCACTTTTTAGATGCATCTTTCCTCACTCTCAATGAGAAAGAATCCTATGTTAAATAGGTGTTTTATTTCCTTGGCATTTTTTTCAATGCTTTAGGGTCAAATTTTAAATGGGATAGAATCCATTGTTATAGATAGAGCATGATTCCCTTGTAGAATGGTTCCAACCCTTATAAAGGAATTGGATACATAAAGGAGATATTTTAAAATTTATAGGTATTTCATTTACTTTTGACTATTCTCCTTATATGTTATTGTAGTATGGAACTGATAAAGTGTAAGATAATATTTATTATTGGGTTTCCAAGTCTCTTTCTCTAGCTATAAGTTTCAAGTTTTCACCAAAATTATTATATCCAATCATCTCTACTATTTTTTTTTTGGTTTTAAAACCTCATATCAAAAATTATCAAAAGTGTTCAAATATTTTCTCTAGGCCAATGTTTCTTGAGGCATCCATAGAGTAGCTTAGGACATTTATTGTCTTTCTCATGACAAAGGAAGAATGGGAATTATTGATATTTATAAATCAAACACTTCTCTTTGTACCAAATGGGTTGTAAGGGAAATTAAATGTCATATGGCTTGAAAAAATCTCCTGAGGAATTGCATTTATATAGGTGCTCCTTATAGTATGACCAATTGGAAAAACATTAGTCTCTACACTTTGTTAATTACCACTCCCCCATCAGGATAGAAGTTTATTTTATGGATAATATAACATAGAAAGCCTTTGAATCAGCAAAGACTTTTTAAAATGGGTTGGTAATGTATTTTTCAATAGTCTTTCTTTTAATAACTACAACCTATTTAGGTCTCTTTTTATGACCAATAACATCCTCCCTCTATCAAAGATGTTAGACATAAAATCTATTTATTTATTCAAAAAAGGAATTCATATTTTTAAGGATTTTATTTTATACATACATACATTCTATCCTACATATTCCTGAATTTATGCCTAATGTCATACTTTACAAGATGGGTCTGTAACATCCATGTGCATGATAGAAGGATTGGTAGTGGAATTGTGATATTGATTTGAGCACTTATTTTCTTGGTTTTCTCTACCAAATCATGGTCCCATTTTCTTTTGCTCTGGGTAAGCTCAATAAGTGATGGAATTTAAATTCCTCAACTACAACTTATCTTGTATTGTAGTCTTAATAGAATATGAAAATCCAAGCTCAAACCCAAACTTGTACCTTCCCTATAGTATCTAGTTTATGAAGGCCTTCCACTTGGTGAGCATCTCAAACACATTGGGATTGTTCACCCCAAGTGTTTGGCTTTCTCTAAACCTAACTCCTTCAAACATCATTTTTTAGACATGTCTAAGAACTCAGCTCACTTCACAATGGATTCATAACCTATTCCAACCTTTTTAGCCAAATCTATTCATTTGGCATATGGTTTTTTGGGGATAAATCCCAATGGCTAGCATATTTTAATGGAACTTATCCAGAGCTATTATTTTTTTTCAATTATATAAATTTATAAATTCATATATTTTTAACAATGAATAACTTTGTATGCAATTTTTTATTAATGATAAGGTAATTATTATTTATTCAAATTTTATGCAAAAACAATCCCACATTATAATGATTGTACTCAAGTTATAGCATTTACACAAGCTTCTCAACCACTAGAGGAGTGATCCATACAATATGATCTATGTGCCCCTCAACTATCCCCCTCACAACACCCATCCTTCACTATCTAAAAGTCAGTGGAATTATTTTGATATCCACATCCACTTCTCCACCCTTCATAATCAACAAGAGGACAAATTATGGTATTACCACATGGGAAATATCTTGTTGGCTCATCGTGATAGAGTTCATTTGTGTATAGGTAAATATTATAAAAATATTTTTTTAACAACCATCTATTTGGAGAATTAAATTCTCTTCAGCACCCCTTGAGACCAAGCAAATTGAGTGGGATGCCCTTGATGCTCCATTAAATAAGACTTATTATTGGATTGCCTAGCCTCCCAAGGATTTTCCACCTCCACCACCTTATGAAATATGGCTTATGCCTAACGTTCTTATACTTTGATGTGATTGTGTTGTTTTTGTGTAGCCATGTGTAGTTCACATTTTTTTTAGTTTTGAGCCATGTTTTTAACCAATGTGGATATCCAACCGTGAACTCCAACTGGCCACCTTTCTTTTGTAACCATATATTTATTATACTTTTTGTTGATTAATTACTACATAAATGGGTTATAATAAAAATAGATATTTAAGCACACTCTTATTATAAAACACAAAATTATATTTATAATTTTGATGATGTTTATGACAAGAATTAAAAATTGAAAGTCTATTAAAAAAATATGAATGTAATAATTAATAATATGATTTACTCTAGAGAAATATAGTGTGGTAAAATTCCAAAAGATTTATAGGTCATTTGTTTAAATTGATCCTCTGCATGTTTCCCTAATTTTATTTTTACTTGAAATAGGAAAAAAACTTTGCATTTTAATAAATCCAAACATACATCCATGAAAGTACATAATTAAAATCTATCTAACTATAGACAATCATATTTGATATTAGACACTTGACAATGTATAATTTGATCAAACCTTAACCTACTTGACTTATGCTCACATGCATGCCTCTTACTCACCATTCCTCATACCCATTCTCTCAATATGGACTTGCCCCTTCCATATTGCCATGCCCCTTCCATATTGCCATTACTATTACACAAGATATTCTAGTCTCTACCCAAACAACTTAATATCATTATTAGACTATCCCTTACACTTATGTCACTATTTTTGTTTCTTATATAGGTGCACACCTCTAAGATAAGTTCTTTATTGTAGACTTGGCCATTTAGGGTGGACTTTTTCCCACACTCTTCAACAATTGGCTTATGAAATTTAAATTTCTCTTTTGAGTCAGTGTACACATTTCACATGCCAATTCAAAATAAATTATCTAGAAAGCTAACTATATAAACATATCAAGCCTAAACATTTAGCTATCTAAAAATCTATAAAAAACTTGCTAGAAATGTTGTGTTATGGAGCCTATTTCTAAATTACAATGTATTTTTCAAATAATGTACATTTTAAATGTAATGTACACTCTATATGTTTTTTTTCACTGGGGTTTAGGGGTGGCATCCCCTAATAAATAGGGGTTTGAGTGTGGTATCCCCCAAAAAAAATTGGACCCCTTTTAATGGGAAATCATTTTGGGTTGATTTTGCCCATGTTTTTGGTACCCATTATTTTGTAATACAACTTTATTGATGTATTTTATATTGATGGATATTTCATAAGTAATACATCATGAGAGATAGGGTTTTGAGAAGGAAGAACAGAGTGTGTGAATTCAAGAGGGTTTGTTGAGTACAACTCCAAATAATATCTATGCATTTTGTAATTATGAGAAGACTAATTTGAGAGTGGTTTCTACTCTTGTGGCTTATAATAAAATATGTGCAAGTGTTTCTTGGTGGATGTAGCCCATATTGGGTGAACCATGTTAAATATAGTCTTCTTATTATGCATGTTTATTCTGTTCTTTATGCATCTCTATTTATAGTTATTATTGTGATTCTATGAAATTATTTTGCATCAATTTTTGTATTTATTCCTAACAATTGGTATCAGAGCTTCAGGTTATATTTGCTGAAGTATTGAATCGTAAGAAGGGTTATTAGTTCAAGTGGGAGCTATGGATGATGATCATAGATCAAAGGTTGAAAAGCTTAATGGATATAACTTTGGTCTATGGAAGATGTAGATGGAGGATTACCTCTATTAGAATGACATCCATGCTCCACTAGGAGTAAAAGTAAACCAAACAACCAGTATGACAAATGAGTCTTGGGAGTTGATTGATAGAAAAGCACTTGGGACCATTAGGTTATGCCTTGCATCTTCAGTCATGTTTAGTATATCACAAGAGAAGACCACAAAAGCTCTCATAAATGCATTAAAGAAGTTATATGAGAAACCCTCTACTTCTAATAAAATATTTGTAATGAAAAAGTTATTTAATATGAAGATGTCTAAAAATGGTTCAGTTGTTTATCATCTGAATGAATTCAATACGATTTTGAGTATATTAAATTTTGCAAAAATAGATTTTGATGATGAAGTTAGGGCTTTGCTTATTTTTTGTTCCTTACTAGAGAGTTAGAATAGCCTAGTAATGGTTGTGAGTAACTCGGTCTCTTATAATGCCAAGTTAAAGTTTGAGGATGTCATAAGAGTAATCCTTAACAAGGAAATGTGACAGATAAGCTCTGGGGAGACTTCAACTTTAGGTTATGCTTTGGCAGTGAATAGTAGAGGGAGATAAAATTTTAGAGGAAAAGGAAAGCATGGAAAGTCAAATGGTCCTAAAAGGTCAAAATCAAGGGCCAAGATGGTATGTTGGCACTATGAAAGATTAGGCATGTGAAGAAGGATTGTTGGTCTCTTCAAAACAAGAACAAAAATTAGGAAGACACCAAGGAGGTGAATGTGGCAATAGGTAATGTTTGTCAAGATGCTGGCAATAGGTAATGTTTGTCAAGATGCATTAATTCTCTCTACTGATAATATTTTTGAGTCTTGGGTTTTAGATTCAGGAGCTTATATTCATGCTACACCATATAGGCATTATTTTATTGATTATGTTCAAGGAGATTTTGGACATGTTTACCATGATGATGATGAGCCTTATAGCATAGTAGGAAAAAGAAGTTTTTAGATCAAGATGCATAATGGGAACACTTGGCTACTAAAGGATGTTAGGCATATGCCTAAGTTGAGATAGAATTTGGTATTTATAGGATAGCTAGGCAATGAAGGTTGTATGGTGACATTCACAATAAATTCTTAGAAGGTGACCAAGGGTGCTCTTATGGTAACAAGAGGTAAGAAGGTTAGTACCCTATATTTATCAAGTAGTGTTAATTATTGTAATTTAGTTGTTGCAAATGTAGATGCAACTTTGTGGCATAATAGGCTCAATTACATGAGCCAAAAGGGTATGCAAATTTTGAAGGATCAGTTACCTAGATTGAAAGGATCTAATTTAGATTTATGTGAAGACTATGTGTATGGAAAATAAAAAAGAGTAAAATTTCTCAAGGTTGGACCTAAGAGGAAGGAAAATAAGCTGGAGCTAGTTCATTCAGATGTATGGGGGTTGAATCTGGTATCTTCTATTGGTAGGTCATCTTATTATGTCATTTTTATTGATGATGCAACTAAGAAATTTTGGGTGTATAGCATTAGGATAAAATTTGATGTTTTTGAAATGTTTAAAAGATGTAAAGCCTTGGTTGATAATGAAACAGGTCTTAAGTTAAAATGTCTCAGGTCAGATAATGGTGGGGAATATTATAGCAATGTATTTTTTAATTACTATTCAAGGAATGGAATTCATAGATAGAGGATAGTTTTAAGAACTCCATAGATGAATGGAGTGTTAGAAAGGATGAATAGTACTATCATGGAGCATGTTAGCAGTATGAGGTTACATGGAGGATTGCCTCTTTAGTTTTGGGCAAAAGTAGTAAACACACACACACATATATATATGATAAATAAAGGTCCTTCATCTACTTTGGATGGAGGCATACCTGAGGAAACTTAGTTTGGTAAGAAGGTTGATTATTCATTTCTTAAAAATATTTGGTTGTGAAGCCTTCATTCATATTGATAAGGATAATAGGACCAAGTTAGAGGCTAAGTCTAAAAGTGCACCTTTATTGGTTATGGTGAGGATGACTTTGGTTTCCAGATTTGAAGTCTTAAGCACAAGAAAATATTTAGGTCTAGGGATGTTATCTTTAATGAAAAATTTATGTATAAATAGTAGTTATAGGATCAAAAAGAAGATTCTAGAAAAGAGTACATAGTACTAGAGGACATTGTAGATGATAAAATGTCCAAGCAACTAGTTTAGGCACCTACTCCATAAGAACCCCAAACTCCTATGGTGAGAAGGTCTTCTAGGGTAAGAAGGGAACCTAAACATTATTCTCCATCTCTTAATTATTTATTACTCATTGAAAATGCAGATCTAGAGTGCTTTAAAGAAGCAATGTAGGTAGATGTTAGGAAGAAGTGGGAGCAAGCTATGGATGAGGAGCATCACTCTCTCATGGAAAATTAGACTTGGGATTTAGTAACCCCACCTAAAGATAAGAGATTATTTTAGAACAAGTGGGTGTATATATTTAAAGAAGATGAAGGAGGCAAGAAAAGGTACAAGTCGTGGTTGGTGGTAAAGGGATTTGCATAGAAGAGAGGAATTGATTTTGATGAGATTTTTTCCCTAGTGGTAAAGATGACTTCTATTAGGAATGTTCTTTGGATAGTGGTAGTAGAAGACTTTCACTTAGAGTAGGTAGATGTGAAGACTACATTCCTTCATGGTGATTTGAAGGAATTGTATATGGAGTAGCCACAAGGATATCAGGTCATAGGGAAGAAAAACATGGTGTGAAAATTGAAAAAGAGCTTGTATGGCCTAAAACAAGCTCCATGAAAATGGTACATAAAAATTGAAAAGTTTATGATGGAACAGGGATACTCCAGGTGTCATTCATACCATTTCATATATATCAAGAAATTTGATGATGGTGATTACATTATCCTTTCTTTGTATGTGGATGATGTGTTGGTTGCAGGTAAGAACATGCAGGAAATAAAGGTACTCAAAGAATAGCTTAGTAATTCCTTTGTTATGAAGGATTTGGGAGTAGTAAAACAAATCTTTGGTATGAGAATAAATCAAGATAGGAAGGAATGAAATTTGAATTTATCCTAAGAAGAGTACATCAAAAAGGTCTTGGATAGGTTTAGTATGCAAGATGTTAAACTGGTTGGGACTCCTTTGGCAGGTCATTTCAATTTATCAAAAGAGCAGTGTCCCAAGACAAAGGAGAGAATCCAGATGTCACATGTGCCATAATAATTATATGTTGGTAGCTTGATGTATGCCATGGTATGCACTAAACTAGATATTACCCATGTAGTGGGAGTAATAAGTAGGTACATGAGTGATCCAAGTAGAGAACACTAGAAGGTAGTGAAGTGGATCCTTTGATATTTAAGAGGGCCCATGTGGATAGTTTTAAGCTATGGTGGATTGGACACTACTTACATGGTTATGTATATTCAAACATGGTTATATATTTAGATAGTAGGAAGAGTACAATAGGATATGTATTTGCTATAGGTGACACAATAGTGAGTTAGATTTCATGACTATAGAAACTTGTGGCTTTGTCAACCATAGAGGCTGAGTATGTTGTTGTCACAGAGGCAAGCAAAGAAATGATTTGGTTACAATAGTTGCTTGAAGATTTGGGGCATAATTAGGAAGAAGGGAAGATATATAGTGATATTCAGAGTCTTATACATCTAGCAAAGAACTATGCTTTCCACTCTAGGATGAAGCATATAGAATTAAGGTACCATTTCATTAGGATAGCTTTGGAGGAAGAGAAGTTGAAGCTAGAGAAGATTCATATCTATTAGAATATTTCAAACATGATGACCAAGATGGTCACTAGGGAGAAACTAAATCTATGTTTAGTTTTGATTGGTCTTCATAGTTTAGTTTATAGTGAAGGTTTGAGATGTTTGCTTAGAGGAAATTAGTCTCCAAGTGGAAGATTGTTGTGTTGTGGAGCCTATTTCTAAATTACAATGTATTTTTCAAATACTATACATTTTAAATATATTATACACTCTATATGTTTTTCTCTTCAGGGTTTGAGGCTAGGCCTAGCCCCGAGTAGGGGTTCGGGGGTGGCAGCCCTTAACAAACGGGGGTTCGAGGATGGTAGCCCCCAAAAAAAAAATTAGACCCCTTTTAATGGGAAACCATTTTGGGTTGATTCCACCCATGGTTTTAGTAACCATTATTTTGTAATACTGCTTTGTTGATGTATTATGTATTGATGGATATTTTATAGGTAATACATCATGAGAACTAGGGTTTGAGAAGGAAGAATAGAGTGTGTGAATTTAGATGTGAATTTAGGAGGGTTTATTGAGTGTAGATCCAAATAATATTTGGGCATTTTGTAATTGTGAAAAGACTAATCTAAGAGTGGTTTATACTCTCATGGCTTGTAATAAAATTTGAGAAAGTGTTTCTTGGTGGATGTAGCCCACATTGGGTGAACCATATTAAATTTGGTATTCTTATTATGCATGTTTATTTTTGTTCTTTATGCATCTTTGTTTATATCTATAATTGTGATTTTATGAAATTGTTTTGCATAATTTTTTATATTTATTCCTAACAAGAAATATATTTTCATATTGATAGAGATTACCCAAAATCTCCCAAATCTAAAACCCCTCAAAGGAGAAATCCCTAAGCTAGGTGTGAGTACCATTTTCAAGATCAAGTCATGGTTTGTCAAGTGTTAAAATCTATACATATGATTTACACAACATATAAATATGACACAAGATTAGACACACTCAACTCAGAGGGAGAAGTATATTTGGTTTGACTTCCCTCTTCAAAATAATAGATATGTAGGCTACACTTACTCATGGTGACATACTAATGTTGGTTCAACCCTTCCATTTCACTCTTTGTCATGGATTTACAATTGTCTTCTAGTGCAAAACTAAGGTTTGAATCAAAGAGACATTAAATAAGGATATTAACATATATTCATAGAAATTATAATATATAAACATATTTATCATATATAGGTTCATTGTGTGACATAATAACAAATTGGTAAAAATATAGTGAATAATTATGCAGTACATCAGATAGGGTCACATTGCATAAGTATCTAGGGAGTGCGAACTTATCCAGGCATGTGTAGAATGATAACTATATCCCTCTACATACCTACATAACCCTGTGACAATCTAAGTACATCATCCTTTTGTTAAACATGAAATATACTAAGAGGGTGGGGGGGGTGGCTAAATCAGTATATTATATATCTTATTACATAATCAAATTCTTTTTCTTTAACCACTTAACCACACATTCAAGATATGCAATAAAATTAAAACAATAATATGCACCATAAAAGAGAGAGAGAGAGAGAGAGAGAGAGAGAGAGAGAGAGAGAGAGAGAGAGAGAGAGAGAGAGAGAGAGAGACCATATTTTTATGTGGAAACCCAAATTGGTAAAAACCATGGAGAACAATCTCAAGCATATGAATGAGCACCAACTCAATTTACAAAGTTCACAAGCACCAACTCATAGGAGCACCAACTCAATTTATAAATTTCACAACCACCAACTTGTAGGAGCACCAACCCCTTTGCTGAGCACCAACATAGTAACTATTTGTGAGCACCAACTCATAAGAGCACTAACCCCTCTTGTGTATAAAACACAACTATCTCTCAATTTTGCTTACTCAACAAATGATAGAACTATACAATATCTCCTACTTTTCTCTCTTTGATACTAAATACAAACCATGCACTTTCTTGCATATAACAAATGTCTTCTCAATCCTTTATTTATAGCTTTCCAAGTGACCTTTGGCATTCACCCTTTATGACCCTTCAATCCTCATGGAAAATGGCACTAAACTTGCATGCCCCTTCATATCCTCTCATTTGAAAATTCATATGGTGACCCTTCATAAGCAAATGTGTCATTTCCTATTTTTTATTTATCTTAGTAACTTTTCATATTCCTCAAAGTTTCCTTTCATGGAAAAAAGTTCCATACCCTCTTTTGTCTTCACATGGTGACTCTTGGAATTCATCAAGATGACTCTTCATGATAAAATGCATCACATTCCTCTTTTTATTTACCCCATGACTCTTTGACTTCTCCATGGGCCCTCTTTTGAATTATATGCAACCAAAAATATATTCATTAATATTAAATAAATATTAACACACATTAGCCAAGATATGAATATTAAAAACATCATTAAATACAATGGGGCATTTATCACCAATGCTAGACCTTTGGCATCAATGATAACATTTCCAAGACCTTTAGTGTTTTCCAAAGGATGAATGGCATCCTAATTTTTAAAATAATTTATGAGTTTTGTTTATCTACAATTTTTTATAAAAAATCTATTTTAATTCTAAAAATTATTCATGGTTTGTTTGTATGTTTGGTTCTATATTTGACCCTAGTAAAGTCATGTTTTTACCCCACATGCACTTTTAAGATTTTATTCCTTTTTAAGGGTTTTAATTTTATTCTTGGTTTATATTTATATTTATCCTCCCTTTTGAACCTCATTTTTGTGATATCTACCATCCTTTTATTATGGACGTCCATGTTATCACTATCCCAAGAGGTAGGGTGCATCCTCCTAATGATATTATATGAACATTAAATTTTCCCAACATATGAGTAGTAATGTCTCATGAGGATATTCTAGATTATATAGTTTATATGAATAATTCCATGGAATTATTTCAAAATAAAATGTATTTAAATATAATATCACATGGGGATAAGATTGCACATGTCCACAATCCCAAACATACTAGTGTTAATTGCATTCTTACCTCTCAATTCAAGAATGTTATGCCTAAAACTATTTCATCTCAAGTATGGGTTTAAAAAAATATAAATTTACATTAAATGTTTCAAATAATTTTCACAAGGGTAATAAGAATTCCAGTGGCACTCTAAAGAATATGCTTCAGAATAACTCTATTAAATTACATCCTATGCAAAAATATGGATATTATTGTGCCTATCATATAATGAATGGACATCATACAAATAATTTTTGAGATTTAAAGGGAAAAAAAATATTATTTATAATGATGTTTTTGATCTATATATATCCATTAAAGCACCATTGGATTCAAGCACACCTTTTATAAGTGAGCAATTACAAAACTAAGGTCACATCTTCTAAGGAAAGTTTTAAAAATGAATAAAATGATCAATTAAAAAAGGAATAATCTCACAAGGAAAAATTTTACAATAATAGTAGTTATAATAGAAAAGGTTAAAACTAGTAAAGTTACAAAAAGTGATAATACTAAAAGACAGGTTGAAAAAATAAGCATAGGTTGTTTTAGTGAATTTTAGCTAATATTTTGAAAGAAAGAAGAAGAAACTAAATATGGGTATGGTTGAAAAACTTGTTTATTTATGTGTGTATTGAATAAGATGATTGTGTAAAACTCTTCGATATCTTGGGAGGATAAGCTTCAAATAAGATAGCACTAAAGCAAATAGTTGGTTAGATAGATAGCTGAGTGGATTGTCTAGTATTAGCTAGATCCCACAAGCAAGAGCTTCCTTAAGGGTTGTCAATCCATAAGTCTTAAATAATTAAGTTTATAAAATAGAATATAAATTACTTTCATCAATAATAAAAAGGTACTAAAATTAAACACGAGAGCTGCTTGCTAAAGAAATAGACTAGAAATGACTAATATAGTGATAAACAAGTCAATACTAGTGCTAAATGGCTCAAATCTATTTTAGAAAATTAGGCAGGGGTCTATGAACAGGTAAGAACTTAGAAAATTAGATTTGGATGAGGATAGGTATTTGAAAAATATATATAATTTCTTACCACATTGATCGTCATTGGTTGATGTGATCGTTGGTGGTTAAGGTGACCATCAGTGGTTGGATAGACCATTGGTGGTTGAGACAATCATCAATGATTATTATGTATAGATCTAGGTTGGTAAATAATTAGATTGATAGGATCACAAGGTTAGATTTTTGGAGATGGGTTGGTATTGGGCTAAGAGAAAAATCAAATAGAATAATTGAATAGTGAAAATAAATAATTATCTTATAGAAGGTTGATCAGGTGATTGATTAATGTAGTTGACACGGTGGTGGAGTTTGACATGATTTTGATAGAGTAACGATACTTGGTGCTTTGATGGAGTGGTAGTGGTAAGTTGGCTCTTTGATATGATGGCTGGATCATTTGATTACTGATGATGATTAACCTTCAAAACAAAAGAACTCTAGATGTACAAGCTCTTGATAACAATTGTAGATCCTTTCACCTCCCTAATCCTCTTTTCTTATAGGTAAGGCAAGAGAGTTATAATAAGATGTTAATTGGGCCTTCTAATTTTAACTCACACATAGATTTAAACAAGTTATTCTTAGAAAAACAAGGTGGGTGGCTTGCATATTAGTGGTTAAGTAGGTACACCCTGATCATTGATGGTCAAGGTGATCAAAGATAGTCATCCTAACCATCAATGGTCGAGGGTGAAGGTAAAAGGGTAGGTTATGTTAGTTGAGAAAATTGACCATGGGTTAGGGTAGGTTAAGATTCAAAGGGTCAAATTGGTCTCAAGGGGGTCCTAAGGTCATCTAATAGAATTTTGACCTTTGGAATCATGGTGTGCAGATTTTTGGTGTCTACATTTTGCCTCTTTTTGTTATGCAGCTTTGAATCAACAAGCCACAAAACAAAAATAGATTTTTAGTCAAAGGTCATGGTTGCCTTGAGTATGGGAGGAGGTGTTCCCCTTAAACTAAGAGTCGATGAGGTAAAATAAAATTGGGTATTGGGTTGATTTAACTTTTTTAGGAATGTTGTTATATTATTCCTAATTTAGTCAAAGGTTCTGAGTAATGAAATTAGTCAATAATTAAGCAATAATTAATGTACTTATTTTTTTAATTTGATATTAATTTAGACATTTTTAAAAATAGCAATAAATGGAGACAAATATGACTTATCATATAATGGGTTGATTTATATGAGACAGGAAGTGAACTAGTTGTGTGGGATTAAAAGACTATCATAAACTAGAATGTGTGCCCTATTTTGTGATTGGATGGGAGTGGAAAAGAGTTCTTCGGGCACTATATTCCTACTTGATCACTATTTTCGTACGGGGCTCTACTTTTTGGGTTTTATTCAGTAGCTCTATGTGACCCTATGTCTGAGTCTACAAATCTTGACAGTCTATAGAACTCCTTGTGTGGCTAATTTAATCTTAAAAACCCTATGTTCTTCATGCTCCAATAAACTTGGGAAAAGAGAGGGGTTATTAGTGTGTGTTAAATGCATTGGACATGTTTCACACCCCATGTGTGGGCATGGTGCCTACATACCAATACTCCAAAGAGGGAAGTCTTATGTAGTTCTCCTTTTGAAAGTGCTTGGTGTAATTTGTGTATTAAAATGCAAGTACATGTGAAACTAGGTGTGCTTGGGATGACTAGGGACTAGTGTGAGGGCTTGATTATGCTTGAAATAGTGTTGGAAGGTTGTATGCATAGAATAGGGAAAAGTGCATTAATAGTCTTACTTGTATTCTTACTTTTTGCTCTCTAATAGTTTCCAACCCTTTACAAATGATCTTTGAATGGGATTTTATAGGGATCTAATGGTCATGGGTTAGATGAACTCACACTAGGCCAACAATGATAACCATGAAAAATAAGAATAAATTGACCATTGGAGCTCAAAATAGGTCTACACAAGAGTGTTGAAAGTAAGACGCTTTGGGGTATGACACTATAATCCAAATAAGACGTTGTTATCCTGATCAGATGAGACCAAGGGGGATGGATAATTCATGGAGAGAGCATCTTAGGTGCAAAAAATTAGGTCTTTTAAGGATATGAATGAATGAGAATCATTGAAAAAATGCCTACGAAAGTCTATAAAGCAAACAAAATGGGCCTATGGGTTAGATGTCACAAGTCATTCTCAAGTTGCTAGTTTTCACATTTATATGACTACATTTGCCCCCCCCTTTATTCTAGTGATACAATAAAGTAAAATACTAGGATAAATGAAAGTAAAAAGTGTACCTAAACTTACTTATAACGGTGAAGCTCATGAATCTTGTGTGATGTTTGATGTGCATAGAGAGAGCACATTGATAAGTGTGAATCTGTAAGAGAAACAAATAGTAGATCAGTTCTTACTAGATACACTATATCTAAAATAAGAACATACAAAGTTAGGTAAGAGAGAGGAAGAGAAAGGAATGGATACACCTCATCAGGTACATAGACCAATACAAAACCTATTGTGATGTTGAGTGATATTAAATGATGTATTGTACCAAAAGTAATATTGTGAATGGAGTTGAGTGCTCAATTACCTAAGAGTGGCTCAAGAATCCAAAGGCTAGCACTTTTACTCCATCATCTCCTACTAAGTGAAGTTATATGATCATGCATGTGTTAATTGATGTTTAGACTATGTGTCCAATCCCTCTGAATAGGTGGCTCAAGAATATAAAGGATGGCCCTTTAGCTCCATCATTGTCCCATGAAATGAATCTATGAACTAATACTAGTATGTAATATGTCATAAGAGATGGCTCTTGAAGTGTATGAATGTACTATAATATGATAATTTGGCATATATAGCCAAATGAGTTCTAGAAACTAGGCCACTTTTGGCCATTTTGAAAGATAGAGATTAGGTTTGTATGAAAGCCACTCCAAAACTAGAAACTAGGATTATGTGGAAACCAACTCAAGTACTCAAGAGGATAAGCTTGTATGAAATCCAATCCAAAATTATGCCAACCACCTACAGATGGAGTAAGGCATGTAACTATTGAGAATGTGATAAACTCAAAAAGAAAAGAAAACAAATATGTCGTGCACATTGCTCCCAACCATTGGTGTCTAGAACATGGATTATGATCTAAAATTTGTATCAACTACCCTATCTAAAACTATAAATGAGATCCATTATTTCGTGCATGATGCCCCCTATATTTGGATTCTTTGATGGAAAATGTGTTGAAATATGTTGATTTTGAATTGAATTGTGTTGATAAAACTATTATTGAACTCACATTTCTACCTATTTCTATAAAATTTGACTATTCTACTATTTAGAAAAGAGTGCCTAAAATGAATAGGAGCATCATTAGTGTTGTATTCCAACCTAGGCACTATTTTCTAATCCCAAAATTGATGACTATTCTGGTATGGGCACTGGCTGCCTATTTTATGCTGATTATATAAATATCTAGTTGTTGTTATGAATGTGTTAAATGTTGATTTTTAACTGGTAGGAGGCTCTGATATCTATGAAAAAACCCCTATTTTTTTCCCCCTATTTTAAAGGTAGGAATAAGTACCTTACAATGACTACCCTTAGAAGAAAGAGCCTTGCAAGAGGGTTATGTTACAAGAGTGATATGATATAGTAATGATAATCGATAAGATAATCTCAAGATATAGCATGGGTTGTATTGGGATATTGTTAGATCAATAAGGGTATGCCTAGATAGATATAAAAATTGTAATAGCATGCATAATAAACTAGAATAGAAATGGAAATGTTAGATGTTAGTTGTTAGTTGTTAGTTGTTAGTTGTTAGTTGTTAGTTGTTAGTTGTTAGTTGTTAGTTGTTAGTTGTTAGTTGTTAATTGTTAGTTGTTAGTTATTAGTTATCATGGTTGGATAGAGCATGATGCCCATCATGGAATCCAAGAAAGTAAGATGATTCATGATGTGGATCATGGAATTACAAACAAAGAGAAGTAATAAATCAAAAAGCACACAAGGTGAGAAGCAAGAATCATACAAAAGTGGCCAAGGGGCCAAGAAATCAAGGGACATGGGCACATATCACTCAAAGTAGAAAGCAAACATACAAAGCATGTTCAACTGCCACATACACATACAATTGAAGCAAACAAGTTTGGCACAAGAGCCACAGGCATATGGAAGAGTAAAAACAAAGAACATTAGAAAATGTCCTAAGGCACACACATGAATAGCAGTATAGGACATTGGCAAATGTCCTAAGGAACACACAAAAGACAAGATAAAAACTAAAAAAATGCAAATGATCAAGCTATGCTAAGAAAGAAGAGAAAGAGTGTGATACTAAAATTACAATCATATATAACTAATCAAAGTAAGAAGTGATAGTATGAAACACATATTAATACAAGACTAGCTATATGCTAAGAAATACACAAGTGTTATATACTAGTGAAATGTCGATAAACAATCTATGTAAGATAGTAAGAAATATGCATCAACATGATAACTAGAGTGGGTGGTGTAGGAATGACATAACCTGAATGGTGTAGTCATGTAGTAGATGCCCTCAGGGGGTAGATATATCAATGTGCATCTCGAATGAATAAGTAGGATGCCCCCTCAGTAGGTAAAGTGAAGTAATCAAGCATCTGGATGTCACTACACACACTCAAAGAAGATCAAGTGAAGCATGGTAATGTAGATAAAATTGACAAATAATATCATAAAATAGAAAATGTAAGTCTAACATAGTAGTAAAAATCTAAATTATGGATAATGCATGCAATCGAAAGTGTTTGGTGTTTTGAAATATTTGAATATTTTTGTGTTTTGACATGTTATATTATTTTTGTATTTTTGAAATTTTGAACTATGTACAATCAAGAAGAAGAGATTATGTACAAGTAAATCTGAGGAGAAATGATACTAACTAATGCATCTCAAAAGATACTCCTTATTATGGTGTCCTGTATCAAGGAGTGGAATAGTGTGTGATCATGAAGCATGATGGAAATGTTGAGACTATGGCTCTGAAAGCTATGTATACTATAAATGATATGAAATCTTTGATGTAGAAACTTACTATGGGGTCCCCTTATAACTCTGAGAATAAGTTGTGGTAATAGGGCTCTTAGCGACCCATCTAAAAGTAGGAAAAGCTCTCTGAACATGTGTTCTATGTGTCGAGGCATGAGACCTTAATAATACTTCACTAGGTGTGAACACTGTAGCTAGAAGCTATCTAGAATCCTAAATTTATGGTGTAAGAACTCTCCATGTAGTAAATGGATGTCTCAACTGTGTCTAAATTTATATTGGAGGTAGAACTAAAATTGGAGGATAAATTGAAGGTGGTAGTTGAACCATAACTGGTGACTAAACTAAAACTAGTGACTAAACTATAGAATATGGATCTAAAGTGGGGAGTGGTGACTCATATGGAACTCCACCAAATATAATAACCTGATTAGTGTAAGTAGCATATCAAAAACTCTAGCACTAGGAATGATAGTGAATGGTGTGGACACATATGTTGGACCAACTTGTAATGTAAGTAAAATCTCACCCCATGAACTCTATATGTGCCCACTGAATCCATTGATAACTATGTCTATAGGGTTGATATCTTGCGTAGAATATCCCAAATGCTATAGTAATGATATAGTGTACATGTTTAAAATGGATCCATTGTCGATGAGGACACTATGAATAAGATGATTGTGAATTTGAGCTCAAATAAAAAGTGCATGATAATCTATATCATCCTCAACTATCCCCTGATCTGAGAAGGAGATAGAAGGTCTAGCTAGAATGTTGAAACTGTATACACTGATCATGTTGCTCAATGGATGTGACTCAACTGAAGGTGATCTATATGTCTATGGTGGTGGATGTGCATCATAACCATGGTGAACCCCTGATGTATCCCCCTATTTTGTTTGTAATTTTTTGGGAAAGGATCTAAAAATATTTTTAATGCTTTATTTTGTGTTTGTTTTTCTAGTAGAGGCTCAATTGAAGTGTCAAGATCAATGGTGTTATCATCTATTAAGTCTTAAATATTGTGTCGTAGACTGATGCATCTATTGGTTGTATGGCTTGGTACCCTATGAAACTTTTAAAATACATTTTTATCATATCCTCATGGAAGAGGCTTTTTTGGATCCACTTCCTAAATAAGAGGGAAAGATATGATTTTACATTCCAATAACTACTATAAACTCTTGCTAGGGAAACTGAAAGATTGATGAAGGCTCATTGAGGAGGTGATGATAAGACCACTTATTGAGGGGGCTCTAAAATTACATTAACTATAGGTTGATTCTTCCCTTTAGTATCATTGAACTTAACCTTATATGGGACTTTTTTGTTACTCTTATTAGTTGTGTCTAATGTGCTAGTATACTTAATTTTGCACATTGAAATAAGTTTGACTTCTCATTCCTTTAGAGTGTGACATAATTTAGTGAAGGACTAGAATCTTCTGAACATGATTGATTCATGTAAAGATAGTAGAAGCCTATCTTTGAAGAGATCTTGTAACTCTTGATTGGCCATGGGGCTAGTCATCTTAGCCAAGATAGTCTTGTAGTGAAGAACATAATCTATGAGATGCTTATTTGGTTGTTGTTTCTATTGTGTAATTTGATCATATGAAACCTTATCACCAATATTGATGCTAAAGTGTGCTAAGAACATGTTAGCTAAAGGATTGAATGCATTAACCAACTGATTCTATAGACTATAAAACCATCATAGAGCATAATCCTTTAGACTCTTTGGAAATATATTGGTAAGTATCCAATAATTTGGCACATAATCCAATCATGCTATGTGAAAGGCACTCAAATGTGTCTCTGGATCACCCTTACCATCATAAAGAGGAAGCTTGGGTTGAACAAAACCTGGTGGCAAGGGTGTCAAAGCAATGTGATGTGCCAACAATGTATGTATAAGAGCAAAAGAATCCAAAGCCTATGTAGGTTGAGAAGTACTTTGCTCAATATGTTTCACCTTGGATTAAAGAGATCATATCTCTTGAACAAGGGTTACCACATCAGGAGATAAGGATGTGCTAGCTATAGTAGGCAATGGTATAGAGGTTTATTGGGCTTTTATAGGGGGTTCTTAAGACATAGTTAACCCTATAGTGTCATGTGAAATTGGTTGCTCTGTGGTTTGAGAAGATTGACTATTGTTCACTTTTTGTTGTTCCTCTTTTATAATTCTAATCATGTCATCTTGCATATATAGATATTTGGTTAAGAGTTTTTAAAGTTCTCTTTTATTAGTTTCATCAAAACTAGCATATTACGCCATTGTTAAAGTAGGAAAACAATTTGAGATGTGTTTGAATGTTTTGCAATAAGTTTTAATAGGCAAAGTGACAGAAAGGAAAAGTATTGAATATAATAAATGCAAAGTCCTAAAAATAGTGAATTAGAATTTATGCAAAAAGGATACTGAGCTGTCAGACAAGTAAGGTCATACCTCAAGAAGCAAGATAAGAGCTAGTACATAAAACTAGGCTTTGAAAATAATTTTTTTGAAAAACTATGGAATTTTGAATTTTGAATTGAATTTTTTATTGTAATATGCTAGTAAAAATTTAAGAAATTATGGGAAAAATACTGGCACCTAATACAGGCAACTAGGGTTTGAAAATATTTTTTTGCAAAATTACTATGCAATTTTGAATTTTAATGTTATTTTTATATTTGAATATGCAAGTAAAAAATTAAAAAAATATGTCTAAAATTAGCAAGTAATTTTCCCTAGGGTTTATAGGGTTTGTGTGCGAAAAAGACTTAGTAATTTGATCTAGGGTTTGGATTAAATTGTTACTAAATTACTAGGGTACATATAAAAATAAAATGTAGAATTTTGATTTAAATATTTATGAAAAATCAAGGAAAATGATAGAAAAAATAAAAATAAAAATAAAAATTTACCCTAGTGTTTATAGGGTTTTGGATTTGTTCGAAGTCGAGTTCACCAAATGATTTAACTTTTTTGAGAATATTAGTATATTATTCCTAATTTAGTCAAAGGGTATGAGTAATGAAATCAGTTAATAATTAAGCATTAATTAACCTAATTATTTTTGTAATTTGATATTAATTTAGACCTTTCTAAAAATATTAATAAATGGAGAGAAATATGACTTATCTTATTATGGGTTGATTTGTTAGAGATAGGAAGTGAAACTAACTATGTGGGACTAAAAGACTATCACAAACTAGAACTTGTGCTCCATTATATGATTGGATAAGAGTGTTGGGAGTGGACAAGATCACTTAGGGTGTTATAGTCCTACCTGGGTATTGTTGTCTAGGGGGCTCTACTTTCTAGGTTCTATTTGATAACTCTATAGGACCCTGTGTCTAAGATTGTAAATCTTGGTAGTCTATAAAACTCCTTATGTGGCTAATTTAGTCTTCAAAACCTTATGTTCTTCATGCTTTGATCAACTTGAGAAAAGAGAAGGGTGGTTAGTGTGTTTTAAATGCATTGGATGTGCTTCATACCCTATGTGTGGGCACACTGCCTACATACCAATACTCTAAGGAGGGATTAAGTCTTATGTAGTTCTCCCTTTGAAAGTGCTTGGTGAAATTTATGTATTGAAATGCAAGTAAATGTGAAATTAGGTGTGTTTGGCATGACTCAAGACTAGTGTGAGGGCTTTAATAGGCTTGAAATAGTGTTATGAGGCTGTATACAGAGAATAGGGAAGAGTGCTTTAATAGTCTTACTTATATTCTTACGTATATTCTTGTTTTTTGCTCTCTAATAGTTGCCAACCTTTTACAAATGATATTTGAATGGGATTTTATAGGGATCAAATGATCATGGGTTAGATGAGCTCACACTAGCCTAATAAGGATAAGTATGGAGAATTAGAATAAATTGACTGTTGGGGCTCAAAATAGGTCTAGACAAGAGCACCAAAAGTGGGACACTTTGAGATATGGTGTTATAGTCCAAATGGGGCACTGTTGTCCTAAGCAAATGAGACTAGTGGGGATGGATAAGTCAAAGAGAGAGCATCTTGGATGCATAAAATTAGGTCCTAAAAGGTTACGGATGATTGGGAATTAGTGAAAAAGTGCCTATGAAGGTCTATAGAGTAAGCAAATGGGGCATATGGGTTCGATGTCATAAGTCATTATCAAGTTGCTAGTTTCCACATCTATATGACTATAGGTTTGAAAAGGTGGATGAAGGTGTATGTTATTAAGATGGGTGATAGGTTTGGCACTGAATCACAAACAAGCACACAAAGTGTGATAAAAAGTGTGATAGCCAAGACCGTGCATAGACTAGGTTACCATAGTTGGTAAAAATAAAGGTCAATGTTTAGAAGTATAAGTGACAAGTGGACTGCATGACTGCATGTAGGTGTGGCAGTTTGGTACACTCGTAAGTATCATAAGTGGTGTTTTTATTTTGATGGGCATCCAAGGTATGAAGTGGTCCTGATGAAAACACAAATGGTTCAAGTGTCATGGGTATCCAAGGTAGGAAGTGCTCCGAAGAAGACATAAGTAGGTCAGGTAAGCATAAGGTGGCACAAGTTCAAAAAGTTTAACATGGAAATATTATCACTACAGTCAAAAAAACTAGGCAAAAAATCTTTACAAAATGTGTGTTAGTTAGGCCAAAATGAACCAATGGTGAGGTGATGAGGTTGTTGAGGTGGGTGGAGAAAGGAGTCTCCATGGGTGGGTGTGATTTAGTTCTATTGAGAAAAAAGGGTCTGCTTATAGGTGATTACAAAAAGGTAAGCCTCCTGACCATTGACGATCAAGGTGCTCAAGGGTGACCATTGATGGTTACCCTAATCATCAATAATTAGGGTAAAAACCCTAAAAGTTCAACAGTTAAAAGTGAAAATGGAATAACTATTAACACATTTGAACTTTTTATATTTAGACTTTAGAGCTCTAGATTTTATCAATTGTGGGTAAAAAGAGTGTTGATGGTGACTGTTGAGGTGGATTACTAAGTAGGCATGATCGAGAGGACCTAGGGGACCAATAAGGATGTAGGGAGCATGTGGTCATGGATGTGGATGGGCAAGTCTATGGCTGACTCCATGACAATGGTCATGAAACAAGGTAGGGGATGTTTTAAAATTGGTATCTTAACTTGATTTTGGTAATTACATTAGGTTTTGAAGGTGAGGTTTGAATTCTTGGGTTTGAATTATTATGACATAGTTACATTTTTGGGTGTTTTAGGTAAATTTACAGGTGAAAGGTGAAATTGAATGGGTGGGTAGGTAAGTAAGGGTAGGAAGGTAAGTAAGGGTGTTAAAGTAGGTTATTTAGTCTATGCTTTGATCAATTTTAGGGCATGGTATGTTTTAGGTGTTTTTCAAGTAGAACACCCACAATGATCATCGATGGTCGGGTTTGACCATTGATGGTTGACATCTTTAAGAAAATGGATGTCTAACCATTAGTGGTCATCATGACCATCGGTGGTCAACTAGGGAAAAGGATAAGTTTTGGAAAGTGTTTAAGAAGCTAAGGAAAACTATATGTTAGTTGTTAGATATAGGTTGACCTTGTAGGTTATAGGGTTAAGATAGGTAGGATGGGTAGACAAATAGGTCATTATGTAAAGCTGAGGGGTAAGGTAGGGTAGGTGTTGGTAGGAAATAATGGTGTAGGTGACTAAGTTGTCTTTTCAAACAAATTTTTACAAGTTAGGAAGTAGATACAAATGCATGATCAAGTGCCACTCATCTTTATAGAGATCCACTAGGGGATGGCCCCAGCTAACTAGGCCCATATGGAGGAACTTGGGTTGGGGGTGATGAAGCATTATCAACATGTACCTTGAGATGTACCTATGATCATAGTGCTCATCAAGAGATAGGATCTATCTATTGTTAAGGTGTGGAGCTAAAAGCTTCACCAAGTGAGTGCTTTGCAGTAGTTGCAGGTTTACACAGTCACCGGCGTCGGTCAGGAGCGACCGACATCGGTCAAGAGCAGTTCAAGAGATGCCGGCATCGGTAAAGATTGGCTGACATTGGTCACAAGAAACCAGGTAGGAACCGATGTCGGTTACCTGTGCGTCCAGAAACCTATTTTTGAGGACAAAACTGAGTGTTTGCATGATGGGATTAAGTCATAGTCTTAAGTCTGCATCTCTATTATTAGTAAGACTATTTTAGATCCCTTGTTTAAGTGGCATAACTATTGGTTGTAAATACATGCTCATGTTTCCTAATTCTATATGTAGGATTAGATCTTCTTAGCTTATTGTAGTGTATTGTTGAATGTTGAACAGTACAGAATTGTATATGTGAATCAATCCAGGTTGTTGGAGTTGATTGTACTTGAGAGAGAGAGAGATCTTGAGGGAAAGAGATCTAGAGAGAGATCTATACATCTGAGAGAGGTGTGGAAGAAAAAAAGTTTCTTCAATTGTATTCCTTTTGTAAAGAGTTTAATACAAGTTTTTAGGGTGGTTTCTTGTATCTCTTGTTCTTTGCTATTATCTGATTCTAGTTACTTATCATTCTGATTTAATTTTGTGTTTATTGCTTTCATAAGTGTAATCAAATTGTTGGTTGATCCCCAACAAGTGGTATCAGAGCTAGGTTCACTAACATGTGGTTCAGATCTGTGTAGTGTGTATTGATTATAGGATTACTCACAGGGGTTTTTGCAGGGATTTCTGTTTGAGTGGGAGAAGCAATGGCAAAAGAAAGTAAACTAAGAATGGAGAAGTTTAATGGCAAAAATTATCAACATTGGAGAATGCAAATAGAGGATTATCTGTATCAGAAAGATCTATACTTACCGTTAGGTGGGATTGCAAATAAGCCCACAGACATGGATGATGAAGAATGGGAAGTTCTTGATAGAAAGGCTCTGGGGTCTATAAGACTGAGTCTGGCATCTACTGTGATATCTAATTTATCACAAGCAAAGTCTACAGTAGATTTAATGACTACTTTAGCAAATTTGTATGAAAAACCCTCAGCTTCTAATAAGGTATATCTTATGAAGCAGTTATTTAATTTGCATATGCAGGAAGGTGGATCTGTATCTAATCATCTAAATGATTTCCATGGAATTGTAAATCAATTAAGTTCAGTCAAAATAGTGTTTGATGATGAAATTAAAGCTCTTTTAATATTATGTTCTTTGCCTGAAAGTTGGCATAGCTTAGTAATGGCAGTTAGTAATACTGCATCTGCATTAAATATTTTAAAAGTAGAGGATGTTGTTAGTGTTATCTTGAATGAGAAAATTTGCAAGAAAAGCATAGAGGAAACATCAGGAAACACTTTAAGTTTTGAGAGCAGGGAGAGGCAAAAAGAGAAGAGCAAGAGGAGATCAAGGTCTAAGTCAAAGGTGAGAGGAAGATCCAAATCTAGAAATGGCAGGAAGCCATAATGCTGAAATTGTGGAAAGATAGGGCACATAAGCAGAGATTGCTAGTCAAAGCCTAAGGAGGACAATTAGCACGAAGGAAAAGAAGAAGCAAAGGTTGCAGGTATTGCATAAGATGCTTTAATATTCTCTTTGCATAATAATATAGAATATTGGGTTTTAGATTTTGGTGCATCTTTTCATGCTACCCCTAATAGGGAATATTTTAGTGATTATGTCCATGGAGATTTTGGAATAGTGTACTTAGGGGATGATGAGCCTTGTAAAATTATTGGCAAAGGAAAAGTGCAGCTAAAAATGTAGAATGGCAACACATGGGTGTTGAGAGATGTTATGCATGTTCCTAACTTGAAGAGGAATTTGATTTTTGCAGGAAAGTTAGGGGATGAGGGTTGTACAGTAACTCTCATAGTTGAATCTAAGGTGACCAAGGGTGCACTTGTAATGGCCAGAGGTAAGAGAGTAGGTAATCTCTATATATGTAATTGTGTTACTAACAATTCTCCTTCTGTATTATCTACTTTAGATGTGGATGCAAAATTGTGGCACTCAAGGCTTGGCCACATGAGTGAGAAGGGAATGTCAATTCTTAAGTCAAAAGGTATGCTTTCAGATTTAAAAAGCATAGATCTGGATTTTTGTGAGCACTATGTTTTTGGGAAATAGAAGAGAGTTAGTTTTCTCAAGACTGGGTCAACAAAGAAGAAGCATAAGTTGCAGCTTGTTCACACAGACTTGTGGGGACCGGCTCAGGTTGCTTCTATTAGAGGATCATAGTACTATGTTTCATTCATAGATGATGCTACAAGAAAGGTATGGGTCTATTGTATTAAGAAGAAATCTGATGTATTTGATACTTTTAAGATTTGGAAAGCTATGGTTGAGAATGAAACAGGTAGAAGATTGAAGTGCCTGAGATTTGACAATGGTGGTGAATTCTATAGCTATAAGTTCAACTGGTATTGTTATATGCATGGAATCTATAGGCAAAGGATGGTTCCAAGGACACCTCAATAGAATGGTGTTGCTAAAAGGATGAACAGAATAATCATGGAGCGTGTAAGGTGTATGAGATTGCATGTTGGGTTGCCCTTAGAGTTTTGGGCAGAAGCTGTTGATACTACAGTGTACCTGATTAACAGAGGACCCTCTATAGCTCTGGATGGTGGAATTCCAGAAGAGGCATGGATAGGTAAAAAGGTAGATCTCTCATTCCTCAAAGTTTTTGGTTGTGAAACCTTTGTGCACGTTGATAAGGAAAATAGAAAGAAGTTGGATGCTAAGTCTATGAGGTGCACATTTATTGGCTATGGCTCAGATGATTTTGGTTTTAGGTTTTGGAATCTAGGAACTAACAAGATAATTAGGAGCCATGATGTTATTTTTAATGAAAAAGTGATGTATAGTGATCAGCTGAAGAAGCTGAATCAATCTGGGCAGAGCAATGGAGAATTGGACGAGGTGACGGTCCAAAATGAGCTCGTGGGAAGAAGAAATAATCACTTGTAGGAAAACACAGAGACCGACATCGGCCAGGAAGGAACTGATGTCAATAGGACAGAAACCAATGTCGGTCATACAGAGACCGACGTCGACCAGGTAGGAACTGATGTCAGCCAAGGAGAATCAACGTCAGCCAGTTACAGGCCTGAAAGTGATTGAGGTCGGTCACTGTTAGAGAATTTGGGCAGACAGCATGTTGTGGATGAGTCTCAGATGCCCATCAAGAGGTCAAAAAGGGTAAGTAAACCTCCAATTTGATATTCTCCTTCATTATTCTATTTATTGCTTACTGATGGTGGAGAACCAGAGAGTTTTCAAGAAGCAATACAGGTAGGATCCAAGAGTCAATGGGAGCGTGGCATGGTTGAGGAAATGGAGTCCTTCAAAGAGAACCAAACATGGGATTTGGTTGAGTTGCTAGCTGGTAAGAAGACACTGAAGAATAGATGGACCTACAGATTGAAGGAAGGTGAGAATGGACAAATGAGATATAAGGCTAGGTTGGTAGTGAAAGGATTTGCACAAAAACTAGGTATTGATTTTGGTGAGATTTTTTCTCCTGTTGTTAAAATGACTTCTATACAGACTGTACTGTCTTTAGTTGCTATTGAGGATTCGCATCTTGAGCAGCTAGATGTTAAGACAGCGTTTCTTCATGGAGATTTGGATGAAGAAATATATATGGAATAGTTGGAAGGATTTGAGGTCAAAGGTAAGGAGAAGTTAGTGTGCAAATTGAAGAAAAGCTTGTATGGCCTCAAGCAAGCTCCTAGACAGTGGTATTTGAGATTTGACAGGTTTATGACTGAGCATGGCTACAGTAGGTGTCAATCTAACCATTGTGTGTATTTTAAGAGATTGGATAATGGTAGATATATTATTCTATTATTGTATGTAGATGATATGCTGGTTGCAGGATCACACATGTAGGATATCTCTGAGCTTAAGGTGAAATTAGCTCACACATTTACCATGAAGGATTTGGGAGCAGCAAAGAAAATCCTTGGCATGAGCATTAAGAGAGACAAGAAAAATCACAGGTTGATTTTGTCTCAAGAGGATTATGTGAACAAGGTGTTGAAACGGTTCAATATGCAGGATGCAAAATTGGTAAGCACACCTTTGGCTGGACATTTTACATTGAGTAAAGAACAATGTCCTAATTCACATGATGAGGTAGAGTACATGAGTAGAGTTCCATATTCTTCTACAGTAGGGAGTTTAATGTATGCAATGGTTTGTACTAGACTGGATATTTCCCAAGCAGTGGGAATTGTAAGTAAGTATATGGCCAATCTAGGAAAGGAACACTAGAAAGCAGTTCAGTGGATCCTTAGATATCTGAGAGGAACCAGCAGTAGGCATTTGTCCTATGCAGGTTCAGATACTTCTCTACATGGTTATGTAGATTCAGATATGGCAAGTGATTTGGATGGCAGGAGGAGCACCACAGGATATGTTTTCACTGTTGGTGGAATGGTGGTTAGTTGGATATCAAAGTTGTAGAAGGTTGTTGCCTTGTCAACTACACAAGTAGAGTATATTGTAGTCACAGAGGCTAGTAAAGAGATGATATGGATGACACGGTTCATGGAAGAGTTAGGAAAGGATCAAGAGAGTTGTAGATTGTATAGTGACAGTCAGAGTGCAATCCATTTGGCTAAGAATTCAGCCTTTCACTCAAGAACCAAGCACATACAGCTAAGGTACCACTTCATACGACAGGTATTGGAAGATGGTGAGTTGAAGCTAGAAAAGATCCATACAGATAAGAATCCTGCTGATATGTTAACCAAGCCAATTATAAAGGAGAAGTTGAATCTTCATTCAACTTCTGTTGGTCTTCATGATTGAGTTGAATATGGAGGAGCTAGAAGATGTTACTGTACAGGTACTGGTGCAGCTATTTATCTCCAAGCGGGAGATTGTTAAGGTGTGGAGCTAAAAGCTTCACCAAGTGAGTGCTTTGTAGCAATTGCAAGTTTACACAGTCACTGGTGTCAGTCAGGAGTGACCGACGTCGGTCAGGATCAGTTTAAGAGATGCCGGCATTGACAGAGATCAGCCGACGTTGGTCACAGGCAACCAAGTAGGAACTGATGTCGATTACCTGTGCGTCCAAAAACCTATTTCCGAGGACAGAACTGAGTGTTTGCATGATGGGATTAAGTCATAGTCTTAATTTCGCATCTCTATTATTAGTAAGACTGTTTTAGAGCCCTTGTTTAAGTGGCATAACTATTGGTTGTAAATGTATGCTCATGTTTCCTAATTCTATATGTAGGATTAGATCTTCTTAGCTTATTGTAGTGTATTGTTGAATGTTGAATAGTACAGAATTGTATATGTGAATCAATCTAGGTTGTTGGAGTTGATTATACTTGAGAGAGAGAGCTCTTGAGGGAAAGAGATCTAGAGAGAGATCTATACATCTGAGAGAGGTGTGGAAGAAAAGAAGTTTCTTCAATTGTATTCCTTTTGTAAAGAGTTTAATACAAGTTTTCAGGGTGGTTTCTTGTATCTCTTGTTCTTTGCTATTATCTGATTCTAGTTACTTATCATTTTGATTTAATTCCATGTTTATTGCTTTTATAAGTGTAATCAAATTGTTGGTTGATCCCCAACATCTATGAACACCTTCATACTACCAACTAATGAGATGACGATCTTGCTTGAGAATGTACATAAGATCACATGGTTGTCTCTCTGAGGTGATCTTATCTATCACATAGAGTGAGAGGAGTGGGAGGATCACATTGAGTTATTGTATGGTGATGATAGTGATTGGATTAGATGGCATGTTGGGGGGTTTAGCTATAAAAAATTATACCATAGGACTCTAGGCAAGAGGAGACTCATGATGATGTTAATGATGGTTATCTCAAGCTTTGCCCTTCCCAACTCGAGCAGCAAGAAGTTCCCATATTTGATATTGGGGGTGTTGGTTGAGTTTCTACTAGGGTATACTATATTTGGTTGGGAACTTATTCTCTTGATATAGATATATATGGAATTATGGGGGTTAAGGGCCCACATGAGGTATGTTACTAGTATCAGACTAGTTTTATGTTGTTGGACCTATAAGCACATCTAGGTGATGAGGCCAGTAGGATTGTCATGGGTAAGATACATGTAGATTGAGTTCCTAGTTAGGTTCATGTGGTGGAGAGGTGACTTTATCACTTTAGGTGTCGGGGGAGGAACCCATGATGTTGATTGGTTTATGGGTGCACTAAGGGTACTAGTGATCAGTAACATTGTCTGGAGACCTTATGTCTAGTTTCCAGTATGGCTTAGTTATAAGACATAGACCTTATCCTTGTAAAGTTATAGGTGGATTCTCGATCGAAGGGATGGAGAGGTGGAGCTCATCCCATTTGATAGGGTGTGGAGGTAGTTTAGCCTTGTACAGGGTATTCCAAGTGTCTTTCCTAGGTACATGCATGAGGACTCAAAGATTTTATTGTTAGAGCCACATCTAGTCTTGATTTTGCTAGATCATGAGGAGTTTCTAGCGAGGCCATAGATAGATGATGTAGGCTTTTCATATGGCTACATGGCATGGTACTAGGCATTATACATGGTATCAAATTTTAGTGATGGTGATGGTGATGGTGATGGTGATGGTGATGGTGATGGTGATGGTGATGGTGATGGTGATGGTGATGGTGATGGTGATGGTGATGGTGATGGTGATGGTGATGGTGATGGTGATGGTGATGGTGATGGTGATGGTGATGGTGATGGTGATAAGGGGCCTATAGATGTGGACCTAGGTAGGAGAAGGGGTAGAAAGCATAAGTATAAGGGGTGTCTCAGATGTTTAAGTAGGAGTGGTATTAGCCACTACATAGGCATAAGTTATGGCACTACAGTGATAGGTGGCCACTCTACAGGGTCAAGTTGTGACTCTTATAGGTGACAGGGACTAGGAGAGTTATTCACTAGACTTGGTCAAATAGGAGAGGGACTCCCTAAGGTAGAGAAGGGGAGGGGCAATGACATAGATAGGACCATCGAGAACCATCCCCATGGCACAATACCTAACTAAAATTGAGGAGTTATGGTATTACAAGGTGATAATTTTAAGCTGGCACCTTGATAACCCTCGATGGGGTGAGTACATAGTGAGCTTAGTAGGTAGTGCCAATATGGTGACACTAGGGTAATGGGCAACATATATATATGGGCAAATAAGTGTTACAGGTGGATAGACACCACGACCTAGTGGTATGTTAGGAGATAGTGGTGCCTCAGGGGCATGATATAGCTCATACATTTTATATATATTATTGTATTAGCCACTACATAGGCATAGGTTATGGCACTACAGTGATAGGTGACCACTCTACAGGGTCAAGTTGTGACTCTTATAGGTGATAGGGACTAGGAGAGTTCTTCACTAGCCTTGGTCGCATAAGAGAGGGACTCCCTAAGGTAGAGAAGGGAAGGGGCAGCGACATAGATAGGACCATCGAGAACCATCCCCATGGCACAATACCTAACTAAAATTGAGGAGTTATGGTATTATAAGGTGATAGTTTTAAGCTGGCACCTTGATAATCCTTGATGGGGTGAGTACAGAGTGAGCTTAGCAGGTAGTGCCAATATGGTGACACTAGGGTAATGGGCAACATCTATAGGTGGGTAAATAAGTGTTGCAGGTGGATAAACACCATGACTTAGTGGTATTATAGAAGATAGTGGTGCCTCAGGGGCATGACATAGCTCATACATTTTATATATATTATTGTATATCATCTTGATTTTCGCCTACAAGCTAATGTAGTGAGATGTACATTTTGAGAGGGAGAGATATGTATACATTTATGATGTTATTTGACTTATGAGATATATATATATATATATATATATATATATATATATATATATGATTTTTGTTTATTATTTATGATCATGCTTTGCATTGATGTTTAATGCTTATGATGTGATGTTTATATGGATTATGGATCATGTTTATGTTATGGATGTTAGACACTGATATAGACTCACCTAGTTAGGTAATAGAAGGCTTTAATTTATGGATATGTTTCTTGGTTGCTTATGACATGCTAATTTTTAATGATTTTATACTTCATTATTTAGATTTAGACATGTGGTGAAAAATGATTGTTTATGTTATTGCTCATGGATGTTATGGTTTTATTATGTTTGTTATGGTTATGGGCATGATTATGTTGTTGCTTATGAAACATGCATATGCTTTATTGTTAATTTGTTTTGAGATAAAACACATGAGGTAAGCTAAGTAACAACACTAAATGGTAAAATAGAGGATATAATCAAGAGACAAATGCCATAATGAAAATATCAATGAGTCACAATAGGATAGGAAGAGGGGGTGATGGTTCCTCTTTGACAAGGGCAAATATAGAACCAAAGTCAGATTGGCTTAATGAATAGAAGCCCTTTAAATGCTTTGCATTAGCATTTTTTAGTTGGTAAAAAGGTGTCTTGACCACAAAATGTCAATTAAGCTCAAAATCCCTCACTTATAGTCTATAAAGGGAAGATGGATGAAAATAGAACCCTCTTGTGAGATTAGCATGCCTCTTTTGTAGGTTTTCAAAGAGTCGATATAAATAAGTCTATGACATACAAAGTGTAGATTGATCGATGTAGGAAGTCTACTTGGGAAATTAAATTGTGGATTCCTTCTTATTATGTTGTGTGAGAGTCGATTTCAACTTTTAAAATTAGTTTGTTTTTATTAAGATTTTGAAAATGGGTCTTTTGCTTTGTTGTTGTATATAAGAAGCTAATCAATGTCGGAAGCTTCTAATAAATTGTTGTGTTTTTGACAAATGCTTTACTCAACCATCCTTCAAGGGAGTGGTCTAAGTTTATTTAATTTATTCAAAGCTTTGTGATAGTTGTCCTTCAAGGGATCAATCTACCTTATATTTATGCTTACATAGTTATCCTTCGAGGGAGCAGTCTATGAATGCTTAGGAATGACCCATGGTTGTTATTGGTTTGGATTTTGCTTTTTTCTTGCTTGACTTTTACTTGACATAAACATTATTATATAGGCTTAAGGGTTCACCTTTAGAAGGCAAAACTAGAAAAATAATATTTTGATTAGGTGTAAAGAGGTTTAGGTGACAATGATCATGGGAATATGTTCTAATAAAGGGGTAGAACGTACCATGAGAATCATGTCATGGGAGGATTCATGGTACCCATTGTTCAATATTAGGCTATGACTATGATGGATGATCACATGATCTATTTTTAATCAATTACCCCTAAAAGAAGGAGGTGAATGTGCTTACAATCAAGGTATGAGCCTTAAGTTAGACAAAAGGTGAATCTAGATCCTTATTAACAAAAGAATGGACATAGATATGAAGCATTGAGGGGCTCAAGTTCTAGGTTCACTTCAAGATAATATAACCGATAAGCTCTTGATCCATACGTGTGGGTTATGATATAGGGTCCAAGCCAATTGAAAGCAAACTTACCCCACTTGCTTTTCCCCATATTGGTGACATGTTGATTTTCCTTTAGGATGAGGTCTCTAATGTTGAATTATCACACTTTAATGTGTTTGTTATAGGCATGATTGACATGCTCTTGATAGATATGGAGATGGGTAAGGGATTTTAAGTGATGCTTGTCAAGTAAATCAAGTTGAGATAAATAGCGCTGGTGATAATCATCGTAAGTAGAGATATATTACAAAGATATGAAAATAGAAGGTATTTGGACTTCAAGAGGTAAGATGGCCTCCACTCCAAATATAAGAGAAAAGAGTATAGCACTCTTAGGAGTTATAATGCTAGTGTGATATACCCATAAGACAAAGGGGATGTGCAAATGCCAATCCCAAATAGATGCATTGACCATTTTAGTTAGCATGTTATTAAGAGTTTTGTTATAGGCCTCGACCTATCCAATCTTTTGAGGGTGATAGGACTAGGAGAAGCTTAACTTGATGTTGAATACATCACATAGACCTTAGACTTGCTTGTTCGTAAAATATTTACCATTGTCGATGATAATCTTTTGAGGAACACTGAAGCAGCAAAAGATGTGATGATTGATAAAGTCAACAATCTTCTCCACTTTAGTTGAGACTAAAGGGATAGCCTCCACCCATTTAGTAAAATACTCAGTCATAATGATGATATAATGGTGTCACTACAAGGAATGGGGGTTGATTTTCCCATTAAAGTCTAGACCCCATTGTGAGGAAGGCCAAAAATTAGTGGAAATGCAAAGATTATGACTAGGTACATGATGAAAATTGGCATGTTGTTAGCATTTAACACACTTTTTCACATAATCACAACAATATTGGTTAAGGATAAGTTGGTAATAGCCTAAGATAAGGATGTGTTTGGCTATAGTGAGGCCACTAAAGTGTCCCCCACATATACCATCATGTGTTTCCTTGATAACATGAGAAGCTTCGTGATTGTGTAGGAAACAGAAGAGGAGACCATCAAAGCCACATTTATAAAGGATTCCTCCCATATTGCTGTAACATGAGGTACTCTGGATAAATAATCTTTGAGTATTCTTGGAAAGGCTAGAAATAATGATGGCAAGGTTAAGGTAGTCAAAAGTCTATTGATACCAAAGGTCAAGTTGGGTCTCTTCCACATTGAAAATGGTGGGAGAATATGGTTTGAGATAGGAAGGTTAGGTGAGTCTGTAGATAACAATTGATAGGTTAGAGTCAGAGGGTAAAAATGGGATTTGAGAGGTGAAGGAAGCCATAGTATTAGTAAACTTACTGGTAGATTATGGGGTTGACTGGATGTGATAGTGTTTAAATGATGTTAAGAGTTAGTCAACTAGTTATTTGTACTATATCCATTGATTTGGTTGACCACAAGTTAGGAGTCATTAAAGATGTTGATTGTTTGACTCCTAGGGCTAAGTCAATATGAAGGCCTATGACTAGGGCCTCAAACTCAACCATATTATTGGTACATTCAAAATCAATCTTGAAGGATAAAGGAAGAGGTCCACCATTAAATGGGATAAGGATGATACCAACTCCCCCACCATATTAACATTTTGATCTATCAAAGGACACGATGACTTGATAATGAAATATACCTGAGAGAGGGTCATGATGGACTCATCGAGGAACTCAAGAGGAGGAGGTTGGTTGTTTTCTAATGGTGCCTCAACCAATTGGTTGATAATGAATTACCCCTTAATTAACTTTTACTGAAGGAACTCAAGGTCAAACTCTACTAAGAGCATGAGCCACTTAGCCATATGTTTGTTTTGGTATGGCTTAGAGTGCATGTACTTGAGTGGGTGAGTGTTGGTTATGACATAGGTTTTATGGTTAAGGAGGTAGTGGCAAATTTTGGTGGCCATGAAGATTAAAGCTAGGCAAAGCTTCTTGATATAGGTATACCGAGTCTTGTATTCTACAAGCATGTAATGAATGTAGTTGATAGCTTCCTCTCTATGTTGTTCATCTTGATGAGCAAGAATTGCCCCTAGGGAATGGTTAATGGTAGAGATATAAAGGTAAAAAGGTTGGTTGTCCTTGGGATGGGTGACGATAAGTGGAGAAAAAATATTTTTTGAGTGAATCAAAAGCCTTTTAACAATCATTGTTCCACTTGAAAGATACATCCTTTTTTAGGAGGTGGTGAAAGGGTTGGCATCAGTCTAGAAGCTTGGAGATAAAATGGTGAATGGATTGAAGCCTTCCCTGGAGGCTACGGAGTTGCATAAGGTTTAAGGGAGGAAGCATGTCAAGGATTGGTTTGATCTTGATGAGATCAACTTTGATTCCATGAAAGGAGACAATAAAGCCTAGAAACTTTCTTGATAAGACCCCAAAAATGCACTTCTTGGGGTTTAGTTGGACATGGTAATGGATAAATCACTCAAAAATGATCTTGAGAACAGCTAAATGATCTTTTTGATGTTTTGATTTTCCAAGAAGGTCATCCACATAGTCCTCTATAATCTTATAGATAAGGTCATGGAAGATATAGGTCATAACATGTTGGTAGGTTGCACCAGCATTCTTTAGTCTAAAAGACATGACTCTATAATAGAAGGCTCCCTATGGGATGGTAAAGGTATTTTTGTGTTGATCTTCAGAAGCAATCAAGATTTGATTGTAACCCAAGAATCCATTGATGAGAGATAACATCTCATGGTTAGCTATAAGACTAACTAGCTGGTCAATGCTTAGTAGAGGAAAGTTATCTTTTAGATAAGCAAGGTTGAAGTCATGAAAGTCTAAATAAATGTGTAGTTCCTTTATAGATTTGGTGATAGGTATGACATTTGAAACACATTAGGGATAATCAATGGGTTGAATAAAGTTGACAAATAGAGGATGTTATCTCTTCTTTGATGAGAAGGGCTATACAAGGGTACATGCAATGAAGTTTTAGATTGACAGGCTTAGCCTCACAATGGGTGACTATGTTATGGGTAGTAATGATGGGGTCAATTTCAGGCATGTCACTATAATACTAAGTAAATACTATGTTGTGGTCTTGAAGGAAAGAGGGGAAATCTTAAATCTCCTCGGTAGCTAGCGATTAGCCAATTTTGATAATGTAGGGGTTTTTTAGAGTACCCAATTTAATATCCATGGTGGATTCATTCAACATGGTTGAGGTCTCGAGAGGAATGGATTTGTGGATGGAAGAATCTAGGGCACCAAGGTAGGTGAGAATAGAATCATCATCCTAAAACTGAACACTATTAATGGTAAGAGAGTCTTCTCCTATCATCTTAGGATGGGTCAAAAGGATGGTTACAGTTTGCCCCTGCTTTTGTTAAGTTATGGGTCCAAGGATGATCATGTTGATAAAAAAAATAGGTGGGATGATGTCATCATCCTCACACGTAGGTGAAGGAGAGGTTGGTGAGGAAGGGTTATCTTCCTCGATAATGGTGATGGTAGGTGGTGTCGTTTATTTCTTAGTGGGTAGAATGAAACCAAGGCCATGTTTTTCATAAGGATTTTTTGTCTAACTGAAGACCAAATCATATGTTCCATACTCATATCATATGATACTAAATCCTTTCCAATCACACCTATGGAGGTATGTTTTGGCAAAACTTAGTTTGTCAAAGTAGGAGAAGCCAAAGGTGAATGGCTGAGGTGAAAAGGAGGTGGTGGAAGCACCAAGGGGCTTGTCAAGTCCCCTATAGATGAAATGGGTTTGAAAATGTGAAGGTCAAAAGGAAATAATGGCTCTGACATTAGGTTCATACTTGGGTTAGTAGTCGAGTTTCCCGTACTCTTGAGGAGTAGAGAATGTGTTAAGGGATAAAAGGCAATATTTTCGTAGTGAAAGGTAGTGGAATGTTGATTCTAAAGGGTGTATGGTTAGAATCTAATTAGAAGGGAAAGATGAGCTAGTCAATGTCTCATTGGTAAAAGGAGGTAAGGCTTTCTTTTTTATGGTGGAGGTCTTGTCCTTAGTTAAGGAGGGTGTGCTAGATGGAGGTAAGAGCACATCATTGGGTCGGTAGGTCATGTTATATGTTGAGAAAGGACTTGGGTCAACTTGGATGGTGATGACTTGGCCTTTATGCTCAAACTTAATGCTATGGTGAAGGGTAGAGGAAACACAACCCATGGAGTAGATCAAAGGTCATCCTAGCAAAAAATTGTATTGGAACTTTCCTTCCACTATATACAAGAGTTTGAGGAGCATGCAAGGTCCTACACAGATATGAAGGATAACCATTCCTAGGGTAGTGGTCATGGTGTTGTTAAAGGATTGAAGGATGATTGAGGTTTTGGTAATGACATTGTATGGAAGGTTAAGTTGGTTATAGGCATGGGAGGAGATAATATTGATACTAGCTCCCCCATCAATCATGACCCATTCTATGCAGGTTTGGTTGATTTAACCAATGATAAAGAGAGGGGATTTGGGTCATCTAGGTGGATATAAGGTATTTTTAAATCCTTGAAGGTGACAAGTTGAAAATTTGAAGAGTCATAACAAAGGCTGTCAGAGGTTGAGGGTCTCTAGATTGGACCTCTATCAATTACAAGCCTCTATCATTACTTGATGATGATAAGGTGATGTAATGATCAACTCATATAAGCTCATCTTCATCAAGGTCTGGTGAAGTTTTTTGAGTACCACTTTCCTAATGGACTTGGATGGGTTGGATTAGGAGGCACCAAAGATAGATACTTTGGGTTTGGATGAAGGTGAAGATGTTTGGGTACAGTTTGGTTAGGGAGTAGAAGATGGGTATGTCTATAGAGTGGACACTTTAGCCTTTCCCTAATCCTTTTATTGTGCTTTCATGACTATGTGAATGCTATGAATAGAGGGAGGAATTGGGGTAGGAAATTTTTTTAGTTTTTCATCACTCTAAGGTGAGAGTGGAGGAATAGGTAGGTTTTGGCTAGTGGTTATTGGTTGTTGGATGGGTAATCAGCTTGTGGGAGGTTCATCTATCAATAGATCATCCTCATCATAGAGCTGATGGATAATGGTTTGGAGAGATTTACAATTCTCCATGTCATGGCTTAGTGTCTTATGATAGGAACACACTTGGTGGTTGCTATACCAAATGGGTTTTGAATTGAGAGGGTTGAATGACCTGATAGGGGCTAAGTTCAAGTAAGAAGCTAGAAATAACCTTTAGAATATGGTAAAGTAGAACTCAGCTAAAGGTAGAGATGGTTTGGGGGTTTTGGTCTTGGTTGGTAAGGTGGGAGTCCTTTTGGGAGTGAGTTTGGTGATGGAAGGTTTAGGTAAGTTGGTGTGTTTGGTTGGTGGTTTGATTTTGGTAAGGCAGAGGTTGAGAAAGTGGAGGTAAGAATTTTTAGGATAGGTAGCTTGGTTATTGATGGTTAGATGAAAATAGGTGTGTTTGAAATTAAGTGTGCTAGTGTAACCAATAGTAGTCATTAGGTTTTAGTTAAGACAACTGACTTCCTACTCAAAGTGGAGGGATGTGTCCCAAGATAATGGGTAAGGTGGAAGGAGGTAGGAGTTTGGGTGTCTAGCCTTTTGGTGTCTCTACTCCCTTGGTTGATTTGGGTTGGCATTTGGTTGTTGGGTTTGGTGAGGTAAGCTCTAATTTAATAGATGGGTGATTAAGACTCTATGTAGGGAAGGTGCCAAGGATATTGGTTGGTTTGGTTAGTTTGGTAGGAGAAGTTAATTTGGTTGGTTGGGGTTTAGGTGCCTTGAATGGCTTAGGAATTATTGGGTTGGTAGAAGTTGTTATTGGTTTGGTTGGTAGGGTAAGAGTTCGGATAGTGGAATTTGTGGGTTGGTCCACCAAATGTGTGGTTGTAGGTTCCTACTTGGTGATATAACGTATCCCTAATTACTACTATAAGGTGGCTCAGTCCATGTCAGGGTTGGAGACAAAGTCCAGTTTCTGCACTAACTTATAAAATGGTTTGTAGGTTGGTTTTATACCCTGGATAGTGGACCTGAAAGATAAGCCCATAGGTTGAGACAAAGGTGTGGTAACCTCATCCTTTTCCTCAATCAAAGGATGCAAAGTTTTAAAGGGTGACTCCTCTATGGGAGGTGCAGACATGAGGGCTTCCTCTTTGAGGAAGATCTTTGAAGGGGTAGTAAGTTTCTCGGTGGTTAAGGGAGAAGGTAAAATTGGTACTTATTCTGGTAGATCAGTTGAAGGAGGGATTGATTGATCTACTACCTCAATAACTAGAGGGGGATAAAGGGGTGTTTCCTTAGTTTAGGTCTCCAAAAAAGGAGAAGGTAACTCTACTACCTCAATAAGTGGAGAAAGTGAGGAGTAGATAGGTTGGGTGGTAGGTTCTTCAGCAATGATCATGCCAAAAACCATGTTAATAGTATGGGCATCATGAGAGCACCTAACCATATTGCTCTCATTTTTGGTAGGCACATGATTGGGGAAAATATGCCTAAAGATGTCAAAGGCATGGTTTTGAGGTGCATTGGGATTATCCAACATGAGTTCACCCTTATAAATGAGAGATTAGGCAATGCTCTTGAAGGTGTTACACCTACTAACATCATTCCCTATTACTTGGTGGAAGGACATAGATCATTATTATTGTACCAACTGGATATAGGATGAGAAGAATCAAATTGTTGAAGAGATTTTATAGGAGGAAGTTGTATGATAATAGATTTCAATAGCTTCTCCAAGATCAAAGCATAAGATTCTTCAAGTAGAGTAAATTGATTTAGGGTGTTCTAGCTTTGGTTCCTCATGTTTTGTTTTGAGGAACCAGAGGAATTTAGTTAGTTGGCAGACAAAGGAGAAGTAGAATTAAGGACAATTGTATTTGTAGTTCCCTTGATTTTGGTCCATGTATTGGTTTGGTTGTTTGATTTTGAGGAAGAAGCCCCAATGGTTTTGTAGGTAGAGTTCTTGTTTTTTAGTTTTAGCTTTCCTTCATCAATGGCTCAGTTCTCTAATTTATGTGTCATGGTAAAATCCTCATCAAAGGTTTGAAATCTTTGAACACATACTGTGAAAGATATGTGCTTGGCACATGCTCAAGTAAAGATTTTGATCAATTTGGGTTGGGGTAAGGAAAAGGAGAGTTGGTTGATTAAGCTCCTCCAATGAACTACAATATTAGTGTTGGATTCATCATCAAATTTCTAGATGGATTAGAGTTCGATGATAGAAATTTTCATAGAGATATTTATCAAAAAGTGATCCAAAAAAATTTGAGACAGTTGGGTGAAGGAGAAGAGGGAATGCTTGGTTAAGTCATTATATCAATATAATGTCAGTCCTGACAAATACATAGGAAAAGTGTGGAAGAGGTCATCATCATAGGCAATCACATAACACAAGTGTTTAAATTCCCTAAGGTGTTGTTGGGGATCTTCCTTACTTTGAAACTTGGATAACTTGGGAAGCTCCCAATGAGGAGGATAAGGTTAAATAGGGATAGATGGGTGAATGGGTACATTATAGATCTGATCATATGATAAGATGTTGTGATCTCTATAAATGGATGACTCTAAGGTAGTCATCTTATCCATGAGCATATTCATGAGGTTTGATTGGGGTTGTCCACTCAGAAGGTTGTAAGGTGCATATTGTTATGGTGGTTGGGTAACATACTGATAGTGGGTAGGGGTTGAGAGGCCACCACATATTGGTGTGTAGATACTGATGATTGCGTGTAAGATATGTAAGGGTATCTGGATGCAAGTGGTTGTGTACTAGGTATAGGTACATGCCCTTGAGGGTTAGGGATGTACCCTAGGTTTAGTGAAATAAACACCTATTAGGTAGGAGAAGTGGTTAGGTTGGTGACCAAAGGAAGGGTAGGGACCTTTGTGGTAATTGGTGGTGAGGTAGAGGGTATACATAGTACAAGACTTTGAAGTGAGGTGTTGGTCAAAGGGAGGTTGGAAATGTTAGTGGTAGGTACTCCCATGGTGAGGGAAGTATAGGTGGTTAATGTTTGGGTTTCTCCCAAGGTAGAGGATTTATTGGTAGGGGTGGAAGGTATAAGAGTGTTCATAGGTTGGGTAGGTTGGTTTTATATAGTTTTTTCGAAGGGGTTATTGGTAGATGAGGAGGCTTGGGTAGCCAATGGTTGGGTGGTAACTATGGCAATAGAGGTATTTCCCATGAGATGGGAAGGCATGACATAAGGTGGGTCCATAGGTGGAACCAAATTAGGGGTACAATGAGGCACGGTGTTAACCTAATGTTGAAGGGCCACAAGATTTTTATTTAAGAAGGTGGCAAAGACCTGATCTCCTTGGGGAACTTCCCAAGGGAAAAGAGGACTTCTCGAAGAGTGAGGACAGTTTGCTAGTACAAAGACATAGTCCATAGATGAGGAGGTAGAAGAGGCTGATTAGTTTGGTGAGGGGTTTTACTCTGCTAAATTATTTTGATGTTCACAAGTTAGAACCATCCAAGGTAATGGGGAGAGAATGCACAAACAACCTCACCACTCAAACATAGAGAAGACAAGAGATGATCAAGAAAAGCAATCACACTCTAAAAGGCATGTTAAGTCCTAAAGGTTCCTTTTAGTTTTTATTTTGGCTTATGCCTTAAGATTTCAAAAAATTGTGTGACTGAAATTGGCTTGTAGAATAGGTACTAAAGAGGAAATATATGGATGGTTTTAGGTTGTTTAGGCACTCAAAAGGGAATTTGTATTGGTAATCAATATGTGGTTTAATATTGGGGCCTACCCCCTCATTTCACACATCACAACAATAAGGGTGTTGGGTGTTTAGCCAATATATATTGATTTTCAGAGTTTATACTCAACCAGAGAGATGACTTGGTTCTCCCCTTGGTAATGACCTCCAAGTAGGATTTTCAAGAAAGGGTAAGGTTACCATTATGTGATGAAATCCTATTCGGGCCTTGTCTCAAGTTTTTTTAATGTTTAATTGATGAAAGTGGTTTAGTTTAGTGTGTGCAACAAGAGTGATGCTACGATAGGATTGTGTTGCTTTAAGTTAAACTATGTGAGCTAAACTTATAGGCAATCAATGTATGCACTTAATTTTAAACCCAAAAGAGATTTCAATTTTGTTAATGAGCATAGATAGAGAGAAGAACATATAGATGTAAAGAATAGAACCCCAAAGTAAAGACTCAAGGTCCCATCAGGTGAGCCAAAATGTTTTAATGAATTTAAGCTTATATTTTGAAAGGAATTAGAAGAAACTAAATATAGATATGATTTAAAAACATATTAGGTTATGTGCATGTTAAATTAAATGATTTTGAATAACTCCTCTTTGGCTTGGAAGGATGACCTATAAATAAGATAACAGTAAAGCAAATGGTTAGTTAGATAAATAGCTGAGTGGATTGCCTAGCTTTAGCTAGATCCTAGAAGTAAGACCTTCCTCGGGTGTTATCAATTCACAAGTTTTAAATAATTAAGTTTATAAAATATAATATAAATTACTTACATCAATAATCAAAAGGTACAAAAATTGAACACAAGATATGCTTTCTAAATAAATAGACTAGAAATGACTAATATAGTGACAAACAAGTCAATACTGGTGCTAAAAGGTTCAGATCTGTTTCAAAAAATCAAGTAGGGGTCTGTGAATAGGCAGGAACATAAAAAATTAGATTTGGTTGAGGGTAGGTAGGTGGAAATAACTTGTTATTTCTTATCATAGTGACCATCAGTGGTTGATGTGATCATCGATGGTTAAGGTAACCATTGGTAGTCAGGGTGACCATAGATGGTTAGACAGACCATTGGTGGTTGAGACAACCATCGACGGTTACTATATATAGGTTTGGGTTATTAAATATTTAGATTGATGGGATCACAAGGTTAGATTTTAGGAGATGGGTTGGTGTTGGGCTGAGATCAAAAGAACATATAGTAATTAAATATTGAAAACAAATACTTATCTTATAGAAGGTTGATCGGGTGATTGATTGAGTTGGTTGACTCATTGGTGGAGTCTAGCATGATTTTAGTAAATGGTACTTGGCACTTTGATAGAGTGATGGTGGCAAGTTGAATCTCTGATGTGATGGCTAGATTACTATATTATTGATGATTATTGACCTAAAAAATAAATGAAATCTAGATGCACAAGCTCTTGATAACAATTGTAGATCCTTTCACCTCCCTGTTCCTATCTTCTTATAGGCAAGGCAAGAGAGTTGTAACAAGATGTTAACTGGGCATTCTAATTTTAAATCATGCATTCAATGGCTTGCACATGGATTTAGATGAGATATTTTTAGAAAATCAAGGTGGGTGGCTTACATATTAGTGGTTAAGGAGGTGCACCCTGATCGTCGATGATTAAGGTGATCATTGGTGATCATCTTGACCATTGGTGGTTGAGGGTGAAGGAAAAAAGTAGGTAAAAGGGTAGGTTAGGTTAGTTGAGAAAAATAACCATTGGTTAGGATTAGTTAGGATTCAAAGGGTCAAATTGGACCCAAGGAGGTCCTAAGTTGGTCCAGGGATATTTTTACATTTAGATTGTGGTGTGCGTATTTTTGGTGTCTACACAGGTTAAATGAGAAAGTGTACTTATGAAAGTGTAAACTATCCTTCACCTAATTCTCAAGTAATGATATTAACACATGAGATCAATTATTTTAATCATAAGGAACATGTTGAAGAGTATAATAAATCAATTAAATCTATTCCACATTATGGTATAGTCAGTTATACAAATATAGATGATGATGGGAATCACATGTCAAAATTACAACATGAAGGAGATGATTATAATAATCTAGACTGGTATCATAAAGATGAATAAGGCCAAATTTTTAATACAGTCCAAGAGCTTCATGTTTCACTTGATGATATAGTTTAGGACTAAACATATGATGGAAATGAATTATGGTAGAGATATATATGATCTACATGAAGGCTACCCATTAAGGGTATCATTGGTTAGCTTGAACATATTATGTGGTACATAGGTTTTTAATGTTTATTTGATTTCTCATGCCTGTTACTATTTGATTTTGACATACACATGTATATATGCTTTTTCATTGATAATTTATCTATCCCTTAGATTTATTTTCATTTGGCCCTTGCATTTTTTATTGTTTACCTTATTTTTTACATCCTTGACACTTATGTTATGATGATGCATTCTTCACAATAACCTCATTCTAGTAAACAATATTTGTATTATACTAATTTCTCAATCTTATATATCAATCATCTATACTTTTGGTGGCCTATATTGAGCTTACATGAGCACATACATTCATGATTACATAATATGGCATGAACATATATATTAACTCCTCCTCATCCCCTCTACTTCATGCATAATCTTTTTGAGCTATGATGTTATGATTTATGCATAAATTAGGGTAATATTTATTAATTTCACTTATTATACACTAATATGTTGTTACACTTGGTGAAAATTATGCCTTTACTTATGCCACATATTGTTTGGATCCATTCTAGTATTTAGATTTCATAATAATTTCAATTGGCCTTGTTTGACTCTACTCAGATTTAAATGTTTCAAAAAAAAATTAAAAAATCAAAACCAAGACTTGTGCATGACATGTATTACTTATTTACATGATTTTTTTATATTTTCTTATATATAGTACATTATGTATCTAGGTTTTCTATACACATATGTTTCATGGTATACATCAGTGAGATGGACATAGGTCATCTATGACATCAACACATTGATGCAGGACTTTCCCACATCTAGGATCCACCTTCCTACATTGGGACATATACTTAATAGGGGCATATAGTTGTTTTACATTAGTTTTATCTTTATATTATCCTTTAAATTGATCATATTCAACTACTTTGCATAGATTATATAGGGCATGCTTTGACTCATACTACTTATATTTCAGTTTCACCAGATATTATATTTATTATATGTGATGATGGCATACATTGATTGTATAGATTAGCCTTGCTTATTCTATGCATTATTGATAGTGTTTCTTATTCTTATTCGAATCTTTTGTATATCTTCTTGGGAGGACTCTTGGAATTTTTTTTTGGGCTTAAAAAGCCCAAGTTTTCTCTAACAAAAGAAAAAGGATAAATGGAGCCCATAAGTTATAGGTTTGGTCGTTTATATGAAGAGTATTAAACTCTATCAAAAGACATTAAGGAAGCCTTTCCATTTCATGAATTTTTAGTGTTTAAAGGAATCATTCCAAAGGAAAAAAAGGAATTTCACATGCAAGAAGTGAAGGGTGTAAAGAAGGTAGAATAGGATGACTTTCAGACTATCTTTTCATAAGTTTTAGTAGAGGAGTATGTTAATTTAGAGTCTGTGATTGATAAGCCATATGAAGGTATGGATTCTCTTGATGATACTTTGCTTGATCATAATGTTATCCCTCCATTCATACATTATTATTTCAAGGAATCAATTAGTGAGATATCTAATTTTGATGATGATATTATTCCTAAAAATGAAGGCAAATTAGAAAAATTGTTTGAAGAGCAATTTTCTGATAATGATGTGTTCTCTATTTCGAATCATAATGACTTGGAGCCAAATTGTGAGCTTGATTCCATGCAAGTAGTTACATCCATAAATTTTATTGATGGAACTTGGATGTTTTCAATGAGAGTCATTCTTTTTGTAGAAGAGGCCTTTAGTTTCACTAGGGGGTCTTCTTATGAGGCACGCATGAATATCAGAGTAGTGTAGTGAAAGTAGAATGAAGATCAATAAGCAAAGCAACTTCATATGCTCACATTTGGAAAAGAATAAAAAATACTAAATTGGGATCCTAGTATTTGGAATCATGAAGTGAACAAGTATTATTTGAGGACAAATAATATTTGGGGAGGATGTAATGTCCCCTTCTTCCAAATGAAATGTTTGCAGAAGACCATTAGCCTATTTCATTCTTGTCAAGAAGTGTTATCATTAATGTCAAGGTTGATTTAATTTGATGTCAAGGTTGATGTCATTTATTTCAAGGTGAACCTAGTGAAGATGCATGGTGAATGATCTATAAGGTATGAGCTTGTGTGCATGATGTGATAAGGAAGCCATATGAAAAGAGAGAATTTGAAGGCACCCTATTATTTCTTTGTTGAGAGAGAATTTGAAGGTAACCTAATGATTATTTTGATTTTGATGTTAACATTCAAGATAAGGTAAGAATATTTAATTACAAGGTGAAGAATCATCAAAAAGTGTTTTGAGGTCAATTATCAAGTTTCAAGAGATTGAGAGGCCTAGTCATGACACTGGTCATTCCATGAAGAGACCTTATGAGAAAGTATGAGCTTGGTGGCCTGGTGAGATGGATGAACATAGCCATAAGAAGTTTTATGAGGTTGGATGAGCATGAATATGAGTCATTGGGTATCTCAGGAGAGTCTTAGAGTGAACCTATAGGGGTAGGATCTACAAACCTAGTATGCAACTAGACCACCGCTAGACCCTGCTTGGCCTAATGATGCATCATGATCTATTGTCAAGGAATATAAAGGATGTTTGAAAAAATTTGAGCATGTGAGAAGTTTTTAAATCATTTAATTGAGATGGAGAGTGTATTAAAAGAGGCTTAAAGGTTAATTTCAAGGCGTAATGTGGTTTTCAAGTCAAGGTCCAAGCAAGCAAAGAAAGAGATGGTGGTCTAATGGGGTATGAGGTTACATTTCAAAGGCTAGTGTGGATAGGTGAGTATTTTCAGAGGTATGTCAAGTTTTTTAAAGTATTTTGACCAATTTTTAGTTCAAAATATAAAGGTTAAGGCAAGAAAAAGTGTTTTGAGGTCTTTAGTGTGCAGATAATGAAGGTTTCTCAACCTGAAAAGAACTTTCAAGTGTTTATTGAAATGTGTAACTTTTGAATGGGAACCTAAAATATTAATGGTATATGGAGAGGGTCCTAGATAAAATTTCCAAGCATTAGTTTCTATAATGAGGATTTAAGCTTTATGAATGATCATTAAGACTGGAAGATGGTTTAAACCCTCAAAGAACCCTAATAGTGATCTGATATGAAATATATTACTCTCAAGTGCTCAAAATGGATTGAAACAAATAGTTAAGTAATTGAATGTTATAATAAACTCTCCCAAACACCTCTAGGTTTAATTTTTTTGTCAAGTGAGTCAGTGGACCTTACAGGAAAAGCCATATTTCTCAAAGATTTGTTATAGTAATCAAAATTGTCCAAGTCAAAGTTGTTAAATGGATAGAGTTTGAAGTTTGAGACTTGTGTTTAATTTCCATGGTGTTTTTTTATTAGGTTCTATCCCTCAGGTGTGATAAACTAGTCATACAATTTGATCTATCACTAAAAGGCCTAATGGTGCAAATAGTGAGAAACCCAGGCAGAAGTGAGAATGTGATTAGGGATGTGCTATCATGGATTAGGTATGAATATAATTACATGGATAATTTGATCAATAATTTTAATACAAATTCATGTTGGATAGATGTTTTGGAGGTTAGTGGATATGATGAAAATGTTACTCATAAGTTGACCTGTCCAGTGCAGATGAGATAATAAAGGTGCAAGTTCATGAGATTGGTTTGAAATACTAATATTATCATTTAAACACATTATATATATATATATATATATATATATATATATATATATATATATATATATATATATATATATATATATATATATATATATATATATATATTATAATGGTATATTGGTATCATAATATCATCCAAATTCATCATAAGACTCTAAAATTGATCACACAGGTGTTATAGGTCATTATCACCATGACTATGTTTGAAGGTAAAGTGGTAGATCTGGGTAAGTAAGTTGCAGTGATGCGTTAGAGGTTATTTTCCATAAGATTAAGTATGTAATGTACATGGTATTTTTATTTGGTATTTTATCTACCTATACATGATTTATAGAATCTTAGAAGTCAGTATAAGAGGTTAGAACATTGAAGCCAAAATAGCTTGTCTGGTTGAGTAAGGACTGTGAGAGAGAAGGGCAATAAATTGGTTTGCAAGACCAATATTTGGCATTATATCTTGTGATATTCATAATTTAGAGTGATATAAGTATGTAAAATAATATCTTGAATGTTTCATATTTCATATTAATTATTCTTTTAGGTGTTGAAGATCAAGTTTCCATGACTGTGTTTTGAGACTAGTTGGCAGTTCTAAGTGGGCTACTTGTAAAGAAGGGTTTGAGTACTTTTACCCTAATTTGGGAAGTATAAAAAATATGGTGATGACCATGATGTCATGTATCTTATGTATATCTGATTTTTTTCAATTATTTTTTGAAAAAGTTGTGTTTATGCTTCAGTTGTTCAAGATAGACTTTCTAGGTATGCACAGGCTTAATATGAACAATACTAATGATGTGCTCATAGTAGTGGTTTGAGCTAAAAAGTGTTATGAATATAAGATAATATTAGTTTGGGTTTCATATTATATTTTCCTACTATTATAAGTGTTTTAAGTGCTCCAAGGAAGATAAAGTGTAACATGTCCTAGATATACCTAATGGGATTAGGTCCACATGAGACCTAAAGGTAAGATAAGGCCTAATTGAGGTAGGTCAGACATAAATTGAATAAAATCAAATTTTATCCATTTATATTAATTTTATCATATCCATTTCATGGCTGACCTAATAGGGTAAGTATGTTTGGCTGACTAAGAAGGATATGAACAAGAGACTTGTATAAATACTAGGCAATATAAGGCCTATTTGTGTGTAAAGAGTTGAAGCAAATATAATAATGCATTGAAACGCAGAAGAAGGTATTTTATACAATTATAGGAGTGTAGAGGATCAGTTATGAACATTTTATAGAGATTTTTTGTATGATAATCAAGGTCATTTAACCTAATCAAGTCAAGAAGAGGACTAGTTGAGTAAAGAAGCCTAGAAGGCAGTTTGAGAGGGTTTGACAAGAGAGAAGACATTAAGGAGATCATCATATATTGTATGAGAATAATTTTTTTATAAAGGTTAATAATATTTTTAGTTTTATAATTTGGTTTTGAGTCATCTAGGGGGTCGGTAGCTCCTTGTAAGTGGGTACTTGCTAAAGCCTAGTGGAATTAATGCTTAGCTAGTTGGGTTTGGTGCTCCATGTGAAGTTGGCACTTCACTAAAGTTGGTTTTTATCTTATAATACTATAGTCAATTTTAAGATATAAGTGGTTTTCCATACCTTTGAGGTTTTCCCACATATAACTTATGATTATCTTGTGTTCTTATATTTCATGCATATGTCAATGGTTACTTAGTCATTATTTGATCTACATGCTTAAATGAATGCTCATGAATGCTTATGTATGAAAGTTTTTAAAGATTTATTCACCCATACCTCTCATTCATATTGCTTCCAACATTTGGTATTAGATCTTGGTCCTTTAAATCAAGTCTAAAAACCTAAAGGAGATCCTACAAGCAAGGATGGCTAGTCAGTAAGCTCAAGGTGGTTTCTCTACCAGTAAGAATTCATTATTCAATAGATAAAATTATGCCTTTTGGAATGTCAAGATGAAGATATATTTTATGTCTCAATGTCATGATATTCAATAATCAGTTGTGGATGGCTATAGTGCTCCTCTTATTCCATAAACTAATGCAGTAGGTAAGAAGGCTAGTGAAAATAACTCCAAGGCAATGAATGACATTCTGTATGGCCTATCAAAGGTAGACATTATGAAGGTAATGCACTATATATCAACCAAAGAGATATGGGGAAAATTGAAGACCATCTATGAAAGAGACACCAATGTGAATATGTCCAAGTTGCAGACCCATCAAAGATAGTTTGAAAGTTTAAAGATGAATGAAGATGAAACAATTGCATCTTACCTATTGAAGGTTGTTGAAGTTGTCAATGTAATTAGAGTATTGGGAGAATAAGTGAAAGAGTCTATAGTTTTTAAAAATATATTGAGATCACTAACTCTTAAGTTTGATTCTAAGGTATCTATAATATAGGAGATGCAAGATTTGGACAGTCTAGAGATGGATGGGCTTAATGGCATCTTGACTACCTATGAAATGATAACAAATGAAAGAAGACCTACAAAGAAGGAAGTAGCTTTCAAAGTTGATAAGAAGTCAAAGGCAAAGAAGGTAAAGGATGAGGTATGTGTAGACACCATAAATATACACGTGTAATTTCAATTGTCATAACCCCTCAGACCCTTTACCCTTACCTAAACCCATTTTTATCCATTTTGACCTAACTGGATAAAACTAACCCTTTTTACTTATTTTATCCTTTTTTCCACAACCATCGACAATTATGCTAACCATTAATGGTTAGCCTAACCATCAATAATCAGGCTCTACTGACTAAAACATTAACATAAAATCACCATGCAAACTATCACTCAACTGTTCTAAATATAAGTCATCCAAATTCTTTCACAAATCATTGCATAGATGAGTTATAATTAGAATCCCTAGTTACACTCCCACTTCAACCTTTTGCCCTTGCCTATAAGAAGAAGATAGTTTCAAGGGAAAATCCATCTGTAATTATTATCAAGAGCTCTAGTATCTAGAATCTCTTTTATAGGTCAATCATCATCAGGCACCTTAGAAATCTAGCAAACCTAACTTGCCATCACCACTCCAAGCAACGTCACTCTATCTAAATTATGATCAAATTTTACATCAAGCAATTTGCCTCAACTATCCATCCAATCCACTTTCCCAATAAGACAATCATCTATTTTCCATACTTATTTATCGTATTCCTACTTTGAAATTAGTATAGACCTCACCCACCTCTCAGGATTCATACCTAGAATATTAGCCTTAACTCACCTATAGGCAACTATTTATGGTTAACCCAACCACCAATAGCTACCTAACCACTGACAATTACCCTTAACCACTGATGGTCACCCTTAACCACTGATGATCATCTTGACCATAGATGGTTCACTGTCATACCTAAAACCAACAAGATCCCTTTTACCACCTACACCCAATTAGACCCTCTTTTTTTTGCTTTTACCTAACCATATATTTCTATCAAATTTTCTAAACCATACCCTAGCTCATTAGCACTAGCACTAATTAGATCATTTCTAGCACATCTCTTTATCAAGAAATTCTCGTTATCAGTTTTGGTACCTTTTGATTATTGATGCGATTATTTTCTTTCTATTTTATCAACTTAATTATTTTAAAATGTTGGATTGATATCCCCTAAGGAAGCTCACACTTTCAAGATCTAACTGCAGCTAGGCAATTCACCTAGCTACTTGTCTAACCAAAAAAATTGCTTTAGTGCTTTCTTATTTGCAAATCTTCCTCCCAAGCCAAAGAGGACTTCTTCACAATATTTTGGTTCAATTCATGCACTTCTATCAATATTTCTACCACAACCTATATTTCCAATTTTACTACCTTCTTCTGAATAATAGCAAAATTTGAGTGAAACATTCTCACATGCCCATCGGGATTGAGAGACTTATGTTTTTTTACATTTGTATGCTCTTCTCTCTATCTATTCTCATAATTGAAACTAAAATTTATTTTGGGCTTAAAATCAACTGCATCCATTTATTTTTTTAACAATGGTTCATTTTGAATTAAAGCACAGTAACCTTATCGTAGCACCATTGTTATTGCATACACTAGCCAAACCACTTCCATCAATCAAACATCAACATAATTTGAGACAAGGCTGAATTGGGATTTCATCACCTAGTAGTCACCTTACCCATTCCCATTAATCCTACTTGGAATTCATTAATAAGAGGAGAACGAACTCAGCTCTCTAATTGAGTATAAACTTTGCTTATCAATATATATTGGCTAAGCACCCAACACCCTTATCCCTAACCCACAAGGGTATATACCCACTACCCAATCACCATAATCCACCTACCCTACCCTACCTCTAATGTCCACATTCCAATATGTGGTACCTTGTACACCACCAATAAATCACCAATATGTTGCCCAACCTCAACTATAATATCATCCTTATAATACTTTTGGTCCATCATCTCAAACTGACCTAATGAAAATGCTCATGGAAAAAATGACCAACCCTGAGTCATCCATTTTAGGATCTCATAACATCTTATCCTATGATTAGATTTGTAACAAACCTATTCATCCTTCTATTCCTATCAGACCTTACCCTCTTTCATGGGAGATTTTGAAATTTACCAAATTTCAAAGCAAGGAGGACCCCCAACAACACCTTAGGGATTTAAGGCATGCATGCTACATGATTGCTTACAATGATGATCTTCTCATCCAAACCTTCCCCATGTCTTTATCTAGTCTAGCACTTGATTAGTATGGTGCCGTTGCTAAGAATTCCATCTTTTCTTTCACTAACTAGCACAAGTCTTCTTAGATCAATTTTCCATTAACATTTCCAAAAAGGTCTATATCACAACCTTTATTCTATTAGACAATTCGACAATGAGTCCATTGTCAATTTTGTCACCCATTAGAGAATCTTGATTAATCATCTTTCATTTTATTTGCCTCAACTTAAACTTATAGAAATTTTCACTCGAGCTTTCACTAAACATATATCTTCTGTATTGTGTATCCAGAGCTTTAGGACCTTTGATGAGGCTTTTACAATGGCACGTAAGCTAGAAAACTAGGCCATAGATGAGGGTAAATTAAAGTTATGAAACAAGAACTCTACCTTCAATACCAATGAGACCTCTTCCTCCAAACTAGGCAAGTAAGCCAATATCAAAACCAAGACCAGGGGAACTATGAATGTCATCATCCTTAAAATTGCCCCTCCACCCAATGTTAACCAACAAAATTCTCCAATTACCTCTAGTCAAAATGTAAGAAACCTAAACCAAAACAACCAAAAACAATTCACTCCACTTGGAGAATCTTACACCTTAGTTCTGGAAAAGCTACTCAAATCTAACCTTATACAACTTCTACCTATCAAACCTCCCTAGCAATTTGATTCGTCTCATCTAGCACCTACTTGGTACAATGAGAATGATATATATGTTTTTCATCAGGTAATTGGACATGACATCAGCGAATGTAATACTTTCAAGAATATTGTTTAGAGTCTTATCGATAAAGGGGAACTCATGTTGGATAATCCCAATGCCCCTCAAAATCAAGATCTTAACATCTTCAGGAAACCTTTTCCTAACCATGCTCCTGTCAAAGCCTAAGACACATAGGTTGAGTGCTCTCATAATGCCCACATGGTCAACATGGTTCGTAATACACCTACCCATAAAGACTCGATCAGCCAATCTACCCATTCCTCCCCCACTTCTCTTATTGAGGTCATGGAGTCACCTTACCCTCCTTTGGATAGTCAAACCAAAGAAGTTCCTTTCTCCCTAGATACCCTCATATAATTTTTGGAATCATCACATACTACTTCAATTAGTACATCTAGGCAAATCAACATTCTTGATTTGCCACCTCTACCAATTGCCCAACAAACTACTACTCCTATGGATATTGTCCCTAAAGCAAGAACATTCTTACCCACACCTCCTATGGATGAGCCATTTATCTTAGCCTTATTTCCCTCACCTCAAGAGATCAACCAACCTGCCAAGCATCCCACCCAACCTACAAGTCTATTTATTGCATCCACTACCCATGGATCAGGACTAGTACACAAACCTTTTTCCACATTAGTATAGAAACTAGAATTCACCTTAAAACCAAACATGGATTGAGCCACTTTCTAGCAATAGTTAGGGCTTCCCTCCATCAACAAACCTGAATCATCTAATACACCTCTAACCAACCAATCCATCATCTCTCCACCATCTCTTAAACTAATCTGAACCTCCAAAAAACCCCTCAACGCCTCAGTCAACCAAAAAATCCACCAACTCACCAAAAAAACCTTTCTAAACTCTTGGTGCCTTCCCTACTCAGAGTTTGGTTCACCCATATTTGAAAGTAGAATTTAATTCACCCAAGCCTATACCCAAATCTTGACCCACACCAACTAAAAGGATGAAAGCATTGAAAGAACACATCACTAAGCCTCTACCTCCCTCTACCTTTCCCTCTATCCTAGGGCCCCACCCTTCCACTTTGCTCAAAAATAAAACCCCTTTCAATATATGGCACCCACTACCATTGATTATGCTCGCACATTTATTATTTGATGTGTTGATCCTTCCTAGATCACAGCCAGTCAAACCACTAAATTTGGCTACCTCAACTACCAATGTGCCTAGGCCAAAAGTATCTACTCGAACCACCTTACCCAACTCATCTCTCACCCAACCTATTACCACCCACACACCCATCTTACCAACCAAAAATACAAGCCCAAAACCTTCCTTACCTCTAGTAAAATCCTATACAACCCTTCTTCAAAGGTTAATATAGACCTCCTACCTCACATTACCTCCCATTAGACCCTTTGATCCTCTTGGTTTGAAACCAACTTGGTACAATGACCATCAAATTTACTCCTATCACAAGACACCTGAGCATGACACAAAGAATTATAAAGCTCTCTAGGCCATTATCCACCAACTCTATGATGAGGATGATCTTTTGGTAGATGACCTTCCATCCATTCCTCTACCATTTCACCCAACAATCAACCACCCACGCATTCTTTATCCCCCACTCTCACCTTAGAGTGATAGAGAAACTACCCAACCCCCCATCACACCTTCCCCCTCTATCCATACTAGTAATGTGGTCACATGATCACAATAAAAGGATAAAGGGAAGGCCAAAGTGTCCATTCCATTGACAAACCCACCAACTCACCCTATACCCAACCAAACCCAAACCTCCATGCTTACAGTTAATCACAAAGTTACTATCTTAGGCACATCGAAGGTTAACCCCTCTAAATCCATTAAGAGGGTCATCCTTAAACAACTCCACCAGAAACCTACTAAAATGAGCCTCTATGATCTCATTTCCACCTCACCCCATCATAATTAGGCCATGATAGAGGCTATGGAGTCCATTAAAGTCAAATCAGGGAATTCTCAACCCATAGAGGCCTTTGTTGGTGCTCTCTAACTCTCCACCCTTGTTACCTTCAAGGACTTAGAGATACATTCTATCCACCTTGAAGACTCAAATCTCCTTCTTTTTATTACAGCCCATATCAGCCAAACCTGCATCAAATGGGTTATGATAGATGGGGGAGCCAATATCAACATCATCTCTTCCCATGTATATGAGCAACTTAGGCTATTGTACAATGTCATGTCCAAAAATTCAGCTATCTTTTGATCTTTTAATGACACTATGACCACTACCTTGGGAACTATCATCCTCTACATTTGGCTAGGACCTTATATGCTCCCTGACCTCTTCTATGTAGTTGAAGGTGAATTCTAGTACAATGTTTTACTTGGGAGACCTTAGATTCATGCCATGGGATGTGTATCTTCTACCCTCCACTGTTATATCAATTTTTAACATGAAGATCAAGTTGTTACCATAAAAACTAACCCTGTCCCTTTTTCATTATGTACTATGACCTACCGACCTAATGGCATTCTTCTACCTCCATCCAAAACATTGTAAACAACCACCATCAAAACCTCACCCACAAAATCTAAAGTTGTTACTTATTCCCCTTCCACTAAGGCCTCTACTAGCTTGTCTATCCCCATGGACTAGATACCCATCACTGATCCTCTAGAACCTACCTTCTAATGCCTCACCCTTCAAAAATATTGTCTCCTCACCCTTGATGCCCTCTTTACTCCCCAAGAATATGGGAAACTCCATCACCAACTAGGTTATGACCCCAATATTAGAGTCATTACCCCCTTGGATCCTTCAAGCTATCAAACCCACTTTAGCTATCAAGCTACTTAACACTATCGTCACTCACTCTCCACCTCAATCATTCACCTCCACCTTCATTTATTTAGACAACCCTGACTTTACCAAGTTATACCTTCATAGGTGTGCCTAGAAGGGATTTGGTTTAGGATGATATGAGCATGGCCCACACATATTGACCCTAATTGAGACCCAAAAACCTCATGAGAAGCATGGCCTTGGCATCATTTTACCCAATAAAAAGAAGGCCAAACAAAATACCCCTACCATTGTCGAAGAATAAACCCTTTCCTCACTGGCACCCCTCCACCTATGGGTGAGGATGATGACATCATCCCACCCAAAAAAAATTATCAACATGATTACCCTCATCCCCCCTGACTTATCAAAAAGAAGGGTCATCCATATCCATCCATTCGACCCATCCTAAACTCATGGGAGAAGACTCTCATACCATTAACATTGCTCAATGTCAAGGTGATGATGTTATTCTCACCTACCTTAGTGTATTAGATTCCTCCATCCATAAATATTTACCTCTATAAACCTTAACCATATTGATTGAATCTACCATGGATGTTGACATACACACTCTAGACAACCCCCACATCATCAAACTTGGTCAAACTTTCACCTCTGAGGAACTACAAGACTTCTCTACCTTCTTTCAAGACCACAATATTGCATCTGCCTGGTCATATTCTGATATACCAAGTATTAACCTAGCCATTACCACCCATAACATTATAACCAATCATGACACCAAACCTATCAAATAGAAACTTCACTGAATGCACCCTCGCATAGCCCTCTTTGTCAAAGAAGAGATTTAACACCTCCTTTCTATCAACTTTATTCAACCCATTTATTATCCCCAATGGTTTTCACATAGCATGTCTATCACTAAAGCCACAGGGGGACTATGTATCTATTTGTGCTTTTGTGACCTCAACTTTTCCTGCCCAAAGGATGGCTTTCCTCTACCTAGCTGTATATCTAAACCACCACTCAGTCTACCAACAAGTTTGTTAATATCATGGCTTCTCTTGCCTATCAGATCTCATCAACACCCTTAGGCTCCAAACTATCCATCACCTCACTAAACCTTCCTACACCAAATTAGACATTTTAAACATCTTTAGTGTAGAGGAAACACTGCCTAGCATTTGGTAACAACAAACCTTTGACTACCTCCACCTTGGCATAGTTCCCTCTAGCCTCTCTAAGAACACCTGTCGAGTATTTTTTCAAATCATCTCTTGTTATGTTGTTATGGGAGGAATACTCTACAAATGAGGATTGGATGGCCTCCTATCCATTGCCTCCAGGGTTTAGAAGCCTCTCATGCCATCAAAGAGGCACATGATGGTATATGTGGGGGTCACTGTAGTGGCATCACTGTGGCCAAGTGTATCCTTCACCTGGGCTATTACTAGCCTACCATCAACCAAGATTGGTATGATTATGTGAAAAAGTATGTCAAATGTTAACAACATGTTAATTTACATCACGCACCTAAAAATAACCTTCATGTTTCTATAGACTTTTGGCCTTTCTCATAATGGGGTCTAGACCTTATTAGTGAAATCAACCCCCACTCTTCATAATGACATCATTCTATTATTACCGCAATTGAATATTTTACCAAATGGGTGGAGGCTATTCCCCTTGTCTTGATAAAAGTTGAAAAGATTGTCAAATTCATCACCCATCATATCATATGTCATTTTAGTGTTCCCCATAAGATCATCATCAATAATGGCAAATCTTTTAAAACAAATAAGTTCAAGGCCTTTGTGACGTATTTAGTATTAAAATTATCTTCTCATCACCTTATCACCTAAAATCAAATGCAAAAGCCAAATCCTCTAACAAAACCCTTAATAACATGCTTACCAAAATTCTTAATGCCTCAGGTCAGGATTGGCACTTGCACATCCCCTTCACCTTATGGGCATATCATACTAGCATTCAAACCCCCAATGGTGATACACCTTTTTCTCTCATCTTTGGAACCAAGGTCATCTTGCCTCTTGATATCCAAATACCTTCTTTTCACATATCTTTACATAACCTTATTTTAGAAGATGATTACCGTCAAAAATGTTTAGCCCAACTCAAACTACTTGACAAACATTATTTAGTCACTCTTTCCCATCTTCATGTATATCAAGAGAAAAATAAGTGAACCTATAACAAACACTTGAAAGTATGAGAATTTAATATTAGATATCTTTTCCTTAAAAAAAATAAACATGTCACTAACATGGCAAAATACAAATGGGCCAAATTTGCTTTCAATTAGCTTGGACCCTACACCATAACCCATAAGTATGGATTAGGAGCTTATCGGTTATCCTCTCTTGAAGGAAACCCAAACTCTAAGCCTCTCAATGCTTTGTATCTCAATCCTTTTTATTATTAAAAGAAATTTTAAGATCACCATTTGTCTAACTTAAGCTCATCCCTTGCATACCATATTTCATTTTCCTCTTTTAGGAGTAACCAATTATAATTAAATCATGTGATTATCTGTCACAAGCATAGCCTAATCTTGAACTTTGGGTACCATGACTCTACCCAAGGCATGATTCTCATAGTACTTCCCCTCTCTTTGAGAAGGGGTTCCTATGGTTGTTGTCACCCATATCCTTTTCACCTACTAAACTTTTATGTTAGTTAAGTTTTGCCTTCATAAAGGTCATCCATTGAGCATAAATATATAAGTCTATGTCAAGTAAAATCAATCAAAGCTAAACTATTCCCTTGAAGGATAGTTGTTGTAAATCATTTAAAATTACAAAAATGTAAGGTGGACTACTCCCTAGAAGGATAGATATCAAAATAATTTGATATATAAACTTAGACCACTCCTTTGAAGGATGGCTAAGAAAAATATTTGTCAAAAGCTAGCAAATTTTGAAAGCCTCCCACATCGATCAACTTCCCCAAGCAAAATAACAAAAGACCCTCAAGCAAAAGCAAAAGAATTTTGAAATTCATAATCAGCTCTCTTATCATCAATAATCTTGGAAAGCCAAAATTAGATCTCCTTAGTAGACTTCTTGCATCAATTAGTCTACACTTTATATATAGACATAGGCTTATTTAAATTACCTCTTTGGAAAGCCTATAGAAAAGGCATACGAGTCTTACTAAATAGTTCCAATTTCACCCATTCTCCCTTCACATATCACATATGCACGGGACTATGAACTTACTTGACACATCCTGAAGAAGATGCCTCATTATCAACAATAAGCATGCTAATGTGAATCACTTGAAAGGCTTATCTTCAATAATCTAAAATCCAACTTTTGGTTTCATGTTAGTCCTTTCCAATAAAAAGGCATTATGTTCCTTATTCATGGGTGTGCCCCTCACAACTCTGCTTAGTCTCCTATACATCTAGTTTGTTATTCACGTGCTTCATGTATTCACATTTTACCTCTATCATCATGTAAAAAAAACATCACATCCACGACATAAATATCATCCATCATATAAAATACATCATCTATCTCTCTATATGGATAGACCATGAGCATTTAGCCAACTAATTATCACATCACATAAACTTATAAAACATATCATCAGTGAAATACATCATAGCACATACCATTTGCCATTTTATCCATCTAATCAAAATATCCTATCATATCCATGAACAACATAAATCAAACAAACATCATCAAGAATTATCTCCATGAACACACATCTACACTATGTAAACATCATAAAATCAATAAATCCATAAACCATAAGCATACACATCACATGAATCATGATCATATCTCTAAAATCATTAATTTTTAATCATCAATAAATATCATCATCATGGGTATACAACAATATACATGTATCTCTCTCAAAATTTACATATCAGATCATTAACATAGGATAGAATCTAAAATAATATACATATCATATATCAATTATGCCCCTAGAATGCTCAAACCACTTGCACCACTACCACTCACCCCATTTGGACCTATACCTATACCTGATAGTGGTCCCCCTCGAACCCCTATCTACCCAACTATAACAGCCCATTGCCCTGGAGTAGCTAGTGTAGCCCCACCACCCAAACTAGCTCTATACTCTAAAAATCTCATGGCATGGGGTAACTGATCAAGCACCGTCACCTCATAATATCTAAGCTCTTGCATAGTTGCTAGATACCATGCTCATGGCACTGCATTTGATGTCCCTCCTACTACTGCACTTACCATCCCAACCCTAATTTATCCCTATAAATAACCAATTTGGACCTACAAAGTGGCCACCCACCCTTGTAAAACTATGACCTAGGCTTGTGTTTGGTCCCTTTTTTCCATCACTACCCCCACCTACCCTTATAGTGTCATGATTTATCCCTACAAAGTAGCCACCTATCCTTATAAGGTAGTTGTCTGTGTTTGGGCTGCTATAAATATTATTGCTACCTATGCATCACCTTGTACATGTGCCACTATTAGATCAACATCCATGGCCTGATGACCACCATCCCCCCATCCAAAATCTATTATAGAATACCTACCTTGGTACTAGGCTATGTAACCATCAGCAATACCTACATCATCAACTTGGCCTCCCAATGATAACTCCTTGAAGTCATGCACTATGTCTTGTGGTTGTGGCTCAGGTAGCAGGAAATTGGCCCCCTCTCTCTAGTACCTCAACATGTTAGGTGGAATCCCTTATACCAAGCCAAAGTATGTCCATACTTGATTGAATGGGATCAACTCCATATCCATCTCTCTCCTCCCATACACCCACCTCTAGCTCTACAACCCTATGGTGTGGTACCTGAATCCTACCCATTGTGGCCACCCAACATATGGTCACCATGTGATATCCCATGGCACCAAACCCTCCAAGGCATCTTAAAACCACTCAATATCCCTAGCCTCACCACTTTCTCTTGTGTAGGTTATCACCTCTCCTTCATCATATGAAGCCAACAACATAATTGATCAGTGCATGAGTATCCTTTGGTAGTCTTAAAGGTCTCAATACCTAAATGAGCTCAAAATCCCAACAATGTTACACAAATCCAACACTAATCTGATAGCACCTATGTACTTGAAAGGGCCATAACTCTCTATAAATCTACATAAGCAAGACCTGTGCCCACCCAAAAATGATCCTCCCTAGAAGCATCTCTACTAACACACCAAGAATCAAGTATGGAAATTGACCACCCACAAAGTTTGGTAGCACAAAAATCATCAAATCCATCATCATCATGCACTTCTCCCTAAGATCCCTATGATATAATGTCCCATACCTAAATCCACCTACATGGAACTATGTGTGAACTCAGTCTGCACCATATAAGAGGTCCATGTGGTAATCTAACTCATCACTCTCTATGTGATACATAGCATCTCCTCAGATGGGCAAGCTGGTGATCCTTGTCACATCCTCTAATAGGATGGTGATCTCCCTATTAGGCAACCAAAAGGTGTTTATTGTGGGATCCCATCTCTCTTATCAAGAGTGATAACCATAGCTGGGTATCATGGTACATGCTAATAATGCTGCATCATGCCTAATCCCATAGCCTCCATCTATCTCCACTCATCAACAGTCATCATATCATGAACCTTTTCAAAGAGTGTGGGAACTTGATCTCTCATCTGAATCTAGTCATGGGCATGTAAAACCAATCATCTTAGTATGAACACTAAGCTAAGTACTAACCTATACCTATATTTTTCAAACTTCAAACCCATCTAACATATCCCTATTAGCATATTATCTATAACACTCACAACAAATATCTCCTTCTATTTAAAAACTATTGTCACAAACAAAAACCTTTTTTCTAACATTTCATCAAATAAATTCTCAACATTTTCTAAGCACACCCTCGACCACCAATGATTCCTTAAACCATCAATGGTCCTTATAAACCCATTTTCCCCTAGGGTCAACCATCAATGGTCAGTTCCAACCACTTATGGTCACTATGTGTGACCACCACTAACATGACCTTTAAACCCTATACCTCTCAAAACCCTACCATCACTATTTTCTACTACACTAACCTACCCACAACCAATCAATAGTCCATTCCCAACCCAACACAACTTCCCACTATCAATTTCACAAAAATGTTTCCTTAATTACACAAAACACAAAAACTAGGGCAACAAGCTAGTTTTAAACCTTAAACAAATCATTCTACATTCTATACACATGAATATTTAACACAACTAACTTAACCATGCTATCAATTTTAGAGCACCCCCTACCTTGTTCCATGATCACTGATGTGGTTAGAGCCTGTGTCCCTCTACTCAACCATGACCTCATCCACCCTCCATCTCAATCAAAACTAAATCTCCTCATGTACCAGCTCAACCAATCACCACTCCCCACCTCATAGTCAACTTGGTCAACCCTTAGTACATAATGCCATGGTAAAAAATCACTAGAGCAAAAAGTACAGAGGTAAAATGTCAAAAGGTGAAAATGACTTTTCACTTTCACTTTTTATGTTTTGGATTTTAGGGTTTCCCCTTAACCATTGATGGTTGACCCCTCAAAACCCCTGATCATCGATGGTCAAGGTCCCACATTTTTCCTTTAATTTTTCACTAGCATCTACCTTGATGATACCCTCTTACGAGGTCACCTCATCTCTACTTAACATACCAACACTTAACCTTTATGAGAGTACATTTCTTTGACTAATCCATTTGACCATGTCCACCTCAACACTGGCCATTGTAATTAGGACTCTTACACTTAGTCAAATTTTATGCATAGCCTTGGTAATCTAGTTACTTCACTTTAAACACTTTCACTTACCTATTCACCTAATCATTACCTCATCACTACCCTTCCAGTAATAACTACATTTGGCTTGAAGTTGTTGTGAGATCTTATATCCCCTAAACTATGTAGGTAATGTCTACTTGCTTAGTGCATTTGGAGTCAGCTCAAACACACCCCAACCCACCCATTTGCCTGCATCCACCTCGACGTTGATCATTTTTACCAAACTATTTACATGTTTTGTGATGACTTTGTGTGGGTCATTATGACCACACCGATCAACCTTACCATGTTCACTATTTTTGAAATAATTAATATAATAATTAAATCATTTATTTCTTTTTAAGAGCACATTCTACCTCAGATACTTGTCATATATTGACCCATTTGGTGTTTTCCTAGGAGCATTTACTACCTTGGATACCCATTGAAACACTCAAATCTGCCTTGGAGAGTAACAGGTGTATCCTACTACCATGCCTATAGTATTCTTGCAATACATTAGTCACTTGTCTTCTTCACACCAACCTTATTTTCATAAACATTGGTAACTTTAGTCTTCATGTGATCTAAAACTATCACACTTGGTCACTTTTTATGCATAGGTTTTATGTCTCACTCGCCAATTACCACTTATCAAACCTCGACCTAATTTTTTTTTGCCTCATCACTTCCTAGTTTGAGGGGGAACACATCTTCCCATTCTCAAGGTAATATTGACCATAACCAACTTCCATTTTTGTTTTAAAACTTGTTGATTCAAGCTACATTAAAAAAGGGGTAAATGTAGATACTAAAAATCTGCACACATGATTTTGATTATCATAAACCCTCAGACCTTTTACCCTTACCTAAAACCATTTCTATCCATTTTGACCTAACTAGCCTAAACTTACCCTTTTTACCTATTTTGGCATTTTTGCATTGACCATTGATAATCAGGCTAACCATCGATAGTTAGCCTAACTGTCGACAGTCAAGCTCCACCAACTAAAACCTTAACATGTAATCACCATGTAAACTATCACTTAGATATTCTAAATATAAGTCATCCAATTCCTTTTGTGAGGAATTTCATGGATGAATTATAATTGGAGGCCCTAGTTACACTCCCACTTCAGCCTCTTTCCCTGACCTATAAGAAGAGAGCTACAAGGGAAAATCCATTTTCAATTATTATCAAGAGCTCTAGTATCTAGAATTTCTTTTGCAGGTCAATCATCATCAAGCACTTTAGCAATCTGGTAATCCCAAATTTCCATCACCACTCTAAGAACCATCACTCTATCAAAATTATGATCAGCTTTTACATTCAGTAATCCACCTCAACTATCTATCCAATCCACCTTCTCGATAAGATAATCATCTATTTTTTGTATTTATTTGTTGTATTCCCACTTTGAAATTAGTACATACCTCACCCACCTCTTGAGATTTATACCCAAAATATTGACCTTAACTCACCTACAAGCAACCATCAATGGTTATCCCAATCAGTGATAGTTGATTACCTAACCACTGATGGTTACCCTTAACCGTTGATGGTCATCTTGACCATTGATGGTTCACTATAATACCTAAAACTAGCAAGATCCCTTTTACCACCTACACCCAATTATACCCTCCTTTCTATGCTTCTACCTAACCATAGATTTATATCAAATTTTTTGAACCATACCCCAACCCATTAACACTAGCACTAATTAGTTTATCACTAATTAGATCATTTCTAGCACATCTCTTTATCAAGCATTTCTTGTTATCAGTTTTGATACCTTTTGATTATTGATGCAAGTACTTTCTTTCTATTTTATCAACTTAATTATTTTAAAATGGTGGATTGATAGGCCTTAAGGAAGATCATGCTTCTAGGATCTAGTCATAGTTAGGAAATCCACCTAGCTACTTGTCTAACCAACAAATTTGCTTTAGTGCTTTCTTATTTGTAGGTCTCCCTCCCAAGCCAAAGAGGAACTCTTCACAATCTTATGATTTAATACGTGAACTTTTATTGATATTTCTACCACAACCCATATTTTTAGTTTTACTATCTTCTACTGAATAATAGCAAAATTTGAGTGAAACAGTATGTTTAGATGTTGATGATGATGAACTCATAGCTATGTTTGCTAGGAATTTGAGGTTTGGCTCAAGTAAGTGCAAGGGTAAGTTACCCTTCAAATGTTTCAACTATGGAAAGATTGGTCACTTTACATCCAAGTGTCTTAACAAAGATAAATTTGAGCATCATGAAGAAAATGATGAACATCATGGAGATGACAATAAGGCCTATAAGTTTGACAAAAATAAGGAAGAGTTTAGGAAGCATGAAAGTAGGAAAGGAACTTCCAAGAATAAGAGAAGCTTCTACACTAAAGAAGATAACTCTTTTGATGTAAGTGACTCAAGTGAATATGATAGTGATGGTGGTAGTAATGATCCTAAACATGGCATTAATGAAACCTTGTTCATGGCCATAGAATTAGATAATGAGGGCTGATCAATGGGAAAGGCCTTATGGTTGATGTAAAATCAGATGAAGAAGAAGTTGAATTAAACCTTGAGGCACAGTTGGTAAGTGCCCTAGAGGAGTTGAAGTTTCTAAGGAGAAAGAATCACAAACTAAGATAATTATTTAAGGACTATGAGAAGCATATTAGATTGTTTGAGGAGATAATGAGTAACACTTTTAAGGAGTATGATGAGATATCATCAATCAAATTGAAGCACAAATGGAGATAGTCAATGCAAACCTAAAGGTTAAAGAGGAAGAATACACCAAGTATGAAACCAAAGTAGAATCATTGAAATTTGAGTTCAATTAAGCATATAGAAGTTGATGACCTTTGTGAAGTTTGAAAAAAAAACTAAGGCCCTTGATGACATCTTGAATAGTAAAAAGTCTAAAAGTGTCAATACATGTCTTGGTTTCAAACAAGATCAAAAGGTGGCAGCTCAAATCAAGGAGAAGGCTATTAAAGACAAAAAGATCAACATGAAAAGACCTATAAAACATCCTAATGTAATGAGGTATGCTATATCATACAATGGTTATTATTTTGTATGCAGTCAGTTTGGTCATAGAATAAGAGAGTATAGAAGACTCTCCAATAATGAGTACTCATGGGACTATGGAAGGAATCATAGTTCACATCAGTAAAATGGTATGTATAAGGTGGTTTGGTATAATTTTCATAATGTAGGACACATTGTAAGATTTTATTCTAACATAGGTATAAGGTCTTAAAGTCAAAATAGGAGGTTTGAAGCTCCTACAATGCAAGAAAGAAGACAAATGAATGTATGGAAACCAAAGATAGCAAATATGAGTCATGTTCAGTTTATAAACTCAAGTAGACTATTTGTTATGATATAACATACTTTAGATGTGAAAAAAAGTCAGGAATGTCTATTGTCAACTCATATTGATGATCAAGTAGTTGATGAAGAGATTAATCCTATAGTACCAATCAACCCTAAAAGGATATTGAAAGACATTTAATCTTGTGAAAGCATGGAGATCTAGGAATCTCCTGATCTAGTGTTGTTTTAGTACCTTATGGAAAGAGGTGTATCCATTAGGCTTCATAGAAACACTCTATAGTTAGTATAATCATGAAGGATGCTTGGTTTGAGGGGGAGTTATTCAGGTTGTTGACTAAGCTTGATTTGTGTTGAGAAGTGGTCTTATAATCTGAATTCATTTGAAGAAGGTCTGCATGGTGTAAGGGAGAGCATGTTTCCTTAATGCTTCATATTCTATGTATTAAAATTTTGTTACAAAGGTATGTTTCCAAATGTTAGTTTTGGAAGACCTTTATCATTAATGTCAAAGGGGGATAAATTTTAAGAAGGGAGATGAGAGTGATCAGTTTGAAGAATGTTTTGCCATCAATGACAAAGGGGGAGTTTGTTGAGAATTATTGTCATTGATGTCAAGGTTGATGTCATTTGATGTCAAGGTTGATATCATTGATGTCAAGGTGCACTTGGTGAAGATGCATGATGAGTGATCTATGAGGTATGATCTTGTGTGCTTGATGTGACAAGGAAGCCATGTGACAAGAGATAATTTGAATGCAACCTATTATTTCTATATTGAGAGAGAATTTCAAGGCAACCTAATGATTCTTCTAAAGTTGATGCCAAGGTTTAGGCCAAGGCAAGAATGTTTGAGTACTAGTCTTTAAGTATAAAGTGTAAAAGCATCAAAAAGTGTTTCAGTGTTAGTTTTCAAGTTTCAAGACCTTGAGAAGCCTAATTATGACACTGATCATTGCATGAAGAGACCTTTTGAGAAGGTATGAGCTTGGTGGCTTAGTGAGATGGATAAGAAAAGGCATAAAAATTTGTATGATGTTGTTTGATCATTCATATGAGGAATTGGATCACTCATGAGAGTCTCAGATTGAACCTACATGGGTAGAACCTACAAACTTGGTATGCAACTAGACCACCTCTAGACCCTAATTAGCTAAATGAGGCATCATGATATGTTGTCAAGGCATATGAAGGATTTTTAATATTTTTAGATAATGTGATATGTTTTTTGAGCATGTAATTGAGGTGTAGATTGTATGAAAATATGTTTGAAGATCATTTTCAAGGCCTAATATGGTTATTAGGTCAAGGTCCAAGCAAGCAAAGAGAGAGATGGTTGCCTAATGGGGTATGAAGTTCTATTTCCAAGGTAAGTGTGGACAAGTGAGTATTTTCAAAGGTATTTCATGTTTTTTCAAGTATTTTTACCAAGTTTTAGGTCACAATTTGAAGGTTAATGCAAGAAAAAGTGTTTTGAGGTCTTTAGTGTGCATAGAATGAATGGTTCCCAACCTAAGAAGAACTTTCAAGTGTTCATTGACACATGTAACCTTTGCATGGGAACTTAAGATATTAATGGAATATGGGGAAGGTTTTAGCTCAAATTTCCAAACATTGGTTTCTATAATGAGGGGCTAATCTTTATGAATGATTGTTAAGATTGGAAGATGGTTTAAACAATCAAAAAACCCTAATAGTGACCCGATATGAAAGATTTTATTCTAAAGTGCTCAAAATCGATTGAAACAACTAGTTAAGTGATTGTAAGTTGTATTCAACTCTCCCAAGCACCTCCAAGTGTAATTTTTTTATCAAGTGAGTAAGTGGAACCTATAAAAAAACCTTATTTCTCAAAGATTTGTTGTAGCAGTCAGAGTTGTCCAAATCAAAGTTGATAAATGGATTGAGATTGAATATTGAGAATTTTATTTAATTTACATCATGTTTATGATTATTTTTTATCCCTCAAGTGTGTTAAACTGGTCATACAAGTTGACCTATTACTAAAAGGTCTAATGGTGCAAATAGTGAGAAACCTAAGCAAAAGTGAGAATGTGATTAGGGATGTGTGATCATGGATTAGGGATGAATAAAAGTACATGGAGAGTTTTATAAATACTATTAATACATTTTCATGTTGTATATATGTTTTGGAGGTTAGTGGATATGATGAAAATGCTACTCATAAGTTGACTTATCTAGTGTAAATGAGATAGTGAAGGTGCAAGTTTATGAGATTGGTCTACAAGACCAATATTATCAGTTGACAATATTATATATTTGATAATGTTCTAATTGTATCATAATATATTAAAAATGAATTTAAATAATCTGAAATTGATCATATAGGTGTTATAGGTCATTAGCGCCATTACTATGTTTGAAGGTAAACTGGCAGATCTGGGTAAGTTACAGTGATGTGTTGGAGGATTTTTCTCCTAAGATGAAGTATGTAATAAACATGGTGTTGTTATTTGTGACTTTAGTGACCTATACATGCTTTAAATAATCTTATAATTTAGTATAATAGGTTGTAACATTGAATCCAAAATGGCTTGTTTGGCTAAGTAAGGACTGTGAGAGAGAAGGTCAATAAATTGGTCTAAAAAACCAATATTTGGCATTAGACCTTATGATATTTGTACTTGAGAATGATATATATATATGTAAAATAATATATTTAAGGTTTTAGAGGTCATATTAAGTATTATTTTAGGTTTTTAATATCAAGCTTTCATGATTGTGTTTTGAGGCTAGTTGGTAGTTCTGAGTGGGCTACTTGCAGAGAAGAGTTTGAGTACTTTTGCCCTGAGTTGGGAAATATAAATCATATTGTGATGACCATTAGGTAATGTATATTATATATATGTGACTTTTTGACATTATTGTTTGAAAAAAAATTATTTATGCTTCAGTTATTCAAGACAAATTTTTTGAGTATGCACATGTCTAATATGAATAATACTAATGGTGTACTCCAAGTAGTGGTTTGAGCTAAAAAGTGTTATAAAGCTAATATAAGATTATTAGGGGTACATATAGGTGTAATATTATATTTTACTACCATGATAATTATTTTAATTTCTTCAAATAATACAAAGTGTAACGTGTCCTAAATAGACCTAATGGGATTAGGTCTCCATGAGACCTAAAGGTAAGATAAGGCCTAATTGGGACAGGTCAAACCTAAAGGGACTCAAAGCACATTTCATACATGTCTATGATATGTTGTAATATCTATTTCATGGAAAAACTAAGAGGTGAAGTATTTTTTTCTGACCAATAAGGATGTGAACAAGAGACTTTTATAAATACTAGGTAATTTTAGGCCTATTTGTGTGTGAAGAGTTGAGTCAAGTAGAATAATGCATTAAAGAGTAGAAGAAGGTATTTTAGACCATTATAGGAGATTATAATATTAGTGATGAAAATTTGACAAAGTTTATATGTATTATAATCAAGGTCATTTGACCTAATCAAGTCAAGAAGAGGACTAGTTGAGCAAAAAAGCCTAGAAGGCAATTTGAGAGGGTTTGAAAAGAGAGAAGAGATGAAGGAGACCATCATCTATTATACAAGAAAAAAAGTGTTATACATGTGATCAATGGTTTTATGTGGCTGATTTAGTGCTGAATTATCTAGGGGATTAGTGCCTCCTTGCAAGTGGGTGCATGCTAAAGCCTACCTGAGTTGGTGCTTAGCTAATTGGGGTTGGTGCTCCATGTGAAGTTGATGCTTCACTAAAGTTGGTGCTTATCTTATAGGATTGTATTTTATTTTTAGATATCAATGGGTATTCATCCCATTGAGGGTTTCCCACATATAACTTGTGATTATCTTATGTTTTTATGTTTCATGTGTATGTGGATAGTTACTTAGTAATTATTTGATCTACATGCTTGAATGAATGTTCATGAATGCTTAAGTAAGAAAGTTTTTAAATATTGATTCACTCCCCCATCTCAGTCATATTGCTTCCAATAATTCTCATAGGCTAAATTGGGTGATTAAGGGAATAATATTATGCCAAGTCACTATTCACACATGCACTATTCATGAGTAAATATTCACTATTACCATTCATGGTGTTGTGGTAGGTGATGTAGGTGATGATGCATCATGTGATATGGATTATGGGTGAGGTGGTATGGGCCATAAGGGATCTCACATGAGATGTGAGTCACATGGGGAAGGGATGGGTTGAATTTTTATGGAATCCTATTGATTCATGTGTTTTTCCTAGATTTAAAAGGTTGTTTTGGACTTTAGTGGAAAGGTGCATAAAGACAAAGAGATGGTGGAGAAGTAGTGGAAGACAAAGATAAAGAGGTAGTGGATGAAAGTGGGGGACAAGGACAAAGAGTATTTCCATATTTTATATGCACTCATGAGTGGGTGTGGGCCAAAATTCTTATGGAGGATCCATTATCTTAGTGTGTGGGTAAAGACAAGGGATGTTTTCCACTAGTTTTTGGACCCTAAACAAGTGACAAACAAGGCACTATGGATCAATAGTGATCCCTCTATAAGGGTGGCACATTTCTTACTTCTCCATGAAGTTTATTTGTCTTCTCTTTCTCCCCTTTACATTTTACATATAAGGATGGCTCTCTCCTTTGTAATTAAAAAAATCTTGTTATATGAAAACCCCCATTTGTAAGTTTGAGCCTTTGGTTCATCTTCTTATCTCTTAGGATGAAAACCCTTAAAGTGTTGAGATTTGGAGGAAAAAAAACCTCTTGGTTTCTAGTGTGGATTAGAGGATGGAAACCCTCTACTTCATATGAGGTATGGAGGATAAAAACTCTCTCAACCATTGAGGTGATTTTATTCATGGATCACATTTGTGCCAAGATTGTGATCACATAGTGATGAATTTATGTAAGTGTGTTGTTGTAACTCAATATTTTTATGTAATATATATTTTACAGTTGTGTTGTGTTTTGAATGTGCATTTTTATGTGAAATTCCAAAATATCTTGAAAGGGGATATTACATGTTAGTGTTCATGCTAGTTTCCCACCTAAAAATTAATATATTTAGTTGAGTTTACCAAAGACAATAATAAATTGATAAATAATTAAATGTGTTACTATTAAATTTCCCTAAATATATCTAAGATAACCAAAACATAAGACAAGTCACTAAGTTTGAACAATTAATAAAAGAAATGGAGTGCATTCATGGTGTTGGGGTTGACAAAGTGCATTTCATTAATAGTGTTGTATTCAAGTCAACAATATTTGCATGGATAACTATAATATACCAAAGTCGACAACATGCACATTAATAGTGTTAGGTTCAAAAATATGCATATCATCAAGGTGATAGAATGTGCACACTTGATTAATTAACTATGCTAAAATTAAAAACATGTGTTTCATCACCCTAGTAAGTTTTGATGTCATATCATCGTTTGCATAATCCATTTATTTAAAATAATAATTGACAAAGCCACGAGTAAAATGGTGGGTCTAATTCCAAACCCCAAAATGGGAACTCTAATGATTAGACCACAATCAATAATAAGAAAAATAATATGTCTCATTATAATATTATGCCCCAAGCTATTGTGTACCAACCCACATGTAGTCCTAGTTATTTAGCTTTTGTTGGCAAAAATATTACTCCTATACTAGTTAATGTACCACCTCCTATTTATATCATGCCTCAATTGGTGGATGATTTTATTCCTTCACCACTTTTTGCTATTTTGGCTCCATCCTCATAACACCTTTTTGTGGTGATGGCTTCAAACTCTGAGACTAATGTCATTACTCTCAATCCTAAAACTATTCTACGATGATCCTGTAGTCCCTCACCTTTTAAGAATGATGAGTATGATCTATCAAAAAGACATCCTTTCTAGCTAGGTGACTATGTGGTAAATAATCTTGATTTCAATGGGTTTGTAGCCTTTAAAGACATTATCAAGAGAAATGGCATGAATCATGATGTTTTCCAATGCTAGTATACTCATATAATGTTTGATGTCTTAATGATTTTTTTCTCACATGAAAATGTCCTACATGTAAGAAGTTAATATTTCTAATTTCCTTCTTCAGTTTGTTATTCACACTATCTGACATGGTGCCTTATGTCAAGCCACTTGTCATGAACCTGGTCATGGAGGTGTTGTCACTCTTTTGACAACTGAGCTTTCTCAAAATGTCATTCCTTAGGTTTGTGACCCCACTCATCAGGTCATCTAGATCCTTTTTTATTTTGACAATCATATTATTAGACTTTTCAACCTATATGCATCTAATAATGTTGTGGAACCATGTTGTTATGAAGATGGCTAACAGATTCTTTATCTGATGCTTTCTTGATGATATGTGAAGATTTAAACTTGGTTGAATCCCCTAAAGATAAAGAGGGTCATCTTCCCATGTACTGGTGTGTTGGGGAGTAGAAGGCATGGTTTTACATATGTAACAAAATTAGGATGCTTGATCCTAACCACCGTTGGAGGAGGGATTCAAATTCTCCATAATTCACTTATGTACTTTTTGGCTAGTGTTCATTCATGCAATTTTTTGTTGTGAATACAAGCTTCTTCTTCTTATGATTTGTTCTTCAAATTTCACTACTCCATACAGACTCAACTTCATGCATTTGATCCTATCCATTAGATCCTCAATTATGTCCAGTTCTAATATTGTATCAAAGCTACATTAGTAGATGAATTCATAGATTTTGTTGTGATATCTTGCATTCTTGTTGGTTTGAAATTTTTATTGGTTTTGGTTTGATAGGGTTTGGTGGGGTTTCTCATAAATCCATACAAATATACATACCTAGAGTCTCTAAGTGAAAAATAGACAACACCATTGGATTTATAAGGTGGAAAATTCTTGGGAATGACTGTAAACATGACCTAGTTTTGTGATAGTCTATTTTCAATCATTTTTTGAGGGTTTCAAAGCCATTTTTTGAATTTTTTAATATCCATATTTTTTTGTGAATTTGAGGAGAAACCATTTATGGGTTTTTTGGGTTTGTCAATAAACTAAATGGGTCTCTTTTAAATTTTGAAGAAGTTACTTACAATCCACATTTTTGGATGTTTTTTAGTTCAATAGGATTTCAACCCCTTATAGGTAATTTTGATAATTATCAAACTTTTATTGATGTAAAAATAATCCCTAAACTCTACCACATGTTTGTTTACACCTGTAAACTCCACACCTACTCAAGCACCCTCTAGATTCTATCAATTACAAAAATACACTACAAGTTCTACCCACACTATTTGCATGCACAACGACATCTTATAGATTGACAAATTTAAGATAGTGAAGAGTGATGATATTCATTTCAAAATTAAGGCATTTTTAAAATGATATCACTTGCCCATCACTCACATCAATCAAAGTCAGAGATGGGGGAGCATCCAAAGATAGGTCATAGCCCCTAGTCACATGGGATTTAAGCCCTTGGTCACTTCTAACCAAAAATTACTTAACTTTTGCTCCAAAAGTGCATAATTTTTTGTGGGAAGTTGATTCCTAAAAAATTCAACAAACTTTTGTACACCCAAAATGTTTCTAATTTTACAAAGTGGAGATTGCCCTTGCCATCCAAAACTTTAAATGTGTATAACTTTTAGTCTATTGCTTCTTTTGAGGTGTTATTTATTTTGAAAGTAAAAGTTTTTTTTAGATCTATGCATTGGAAATATTATTTTTCCTTATAAATTTAAACCCTTACTGATTCATGGGGGTTACATACTCCTAGTCTATCAGCACACGTAGTCTAGCATATACTTTCGTTATGCATCATAGATTTGAGTTATGTTTGATTCTTACACCATTCAACTATCACGAATGGAAAGTCAAAGTGCAAATCCTCTTGAGTATAAAATTATTACACTGAATCATGATGTGTAAAAAAAAATAACTAACACCCAAGGTAGAGAAGGTAAATTGGTATAACAAAAGTGATGAAGCCTACGGTCTTCTATACATGTTTATGTCTCGTGCCCTATTCTTTCATAGTGAATCTGATACTACTACTAATAAAGTCAAAACCATAATGGAAAAAAACTTTGGGAAGCAAGACATAATGAGAGGTCATGATTTAGAGAACAATCTAATCAGTTTGAGCCCAAATGATTTTGATACTGTACAAGACTTATTCATAAAGTTCAAATCTCTTAGGTTATAGTTGAAACTATATGGCATTGACAAAAGGATGATTAATTGATTCTTTCCATCCTTGCCAAGTTGATATATGACTATTTTGTGTTATGATCCAGACTTATAATAATTTTAAATATGCAACATATAATGTATATAACCACAACATAATAGATATTGGTAAACCAAGATGTCATACAATACTCCTTTATGGAAAGAATAACTCCATAATGTCTCTTCAAGGGGACAACCTCTAATATCCTTCTACCAAATAGAAGACTCAATGATTACTTGATTTCTTAACAATGATATTCACCTCCTCTATATAGACCTCTATAAAACTAACAATGGATGGGTAACCTCCTAATCCCAATGTAGTTTGACCATTTCATAATGTACTAATTCCATGAGTTACTCATTTATCCTAATATATTGGACCCATATAACTAGCTAAGGGGGATGTGTGCCACATGTCAGCATCTCCATCAAACCATATACATTAATATAAAATATCTTTAGGTACATTGCATTCCTTCCCTCCTTGACATGTTTCATCCCCAAAACATAAGAAGAAACCAAATAATGAGTGCACTTCAAATCATTTCACACTTGTCTTCAGTCTCGATCATCTAACCATCCATATGTGATCTTGATAGGTGATAGTTATCCAATCTTGTTTATAAATTCCATTATGTTACTTTGATTCCCTTCATGATCATAACTATACTGCCTTGGTGTCCATGCATAATTATTCCTCCTTTGGTTCCATGTATCATATTTCATTGCACTACTTCGATTCCATGCATGACCATAGTAGTTATAATTCCATGCACAGTCATAGTGATTTCCCCACTGATTCCATGTTCTATAGGTTGTTTTGATACTATGATTCCATACATGACCATAGTAATTCTTATTTGGCTTCAATGCATAGCTATAGTGATTGGTACTTTGATTTCCTGTATAGCCAAAGTGATTGTTGTTATGACACTCCCTCACATGAACATATGATTATTTCCTCTCATGATGATGTGGGTGTTGATATACCTCAACTTTTTTTGATACTTTGACCTTATAAACTTTTTCTTTTACCTTTTCCACCATTTCATTTGGTGGTTCCCTTGCATCTTGAGTAGATGAAGTGTTTTGCTCTGGTTGGATTATTTTTTCATTTATGACCTCATCTAAATCTTCCTCGTCCTCTTCTTTACTTGATTCAATATCATCCCCATGCTCTATCTTGATTTTTCTTTGTGTCTTTCCAACTATGATATCCTTTAAAGTGACCTTCTTTTTCCTATACCAAAACTTCATGAACTTATTCTGAACATTGATATTGATTGTTTCTAAAGTTATTAACCATGGATATCCAAGAATTTTATCCACACTCTCCATATTTAAAACATAAAAATTTGAATTAAAAACATATTTGTCCATAGTGAGTTTCAAATATTCAAAATTTGGAATATTCTTACCATCTACTTAAGCCTCCTTGATATTCTTTTCTTGAACCTGTAGATGTTGGGCCACATATATGTTGATGAAGTTATACTTGCTAGTAGTGTTTATGAAAATAATGACCTTATTATTTTGAATGCATCTATGAAACTAAAAAAATTTACTCTAATTTATTTGGAGCCAAATTATTCAAACCCTTATCATCCAACCCTTCTTCTTCCTCTTCAAGCTCTTCTACCTCTCATTCTACACCATTTGTAGCCTCATCATCATCATCATCATCATTATGATTTGTTTCTTTTTCTTCTTCATCACCTACATACTCTTCATAATCATTATTTTCTTATTCTTCATTTCCATCATCATCATTTTATTCCTCTTACGTATTTTATTTTTCTTTTATACCCCATCAACCTAATAAAATGTATTCCATTTCATCCCATGCAGAACGCCGTAATAAGTTGCTCAACTAGTTAAATCAATGTCATGCAAGCCAAATCAAATCAAGATGCAAGATTATTTACCATAAAATTTTATTAAAATATCTCTCCTTAAGAAAGATCTACCTTTATTTATCATGAGTATATTCCTTCCCTAAAAATTCTCTAAGCTCCATTATTCACACAAACTAGGGTTAATGATAAAAACCCTAGAATCTCAATAACTTATGAAAAACTTATCCAAACTGTCCAAAATTTTAAATGTATCCCCCCTATACTATATTTCAACTTCATAAAACATTTTATGGAAAACTTCTACACATTTCGGCTTGTAAAGCACATATATAAAAAATCATAAAATCATAATAAATCACTAAAAGAGTTTCAATAATTATAAAAAATTTACTATAGTTCCCTTCTATACTGATACATTATTCATAAAACTTCATATAACAATTCCTTATATTGTGATAGATATAGTGAATTTATTACAAACCCTAAAATAGCAATAATTCCCTCAAAATTGATCATAAAACCTCAATTTTTTTACTGTGTCTTTCTTGAAATATTATTCAACTTCAAAAAAAAAATTATAAAAAAATTCACAACCAATTACAAGATATTAATTATTCCAAAAAACTAAGGTTTCATCCCACACTAATTTCCCAAATCAAAGTTATGATACCACTTGTTATGATCCATACTTATAATAATTGAAATATGTAGAATATAATATATATCAACTCAACACAATAGATGTTGGTGGGCCAAGATGCCCAAATATTCAATATATGTATAAATATAATAATCACCCTTAAGGTAGGCTAACATCATATAATACTCCTTTAGGAAGGAATAACTCCACAATGTCTCTTTGAGGGAACAACCTCTAATATCCTTCTACCAAATAGAATACGCAATAATTCCTTGATTTTTTTACAATGATATTCACTTCCTCTATATAGACTCCATATAACTAATAATAGATGGGTAACCTCTTAATCTCAATGAAGGTTGACTATTACCCAATTCATTAATTCCATAAGTTACTCATTTATCCTAATATATTGGACCTATATAACTAACTAAGGGGGATGTGTGCCACACGTCGGCATCTCCATCAACCCATATATATCAATATATCATATCCCTAGGTACATAGCATTTTATCTTCGCTTCTACCTTCCATGCCACCAAGTATGTTATTGGAGCTACATAGACTATGCCATCCTTGGATGACTTTGTTGTTGAATTGACTTAGGAGAAAGATAAGATCATTAAAATTGGTACATTAAAGTCATCTGAACTGAAGGCCTTAATTGTGAGTCATGACAAATAAATAGCTTCTAACAGCAAGGAGAAGAAATAGAATAAGGACCTAGAGAAAATAAAGGGTTAGAAATTTGATGCTAAGTCCAAAGCATCAAAAGAGTCCTCCTCTTTAGAGGGGAACCCAAGAAACAATGACTCACATGTGGCTACAACAAGAAATATGGGCATGATGAATCCAAATTCATGAAGAAACAAATTGACCAACTAACAAAAATGCTTAAGAAGCATGACATTAGTACCCTAAGTCTTCTAATCAGAATTCATCAACATAAGATCCATCTAGGGCCAAAGATAGTAAGAAGGGTAAAGATAAGGGTAAAGCACCTATTGAAGTTGCATGACAAACTTCCACATGGGTTATTGATTATGGTGTATCACACCACATGGCTTCATTATAAGACTTATTTTCATCCTTGGAGCTTTGTTTTATACCTTCCATTTTATTGGGTGATGATACTTCCGTAGAAGTTAGTGGGAGTGGCTATGTTGAAGTGAATTATGGGACATTTCATGATGTTTTATGTGTTTCCTCTTTATCCACCAATCTTATATTTGTTTATCAGATCACTCACATCAGTTCAAGCAAGATAGTTGAGTTCACACCCAATTTTGTGGTTATTAGGGAAGCAAATAGTGATTCCATTAATGCATTTAGGAAAGTAGATCACCAGTCATGATTGTAAACTTTATCATATTTTTCTCTTGATTAACCCTCTACTACATTACTCACTCATTCAGATGGGGTGAATAATTATGGCATGAAAAATTCAACCATCTCAACTATCACTACCTGGAGTAACTCAGTCATCAAGACATGGTCTCAGGGTTGCCATGAGTCAAGTATTATAACATAGTTTACTAGAGTTGCATACTTTTTCAGCATCCTAAAGAAAGTATGATAACAGAAAATCATAGAGAGCTTAAAATATATTGAAGATTATCCATAATGACATTTTTGGTCCATTTTCAAAATCTTCATTCAATAGAACAAAGTACAAGATTACTTTTATTAATGAATTTTTGAGGTATACTTGGGTGTATTTTCTTAAGTAAAAATTAGAGGTGTGTGACTATTTTTAAGATTTCAAGGCATTTGAATAAAAATAGTCAAATAAATTCATCAAGATTTTCTACATCAACAAAGGTGATGAGTATGTTAGTAACCATTTTGAATAATTATATACATTAGAGGAACTACACTGTAAATTTCTATATAGTCCTTAGTGGAATGGTGTTACAGAGTGTAAGAATAGGTCCTTAAAGGAAATGGACAAATATATGCTATACTCTAAGCCTCTTATACCTTAGTACTGGGTCAAGGCCATCAATTATACTTGTTATATCCAAAACCAAGTTCCTCACAAAGCATTGAAGGGAATCACTCCTTTTGAAGCTTGGAGTGGTCAAAAACCCATAGTGAAGCACTTCTCAGTGTTTGTAACTCCTACTATGGCTCACATTCTGAAGAATAAATGTAAGATAATGGAACCTCATAGTTATCCTTACATCTTCGATGGCTATCCTAAGGGTGTTAAGGGCTACAAGCTTTTGCATCCCACCACTCATGAATTATTTTTTAAGAGGAGTGTTCACTTTCAAAAGGGTCCTTTAGACTCCACACTTGACACCCCTCCCTTTTCCTTGGATGCATTAGGATTTGATGATAGTTATAATGATTTAGATCCACCTAGGTAATTTACTAATCATAAAGATTATTCTTTTGGTTTTGATGATGAGAGTAGTGATGCAAATTCCCCTCCTCCCTGTCCTAGAATATATTTAGAGGTTGAGGAATTTCCTCCTGACATTTTGAGTAGTGGTCCTCTTTATGCTAGATAGACACTACAAAGTGTTGTCCAATGGGTTAGAGATCCATTAGACACTAGGTGAACCTGTTCACAATTCCAAAATGTCCCACATGATTTCATTGCATCTAATTATGATCTATAGTCATTTTGTGAGGCATTAGGCACTCATAAGTGGAATATATTTATGGAAGAGGAGTATGGTTCCTTGATGAGGAACAACACTTAGTATCTAATCCTACATCCTAAGGGAAGAAAATTTGTTTGATTTATGTGGATCTACCAAATAAAATTTATAGTAGATGGGTCCATAGATAAGTTTAAAACACATTTGGTAGAAAAGGGTTTTTATCAAGTACCTAACATTGAATATACCAAGATGTTCACCCTAGTTTCCAAAATCAATTCAATCTAACTCACTCTTTCCATTGTCACATCACATTGTTAGGATGTTCATCAGATGGATGTGAAGAGCGTCTTTCTTCATGATGATCTCAAAGAGGACATCTGCATGGAGAAACCACAAGGATTTGTGAAAGATTCCTCCTTAGTTTTCAAACATTGAAAATATATTTATGGCCTTAAACAAGCTCCTCGAGCTTTATATGCCAAGATGGACACTTTTCTTCTTCTGATTGGGTTTACTAGATGTCATTCTGATATGAATGTCTATATTTTATGGTAGGATGATTCACTATTGATTTTAGTTCTCTATGTGGATGAACTATTGATCACAAGGAGTTTTTCATCAACCATCACCATTTTAAAAACCAATTTGTATGATAGGTTCTCAATGACTGACTTGGGTTTCTTGCATCACTTCCTCAAGATTTAAATTTCTTAGTCTAATTCTAGGATCACTATTGCACAATCTAAGAATTCTCTCGATTTGCTTACACAATTTAACATGGCTTATTGTAACCTAGAACCAACTCCTTTTTTACTTGGTGTGAAGCTTGAGTCTAATTTTTTATTTCCTTTGGTTGATGTTACCTCATATTGATAACTTGTTGGTAGTCTCATCTACCTTATGTACACTAGACTTGATATTTCATATGCAGTGGGTATGGTCTCTAGATTCATGCAGGAACCACATGAGCTACACTGAAAAATAGCTAAGTAGATTCTCCACTACATTCAAGGTACTCATAGTTTTAAGATTCATTATAGATTAGGTTTCAACATCAACTTGATTAGTTATACAAATTCATATTGAGTTGGAGATATTCAGAATCATAAGTCTACTTCAAGCCACATTTTCTCCCTTGGTTCAAATTTGATTAGTTCATCAATTAAGAATCAAAATGTTGTCACTTTATCTTCTACTGAGGTAGAATACAAAGGAGATGTTAATGCTACCACTAAGGATATTTGGCTTTAGGGGATTCTCACTGAGTTTGGCATCCAGTTTTAAAGACCAGTAATCATATTTTATGATAACCAAAGCACAATCCAAATATACAAGAATTTGGTCCTCCATCAAAGGACCAAACATATTGAGATTCACATGCATTTAATTTAAGAGCTCATCTATAATTAAGTCATTAATCTCATCTACATCTATATAATAGAGTAAATTGTTGATATGTTCACCAAACACTTCATTGAGAACAAGTATCTTTATTTTGGAGCTCTTCTTGGGATTTAGGCAACTCTATCGTATTCCTCTTCCATGGGATCATCTATATATCTTGGGTATCTCATCAAGCCTTTATGTCAAGACCCAATTCTTCTACCCACCTAATATATGATTAAGGGGGGTTTTAGTGTAGGCTTTTTCCCACTATGTGATTTTACCTACATAGTCTATTAGCTTGTTTAGGTTAATAATAAGTCATTAGGGGAAATGTAATTTAAGTCATTTTATAATTTTGAATTGAGTTAATTACCCTTTTGGGTGACCTAATTCCTAGTTATATAATGTACCTTTTTATGAGTTGTTATATTTCACTACTCCATATAGATTCAATCTCGTACATTCGTACTTATTAATATATCCTTGATTGTGGCCCACTTTGATAGGGAGAAGATAGAGTGTTTAAGCATCTTGATCATGATTTACTGGTAAAACAAAGCCTTTTTTCTTTACTCTTATGCATGATTGGTTGGTTTATGTGATCCTTGACACTGTTATCATATCACCACCCTATTTGCTTTTGTATTGAGTGGACTACTCCTCAGGTCTGACCCACCAAGACATAGTTTTATCTTAGCACAACTCATCTCAAACATGAAATAATTGTTGGGCATATCATTTGAATTTGTAATTTTGTTCCCAAACCCATTGGGGATATTGGTTGGATTGAATGGCAGTCTAATAGCATTTCTTGTAGCACCACTTTCCTTCAAATATATGGAAAACAAGTTATCTTTTGAGAATGCCTTCATCATGCCACAAATAATGAATTCCTTTTGGTTTCAAAGGAACTTGAGGCCTCACCTTTTAATACTCATCTTCAAACTTAAATATCCCCTTGGAGTCATAAAATCCAAATTGAAGGGGCATATAAAGCTAGAGGAACATAACTTTGAGCCTGTATGTATTAGCTAAATTTGGAGATAAAGTAACTAAATATTTTTTCTCTCTCCTTCAATTAAGATGATTTGTTGATAGAATCAAATCCATTAAGAATGATTCAATGAGAATTACCAAATTACTTGAAATTTTACAAACTTTTGTACAACATTTTCATGTTGTGTTTTCAGATCAATCCATCACTCTGGAATGAGATGTTGATCTCTTTCAATGCCTTGTTGTCCCTTAAAAGCTTTCTAAATAATAGAGGTTTGCTTGTGATAGACCCCTCAACTTGAATGATCATAAGTAAATTATTATGAAAATGGCCTCTAACAAATCCCTTATTGTTTATGGTTTTCCTTGTGAGTTTTATCAACCCTATGGGATATTGTGGGTCCTGATCTTCACAAAGTTTATTCTGAAGCTATTTTGACCAATTCATTGGGCCCTCTCATCAATCAAGGTAATATTAAGTTTATTCTGAAGTTTGGTGATCCTGAAGTCATTTTTAACTGGTGGCCTATCACCCTTCTCAATGTTTCTTATAAAATAATTGTTAAAGCTCTAACCCTTAGAATTAAGCATATTATTCCTTTAATTGTTAAAAGTGAGCAAACATGGTACATAGGTAAATTATGACAAATGTCATTTTTATTTGGAAAGGTATTGAATGGGCTAGGGTTTCCAATCCAAAGGCCTTATTTGTCAAGATTGATTTTGAGAAAGCTTATAATCACATAGAATGGCCTTTTATTATATCAATGCTTTAGGCACTTGGTTTTAGCCCCCAATTTGTGTAGGTTTTCAACATGATTTTCCAATATGTTGGTGCTTACATTAATATCAATGGTGTCTAATATATTCATTTTGAACTTCATAGATCTATTAGACAAGGTTTCCCTTTAGTTCCTTCTCTTTATGTCTTGGTTGTTGATGGATTTAGCTATCTTTTGGCTAATTATGCTTCCAGAGGTTCGGTAAAGGGTATTTCTCTCCCTAATTTATACCATCAACTAATTAATGGGAACTTCATAGATCAATCATTTTTTACCCTCCAAGAGGAAGAGTATTATGTTAAAACTGCTATGTAATGCCTTGACATATTATGTCTCACTTCTGGGTCTTCCATCCAATAGAAGAAAACTCAGTGTTATCACCAAATTATATTTTTTCAAACCTCCCTGGCTAGAGGTATTTAAAAGGTAGTGGAATATCCTTGGAGTTCAATTCAAATTTTTAGGCATTCCCTTTGATTTTAGAGCTTCACCCATTGATTTATGGTCTTATGTGGTTCAAAGAGTTGAGAAAAAAAATATCCTTTTAGATCATCAAACCCTTATCATTAGTAGAAAAAATTTAGATATGCTCTAAGGTTCTAGTTGTTACTCATGTTTACGACTCTTGTTGGGCCCCTTTCGATGTCATTTATGCCAAGTTGGAAAAAAAATTATGGGATTTCGTATGAGCCAATTTTAAAGGTAACAAAGGATTCCACAAAGTTTCTTGGAACATTTATTATCGACCTAAAGAGGTAGGAGGATTAGGACTCATTTTTATTAAACTCCAAGGTCTAGTTCTCAGTGTCAAATGGATTATCAGAGGTTTGGAAGGTGATGAAGCCTAAAAAAAAAATTTTGAGGCATTGCATTTCTCAAGGTTATCCTCTTGGTAGAAAGGCTTGGCAAGGTATTAGTCTGTAAAGCCTTCTCATTGCCCTTATTTCTATTAATATTGGAGGTAATTTTGTTATGCATAACATCTAGAAGGCTTGGTAACAACTTAAACCTCACCACATTTGGGTGGGAAGGGGTTTTCAAAATGGTATCCCTATAAATTCTCACTCCCTCTAGTAGTCCCTAACACTTAATATTCACAATGTTCCCTTTGCCATGATCCCTTGGATTAGGAGCTTGAGATTGTTCAAAAAGGATATTAAAACCATTAGGGACTTATTTTATAAGGCTAGTCATGATTGGCTCCCTTGGAATCTCATGAAGATTAAGTTTAATCTTAATAATGAAGATAAAAATTCAATTTTTGAGATACATAATTCTATCCTAGAGGAATACTTACATAATATTGGTGTTACCTCCCTTATGCCCTAGTGGAAGGATTAACATTGGCCCAAAGCTACACCATTTTATCATTACTCTCCTTAGCTGGGGTATAATCTATTAGATCGTAAATATATTATCACCAAAAATGTTAGCATAATTATGTATTTACCTTGGGTTATTGACTAAGGTAATTAGTCTTTGGTTTGTTACCTTAACCACTTGAGTTAAGAGGTTAGTTTGTTTAACAGGATTAGTTATTTCATGCTACCTAACGTTGATTGTTTTACCCACCTTTTTCACATGTTTCTTGGATGGCTCATGTCTTTTCTTATTTAATAGGCCTTCTTATATTATTTAGAGAATGAAATGTATGTTGTGAATACAATCTGGTTCTTTCTCACTCTCTATGTTTTATCTAACATGGTAATCTAATCTTATGGTTTAGGAAGTTTGGGAAAAAGCTGGTGAAGCAAAAGAGGACGATCTTGTTAGGGAGGAGTTTAAAGCACCTGATGGAGAGCCATGAGAGGAAAAAAATTATTTTTTTCTATAACTGACCATTTAACTTATAGGAAAATCCTAAAAATTCATTTGAGCACTATTTTTTATGATTCTTGTTTCTATAAAAAAAATTGGCTCGAAATTCATCTACTAGAGCAGATGAAATTAAATTCTGTTGAGTATTTTGTCTAAAAATTGTATTTGAAGTTTTTTAGTTGGTCATTTTTATACGGTTTGGGTAAGAGACCATATTTTCATTCAGGTGCTATTTTTGGTGTGTGAGGGCTCTAAAAAAATTTATTTTTTGAGAAGAGATGATAGGAACTGATAGAATTTAATTTGGCTGAGTATTTCTCCCAAAATCTATATCTGAAGTTTTGCAAGTAGGCCAATTTTCTAATTGGTTGATTATTTTTATGAAATTTTTAATCTTAAGTTTTATTATTTTAATTAATTTTAATTTTTTTAATTGAAATAATTCAAAATTTAGCTTATAAGGGTTATTGGGGACCTATTGGTGACTAATTATCTTGAAAAGTTTTGGAAGGTCAAAATTTCACCATTTTCTAGATTTTTAGTCTAGATGTTGGTGGAAAAGGAATTTTTCAAATTAGAGTTGTAGATCTCTAGATAAAATTATTTTTGTCTATTTTTTGGTCTTTTTAAAGACAAAAATTTTAAAATTTCCCAAACAGTGTGGAGTTTTTTATTGAAAACTAGAGGTATTGACCAATTTGTGATTTGAATTAGTGGGTAGAAGGAATTCTATGTAAACTCATTATATTTTTTTTAGTATTTTCATTTTTTGAAAAAACTAGGTCAAAATGGCTAGTTTACAACACCTCTTATTGCTAGATTCATAAAAATTGATAGGCAAAAAATTTAGTTTGTGGAGTCCCAAGATTTTGATGATATGTGAATATCATAATCTTGATCAAATAGTGCTCGATAAAGAGCAAAGGCCTACCATAGAAATTGATGACTATGATAAACATCATTATGAATCTATTATGTTTTTAAAACTATCAGTAGCAGGAAAATCTAATTTTAGAGGTCAAAAATGTGGCCATTGCATCAATTTTGTAGATTAGTCTTACTTCTCAATACTAGGCTTTTGAAACTGGTAGGGTATTGTATTTAAAGAATTTGTTATTTTCTAATAAGATGCAGGAAGGTGGCTCCATTTTTGAGTTTTTATTATAGATCAAAGATATCGGTGATTAGTTGAAGGCTCTGCAAAAGCTTGTTGATGAGTAAGATTTGATTGCTCTAGTTATGCAAAATCTTCCACCTTCATTTGAGTCATTTATGGAGTCCTTGCACATGATTTTTGAGACATAGACTTTTGACTTTGAAAAGTTGTCCACATTGTTATTCTAGAAGGAGAGATGGTAGGAGCAAACAATATTGTCTACATCTACTTCTATAGAGAGTGCATTCTTCATCAAGGGAAAGGGTAAGTAGTTTGGTAAAACTACTAGTTCTCCAATAGAAACTTCACAAGTAAGTGGTTCTAATAAGATATCTAAGTGGAAATGTTTTTACTATAAGCAACCTGGTCATCTTAAGAAAGATTACAAGAAAAGACAATAGGATATGGCTAACCCTAGAAGAAATCTCATCATGCAAGGAAAAATCTCCTAATTTTGCTTTCATGGATTCTAGTGTTAATTCTACGGTGGATCAGGCTTGGTACTTGATTTAGGGGCATCTCACCATTATACATGCCATAAGGACTGGTATGTGGATTTTGTTGAAAATGATAGTAGTAATGAATCTATATCTTTGAGAGATGGTAGAACCCATTTTGTGAAGAGATATGGTAATGTTAAAATTAGTTTTATTGGTGAAATTCAATATATATTTAAGAATGTTAGGCATGTGCCTAATATAAACAAAAATCTACTTTCAATTAGTGAGATCACTTGAAAATCTTATTTTGTTGTAAAATTTCAAAGACAACAATGTTTAGTCACTATCAGAGATAACAAGATTATTATTTTTGGGATTAGTGAGAAAGGCTTGTATAATGTTATAGAGCCATGGAGAGCAAATGAAAGTGCACTTGCAATGGTTGATAGCACAATTTCACTATGGCATGAAAGGTATGGGCATTTGAATTTCTAGTATTTGACTACATTGAGCAAGACTAAGATGGTTAAGGGGATTCTTTCTATTTAGGATATTCATCATGTGTGTACTGGATGCCAATTAGGGAAATAAGTTACACATTCATTTGATGTTGGTAAAGCTTCAAGAGCTAAGGGAGTATTAGATCTAGTACATGTAGACTTGCATGGTCCAATGCAGACACATACCCCTTTTGGAGCTAGTTATTTTCTATTTTCTATTGTTGGTCGATGATTTCTCTAGGAAAAAGTGGGTATACTTTCTAGTGAACAAATTTGATTATTTTTATAACTTCCTTAATTGGAAAGTTATAGTTAAAAAACAAGCAAGATGATCCATGAAATCTCTTAGAATAGATAATGGGGGTGAGTTCATCTCAAAATAGTTCAAGGAGTTTTGTGCCACTGAAGGCATACACAGACAATACACTACCCCTTATACTCTAAAAGAAAACAAAGGTTTGGAAAGGTGAAAAGGGATGGTGATGGACATGGCTCATTATATGATCTAAATTATAAATGTCCCATATAGATATTGGGTGGAAGAAATGAATACAGTAATGTACATCCTCAATAGAATCCCTACAAAAGCATTGGATAATATGACTCTAGAGGAGGCTTGATCAAGTCAAACTCTAGATGTAAGTGGTTTTTGATTTTTTTTGTTGTATAGATTTTGTAGTTATTCCTAGTCAAAAGAGAAGTAACATGGATGAAAAAATCAAAGCATACACATTTGTTGGGTACAGTGAGAAGTCAAAGGCCTACAAATTACTTGATGTTTCTACTAACAAAGTTATAGTAAATAGAGATGTCATAATAAATGAATAGATGCCATACTTCACAGCAACTAGTACAGTTTCAAATATTGAGTCATTGTTTTCTACTAATGATTCTATTATAAGTTGTGGTATGAAAGTTGAGCAAGATTCTAGTTCATCAATGAAATCACATTCTAGGAGGGAGTTGATGCAGTCATTATGAGGTTTCAGTAGAACAACCAAATAAGCCAAATTGGTATTCTACCATAATAAAATCACTAAAGGAAGGAGACTTACCACAAGGTGTGGAAGGAAGAAGATTAAGATCAAGAAAGCAATTTTGGAATAGAGGTGAGCATGACAATTTTGCTCTAAAAATTATTGTTTCACATGTATTTGAGCCTAATTATTTTTTAGAGGCCAAAGGTAAGCCTTAGTGGGAATCAACCATGTAATTATAATATGATTCCTTGATGAAAAATAAAACTTGAGAGCCCATGGAGCTACTACCAAGAAATAAATCCATTGGTTGTAGATGGATTTACAAGGTAAAATGCAAAGCAGATGGTTCCTTGGACAAATACAAAGCCAAAATTATTGAAAAAGGTTATGCACAAGAAGAAGGGGTTGATTATGAAGAGACTTTTACTCCTACTACAAACATGGTAACTTTTTATTTGATTGTTACTATTGCAGCTCAGTTTAGATGGTAGGTGCACCAAATGGATGTCAAGAGTGCTTTCTTGAATGGAGATCTGGAGGAGGAAGTCTACATGGTTCAGTCATAGGATTTTTAGGTTCATGGTAAGGAACATCTTGTTTTCTAGTTGATCAAGTCCTTGTATGGGCTTAAACAGGCTCCTCAATGCTGGTATATGAAAATAGATTCATATCTTAGGGAGTTTGGTTTTAAAAGGTGTAATTTTAAACCAACTCTCTATGTAAAGGTGTTTGGTGATGATATCTTAATTCTCATTATATATGTTGATGATATATCGATCATTGGAAGTAGTGTTAGTCTCATTAAGTAAATGAAGGCTGATATTTATTATACTTTTGACATGACAAACTTAAGACTACTGAAATATTGTTTAGGTGTTGAGTTTTGGCAAGGTGATTGTGTTATATTTATGTCATATAATAAGTATGACAAATAATTTCTAGAAATATTTAGAATGATGGATTGTAATCCAACTCACACACCTATATAAGTTGGAGCTAAAATTTCAACTGACGTTGCTTCACCTCCAATCAATGAAATAGTGTATCAGCAGCTAGTGGGTAGTCTCATTTACCTCACTACCACTAGACCAGATATTTGTTTTGCAGTGAGTTTTCTATCTCACTTCATATCTAAACCATAGGAAGTACATTAGTTAGATACAAAATGGGTATTAAGATATGTCAAAGGTACTCTTGACTTTAGCATACTATATGAGAAGTTTGTAGATTTTAAACTTTTAGGATATTTTGACTTTGATTGGGTAGGATTAAAAGATTCAAGGAAATATACAACAGGCTATTCACTCTTGGTTCAGGAGTTTTCTCATGGTAGATCAAACTACAAACTATAGTGGCATTATCTTCAATAAAAGTAGAGTATAAAGTTGTGGTTAGTGTAGGTTTTGAAACTATGCGAATAAAGAAAATCTTGGAGGATCTTTAGTTTGAGTCATCAAAGCTTACTCTATTTTTTTGTGACAACCAGAGTGTTCTAAATATGGTAAAGAATCCAATATTCCATTTCAATACCAAACACATTGAGGTGCACCATCATTACATTTGATAGTTGGTTACAAATGAAGACATCAGTCTCTTTTGCTGCCCCACTGTAGAGCAACCAGTTGATATAATGACCAAAACACTTGGTGCAGACAAGTTTATAAAATTTAGAGATAAACTTGGTCTTGTTTCTAGTTTTATCATTAAGGAGGGTGTTTGCATAATTATGTATTTACCTTGGGTTATTAATTAAGGTAATCAGTCTTTGGTTAGTTGCCTTAACCACTTAGGTTAAGAGGTTAGTTTATTTAACGGGCTTCACTATTTTATGCTAGCCAATGTCAATTGTTTTACCCACCCTTTTTGCATGTTTCTTCAGTGGCTCGTTTCTTTGCCCATTTAATATGCCTTCCTGTATTATTCAGAGAATTAAATGTATGCTATGAATAAAATCTAGTTCTTTCTCACTCTATGTTTTATCTAATATAACTCTCAATCATTAATGGAATCTTAGATCCCTTCATGTTATATGGTCTATAAGGTTTTCTATTAATTGGGATACACTTATCAATCCTTAAAAATCCCATTTCATTTAGTGTATTCTCTACTAGGGTTTGTTTGTAGGTGACTGTCTTAAGCACACAAGGGTTTTAAATCCCATTTTCCTTGTGTCACTAGCCAAAAATCTTTAAACATATTTTCTAGTTTTGCACTCATGCTCAGTCTACTTGGAGATGGATTCATACCCTTTTTTATCCCTTTAGACTTGAATTATTCACTTAGAAAATGGCTCTCTTGTGGGACTCCACATTAATTCCTAAAAGATACAATATATTTTGGCATATTTTTTGTGCTGACATTATTTTTCAAAATTGGAAAACTATAAATAATGTTTATTTTAATCATGAAAAAATGAAAAGGAGGTTTCCTAGAACTAACAAAGTTGTTATGATTTCTAATGTTACCCTCCAGATCTAGGTCCAAAAAGATAAAGTTTGTCTTGAGGTTCATTATTTTTAGCTACTTGTGAATCATTGGGGGATTGTTCCTTGTGTTATCAGTTAAGAGCCTTCAGATTCTCCATGCTATTATTATGCTCCTTATGGACATGGTCATGGGTTTTGACATCAATAGTCTCGAAGCTGAAGGAGATTTTTTTAAAGATTTTATGACAAGAATTCAATGTGAAAAATAAAATACAAATAAAAAAATTAGATTATGGGGGAAGATGATAAGCATATGCATTCATTCCTTTGGTTATAAGTTACAAGGTTCAAACATGTTATAGTTACAAGTTTTTAAAATAGTTACAAGTTCAATTAGCACTCAATATCAATTCATTACATTATAAAGGGCATGATATTCATTTATGTTCAAGTTACTAAAATGCAAATTTCAAGTTTCTCAAGTTCAAGAATTTCAAAGTTGTAAATTTTCAAATATAATCTAAATCCATCTACAGTAGTGTGATTCATATTCATGTTGCAAGTGGGTCAAGTTAAATTCTAGTGACAATCAACATCTATGGTTTCATGTTTTATACATATCAATTTGCATTTGGCGGTTCCACCCCTTCAATTATTTTATAAAGTGCTCTATTTATTCAAAAAAGAGTCAGAGCATACAACTTTTCAATTCAATAACTTTCACTAGTTTCCAAATTGAGTCTTGATCACTCTCAATTAACCAAAGTTTTAGCATTTCTCCAAATGCCTCAACAATGGGACATGCACACTTCTCCAATTTCAAGTTAGTAAGTAATTAGATTACATACTCTTTTAGGTGTATACTTTCATTGCTCCATTCTCAAAACTTAAGTTTCAAGTTTCATATTTTTTATTTTAAAATATGGACAATAACTACTTTTAGTGGAATTATTATAGGTTTTACATCAAGGCATCTTGAATGATCAAGCTTCACATCAAAAATAGAAAGTGTTCATACACACTTAGGTTCACATCTACTTTACTCTAGTAATTTCACTTCATTTCATCACTAAAACAAAGTACGGGTGACCGTAGACATAAATTTAATCATTAAATGGTTCACCATGTTTAATCTTGACATCCTTCCCTTGCTTAGCGTATTCACCATTCCGTTAACTTAAAATATATATAAGATCACTCACTACTCAAAAAACTTTCTTATAACCATCTAGAACATCATTCAGACATATCTATTTTGCTTACAAACACTTGCCAAACTAATTGCAATAGTCTTTGTCTTTCTAGGATAGGACTGCACTAGCTAAATGAGGATGTAGTGTAGACTTATCCATTAGTGTGGCCTCATTCCCTGCACCTCAACATTAAATTTTTAAATTTGATACATTTAATTTTACCCCTCTCACACTTTTAGCAAGGTCAGTTAACTAAAATATTCAAAATATTTATCTACATAAACATATCAAGGTCATTCAAAATACATCTCACAATCACTTGAAAAATACTACTACACACTGAGCAAAAGAGCTCTATTCTTTCCAATTTCAATTTTTTTTCTAATAATCATAGGTCAAGTCTAAAGTTGATTTGTTTTAGGTTAAGGGCACTCATTATCAAACATTTACAAAAATCTACCTACATCCATTTAGCACTAAATCATGGATCACACACTCACCGTAGGAGGGAGAACTACATTATCCTAAGGCTCATTTGGGATATGTAGGTAATACTTAGATTACATAGGGATTTTTGGGGATAGCTCGGCTATTTTCCTAACCCTATTCCTTCTTTTTTGCATTTGATATCTATTGTGTTTATTGTGTAGGAGCTAGAGTTTTTTGGTCTGTATCTCCCTGCACATCAAATCAATAAAAACTAAAAAATTTAAACCCTTACAGACATGTGCATACACCATATTAAAAAATTAATTGTACAATCAACCAAGACATAACCCTAGTCAACATACAAGGCTACATTATGGCCTTATCATCCTAGCACACCCTTATCTGAGAATAGTTTGAATTCTTGTTTCCAGTTATGATATAGTGCATAGGTCTTATCAGATATTTTTCACTCACAATCAACATACATTATATAAATATGTATTTCATATATAGATTATATTTAATGATTATGAATTTACTATTTACAATTCATTTCTAAATTATATAAAATATGTATTTCATATCTAGATCTGTATAATATCTATATTTTAGTTTTAATAGTTTAGATACATTTATTTGATTCATTTCAATTTAAAATAGATTAAATAGTGGTAAACCTGACCATTACAATTATTAATGTGTTCAATACTTGGTTAGAAAAGCTAATTCTAGGAAAATATTTATCCTATTTAAATATAGCTAAACAATGAACCCATTGGTTAGTTCCATGAGTGGATATACATGTTCATAAACACAATTTTTTTAAGGAAAACACTTTATTAACTAGGGTAGTGTCATCAATGACAACCTGCACAAGTAAATGACAATTCTAGAGGTCATAAAAAGCTTCTACATAACTTCATATTTGGTATATTAATTGCAGTCTTAAGGGTATGGTATGGCCTCACTAGAGATGGACAATACATTCTAAGAAGATTTATTTATGAATTCCTTCCCCATTTCACTCTTGATAAGAGAAATAAACATTTTAGGAGATTCAATGATGCATTTTCCATGTTATTAATTAGATCTATAGATAACAACACAATAATGTGAATTTCACATGAAGCTATTGATTTATTCAAGCCATGTGGGAGTTGCTTCATATAATTGCCTACATTCACTTACATTAGGGTAAGTTTATTTGAGAGGATCTCATATGAGCTTCCCAAATATGATAGTGATAAAATGATTCTTATTAAACTTTGCATGCAACTTGGAGATATTCACAAGAAGTGTAAGGGAAAATATACCACTGGGATTCATTTCCCTATTTCATTGGATTATAATACATGTAAATTTGCACTTGAACTGAAAAATAGTGAAACCAAAATGACTCATTTTATTATGTAATTCCATACAAAAAGATTCACCTTTCACAGTGGAGGTTTTTTAAAGAATCATCTCAAACTCAGTTATATTTGTCATCATGAGCCAACAATTAAAGACTATTGTTCATAATGAACAAATTATATTAAAGATATAAGGAGAGATCACTAAGAATGACCAAGGAAAAATTGAAGGATTTCAAGTTGGAATGGGTTATAAATGGGATAGTTGATGATGGAAATGACATGGAGGATCCCATGTACACCAATAAATTCTAATATGTGCATTTATTTGAACCACATTAGGATTCTAATAAAGAGATGGATTTGAATGCACACACCTATATGGTTTTATATAAACCAAATATATGGTTGGCAAGAAATTAGTTGAGTTCATAGGTGTGGGAAGATATAGGAGTATAAAATCTTCCAATGGTCAAAATCATACCTCATAAAAATTTTCAAGGGTCAAAATCAAACCTCTTCATCCTCTATGAAGAAACCTAGCTCTAGTGCACACCTCCAACTTCCACATTCAAGTGCAATAGGTAGTGGAGGTGAAGAAGAAGTCCCTAAGAAAGATAAGTTATTTAATAAGACTTGTGGTGGAGATTCATCTCTTGTTGTCACTAAAAATGGAACTTCCAAAAACTTCCCAATTTTTACACCATTGCATAGTTTAAGTACAAATGACAAATTTTCATCACAAACACTTAGTGTAATTTTGATTTTTTTAGTGCCCATCAGGCCAATCATATATTTTCAACACTAACAAAAGTTCTTTGAGTTTCATCGGTGTCTTATTTACCCAATCTATCCAACTTAGCTATAAGTTATTTGAGTTTCTAATTCATCTAACTTACCTAACTGAGTCTAAGTTACAGTTATTTGAGTGCTTAAATTGTCTAAAGTGCTAGATATATCTAAAGTTCATTAAAAAGAATGTAAAATTTGTCAAAATCAAAATTAAATAAAATTAATTAGAGGTTTTGAGTGAACGAGGAACTTTTAAAAAGTGTTAGTAGTTTTGTTGGTGCTCGATACCCCTAATTAGTCTAATGTATCTAATTTTTAAATAAAATTTTCAAATTTATTTTTATAAAATAGTTATTTTGTCCCTATAAAAGATCAAATCACACTGGAGGCACTTTCTTAGCCCTATAAAATCAATCCAATGGTTCTCATTTGATCCAAACCTTTGATCAACTTTTACAAAGCACGAAACATCATCTTCCTTAAAATTTTATCTTATTTTATTGTTGGTACTCAAATCCAAATTCCCTCTTCTCTCTAGCATTGATTTCTCTGCCTTTCTCTATGTTCATTCTAGTTTTTTTCATTTGCCTTTTTTTTGTTCCTTGCCAAATTTTTGAGGTGTTGAGAGTCATAAAAAAAATTAATCTACTCCCACAAAAAATAGAAGAAATTTTAAGGGGAATTTAAGACATTTTTTATACCCACTATAGTACATCCCATTTGCCCTCATAAACATTTTTTGTTTCCCAACCTTCCCTTAAATAATTTGACACTACTTTCCAAAGGTCCCTTCCACATAACTGCATCCTAAAAAATGGAATTTAAATATATGGGCTATGAGTCTATTTCCACTCTTGACACAAACATCTCAGAGATCACAAATATTTGCATGGATCATATAAATTTCCAATACTTTTGGGAAAGAATGGAGGATGGGAAAATAAAAACATTGGGGCAAAGTCCTTTTGATAGTGAACTTGCACATGTTGAAGCTTTTCTTACTTTTTACCAATGTGTAGACTTAGTTTTTTCATGTAAAAAATATTATGACCCCAATAAAAGATAAATTAGGTATATAGATGATGTTTTGATTGCCAAACTTGATAGCACTTTAATTAGCATGACTTTTAGGATTGTAGCTCATGATGAAATAGTATAAATTAGAAATAACATTGGCTAAGAATTTTGGGTTCAAAATAAATAAAAATGCTTGAACATTATAATCCAATATTGATTAAGCAAAAATAAGAGGGACTTTCTAAGCTAACCAAAACCTTATACAAGTCCAATATTTAGGAAGAGTTATTAGTGTTAGAGTGTTTGCCAGAATCACCAGATCATGCAAGTGCACAAGTTCGTGATAGATTCAAGTCAAACACATAACACATAATAGCTAAAATCATATGAAATCATATATAGGATAATATTGCACAAGATATGAGTTTTCCATTTACCTTAGCATTGTATTGAAATGAGCTATATTGTTATGTTGGTTGAGTGGACTGGTGACTCATTAGACAACCTAAGTGGTAGTCTCATCCTCCATGAGTGGAGAGGGTACTAAGGGAACACTAGTGGGTTGGAAGCCTTAGTGGTGAAAACACTAAGGAGAACAAGTGGAATGGAGACCCCATCCACCCACTAAGTGACCCCATGCACTCACATGTGCATAATGATGTCATAATGAAACCATTATGATGTAATAAATAAGCCTAATTAGCCTTGTTATACTCAAAATCCACCTAATCTAGGTAAAATTACAAAGAGGATTAAAAACCCATGCAAGGGTAAAACCTCTACACTAAAAATTAGACATGATAACAACATTAAATAGAATCATGGGTCATGTTGATACACACATGTTTCAAAATTGGATGTGCATATATATATTTATATAATTTTTGTTGGAGAATGATTCATTAATTGGGAATAAATCATTATTAACAATCTCCATGATTATCTCACCACACTGGAATCAACGCAAAAATTCTACATGACATCATACTTCATTTATTATATTGCAGACCTAAGGCTATGGCTAGGTTTGAATGAAGTTTGGAAATATATTCCAAGAAAACTAGTACATGATAGATTCCCTCAACTCACTCATGAAAATGGGAAGAAACATTTGAAGAGGGTGAATGATGCATTCATTTTGTTAATAATGAGGATTATTGAGGCAACATTACAACCTGAATATCAAATAAGGTTTCCAATTTGATCAAAAAGTATAAAATCATTTCATTTAGCTTTCAAATTTCACATACCTCAAGGTTTGAGGATTTCAAGGAATCCCATATAGGTTACCCTGATATGCAAATGATAAGATGATTCTTATCAAACTCATTATACAATTAAGTGAGGTTCATAAAAAATGTAATTAAAGACATATAGAGGGGGTCTCATTTCATATTGGATTGAGTTATTATATTTTAAAAGCATCTCGTGATGCATCTAATATTGATAATTCAATGGCATAATTCTCAATGTAACCTCACACCAAAAGACTTGCTTTTGATAGCAAGAACTTTGTAAGAGATAATCTCATATTAAGTGTTATTTATGCACATATACCAAAAATTGAAGACTAATGGGAGATTGTGAAGATGATTTTGAGGTAAGAAAAAGAGATTATTCAAAAATGAATTTACATCAAATGAAAGCCTTTAGGATTGAATAGGATTGAATAGCTTTCAAATATATTGGTATGTCTACTTCTATTTATTCATATTAATTTATCTATAAAATGTAATGCATTTAAGTTATATTTCATTTTTGTATAAAAAATAATAAATTTGAAATAGAAAATTGCCTCTAAAAAGAGGTAGTTATTTAGACTCTTATTATAAATAAGATTAGCCATATTATAACAACTACTTTTGACAAGTAAATAATGTTTTGAGAGAAAATAAGAAGTGTATTTTTATTGGGGATTAATACAAGAATATTTACATGACTTTGTACATTTTATGTTCTTGTTCAATAATCATTATTACTTATGTTTAATAATTCATTTAATCCATGTTCTTTCTTTATATAAAACATGTTTACACTTGAAATTTCATTGTTCTAGATGTTTTCCAACTTGTTGCAATAATTGAAATATATGTTTATTAAATTATTGCATGTCTTCTTTCTTCCTTATTTTCCTTTCTTTCTAGCATTCCTACTCAATCTTATTCTATATACGTTCTTTTCTATTTGTAAACAAACCCCCCAATTTACACAATTTTGAATGTATATATTCATAGATATTCCATTTTTGCACCTTTCAAGTTTCAATAAAGGAAACCTCCCCTACTAATAGAGGAGGTACCTCTTGTCCCTTACATTTTTGACCAAAAACCCACATTTTTTACCCTATACAAAATATTCTACCAACATATCTGAGACTCATATTTCCTATCAAAAGAGTTTCTTCCCCTTCAACTCAGATAGGTAAGGTTCCTTTATCATGAGCCCTTGATTTCTTTTTGTTAATTATTAACACTAATCCTTAGTTTTTAGCACTAGATCGAGGCTTGGTCCAAATACCCCTCATTTCCACTCTTATCATCATAACTTCTCCATATCTAACTCTTCACATTCAATCTCTGCCTCATGTTTCATCTCCACTCTATGTGTCTCCTCCACCTACTTCTCCACATCCTGTGCAACCCACTCCTCATGTGGACTCTCATATTATTCCTAATACCTAGTTGGTGAACTCTTTAAGAGAAAAATAATTCACAAGGATTCATCAACTTATACATAAATTTTTGGATTATTAGTCTGTGACATATTATTTGGGGTCTATGTGCAAATATATAATGAGTTGTGATAACAACTCATCACTATAAAGTAAGGATTATGTAGTTATGTGTGATTAAGCATGATCCTTATTTATAGGATACCATTTACCTATATGTAACTCTCCATGGATTGAATGTAATTAATAAAAAAAATCACGTGTTATCTCTAATAAAACATAATATAAGGTATCAAATCAAGTATTCAATGAAACACTATGGGCAAAATGGTGTTTTGATCCATGAAGGGGCTGAGCCACTAGATCTTCTAGTTATTCTTGTTAATGAGAGACATTAATTTATTGTGAGAGTGTGTATAGATAGTTTATTAAAGTTTTGGTTAGTGTTTAAGGTAGATTTGACTAGTTAAGTTTCATGTTTATTAAGGTATTTTCCTACTACACTATGAACATTGGTGTCACATTGTGTGCATATCATTAACTATCTCACATTCATTAAAGAATATGATGCATCTATAGTGATCAATATTTTCAATCAATGTTCAGTTGTCTTAGTGTGTATGTACAACTTTATTAGGTTATTTGATAGACTCATTCATGCATCTTTAACTCTGATCAACTTCATGGACCTTGTACTTTGCAGATTACTATCAGGTCATGCTTTGAATCTTCTCTACATAGTAATTTCTAAAAGATTTGTGCTTGTTGATTCGCATACACTCACCCCATGTTCATTATCAGCATCAATTCATTCATCCACCTACTCTAGCAGAGTTGATTTGACTATGTTTTTGACATCATCAATTCTTCATCCTACCAGCTAAATGAATAACCACACTTTTTACAATCCATATTCCAAATTGTGTTTCAAATTGACTAAGACTTATTTATCAATTCCATTCATCATTTCCAACTGAGTGTTGGATTTTTTTACTAGTTCATAAAACCCAACTTGTACCTATCATTGTTCACACTCACTTATTTTAATGTATTATGTGCATTGGATTAAGCAACCTGATCATCCATATCAATCTCCTCATGCCATATCTATTATTATGTACAATGTACATGTTATTTATTAATGTTTAGTTATTTTATGTTTTAAATTTTTTATTAGCATGACAAAGTAATTATGTATTATATTTTATTAACTTTATCATATTTTCATTTTTAAGATAAGTTTTGTTGTGGCCAACACACCCCCATTTTTTGTATAAATGGTGACCCCTCTTTAAAATAGTATGATTCATATTTATCAGACCTATTATCTCATTTTGATTAGCTTTGTTTGAAGTGAGTCTTTGAAATCCTATTTCACCCTAGTTTTCCCAAGCGTGTGGTGTATTTTTAATAGCCTATTAACCTGAATCAAGAACCTCAAGGGTATTTGAAGGGGAATAATACCAAGTCTCAATGATACTTCATGTTTAAGATAGACTTTATTAATTTGGAGATTTAATGCACTAACCGTTTTGAACTATTTTTCTCACTTAAATTTCCTAGAGTCTCAGATCCCTAGAGTCTGACCTGGCACCTTAAAAGGATTAGCTAGTGGCCAGGTGAGAATTTGATTAAGTTGCACTTATATTCTTTTCACTCAATCATTTTTGTAGCTTTTCATAGATGGAAATGAGGGAATCATAGGATACCATGTGAGGGGTTGTCATCTAAGTTAGAGGGTAACAGAATAGGACCAATCAACACCCCCATTATTGGGTGCATCAGTCTACTATTCTTGATAAACATGTTAGAGATTAGGATAGATTGACATAGTGAGCACATGCCACATGAAAAATAGTCCAAAGTTGTTAAGAATCTAGCCTATCAAGTCAGTCCAAAGTTTGAGAGCTACTCTCCCAACCCTGATAGAGATGTTAGAGTATGGGAGAGCCTAACCTAATGAGAAAATGACATGTTGATTGAATATTAGAGTTGTTAGTCTCCTCAGTCTGATAGATATGTTAGAGTTGAGGAAAACTTGATGTATCGAAACCACCATGTGGTAGATCTGCACATAGTGTCAGGTGGGGCCCTAAAGGCCCTTGGACAGTTAGAATAAAGTATAGGTAGAATCTTCAAAGTTAATCAGAGGATGTCATACATCCCTAGATACCATCTTACCCATCCTAATTTTATAAGAGCAAATTGTTAGGTCATGCCTAGGTGTTGACCATTACTATTGAAGCTAATAAACATAGGACATATGGCATAAAGTAGGATCTACCTAGGAAGATTTATAGATGATATAACTGCATGCCTACCCCACTCTTAATGTTAATAAAGTGGGAAAGTGGACCTTGATTAAACAGTTTAAAATGTCACATCACCATTGTTGGATCTTCTAGGTGGCACATGATCATGAGATCCAAATTTAACTCTAGATTGGGAAATAAAGGTGAAGATTTAGCCATTGAATCAAACTTAAATCTGTAACAAGTGAGCTACCAAATAACATTAATGCAGGAGGGTGAATGTGATTTTATAAGTATACCATGGAAACCCATTAATGGTTATCACTCCTATAATTCCACAAATCTATTTCTTTCCTTTTGCTCCTAACAAGTACCCTCTGTGTCTTTACTCTTGAAATAAAACTATTCCATAGATTTCCTTCTTGCTTCAATGGTAGCCTCTTCCTTAAATCCCAAGGTCAAGCAAGAATATTGAGACACTCTCTTCCTAGAGGGCTTGACTTAGTTTAAGCACTATAATAAAATATTTAATACTATATATTGGGTGCCCAATGAATCTAATAGTGATAATGAGGAGGATTTAGAATTTGAAGATGCCCTATGGGTGTATCAAAAATGTGGGTTGCATAAATCTGTAGTCAAGCTAGAAGTGTTCCCTGCATCGAATTGCTCAACAAGTTGTTCCTCACAACTATATAGATATAAGATGGCATCCATGACATGGTTTACTCAATTAACTCAAGGCATTAGATTTTTAACATCTCAAGGACTACCTCCAAGGCCTATTGCAATCTCCCAAAGTACATTTTCTCATATGACTCAGTTGTGTGAAGGTCTAGAATAACACCAATGTAATCAATAATGTATTGAAAGATTAGATCAAGAACCTAGATACCAAATGGGTAAATAATGTAGATGTCAATGTGTACACAATTTACACCTTTAGGGAGGATATTTGTTTTGGTATGATTTTGTTTAACTAATTGTTTAGAGCCCAAGACTACATACACATCAACATCTTATGAGTACCCCTACTCCACATGATCCTGAATGGCTCCCAAGTCATTGACCCAGGAGGGGTGGTTAATTTAAACATGGTTAAGGGAATAATAAAAGCCCAAGTGGGTAAATATTTTTATACAATGAGTTACCTCATGGACATGATCTATGGGATGCTTATTTTCAAGACATCTATTTTTCCTATGTGGGTTCTTAGAGGCTCAATGGTCCATGTGGTATTCTACACATTGTATGGATATCACTATAGGAACAATATTAAGGATATTTACAAGTATTTATACCTATTGGTGTACAACATCATCAATGAGGCTCCTATACCATGTTTATCAAAAGAAATCATAGATTGCCTTACTTCCATCAATGGCTACTAGTATGACTAAGGGGACACTATAATTTGAGTCACGGACATTTTCAAATAGCCCATCTACTTGCCTTACTACATCCTAAATTGTATGGTAGAATAGGAAATTACATATTAATTAAGGAGGGCATCTTTGGATTCTATATTGGTCACCAAAAAAATGTTTACTCACTTCTACCATGAGTACAAAGCTTTTCATCCTCTCTAAAATGTGGCTAGGTGAGACACTTTGGCCTTAGGGAGAGTTAAACCATGAGATTGGAACATATGGGGTGTGATCAAGGCCCATTTGGTGAGATACTCAGCTCACCTCAACCTCAAATATAACTACCATCTAAAGGAGGATGATAAGTTGTATTTAAATGCAGTGGATGACCAAGAAGTGTTTGTTTGACTTGGGGCCCATAAGAGGGAGAAGGGTCAAAAGGTCCAACCTAGGCCATTTGTTTCCCCCTATGCATCCACTTAGTCAAAAGAGGATGTCAAAGTAACTCATCCCCAAGTTCTTAGGATAATTCTGCAGGGGATCCCAACACCTTATCCTCCTTGAACTCTTTCTCCTTATCCCATGGCTCCACCTCTTCCACCTCTGATGACTCAGGTAGCTTAGCCCCAACCAACTCAAACTAGGTGACTTGGTAATAGATGATCTAAGCCCAAGTAATTTGACCCCAAGACATATAATATTTGAGGTTTGATGTTAATGATAGCCTAGAGATGAGCCTAAGATATGCATAACAATAGGCACCAGTACAAGTCCCTTCCCCAACTTCACCCACTCACCACTAGCCTCTCATGGTACCACCCAATTTATCATACCTTCATTAATTCACCCAGGTGGTGCCTCCTTTCTTCCCCATTTCATGCCCTCTAATTTTTACCTAAGTACTGTTAGCCTTGACTATGTATAGCATCTTCCATCTTTGTTTCCATCCACCTCACCCTTTCCCTAACCCAAGACTTCCCTGATGACCCTACTAGTCATTCCTCAATTTTAAGCATCCACAAGTTCCCTGACTCCACCAAGTAACACAACATCTCTAGTGGTATGTGTACATCTCAAATATCTTGGGCCATCTGGGTGACTCATTTTGTGATGCAACAACCTCCTCCTACCTTTACTCCTATTGTGGTGCCTAGAGAAGATCTGAGAAAAAGACTAAGGAAAAAGTAGAGGGTAGTTCACACTTAGCCTTTGGTATAGGTATCTATTACTCTTGTTCAACATATTCCATTAGTTTATATTATTCCTCTAGTTTTAACCCTAGTGGTTCCTTGCATTGCCCCTTGACCTCCTTTTCCCATCACCTTGGGCACCTAGGGATTCGGCTTTAATCAGACAATCTCTTTCCTTATACTTAACACTCCTCTCAAGATTCAACACCCCTCAGGTGGGCATGATCCAAGGTTAGTGGCAAGAACATATGTTCCCTTGGGCCTCCCCATTCATCTTGCCTTCCTATGCCCCTATGTCTCCTCCTCCTCTATGGTTTTCTTCATTCACACCTCCCACTCCCTCCATACCCCCTCTACCTCATCCTCCATCTATCACTACCATCTCAACCACCCTACCAACACCTCTCTAATCTTGGGGAATGGTCTTAGTGTCATAGATGCCAGAGATGATAATATAAGGTGACGTAGATGTATAGTGGGATTTTCATCACACTATGGGGAGTATATAAAGCACCCTCACATAAAAATTCATGAAAGAAGGGAACCCTGTAGTCTGGCAGACCCAAAAGGATCTATTTTCCCTCAACAAGGTGAGGACATCTACAAGGGAGGAAAAGGTGGCTGAGGATCTTACCTCAATTCTCTAGGCTACCCACGACATGTTAGAAAAGTTGTTATAAGATGTGAAGAAGCATGTTCAAACCTTGGAAGTGCAGGTGAAGAGTTCCTTCCCTGCTAAGTTAATTAGACATGTCAAAGAGGCCCTTATAAAACTTTTTGAAACCTTATGAAAGGTGGTGGAAACTCTTGTAGAAGGTTAGGTGCTCAACTAATAGACCCAGGCTTATTTAGAAAGAATTACTCTCATTAAGAACAAATGTAGGAATATAGTGGTCATATTACACAAATATATGTTCCCAAAGTTGAAGTTGTTTCCCACATCAGACTTGAGCTTATACTAGACCTAAACTGGGAGCATGAGATTCACAATGGAGGAATGGTTGAGTTTGGCCTAAACTTTGATAGGACCCCTAAAAGATGCTAAGAAGAAGATATTGGCTTACTTAAAAAAAATTAGTATTTTGGTGTTGTTCCACCTAGATGAAGTTCTTCTAGATAGGGATGAATTTGGGGTCCACCTAGGTCACTTTGAATAGGTCATGAGGAGGAAGGTGGCCAAGGTAAATAAACATGGAGCTCAAGTGGTACTCAAGCTCTTAACACAATCCATGATGAACATCAACCAGGTGTTTAAAGTTAAGGTGGCTATGAAGGTTCCCCTCTAGTTTTACCAAAGGCTCTTGGCCTAGTCAAATATGATATTTAGATACCCTCCAATGAACCTCTCCAAGTTGGACTGAGAATTCAACCTCATGGAAGCAATGTTAGAATCCAAGGAAGCAAAGTCTAAATAGTTGGGAGTTGTCTCATCTGTACCACCTTCACATATTAGTTAAGTTGTCCCTTATAGATATTTTTGAAGAAAGAAAAGAGGATTTTCTATTTTTTTTAGTTATGTAGTTGTAACAATCAAGAGTGGCCATCATGGCCAAAGATGGGAATCTCGCTCTACTTGGAGGTGACCCTCATCCTCATCTATAAATGTGTAACTATATCATGTGATCAGGGTCAACAATTCTTTACTTTAAAGTGTTTTTATAATTAAGACATGATTTCACCTAGTTTCTCCTTCACTCTTTTGAGTTGTGAAAAGTTAGATATGATCGATATTATTGTGAACATCACTTATTTTTTATAAATGCAATTTTTAGCTTTTTGCAAATTACATGCTTTGTGTGTAAAGTATCTATCATATTCAATTCTGAATGAATGTTAGTGTTAATAAAATTGAATTAATGCTTTGTCACTTAATGGATACAATGGTTATAATGTGTTTGTCTATTATAACCTTGTTGTGAAACCTTCTCATTACCCTTGTAATATTCATAATTTATGTGTTAGTCTACATATTGGATTAGAAGTCTATGTGTTATCTACTATGGACTTTTGAATATTGATATTTAGGGAGGGATTCATAAATGAAGAGTTATTCTTAGTTTCCCAAGTATCTTCCCATTGTGTAGTTTTGAGTTAAAACCCTCGGTGAAACTCAACACATAGTGTTGCAATTGTGGTAGCTGCACTAGTTTCCGTTGTTGAAGCATTAATCTCATTCTAACCTAGAAGTGCCCATTCCTACCTTACTCTCCCCTCCCTTTTGTTTTTGTTTTATAATCTTAATTACCTCCCCTTTATTTTAAAAAATGGCAAAATTTAATAACATTTACATTAGCAACAAAACCAAATAATTAACTCTGAGCTTGAACAATCAGTATTGAATCCCTAGTGGTAGCACACATAGGCTCAATAGTGAAGCCAAATACCTACAATCATGCCCTAGGTTGGTCTCACATCAATCCTAAAATAGAGGATGAAAGTCCATCATTGTTCCCACTCTTCCCTTTTCAAACACCTAATCTCTCATGAGTGTTTTTGGAGTAGGATTTTGGGGGGAACAATAAGTTTATAGTTTTCATTTTAAGAAGTTGTTTATGTTTTAGAGTAATAAAGTGTCATTTTTTAATATAGTAATTAGTATGCATTATGTCAAGTTAGTGTATTTAATGTTTTATGATCAATTTGATATTATTTATAGTGTCAATATATTTTTCAAAGTTTTTTAATTGTATGATTTAAATATTTGAGTTTCCTTGTTTATTGTCATTAACTAGTTTAGTGTCATTTAGTCCTAGTAGTAAACCATTTGCATGTTGTTAATCCAAATAAACCATGTTCATGTCATATTTTTTATATTCAAAAAAAAAAAAAATCTTGTAATAGATGCAATATCAAGCAAAACTAACATCCTTAAAAACATGTGTGAAAATGTTTATGCACCAAATCAACTAATGTTGAGAACAATAATCAGTGCAATGGCTATTATTTACATTATTCATGATTGAGTGGCAATGATCAAGGATAGATGATATAAATACAAAATCAAGTGAGAAACATGAAACTCATTATAAAAATATGTATGTATACTCTATTGTGTAATTAATTCATAATTGATATGTCAACGAGAAGCCCAAAAATGATTAAAAGTGAAGGGATGGATAATTGTGTTTATTTATGTAGGTTATCACTAAAAGCATATATGTAGGTTATCTTCTAGTGAGAAACCCAACACTCACTATAAGTGAAAGAATAAATAAGTGTGTTTACGTATGTAGGTTATCACTAAAAGTAGAGTGCACATCTAGTTTGTTTCTAAACATATGTATATGTGTTGACATACATGTTTATTTCTAGTACATATGTTGTATTTATAATCCCTATGTCCACACTAAGGGGGGAACATTAGGATTATTAGTACATGAAATATTAATTGGTGTGTGTGTATGTGTGCGAATGTATAATAAGATTTGATAATAATTAATCCTTATAAAGTAGGGATTGTGTAGTTCTGTGTGATAAGGCATGGTACTTATTTATATAAGATCATTAGCCCATGTGTAACTCTATGTGGATTCAATATAATTAATAAAGTTTTTCATTTGTTATCTCTAACTGTTGTAAAAATAATATCACTATAAGAGTTGTTTCCCCTAACTTTAACACAGTAGTTAATCTCTTATAAAGTCCTCCACTAAAGAAAACCAAGTTAACTTTGAGATTTTTATCAGATTCTTTTAGAGCATAATTCATGGAGATTGATCAATCTTTAACTGATATTAACAAGGAAGAGATGAGTCTATCAAACTATAATTTGATCATAATTTATTTAGGAGAGCCAAGTCGTGATAATGATCTACATAAATTAAAAGAGTCTACAACCAAACTATTGAAAATGATAGAATAAGTCTAATTGACATAGGAAAACTCAAAGAGAAAGCACACACACTTGATACATATATCATTACATTACTAAATCTAAATGACACTCCTCTTGCATACATTTCAAACTCTTCTTTGGTAGAAATTGATAAATAAGGCATTGCCAACATCTACAAATACATCAGTCATGAGAATGTAATGAAAACCTAAGTTGAGTAATTGTTTATTAATGGGTTGAAATTCATTGATGAGAATATAAAGGCCTATACGCTTTTGATATTTAATTAAGCCAAAGTGGTTACAAATATGAGAACAATGAAGAAATAATCAAAGTTGTGGAAAGGCTTGATCAAGGACCTAAAAGATATGGCCTATGTAGATGAAAAAGTGTTCATATCAGAAGGAGTCATAAGCCCAATAGAAGAATATATTTAAAGCATATGGTTGTAAAGTTTTGATCAAAAAATAAGTGCCTTGGAGGGTGCCCTAGAATATTTATATGTGAAAAATAAGAGATGTGATGATATAAAGTTAGAAATCCATATAGACTTATAGGCAATTCATTGAGAGTTGATCAAGAAATAAGATTTTGAATGACACATATGTAGAATTGAAAGAATAATTTCAAAAATTTGTAAAAAATAGTTGTTTAGAGAAAATAATTTCAACATGGATGCCATGAATAAGTTAAGCGACATTCATTATTCCCTCAAAGAGTTCAACAAAGGCCTCCCCAACTTATTTAGAGGAATTGATGAGGTGACTGAAGTAATGGATATGTGGCTAGTATGGTTGTGTAACACCATCATCCTAAAGTAAGAAGGAATGGTTGTAGTCATGAGAAAGTTTATGTCATTCGTATTTAAGAAATCCTAGTCTAGAGATCAAAGTATGCTTGCATGATAGTCCAAAAGAATATTCGATCGATCGAAATTACCTCTCTCTAGTAGAAGATCTTGTTTCTCTCTATCTTTTTGTATTTCTTTGCTGTAAAATTTGTAATGCCATTCATTTTAAAATTTATCATCTTCACCTTAAATGTGAACAAGGTGAAAAATTAAATTGTAAGAAATCTAAAGTTAATCATGATAAGGTAGTTATGAACCATTTACACCCTCCTATCTATTATAAATAAGAGTGGAGTTCATTATAATGGAACTTTTTGACACTACAATAAATTTTGGTAAGGAGAAAGTTTGAAAGGGATTTTTATACTCATTTCCAAGAAAATACAAAGATAAGTTTGCAGAACCTTGTGTCACACTGATTCTTTATGCTAGATATGTATTACTCTTATGTTTAATGCATATTATTTAATTTCTTTATCAACATTTATTCATGCAATGTTAATTTTTCATTTTACTTGTGAGTTCTTTTCTAGCATGAGAAGTGAAATCTAAGTTTACTCACCATTGCATTTAATCATATGTTTTTTTCCATGAAAATCTTCTCTCTCCCTCTTTCACACTTATTTTTAAGTTTTAATGCAAAACCCAAATATATAATTTTAAATGTAAATGTTATTTTTTTTTTTTTTCAAGAATTATATATTTTCAATAATGGAACCTCCTCGCATAACATAATAGGGACTATTTTCCCCCTTCATTGTTGATGAATTTTCCTCATTTTTCCTCTATACAAGATAATCCACCAAAAACATGTTAGGTACCAAAAACTCAACCAAAATAATGGCCTCATGACCATAAACCAATTGGAAATGGGTTTTCTTAATGATTTTTTTAGGTTGTTTATGTTAGTGTAGGATTTTTCTCACTTAGTTTTACATACACTTAATGTATTATGACATTAAGTGTATTATGTGGTTTCTAATTGTGAGTTGAATTGTTAATTTTATGGTGATCTAATATCTCACTATATAATGTACCTTCTTTTTAATTTTTGGTTGATTAATTAATGAAGCTTTTGATGCATTTGATGTAACATGTGTTGTGGAAATCTAATTCTCACTGTATACACCCTAAATTAGTCAAGCAACCACACATATCATGTCTTTTCACAATCCTTTGACAAGAGACTCTGACTGGAGAATATGAGTCTTATTCACATTTAGCCATATCTTTTTGTTTGGTTTGCCTTAGTCTTGTTTCACACCCTAGGCACCTTTTTTTACCATTCCCAATCATTTGTAGCCTTCCAGACTTAACCCTTACTGACCTAGGTTATTTTTTCCATGTTTATTCCATCCCCCCAGCTCTCGGACCCTCTGGACAATAGCACCCAAATAGGACTATAGTGATGAAACCTAGGGTGTTCAGTTTTTGACGTTGTTGTCTAAGTGCAAATTTGGTTCTAATGGTTAATTTATCTCGTAATATGAGTCTTACCCCTTTTATTTGCTTCATCCCTAAGTTTTCTAATGTTGTCCAAATGTGAATAAAGCTCCCAAATTCAAAATAATGAGTCTCCTATATAAAGGACTAGACAAGGCATCTTATATATAGCACTTACTACTTTGGCACAATAGGTAACTAAAAATTAGTCAATAATATAGCTCAAAATTTTGCATCATACATAGACTAACATGCTTGATCAAGGAGGGGCCTAGGTGAAATTCATTCTTTCATCTATTGTACATGTTGATTATGCATGTTCCCTAAGGAAGAACTACATCAGATCTGAGACCCTAGTTTGAGGGTTAATGTAAGTAGTAATTAGAACTGTAGGGGTTCTTGATTGTGTGATCATTCTTCCCCTAACCTAGCTTTTACCCCTTTTGCTTTTGATGTATTCATTGTTTGTATGTGTGTAGATGAATATAGGTATTAAATATTGAAACATACCTACAATAAGCTTCGATGGCTTCCAACCCCTAAAATTTGGTGCACATGCTCACATTGACTAAGCAAATAAAACCCAAAAAACTTAGATCTTCAGGACAACAACATTAGGAAGGACTATAATGCCAGACACTATGGTGTCCTATTTCTAGCACTCCAATCCAATCAAAAAATAGAAGCCAAATTCAGATTATTGACAGTGTGTTAGTCTTACTCCCTAATTTCAAGACTCAGAATCCCTCATTTCAATCTAAATACATATTAGTCTATTTCTATTCTTTCTCTATAATTATTAGTTAAAATCTATATCTTCCCCTATTAAATTAGATTTTTCCTATTATTTTAGACCCTTATTATTTAGGATCTAAACACTAGATTCCTAAAAATAATAAAACATTTAGTGAACCTAACTTACTTCGAACAAACCTAAAACCCTAACTACACTTAGGGTTTTTCCTTCATATTTTGTGCAAAAATTTAATTTCCTAAATTCTAATTTTTGTATAAATTTTTATGCATTACTCTTATTCAAAATAATGTTTAGAATTTAAAATTATCCCATAATTTTAAAAAAATCTAAAACCCTATCTCAAAACCTTAGATTTCAAAACTAGGTCCATTAACCTCAAGCCTTGCAAATTTTACAAAACTATTTTGAATTTTTTGCAAATTGATTACCTTGTCAAAAATAATTTTAAAATTTTAAAATTAGTAGTTTCTTGTGCAAAAATTTAATTTCCAAAAATTTGATTTTTTGTATTAATTTTTGTGCATTTATCTTATTCAAAATAATTTTTAGAATTTTAAATAATTGCATAATTTTTAAAAATTCTAAAACCCTAGCTAAACACCCTAGATTTCCAAACTAGGTCCTCAAACCTCAAAATTTCCTCCCTTATGATTTTTAGAAAAATAATTTGAATTTATTGAAAATCATTTGGATAAACAACTAGATCAGACTCCTGCTATAGATTCTACACATCTATATTACATAAATTTTGATCAAGATAACTCTGACCATGAGAAATATGAAAACAACAATGATGATGTACACACAAATGCTCATGCTCCAACTCACCGGACAACTGAGCCACTTCCACAGATTATTGATAATGAAGTTATCCTCAACAAAGATCTAATTCTACAAAATTTCAAAGAAAGACTTAAGGAACAACCTAAAGATCATATGCTTATCCTACAATCTATCATGGAAATTAAAAAGGCTAAGCAAGTTGAGTCTTCCATTCTCAATAAGCCACCAGTTGTAAATGACACTACGGGGGCAACTATGTCTCAACAACCCCATATAGCAGCCTGTTGATGCTTAAAATTGTGTTATTTCCAACACCAACAATGGGAAGTTTCAGGAATGTGGGACTTGTGACTTGAAATGACCTCTAGATTTTAAAGAAGCTGGCTCTTCTTTATCTCAAATGTATTGTGAGAAAAGGGATAGAAATTAAATAGAATCACCAATGCAATGAAAGAAAATTTAACTATGGTGATGCGCCTGAGTTTTATTTGTCCCTTAATACTAAGCACAGTGAAGCTATCTTTAGGATTCAATTACATTAAAGAGCAAACAATGCATGATCAATGTAAAAGATGAAACAAATAGAATCAAAGGCTCAAAACTTAGATGATTTTGCAATAACACAAAAAATATCAGCAAAGGCACAGAACTCAGTCTTCTTATTAATTTTCTAGTCACATAAAAGGCACAGATACATGCACAGTTGTACAAACTTTCTACATCAAGAAAATAGAACAAAGGCAAATGATATTATTGACCACAGCAAGAAAGTCTAAAAAAACCTATTGATAACAATCTCTTGTATAAAATTCTCTCTCTCTTCTGATGATGATCTCTTCTGATGATGATTTGAACCCATATTTATAGCATAGGACTGACTAAAGATTGTTCACAAGATCCAATCCCAACGGTCCTCTAACTTAACTGAAAGTGTTTAACAAAAGATGTCTTTCAAATCTGAAATGTTTTAGCTTCCCTACAAGTTCATTGTCTAAAAAAGATACACGTGACAATTCCCACTGTGAAATAGGTGAGGACACTTGGCAACATCTGCTAGTCTTTGTGACTATAAACCCTAAGGCAAATAACATAGCTCGCACACTTTACTTGAAATTCTTTCATCTTTCTGGGAAAAATAAGAACTTAGCACATGGCATTTTCTACTACTTTTAGAAACAAAACCCTTGAGACAGAAGGCAACATCTACTTGCCTCACTTGAAAACTATCTCATTATTTAGGAGGCACCAGAAAATGACACTTGGCAGCTTCCGCGTAACTTATACTCTTTACTATCTCTTTGTATTGGGAGTGCTCCATCTTTGACATTTGTCACAGTCTGTTGCTTGGAAACTTTATCAACTTACAAAAAATGGGACCCACAACACTTCTTGCCTAAGCAGCTTCAAAAGGGGAATGGGGACAAGTGGCGCTTTATATTGATCTTAACAAGTGACACGTGGTGTCTTCTGCTTATCTATAGAAGCTTTAGATACCTTTTGAGAGTCCTATGGAAGATGACACATGGTGGCTTTCGCTAAGCTTTGGAAACACTATAGAAACATTTGGGACTCATTTAGATTCACATGGATGATGACACTTGGCACGCTCCACTTACTTTAGCAGCTCACCCGGGGCCCACCATAGTCCTTACTCAATAACGAAACAAAAGGAAGAAATTGTGGATGTTGACACTTGGAAGCTTCTGCTGAGCTTTACAAGGTTTCACTGAGCTTTACAAGGGACACATGGCAGATTCTATTGTATTTAGAAAAACATATTAAAAAATTTTGTAGTTGCCACTTGGCACCCTCCGCAGGACTCTGAGAGAAGCTTATTAAAATAAGCTTTGAAACTTATAAGAAACTTGAAACGTGGATGCAGACACTTGTCATGCTTTACTGAGTTATAATGGGACAAATGTCACATTCCACTACTTTTAGAAACAAATTATAATGTGTCCTAGCAGATGACACTTGGCAGCTTCCGCTCGACTTTGAGACTTAGACAAAACTTTAGGCAAAATGAAAAACTTGTGCAAAATGAAAAACCCATGCCTTGTGTCATAACCCTTACTACCTCAAAACTGAAATGCGTAGGTACCAAAATTGAAGTGCACAATTGAAACTCAAAATAAAATGTAGAGTATTTTACTCTATAGTTCTTGGTGACCCCAAGGACTTTTGACCCTGCTCAAAAAAGAATGCACAGAATATATAAAACATGGCAAAAATCACAAATTTTGTAAGGCTGTTTGATAAACAGACCATTCAGCATCAGATAGTCCCTACTTATTTTGCAATTCTTGAAAGGCTAAATCAAGGTTGATGATACCCTTATGTAAAAAACTCTACAAAACATGAAATGCAGTCTTCAATTGGAATTCAAGCTGGGCCATGGGAATCAAGATAGCTTCCACTTCTGGCACTAATGAATCATCTGTTAAACCCTAGAAAATTGACTGATCATTTTATCTGGCTAATAATAAAGGTTTAATCTCATCAACCATTAACATAGTGTTGTTGTCAGGAAAAGGGGAGGGAAGACCCAATTGAACCAAATCTTCAATATGTTATTTCATGTCTTTTATTCCCTCTTTTAGCATATCTAGGAGCTCTTTGTAATTAATTGTAGTGGAGTTACAACTAAGAACTTCGTTCACCCTTTTTGCAGTAATCGTTCTGTCACTAATCCCTATTATTGATAATGTTCCATCAGTTGTGTCATATAGCTTTTGCAGTAGCATTTGAGAACCAAACACTCTTAAAGAGACAGTGGACAGAGTAGCCTGAACTGAAGTCTCCACCTTTTCACATAATTTTTGTGCATTTATCAGGAAAGTTAGTGAGGCTCTGAGCTGAGTAATCTCTTCAGAGATTCTTTTCCACACTGATACATATAGATCTTTGACCAGGTTCAGAACTCTTACATTTTTTGGCCTATTAGCCAACTCAAGTGTCAATTATTTTATTATTTGTTGCTCAGCTTGAAGTTGGGCCTATATGGCAGTGGTATTATTTTGCTCATTTAGCAACTTCTACTGGAACTGAGTGACCTATTGCAGGTTTTTCTGACATTCTTTCTGTAGTGTTGCCTTTTGCTACCTTAGGGCTATCACTGTAGCTTTCTCTTGTGCTAACTCTTCTTTCAAAGAAGTATTTAGGACTTGAATATCCTGGTGAATCTAATGAGAAATAGTATCTTGCAACTATTTATTAAGACTCTTTATTTCATCATTCTTGGTTTTTATTTTTGTAGTTAAAGCGCTACAATTTGCTTTCTCTTGAGTCAGATCAGTCTCCATCTTCTGCAGCTTCTTTTATACTTTCAAATAATTAGTAGCTATAGTAGAAGTGGTTTCTTCAGCAGCTCAACCCTGTCCTGTAGTTTGAAAAGTGACATATCTATAGCCATTGCACTCATTGTATAATCTTGAGGCTACATCTGCTCCTTTGGCCTGACTACATTAGGTGACAAATGAGTCACAATTAGTTGCTGCTAGATTGGGTCAAATAATGACATCATATGTGGTGTAACCAGAGCTTTATTATCTTTCTTCTTCTTTTTATCCATTCAGGCTTCCCTAGCCTTCTTAGTAGTGTATATTTGAGTTTGGAAGGTAGAGGGAGAGGTAATATACCCGCCCGCAAAAGGACAAACTTGTGGCAAGCCATAGCGAATAGCCAAATGTTGGCTAGGGGGAATCTGGGAAGGTATTCTCTTTGGGATAGAGGGGGAAAAGGGAGGCAATGATGTGACCTATGATGACATGGCCTAAGTAGTAATAGGTGGGGAAAATTGGTAAATTGGCACAACAGAGGTGGTAGGGGATAATATTTAGCCAGTTGGTATTGCCACTCCTATAGAAGAAGAAAAATACTGAGAAGAAGAAGGAGAAATAACACGTACCTGAGGAGCAATAGATGTACTCAATAGTTGATGTTGTGAGGGTTCTACCTCCTCCTCTGAATCAAGCTAAAGTTTCAGCTTCTTATGTTTCTTTGGCCTTTCTTCTTCTTGCTATGCTTCCTTCTCTTCAATGTTTACCACTATTGCTAGTGGTGATTGCACAAAACTTGGAACCCCAAAGGCTAACACTGATGGAGAAGCTTTGGATGGTGAGGATACCACATTCTTTTATTTTTTTATAGCAATTGTAGATGAGGTTTGTCCTAGGACCTGCACTATATGAGTGGATTCTGCTTCCCCCTCTGACTCTCCACCTTGTGTCTGCAGTTTGTTTGTATCAGGGCTAGAGATAGGAGATGGATGTCATTCATCCCAAATTGCCTCCCATTTCTTATCTAAGTTTACATTACCAAAAGAGTGAGTTGTCTCACAAATTTCCTGCTTATACTTCCAATAGGCTTCTATTTTCTTGGGTTTCTATTCTTTGTTCTTCAACGCCCTTCTTAAACCAGAAGTCATTCTGATTTTAGGGTCAAAATCCTTTTCCTTAACATAAAAGGTCTCCCATGGCCTAGCCTCCTAAAAGGGCAAATCTATCAATTCTACATACAAATTAGGAATATCTTCCTTAGGGTTTCTTCTATTTTCCCAAAAGGGATGGCCCTCATGCACAATTTTAGCAGCGACCTTGTTATTCTTGACCCATCAGGTTATGAAACTACTTGGGTCATATCTCCATTTATCTTTAATCAGAAAGAAACCTAGGATAGCTAGCTTCCTTAGCAACAAGTGTTCAGCATCTCTAACCTCTAGGGCCATGTTTTTCATTACCCATGGAATATCATACATTTTCTTTTTCTTCTTCCCAGTGCCATAGTCATTATCAATCACAGACAATTGTCAGGTGACCTCTAAGAATGCTAACCTAGGAGTCAAAATCTTGGGTAGTAACACTGGTTCTCCATTAAAACCATAGACCCTAATGATAGTATGATGGGATCCAAAAAAGTAGTCACAAGGAATAGTGTAATTTGTCATGAGGCCTCTGACACTTCGAGTTAATCTATTTTCAATAAGCTCTGGGCTTAGGTGACAAAAGGCAGGGGCAACAAAAAGCTGCCAAAATTCATATGGGTCAGATGTTTTGGATAAGATATGTGTCCATGCGGACACAGAAATGGTCCTATTATGACTGAAACTTGGGTCATACATATTTAGATGCATATATTGTGAAAAGATGCCAGAGTTTTGATATAATATGAGGTGAAACAGATAAGAAGAATACTTGAAAACCCCTTTAAATTTGAAATGGGTGAGTTGGTCAACCATTGAATAGGCAATCTACTCAGAGAAATCTAGCTGATACTCCTAAGACTTGTCTACAATTTTTAATCTGAAGAGAATGGCCATTTTCTAATCATAAACAGTTATGTCCTCTTTCATTCCAAAAATGAATGCCATCATGGATAGTGCCTCTTGACTAGCATATGCAAATTGTGCTCTTCCTATTGGCAGCATTGGCATAGTGGTATCATCATCCCCTAATTGTAATTTTGATCTGAGAAACCTCATTTGATTATTAACATTTGCCCACATTTTTTGCATTTTAGCAATGGTTGGAAATGTGGTTGTCTTGTCATGATATAGGGCCAACATGTCCCTAATAGCCTTTTATATAATTTACACCATGAATTGACCCTATTATATGGTGTTTGAGGGCACATGAAACAATTTTGCACATATTTCAACTAAGTCAGGGCATGGATGTACACTTGGGACAATGAATTATGCCAGTTGGGAAGTCCATATCCTCATTGTGAATGTTTCATATTATCTAGCCTTGGCCCTCTGGATACATCTTTGGTGTGCCCCTTCTCGTAGAACTTTGCCATAATTTTGAAGGGTTGGGTCTGCGATTCTATCTGCAAAATCTTTCACCTTTGTTGGTTCAATCGCAAAACCAACTTTGGAGACTCTAGTCCGCGAATAGGTCTTTAAGGGTTGTGCAGGGGCTAAAGCATATGATTTGCTAGTGAGAAGCTTATCAATGGATTCATAAACCCCAAGCCCCTATTGTGAAGACTGTGCCTCCTCCATATTTATGTCTATACTAGGAATTAGTGAACTTATGTAACAAGTATGGAAGCTTTGCAACAGGGAAGGCACTTTTACAAAGCAAGTTTTGCTATGAATTGAAATGCAGGTAACAGGGATTTTCTTAGCAGACGTAGGAATGTATGAGAACTTTAAAGCCTTAACTCTTGTTATTGGGTTATTTAATGACACATCAAGTCTCAAAAATAGCATTAAAACTAGATAATTATTAGTAAATCTTATTAAATCTTCATGGGACAACGTGCCAGACACGTCATAAAAGTGGATGCATAATGGTACCTTGGGGAATTTTAGAGATTTGAGAGAGACTTAGTGAATGCAAGAGTTTCAAAAATTTTGAAAAGACTCTGTGCCATGGCCACATGTTCATAGAACACTTATTAAAAGAAAGAGTGAGAAAAAAAAATGGAAAAATAGAGTAACAAAGAAAGCGAAACTATTTAACTATAATACATAAGAGATACTGCTTAAATGAAATGTTTCAGGTAGATCCCATTCACTAGAATCTCTTCAGGTTTGCCCTTCATTATTTCAAGCTCAAATGAATTTTTTTTTTTACATGTATGAATCTTATAGGGGCCAGTCCACAATGCCTCAAATTTAGTGTGTCGACCTGGCTTGGCAGCTCTCGCATCCTATTTCAAAACAACTGAGCCTACTTCGAAATGGGGATTCAAAGTCTTCTTATCAAAGCAATCTTTGATTATTTTTTTATGTTTTATTAATGATTCATGTGTTGTATCCCTCTTTTGTTGAACTTCTAGGAGCTCAGTAAGTCTTACCTGCATGGGGCCATTCTCCTCAATTTCAATATGTTTTAATAATTGGAGAGCAGGAATCTCCAAGCTCAGAGGCATTACAACAGACTTACCATAGACCAATTCATATGGGGACATCTTTGTCACTTGTTTAGGTGTAATTATATCAGCCCACAGTGCTATATTAAGCACTTTATGCCACTCTTTGTGATGATCAACCCTTATTCTCTTAATAAGTCTAATCAGGTTCTTGTTGGTTGATTATGCCAAACCATTACCCTGAGGGTAATAATTTGAGGAATTTTTTAGATAGATTCCATACTTTAGTGCAAAGTTAGATATTTTTGCCCCTAAAAATGCCTTAGCATCATCTAAAATTATGGTACGAGGAGGCCCAAAGCGAGTAGTGATATCCCCCAGAAAGTCTAGGATCACATTTTCTGTTGCTTCTTTGAGTGACATTGCCTCACTCCATCTGGTAAAATAGTCTATGGCAGTTAGAATCCATTTGTGTCCCATACTCGACACTAGATTGATCATTCCAATGAAGTCAAGACCCCATTGAGCAAAGGGTTCATCAACAATTACAGGACTAAGGGGCATTGTTGTATTCCTTCTCATCTCCACATAATACTGACAAGATTGGCACATTTTGACCAGTTGATAACAATCTATAAATAAAGTGGGCCAGAAATAACCTGCCTAACTTATCTTTATAGCTGTGGTTCTTATAGAAAAATGTCCACCTGAGACTCCATGGTGCATTTCATGTAGTATTTTCTTAGCCTCATCTTTCTCTATGCATCTTAAAAGTATGCCATTAGTATTTCTTCTAAAAAGAACTTGGTCAATTAAAATAAAATGGAGCCCTTGCTACCTATAGTATCTCCTCTTGTCCTGAGAGAGCTCTTTTGGGAAAATCCCATGTTTCATAAAATGGAATCTGTATGTGACCCAGGAGTTCTAATCAATTTCTTGTATCCTTAATACATTTTCCTTTTCTATTTCTTCAGATATCATCTTTTCCATAACTTGAGCCATGTATTGGCACAACCACCTACCTCTGACCAGCTTAGTGGGTCTAACTTCTACATCATACTCAAGGATCTTTGTTATCTAGTTTGCTCTTTTTTAGTAATTTCACCTTCCATAATGTATTCTCTAACACTAGGATGAGCCACAAGTATCAAAATCTTATTTTCTGATACCATATGCCTAAATTTCTTGAGGGATTTTACCATAACATATGCCTATTTCTCCATAAAGTTATATCTAGCTTCATACTTCCTAAGATTCCTTGAGAAAAAGGCTATTGGGTGTTCTCCCTCTTGTTGATCATTTTTCTATGTTAGGATAGTAGCAATACTGAACTCTCCTCCATAAACATACATTATAAAAGACTTAGAGAAGTCTGGGTTACTAAGTATTGGGGCTATTGAAATTACTTTCTTGACCTCCTCAAAAGCTTGTCTTCCTTCTGTAGCCCACTTAAACACCAGGTCTTTCTTCAACAAGAGTGTCACTGGTCTCATTAGGCCTGTAAAGTCTGATATGAACCGACTAACAAAATTAATCTTTCCCAAAAGGGACTGAACTGCCTTCTTATTTACTGGTAGGGACAAGTTCATTATGGCTGTGATTCTCTTTGGATCTATAGAAACTCCTTCTTTAGATACTATATGTCCCAGTAGTTTACCTTGAGGTACTACAAAGATACACTTCTTAAGATTCAGGGATATTCTAAACTCTTGACACTTCTTAAAAATAGATTCTAGATGATCAAAATGATCAACAACATTATTGGAAAAAATAGTGAAATCATCAAGATAAATCAGAATGATTTTATTTATGAGTTCTCCAAATACTACATCCATTGCTCTTTAAAAAGTGGCTCTAGCATTTGACAGGCCAAATGGCATCTTGGCATATGCAAACATTCCCCATTTGGTAGTAAATGCAATCTTGTGTTGGTCTTCATCAGCTAACCAAATCTGATTGTATCCAAAGAAACCATCTAGCAAGGAAAATCTCTCTGATCCAGCCACAGTCTGTAAAATTTGTTCCATAGAGGGCAGGGGATAGTGATCTTTTAAAGATGCTCTATTTAGGTCTCTGAAATCCACATAGAGCCTTATGTCACCATTCTTTTTTTTTACCGGTACTAGATTGGATACCCAGGTTGAATGTTTGATTGAAAAAATTATTTTAGATTCTAAGAGTTTCTGCAACTCATCCACCATTAGAGGTTCAATCCTTGGATTCACTGGTCTCTACTTCTATCTGACTGGCTTAGATCCTTTAGTCATTTCTATGGTGTGTTGAATGATGTCTCTGTTATAGCCATGAAGGTCTTCATAGGTCCAGGCTATTACTCTGTCATATCTTTCACACAAGTCAATTAGTCTTTCCCTTTCCTCTTGGGTTGTGGAATTTCCAATCATTAGTTTTTTCCCTTCACTCACTTGTATCTCAGAATAATCTACTTTATTTGCTTGAATCCTTTTCTTCTCTAGGCTTACATCTTCTAGATCAAATAGGTTTTCTAAAGTAATCAAGCCATTGGGAAGCTTATTGGTCTTTAATTGAATAATTTGGTCTCCATATGCTTCTTCAAATTTGGATTGCAATTGATTAGCAAATTCCCTTGATTGTTTCAAAAATGAGAGTACCTAAAAATAATTTTCAAAGACTTGCCAATTTTCATCATTGTCGGGGATAGTTGGCCTTACTATAACTTTGAATAACTCATTGTTGACTAATAGATCAGTTGTTGGGTCAAATTGTGAGCCAATCTATGCCATCCTATCTGCTTCAGAATTTTGGGTTCTAGGAACTACTTCAATATTGAAAGCTTTAAAATCATCTATTAAGTCCCAAATTATGTGTCTATAGGATCTCGTCTTTACATTTTTGGCTATTGCCTTTTCTCTGATTTGTTTCACCACTAGTTCTGAATCTCCTTTTACTATCAGATTCTTTACTCCCTTTTTCTTGGCTAAGATGAGCCCATGTACTAAGGATTCATAGTCAGCATCATTATTAGTACAGGCAAATTGGAAATGGATAGCTCCTAAAATTTTCTCACCATTTGGAGCAACAAGACAAATTCCTGCTCCAGTACCATTTTTACTTCTAGCCCCATCAAAATTTAAGGTCTAGATTTCTGAGTCCTTTTCAAATTCTTGAGTCTTTGGAATTTCTTCGCTTAAAAAATTTGGAATTTCATGGTCTTCATCAAATATGACATAAGTGACCAGACCAGTAGAGTCATAATTTCCATATGGGTCACTTTGCATCATAGTTAACAACTAGCTGTTTTCCTCCTCTTGGTCATGTTCAGTCCAGTCACCTAACTCTTCAACAAAGACCCTTTCTTCCTTATTCAACATAGCATGAGTTGCTTCAAATTTTGGGGTTGGTTCATTGGTGATGTGATTCTTAGATAGTGACTTAGATAGTATTTTCATTTTTGTACCATATTTGGTTCATAGGATGAGGTGAGACCAATCAAGTGACATATAACCTCCTATCTTGGCTGTGAAATCTCTAGATAAATATAGGCCAAATACAGGGGGTATATCTATGACTACCACATCCTGATTGACAATTATATTAGGGAAAGTATAAAATTGCAATGGTAGTTGTTTAATTTTCCCTATTGTTTGCACCGATTTCCCATCCAGTTGCATAACTCCTCTAGTAAGTGGCTCATACTTTATTTTTAAAGCATCTACTATTTACTTAGGCATTACTATAGTATTGGCCCTTGAGTCTATCATTACATTATATAATAGTTTCTTTCCAACTATCAAAGTTAAATAGAAGGGCTCTGGTTTGGATTTACTTACCTCTGGTGCATTGTTCAAAAGGGTTGTTGTCTGTAGAGGAACCATGTCTTTGAGCTTTTCCTTATCAGCAGGTCCTCCTTTGGTACCAGTATATTTAGGCACTGCTTGGCCCTATAGAGCTTCTTACAACAATGTCTTTTGCTCAAGAATAGCTAATATGTCCCATATTGACACGTGTTGGGGTCCTCTTCAACTGATCCACCACATTCATTGATCCTAGTGTTTGGGTTCTTGGATAATAAGGGTACCTTGCTTTTCTTGAACTTGTCAAGAAATTACTTGGTTCTGCTCTGGCTAAGGTATTTCTTATCTAGCAGCTACATTTTGATGACCTTGAAATGAAGGAATCCCCATAATTTCATTATTTGTGACTTCAAGCCATTCCATCATCTTTCTCTTGGCTCTGGTGTAGTAATTTGATTGTACCAATGGCTTCTTGGAAGTAGAAGCTTCATTTAGGAATACTAACTCTTCATCTTCAACCCATGAAAATAAAGCATGCTCGGGGTCTATTTCTTCTTCTTGCTATAAAGACATCCCTTGCATCTGAGCCATCAGAACTAAATTTTGCATATTAGGGGATTGGTAGGATTAAGTGTCAGAAGTATTTGTAAATTGTCCATCCATTCTTCTTTGCTCTGCTATCTTTTGTTGTAGATTACCCATGGGACAATCTCTGGGCATATGAGCATTATTACAAGGGAAACACCAGGCATTGGTGCCATCTACATAATTATTCTACCCTGGAACAATCTCCTTTTTTGGATTAGGGGGAACAGTCTGTGAGGGTGTAGGGACTAGAACTAATTGGTTCGATGGCTGAGGGTTAGTTTGCCTTTGAGGACCCTGATACTGATTTGGCTGTGGTGGAGGTCTATTTCCTTGGTAGCCTTGATATTGGGGTCTAGGATAAGTATTCAACTGTCTTTTAAGGTTAATTATCTCATTAGAAAATGTCCTTAAGATGTTCTTGACATCATCCATCTTAGATGACTAGACAGGGACAACTACTTTCGCAGGGTGTTGAGGAAATGTATACATAGACACAGGTGGGGCTATGGGATTAGGGGATTCTTGAGGAAAAGGTAAGGTAATCTCTAGAAACATGGACATGGGAGGCCTTAGGGGCAACTTTCCAGCATCTATTAAATTGTTTTCAGCTCTGACTGCATAGTCATAGGCTTCTGGCAAAGTCTGACCTCCAAGTGACTGAATCATTACTGATATATCTGAATTTAAGGCTTTAAGATAAAATACTATAGCCATACCTAATAATGGTCTTGTTGTAGCAGGAATTCTTTTCCAAGTCTTTTGAAATCTTGAATTGAATTCAGTCATGGCTTCTTGTGGTGCCCTTTTGATAGTAATCAATTGTTGCAAAAAAGAAGATTTATCACCCTTTTCTTCAAATCATGTAAAGAAAGAATCTCCAAGCTGATCCCATGTAGATATTGTATTTGGGGTCAAAGATCTATACCAATCCAAAGCCTTCCCCTTAAAAGAAGCTGCTAACAATCTTATAGCTACATTTTGCTATCTGATCACATGTATTGCACAGACATCAGACACATCCTGTAGATGTTCTTCAAGTGTTTTGAAATCTTGACCACTGAATTTGGGCAAAGCTTTCAAGGCATTTATTGGAATAAGATCCCAAGTGGTTGGTGGTACTGGGAGAATTAGAGTACTACCAGTGTTCCAATTTACATAATTCCTTGGGGTTATAGGTGCTCCCATGTTTGCTCTTGGAGTTACTATAAACAAATTGACCCTTCTTCTTGAATTAGTTAACAATGGTGGTAAAAGAATACCTAGGTTCATAGCAGATTGAGCTCTTGTTATTGGTCCATAGCTCTGATTCCTTGTAGCTCTCTGGTTCATACAGTCTTGAAAGAAATTTCAAGAAAGTGTTGTCCCACTAGGCATACCAAAAATTGTTGATGCTTAAAATTGTGTTGTTTCCAACACCAATAATGGAAAGTTTTAGGAATGTGGGACTTGCGACCTAAAATGACTTCCAGATTTCAAAGAAGTTGGTTCTTCTTTATCTCAAATGTATTGTGAGAAAAGGGATAGAAATTAAATGGAATCACTAATGCAACGAAAGAAAATTTAACTATGGTGATGCACCTAAATTTAATTCATCCCTTAATACTAAGCACAGTGAAGCTATCTTTAAGATTCAATTACATTAAAGAGCAAACAATGCATGATCAATGTAAAAGATGAAAATAAATAGAATCAAAAGCTCACAACTTAGATAATTTTGCAATAACACAAAAAATATCAACAAAGGCACAGAACTCAGTCTTCTTATTAATTTTCTAGTCACATAAAAGGCACAGATACATGCACAGTTATACAAACTTTCTAAATCAAGAAAATGGAACAAAGGCAAATGATATTACTGGTCACAGCAAGAAAGTCTAAAAAAACTTCTTGATAACAATCTCTTGAAGAAAATTCTCTCTCTCTTTTGATGATGATCTCTTCTGATGATGATTTAAACCCATATTTATAGCATAGGACTGGCTCAAGATTGTTCGCAAGATCCAATCCCAATGGTCTAACTAAACTCTAACTTAACTAGAAGTGTTTAACAAAAGATGTCTTTCGAATCTAAAATGTTTTAGCTTCCCTGCAAGTTCATTGGCTAAAAAAGATACACGTGACATTTCCCACTGTGAAACAGGTGAGGACACTTGGCAACATCCGCTAGTCTTTGCGACTATAAACCCTAAGGCAAATAACATAACTCACACACTTTACTTGAAATTCCTTCATCTTTTTGAGAAAAATAAGAACTTAACACATGGCACTTTTTGTTACTTTTAGAAACAAAACCCTTGAGACAGATGGCAGCATTTGCTTGCCTCACTTGAAAACTATCTCATTATTCAGGAGGCACTAGAAAATGACACTTGGTAGCTTCCACGTAACTTATACTCTTTACTATGTCTTTGTATTGGGAGTGCTCCGTGTTTGACATCTATCACAGTCTGTTGCTTTGAAACTTTATCAACTTATAGAAAATGGGACCCATAACACTTCCTACCTGAGCAGCTTCAAAAGGGGAACAGGGACAGGTGGCACTTTCCGCTGATCTTAACAAGTGACACGTGGTGACTTTCACTTGTCTATAGAAGCTTTAGATACCTTTTGAGAGTCCTCTCAAAGATGACACATGACAACTTCCACTGAGCTTTAGAAACACTATAGAAACATTTGGGACTCTTTTGGATTCACACGGATGATGACACTTGGCACACTCCGCTTACTTTAGCAACTCACCTGGGGCCCACCACAGTCCTTACTCAATAATGAAACAAAAAGAAGAAACTGTAGATGTTGACACTTGGTGGCTTCTACTGAGCTTTACAAGGGACTTGTGGTGGCTTCCACTACATTTAGAAAAACATATTAAAAACTTTTACAGTTGCCACTTGGTGCCCTCCGTGGGACTCTGAGAGAAGCTTATTGAAATAAGCTTTGAAACTTATAAAAAACTTGAAACGTGGATGCAGACACTTGTCATGCTCCACTGAGTTATAACGGGACACATGTCACATTTTGTTGCTTTTAGAAACAAATTATAATGTGTCTCGGTAGATGACACTTGGCAGCTTCTGCTCGACTTTGAGACTTAGACAAAACTTTAGGCAAAATGAAAAACTCCTGTAAAATGAAAAACCCACACCTTGTGTCATAACCCTTATTGCCTCGAAACTGAAATGCATAGGGACAAAACTTGGAGCACACAACTAAAACTCAAAATAAAATGTAGAGTGTTTTACTCTACATAGCCCAACATTTTTCTATGCCACCAGCTACAACTAGTACATCTTTGTCTCCTAATTTGATATCCCTTGTGCAAGAGATAATATCTCTTCAATCCAAGGTACAACATCTTGAGTAAGGTGTCTTTAGACCTACACAAGGATTGGATTCTTTTTCTTTACTGCATACACCATTAGCACGTCACATTGCTTCTACACCCTTGACATAAGATTTTGTTTAACCCAAGCTTACTCATTATTATGGAAAGGGTGATCTAGAGACACATTTGAGAACTTTTCACATAACATGCTTGGACAATGTACCCAATGACTAACTACTTACCAAGATATTTCCACATAACCTAAAGGATTATGCTTTACAATGGTTCTATAGTCTACCAAATTATTCAATTCGTGCATTCAATCCTTTAGTTGACATGTTCTTAGCACACTTTAGCATTAACATTGGTGATAAGGTTTTGTATGCTCAAATTGCTCAAGAGAAACAATGAGCATCTCACAAACTATGTTCTTTGGTATAAGAGCATCTTGGCTAAGATGACTAGTCCCATGGCAAATCAAGAGTTACAGGACCTCTTCAAACAGAGTCTTTTACCAACACTTCATGAGTCAATTATGTTCAAGATATTTTGTTCCTTCATTGAATTATGTTATACACTAAAAGAAAAAGAAGTGAAACTCATTTCAATGGGAAAACTCAAGTATACAAACATTCTAGACACAACTAATAAGAATAATAGCAAAGTCCCATACAAAGTCAGGTTTAATGATACAAATAGGTAAAATCAACCTATAATTAATGTAGCTTCGAAGCTTCTTTAATGTATAGTTTTATTATCACCCCCTTGGTGTACTTTCTCACATCTTCTAGTTCCTCAAACTAGGGTTTTACAATAGCTTTTAGATTCTAATATCATATATCTCCCTCTTATTCAGGTAGTTGATCCAACCAAGCCTCTTCCCAAAGGATATAATCAATAGGCATTTTGTAACTACTATAGGGCACTAGGCCACACTAAAAATAGATGCATTAGTTTGAGACATAAGATATAGGACTTGATAGATGATAACATACTTGATCATGGCACTTCAGTTGAGCCTCCACAGGCAAAGCCAACATAGAATAAAGCTTTGAAAATCTTCTCAGATCCATTTCCATAGCATTTTAAACAAGAAAAAGTAGACACATCAGGTGTTCACCATACATACCATGCACATCCTTCACCAGTTACATACCAAGCACCTTCAGTTGAGTCACATCCTTTGAGTGGTATGATTAATGTGCATGATTCTAGGGTTATAACTAGACCTTTGATATCCTTCTCATATTAGGTGATTGTTGAGGATAATTCAGATTGTAATGTACTTTTTATCAAAGCACATATTCATAATCATCCCATTCATAGTGTTCTCATCAATAGTGGTTCTAGTGTCAACATGTGCACCATTACATTATTACAGCATTTGGGCTATTCAGAGCAAGATATCACCTTGACAAATATAGTTAACAACAAATTTAGTGGACACATACAGAGTTCATTGGGTGAGATTGTACTTCCTTTATATATGGGTCTAACATATGTGACCACACATTTCGCCATAGTTCCTGGTATAGGAGTTTTTGATATGTTACTTGGTCGCCCATGGATTTAGAAAATTTGAGTAGTATCATCTACAATTCACAGATGCATAAAATTTATTCATGCTAATCAGGTTATTATAGTTGGTGGAGTTTCATATGAGTTACTACTACCAACTTCAGAGCCATCTACTTTGCAGTCACTATTTCTAACTTCTCGACCAGCTACATTTCTTCCTTCGATATAGATTCAAATATAGTTGACACATCCATCACCATTATAGAGGGTTCAAACACCTCCATAACTTTGAGATTCTAGATAGCTTCTAGTTATAGTTTTCACACCTAGAGAATTCTCATTGAGTTCTCATGGGTCTACACATAGATCATATGTTCAAAGAGCTTCTCCTACTTCTAGATGGGTCCCTAAGAGCCCTAAAGTTGTATCCACTTCTCAAAGTCTCAGAGGGAGCCCAAAGTCAATTTCTACTTCAAATATTTTAGATCATCTACATCACATATAACTTTTAGAGCCATAGTCATAGCATCTTCATCGTACTTCACATTCATGCACGATTTTACTCTTTGATACAAGATACCATGATAGGGAGTCTCGCATGAGACTCATTAGTTAGTATCATCCTATCCCAACCTACCTATATATAATTACTTCTACTTGATTGTACATAGTTCAAAATTCCAAAATACAAAAACAATATAACATTTCAAAAATATCAAAAACATTCAAAAATGTTAAAACACCAAAAACATTTTGATTATATGCATCATCCATGATTTACATTGCTACTACTATGCTAGGACATACATTTGTTTTTTAATGATATTGTATGTTGATTTATCTAAATTATTATGCTTCACTTGATCTTTTTTGAGTGTGTGTAGTGACTTCTAGCTACTTGATTGCTTCACTCTACTCATTAAGGGGGCATCTTACTTCTACATTTGAGACACACATCAATAAACATACCCACTAGGGGCATCTTTTACATGACTACACCATCCAAGTTATGTCATTACTACACTAAACACTCCGAGTCATCATGTTGATATACATTACTTACTAGATTACACATATTACTATATCGACATTTCACTAGTATCTAGCACTTGTGTATCTCTTAACATATACCTAGTCTTGCACTCAACATGTTTTGCATACTTTCAATCTTGCTTTGATTAAGTTAGATATGATTGTACCTTTTTAGTTATTACATGCTTTCTTTTCTTGCTTACCATAGCTTGTGTGATGGCATTTCCATTTTCTACTTGTCTCTTGTATGTATTTCAGGACATTTGCCAATGTCCTTTGCTTCTATTCAGGTGTGTGCCTTAAGACATTTACCAATGTCCTTTGCTTGTACTATTCTATGTATATGTGGCCTTTGTGCCAACATTACTTGTTCACTCATATGTGTATGTGGCATTTGAGCATGCCTTATATGCTTTCTTTCTAGTTTGAGTGACATGTGCCCATGTTCCTTATTTTTGTGGCCCCTTGTCTAACCTTGTTTAATTATTGCTTTTTGCTTTGTATGTTTTTTGCTTGATTATTTGACCTTGTTTGAAATGCCATGATACATATCATGCATTTACCTTGTTTTCTTGGATGTCATGATGGACATCAAGCTCCATCCCTCTAACAACTAACAACTAACACTTTTAATTTCAGTTCAGTATATTGCACATGCTATTATGTTGTTACATCTATCTAGGCATACCCATGTTTGATCTAACAATATTTCAATACAAATATTGCTATATCTTGAGATATATTGTCAAAATATCATTGCTATATCATATATCTATGCAACATAACACACTTGGAAGGCTCTTTCTTCTAAGGGAAGTCATTGTAGGGTCTTCATTCCTACCCTTAGAAGAGGGGGCAACAAACAGGGGTTTTATCATGGAGAGTAGAGCTCCTAGCAATCAAAAAAATAGTTTTTAGAACACTCAGCACTGAATCTAGACATTAAACCAGGGAGAACAAACTAGGTAGATAGTAGAGAACCAAAAATAGTTACCAGATTTATCCCTAGATAATAGTGCCAAAGTTGAACTATAACACCAAATAATAGGGTGTCTTGTTTTTGGTGTTCTTTTATAGATAACAAAAAAATTAGTTTTTCTAGAAATAGACATAAAGGTGAGTTTAATCACAGCATAGTCTAGATTCAACATGTTTTAGTATAGTTTTTGCTTAGGGAATCTAGATATATAGGGCATCATGCACAACATGATGGATCTCACTTCCAATTTTAGGTTAGGTAATTAATATAACTTTCAGATCATAATCCATGTTTCAGACACCAGTGATTGGGGGCAATGTGCACAACACATTGATCTTCCCCTTTTTTCAATTTTAGTTTATGTTTCAATCATTTCTTAGCAGTTGCCTGCCTTACTCCATCTGTAGGTGGTTGGCATCCTTTTTTCAAAGTTAAGCTTTCATACAAACTTAGTTTCCTGAGTACCCAAGATCTCGAGTTGGCTTCCACATAAGTCTTTTGCACCAGTTTCAGAGTGGCTTTTATATAAGCCTAACCTCCATCTTTCAGAGTGGCCAAGAGTGGCCTAGTTTCTAGCATACATTCATCTATCCACAGCAACATTGTCATATCATAGTAAAATCATGGGCTTCAATATCCATCTCATATGAAATTTATTCCATACTAGTATTAATTCATAGCTTCACTTAGTGAGCAATGATAGAGCCAAAGGGCTAGCCTTTGTATTCTTGAGCCACCTATTCAGAGGGATTGGATATATATTCCAAACGTCAATTATCACACACATGATTATCTAGCTTCACTTAGTAAGTGATGATGGATCCAAAAGTCTAGCCTTTGCATTCTTGATCCACTTTTTAGGGAATTGAGCACTCAACTTTGTTCATGATATTACTTTTGGTACAACACACACCTAGTATAATCCAACATCACAATAGGTTTTGTATTGGTTTATATACCTAGTGAGGTGTATTCATTATTTTCTCTTCCTCTCTCTCTTACCCATCTTTTGTACATTCTTATTTTAGATATAGCATATCTAGTAAGGACTGATCAACTCTACATTTTTCATTACATATTCACACTCCACACCATGCTCTCTTTATGCACATCCAGCATCACACAGCTTCATGAGCTTCACCTTTACAGGTAAGTTCAGATATACTTTCTATTTTTCCTTTATCCTAGTATTTCACTTTACTACATCACTATAATAAAAGAGAGGCAAATGCAGTCACATAAAATGCAAAATTTGCTTACTTGAGTATGGCTAATGACACCCAATCCATATGTCCTACTTACTTGCACAACCCTTTTAGGCTTTTATTTAACTGATTTTACAATCATCCATGCCCTTCTAGACTGAACCCTTAAAAACCCAAGCAATTTTCTCAGGCCCAGATCCATTCCCCTAGGTCTCATTCCCTCTGGACAATAGTACTCAAGTTGGATAGAAGCGTTGAAACATAGGGTGTCCATTTTTTAGTGTTGTTGTTTAAGTGTATTTTTGCTCCTAACGATCTGATTCTTTTGATCCTTATCCTTTTCCTTGACAGCCTAATGCGAATATATTCAACCTATGATCATTAAATTCCCTATAAAAGGCCATTTAAAATCCATTTAGGTAGGGTTAACACTTATTTACAAGAGAGAAATAGGAATACAAGAAAGATTACTCAAGCACTTTTCCCTATTCTCTGCATACAACCATCTAATAGCATTTCAAGCTTATTCAAACTTTTACACTAGTCCCTAGTAATTCCAAGTACAAACAATTTCACATTTACTTGTATTTTCATTACACTATTGCACCAAGTACTTTAATATGAGAAATACATTAGCTTGATCCCTCCTCAAAGTATTGGTATGTAGGTAGTGTGCCCATACATGTGGTGTGAAGTGCATCCAACATATCCTTTACACACTAACCCCTTTTCCTTATTTGTCAAAGTTCTATTTAATTACATAGAAGACAAGAACATTAAAAATCAGCTTTATAGGGAGTTTCATTGACAACAAAGATCTAACATTTGGTACATAGGATCACATAGATGAGGCAAACAAAACCCAAAAAAATCATATCTTTATGAGCAATGTGGATAACAACGACAAGAACAAGACTACAATGCCAGATAATAGGGTGTCCTATTTTTGGTCAAGAAACAAACTCTAGATTCTTGTTTGTGATAGTTTCCCAAGCTTGCACATAAATCTTTAGGCCCTGTCTCAGTCAGAACAGTCTAAAATAAGCTAGGTTTGATTTTCTCTCTCACTGCTATTTTAGAAAAGGTCTAATTGCAATTCAAATTCACAAATCAGTAGCCTAATTATTGTATATTATTTATTGATTTTATCTACTCAAACCTATTTATTAAATAATAATAAAACTCTATTATTCCCAAAAATAATAAAACAATAATTATGATAATGATTGGACAAATTTGCAAAATTGCACATTCGCTAAAACTATAGAAAATGATTTCATTTACAGTGAAGCTAATGACTATTATTGTAATGAAGGATATGATGATATATGTAATGATGATGGTGAAGCACAAATACATGAATCTTCTTCTCTCAAACCCATCTCTTTTATTCCTTCTTCTAAAGAAAATAATTTTGATAAATGGGAAAGATACTTCTCACCTCATTCTCCTATGCACAATGCACCAAATGATCAAATTAGTCATGTACTTCCAAGTGAACCTCTTATTGGTGATAATTTACTTCCATGTGAACCTAATCTCTCTCTCTCTTTTGCTACTTCAATGTTCAAATTACAACAATATAATTGCAATAAAATCAAATTACCAATGCATAGTTTAAATGAGATATCTCATGTTCTTAACTCTACTTTGTCAATAGAACGTTCAAATAAAAAATCTCCTTCTCTTACTTCTCATATTGCACATGAAAATAATGCATTTCTTTCATTAATGGATAACATAGATGCACATGATAATCCAATTTCAAAAGATAATTTATTGCATATTCAAAAAGAATTAAATTCTTCTATTACACCTCTCCCTAGCGATGATGGAAGTGATAATGAATATGATATTGAGCATGCCAATGAATATGAAAATGAGAGTGATTATGAATAATATTACATATATGATAATGATGATGATAATTATGCACATAATGAAGAAGAATATGCATCTCGTGTTTTTAAATCTTCTCTCACTCCTCTCAAACATAATGCATTTCCAAATGTTGCTTTTACTTCTTTGAATGATTCTATTTTCAATAATGTACATGTTAAAGCTAATAACATAGATTCTACTCAATTAAAATGTGATTCATTAAAACATAAAGATACCAATGAATCTCCCAAGCCACCCCTTACTATAGAAGAACCCAGTTCTCACTCTTCACCTAAAGAGAATGGTAGCCCGCATCCCTCTAGTAAGGTCCAAGTTACCATTACTCCCAAGGTTCAAGTGAGCAGACCCCCTCTTTATGATCCAATTGCTAAATTTATCATTCTGTTGGGTGAATATTTTGTCGTCAACTAACTGAAGACAAAATTGTTATATCAGTCACAGTATAATGAGATAAATCTCTCCTCTCAGCAAGGCGAGGCTCCCTATAAACCATTATAAATTGAACCTATAGTAAATACTAACTGGGGGAAGAATCACACAATCCATTTCTCTTTTTTCAGAAATGATGTTCATAAAACAATAGGAAAACTTCTCGGGTGATAACTAGATCCACAAGAAACCCATGAAAGCACAAAGTCTTTCATTGCTTCTCTTATTGATTAAGTGCGTAGGACACCGTAGAATGAAGTGTAGCCCAAAGTCTCCACCTCAAACTACAACAGAGTATATGATCACAAAGGATAAAAGTAGTTCAAAGCCTTTCCAATATCTTTTGTGCTGAAACACAAAATACACAAGCTAAAGACAATTATGGTAGCATAAAGTCTCCATAATCGGCTTCAGTGCATCTTCCAGATTATTTTCACTTACTCTGCGTATTTGATCAAATAGATAAGATTGTATTTAGGAAAAAAATATAAGAACAATTTCCTACATAACACAAGTTATTTCATCACAAAGTTTGAAATGTCACTTGCTTTCTCATTCACCTGATAAAATATGATTAACAATCTGAGCTCAAAGTCTCAAAAATGCCTTTCATTTTGGGAAAAGTTTTGCTTCTAATAACTGATAGATCTCTCTTTTTCAAAATGAGAGATTAAAATATATATAACATCCAACGAAAGACTTTGGTGCTTGTTTTCACAAAATGGCCCATGCTACCTTGAATTCATTGGAAAGAGGAAGTTTTGTGCAAGGGCCATGTTGGAGCAAGTTACCAGTCCTAACTTTGGCATTTAACTCATATCAAATGTATTCTCCAAAGCATGGGTTGCCTAATCCTCTGAAAGGCAAGGTCACTCCTCTTTATGATACCTACACGATTGTCCACTTGTCTTTACTCAAACAAAAAAAATAGGTCATGCCATTGAATACTTGCATTCTCTGATATCCACCTGGTGGACTATTCCATCCATTGGAAAAACTCTTATGTCGACACTTCTGGATTTTCTGTTTGGATCCCTCTTTCCTTACTATATTTTGACTCTTCCTACTGATCTAAGCTCTTGGGGCTATCTTCTCACCTTCTACTGGCTTCTTCAACTCCTTTCTCAGTGGATCACTGAGTTTGTCCTCAGGTCTACATTATTTAAAAATCAATAGTTATTCCATAATCCTAAATTTGACATCCATAGGGACGTCACCGGTCGCTTGAACCATTTTGAACCTTGAACTGTCTTTTTAGAGTTCACTAGTTCAATGGTTCAATGGTTCAGTGGCTCAATATTTTATGTTTTTCAAAGAGTCACATTTGCTCAGTCTTCTTATGAATTCAATTTAATGTATCATTGAACCAACTATTTGAACCTTTCACTCAAACCTTTTTGAACCTTTAAACCATTTTAAACCTTTGAACTATTTTGAAGCAAAGTTCAATGGTTTAACGGTTCAACAGTTCAATGGTTCGGTGGTGTTCATTTCAAATCATTGAACCCCACCGTTGAACTATCCTTACAATTTTTTAGGAAATGCCTTAAGTGTTCTGAGCTTTTTCTTTGCAAAAGCCCACTTTTTGAACCTGTGATTTCCTTAGTTGAAAAGGCTTATGCAATCAAATAACTTGACTGCTCAAAATATTTTGAGAAAGAAAGAGACCATTTTGGCCTACAGGGCTAAAATGATTAACATGTTGACTACAAAAATGAGTGGCTAATTTTGGGGACAATAGTAGGCTCCAGTTGGGGAACTTCCATCGATTATACTCTAAAACAATCAAAGGGAGTAGAATCTAGACTCTAAGTGCCTTCATCCATGCCATTGGGCCATGGAGTCAAGCCACCCAAAAATAGAAAGACACCAAAAACCAAATGAACAACATAAAACAAACAAAAAAATATAAATGTATAACTAGACTTATCTGATTTTTCAAGGATTGAAGTGCTTCAGATGCTACCCACTACAAGGTAGTGAGAACAACGTCCCATCTTGATATCTCATTAAGAAACTATTATCACCACTGAATTGATGGATGACGAATGGACCTCTCTATAAGGAATCAATTTTTTTATGCATTCCCTTTGGTTCTCTTCTCTTGTCCAATAACAAGACTTGATCTCTAATCTGAAACTTGTGAATCCTTGCTTTCTAGTCGAAAAGATTCTTCACTTGATTTTGATGTTCAGCAATGCAGTCCACTATTATAGTTCATTACTCTTCTAACTCAGTCAGACATATGATTCTTTTGTCAATAGAACTTTCAAAAGTTGAATCTTCTACTGCCTTTGCCAACTTTAGTGTTGGTAGTTCCAGGGTGATTGGTATTTCTACATTCAAACCATATAAAAGTTGAAATGGTGACATATCTATTGCCCTCTTAGGTGTAATCTTGTCTACCCATAAAGCATCGAATAATGCTTTATGCCAAGTTCTCTGATTATTATCTACCAATTTCCTGATAATAGTAACCAGATTTTTATTGCTTGATTCTGCTTGACCATTTCCTTGTGCATAATAGTCTGAGGAGTGAGAAAGAATAATTTTGTGATTGTAGAAAAAGTCAATAATCTACTGAGAAGAGAAACATGAGGCATTATCTATTATAATCTTGTTTGGAACTCCAAAATAGGAAATAATATTTTCCTTTAAGAAATTACACACCACTTTTGAAGTGGCATGCTTGAATGGAATGGCTTCCACCCACTTAATAAAATAATCTATTGCAGTGAGGATATAGTTATGTCCAGCACTTGAGGATGGGTTCACGGTGCTAATGAAGTCAATACCCCATTGCTAAAAAGGCTCTTCGATCACCACAGGCTTGAGGGGTAATGCGGCCAACTTGGATTTCCTAATGAACTATTGACATAAATCACATCTATGTACCCAATTATATGCGTCTTGAAATAGAGCATGCCAATAATATCTAGCTCGTAGAATTTTATGAGTAGTCACAAGTGCAAAAAAATGTCCTCTACAAGCCAAGTTATGGAAGAACTCCAAAAGTTTACTTTGTTGCACTTTATCCATGCAGTGAAGAAATACCCCATCAAGGCTCCTTTTGTACAAACCATTGTCCCACAAAACATAGTTAGTAGCTCTCAACTTAACATTTCTCTTTTCTTTGTAAGACAAATGTGTAAGACACTCACCATAAGTAAGAAAATGAGTGATATTAGAATACCACTCATTAGTAGTAGTAACAAAAATAACTGTTGGCATGTCATCAGTCAGTGCCTCTTCATATCCTATTTCTTCTAATACATTTTTAGTAATTAATTGACAAAGACCTCTTCCCCACACCAACTTAGTAGGATTGAAATCAAAATCAAACTCTAGAATTTTGGCAATGTAATTGCCCATTTTTGTACCGAACTCTTGTTGAGTTAAAATAGCCTTCACTATGATATCAAGCACCAGAACAACAGTGTGTGAATTTAGGATATAGAATCAAAAATATTTTATCTCCTTAACCACTGCATAATCATGCTTCTTCATAATTGAATACTTCAATTCATGATATTTGAGAGGGCATCTCATAAATGAGATGGAAAAATCCACCCCTTCTTTGTCATGCTGAACCAAAATGGCTGAAAGTGTGTGCTTAGAAGCATAATTGTATATCATGAAGTCTTTGGTATAATATGAACAAACTAGGATCGGGGCATGAGCAATAGCCTTCTTGATATCTTTGAATGTTGTTGTGCCTTCTGCAGTCCATCGAAAAGTAGCTTTATCCTTCATCATGTTGACAATGTGGCAGGTTTTTTTTGCAAATTCTGGGATGAACCTTCGTAGAAAATTCACCTTTCTGAAGAAAGAATGGACTGCAGACTTACTAGTAGGTAGAGTAAGATTTTGGATAAATTTGACTCTTTTTGAGTTCATTTTTATACCTTCTTGGGATACAATGTGGCTGAGAAGTTTACATTTTATAACCCCAAAAATTGACTTCTTAGGATTAAGAGAAAGACTATTTTGCCGACAACATTTTAGCACTTATTGTAAATGATGCATATGATCAAGAGAATGTTTAGAGAAGAAAGTTAAGTCATCAAGATATACCATGATAAACTTTCCTAATTCATCTTTGAAGGCAAGGTCCATTGCTCTCTTGAATGTGGTGCTAGCATTGATCAAAGTAAAAGGCATTTTGCGATATGCAAACATGCCCCAAGGTGTAGTGAAAGCAGTTTTGTGTTGATCTACTTCATCAACTTCTACTTGATTATACCCAGAAAAACCATCTAACATTGATAACATCTCTGAGCCAGTTACTATTTATAACACTTGATCCATGATAGATAGAGGGTAGTTGTCCTTTAGAGAAGATTGATTAAGATTCTTGAAATCCACACATATACGAATTTCTCCATTCTTTTTTCTCATCAGGACTATGTTAGCAATCCATGTGCAATGATGGATTGAAAAAATAATTCTTGCATTCAGGATTTTCGAGATCTCAGAAAAGATAGTACCTGATACCTTGAGATTGTATTGCCTTTGCTTCTACTTGTGAGGCAATGACCCAGTCTTGAGAGGAATTTTATGCCGAATTTCTTTAAGCTTGAAGGATTTTAGGTCATCATAGGAATATGCCAAAACATCAATGTAACGGTAAAGAAGAGTGATGAATTTGAGCTTTTCATCGGTAGTGCAACATTTCTCAATGTTGACCATTTTGAGATTTTCTTTAATACTCAGATTTATTTGATCAAACTCTTTGGATGAACTTGAATCCATTAGTTGCTGCTTGATACACATGTCATGCTTATCAAATAGTTTCTCAAGAGAAACCAAACTTTGTGGGATTTTATTCCCTTTGAGTTGAAGAAACTCTTCGCTAGTTCATGAACTTGTTTCAGGAATTGATTTATGTGTTGGAGAGGTACTACCTTCGAAATAGAGCTCCTCAAAACCATCCATCTTTTCTAGAAAAGTGATAATTTGATTATCACCATTAAACACCTATCAATGGTCGGCATTATCAGGTACACTTGGTCGAAAGACCAACTCAATAGTGTACTTATTTCCTTTGAAATCTTTATGAGGAACCATGAGGGTTGCAGAGATAGCCAATGAATCTTCATGATCATAAAACTCTTTGGGCACCACAAAAATATTGAAAGCATCAAAACTTTCAATACAATCCCATACAAGATTGTGATAATGTCACAGTCTTTCATTTTTGGTTTGATACAGATTTCTTACCTGACAAACTACCAATTCAGAACCTCCTCAGGCATGAAGAATCTTAACACCTTTAACATGAGCAACTTTCAATCCAAGCAATAAAGATTCATACTCGATGGTGTTGTTAGTATTGTTAAACTGTAACTTATACGAATAAGAAAAAATTTCTTCTTGAGGGGATATCAAGACAATTCTGGCTCTAGAACTGGTAGAAAAGTAATTACCATCAAATTCTAGAATCTAGACATCATTAGAATATGATCTTCTTAAAGATTTCTCTTTGATAGGGAGGGAAGATCTTTTTTCACCTGAACTTTGCTCAACCAATTCTTCTAATTTTTTGTCTAAATTCTTTAAATTGTCACTCAGTAAACTTTCATCTAATGAAATAGAAACTTCTTCTATGGATAGAAAGTAATTACCCATTCCTGAGGTTTCTAATAGAATTTGAGCTTCAAGGTCTGATGTTTGAGTGACAATATATTTTGATTCCTTCTCAGGAAGCAACTTTTGCATGATGCCCTTAATAGGTATCCTCGCTTCAGACAAGTCCATATTCAACTCTCCACCAACATCCTTTCAAAAATTACGTCTGAGTAGAATGCCATAGGAAGCTGGAACATCAGCCACTAAGACTATCATCTTAATCCTCTTATCTAGAAAAGCCACAAATGCAAATTGGGCATCTTTGATTTGACCCAAAAGTGGTACTTGTTTATTTTCCATGGAGAAATATCTCCCAAAAATTTTAGTCAAAGTGAGACCAAGAGAATTTGTTACCTTGGCAGGCATAACATTGTCAGAGGTGCCAGAGTCTATTATACAGTTGCTCAACTTATGACCATTAATCAAAATGAAAACATAAAAAGGTTCTATTTTTTGGGGGGCAACGGGAGCAGTAATGACAAGATTATTTTAGGTGGCTTTGTTCTTTGGGGGATCATGAGTCACTTTTGAAAAATCTTATCCTATAGGGATGGTTTTGCTTTTGATGCATTCAGTCAACCTATCTAACTACTTAGGGTTGGCTTATAAGTATTTAAACTCAAACATTTGGATCTTGGTCTTCCTAGTATGATCAATTATGTCAAATAATTGAAATAAACTAGAAACAAAGGAAGTCCATCATTTTAGGTTTTATTGGGTGTGGGACTGATCTAAGAAATGGAAGTAGAAGGTATAGGGTTATTCGACGTACTTACATTCTTATTGATCACCGAGTTTTTTGATTGGACAAGTAGTGAAGTCTCCCGTTTAGCAATTGAAATTAACTGGTTGAGGTTCTTCTCCTACTTTTCCCTTATCAGCTTGTTGAGTTGACTAGTTCTAGGACCTAGTAAAAATAGTGTATGATCCATCAAACACTTCCCCTTTTCTTTTAGCTTCATCTTGGTAATTTAGAAAACTAATGTTGGAGTTGCCAGCTAATTCTTCTTCTCCTTCTGCAAAGATATTAGTGTCATCTTCTTGGTCCAACTTAGGTTGGAAAAATAAATCATGTTCAATTTCATGATAACCAACTGTTGAGTTAGTCAGTGTTGCTTCAATGGCAAGCTTCCCCTGTGCAAGAGTAAGGCGATTAGGTTACCCTTGATTCCTAGCAACATTGCTTTTATATGAATGGTTAGGGAATGTCTTCCTTTGTATATCTCGATAAGAAGGAGCAGACATTCCTTGGGCCATTTACCTTTTTAGAGCTAACAACTCATTTGTTAACTTTTTGTACTGTAAGATCAGTGGTGCTTGTAGAAAAATTTTCAGTAGGTGAAGAAAATTTATTTTTGTTAGGATCTCTTCTTATCTTACCTACAAGGATAAGATCATCTTCGACCTTGGTAGCTAAAATCTGAGCTATAGAAAGATCTATATGGCCAGCCTGCCTCAACAGAAAACTCACTTCGAGAAGTTGAGAATTGATGAAGAAGCACTTAAGATTTTATAGTGTTGGCTGAGCAATTATAGGAATCATGTTCCTTAGCTTATCAAATTTAGCAATGAAGTCTTGCATAGGCTCATGAGGCTCCTTCTTCATTTGCATAAGCTAAGCCAACAAGGCATGTGCATCTTCTGTGAGTTTGAACCTAGCCTCAAACTTGGCATGGAGAGTGTTCTAGTCAGTTATAGTCTGAGCTTGAAGATGATAAAACCAATATGTAGCAGTACCTTGTAATATTTTTATGAATAGTCTTACCGCTATATCTTCATATTCAACGCCTATAACACCACAGGTTATGCAGAAAGTTGTAATATGCTCATTAGGATGAACTTTCCCATCACCATAGAACTTGGAAAAATTATTTCTTGAACTGCGAGTTAGTTCATGTAAAGGTGGGGTTAGATTTATGGGGCCAAAGGTGTTACCCAAGGGCCTTAGGCTACCATGATATGATGATTGAAAGGAGGGATAACAAATCTTTGTGGAGTATGTATAGACAAAGCTCTGCTAGTAGAGGAAAAAGAAGTTTCGCCTGGTATCGGAGACTTGATGTTGGTAGGAGGAAAACTCCTAGTTCGTTGGAGGCGAGCTCATGGAGGAGAAAGATCAAAATGATTTTGTTGCACAAACATGAATATAATATCAACAATACCTTGAGCTCTTTGGCTTCGCGTATATGGTGGATCTACTAGAGTGTAGAATGGAAAAGAACTAGAACTGCTTCAACTTGAAGCGTGAGTCTTCAACTTACACGTTCTTCCCCAATAGAGTCACCAAAAATTTATGGGGTGAATATTTTGTCATCAACTAACTGAAGACAAAATTATTATATCAGTCACGGCATAATGAGATAAATCTCTCCTCTCAGCAAGGGGAGGCTCCCTATAAACTATTATAAACTAAACCTATACTAAATACTAATTGGGGGGTAGAATCACACCATATATTTCTCTTTTTTTAGAAATGATGTTCACAAAATAGAGGAAAACTCTTGTGTGATAACTAAAATCATTTCTCTTTTTTTAGAAATGAGTTTCATAAAACAATAGGAAAACTTTCTGGGTGATAATTGGATTCACAAGAAACCTACGAAAGCACACAGTCTTTCATTGCTTCTCTTACTGATTAAGTGCGTAGGACATCGTAGAATGAAGTGTAGCCCAAAGTCTCCATTGCAAACTACAAAAGAGTATATGATCACAAAGGATAAAAGTAGTTCAAAGCCTTTCCAATATCGTTTCTGCTAAAACACAAAATACACAACTAAAGACAATTATGGTAGCACAAAGTCTCCACAATCAGCTTCAAGGCATCTTCCAGATTATTTTCACTTGCTCTGCTTATTTGATCAAATGGATAAGACTATATTTAGGAAAAAGATATATAAATAATTTCCTACATAACACAAGTTATTTCAACACAAAGTTTGAAATGTCACTTGCTTTTTCATTCACCTAATAAAATATGATTAACAATCTGAGCTCAAAGTCTCAAAAAATGCCTTTCAATTTGGGTAGAGTTTTGCTTCTAATAACTGAGAGATCTCTCTTTTTCAAAATGAAATATTACAATATATATAGCATCCAACGAAAGACTTTGGTGCTTATTTTCACAAAATGGCCCATGCTACATTGAATGCATTGGAAAGAGGAAGTTCTATGCAGGGGCCATGCTGGAGTAGGTTACCAGTCTGACTTTGGCATTTAACTCATATCAAATGTCTTCTCCAAATCATGGATTTCCTGATCCTCTGAAAGGCAAGGCTGCTCCTCTTTATGATACTTACACGACTATCCACTTATCTTTACTCAAAAAAAGAAAAATAGGTCATGCCATTGAATGCTTGTACTCTTTAATATCCACCTGGTGGACTGTTCTACCCACTGGAATAACTCTTCCACCGATGCTTCTAGATTCTTTGTTTGATTCCCTCTTTCCTTGCTATATTTTGTCTCTTCCTACTAATTTGAGCTCCTCTTTATGATACTTACACGACTATCCACTTATCTTTACTCAAACAAAGAAAAATAGGTCGTGCCATTGAATGCTTGCGCTCTTTGATATCCACCTGGTGGACTGTTCCACCCACTGGAATAACTCTTCCACTGACGCTTCTAGATTCTTTATTTGATTCCCTCTTTCCTTGCTATATTTTGTCTCTTCCTACTGATCTGAGCTCTCAGGGCTATCTTCTCACCTTCTATTGACTTCTTCGACTCCTTTCTTAGTGGATCACTGAGTTTGTCCTTGGGTCTACATTATTTGAAAATCAACGGTTATTCCATAATCCTGAATTTGACATCCACGTGGACATCACTAGTCGCTTGAACCATTTTAAACCTTGAACTATCTTTTTAGAGTTCATCGGTTCAATGGTTCAACGGTTCGACAACTCAATATTTTATGTTTTGCAAAGAGTCACATTTGCTCAGTCTTCTTATGAATTCAATTCAATGTATTGTTGAACCAACTATTTGAAACTTTTATTGGAACCTTTTGCTTGAACATTTTTGAACCTTTGAACCATTTTGAAGCGGAGTTCAATGGTTCAACGGTTCAATGGTTCGGTGGCATTTATTTCAAATCATTGAACCCCACCATTGAACTATCCTTACAATTTTTTAGGAAATGCCTTAAGTTTTCTAAGCTTTTTCTTTGTAAAGGCCCACCTTTTGAACTTGGGATTTCCTTAGTTGAAAAGGCTTGTGCAATTAAATAACTTGACTGCTCAAAACTTTTTGAGAAAGAAAGAGACCATTTTGGCCTACAGGACCAAAATGATTAACATGTTGACTACAAAAATGAGTGGATAATTTTGGGGACAACACATTCCCATGGCTAAAATTAACAATCAAATTCAATGATTAAATGAACCACTTTAAGATGCTAATATACCATCCCAGGAGATAATCTCTTTGATACATGCAGTTGGTGATTTACATCACCAAGTACATCTCCTTACCTTGGAAAAGAAAGCTTATAAGTCTTAGATGGATGCCAATAATCTACATGGTAACCCTATTCTAAAGACATTCATAAAAGCTTCATTGCCTAAGCATTTCCAGATACCATCATTACCTCACTTTGATGGAACTGGAGATCCATTTGTACATCTTCAGGCCTTTTGGAAGGCTGTGCCATCTCATGCAAGCCCATTGATTCTACTCAAGTTATTTTAGTAGACATTAGTGGGGGAAGCACATAATTGGTTCTTTCATCTACTCCCCATCGCTTCATTGCATACATATGATGACTTAGAGGAGGCATTTCTCAGATATTACATCATAAGCACATGCCATCATGTTATATATGAGAAACTTGCCACACTACATCAAAATTATTTAAAGCCAATTAGTGAGTATATCTTAAGATTCAAGGCTCACATGTTAAGATTGATATACAAACCAATAGATCTAGAGATTCAACATATCTTTGTTAAGGGACTTCACCAACCTCTCCTCAAGCATCTACTATATCAGACAGAGTCTTGTTTTAGACAACTATATTACATAGTTCTATCTTTGGAAAAGAAATTAAGATTGATTGAGGTAGATTTAGTTGATCAGATCACTCTAGATTTCACATCAACATCTTCAGTTATAGCTCCTACTACTCAGCATCTACCATGTCCTAAACAAGATAGGAGACCACAATTAAAAAAGTAGCCAATTGAGAACAAAGAGCCAGTTTCCAGAGCGTAACCTACAGTATGCACTATAGAGAACAATAATAAGGCACCACTATAGTTTTATTTAGAGTGGGATAGCCCATCTACCATATTATTAGCATGACTCAATAAGAGGTTAATCACACTACCTTCTACTCATCGATGAGATCCATGTCTCTTACATAGACAACCACATCGACCCTTTTATAACTATCATCATATCTATGGACACAAAGATAATGATTGTTATGGAATCAAGGATTGCATTACTAGATGAGTTGATAATGGAATCATAACATTCACATAGGGGGCACCAAGATCTCCTCTATTATGGAACCCTAAACCTCATTCCTCCATGATTGAGCCATCCTAGTACATTCTTTTACAGGAGTCATCGGTCACTCATCGTGAGTGAAATGTAGGTTTTAGGATAGAATCTCATAAGAGATATCATATTCCACCACCTTAAAAGGTTTGAAAACTAGTACATCAAGAATAAACTACATATAGCAATGTAGTTTGTGGAATACATAGTGCAGTTCCATATACATATCCAGTAGAGTCACAAGCACCACAATAAAATCCTACTCATGAGAGATATTCACTACAACTAAGTTTTTAGGGTCCTATCTCACATATCAACCCACTACGATTAAGATTAGATTAACCCCCATCACATGTTATAGTTCCATATTGATCTATTATTTAGTCATATGCATCATAGTAGAGGCCATAGGGCGTTATTTCATGTAACAATCCACTACAATTATGAATTGATGAGCCTCCTTCACAACACATAGATTTAGTTGCACAACCAATAAAGTTAAATTTTGTAGAATCTTCATGACAGCTATAGTTAGCACACAACAAACAATATTAGCTACATAGCATATTCCTACATAACATGAGCAGTATCGATACTTGTTTAGTTGGTCGATAGGGTTCAGATAGTGATACAACACAAAATAATACAAGTCATACCAATTTTGATTCATAATCTTCACCTAGAAGGGTAATGATGGAGCTAAAATTCTAGTTAGCCCTTGTATTCATGAGCCACTCCTGAGAAGTGATATGCACATAGTGCTCTCTTACATCCCCCTGCTAACAACTAGCATTCCTGATTCCAAATAATTATTCATAGACCAAAACCAACCTGTCAAAGTCAAGATCTTACCAAATCAATTGATCCAAACCCTTTACCGATCTCAAATTAACTCAACTTATCTAAACAAGTTACCAATCTCAAAATCTAGACCTTACTTATATGCTACTTGCAAACCAATTCACTTTATCAAATCAATTTTACCAATTACAAAAACCAACAAAATTGTTGCTTACATACAACTACAAATCAAATATCACATCTTAAATGTCATCTTACCAAATATATCAAAATAATCAAATCACATATCCCATGTACCATTTACCAAGCATATGCAACTTCAACATCAACATCAACATCAAATCAACTATTTCAAAATCAAAACATTGTAGTACTAGTATATTCTAGAATCTATAACACAAATACAAGTAAATCCAAACTCAAACCATTATCTATATATAAAACTAGGTTTTCAAATATATATATATATATATATATATATATATATATATAATATCAAATACAAATCACTCATGAATGGGCATCATGCTCTCACTCTCAGTCTCACTCTCTCCTCCAGTACTAGTCCCATAATCTAGTCTCACATTTGACATCCCCGCACCTCCTCGAGCTCCTGAATGCCTCTTATGCCAACTACATCACTTTAACAGCTAACCATGATCCTCATGGAATTCTATGTATCATCTTTGAATATCTATATAATCATCCACAATCTTTGTGCTCACCATACTAAAATCAGGTGGAGACATCCTACGCCTATCTAACTCAACTCTCAACTCATCTCTCTCTCTTACCACCCTAACATATACAGCTGTAGCTATAACAACCCTATCAAATAAATGAGCATAAATTCTAGTTGTAACCATCACTTTCTCTATCAAACCCTCCTCCACTGCATCATCAAGAACATGTCGCATCAACTCTTAAAAGATTGAATCAATGATGGTATCCATAAACTCATCATCTCCCCTCCCTACCCTAGTAGGTGCCTCATCTTACGCACCTCCCACTCCACCTACATGCATAAAAATTACAACACTTCATCAGATGTATACTTTCAAATAAAACTAAAGCACAAATATAGGCACAATTCAAATATAATCACTGTTATTTTTAGATTTTCATAGCTTTAGTGGGATTTCAAGAAAACCCATGCAAAATATATATCTAGTGTCTCAAATCATAAAATGGATAACACCATTATATTTAGAAGGTGCCAAAATCTTAGGATTGGTTATAAATAAGACCTAGTTTTGTGACAGTCAATTTTAACCATTTTAGAGGGTTTTAGGTCTTTTTCAATGATTTCATGCAAATTCATATAATCAAAGTCTCCAAAAAAATCATTTCATGTGTTTTTATAGGTTTTTTGAGATCCTTATTCGGTATTTGGTATATTTTACATAAGCTTACTAGATCTAAAGTTTTTTATCTTGGCAAAAAAAATTAGCCCTTACATGCACAAATCAGAGTTCTAAGGCTTTCTTATACCTATAAGAAGTTTGGGGTGCTAACATAGTTAGAAGACCCAATATTAAAGTTAGGAGCTACATCCTTAATCAAAACCTCTAGCATCAGAGTTCGAAGTTGTATTTGCATCCCATATCATGAAATAGAAAACCCCTATGTCATGAGTTTTAACTACTCCCACAATCCAAAGCCCTAGTATGTCAGGACTTTTAACTACACTCATAGCCAACAACCTTGACACTTTCAAAACTTGCCACAACCCCAACACTATCAGAACTCATCAAAACCTTGACAATATCAAAACTTGTCAAAACCTTAACACTACCATAAATTTTTAAAGTTTTGACAGCTACATAAGGTTGTTATAACCCAGACATGCAACCCTAATGTGTAACACCATTGGAAGAACTCTTAGCATCTTCAGTACTTTTAAGAGACTTCAAAAACTTTGATGATGGTCTAGAGTATGTCAAATTTAACCTCATGAAGTGTTGAAAAATGGATGCATGTTTATGAAGGGGGCATACATCTTATCCCTTAGCCCCTGGTCATATAAAAAATAAGCCCTTGGTCGCTTCCAACCCAAAAGTGTTTAACTCTTGCTTGAAATGGCCTTAAGTTTTTTTTTAAGGAAATTGATTCATAATTTTTCTCAAGCTTTGTTCTAAGGGGCCTAAGTTTTTTTGGGAAAGTTGATTAAAAATTTTCCACCACTATTTTTTTGCCCAAATTTTTCATGTGAGCTAATATTTTTAAATGATTATAACTTTTGATATGTAACTCAGACTTGACTGCCATCTTCTTTAAAAGTGTTTGATTTTTGTGCTTTACACATTAGTGATATTTTTGGGCTCCCTTCAAACCAAATATTATACACTCTTGGATGCATTTTAATCTGATTCTAACATCCCTCTAGTTCTTTCATACTTATGCACAAATTACTCAAGATGCATTCTCGGCTGTGTCCAATGTCTATATGAGTGTGTGTGTATTTACAACATGAGCCAAGGTCACTTTGATAGTTCTAAGTGGGCACTTTGTGGTGATATGCAATTTTATTTTATACATTTATTATTTACTTTCTTCAATAACCTCTTTTCTTGAATAATGGATTGCTTTGTATTTCCTCCTCTTATGACATTCAATTATCACGAATGGAAAAACCATGTGTTACTTGCTCTAAGAAAATAAGGTTTCTATAGGATAACTATGAATGAGGAAACTAAACCTATAGTAGATCCAAAGAAAAATAAATGCTTTAATATAGATGATCAATCACATGGTTATCTTAGTTTATCTCTTTCTCCTAACTTACGTTTTCACATTGAATCTACTAAAACATCAAATGAAGTATGAACCATATTGGAAAACCTCTTTGGGAAGCAAGATGTCATGAAAGGTCATGAACTAGAGAATGAGATCATCATTTCAAGACCCTGAATGAATTTGACATACTACATGATTTCTTCACTAAGTTCAAATCTCTGAGGTTGTAGTTAAAAGAATGTGGAATTGATAAGAAAGATATCAACTTGTTTTATCTATACTCTCCAAATTGGCTCCAAATGTTTTTGTGTTTGTGTTTACTTTCCATGCCACAAAAAGTGATCTTGGAGTTACATGAAAGGTGCCTTATTTAGATACCTTTTTTATCGACTTGACCCATGAGTAAGATAAATTGATACAAATGGACATAGTGAAGTCCTCAAAATCTCATGCACTTTTTGCTAAGAAAGAGAAGGCTTCAAACAATAGAGAGATGAAACAAAAAAAAGGATTAAGAGAAGGATATAAATCCTCCCACCTACAAACCAAACAATGAGACCTCTTCTTTCAGTCCTAAGCCTAAGAAATATTGTATCAAATATGGGTTTTCCTCTATAAACCATGATGAAAGCAAACGTTTGAAGAAACATATTGACCAATTGACTAAGATGCTCGAAAAGCACAACATCATTATCCTTGATTCTACCATTTAGAATTCATTAACCCATGAATCTTCTAAGGTAAATGACAATGGTAAGGAAAAGGCAAAAGATAATAGTAAGGGGAAATCAAAGGGAAAGGACTTAGTTACAGTTATACCTTCAACTCCTACATGGGTCATTGACTCTGGTGCTTCACATTACATGGCCTCTTCATAGATAGAGTTTAGTTCTTTAGAACCATGTGACATGTCCTCTATATAATCAAGTGATGACAATTCTAAAAAGGTTCTTAGGAGAGGGTCTGTTAAAGTGAGTGGTGGAACATTCAACAATGTTTTAAGTGTTCCCTCACTTTCAACTAATTTGCTATCAGTTTATCAGATCATTCACCTTGGTTAGTGCATGTGAGTTGAGTTCACTCTAGATTCAGTGTATGTTAGAGAGTTGCACTATGATACTACATTGGCAAAGGGAATGGTCAATCAACATACTTGACTATATAACTTCTCACACTTTGTTCCTGACTCTCCTTCAAATTCTTCTTCTTCAAACACACCTGAACTTGATGATATTTCTAAACCCAAGCACACCTCTAATAATGATGACTCTTCTTTTAACATAGATGACTGTAATAGTGATGGAGACACATATCCACCCTTTCCTTTTCAGCTTCTAAATACTGTGGAGTTATTCCTTGATCAAGCTACCCCTAGTTTGATTTAGACATTACATGGAACAAGTATACTGATCCAAGACACATCAAACATTGGGTAGTTTATTCCATAGTTTTAGGGCATTCAACCATCCTTCATTACCTCTACTTCCATTACACAATCATTGCATAGATAAATTGGCCCTCCTACCTTGCATGAGGAGAATAGTTCCTTGAATAGTAATCACACCTTGGTTATAGATACATTAGGCACATGACACATTCACTATTTTAGGGTGATCCACTCTTCACTGTATCTACTTCTGATCCATAGTCACTATGGGGAACTCCATTGTAGGATACTAGATGGATACAAATAGTTGTAGACTCTAGTGGGGATTTTTATCCCCCTTCTCTTCTTTGCTCTCTTTCAGGTGAGGAGTTTTGTCCTATAGGATTTCTCATTTTCTCTACTTTATGCGAGTTGCATTAAACTTGGGCACCTCATCAATCCTCCTTATCGGGACCTAATTCTTCTATCCACTTAAGTTATGCTCTATGGGTGTGTTAGTGTAGGATTTTTCCCACTTTTGATTTTACCTACATGGTTGTTAGTTAACTTGCTTAGGGTTGTTAAGGTCATTAGGGGAAATACACTTAATATATTTTCTAATTATGAGTTGAGTTTTAACCTTTATGGTGACCTAATATCTCATTATATAATATACCTCCTTTATACTTTTTGTGTAAGGTCCCCTTTTCTAGGGGGTTGATTTTTGATCAACCTTTTGAAGACCTTTAACCTATTTTATTCCTCATAGGCTAAGAGATGATGTAAGGGGAATATTTTTAATAAATAAGAGATTGTTAGAGAGTGATTCTAATCATTTAAAATTAAAAAGTAATTTTTTTATTTATTATTTAATTGACCCTCAAGTAATTTTAATTACTATATTATGAGGAGTAAATTAGATAAAAAAGTAAAATGACACTTTCATGAAAACTTGACCCTCAATTAAAAGTCCTTAATGACTTTATGTAAAAAAACACTCTCATGAGGACTTGACCCTCAATTAAAAGTCCTTAATGACTTTGAGCTTAAAAGAGACCCAAGTGGCTAAAAGAGGTCCATCTTTGCCAAATAACCCCCACAAGTGGTTCACCCACCTTGGAGGAGTTATAAAAGCAGATTTGAAATATTGTGAAGACATATTTTTGCCAATCAATTTTATTTTTCAAGTTATTGGAGTTCTAATATTGAATCAAGGCACTTGGAGTTCTAAGGAGATCTTGAAGAGTCAATTTCACTTCAAAAAATTTAAGTGTGTTGAGTTGATTTGTTGTTGTTGATTTGAAGAGGATCTTTGAAGAAGATTCAAGGGCAAATTTTTTTGTTCATTTGAATATTTCTATTTTTCTAGGGTTTGACTACACAGTTTTAGATTTGGATGACTTCTACCCAAGGGAAAATTCTAATTATTATTTCATTTGAAAAAGCACATTTTTATCTTCAGTTCAAGCTATCATTTGTTTAAACATTTTGAGCATTTTTCAAGTTATGAAATTTATAAGTTTTAGCTGTATTTTTGTCATATAAAATCAGAAAATAAGATTTTTGTAAATCTGATTATGGAATCATGTTTGGAATATTTTTATCCATCTACAGATTTAATTTCATAATTTTTGGATCAGTTTTGAGGCATAAATCAACCCCAAACCCTAGTCGCTTAGGTCTTTGGGTGATTTGCAGTTTATGGGAAAGTATTGAAATAAATTTTAGTTTTATGGAATTTTGATTTTTTCTAATAATTTATGGGTCTAAGTTAGGATTTACAATATATCTTTTTTGTTTGGTTTTAGCCCAAAAAGGGACCTTACATTTTGGCTAATTAGTTAATGAATATTTTGATGCATTTGATGTAACTTGTGTTGTGGCAATATTGTTCTCACCTAATACTAGGGTTTTCATGTAATTTGTGACATTAAGAGATCTTAGAGTAATCTGATAGTTTAATAGGCCCATGAGATTGAAGGCACTCTCTCATCCCAATATTTTCTACCAACATCATAGACCTTGATCAATATATTTTATAAGATTTTATTAAAATATTCAGTAGTGTTATTTTCTTGGGGATGGTATGGAGAGATTTTATGGTGTTGGATCATGAACTTGCTCAATATAACTTGCACATTCTTTGCCACAAAGTGGGTACCCTGATCACTAGTGATACTCAACAGACATCTAAACCTAGCAATGATATGTTAATGAATAAATTGAGTTAAGGTTTTAGCCATGCATTCATGAATAGGAGTGGACTCATATCATCACATGAGGTAGTCTATACTAGTAATAATATACTGTGCACTACTTCTATTAGATGAGTTAATAAGAATGATGAAATTTAATCCCCAATATTTAAAAGGCTCCAAGATAAGTATTGGCATGAGGGGTATCTCATCATGTTGATTTGACTCACCCACTCATTGATAAATGTCATAGGTGCAAGCATGCTTGTGTGTATTATTATGAAGAGTTGGCCAACATAAGTTCGAATGTTGAACCTTCATTGTGATAGGCTTCCCTACATAGTGGCCACTTGTTATTCATTCTTAGTATTTTTTGAGAATGGAGGTGTGTTCATGCTCAAGAATACAACTTTTCAAAATCTCATCAAAGCCCATCTTATACAAGTGACCACTAATTATGTAAATTAAGGTAACATAGATGATGAGATGCTTAATCGAGTTATTGTGTAATGTTCAAGTACATGACCAAAGTGATAAAATGCCACTATCTCCTCAAGATCCATGGACATAATTTCTATTCATAATAGTTATGCTTCTAAGAATTCAACATCTAGTCCCCCATTTGGAACTTCCCCTATATTAATATAGGATAGGTGATCAGGACCCATGTAGTGCTTTCCCAGCTTCAACATACCTTAAAGTCAAATTCTTGGAAAATAATCAACCATCTACAAAAGCGATCATGTAACACTAATTTATTGACTAGGTACTTCAATGCCTAGTTGTTTGTCAATAAAGTAAAGGGTGCGATGAGTAAGCACTAACAAAATTTATATAAGTCATATACCATGGTGAGGACCTTGAGTTCAATAGTAATTATAACTATTGTGGTCCAAGAAAGTACAAACCTATTTTAATGTCTCTAGAATTTTTTATTAAAGAATGATTGTTATCTTGGTGGGATCAACTAATATCCCATTCTTGTAAATCACATACTTGAGTAGAGTGTCATTTAGGATCATAAGAATATAATTATTTGGGTTGAGTGTGATATGCATTTAGTGATATTTGTCAAACACGAACCTCTCTTATATGTTTCCCATCACAATGCCCACATCATGGAAATTTAGGACACCTATGGCTTATGTGGATGACTTATTTATAAATATAACATGCAACAAACCTTGGGGGTGTGAAATCTTCTAAATCTTAGGCATCCAATGTGATTGCCACCCCTTGTTGGGGTCATCCCTCACCTGGTAGTTGCCTAGAAGATATGTTTGTTGCACTAGTTGCAAAAAGATTTAACCACATGACATTCCCAGGTATCATTAGTGGTAGACTCACAAACTTGACACTGATAATTTATCGTAAATCCCTTCATCTTCTCTAATAATGGAAAGTGGAGGGACATTTATGACAGATCTCATAGTGAGGTATTACTAGAAATGAAATTGTGGTAATTGTTCTCACCTTAGGGAAGTCTAATTGAGTGTACCCTTTGGTTTTATAATCCATGCACCTTAGGGTTAGCTTCCTCTTTGGTTGTTTTGTATTGGATTTTTCTTCAAGTTTTTCAACCACCTTTTTGATTTAAGCCTCAAGGTGAGACCCAATCTAAGATTCTATGAGGTATCCTATATCTCCTAATCTCAATACGACTTCCAAATCTTTAATCTATATAATGAGTGTTTTTTGGTCGAGATCATGCTTTAAATAATTTGATAAGCCTCTAATAAACCAATTTTTATGTAGGGATAGTTTTAGGTCAATGATTAGCTTTACCAATAGATCCTTAAATCATTGATCATACAAATGCATACACTCACCTGGGGACTGTTATATTTTCGTCAATGTCATAATATTTTGGTACTCCAACTTGGGGTACTCAAATTCATATTAGAAGCCTTGTTTAAATTAATTGAGGTTAATGCAAGTGTTAGTTGAATCAAATTGAGAAAATCAATTCTGGGCACAACCAATTGTGGTGGCTATAAATATTTAAATTTTACACATAGTATCCATTATGTTCTTAGTGTGCAAAGTTATCTCATAGGGTTGTCAATGTCATGCCACATCTTTGATCATAGAAAATGCTTTCATAGATAGTTGCAATGGTTGATAGGTGATGGCGATTATGGGCCCTTGTAAACCCTCACTTCTACCACTTCTTGATCCTCCAGTTTTGTGTGATCCACCATGCCTTCTCAATTCACCACTCCTAATACCAATTCCTCTACTATTTCTACCCAAGCCTCCTCCCATGCCATCTCCACATGGATTTTGGAAAAGGGCTATCACCTTTACCACTTCAACTAGAGGAGTCTCCCACTCTAGGAGTACTTCTATTAGATGAACCACTCCCTAGGTGGCAAACTGTTTAATCTGCTTGTGGTCAAGTTGATAACGTTTATGTATCCTCCCACATTGGCTACAATGGCCGATTTAGTTGTTATTATTATAGTTATATTCATGTTTCTAGATACAATACGTATAAATTACTCTAACACTTGATTTTGTCAGGCTACAAAGTCCAAAAATGCCTCCAACCATCACTCTTGTGTTTCCAACAAATTTTCAATTGTAACCTCCACACTATCTATTATTACCTTCCATCTTGCACAATGATCCTATCTAGTCACTCAATGATCTCTTGAGTTATGCAATGCTTGCATAAGGATATGGTTTGGGTAGGAAGCTAGGTTCGTTTCCTTCTAATATGGTCTTGTCCACATCTTATTACTATGTGACTAGACCCCACACCATCTTTTCATTCCTTGTGTAGCTTATCAACTATTATTTCTTGTCCTCACCACCATCTTCACTTCCACATGATGCCACCTAACTCAGCTGGTTAGATCTCTCTCTATGGATGTATTGCATGAGCATAATGTCTTTGGGCTACTACTTGCCAACTTCTTATGGTTAGTTCGAGATCACAACATTGAACCCATCATTCATGGTGTTCAGTCCTAAGATTCACATCCACCGTCTTTCCTTGCAACACTCTAATGCTATATTATTTACTTTCAACATTTCCTTCCTTAGCTCCCTACCCTACTCAGTCATCATGATGCGGGTAAGGGTTTTACTCTAAAGTGAGTTTCTCTACCTGTTTATCAATGAGCAACATATTCACCCATAGTGTTATATTTTTTATGAATTTCTTCCTTGGGCTTGTGATAACTTTTTCTAGCTTCTCATCCACACAAAATAAAGTGGTGATTGTAAATTGTAATACATGGCTTTCAATAGCTCCCATGGTGAATATATTCACAACATGTGCCTAGATTGTATTTTAGTCTTTTAGGGCTATGACATTTTGTGAGGTCCATATGATATCTTGGTTGTGTGTCTCAAACCTCCATTTCAGCCAATATGAGATCCAATTAAATAATACGTGGGAACTTGGATAAAAATCCTTCATATAGATAGTCATATAATTGGGTATCATACCTTTTGACTAAATCAATTCCTTTTTGCACCTCCTACTTTACAAACTCTAATGTCTTTTAGTTTTACCACTCATAAATTTTTGGTAGCGTTGGCCTCCAAAACATACTGTAACCTCTAATCTCATTGATGGTCCCAAAATAGAACCAAAATGTTAGCCCATCTTGTTGTTGCTCTATTAAGACCTAGAGCTAACACAAATAATCTAAAATTAGCATAAGATTGTGGAGAAACTCACACAAGGGCATAACATATAACTTTAGGACCCTTATGGTTTAGATGATTGTATAGATATAATAAAAGATAAAGATAAAATACAACAAACATAATGCGATCAACCTAGAACACTCCAGTGCACAAATAAATTATATTTTGTTATAAACAACCCATAATACATACATTAGCTTAGAGTAGGAGGCAATGCATCATATTCAACCTCTTTATAGATTTTCACATTATATATGTAGTCGCAACTATACAACATGCCATAAAGTATGCGATGCTACATTCTATACACATGCCCCTTTTTACAACATGCGTGCAATGTTACATTTATAAGGTTTACTTTAACTCGTGCCTATATAGGAAGAATACAAAAACATTTAATACTAAAGTTATCCCAACAATGTAAAACTTCAATCCTATCAATTTCCCAAAGAATTTTCTCCCAAAATTTGTTTCATTAAACATGTATGTTGTCAAATGTGGTAGAGTCAATATTTTTAATTATTTAATATGTTAGAGCTAACGATATCTAACATATGCTTCAATTGTTGTCTTTGATGACGTGATTGTAAAGATAAATTTTCTAATTCATGAATTACATTTTGGTTGTTAATCAAACCAGGGCTAATCGACATAATTGAAAAATGTGTATCTCCTAATCTAAAATGACCTTGGACATGGTCCCAATGATTAGATCATTGACTCAATAAACTACACTTTATACACATTAAGTCCTCACATAAATGCCAACTCAATAATATTGAATTATAAATAAACACAGAGAAAATTGTTAAGCAAATTTAAAAAAAACTATATTAGAAATCTTTGATTCCATATATTTTTTAAATAAACACAAGATTTTTAGTTTTTTAGTTTTTTTTTAATTGTATGTTTGAAGTCATTACATGGAATCATTGAATTACATAGAATTTATCTTATGGTAGATCATTAATATAAGACATTTGGCTTGTGGATAGTTGTTAGTTTTTGGCCATTGTTTGAACCTATCATTCTCCTTAGTAGTTTTGTTGCTTTTGAGCTTTTTCGTTGTGTTATGTTATTTTGTCTAGGTCAGGTGTTGGTTGGTTCTCTTGTATCGGGTTGGAGGAACCCGTCAAAATCTTCTTTTTCACCTTATCAAATAAAAAAATTGAAATACATAGAATGTCAGCATCTCTACCCATATAAATAAATAAGAGCAAACAAAGGTATAACATGTATTGTAGCCAATATAATTAAATAGGATTGTGAGACACATAATGGGAAAACATTCATCAAAAAGTTTGAGGAGCTTATAAATTGAAGAGGCAATACAAAGATTACATTAATAATATTATTCCAAAGCCCATCTTCTTATGTGTTGACTTAGTAAATTGTCTCAGTGATTTTATTAATGGGACTGTGAGATGCAACCACCTTCAACATCGATAAGTTATATGATATATCGTAAAAAAGGATTGTCGAAAATTTACAAGTTATCTATATATAATAAATGAGTTTAAGAAGTATCTAAGATAAAAATTTCTCAAATACTTACAACTATATAAATTTGAAAAGTACTTTATTATTGATGAAATTGATTGGTTTATAAAAAGCTTATCAAAGATCAATTATTAAACATAAAGCCCTGATATCATAAAAGATAATGTAAGATTCGTTTTTTGAATAAATTTGACAGAATATATACCCTTCCATTAAATTAAAAATTTGATTAATAAAAAAATGAAAAAAAAAACTTAAATAAAATGTGCTAAAATACCCATAATTTTATTTGCATATGTCCAAACATACATAAATTATATAATTCATAAAAAATCGATATAATAATATCAAATCTAAATTTACGCTGAAAAAAATCTATAATATTCTTTACATAAAAAACCATTGAAAATCCAACTCAATCATGGGATCTCCTCTGACATAAGCTAACATGGACCAAGATTCACATAAAAAAGGGTGAAAACAACCTAGAACATCCATCAATTGAAAATAGGGGTCCTATCTAACATGAACTTGAATGATTGGATCATACACAATAAAATATACATTCATTCCTCAAATGTCAACCAAATACCAAAGCACATGGAAGATCATTATGCAAATTAAGAACTATCACACCCCAAATTAAAAAAAAAAAGTTCTGTAATTTCCATGTCCTTGAATCTTTGGGAGATCCAAAGTTAAAAAAAGGGAACATCCATCCACCAATGAAGAATATTCAACTAAAAGATAACTTAAAGGCAAATCTTTCCTCACAAAAGGACACAAAAACGGCTAAATGTATGTATCATTATAATGACAAAATGAACCCATAGCCTACCCCAAAGAAATTGGTTTTGCTATCATTGGCTTAAAATAGTATTTTGCACTACCCGAGGTGAAAATATGACCGTTACGGAAATATAAATAAATAATCACTAATCGCGACATTTCAAAATACGGTCAATCAATTAAAAAACTAATTTTATATACGACTTTTCTCCGTCAAATACGGCGCAAATGGGTATTGTGCAGACTTCGTGCCACCACTAAACACCTGACACTTTCATCGTAAGTCGAAAGATATGAAAAAGACATCTAGGCGTTGGAGCCGTTAAAGTCAAATAAGCTGCCTGTGTTTTAACGAGATATCGTCCTTGCCGGCATTTTGTGCAGACCAACCGTCTGCAGCTGTCGTCCTATTGTTAAACAGAATGCATATCAAACGAATCCAACGGTGAAAGGACAGAGGATTTGCGCATGGTTTAAGAAGGCAGCAACGAGTTAAACGAACGGCAGCTTCACGAAACAAAAAGCCGTTGAGTCAGTCGAGATGTGCACTGTTTAACGAGAGCGCGATCCGTTCTCCCCGCGCTGATCGCTCGTCGAGCATTAATACATGCGCAGGTTTCTCGCATCTGACGGTAGCTACGACCAAAGCTGTCGTCTATTTAATTCCCCTGACAGATCCACGTTGCCGATGACGTCATCGACAGGTCTCCACGTGGCAGAACGTAACACTTGGCTTGTGATGAATAGGTCACAGGTTCAACCCCCGTACCACAACACGCAAAGATAAAAAAAACAAAACAAAAACGAACACTCCCACCAACTCGTTAATTTTTGTAGGGAATTTGCATTACCCTAATTACACAGGTTCAAACCGCTCCTCTTTACGCGGAACAAATATTATCGTTGAGCCTTTTATTACCTGGAGACATTGTGTAAATTAGGTTGTAAATTCGTAATTAGGGGCAAGAAAGATATGGTGTGAGCGTAGCGCGCAGCACATTAGTGTTGCAAATGCAACGTTTGGCAATGGATATAACCGCTCAATATTTGTTTACTAATGTGGAGACTTAAATTTGTGCAAATTCAATCTCTTCATCGGCCGTATCGGGAATCAAACCTGCTACGGATCCTCAAAAATTTCGGCCATTTTTTCGAGGCTTTTTTTTACCCGGGATTGGTAATTGTTGACATTTTCCTCTGACGTGAAAGTATTCGAAGAAAACATTGCACGATTTCAGGCTTTTTGGCCTAATTTGATAGCAGCAGGTACGAATATCGTCATTTTCAACTCAGTATATTTCTATGGGGTTCAATCGTAAATTTTGTCATGTTTGGGCAAATTTGACCTTAAATTATTATGAAGTGTTCATCGTTTCCTTGTTCAGGTCTGCGTTTTTAAGATTTTGAGGCTTTTCCCGTAAATATCTGGAATCTAGTAAGTTTTGCAGCTTTTGCCTCTGATTTTGCGCTGTTCAGATATTGCAGATCGTAAATCTACGCCTTGTGACATTTTATGTTCTAAAATTGTCCTAAAATATCGCTGCTACGGTAAAGCTCCGATGTGTCCGAAGTTTTGACTGCAATTTTTTAATGCTCTATTGAGTTCTACGGCTCGAGGTTCCGATTTTGCTTTTGATCGGATATTGCAAATTGTACATTTTCGCTTTACATATATTTCGAGCCGTATTCCGTTGAGAGGTGCACATAGTCCGCTGCGTCATTGTTTGGTAGGTTATTTATCGGTTGTTGACGTTTCTTATGCTTCGAAATGGAAATCTGTTCAAAATGTAGATTAAAAGGGAAGCAAAACTTGTAAACAGTAAATGGATAGGGTAGGTATATACAATAAAGAAACAATAAATGAAGTTCGAAACGGTGAAACAATTTTTTATGTCGCCTCTGTTTTGACTGCAGGAAGGCCGGTGAAACAGATTTCATGTCGCCTCTGTTTTGACTGCAGGAAGGCTGTGAATCTGTCAGTGTGTTTTGAATCTTCAATCAAGCTATACTTAGCAAAGGAAGTTTTGGATATGACAGCAACGGAATTGAGTAATAAATGATTGTGAGTAATTTGTGACTGTACTTAATAAGCAGGGGAATTGAAGTATTGTTTTTTCAGAAGAATCGAGCCGGCTTTCCTCTCGTATAGTACTAACAGTCTGTACGGTCTCGCTCATTTTGACTTGAGAAACAGCTTAAATGATGAAGAATAAGACTGCTCCAATTGAGCGAAAGCTCAGTTCAATGGAGGAAATGCTGGACGCAATTAAGAGGCGCGAGGATCGATCACGTGATGCCCCTCCTGCATTGCCTCGGCGACCCACATCCAAAGGGAGACTTCCTTCAGCAGTCAGAACAATAAATTTTTTACAGACACAGTGTAATCAGAGGAATATCGAAGATCATAGCCAACAAGAGACTCCACACTTGGATGCTGGGCAAACTCAAGGATGCTCGATCAACACAGAGGATGAAAAGACAGAAAATTCTGTACCAGATGATGGAAATCTGAGCTATGAAGAGGTTAACAGAAATGATGTCAAATCTATTAATTGTTCAGAAGTTGAAAGCAAAGCTAAACCAGACCTGGAGATAGTTTGTAATGGTAATACTTCAAATAAAAATAGGCTGAAGAGGCCAAAGGAGGAGAGTTCTGCTGAATCACCATACAATAAGAAGGCAGATGCATCAGAGCGGTCTGGTGAAAGCGATGATTCAGATGTTGGTGACTCGTCCACTGCATCGGCAGATGATCATGGAGACCGCAAGTGGGTAGAGGACAACATGTCTGGCATGAAAAAGGTTAGATTCCTCTCCGTCATGACCTTTTCTATGGGCACATTTTCACTTCCTAGAAAACAAATTTGTGGCCCTGTGAACTCAATCACTAAAACAATTAGTGGCCCTATAATCGATTACGTGCCAGCTTCCGTAGCTGGATTACATTTAACGGTCTACAATCTGATAAAGCATCTTTGCTTTCTTATATATCATTTTTTCAAGAGAACAAACTAATATAGAAGAAAATATTTAGAGTGAATAATACCCATTGAAGGTTGAATCAGTTTGAGATCCTGCATTATCCTTTTTTGAGTACATTCTGTCAATTGGATCAAGCATTTTCTGCTTGTCTTCCTAAGAAGGTGGATGTAACTTTAGTTTATTCATTTATGAGTAACACTAACTTTCAGTAGCTTTGGTTTATGTTATGGTGTAACCATGGATCATTGATGCTGTTGATAATGACTGCAAAAAATGGGATAAATATTATAAATTTTTCAACATTCAGCGTGAATGAAGAATTGCTACCCTATTATGAAAGCCTTTTTAATGATGTTGCAAGTATTGATTTTGATTCTGTAACAATGCCTGCAAAAATCTGGTTGAAATTTTCAGCATCAAGCTTGAAGGAAGAGTTGATTAGTATAGTTTTTGAGTGAGTCAAACCATTAATCTCAGTTGTGCTATATGAATCTTGTACAATAAAATATCAATATTGTCTAGGATTGAGACTTGAACTGCAGCTGTTGCACGTTTTGTTTTTCACATTTGTAAGATATTTGTCAAGTGGATTTATTAGAATTTGTGGCTGTACTATGTAACTACTACCCTTATCATCAACATTTTAATTATTTTAATTTTAGTGGGAACTTAAATTAATTTCCTAATTGGTTAGCAGTCCTATGGATGTCCACTAGGATTCTTTCATGTTTTTTTGCATGTTGCATAGAGATTTTGTAAATTTGGAAGCTCTTTTATCATCCCACACCTGGGTTTACTGTAAACTAAGCAGTATCTTTTGCTTCTTGTTTCTCTCGTTATCAAGTGATTGACTATGACCTTTCCAGCAAAATATGAATTTATAGTAGTTGAATATGATAAACAAATGATTGAGCTTGATACCGAGTTTGATTTAGTTGGCACTGGACCAGATTGGTCACAGAAAACTGTCACACATACTTGTGTGAAGGCAATAAAAAATTATATGTTATAGTTTATCATGAACTTGCTCAAATAGTTATCACTGAATTATGGGCTTACTTCATCACTTAGTGATCTCGGGTCCAAGAGAGACCCAGTTGACAGCTGCATTAAATTTATTAAATGGGTTATTGCGGAAGTGTTTATGAAATGATGAAGGCTGAAAGATATACCAGAGTGCTATGCGATAAAGAAAGAGATAAGAAGAATAAAGGTCACCAGATTAGAACTATATGTTGCAAAATTATATTATGCAAAAGTTCTGTACAATGATCCAAGAGATTAGATGTGTTTGTGATCTCTAACACTACTTAACTTGTTTTTCTGGTGTCTGATACTTCTCAACTTGTTAGGCTATCTTTGCTCTTTACAAAGAATGGAAGAATAAACTGATATACAAGTGTAGAGGACGAAGTGTTTGCCAAATCGTTATAAGAGTGAGAAGCAATTGCTTTGTTACTATTCCTAAGCAATGTTTTTCCATCTTTTGTTAACATCTTTGTGCAGCTGCATAGAACAATATTGACACTCGTAGAGTTGTAAAACATCTATGAAGAAGAGTTAGGACTTTGTGGTATGATTATGTGTGCTTGGGAAGATCTTGAAGTTGTTGGTGAAGCCTAGACGTGGTGCAAAGCACTATTGTTATGTTGCTAGTTGATCAAAGGCTCAGATCCTCTTGGATCGGTCACCCCTCCTCCTTAAGATAAATTAACCTCATTGTTTGCAGTTGTGGAAGATGTGGGAAGTTGCTAGCAACCTACATTTATGTAATCCATTTCCTTGGGAAGGTACTTGGCCTTCTTTGATGATCACAAAGAGAGGGGATATCTTGTTGTCTTGTCTGTTTGACCTTGGCATCAATCATTTGATCTGATTCTGTTGGTGCGCTACATTTAGGATTGATCCTTACTTGTTAAAGTATCTATGCAACATTTAATCGGGAAGGTACTTGGCCTTCTTTGATGATCACAAAGAGAGGGGATATCTTGTTGTCTTGTCTGTTTGACCTTGGCATCAATCATTTGATCTGATTCTGTTGTTGCGCTACATTTAGGATTGATCCTTACTTGTTGAAGTATCTATGCAACATTTAAAGCGTCCAACAAAGGTGGAATATAATAATTCAAGAACTGTGTTGAATACTAGATGTAAACCAAGGTAGAAAGGAAGATTAAGCTCGAAAGTGTTATCTCCTACTTGCTTGGTGATGGGGCCTGTACAGAAGTGGATGAAGCTTGTGGTATGGTCTTGTCAATCTTTCCTTATGCAAATGAAGTCATACTTGATCACCACCTTGAAAGGTATGTGGTGTTCGATGTAGTCAGGATTGATCTCTTCTTGTTGAAGTATTTATGCAACCTTTGAAGTGTTCAACAAAGGTGGAATATAATAACTTAAGGAGTTTTGCATTGAAGATTAGATGTAAACCAATGTAGGAAGGAAGATTAGGCTCGAAAGTGTTATCTCCTACTTGCTTGGTGATGGGGTAGGACCTGTACAGAAGTGGACGAAGCTTGCAGTATGGTCTTGTTGGTATTTATTTCTGCAAATGAAGCCATACTTGATCACCACCTTGAAAGGTGTGTGGTGTTCGATGTTTATCATGGCGCTGCTTGTACTTAGCATTCACTTTTTGCAAAATGGTTTACACTTACGGCTGAATGTGCTTAATGAATTAACAACTTTGCCAACTTCCTTTTGAGTTGGAGGAGTTGCTGTTGTTGATGGTGGCACATGATATGTTTATTAGTGTATGCCAGAGGTTGGAAACCCAAGCAGACCTAAAAAGGGTTGCCAGAGGTTGGAAACCCAAGCAGACCTAAAAAGGGTTGGGTGAAGTACAACTATGCAAAGCTCTGTTGTAGTTTTGAAGAATGAAAGGAAGACTTTTGTCCCATGTGCACAACTTCTTGGAATTGAACATTCGCAGAAGATGCACGATCATCTTGTTTACCATTTTTATCTATTGATTAGTATGAAGATGGAATGCAGTAAAATTGTTGTGTCCATCATAGACCAAAGTGATTTTTAGAAAATTTTCAAGATTTTTTTATCCCTATCATAGATGATAGTTTTTGGTAATTCAAAATGGATCCAAATATGCTGAAAATATAGTTGAGTTGTTTTTAGAGTCGTGATTGCTTTCTTACAAGATGTGGGAATTGCTATATTTGATAATCTATTAATTGTTGCATAAATACAGTCATTACCATGCTTGCTAGTAAGGTAGCCTATGAGAAAATCCATGGAAACGAATTCCCACGATCTCATGTAGCCTTGCTTTGAACATACCTTGCTTCTTGTTGATAAGTTTGGGCGGTACAAGGTGATATCTTTGATAATATTTGATTTGCACAGGTTTCGCAGACTCAGCTGCAGGAGGAACCGATATCCTTATTTGGCCTATTGCTCCTCGGAAGCCATCGCCTCTTCCGACCATCCAGGCCGCTCTCGGTGCTGGTACGTTGGAATTTTGAGACTTTTGGGTTCAGTGGGCATCCAGGTAGACCGGCTCCATCCTTACAGGTATATTCTTTGGATGCCCCCCCTCACCTTCTCTTGGACAAACAGGAGCTGAACAAATCTATCAGGGAAGATATTTACAGACAGTTTATTCGAACCACCTGGCTTCTACTGCAAGGAGGGCTAAGACCCAAGATGGCCTCTTACGCAGAGCACTTCTTTGAGATCCATGATTATCTGATCATTGGCCCCCAATACATTGCACGCCATTGGACACAGTGCATTCGTATTGCATTGGGCCAATTCAGAGTTGGATCACACAGGTTCCGAGTCGAAACTGACCACCAGTTACCCAGTTCAGATAGGATCTGCCAGCTCTGCTCTCTCCAGGAGGTGGAGACGGGGGAACACTTCATTTTTCGTTGCACCATCTACTACGAGATCAGAGGGAGATTCCATTGCTTACTCAAAGACCATCTGGCTTTTCCTACCTTCTTCAGATACTATGACCAGAGGTGCCTAGTGCTTTACCTACACGAAACACTGAGTCTTTGTAGGGAGGTGTTACGACCACCCTCCACATCGTCGACCACACAGCTGATTACTTCATTCTTCACAGGGATCCCAACAGATAGAGGCTCTAAGAGACAACGTGGTACTAGTCCTGACCCCTGCCCCAGAGTTAGGAGTTCCTTGAGAACTGCCACTTAGCTCCTCCACTCTCCTGGGTATGCATAGACGAGCACTCGAGGACCCTCCAGACCCGTCAGACACTCTCGTTGAAACACTTGCATGCGGACTCAATGCTCTAGGACCACAACTAGTTTAGGCACCCAGTTCATTACCAGCTTCTTCCAGTCGGCCTCGATTGTGAGATGAGTTTTGTGGTCCTTTTGGCTGCTTGATCTTTCTCTTCTTCTTCTAGGCTTTGTATCTCCCTTCTCCCCCTCCATTTTCGAGGGCGAGTTTGGGACTGGTCCTTCCTACTGGCACTGTTATTCTTGTACCTTTTCTCCTGGGCTTGTATTTTGGATTATCTTTTGTTCTTCGGAGACTCTTTTTAGCTCTCCGGCTGTGTTGTTGTCCCAGTTGTATTTTTGCAGTCCCATTGACCTTCTTTGTGGTCATTTGTTGGACATTTAATATATGTTATCTTATCTTATCTACAATATTGCAGTCCCAAAGTGTCCCACGACCTTGTTGAAATGAGCCTCTCATATTAGTTTATTGTTCCTCCTTGTGCAGTACACACAAGTGTCCAAGGTGATACATGAATCCGCTTGCAAGTAGAATTTTGAAACAAAATCATTGCTATGCAAAACTAATAGATTTTTGCTAAGTCTGAATCAGATGAAAACATTTCTGAAGAAGTGTTAGTCTCATCTCCACATGTTCAAACACAGTGAGGAGAGCTTGAACTGGAGGTCTACTTAAACAATCTGCTTCTGAATTGGCACTTCCCTTCTTATGTCTGATGTTTAGATGGAACTGCTGAATATATGAAGACCATTTACGACATTGTTGTTGCTCTGTATAAATTGTAGTGGTTTGTGATTTGTGTGGATCATGATCTCCTTTTTCAATATATAATGCTTCCAATGCTTACATTGTCGGACAATATTTGGGATATTTTTCTTAATGAAGCAGTGAATGTTTCACTGTGGCAAGCGATTGGGTGACCATGTTGAGTGAGGTTTGCTCCAAGTGCATAGTCATATGCATCAATCTCCATCTCAAATGGATGTTGAAGATCAAGTAACGTGAGTAGTAGCACAAAATAGAGTTTGCATTTCAGTTCTTCAAATGCTTTCTGTGGTGCGGCTCACTAGATTAAGTTTTTCTTTGTGTCACTTTTGGTAACTTGATTCAGAGGCCAAGTTACATGAGAAAACCAAATAGAAATTTTCTAATCCTAAGAAGCTGTATAAGATTCTTTGGTCTAGGCGTTCCCTATATGATGCAGATCTTTGTTGGGTCCACATGAACTCTTTGTGAATCTTTAATGAACATTTATCCATGTTAGTATACAACTTTTATTGTTGCAAAATGTGAAACACTTGTTTGATATGGTACAAATGTTCATCACATGTTTTGCTGAAGATTAGGATGTCATGAAGAGAGACTACAACAAATGTGTTGGTGAAGGGCCCGAGGATGTCATTCATCATCCACATGAATATCACAATTGCATTAGTTAAGCTGAAGGGCACGACCAACCATTTAATTAGACCTTCCTTAGCTTTGAAGGCTTTTTTCTAGATTTCTATAGGTTCATTAGGAATCTATCGAGGCCAAGACTTATGATCAATATTGGTGAAGAATTTGGCACTACAAAGCTGATCTAGTAGGTCGTATATCTTGAGAAGAGGATAGCAGTTCTTCACTATGATCTTGTTGAGTGCTCTGTAATCTATGACACGATGTGCCATCATTCTTTGGTGCGAGCATAATGGGGATGCCGCAAAGTGATGAGCTTGCCTTGATGTGTCATTTATCCACTAGTTCATGGATTAGTTGCTTGATCTCTGTATCTTCAATGAATGATATGCGATATAGATAAGCCCGAGGTAGAGGTACTTCTGGTATCAAATCAATAGTATGCTTCACTACATAGTGTGTAGGCACTTCCTTAGGTGACTAAAATATATCTTTGTATTATTCTAGCATGTTCCCCACCTGCATGTCTGTTGAAGGAACTGCAGTATGAGTTTAAGACGCAAGGATATTCTTACATTCAAGTCTCACCATCAAGAACACAAACTTCTTACTGGAATTGACTAGTTTCTTTCACTATTTGGTGCTAATGAGTGAAAGCTTAAGAACTAATTCCAGTATGTAGAATCTCATATCACCAACATTTATGACAACATTTCTAGGATTTGCTTCATACATTGCAAGTCGATGGTATAGACACAACATACCTCTAATGACAAATCATTACAAAGGATTTCATCTTGAAAAGGATTGATTTTGTACGTTAGGTGACATTGGTGAGTGACATGTTTCTCAAAATCTGAGCTAAACCATCCAATGGAATATGATTGTGGGTGAAGCATTAGTGGAAAGTTCATTCAGTGAATTGCTTCAAGATAAATCAAGGTCTTTTGACTTCCATTGTCAATAATAAAGTGTACTAAGTTACCATTGATCTACATTCGAGAATGGAACAAGCTATGGCTTCGTTAGATTTTGATTTGGAGGAAGAAGCTAAATTTGTGGTACCCACCTTAGCACTAGGTTTAGGGTCCATGATCTATTTACCTTTGCTCAATGCCACAATATTAGTGCCTATTGCTTCGAGTCGTGAAAATAGAGTTTCCTAGCGCATCACTGTTTGTTGGAGTGAATGTTGGAGTTATGAACTTAACAACATTTGCCAATCATGGACTACTTATTTTGATCATTTGATGGTGTGTTTTTTTTCTAAGGATGCATGAAGGGCCATTTCCTTGCTTAGGATTCTACTTGATTCGAGTCTTGGAATACTTAACTTGCGCTTTGTCTTGAGACTTGGAATCTTGTTTCTTAGACTTCTTGCTTTGAATTTGCAAGCAAATTTGTAGGCTTCTTTGAGAGAGGATATTTGAATGAAATACATATCGGATTGGATATATAGTCTCAAGCCTATACTTCTAGGCAAGATTTTGCCCAAATTCTTTAACATTTAGTTTGGAAACCAAAGTGTGAAAGTTGTTTGTGTATTCTTGAACAAATTGATTACAACCTTGGCGCAACTATGAGAACTTGATGTATTGGTCATCTTAATTTCCAATAGGGTAGTAGGTCGCTTTGAGTGCTTCTATGAAACCATCATTGGTATCTATAGAGGAGTCTGAGTCATCCTCTTCATTTGTAGTGCAATAGTTAACCCGCCATCTCTTCACAGATAATGAAACTTTTAGAATAGTGAATGCTATCTTTCTTTGATAGAGAGATTATTTACTGTGTAGTATGATCAAATTAGACTCAACCAATTATCTAGGGCACCTGCATCTATTTTGTCTTCAAACATGGGGTTGTCTAGATTTACTTGTATTTTGTATGGAGTTTGACCCACCAAAAGGTTGTTGTCAAGGAATTGCATTAGAAAGAGTATGAACATGCTTGAGAAGTTGAACGAAGCAATTGAATATACCTAATCTATCACATGCATCACGTTCTTCCAATTCTTCTCGTTGACTTTGTAGAGCATCCTCTATCATTTCCTGAAACATTTAAGAAATCAACATCTTAGAAGGTATTATGTTTGCCATCTAAGGATGTGAAGGAAGGTGTGATGAAGGTTCTCAAAGAGCCTAACTTCCTATAATCATACCTCGTATGAGTGGGCATACAAAGAGATGATTTTAGATAGACTTCCATCCCACTAGAATATGATATGAAGTGTGTATGCTCGGATACCATTGAACTAGGGCCCAAGAGAGACCTGGAGGACAACCACACTTAATAGATTAAATGGGTTATTATGGAAGCGTTAATGAAATGATAATTGCTGTAAGATATACCTGAGTGCTATGAGACAAGAAAGAGACATGAAGAATAATGGACACTAGATTAGAACTATATGTTGCCAAGTTATATTATGCAAAAGTTTTGTACAATGATTTGAGAAGTTGGATGTGTTGTGATGTCTAACACTATTGTACTTCTTACTCTATCAATATTGTTTACAAAGAATGGAAGAATGCACTAATATACAAGTGTAGAGAGCGAACTGTTGGGTAAACTGTTAATGAAATGATAAAGGCCGAAAGATATACTTGAGTGCTATGAGAAAAGGAAAGAGACATCAAGAATAATGGACACTAGATTAGAACTGTATGTTACAATGATCTAAGAGGCCAGATGTGGTGTGATGTCTAACACTAGTGTACTTTGTAGTCTATCTATGTTGTTTACAAAGAATGGAAGAATGCACTAATATACAAGTGTAGAGAGCGAAGTGTCAGTTGAACTATTACAAGAATAGGAAGCGACCGCCTGGTAACTATTCCTAATCATTGTTTTGTCATCTTTTGCTAATGCCCTTGTGCAATTTCGTATAACAATACTGAATTGGTGGAGTTGTTTGACATCGCAGTAGCAAAGTTGGGATTTCACAGTATATCCACGTGTGCTTGGGATGATCTTGACAATGTTGGTGCAGTTGACACATGTCACAAAGTAATATTGTGACATCAATCGAAGGCTCAGATCCTCTTGGATTCCATAGAGAATTTCTGTCTGAAAGTCTGAAATATGGTTTTAATATCAAATATTGAATGTTGAGGTCTACCGGTATGCACTTAGTTTTCAAGATTTCAAACACCAAAAGCTTTTAAGATTAAAGAGCTTGCATTTGTAACTAGGAAAATAGTATGCCATGAGATTCTTCTCATAGCATTAGAATAAATCAAATCCTAGAATTCCCTTGTTGTAACAAACTAACAAGAAGCCTATTAATACGAAGTTAGCAATATGCTAACAACATTCTAACCCTATTGAATTATGTCTAATATATGTAACTAAAACAAATACAATCTAACTCAATTACAATCTAAATCATATAACCTACTATCAATGCAACAAATATCAACAAGTGTCCCTATGGTTGGCATTCCACCTCATCAGAGTATATGGGTAACTAGTTGTTACAACCGTTAAGTAAGTTAGGAATTTGTCTCGAATATAGGGTTCACTTTGTTGTACCTTGACGTTTTGTCTTGTCTTGAATGTTTCATTCTTCACTTGTTTGTTGTTAGAGTGATCAAGTCTAAACATAAACCAAATTATCATATTATATTGAAGACTTAACAACAATATAATGCCATGTTATATCCTCTAAGGGATATTCTTGCTTTGATCCCCTAAACATTTGGCGCTTAATTGATGCAAGATGGGAATGAGGGGGCCAAGTGAATGGCTGCCTTACTCCCCAATGGTGCTATACTTCTCTCTCTCTCAAGGACACATACACAAGCCTCAGAATGGAAACCATAAGACTCTCCTTTATTGATGTTCAATTGTGTTAAGGAGATTACACACACACACACACATTCTCCCTTCCCCTATGACTATGAAGAATATTCTCCTCAATCCAATGACTAAGTTACATCTATGCAACAGGGTCTTAGCTCTTCTCTAACATTCCTTGAGCAACTCTTAGCTCTTTCTTTTTGCTTTGTTGTGCTCTGGAGCTAGACTCTTCTCTTTCCAAACTTGCTTGACCTTCTTCTCTTTTTGCCTTGAATGATCTGAAATGACACTCCTATTCTATTCCAAAACTCGTCTTCAATCTAGGTGACTTGACACTAGCATACTGCCACTCTTTTCAAACTCCCTCTGCTTCGGAAAATGGTCTACATGTTGTGTATTCGTGATCTGGGTAGTTACTTTAGTTGTTTGCTTTATAGTTTAAAAATTGATACTCAACAATTACTTGTCAGTGCAAAATTTTGACTCGGACTTGGGACTTTGCAATTACTTGACAACCCAAAATTGACTCGTACTTAGGGCTTGACAATAACTTGACAACTTTACCACTACTTAAATATATATAAATTCATAAAATAAACATAAATTACATGGAAAAAATTGTTAAATGACATGAAATATGAATGTAGAGAATGCATAAGTATATTTTATATTAATTTTCAACCAAAAAGAGTACAATGTTTAGTCTTAGACCAAAAAAGAGTACAAACTACAAACTACAATGCCCATAGAGTCATAGATTATAGTCATCAATGCACCAAAATATAGTACTATGAATATCATCTCCAATGCTTAGTTTGCTGCCCTCTAGAAGTGGAAAGTAAGGATTCCTACTCTGCAATGATGTCCTTTGCATCCGCACCAACACCTCCTGATGCCTATGCTTCCCTTAGTGCTATCACTTCCTCAGCTTCCCTCTCCAAAACTGCGATCTCCTCCTTGACAAATACGGGCTGCTCATCATCGGCAATCTAGTCGGCATTTGGGGCGATATCATGCAAGTCAATTGCCTCATGACTCTCTTTCCCTTCCATTTGTCTCAAACAAAGTCATTGAGGTGCCATGCTGTCAACCTGTTGGACTTCTTTCTGTGAAGAAATTCAAACATGCTCTAATTACGTTCACACCAAAAAGAGTTACATGGTTGGCACAAATTGCAGATGGCTAGCCTATGAAGATTTGGTGTTTTTGCACCATAATCTTTTCATCACAAATTTGCAAATAGGACATTTATAATTTCAAAGTCAATTAGGCTTGAATGAATGAAAAAAGTCTAGTACCTACGAGTAACGAGATCAAAAACAAATTACTCAATTTGCTTTTATTTGGCTGGTGGATATTTCTCCTTTGAATGCATAGGGCCAAAGAAAAGAGCCTTTCCTCTGCACTCTTGTAAATCTGCTTCTCATCAACAATTGCGTCTCTAGTAGATTTGTTAGGGATCATCCTCTCTATGGCCTCAGATGAGAATAAAAAAACTTGGGGTTCAAATAGTAGGCCATTGCATGTATATGTTGATGGAGTTGCTTGTTCCATCTCCGATTAATAATGCACCAAATGAGTTTATATATATTTATATTTTTTTTCTCTAATAATTTTCTATGGCCTCCTTGGCAATGTCCATGGCCTCATACAAATAACCCGTTGGGTTTTTTCTCCCATGTCCATGAACTCTAACCAAAGGCTCTGACACTTGAAACAAAACAATTCTCAATTTTAAAATCAAAATTAATAGAAATTTGTACTAAAAAAATTATAACAAATAAATGATAAATAAAAAATAGTTAAAGTTTAGGGTTACCTTAAGCATTTCATCTGTGCACTTTGCAAACACATCATAAAAAATAGTTTTCATTACCGTTTCCCCTTTGGGCTTCTTACTGTGGGGAGACTCCAACCACCATGTACTTACAAACATCTACTTAAGAGATGTTAGTGAGGTTGCAATGCTCTGCAATGTGATGAAGGTTGTGGCAAATCATGTAACTCCTAATTGCATAAGCTCCTTTTCATTGGTGTGCTCTCTCACTAAGTGTAGCACCCAAGGGTGATTGTAGATGAACTTTGGTGAATGGAAAGTGGTGAAAGTAGTGGGTAGCCAACAATTTGGAGCCACAATTCTTTCTCTCTATTCTGTAGTATTCATCAAGATTAAAAAGGTTTCAAACTATCATAGAGAGATGTTATTGGATAAGCACATCTTGGTGTGGTTACAAAAACAGCCTTGGAAATATCTCTCATATTGGCCATTTAAAGCAGAGCAGTATTTTTTTATGCATTATACTCCTACAGATCAAAAACTTCTGGTAGGTTTGTTCAACTTGGAACATGAAGTATTCAATGGTATCAGTGGGTTGGCAAAGACACATGTTGCCCTCACATGGGATCAATTATGTGAACACCTACTCATTTGGATTGGCCCTAGTGCATATGAGTATAAATATGCAGCCCAACATCGTCCATATAAACCACCACAACTCAAAATCCCTCATTTGTTTCAACCAATGCCAAATCAAATCCACCAATCAAGTCCCTAACTCATGAGGAGACTGCCACTCGTAGGGAAAAAGGGTTGTGTTACAACAGTCATGAAAAATAAGCCCCAAGCCATAAATGTACAGAACAAAAAAATTATCTTCTGGATGTTGAGGCACCCTCCACGTTTGACCTGTTGAATGACTCAAAAGAAAGCTAAGAAGAGGAGCAATCAGACGAGAGCGGTCTGAGTGATGACCTTGTCCCCAAAATTTAAGTGCATGTATTTAGCATGGAATACAACTCCCCAAACTATGAAGGTGTTGGGATACTTCAAAGGGTATATGAGTATAAATATGCAGCCCAACATTATCCATATAAACCACCACAACTCAAAATCCCTCATTTGTTTCAACCAATGCCAAATCAAGGCACCAATCAAGTCCTTGACTCATGAGGAGATGGCCACTCGCTGGGAAAAAGGGTTGTGCTACAATAGTCATGAAAAATACACCTCAAGCCATAAATGTACAGAACAAAAAAATTATCTTCTAGATGTTGAGGCACCTTCCACGTCTGACTTGTGGAATGACTCAAAAGAAAGCTTAGAAGAGGAGCAATCAGACGAGAGTGGTCTGAGTGATGACCTTGTCCCCAAAATTTAAGTGCATGTATTTAGCATGGATTACAACTCCCCAAACTATGAAGGTGTTGGGATACTTCAAAGGGCATTGCCTAACCATCCTTCTTGACTCTAGAAGCACTCATAATTTCATTGAACCTTGGGTGGCAAAGCAAGAAGCTTGTTATGTATATCCATGCAACATTTTTTAAGTCATGGTAGCGAATGAAGGAACATTGGCTGGCAAAAGGAAATGTCAGAATGCCCAGGTTTCAATGGATGATTACAATTTGCAACCTTATATGTTTGCACTTGCGTTAGGCAGTTGTGACATCATTTGGGGAGCCCAGTGGCTTCGCTCATTGTGAGCCCTCCCACAGGACTTCTTCGAATTATGGATGTTATTTACGGTCACCGGGAAACAATACATTTAAAAAGGAATGGTGGTAAGACCCACTCATAATTAGTTCTCATCACATAGCTAAGTTAGTAAAATAGGGTTCACTAGGGGTGGTGGCTCAACTTGGTTCACATGATAGAAATAGTGACATCAAGGGTGACTCATAAGCATTCTCATGTGTTTGCATAACCTCAAGGATTACCACCTCAACACTCACATCATTATGCAATACAACTCATATAGTGTAGACAACCACAAAGCATTCAACCATATTAATACTGCTACATGTAGAAAACAAAAATTGAGAAGATGGTCTAGGAACTCCTTGATGTAGGGTTTCAGCGAAATGTTAGCCCATAATCCTCTCCAGTGCTCCTCGTTCGAAATAAAGATAGGTTAGGGCAGTCGTGCATGGATTTTCTTGAGTTAAATAAATTGACAATCAAGGAGAAATTCTCTATTCATTTGATAAATGAATTATTAGATGAATTACTTGGGGCCCACTTCTTCTCCAAGCTGGATTTGCAATTAGGCTACCATCATATTCGCTTATGGGAAGAAGATATCCTTAATACAACATATTGAACTCATGAGGACCACTATGAATCCTGGGTGATGCCATTTGGCCTCACAAAAGCTCCACCAGCATTTTAAAGTATGATGAATTAGATTTTTTGGCCATTGTTTTGTAAATTCATCGTGGTTGTCTTCGATGACAGTCTATAGCAAGACATGGGAAGATTATCTAGTTCACGTGGAGAAAACCTTGTAGCTCTTGGCCGACAATCAGTTATATGCAAAGCGCTCCAAGTGTTCTTTTGGTACACATTGTCTCATATTGTCTTAGAAGTGTAATTAAAGTGGATCCCAAGAAAATTGAGGACATGCAAAATGTGCCAAAACCTAAAACCGTTAAAAGTCATTAGGGATTTTTAGGTCTCACTAGCTATTATCACAAATTTATCAAAGACAACATAAAATTGCATCTTCTTTGCTGCCATGTTACGAAAAAATGCATTTGTTTGGTTTGAACCAGTGAAGAGTGCTTTGACCTTCTCAAACAGTTCATATGTATTGCACTTGGACTTGCCATGCCAAATTTCTTCTAACCTCTCATCATTCAAAGTGATGCTTCAGTGATAGGAATTGATGCAATATTGATGAAAGAGGGAAAACCCTTGGCATTTACTAGCAAGGGCTTGGCAAGTAAACATCTAGTCAAAACCACCTATGAGAAGGAAATGTTGGCGATTCTCCATGGTGTAACTCATTGGTGACCATGGTTGTTGGGGCAACATTTCTACATTAAATACATTAAGACATAATCATAACCTTAAGTATTTCCTGGAACGAGTTTAATTGTTGGAACAACAAAAACGGGTTTCTAAACTCTTGGGATATGATTATGTAATTCTATATAAGAAGGGCAAGGAGAATGTTGTGGCAGATGCTCTATCTCGTAAATTTGTTGTAGGAGATCCAAAAAGAGTGGGAGCAGGGTATGAGTTCAACAGTTCATCCATTAGTACAACAGTTGTTGTAACTAAGCTTGGATACTCTTGGGATGGCCATTGCTTGCATTATCAGGTGTAGATTGTGCTTTTTGCGAAGTCGGCTCTTTGGGACAAATTGTTGCAGGAATTACATGCATCACCCTTTGCGGGGCATTCCGGCTTCTTAAAGACACATGCAAGAGTCAAACCTTCTTTTGGGATGGCATGAAACTTGATATCAAAAAGTTTGTTGTGGAATGTGATACATGTTAGCATGTCAAGGGAAAGACCATCTGGATTCCAGGCACTCTACAACTGTTAACAATCCTGACTATAGTATGGAATAATATCTCCATGGATATGATTGAGGGGTGGCCCAAGTCAGGGGGCAAATTGGTGATCTTTGTGATGGTTGATCGCCTCTCGAAATATGCCTACTTGTGCTCGTTGGCCTAACCTTATAAAGCATCCCATGTGGCACAAGTCTGCATCGACCAAACTTTCCACTTCCATGGTATGCTCTCTTCCATTGTCTCTGACTGTGATCCAACCTTCACTAGTAACTTCTGGTAAGAATTGTTTAAGCTGCAGGGAACACAACTAAAAATGAGCTCAGCATATCAGCCACGGCTCTTGCTGAATGTTGGTACCCTATGGGCAGTGAACTTACAATAGTTCTTCCTACTCTTTGACCAAGATGACACTCTATGTAGCTGTGAATGGCCAACCTCCCCCATCTTTCACATCTTACCTTCCAGGAAGCTCTAAGGTACAGGCCGTCGATTCAACTCTAAGCCCTTGGGAAACTCTACTACGGACTTTGAAGGACAACTTGGCACATGTTTAGAACTGCATGAAGCAGCAGACAGATCAACACTGTTCAGATTGCATATTCTCGGTGGGGGACACGGTTTTTCTGTGCCTACAGCCATATCTGCAACCATAATGGAACAGATTGCACTCTTTGCCACTCTGTCCTATCTGCGCCTACAGCCATATATACAGCTCAAAGCCAGTCAAAAGTCAGCACTCAAAGTTGAAAGACTCTACCACTCTGAAAATAATGGAACAGATGGCACTCTTTGCCACTCTGCCCAAAAAGTATTCCAGCAGTTGTATTGTCCATCCTGCTAAGTGCTAAGGGGTACACAAGCTTTGGTTAATCTTGTCCACTTTAACACTCCAAAAATAATAGTGCAAGAGAACTCAAACACACGATCCTGAACAGGGCACACATGACAAACTTGTACAAAATGCCAGCACCAAAAACATACAAATTAATCAAATAGCCCGGAGGACTCTGAGGCATGAAGCCTCAAAGCCTGCTCTGATATCATATAAGATTAAATCAGAGGCCATATTACATTGCAGTAGTCTGTATTTATAACCAGGTAAACAGTACACCATGATGTTCTTTTCATATCGGGAGAACAAACCAAATCCCAGAATAGCTCAGTTATAACAAACCAACAACAAGCTAATACTATGCTAACAATATGCTAACGATATTGAATAATATCTAATATATCTAACTCCACTCAAGGCCAATACCAAATTGAAGGAAGTTTCAATCTATCTACTAGATCTATGTTTACAGCTAGAAATATATAAATGAAATTGGTAACATGGAGATACAGAGGCATCTGCTGCAACTGGTATGTCTCATCATATTCTGGCTCCATTTGATCCGAAATAGCTCATTGACTCTTTGATTCCAAATGGTATACTGCAGGAAAAGAAAGTTGGCCAACAAATTGACCATACCAATGTTCTTTGAGTGTTGACAACATTCATTGTCTGGCAGTCCCTGCTCTTAATTTCCATTGCAGTTAAGGATGCTGAAATATTCCGAGCCAAATTTTTTCAACTTTTTCAAATTGCAAGTTACAAACAATGCACCCGTTAAGGTTAGAAGATAAACCCAAACGTACTGAAATGGAACTCGATGTCCAGTATGTGCTACCCAATCCAAAGCGGAGTAAGGGGCGACCATAAGACGGAGTGAAATACAAAACAAAGGAACTCAACGTCCAGTATGTGCTACCCAATCCAAAGCAGAGTAAGGAGCGACCATAAGACGGAGTGAAATTACAAACAATGCTTTAATGGAAAATGCTGAAAGATAAAACTACTCCACACCCAGCATGTGCTTGCTAACCCCAGAAGGGAAAGTAGCTACCATAGGGCGGAGCTCTACACCCAGAATGTGCTTGCTAACCCCAATAGGGAAAGTAGCTACCATAGGGCGGAGCTATAAATTAATACAATAAATTTATTAGAAACTGAACTTTTGTAATCAGATTTGAACAAGTAAAGAATGGCTGCCAGTACTACTGTCAGCTTTACAAAATTAGAAAGATCTGTATGCCAATGTTGTAAGAAGCAAAATGATTAGCATTACATCATAGAATATTATCCATATCTTGGATAATCATGCCAACCATGAAAGATTCAAGAGCAATATAATAATTTCAGTTTCGAATACAAATTCTGCTCTTAGGAAGATGACAAAACCAGCAACCTATTAAATTATGTAAATGTTCATAACTCACAGAAGACTTGTCCGATCTTCCTGATTTCTGTTGCAAAGTCCCTTCCTTAAGATGGCGCCCAAGCTAGCACCCAAAATCTGACCCAATCTGCATCCAATAATTAATACACGGATTCCAATGCAAACCCCAAGGGCGTCCCAGCTGAATAGGGCGATTTGCTCTAGAAATTAATTGCAAGCTTTAAAAATTCTGTAAATAAGAAAAAAGGGGCGCCTAAGCCTAGCCAAAATATTGATCTAATACCCATAACTCTTTTTTTTGTATTTTTTGATTTATGATGAAAAACATAGATCTGCCTTATACAAAATTGCAATAATTGAAAAACACTAATATATCAAATGAAACTAACAATGAAATAACTGGGAACAATGCACAACTAATACAAATCTTAAACACTGAATCACCACTAGATGTTGTCTTTCAAGCATGAAGCGATGCCCTAGCTAGGAGGCCTTCATTCCCCGAAGCAATTCCAGAGCCAAAGCGGCAGCATAACCATGTAGTAAAACCAAGATGCCTCAAATGAGAACCCAATGCTTTCTTTTATAGGCTTCAGTTGGCCTCCCTTGAAGCCTTAAAAAGTGGCGCCCTTTCCCAAGCAATGATGGCACCCTTTCCCAAGCAATGATGGCGCCCCCCTTCAAGTCCACCTTTTAAAATAACATTAAGTTATTTCGACTAGGCCAAGGTCATAATGTTAAAATATAATGTTATTTTAAAGTGAAATACACTTATTTCTCCAAAACCGCATTCTGAAGCCCAAAACTGAATGAGTCAATTGAAAAGAGAAAGTCAACTCCTTGAGACAAACCTGCTAGCTGCCAAAAATAGAATTTACTAAAAATAGTAAATTCCTAGAAATGCTCAGAAAGCTGAAACAAACATACCCTGCGAAGCTCTCAAAAAACCCAGAAAGAATCCGCCATCAAAACTCCGAGCAAGGTCATCCTAAAAAATAGGAAACCCTAATTTGCACCTTCCGAATAGCCTACGGATTTCCAGAACTAGGCCAACGGTCACTGTGAGATCAGATTTGAGAAGGGGACATTACAGTCCGCCCTTCCCAAAATTGCTTGTCCTCAAGCAATTGCAAACTAGGATGATGCAAGATGTCATCATTTTCCCAAGTTGCATCCTCCATAGGTAGGTCCTTCCACTTTACCAGGTATTCTCTGATGGTTCTTTTCCTCAAAGAACGTTCTCGAACATCAAGTATCTCCTTTGGAATTAGAGCCAATTGTCCCTCTTCATCCAAAGGTGGTAACTGTGATGAAGCAATCACATTATGTCCAAGTGCCTTCTTGAGGCGAGACACGTGGAAGACGTTATGCACTCTGCTATCCGAAAGTAGTTCTAATTCATAAGCTATTGCTCCAACTTTTCTGATGACCCTAAAGGGCCCATAGAAGCGAGGTTTGAGCTTCTCAGCTCCACTCTTCTTGAGAGTAGACTGTCTATATGGTTGTAATCTAAGATAGACCATATCTCCAACCTCGAAAGAACGCTCAACACGCCTCTAATCCGCATACAACTTTTGCTGATTTTGTGCAATCTGCAAATTATCTTTCAAGGATTTCATTATGTCCTGACTATGCTGTAACAAATCTTTGGCTAGGGGTGCTTTGCTGTCACCAAACACTATATCTGCAAAACTAGGTGCCTCATACCCATAAAGTGCCAAGAAAGGAGACATCTTAATTGACATATGAAAAGTAGAGTTGTAGCAGTACTCACCAATATGCAGCTACTTGACCCAAGTTCTCTGCTGTTCTGACACATAATTTCTCAAGTAGCCTTCCAACCACTTGTTCACCACTTCAGTTTGCCCATCTGTTTGGGGATGGTAGCTAGTGCTTGGGGTGAGCACAGTGCCACTCATTCTGAAGACTTCTTGCCAAAACTTACTTAGGAACTTGCTGTCCCTATCACTCACGATGTTCTTTAGCAATCCATGCAGCTTAAACACTTCTCGAAAAAATAGATCTGCATCTTGGACTGCAGAAAAAGTGCTGGTAATGGCGAAGAAGTGAGCAAATTTGGTTAGCCGATCCACCACTACATAGATGCAATCCTTCCCTTGGGCTTTGGGCAACCCTGTGATGAAGTCCATCGAGATACTTTCCCATTTTTGATTGGGAATAGGGAGTGGTTGTAGTAAACCCGCTGGTAATGTATGCTCATTTTTATTCGCTTGACAAATAGGACACTCCTGAATGTAGCATTGTACTTCTCCTTTCAATCCCTTCCAAGAAAACCTTTCTCGGATCTGCCTATATGTCTTGAAAAAACCTTGGTGACCAGCAACTGGAATATCATGAAAAGTCAAAAGAATCTTCTTCTTCAGCTTAGAATCAGCCACCAGAAAGATTCTTCCCTTATAATGTATCAATCCTTCAACCATCTTGTACCTTTCATCATGAAAAGTACCCTCAAGAATGCTGGTTGCAAACTGATTTTTAGCATAATCAACAAGCAACATGTCTCTCCACTCTGCAGTAAGCTCACACAATGAGCTAAGATGAGGTCTCCTGGAGAGAGCATCGGCCACAATATTATTTTTTCCTTTTATATATTCAATATCAAAGTCATAAGCTTGAAGCTTACTCACCCATTTCTGTTGCCTCTCATTTAGATCTTTCTGGTGCATGAAATGTTTGAGGCTATTATGGTCAGTCTTAACCACGAACTTGTTCCCCACCAAGTACTGTCTGAACTTGGCTAATGCATGCATAATGGCAAGCATTTCTTTGTCATAGATTGAATATGTTTTTTCAATACCTCGTAATTTTCTACTCTTAAACACGATAGGGTGTTTGTCTTGCATCAGGACAGCCCCCACTCCTTCACCTGATGCATCACATTGCAGCTCGAATGGCTTGGAGAAATCCGGTATTGCCAAAACCGGACACGAGCTCATGATCTTCTTGAACTTGTCAAAAACAATTTGAGCCTTTTTTTACCAAACAAAGGCTCTCTTTTTGGTGAGATCAGTAAGGGGAGCAGCATTCTGTGAATACCCCTTTACGAATCTCCGATAAAAACCACAAAGACCCAAAAAACCTTTCAACTGAGTTAAGCTCTCAGGGGGTGGCCAATCAACTACTGCTTTGATCTTCTCTGGGTCCACCTTCACTCCCTCAGCACTGACTATGTGGCCAAGGTATAGTAACTCCGTCATCCCAAATTCACATTTGGAAGCTTTTGCAAACAAGCTCTCAGATTCCATGATACTAAACACTTCCTCCAAGTGCTTAAGATGATCTCCCCAAGTCTTGCTGTAAATCAGAATGTCATCAAAAAATATTAACACAAACCTCCTTAACTGATTCTGAAAAATACGATTCATGCAAGACTGAAAGGTAGCCGGAGCGTTAGTCAACCCAAATGGCATGACTAAGAATTCGAAATGGCCATAGTGACATCTGAAAGCCGTCTTCTCAACATCCGATCCCCTCATTCGAATCTGATGGTAACCCGATCTCAGATCAATCTTTGAGAAGAACTTAGCCCCATGTAGCTCATCAATGAGCTCATCTATCCTAGGTATGGAATATCTGTTTTTGATGGTGCTTTGATTCAAAGCACGATAATCCACACACATGCGCATGGTACCATCCTTCTTCTTCACAAGAACCACTGCAGAAGCAAAGGGGCTCTTGCTTGGGCGTATGAAACCCATCTTCAAGAGTTCTTGAATATTCTTCTCGATCTCGTCTTTTCACCTCTTCGGGTACCGATATGGAGTTATGATCACCGGTTTTGCCCCTTCCTTGAGCTCAATGATGTGTTCTGAACCTCTATCAGGAGGTGGTCCAGGAGGTAAATTAGCAAACACTTTACTCTTCTTCGTGAGTAAAGATTGAATATCAGGAGGATACTCTATTTTCGTTTCAGCAGGACTAGCTGGAAGAACCATGCATTCCGCAGCCCAGTCCACTTGGTCATGATGTATCAACCTTGCCATCCTTTTGAATGACACAATCCGAGGGCCACCATTTGACATCCCTCTCAACACCACCTTCTTTCCATTGTATTGAAACATGAGTTCCATGGTTTGCAGATTTAAAGAGATCTCTCCAAGAGATCACAGCGACTGAATGCCAAGGACAGCATCCGTATCACCAATATTAACCACATAAAAGTCATCTTTGACTTCGTAATTGCCCAATTGCATTGACATGTTGGGAACCCTTTTGGTACAAGAGATGTGGAACCCATCCGCAACCATAACTTTAAACCCTTCAAAATCTTCTGTTTGCAACTCCTTTGCCACCACAGCTTCATCAATGAAGTTATGGGTTGCTCCAGTATCAATTAAAGCAACGATACGCTGCCCTTTGATTGTCCCACGAATTTTGAAAGACTCGTTCTTTTGGAAACTCGAAAGTTGAGCCAACGTACCACCACTTTCTTTTTCACTTCCGGACTCTTCAGGAGCTCTTTCCACTTCACTATCTTCAGGGTCAGATTGCTGGTCCGAAAAATCAGAGTTACTCTCACCAACTGAATAATACTCAATCTGGTGAAATTTGACTCCTTTTGGGCAAACATGTTCTGGAGACCATTTATCTCTACATCGGAAACATAGCCCCTTTCTTCGGAGTTCATTGATAGTTTCCGGATCCAATCTTGTGCCAAGAGGTTTCTGCTGTTTAAAGTCCTTTTGGTAAGGCTTTTGATGAAACCTTTTCCCCCTATCCTTCTTGTGGAATGATGGTTTAGAATGGAACTTTGTTTTGGGAGCAGCCCACTCCATGTTTCTAGCTTTTTTCATTGCTTCTTGTAAGGACGGTGGATCAAAAGCTTTGATCCATCCCTTGAGTGGCTCCATCAAACCTTCGATGAATAAGATCACTAATCTTCTCTCAGTGATTCCAGTGACCATAACTGAAAGTTTTTGAAACTCAGCTATGTAGGCATCAACAGTGCCATACTGCTTCAACTGCGCCAACTCCCTAAAATGCACTTCTGGATCCTTCTTCTCAAACCTCTCAATGAGTCTATTTGTGAATTCATCGTAACTAGTGATAGATCCATGACCCAAGGTGACTAGGCCATGGTACCACCACTCATGCGCCACCCCATCTAGGTGTAGCGTAGCGAATTTAATCGCGTCTTCTTCAGCCATTGGCCTAAGAGCCAAATAGTTGTCTAGTTTCTGAATCCAAGCTCGAGCAGAATTATTATCACTTCCATCAAAGTGGGAAAGCAAAACCTTGTTGATAGCTTGATGCAAGTCTCCTTGTGCTGGAGTTCTTCTTTGGTCATACTTTCTCCCTTGTCCCTTACTCTTTCTCTTATGATCTATAAATTCATTATAGGACATGTCCATTTTAATGTCATCAGGGAGAGAATCATACTCCGCATGGCCACGTCTCAATTGTTCCGCAAATGAAGAATTCTCTTCAGGGTCAAGTTGGGTGATTACTGGTGCTACGAAGGTGGGTTTGAAGGGCCTTGACGAAATGTAAGTGTTGTTCGAAATAGGCTGAGCAACACTTCCATCAAATTGATTTGAGGCACTAGGCTCTCCTCTATATCCGGAATTGTTCTGGAGAGTTGGGTTCTGACCCACTTTCCCCAACATGAGGGATACCATATCCATCAAGGCATCCATCTTCTTTTCAAATCTCTTTTCGGGACTTAATGATCTCTCTCTACCCTTCCCACTATCATTTCTAGTGTTGGTAAACCTCTCGTTACCCTCGACTGATCTCTCACCTTCTGCCATATCTACTTCTTGAGAAGACTCCCAATGAGCCCTCAAGATCTCTGAAGCTGTCTGACCTTCGGGAACCTGATACCACTGGAATTGTTTTGCAATTTTTTTATCTTCTCTTGCAATGTATCTCTTTTCTCTGTCACTCATAGATGGTTTGCTCACAGGATGGCAAGATCTTGGCTCTGATACCACTGAAATATTCCGAGCCAAATTTTTTCAACTTTTTCAAATTGCAAGTTACAAACAATGCACCCGTTAAGGTTAGAAGATAAACCCAAACATACTGAAATGGAACTCGACGTCCAGTATGTGCTACCCAATCCAAAGCGGAGTAAGGGGCGACCATAAGACGGAGTGAAATACAAAACAAAGGAACTCAACGTCCAGTATGTGCTACCCAATCCAAAGCGGAGTAAGGGGCGACCATAAGACGGAGTGAAATTACAAACAATGCTTTAATGGAAAATGCTGAAAGATAAAACTACTCCACACCCAGCATGTGCTTGCTAACCCCAGAAGGGAAAGTAGCTACCATAGGGCGGAGCTATAAACTAATACAATAACTTTATTAGAAACTGAACTTTTGTAATCAGATTTGAACAAGTAAAGAATGGCTGCCAGTACTACTGTCAGCTTTACAAAATTAGAAAGATCTGTATGCCAATGTTGTAAGAAGCAAAATGATTAGCATTACATCATAGAATATTATCCATATCTTGGATAATCATGCCAACCATGAAAGATTCAAGAGCAATATAATAATTTCAGTTTCGAATACAAATTCTGCTCTTAGGAAGAGGACAAAACCAGCAACCTATTAAATTATGTAAATGTTCATAACTCACAGAAGACTTGTCCGATCTTCCTGATTTCTGTTGCAAAGTCCCTTCCTTAAGATGGCGCCCAAGCTAGCACCCAAAATCTGACCCAATCTGCATCCAATAATTAATACACGGATTCCAATGCAAACCCCAAGGGCGTCCCAACTGAATAGGGCGATTTGCTCTAGAAATTAATTGCAAGCTTTAAAAATTTTGTAAATAAGAAAAAAGGGGCGCCTAAGCCTAGCCAAAATATTGATCTAATACCCATAACTCTTTTTTCTGTATTTTTTGATTTATGATGAAAAACATAGATCTGCGTTATACAGAATTGCAATAACTGAAAAACACTAATATATCAAATGAAACTAACAATGAAATAACTGGGAACAATGCACAACTAATACAAATCTCAAACACTGAATCACCACTAAATGCTGTCTTTCAAGCATGAAGCGATGCCCTAGCTAGGAGGCCTTCATTCCCCGAAGCAATTCCAGAGCCAAAGCGGCAGCATAACCATGTAGTAAAACCAAGATGCCTCAAATGAGAACCCAATGCTTTCTTTTATAGGCTTCAGTTGGCCTCCCTTGAAGCCTTAAAAAGTGGCGCCCTTTCCCAAGCAATGATGGCGCCCCCCTTCAAGTCCACCTTTTAAAATAACATTAAGTTATTTCGACTAGGCCAAGGTCATAACGTTAAAATATAATGTAATTTTAAAGTGAAATACACTTATTTCTTCAAAACCGCATTCTGAAGCCCAAAACTGAATTTGTCAATTGAAAAGGGAAAGTCAACTCCTTGAGACAAACCTACTAGCTGCCAAAAATAGAATTTACTAAAAATAGTAAATTCCTAGAAATGCTCAGAAAGCCGAAACAAACATACCCCTGCGAAGCTCTCGGAAAACCCAGAAAGAATCTGCCATCAAAACTCCGAGCAAGGTCATCCTAAAAAATAGGAAACCCTAATTTGCACCTTCCGAATAGCCTATAGATTTCCAGAACTAGGCCAACGGTCACTGTGAGATCAGATTTGAGAAGGGGACATTACAGATGCATTTAGAATGGGAGAGGCAGCTAAGGAATCTGCTTTCTTTTCAAGTAAAAACATCATTTGAAGTCTTCTTAAAAGCTGAAAGGGAAATCATGACCTTTTTGATGAACAAATTTGTGGTCCTGTGATCTCCATCATGCAAAAAATAGCCCAATAATGGATTATATACCTGCTTCCATAGCTGGACTCCATTTAATGGTCTACAGTCTGATAAATCATCGTTCCTTCCTTATTTCAGTTTTTTGAGACAACAGTTGAATATAAAAGAAAATATTTAGACTGAGTAATACCTTTTGAAGCTTAAAACAATTTGAGATCCTGCGTCATCCTTTGTTATGAGTGCATTCTGCCAATTGGATAAGTATTTTCTGCTTGTCTTCTTTAAGAAGCAGGATATAACATTAGTTTATTCACTTACAAGTAACACTGAATTTGAGTGTGAAAGCTAGCTTTGCTTTAAGTATAGATCATTGATGCTGTCATTAATGGCTGCAAAATCTGGGATAAATGGCATTGATGAGTTGCTGCCTAACTTGCACCATGAAAGCCTGTTTTGGTTTGAGATATGTTGCAATTATAGATTGTTGATGCTGTTAGCAATGCCTGCAAAAAAAAACAAAAAAAGATACATGCCTTTAAATTATCAACATCCAACTTGAATGAAGAGCTCAAATCATTAGTCTCAGTTGTACTGTAAGCATCTTGTACAATCAATATCAATATTGTCTAGTATTGTGACTTGAACCCGCACCTGTTACACATTTTTGTTCACTTTTATTAAATATTTGTCAGACTGGACATTGGCAGAACTTGTGGCTATACCGTGTAACTGCTAATTTTAACATCAACTTGAAGCATAAATGAATACTAGTGGGTATATCAAATTTGTGTCCGCCCGTCAGGTTTCTTTTATTTTCAACAAATTTGTGGTGGTGTTTTTGCATTTTGCTTCAGAGACTTCTTTGTAAAACTTAGAAGTTTTTTAATCATCCCAAATCTTGGGTGTCTTTTAAACTAGGCAGTATCTTTTGCTTCTTGTTGCTTTTGTTAACAACAAACTTTCTTTTAGAAAAATGTGAATGTATAGTAGTTGAATACAACAAACGGATGATTGAGCAAAATGTGGCCAACGAATTGACAACATTGGATCTTATGGGCCTCACAAAACTGTCACTAGTAGAAATGCCACCATACTTGTCTGCTGGCAATCAAAAACTATATGATATAGTTTTTCTTGACCTTGCCTAAATAATCAGAGCTGAAATATGGGGTAGTGCATCTCATAGATAAGTTCAGAGATGATTACGTATCACGCATTAAACATGTAATAGTTGCAAAACCCTAATACTAGTTGCATCTGAAATATGGTTTTACCGTCAAATATTGAATCTACTAGAACTACTGTTACTCATATTACTTATAATGTGGAGTGCTAAATTTAGTTTCCTGATCAAAATTACTTTGATTTCAGTGTTTACTTGAACAATGAAAATTGAATTCTGGGGCATACTACATTTCATAGAATTACCCAGAAGATTATTTGGTACACGTGCATTAGTGGCAAAACTATTGGATTTGTGCCCATTGACAGATCCTTTTATTCACTTATTAAACCTGTCACAATTATTGTGGTGGTTATTTTATATTTTTTTGGTCAATAGTAAAAATTACATTTGAAATCAATCAAGGAAACGCAAAGCATTGACATCATATGGAGTTTAAATACAGGTCTTACCAGTTTTCAGGGTTATAAACAACCAAGTGGCCTTCAAAGGTCTACCACCTATCCAAGGCTAGTACCAAATGAAAAGAAGTTTCAGTCTATCTACTAAATCTATGTCTATCGGTAGAAATTCAGAAATGAAACTAGAAACACAGGTATACATAGGGAATCTGCTGCAACTGGTATTTCTCATCTTATATGGCAACCCCTGCACTGAGTTTCCATTGTGGTCAAGGATGCATTTAGAATTGAAAAGAAGACCAAGGGAAAGCTGGTTTCTTTTCAAGTAAAGACATCATCATCCAAAATCTCCTTAATAGCTGAAAGTGGGACCCAAGAATCGTCCCTACTGCAAGAATGGAGTATAGGCTCTAAAGCAACCTGGCTAGTTATGTCATATGTGCCCCCCATCTTCAAAAAGATGGTAATAGAGAGGCAAAAAGAAAAAGAGAAGGCCCAAAAATAATGAGTTATCTTGCAGCTTAAAAATGATGGAACCCGTGGAACAATTTTAAGACTTAAAGGATTCATTATTTCCATTTCTGTGCCTATGAATCAACTTATGCTGGAAAGTGTCCGAGAAAAACCAAATCTTGTTAACAAGCATAATTAATTTTATAAGAGATGTGAGGATTTCAGATTCAGATTTAAGAACAATTTTAATCATTTCCATTTACATGGCTATGATGATTACTTGTGCTTGCAACCTCCTAAAGGTTTTTTTTTCTTGGATGCCAAGGCCCTTTGTAAACCAAAAGATTCACTCTTGTGATCCTTGCATATGTCTCTTGCAATAGAAGGGCTTGGTTTGAGGTGCCATTAGTATTTATTTTATAGTTAAAGGAGGTTTCTATTGTGAGGTCCTTGCTCGTTTCAAAAGGAGAGAAATATCTTACAAGAATATTACAAGCCAAAATTGCTATTGCAAATGGTTGTAATAGGTTGATGTCTAAACTATGATAAAATCATCCACAAGTATCTTTTATGATGCCATTCTTGTATCAGACTATGGGCTACAAAGGTTGCACAATATCACGTATGGTAGGTTCTGAAATAAAATAAGCGACTTTTTGGAGCTATTGCCATATCTCCTCCACATGATTAAATTGAGGCAAAAAAACAGTTTGGGATAGAAACATTTGTGGGTCTCGCAGTTTCTTATGGCACAAGAAACATTTGTAATTAAAAGATATATGCAGCTTACTCCAGAAAATTCCACAAAAAATATTTTTCATTGGTTTGGTTCCTAACTATTTAATCAACTCTTTGACTATTTCAAAACTAAAAGCAGTTTTCTCTTTACACCCAAGGACCAGAAACAACCTTGGATGTGATCTCTCTGGGGCATCTTCATTTAGTTTGCAAGGGAACAGACGTACAATTTCACCCATCATGCATGGGGGGTGAGCTGCCCAGAGTCATTTGAGTTAATGTTAATATCTTAATTTTAACTTAAGGGGAGATGCAAAGCAATGATTATCAAGTTTTTTATAATTCTTGTCAAGTTCCAAGTATTATATGAGCATCCACCATGACACTAGTTTGCAGTATAGTTGATCTTCTGACACTGACATCGATCAAACAGCTTAAAATCTATATGGGACAAAAAAAATCATATTCCCATTCTTTCTGACTGCCCCATGTCAAAGGGACAGTTTGCCTAAGGAACATCCAAGGGGATAAATTTCTTTGCCTTGAAATTTTCACATGGTGCAGTATTGGCTCCGTTCATTTTTGAAGATTTAGTGCATTCAAGAAACTAGCCGCTTCTGATCTTGGGACAATGATCTGAAAACAACGGAAACAACAGTATATAAAGGGTAAGGAGGATGGTTGGGCACGTCAAAGGGTTTAGTCATCTTACACATCTCCTTTCCTTGTCTTTGAGTTTCTGCAACTTGATCGCAATGAAGAAAAATCTTGAAATAGCTAACTCTTACAATTCTATGCCAACATTCATAACCTCTTACTGGAGTTAGTATATCTCCCTCAGAGTGAAGATTAAGCATCTTGTTCCTGCAATTTTGATCAAAGTCACCTCAAAGGGTTCGGTCAACTTACACATGTCCTTTCCTTTTTTGATAGTCTTTGCAACATGTGCACAGTGACGAAGGATCTTGAAATAGCCAGCTCTTACAATTCTATGCCAACATGCACAGCCTCTTATTGGAGTTAGTATATCTCCCTCAGATTGAAGATAAAGCACCTTGTTACTGCAATTATGATCAAAGTCACCATACAAAAAGGCTTGCATCATATGGCATATATTCCTGAACTGCCATGAATTTTTAAAGTACATGCACGCAGATAATGATGGACTGGATCTGTATATGTTGACCTATTTTAGCGTTATTTTTTTTTGCCTGGATGGATGTGCATGTATCACTAACAGACAACTAAAACATGAACTTGCTTGAATGCATCGCAGAAAAGTTGTCATCTTGGGAAAGAATCTTTCAAAGCAAACCTTAATAGTATAGGTCCTATAGGATGAAGCTTCTGACAATTGACCTCGAGTTATTACTGGATATTAATGAGGATCACTTCTGAAATATTTTTATGTAGCCTTTTTTACATATGGTTTTCCAATTTCTCATTTGTACACAGTGATTTAACTTTTAGTATTTTGTTCTAGAAGTTGCTTCAGAGACACTACTATTTTGCTCGAGAAGTTGCACAATTGTTTTGAGTATGAATCCTGCAGATTCAATAAATTGAAACTTCTGTACCCATCTTTGTTTTTTCCCTATGTTACTGATACGGATACGGGTACGAGAATTGGAAACGGGGATTTTTTTTTTGGGGTTTGGATACAAAAATATATATAAAAAATAAAAAATATAGCCATATAAGCAAAATTAACCACATAATATGCATAGAGGAAACAAAATAAGTTAAATAAAAACTTCAATATGACGTCCATCTCTGTATTTTGAAGTCCAAGAGTGAACAAATGTGCAATGTGTTAGGAGGTGAAGTGAATATCCAGATCTCCAACAACTGTAATGGTGTGACGTCTTGTAATCCCCTTGGCAATATCATTTGCAGTACGTCAAGTAATCCCCTTGGCAAATCCATGCAGCTTTTGATAAAATGAGTGTGAATGCTGCTTTTAGGGTTGGGAATCCACTTTAGTTTGTTTTTAATTGTATTTTGAAGTCCATGTTTGACTTTTTATTGGGCGAAATTGAAACAAAAAAAAAAAAAAAAAATGTTTTTGATGTTCAGTTGCCTCTGGGCTGCGGATATGCCTGGATACGTCACCCGGACGTATTTGGGCGTAACTGCAGCAGCCCAGGGACACTCCCTGGGCATATCCCCTGCGCTCCCCCCGTGCTCCCAGGGCTGGGGGGGGGGCGTATCCAGTAATGTAGTAAGTTTTTCCCAGAATACCACATTATTATAGTACATGCTTGTGTATTCAATGCAGATCTATCCTTGTAGCGAAAATGCATAGTTCATTGGATTTGACAATCCTCCCACTCCCAAAAATTTGTTAAAACACAACTGAAACCAAATCAGCAGTATAGTAATGACGAACAATTCATCCTGTTGCTCCAATTACTATAAATTAAATGAAATACTCATGTTGTGTAGAGAAAAAAATGCATTATATTTCTCCTTTCCATCATCACCGATTAGTTAAATGATCCCTCTCAATTAGCAGCATTGAACTTTTGACCAATCATCTGTCATTTGTCTCTCACAATTAGAAAGGCTCTAACAAATGACATAAGTATACTTCAATTTCCTTTTGTTTGACACTCCATTTCCGTTGCTGGTTTTATATAGAAAAGATTTGTTTGTATGCTTGCTTGGTTTCTTAATCCAGGCACAGATTAATTTGTGCATAAGTTTGTTACACATGTCAATGTTAGTAGAAGTCTAATCAAGAATGGATGCTAATATGAGCTGTTTGTTTTGGTTGCACAGAAATCTCGTGTTTGGTGCACGCTTTCAGAAAATGAGTGGAAATTAGGGGCAATCCAATCGAGCTCTGAGGCTGAATCTGATGTCCTTCTTTTATATGGCAGTGTAAATATTTGAAACATTTTATTTTATTTGTTTTTACAGTTTATCTTTATTATTAACTTTCTTTTTATCAATTACCTCTTGGTGCAGATTGTCAAGGTATCAACTGACAAGTTATTACCTGCAAATCCAGACATTCTTGAGGGCGTGGATGATTTGATACAATTAAGTTACTTGAACGAGCCCTCAGTCCTACACAATCTTCAGTACAGATATTCTCAAGATATGATTTATGTGAGCGAGCAATATACACACGAAAACTTTATATGCTTATATGTTCAAGTTTTTTATCATGACATTTTTGTTTATGCACTCACTTTTGAGCATGCAGACTAAAGCTGGACCAGTTTTGGTTGCCATAAATCCATTCAAAGATGTCTGTCTTTATGGGAAGGAGTTTATCAGAGAATACAGATTGAAACTTACAGAGAATCCACATGTATACATGATGGCAGATGCCGCATTTGAAGCAATGATGAGGGGTAAGTGAAAACATCTGTGCTAAGGATTCTGGATTGATACCGTAGTTGCCCTTAAATCTCGAAAAACTACTGCCTTTCCTGGTAATGCTTGTTTGTGTCTTTGATACAAATATCACTATATAGACTTATTGAGTGTTTTTGTGTTGTTTTTTTTGCATGGACTTGTGCAGACGGAGTTAATCAGTCTATTATTATAAGGTGAGTTTGGTATGACCTGTTCAGTGGCCCTTCTTCAAAGTCCCAGGAACTTCCTCATGTTTGCGTATTGTAAATGCTATGAGAAAATTAATGGTTAGGTTTCTTCAAGAAGTCACTGCAATAAACTCTTTAATAAAGGCTATACAGTGATCAAAGACCATAAAACTTCTTTTGGCCACAAAGCCCTATATAGCTATCACACTGTTTTTATGTAGCTATTGCACTATATTTTGACTTTATATAGGTTGTTGGGTCAATATATTTTTGTCAAACCTGCTTGATATTCGTATTTTGTTTAGTTACTTATTTTCTATATCTGCCTAGAGAGGGGGGATTCTACCAAACAAGCTTGGAAATGGGTAAAGGTAGAAGGCCTCTTTTAGCTTACACCGAAAGGAAATTGGAAGGAACTAGCTGGACAATATGCATTGATAATAAAATAATGACCAATGCATCTAATAATTAAATAGAGAAATTGTTAACAAGTGGTCAGTGCAGGTCAACCCATGGGGAACTTGTTGGCACAATGATCTTTCTCTTTGACTGGAGCTTCTGCATTGTAAGGGTTGATGTCTTAGATTGAAATTCTGGAAGGGAAGAGCTAACCTAGCATGTTAGGTAGGTGCATGTGCCTGTCTCTGATCTTGGTCTGCAATAAATTCTCAACTCCAAGTTAAGTAGTTGCATGTGCCTAAGTCTCTGATTTTGGTCTGAAATAAATCCACAACTCCAAGTCTTCAAGTTAGGTAGTTGTGTGTGCCTAAGTCTCTGATCCTGATCTTTGCGCTTGTGTGTTCCTCTGGTTAAATCCCTTTTCCCCCTAGGGGGTTTAGTGTGCTTCAGGTAGGTCCATTATAATGCACAAAAAGAATGCAAATTGTTTGTCTTATTCCAGAAATGGACTTCAGGGTAATAAATGGGTATCAAATATTGAGTCCATATTCCTAAAGGCCAATGCTACTGGCCAAGGATGGTGTACTAAATCTTTAATCAAAGGCAAAAAGAGAAAATGAATTACAGTGTCCATGGCCATTGTATATGGATGGTGTATTTCTGAAGACTTAAATGGGCTAGAAGGGTCAAGGAAAGGCAACATGGAGGAATTTAGAAGGTGTCTGGATGTGATATGTAGGAACCTAAGGCAGGCTAAGGGCATGTAATAATGACTACACAATCCTGTTGCTTTAGCTGAGTAAATCCCAATTTTTGCAATATATCAAATTATCAATGACGGGAGGTGTATTTCTGAAGACTTAAATGGGCTAGAAGGGTCAAGGGAAGGCAACATGGAGGAATTTGGAAGGTGTCTGGATGTGATATGTAGGAACCTAAGGCAGGCTAAGGGCATGTAATAATGACTACACAATCCTGTTGCTTTAGCTGAGCAAATCCCAATTTTTGCAATATGTCAAATTATCAATGACGGGAGATGCAAAGGGCCAACAAGTTCCTTGACAAAAAAATTGCTAGTATAGCATTTTTAGAGTTTATATGTTTTCTGTTGTGGATGCAAAGGGCCAACTATTTTGGTTGTGTATGCTTTCGAGTCATATTGAACTATTTTTGCTGACCATGGACAAAATATTAATATAATTTCTCATTCCATTTCATTCCTTCATTTCACCATTTCATTCCACGTTTTGAGATTTCAAAAAATATAGAAAAGATCAGAAACAAGTTTGCAAGGAATATGCATCACTGAGAATATGCACAAAGGAAAAATTATATGCAACCAGGTAATTGCACATATTAAAATTTTGTGTTGGCATAAACACATAACCAACGCTGCAGTTCCATTCATATGTGTGCCGTAACATGAACACATTTTTCCCATTTTATTGCTTGTAAATTATTTGGTGAGTTCATGGTCCTCCTCACCTTTTCTTTATCTTTCATAGCTTATTTCACAAAACAGTTTAATTAATTTTTTTTTCATTTAAATTTTTTTTGGGTTGGGAATAAACTTGGGCTAGAGGTGCAGTGGAACCTGCTAACTTGCATTTCACTCTTTAGGATAATATCTCTAGGATAGCTTCACAATTTATTGATTTTAAATTGTGAAACTTTTATTATCTTGTTATGATTAGCTTTCACAAGCCCACGGTCTGTGCTTTTTGTATCCTCCTAATGCATGTCAGGAAAGACTTATTGTACCAAGTCTTGTAGTTTTAATCAGTAGCAGTTTAAGTTTTTGTCACATGCTAACTGCACTGCCAAGATGCAGCCTCTTTTGGAGGATGTGTTCAAATATATTTATTGGTTTAATGTAGCTTTAAGTTAGTCATAAGTTTAGTTTGAATGCGGAAGTGGCTATGAGTCAACAATCTATGATGAATAAGGAAGACATTTGAATATTTCCGAGAATGAAATCTTCCTATTTTACTCTGGTAAGTAGGGTAGTAAACATTTAAGTATGCTGACTGATAAGGTTCAGGGAATACATTATGAATTCAAACAAAGGATATTTATTGGTTTAATGTAGCTTTAAGTTAGTTTAAATGCAGAAGTGGCTGTGAGTCAATAATCTATGATGAATAAGGAAGGCATTTGAATCTCTCTGAGAACGAAATCTTCCTATTTTACTCTGGTAAGTAGGGTAGTAAAGATTTAAATACGCTGACTGATAAGGTTCAGGGAATACATTATGAATTCAAACAAAGGATATTTTATCAGTTCAATGTACTCTGGTAAGTAGGGTAGTAAACATTTAAGTATGCTGACTGATAAGGTGCAGGGAATACATTATGAATTCAAACAAAGGATGTTTATTAGTTTAATTTAGCTTTAAGTTAGTCGTAAGTTTAGTTTGAATGTGGAAGTGGCTGCGAGTCAATAATCTACAATGAATAAGGAAGACATTTGAATCTTTATGAGAATGAAATCTTCCTATTTTACTCTGGTAAGTAGGACAGTAAACATTTAAGTATGGTGACTGATAAGGTGGAATACATTATGAATTAAAACAAATGATATTTTATTGGTTTCATGTAGCTTTAAGTTAGTTTTAAGTTTAGTTTGAACGTGGAAGTGCTGGAGGGTCAACAACATAGTTACCAGATTCGGCCGCATCTGGCCGAAATCCGGAACGTTCCGCATTTTTTGCGGGCTTCCGGATTAATAAATTCGGTTCGCCAAGGAGAAACAATGGAAGTCAACAAAAAAATTTAGAAAATGTAAATCTAGTCCGAACCCAACAGTATGTAAATAAAATAAAATAAACATTTAAGTATAAGTTTACATTTATAATGGACATCTAGTTTCTTATACTTTAAGTTATATTTTATTTATATACTTTCAGGGTGTTTGAGAGGGGTTTCGGACCGCTAGGAGCTATAATGCAAATTCTAGGTTTTGGAGGATCCTATCATATTTCAGAGTTAGTCAGATACCCAGGGTTTCAGGGTTTCAAACTTAGCCATATTTAAGGGTTTCAAGATTTCAAGGAGACATCATAGGAGGTATGAAGGCTGCATGAAGGGATGTATGCGTGATAGAATGGTATGAGAATATCTCTTGCAAAGTGCCACAAGCCGATCCCACCCCATTCCCAGTGCACCCCTTAAGGCATGCACTTTGTGAGATTCAAGTTTGAACTATGGACATTTTACTATCTTTTAATGTAATTCAAGTTTGAAACTTATGCATTTCTCAATTTTGCAACTGTTAAATTAATATTCAATGTTTCATTCCTTGCTAGATTAAAATATTTTACATACATACATATATATATATATATATATATATATATATATTTTTTCCAAACCGGATTTTACCGGATTTTTCCGAACCTTTTCAAGAATTCCGCATTTCCGCATTTTTTTGGCCTCCCGAACGCATCCGGATTTCCGAACCTGGTAACTATGGTCAACAATCTGTAATGAATAAAGAAGACATTTGAATCTTTCTGAGAATGAAATATTCCTATTCTACTTTGGTAAGTAGGGTACTAAACAACTAAGTATACTGACTGATAAGGCTCACGGAGTATGTTATGAATTTAAATAAAGGATAATGTTTGTCTTCCATATGGAGTTTACAGATTTTTTACTGAATTTTGGATGTTTCCACCTTTTGAGCTCCAAATTTAAGTTTCCCTCATATTAGTATTATTTCCATTAGTTATAAGAATGAAAATTAATTTGGGATAAATGTTGCTTTTAATCACTCTATTTTGTATTATTTTATTGCTCACACTGGGAATACATTGTTTGATGGCTGCTCTAAATAATCTTGCAACCTATAATAAATCACACCCGTGTAACAAATACATGCTTATAATAGACGGACTTATCTACCTTATTTTAGCAAACAATGATAAAGTGTTAGTTTGCGTTAAAACTTGTATTGACGACTGCCTTATATTCTACCTTAGTGGAAGATAAGACAACTATATGTTGTAGCTTGCTCTGCCATGAAATTACTCTTGAACCAAGAGTGAAAACATATCCCATTGTAGACTTCCTAGTATCAACTATAATAAATCACTCTATTTTGTATCATTTTATTGCTCACATTGGGAATACATTGTTTGATGGCTGCTCTAAATAATCTTGCAACCTATAATAAATCACACCCATGTAACAAATACATGCTTATAATAGACGGACTTATCTACCTTATTTTAGCAAACAATGATAAAGTGTTAGTTTGTGTTAAAACTTGTATTGACGACTGCCTTACATTCTACTTTAGTGGAAGATAAGACAACTATATGTTGTAGCTTGCTCCTCTGCCATGAAATTACTCTTGAACCAAGAGTGAAAACATATCCCATTGTAGACTTCCTAGTATCAACTGATCCAGCCCAATCAGAATTAGTATATCTGGATAGCACGAAGTCTACATATCTTTGATATAGAATGCCAAAGTCGAGAGTTCCTTCGACATATCTAAGGACTCTTTTTGTTGCTTGCTAGTGGCTTAAACATGAATAAAAAAAATACCTCATTGCGCAGCATAGGTCCGATTCAGTTGTATTAAGATAAATCAAACTGCCCACTAATGGACGATGCACCAATTCATTGACATTTAGTCACCCTGAATTTTTCCAAAAGGGATTTGGCATACTTAGTCTGTGATACAAAAATAACATGATCAAATTGCCAAAATTCTACACCTTGACAATAATGTAGGATGCCTAGATCTATCATTTTAAAAACAAAACATCAGATTTCACTAGTTGAATCATACCAATTCCACTTCTGGTGATGGCAAGATCATTTACATAGACAATTAGGATCACTATATCATCACCACTGATTATGATGTAGAAGTTGGGATCAAAATAATTTTTTTTGAATCCTAAATCTTTGAGATATTGATCAATTTTAAAATATGTTCAAGAAGTCTCTTTAAGTCCATATGTTCTTTCCCAAGAACCTGGAATCCTCATGGTTGAACCCATGTACGCCTCTTCCTCCAAGTCTCTATTCAAGAAGGTACTTTTAACATCCATTTGATATACTTTCCATCCAAACTGAGCAACAATGGAGATAACCAGTCTTTGTTCAAGGTTACCATCTTCACAGTGTGGGAAAATGTCTCTTCATGGTCTACCAGCTCTTGTTGTGCATATCCTTTATGACAAGTGGACCTTTGCACTTGTACAAAGAAGTATTTGATTTACTTTGGAATTTATAACCTCATTTACAACCAAGCCTTGTTTTGAATCAAGGCCTCAAATTCTACCTTCATGGTAGTTTCCCATTCAGGATTTCTTTTGGCCTCTTCAAATGTATTAGGTTCAAATACCTGCGAAACAATAAAAGTAAGAAAAAATTACCTGCTCACCACCTTGAACCATTTGTTTCCCTGATTATGTAGATTCACCCTCCCAAACATCCTTTATCGTGGTATAATACCACTCCAATCTCCATTGTTGGCCCCTTTGCTTTTGCTGTGAAGACTGAGAATCACTCTATTCTTTATTAGATCCTCCCCGGAACTTGAATCCTTTGATGCTCTTGGCTCTGAGCTTTGTTTTATTTCAACACTAAAAGTTTTTACAGAATTATCAGATGCAGTCACCCATACAATATTATCTGTACATTTACCATTGTCTAAGGAAGATATTTTCTTATCTACAACCACATATCTATTAATAACAAATTGGTCTGTAGAGACATCTAATGACTTGTATTCTTTTGACTACCCTCTATAACCAACAAATATATATGTTTTGTGCTTTGCATCTAAATTACTGCTCTTCTCATAAGGAATTAATGAAAAAGCAACAGAACCAAAAACATGAAAGTCCTTTATAGATAGTTTCCTTGGGAGTGACATCATGCAATGCTTTACAAGGACACTTGTTTTCTTGCTTGGTAATGTTTCCTTGGGATGGAGATTGTAATATTTACAGTTTCTTCCCAGTACCAATATGGCACATATCGGCTGTGCACCATGCATCTCTCCATATCCTATTCCTACTTTAAATGACCCCATTTTGTTGTGAAGTGTAGAGAGTAGTATATTGTTTGTGTATATATTCCTTCTAGCAGATATTATGAAATCGTTTTGAGATGAACTTTCCTCTGTTATTAGACCATAGACCAAAGAACCTTGATTTTTTCACTTGTTTGTTTCTCCACCGAGGCTTTCCATTCTACAAAACGAGAAAAACATTTCGACTTATTTTTCAGAAAATAAGCCATTTCTAGGAAAGTCATTGACCAACAACAAGAAATAATTTACTGCAGACAGTAGGTGTCCTCATTGGACCATGCAAATCAACATTTACTAGATCCAAAACTCCTTTGGTGCACCATTCTTTCAGTTTCAAATGGGTATCAGCTCTGTTTTCCCATTTGACATCCTATGCATCCATTCCATCTTTCCTATATAGATGGAAGTCCATTGAACATATATAGGTGTCCAAACCTTGTGCCAAATTACAGACAAATACTGATATATTAGGTGTCCATACCTTGTGCCAAATTCCAGACAAATACTGATATATTAGGTGTCCATACCTTGTGCCAAATTACAGACAAATACTGATATATTAGGTGTCCATACCGTGTGCAGAAGTACATTGTTATTCTTCATTGCTGCTAGTGCATGAACATTTACTGTTTTGGGATCAACAAGTTTATACAATCCTGCCTCACCAATATCAATTGCAATCACCTTGTTATCAAGAAGAGTTGTGACCCATCAATTGCCTTGAAATTTTACTAAAAAAGTAGGATTCTTTGTTATTTAACTAATAGACAAACCTTTTTGTTCATATCAAGAACATATTGAACATTCTTGAAAGTATAACTCACAATATTGTTCAAGGTGACACAAACATCTCCATATCCTTCCACATAGTGAGTCCAACTGTCCAACCATCACGTAAAGAAACAAATTCACTTATACTTTTATCTTTAGTAAAAGTTACATGCCAGTCTCTGTGATGTATACCAAGTTGTGGACTCAACTGATTGGTCCTGAGATGCAACAAATTGCAAATTCACATCACCTTTTGTTTATCATTCTCAACAATATTTGCATGCTTTGATTCCCTCTGGTGTGCCAAGTCACTGTCTTTTCTGACAATTTTTAAAAAATTGTCTAGGTTCATTGTAGTAAAAACATTTCCATTTTGATCTCTTGGATGTATCACTGTCTTTGAAGGAGTCATTTGATGAATTGCTACTGTTGTTTCTGACTTTGCCTTTGACATGTGCATTAAATGCACTCTCTATAGTGTTTGAGGTTTATGCTTCCACTTTATCTTGCCTTTGCTCCTTTTGAAAAAGAAATGTTGATAACTTCTCAAAGTCAAGTTTTGGGTCTGCGTAATCAAATGGAGGGACTTAACAAATGAATCATAGGATGATGGCATGTTTTGTAAAACCAAAGCTTCCTTATCTTGATCGTCCACTGGTTTCTCAATAGCAGACAACTAGTAACTGAGATCCTTCAGTCACAAGTATTAGATTGATCCTCCTTTCTGCATATTAGGAGAAAACAAAAGATACATAAGATACAATGCCTTCCCAACTTCTGATGTTTGATACCTTTTTTTTTAGGTTTTACACAATGTTGACGCTAATGCGTCTTCAACTGACAACTTTAGAAGCCTTAAATCTTCTTTATGTCTTTTGTCATAATCTTCGGTAGCATCTTCTGGCCTTTGTTATTTGTTTAACATTATTTGGTCAAGATCTCTGTACTCATAGATAGTGAGTATTTTATAACTCCACAAGCTATAGTTTTTCTCGGTCAACTTTTGAGACTTGGGCAAAAGTCAATGTTTGTATGATAGCCATTGTTGACCAGAGAACTAGGCAACCTAGCCTACAAAAACTAAAAAAGTTCTGCAAATTGACAGTATAAAGATGAAAATACACCCACCAATCACTTTGACACACTACTGTAGCTAATCAGGCAAAGCTTCAGCCCCTTAGTCCCAACCAAAAGATATTGAATTAATTTGAATCACAGCCCACTATACAAAAATATATAATCAATTTTAATGTTTAAACTTTATAAAATTAAACGATATTTCAACCCTTATATACCTTAATATTTATAAATGTGAACACTAAACTTTAGCAACTCTAAATATTTGAATAAATGTTTTATCAGGCCGCCCAAACAATGCAAATTCAAATAAAAGACTCAGAGTCTGTAAAACTTGGTGCCCACTCCACATTTGCTTAATCCACTCAATGATTCCCTTCCACACACCGCCATGACAGCAGCAAACTGTGAACTACTCTTCAACACTACTGCCCACGCCTTCATGGCTACACCTTCATGCCTACACCTTCATACCACATGCTCAAACTTCTGATCATGCCTATTTTGTATCACACCTCTGATCATGCGTTTGGTCTTGCTTCTGATCATGCCTCTTACCACGCTTCTGATCAAAAGCATGACCAAAAGCATGATCAGAAGCGTGATCAAAAGTGATCACGCTTCTGACCACACTTCCAATCATGCTTTGGGTCATGCTTTTGATCAGACCCTTGCTGACCGCAATGTAACAGCAACAATACGTATGCCCTATCCCCTCCCATGGCTTAAAAATTTCTGTCTACTCTTCGTCCTTGCAGTCATGTCTTACACCTGGGTCTAGACGTCTCACTAATGGTGAGATCTAGCATGCCATGTATTCCTTGCAGACAACAGGAGCAGCATCCTGGAATATATAGGAGCAGAAGTGTGGAGTATACTCATGAACCCAATATCAATTCTACAAAAGGATTCTGCGGTCACAGGTCTCTGTTAATGTAATGGGTCTGACAACATTAATTCACACCAGAGCTGACCGGCTCTGATAGCATATATTTTTATTGCTTAAGCGGTAAAATACATTGTTTGATTGCTGATTTAAATAAGCTTGCAGCCCATACCAAACCACACCTATGTAACAAAAACATGCGTATAATAGACGAACTAATCTACCTTATTTTAGCAAACATGATAGCGATTAGTTTGCCTAAATAAATGCTAATTTATCTAATATTTTGAGAGTTGGCCATCAATATTCTTGTATATGGTCCATCCTGAATATCAAATCTACAAAAGGATTCTGCGGTCACAGGCCTCTGTTAATGTAATGGCTCTGACAACATTAATTCACACCAGAGCTGACCGGCTCTGATAGCATATTATTTTATTGCTTAAGCTGTGAAATACAATGTTTGATTGCTGATTTAAATAAGCTTGCAGCCCATACCAAACCACACCTATGTAACAAAAACATGCCTATAATAGACGAACTAATCTACCTTATTTTAGCAAACATGACAACGATTAGTTTGCCTAAATAAATGCTAATTTATCTAATATTTTGAGAGTTGGCCATCAATATTCTTTTATACGGTCCATCCTGAGGATAGTTAGTCAAGGACTGTAAAAATATGCAAGACTTTGGAAAGAGAGATTTTGGAGGCAATTGTTCTTTAGAGACCCATCATCAGGATGAGAATTCAAAAGCTCATCTTGGACAAATTGCAAAGACCAGACAAATGTGCAAGGAAGAAGCTGTTATATGTAGAATTGTTTTTAGTCATGAAGAACACTTGTGAATGCCATCCCAAATGCTTTGAAGACTGTTCTAGTGGATATGGCCACTGCCATCTTATGTGTCAAATGTTGTTGAAAAGTATATGATAATTAGAAAACAATAGGACCTGCTTGTTTGTGATTAGTGCTATAAACAATGTTTTTATTCTAAGTCTGCATTTGAGACAAACATGAAGCTCTCTGTGAATCCTTATTTGTTACCATCAACCCTTCTGAACTTTTGTCTTAAGAAGCTGGCCACTGGTTAGATTATTCTACGTACAGATAACTAGCAGATTTTGGATACCTTTCAAGATAATAAGCCAATTAGATGCCATAAAAGAAGCCATGAGTCGAGTTGCTGATAAGAAAGAAAATTATGTAATTATGACAAAAACATCAATCAAAGTTTGTTTTTGAATGATCAGAAAATGGCATGCTCAAGTAGTAACATTTCTCATCTCGTTCTTAGAAGGTGATGATGAACTTTGAATTAACAAGTTTTTGAAGGACAGTAATGAGATAAATACCATTGTTCCACGGGGACGCGTCCCCCCAAAAAAATGGCTGTTTCCCCGACGGGGACGTCCCCGAGACGCGGGGACATCAGGGGGACGTCCCCCAGCCGCTCCACCACCTCTACCACACTCCGTCGGGACGTTAAATTGTTAATGTTCATTGTTCAATGGACAAACTTGAAACTTAAATGATTAAATCACAATGTTAAATTGTTGATGTTCAATGCAATATACTTAATCCTTATACATCTTTTTATAACTAATTTTTCAAGTACTATATGTATTTCAGCACTGCTCCCCCGCCGGCCCCAAACTTAGGCTCCCCGTCCCTGCGTCCCATCCCAGCGTCCCCCTGTCCCGAAATGCCGTGGAACTATGAGAAATACTGTACATGTGCATGTTATTTGAGCTACCTTTCAAGATAATAAGCCAATTAGATGCCATAAAAGAAGCCATTAGTCGAGGTGCTGATAAGAAAGAAAGTTATGTAATTATGACAAAAACATCAATCAAAGTTTGTTTTTGAATGATCAGAAAAATGGCATGCTCAAGTAGTAACATTTCTCATCTCGTTCTTAGAAGGTGATGATGAACTTTGAATTAACAAGTTTTTGAAGGACAGTTATGAGATAAATACTGTACAAGTGCGTGCTATTTGAGCTACCTTTATTTTGAAACCTCTTACAAGGAACAGATAAATATAATGACTTGAATAGCAAGGAAAAAATGGACTTGTGCCAGTGATAAACGAGAACTACGACAGTATCTCTCTTCACATAAGAGATCACATTTTCCTTGCACAACAGTTATATCTAACAATCCAATCTGTGTTCTTGAGTTCCACCAGTAGTTTTTCTTCAAATTCAGATGGAATGGCTATAGAGACAAGCACTATTGAACAGTCAATAATGGGGAATTCCCAGTTGAAGTCTTTACTGTACTCTGGACCTAGAGTAACAGCCATCCTTTTCACATTATTGGTCTTAATCCATTTGTAAAGACGTCTAGATTTGTTGGCCTTCAATTAGGCACTTTCCACTACCATGTGTTTGGCTGTTCTTATCAAACCTGGTGAAAGCTTTAGTCTCTAACTAAAGTCTCAATATATATATATATATATATTTTTGATCCGTGCTTAACTTTTGACCGGAGCTATAACTGGTTCTAGGGCACAAATCGGGGGCCCAGTCCCCGAGAGAACTATAGAACCATTAACACATTGATCAAATTGAAACCATCGAGTAAACGGTCTGAGATTCGAACTTGGGTGGGGCTGGGCACAACCAAACCACTTCACCAATCCTTCTACACCTCATTGGCTAAAGTCTCAATATTTTACCTTGAATTACAGAATACTATTTCTTTATATTGAATTTCCTATAGAATCCGGATGCTCTGTTCTGTTATTTTGACTTCTTTTCTGTTGATTAGGACCTAATTACTCTTGATGTCTTTTGTATTTAAGATATTGTGCCTTACTGATACAGAATATGCAATTTAGTGGTGAGAGTGGTGCAGGGAAAACAGAAACTGCAAAAATAGCAATGCAGTATCTGGCAGCTCTTGCAGGTGGTAGTGGAATAGAGAATGAAATTTTACAGACAAATCCAATACTCGAAGCATTTGGAAATGCAAAAACTTCAAGGAATGATAATTCGAGCCGATTTGTAAGTTTGAAATATCGACAGCTCAATTCATGAAGCTGAATGTTAGAGTTTTCAACAAAAAAAAATACAAAAACCATGCTTAATTTGTTTTTAAATACAACAGGGCAAGCTAATTGACATCCATTTTGGCGATTCTGGAAAGATTTGTGGTGCAAAGATTCAAACCTGTGAGTATACATTCAGCTTATCTGCATTTTAGTGATTTCATTTGTTATCAATGGTCATCATAATTAATTGATTATGTTCACTGTCTTACTACATATGCAAGTATACATTGATACTGATGTCATGGGTGAAATGTGTTTTTTGCATGTCTCCCCTTATTTCATCTTTTCATGGAAAGACTTGCTTGAGAAGGTTAGCAGTTGCTTTCTGTCATCTTGCATAATATTTGAATTTTTATTCCTATAACACTTTTAGTCTCAACAATAATGTGATTTCTTTATGGTTGTTTCTAGTCGAGAGTTGTGCAACAGTCTCAGGGTGAAAGGTCATATCATATATTTTACCAGCTTTGTGCTGGGGCTTCACCTGCCTTGCGAGGTAAATTGCTGAAGTGATATTTTAAACTTGCTTGTTGGGAATGCTTCATTTCTACCTTTTAACAGTGATTTTTTCTGCTTTTATTTATTTTCCGTAATAGACTTGTGACCCATGAAAAGAAAAACCTACACAAAGGTATGTCTAACAATAGCTCCTATATCGTAGTTAATTTTTTGGAGCACGTTTCAAAGGATTTTCAAGATCTTCCTTGATATTTTTCAAGTCTTTTTCCTATTTTTCCTCTTTGGTGCTAAGGGAATGAATGATGAAACTAACCATATTTTTTGTCAAGAAGGCCTTACAATTTCTTCATTTCTCCTTGAAGATGCGTTTTAAAAAGGTTCTGGGATCATTTTACAGAATTCTTAACTGGCTGTTAACGTAACTCATAGTTCCAAATATCTCCTTAACAAAAAAATCATTTCTCTAGCATATATAGTGACAGATTTTTCCTGAAATCCCGTTGTAAATCTAATTGCTATTGTTAATTAAGGGGTTGAAAAAGACCATATTGCAGTCCAAATTACTTATCAATGCAGCACTATTTAATTTACATGGTTTTTAAGGAATAAATTGTTTGGACATAGGTGCTTGTTTTGAATTCTTCAGTTATCATCTTGAGAGTGGGTGTGGGTGCCAGTTGAGTTTCGATGTAACACTTTAGTCAAAAGAATTTGGCAACATATTTATGAATTGTATTAAATCCAATTTTTTTCATTCTAAAATGCAAATACTCCTTATGGACGGACGCCAAATCTGGTAAAGAGTTCAGTTCGATTTACATAAGTTTTTAGCATCAAAGGCCAAAATTTGAGCCAAGGAAGTGAAGAAGCTAAGATGTATACAGCGTTGGCATTATGGCAACATTTGAGCATGTATCTTGGGAATAATTAATCTATGATGCCCCCTTAAGTCAGAACAACATCACCAACAATATTTATAGCAGGAATGTTCTATGCAATGGGAGCATGAGGATGTCTCTTCTATTATAGAAATTATAATGCTCTCATTTTTTTTAGCTCTGTAGTGTGCTTTCATTATTTTGAATTCTGTTGAACGGATTCCCAATAATATGCAAATAAATATGGAGGATCTGAAAAGTGTTCTGACAAGAAGCTTCCATTGTTAACATAGTGGGTGTGGGTGCCAGTTGAGTTTCGATGTAACACTTCAGTTAAAAGAATTTGGTAACATATTTATGAATTGTATTAAATTCAATTTTGTTCATTCTAAAATGCAAATACTCCTTATGGATGGGCCCCAAATTTGGTAAAGAGTTCAGTTCAATTTACATAAGTTTTAGCATCAAAGGCCAAAATGTGAGCCAAGGAAGTGAAGAAGCTAAGATATAGCCTTGGCATTATGGCAACATTCAAGCATGTATCTTGGGAATAATTAATCTATGATGCCCCCTTAAGTCAGAACATCACCAACAATATTTATAGCAGGAATGTTCTATGCAATGGGAGCATGAGGATGTCTCTTCTTTTACAGAAATTATAATGCTCTCATTTTTTTAGCTCTGTAGTGTGCTCTCGTTATTTTGAGTTCTGTTGAACGGATTCCAAATAATATGCAATTAAATATGGAGGATCTGGAAAGTGTTCTGACAAGAAGCTTCCATTGTTAACATAATTTATTTGAGCACTTTGTTGTGTTTAATGCAGAGCAATTAAATTTAAAGCCAGCTGAAGAGTATTCTTACCTGAACCAGAGTAACTGTCTGACAATTGATGAAGTTGATGATGCCCAGAGGTTTAAGATTATGCTTGTAAGTGACTGATCTTCAATCAAATTTGACCCAAGCTTTGTATATCAATGCTATCTCATCTGCAGATAATTAATTTGACTTATAAGAGTTTATTTACTTTTTTCACTACGATTTCAGGTACTCTTTTTTTCCTCTCAATTTCAGTTCTATACAATCTGCTATTGGGGCTTATTCTTTATGGTATCCATTGTGTCATTTTTTTTTGTGTTCAGGAAGCTTTGGAAGTTGTCCAGATAAGTAAAGATGATCAGCAAAATGTTTTTGCGATGCTTGCTGCAGTATTATGGCTTGGAAATGTCAAATTTTCTGTGATTGATAATGAAAATCATGTGGAAGTTGAGAATGATGAAGGTAAATAAAAACATATTACATTTCAGATAATAAAAGTAATACTTTCAAATTTGAGGTTTAGCTTTTATAAGCTTTTTCCAGTTTCCCTATTCCTCATGCAGTTCTAGTGTGTATCCACAAAGAATTTCAAAGCTTTTACCTATTCTACTGCTGAATCCTCTGGCAATATTTATGTGCCTTCTGGTCATTGGTTAAGAAATCAAAACCAAGTTTAGCCAAAACCAAGTTCTCTAGTCACTTTTGTTTTTACTAGAAAACACTAGTTATACAAGATTAGCTAGAACGTCTTGCCATATATAAGGTAGAAACCCTGACATACAAGAATTTGCCCAAAGAGCCAGGGATTCAAAATTTCTAAGAAATCAAGCAAGCATGGGAAAGTGTTGTGCAATGTACCTGAACTTCCTTAACATGAGAAGAATACTGACCTCATGAGAAGTAGGCTTATTACATCTTGTCTTCCACTTACATCTTGTGTTTCGAAATAAACCATTGTTGGCCAGCCAAATTGTATGCTAAAGGGTTTTGCAACATTTCTTGATCCACGTGTCCCCAACAGAGGATGTTCTTAGCTTTTAGGTTGAAATGTAGGAGGATGTAGTGACCGTTCAATTTATTCCTAGATGCATTCACTGATGCTTGAGTAATACCTATTATGGGCACACAATCTGACATGTAGAGCGTGGATTTGGTAAACTGCAGGATATCTTTGTTAAATTAGGCTGACAAAAACTGAAATAAGAAATAAATGGCTCAAAATTTGAGCAACTAAATCGTAAAAAGTCCAGTCTCTAGTATCGATGCAACTACAAGAGAATGCATTTAACTATGAGCAACTTAATCTACTAGAAGACTAACTCTTAGTTTGAGTTTGTAGATCCTGCCATGATTGTTGTTCAACTTGAAAGAAAGTTCACTCAATGGTCTGCTAGGCCTTTGTTGTTCATAAGTATGAACAAAACAAGCTTTGTAACTGGATATTCGAGATGTTTTTCAGTGAGGAATCATTGTAGGAAATGTTCTAGATATGACTGCGTATTTGTTTTTAATTCTGATATTTCGAGTCCTATAACAAACCATATCATTAGGGAGAATAAGCCAAAATTTATTGTAGAAACTATTCTTATTCATGTTCCCCTTGGAGAAGGAATCTTAGATCTCAATGAACTCTTCACGCGTCGGGATAGTTCTGACAGAAATAATTTCAAAACTATTATGATTGGGCATACATTTGCCAAACCTAACGCCATGGTGTTGGATATTTTCTTTGATTCATCATCAAGGAAGCTTGTTAGCGACCTTTTAATTTCTTTTTCTGATTTGTAGGTTTTAAGAGGCTGTTGACTCTACACCCAAACATTTGTGGTTTCAGAGGTTGTGCTTATTGTAGATTGAAGCACTTTATTATTGCCATCATGTTGTTCTATTAGACAGTTGATGGTCAGATTTGGACACACACTTTGTCAGGACTACTATTGGAGTCAACTAAGGGTGCCCTCTTTTGACAACTTTCTTTGGGATGTACATAGACGAAAAGATAAACTAGAGCACTCTTATTGATGTTGGTTGTACAGTTGTACTTTGATCATTGTACTAAATTTTGTTGACATTGTGGTCCTCCTTGCTCAATTTCTTGAGAATTTGTAGAGACAAATCCTCATATTGTTGATCTTTCATAGGGGGCAGCCTGTTTTCCCCAAGATCTGTGTAGATGGGAGGAAGAAAGAAAGAAACATAGTAGCATTCCATTTTTATGGCATTGACACAACGTGGAAAAGTTAAATTGGAATTCAACTACTTGGGTTTCAAATGGGATAAAATCATCGGGATCTTGGGAAACTCAAAAAGGATGTAATATTCATAAAATTAGAGGAAAAAATTCTGATTTTGTTCTTTCATGTCAAATAGTGTGTATAGATAAAATAAACATAACTCATAAAAAAAAGCGTAAGGTTTAAAAAACTATTTTACTTTTATGGAAGATGGTTAATGTGAAAACAAAGGGCTGGCCTTAAGATAGGTTTAAAAAAACTATTTTACTTTTTTGTAAGAGGGTTAATATAGAAAACAAAGGGCTGGCCCTAAGATGGGAGGCTGTGCCATTCTGGAGCATGACTTACTATTTTAAGGGAAGCCCCGTATTTTTTAACCTAAATCCACATCAGGGAATAAATATTAAATTAACCTTTATTGGGTTTAGAAAATTGGAATTTAACATATAAAATAAATCTAATTATACTAAAACTAAGAAATCAAATATTATAAAAAAAAAACAGCTTTTTTCAGTCTGCCCATGCTTTGTATTTTCTGCCTATAAGTGTAAAAATGAGTATAAAAAAATATAGATATATATAAAAAAATTCAAAACCACTTTTTGAATTACTTAGGAAATGGCACGACAAATGTGGTAGGTCATAATTAATCACGAATTTTTTGAGTGGGTCATGATTACTTTGCAATTTTTTTTAGAGGAATACCACTATGGGAAGAAACTATACAAAGCACTAAAGTAGCATAAGCAAAACAATTGGTAAACCTAAAAGGAATTTGAGGGTAGTAGTTGAAATTGTAGAACGTCCAAACAACTTGAACATGGATAAGAGTCTGAATCTCGGTCAAGTAGCAAGGTTGATTTTCTCAAAAATGAAAGGTCCTAGAACCTGGGTTGATTGATTAATATATTTAATTTAATTATGGGTGTAACCAATAAGTGAGTTGGCACCCTGGTTATTGGCTATTTCCAATGGCTTTACCATTAATTACACATTTTTTTTTAATTGATGGCGGCTTTTGACCGGAGAGTAGACCAGTTTGGGACACAATCGGGGGCCAAGATTCCCATTTAATTTATTAACCACCTGAATGCCCCACGAGATGTATACCAACTATTACCAACAACGGTCACCGCCGGCCTCGAGGATAACCAACGGCCATTAATGGCCTTGAGAATACAACCAACGGCCACAACCAGCATCACATGCCTTTCTAGAGATTTGAACTTGGGTGGGGCTTGAAACAACCAAGCCACTTAACCAACTCACCCACATCTCATTGGAAAAATGTTGGGTAACAGGGTTTATTTAACTGGAGCGAGGATCGGCTTTGAAGAGTAGTCTTAACCATGGATTGTGGACTTGTCTCATCACATTGAACACATGTTTCATGCCACATACCAACCCTTGTCGCATTGAACACTAAGCCGGCTAGTCCACGGCATTGGGTACCCTCACGGCTGACCCGTTGGAGCCTAGTATAGGAACGACGCTATAGAGATGGTCGGCTTGGGGAATGGACCCCAAGACCTCCCACTTCTAGCACTTAGCGCACACACCGCTAGGCTATCCCCACCAAGTCTTAATTAATTACACATTTATTAATTAAATTGAATCTAATAATTTTTTTACTTAGGTTATTGTACCGTGATATTTCAGATGCTTTGAAAAATATATTGATATAAGGAGTTCTTAATCTATAATCTCATCACTTCTTCATCCTTATGATTGATCATGCAGTGTGATCCAAACATTAATACATTTTACTCTTATTTACATAGGTTTATCTATAAGCATTTGTTGCTGTATTTTGTTAAATTTTAATTCATGGTGTGCATATCTGCACTTACAGCAAATAAAACATTAACCAAACACTTCTTAAAACAGTCTAGTGTTAGAATTAGTAATTTGGACTAAAAATTTACGAATGCAGACATTGCAATTAATCAAAAAATTCAAGATAGTGGACTGTGGAAACTAAATCTGCATAAAAATAGTGTTTTAAAATAACCAAATTCGTTTTGCTTTGACTTTTGCACTTGCAATCCATATGGGTGCTTGCAAACTATGGAATATTGTGAGGGTCTTTTGGATCCCCATATAGAGATTACATAGTGCCCAATCCTCTTTATAGAGAGAAGAGATGCCCCCCCAACCCTCTATAGTGATGCAATGCCCGCCCTTCCCCCTCACCTCCCTATCTAGATCTCTCTGCCCATCTCCTAAATCTGCCCATCTATATCTATGCAGGCGCCTATATAGATATAGGGCGCATGGCATTAGCATAACTACTAGAATAGTCTACTGTCTGCGACCAGTTAAGTTTCGATCGCCTATATAGAGAGGTAGCAGGGCCTATCTAAAGTAACTCCTTGTTTTCTATATCTAGAGGATATTCCCCAGAGAGCCCTATATATATCTCTATGGGGCGGGGGAGAGCCCCTCTATCTATATGGGGCGACACTTGACCAGGGCATTTTGACTTCCAAGTCCAAGTGATGCCATACTATAGTGATCCAGTCCATACCACAGATAGATATACTGTAGTGATGCAGTCCGTTCAAGCCCAGTCAATATCGCTTTGTCAGGAGAGGGCATGAATACAACCAACTATATATAGCCCCCCCACTCCCTCCCCCCACGGTATATATTATACATGGATATGGGGCCTCCACCCCCAATCACACATCAACTCTATATATTATTCAAAAAGAAAAAGGCTAAAGTTACAATATTGCACCTAATTGAATGAATTACTCTCCCACCCTATGTTGCTTTTATAGATGAAGGCTAAAGTTACAATATATTTAGATAGTCTAATAACAACAAAAAATTTAAATTTAGCATGTCTAATAATAACACTAGATGTTGTTCTGAATTTGCTGAGTGCGTCATGCTGAGGGGAACAACAATTGAGTAATCATAAGTAAATTTCTAACACTTCCTCTTTGCGAGGAAGGTGTTTTCTACCAAGTCAAGTCTTTTCCTCAACATCTCAAACTTCCCCTTAGCCAGGTGCTTTGTCAAAATATCTGCTGCTGCAAATCAGAAGGAACATACTTAAGGATCTCTGCGCCCTTTTGAACTGTCTCTGAGAAAATGGTACTGAATATCAATGTGTTTGGACTAGACATGAAACACTGGATTCTCGGAGAGCTTGATACGACTCTGATGGTCACAGTAGACAATTTTTGGCTTCAACTGATGAAATATTGTCGTCAATGCTGCTATCAACTTACGTCATAACTAGAAGACGAGGCTGCCAAATACTCTACCCCTGCTGAACCAAGAAATCATACCTATGCTCATGCTGAAACAAAATCCCGAAGTGCTCTTCCAAATAATTGCATTCCCTGCCCAATCAGAATCCTTAAAACCAAGCAGCACAAACTCACCATCTCCCATATCCATCATGTTGTAATGAATTGTGGCCTTAATGTATCGGAGCACATGCTTTACAACCTTTTAATGAATCTCTCTCACCTTCTAATCATGAACTGGCTCAAGTTATTTACTGCAAAACAAATAGTGGCCTGGTGTTCATAAAATGCATAAGCAAACCAATCAATTACCTAAATAAAGAAGGATCTATTAAATCTGAATCTGAATCAGTCAACTAATTTAGATTCTTATGCCAAGAGTTACAATTTAACATCCAAAATCTCTCCAGAATCTCCAGTTTACTTCCTCTGTCCAAGGAAGACCTCATCTGTACACTGCCAAACCTCTAGACCCATGAAATAATGCATAAGGCCGATGCCCATGTCAAATTCATTGGCCAACTTTTCCTTGCAACATGCAATGGTCAAATCATCTATGTACATGACCAAAACAAGCAGATCAGATTTATCATACAAATAATAAATATTATGATTTGTAGAAGTTTTGGTGAAGACCAAATTCAACAAGTACTCATCAATCCGTGGTACTAAGCACTAGTGCATTAAGGGACTTCTTTAACCTGCACACATGGATATCTCGCCCATGCACTTCAAAAAACCTTGGTTGATCAATGTACACTTCTTCAATCAGACCATTCAAAAAAACAATATTTATGCAAAGGCTAACTAAAACCTGATGCAATAGACATGATGGTCCTAATAGAAGTATACTTGGCAACTGGAGCAAAGGTCTTGCAGTAGTCAATTCTCTCTCTCTTGGATAATCCTCTTACTACAAATCTGGTCATGGACTTCTCAATGTTCTCATTAGCCGCATGCTTGATCTTGGTCATGCACACATGGATATCTCGCCCATGCACTTCAAAAACCCTTGGTTGATTAATTTACATTTCTTCAATCAGACCATTCAAAAAAGCAATATTTATGTAAAGGCTAACTAAAACCTGATGCAATAGACATGATGGTCCTGATAGAAGTATACTTGGCAACTGGAGCAAAGGTCTTGCAAGAGTCAATTTTTTCTCTCTTGGATAATCCTCTTACTACAAATCTGGTCATGTACTTCTCAATGCTCTCATTAGCTGCATGCTTGATCTTTTACATCCACCTAGAATCAATCATTGATTTCTCCATTGGTCTCAATGCAATCTCAGAATGGAGATATACATACTCTATAATTGGAAGGCTTTGCATCAATAATAGAAGACATCAATGCAACATAAGTAGGAAATTTCTTAGGTTATGTTGCAAATTTCTTAGGGGGATGACTCACCTGGAAGAAGATTTTGGCTCTCCTACTTGCTCTTTGCCTCTTATAATATTGGTGTAAGCCACTTAGGCTTCCTAGTTGAACTAGATTGGTAAAGTGACATTTGTTCTTTCACTGGAACCTTGCTGATCTAAATCTGATTTTGCTGTAATCTGTGAATCAACACTTGGGACAGCAAGCTTTTATCCCTTCTCAACCTTCTTAGGAGGCTCCTAAGACTTAGAGGACCATGCATGCTCATCAAATTTCACATAGTGGCTCACTAGTGTCGTCCTCTATGCTGGAATGCAAATCCGGTAAGCCTTGGAGGTCTCATTGTAACCTAAAAACTACGTTGCCGATACAAATACGGGTACGAGAATTAGTTACGTGGATATGGGGATTTTTTTGGGGTTTGAATATGCTTTGGATACAGCCGTTCAAATATATATATATATATAAAATAAAAAATATAAAAATATAGCCATATAAGCAAAATTAACCATATAATATGCACAGAGGAAACAAAATAAGTTATATAACCACAAAACATACTCATAATTCAATGCCAAAAATCATAATATTCAACAGTCGAACTTGATTAGTTTTACAATAGATATATTGTGCAATTGTTACAATTTATGGACAAAAATAAAGACAAATCAACATATTCATGATGCACTATATTCATTTTCCTCTTCGACTGCAATCTCTTCATCATCTTGTGGTTCATGTCACTCCCAGCAGCAACAATGCCACTCCCACTAGTTCCACTATGCAAGCCATGTGAAGCACCGCCTAGCTCCGTGTCGAGCAATGAAAGGTAGGCAATGGAGGCATCCAAGTCGACAGTCTCTGGGTCCACATCCCAACACTCTGTTGCCCCTTCTTTGTAATGAGATTGTTTGTGTGAGAGAAGACGCAAGTTGGAATGCACATAGACCAAATCTTCCGCCTTTTTTATTGCCGACTTGTTGTGCTTAACTGAGTGGATAAAGCTGTAGGTACCCCAATTCTGCTTAGATGAGGAACTTGCAACCTATTGAAGCTGCAAAATCAATTAGAATTTATAAAAATTAAAAAGTTAAAACAAAATGTTGAAAAGTTCAAAAGAAGGGTAGAGAGTAAAAAAAATTCAAAATCTTACTTGGGGATAGAATTTTATTGCAAGTGGTTGGAGGTGGGTGGATGCTTGCCCATGTAGGTACCACTAAAAGTGAGCATCCATCTTGTACTTGTCATGACTAATGCCCACAGAGGATATGAAATGTACAAACTCTTACCTAACTTGGTTTTTTACTTCTGAATGGAAAAAGAATTTAGAGAATGTTGCTTTATACCCATCAGCTACTTCAACATCCCTATATGGTGTGACCCTCTGGACAAAGAAAGGATCTCTACACAGTAGTATTTGGGCATCAAGGCAAAAGCAAGAAGATGCAATGGGGTTACCTTTCAATGAGATGTTACTACATTTTCTTGAAGAATCTCTCTGTAGGACCCTGCTCTTTGGCATTTATGATGGAGTTGAGTCGATTCCATCATAAAGCTTACCCAAACATGGATGATTCATATCCACATATCTCAACATGTTGACGATGGGCTCGGTAAAACTGAACAAATACTCCACAAGTTCCCACCACACATCATCGAGAATCCACCCTTTCAACATGCAAATTTAGTAAAACTAAACAAATATTGTTTGCCTGCCTTGATACACTCCAAAGGTGGTTGTTAACCATGCTACTCAATGCCTCATGTGCCTTAACAAGTTGTCTCAAGACGAGTGTGTGTGAGGCATATCAAGTCTCAACAACTTAATACAAAATTAAAACATATAAAATTGAAAAAAATGTTAAAAAATAAAAGCACTAAAAATTACAAACTTAAAAAATTAAATTAAAAATATACATGATTCATGAATGATAAAATTAAGAGTTGCCTTCGACAACTACAACTTTGAGAAGGCCCTGAAGATGCCTTGGGACATGTGATGGTTGGTTATGAACATTTGGATCTTGCTTGCCTCCCATAGACTTGTTTGATCCAATCAATTTTTGTCCCCAATTTTTGCAACACAGGGTTGAGGGAATGAATGGTACAAGTTGTCCAAAATATGTGCCCATACCTTGGCTCAACCAACATGCCCACAACTTTGCAATTTTTAGCATTGTTTGTTACAATTTGGACAATGTTTTGAGGGCCCACTACCTCAATGGACTCTATCAAGATGTCGGCAATGAATCATGCATCCTTCACTTGGCCCTCACAATCAACGGCCCTAAAAAACATTGCCTTTTTAGAGCTCACTATGACCACATTAATAAATGGACTATTTGCCATATCTTTCCATCCATTGGAATTGATGGACATCCTTGTTTTGATCCACAAATTGCTGATGGGCTTCAATGCATCTTCAACTTGTTTTCTTTCTTTTGTCAACAAGGTGGTGCGCACCTTTTCATAACTTGGGTCGATGAACCATTAGGGGCAGCATGGATAGATCTCATTATATTCTGCCAGTATGGTGATTTAACAACATTAAATGGCAGTCCACATGCGTAAAGACAAAGTATGATGCTCTGCTCTGTTATGTCCCTAGATTTATTATGGAATGCCTTGTCTAATGGGCGTGCATATTTTGTTCTCTTGTGACCAAAATTAAGAGTTACCTTCAACAATTGCAATTTCGAGAAGGCCTTGAAGATGCTTTGGACATGTGATGGTCGGTTATGAACATTTGGATCTTGCTCGCCTCCTCATAGACTTGTTTGATTTATTCAATTTTTGTCCTCAATTCCCTCAACATAAGGTTGAGGGAATTAATGGTACAAACTGTCCAAAATATGTGCCCATACCTTGGCTCAACCAACATGCCCGCAACTTTGCAATTTTTAGCGTTGTCTGTTACAATTTGGACAATGTTTTGAGGTCCCACTACCTCAATGGACTCATATCGACAATGAATCATGCGTCCTCCACTTGCCCCTCACAATTAACGGTCCTAAAAAAACATTGCCTTTTTAGGGCTCAGTGCGACCACATTAATCAATGGCCTATTTTCCATATCTTTCCATCCATCGGAATTGATGGACACTCTAGTTTTGATCCACAAATCCTTGATGGGCTTCAATGCATCTTCAACTTGTTTTCTTTCTTTTGTCAACAAGTTGGTGTGCACCTTTTCATAACTTGGGTCGACGAACCCTTTAGGGGGGCAGCATCGATAGATCTCACCATATCTTGCTAGATAGTGATCTAACAACATTAAATGACAGTCCACATGCGTAAAGATAACACATGATGCTTTGCTCCGCTATGTTCCTGGATTCATTATAGAATGCCCTGTACAATGGGCCTGCAGATTTTGTTCTCTTGTGACCACGAGGTGAATCCTCTTTGCCTGTGGCCCAATGGATGTAGCAAGAAATGGGTGTGATGGGGTCACCACATTGACATGAGATGGATCAACAGGTGGCAATCCTTTCTTTCGCAAAGGATGATCTTTCCCAACAATTACATCTACGCCTTCTTGCTCTTTGAGGTTTTCAAGGATCTTTACCTGTGGCAAGCTCTTTCCTAGCTTTCCATTTATGCTTGGCCCACCACAAGCTTTAATTACAGAACTATGAATCACACATAAATGGGCTTTTATCCGACTATACGAGCTCTTGTATTTACAATTATACTCTGAGCAAAGCCAAAGAAAACACCCTCCACTAGGCATATGTTCTAATATTGTCACATACTTCCAAAGAGGAGTTCGTGGATCAAATTTGGGGGCGATCCCTTGGCCCACTGAACTAGCACTTGCACCCTGAGACATTCTGGGGAATCCCTATAGCCCTCGACAAAAAATAAAAATTTTGCTATTAAAACTTAAAGCATTTGGTATTTGTTGAAATAATGGTTAAAACTTAAAAGAATAACATAAAATAAAAAATAAAATAAAAGCTAGTTACAAACAAAACAAAAAAAAAGCCACAAAACTGAAAACTTATCTTAAATCAACAAATCCTCTTCCTTGCAAGCTCCTCAAGCTCCTTGGTGCCAAATAGGTAGAGGTAATGGTGTAGGTTTAGCACAAGGAAGGAGTTTCAAGCTTATGTAACTGAAAAAATGAACAAGAGTGAACAAACGTGAAAAGAATAACAAAAATAAAAAATTAAATTAAAACTAGTTACAAACAAAACAAAAAAAAAGCCACAAAATTGAAAATTTACCTTAAGTCAACAAATCCTCTTCCTTGCAAGCTTCTCAAGCTCCTTGGCACCAAATAGGTAGAGGTTATGGTGTGGGTTTAACACAAGGAAGGAGTTTCAAGCTTATGCAACTGAAAAAATAAACAAGAGTGAACAAATGTGCAATGAGAGGTAAAAATGCAATGAAAGGTAAATGTGTTGTTTACTTTTGATAAAATGAGTGTGAAAGCTACTTTTAGGGTTGAGAATCCACTATAGTTTGTTTTTAATTGTATACGGCTATATCTGTAGGACTAGGGATGTACCCTGGGCATTTCCCCTGCATTTCCCTTCCGTATCCATATCTGGGGATGTTTTGTACCTGTATCAGGGGTCTGCAGGGGCATATTTGGTAATGTAGCCAAAAAATATACCCTTGATGCTCTAGATCTAACAATGTCTATGAAAGTACAAAATTCAGATCTACCCACTTGGCTAAGTATTAGTAATAAGACAAAGCCATAATCAACTAGGCTATGCAAAGTAAGACAAAGGGATAAGGAATAATCGCATATGATTGTTGTAATTGAATCTTGGAAGTCTGGATCTGGGACGATGAATGTGTAGAGTGACTCTGCGCTGCCCTGAACTCAGATTCGGCCTTTGTACACTCCTGGACACACTTGTTTGACCTGAATAGATCTGCATAGGCATTTTCATGCACTCAGGTCTAATTGTATTCCATTGAAACTAACTTGTGCAGATTGCAAAACTTGATTTTTCTGTCATTGCTTTGCCTTCTAATTTATGATCTTCTTGTACCTGCGCTTCCTTGATCCAGACTTCCAGGAGTCAGGTAATTGTCGATGCGACGATGCAAGCTACATGTCCTACACACTAGATTCAGACCTCCACATAGTTTTGAGTGAATGTAAATGGAATTTCTCGAGCAAGAGTTTTGAACCTCCTCTTCCTTTGAAGTGATGATGAGATAAAAAGAGACCAATATAGACAACTTCATCACAAATGTGTAAGATGTGACTCAATGAACCTCAACTTGAAGTAGGAGGAATGAAATAGTTTGATGCTTGGCTTTGCTTTAGGCCAAGACCTATTATTTTATTATGTTTGATGCTCCTCCTGTGTGTCTCCTCTCTCACAAGATTTAGGATGACTTGTATATAGAGGGCACTCAAAGACAAGATGGGGCACATTAGCCAACTTTATATATGACAAGGGGTGAGATTAAAGGCGCAAGATCAACGGCAACGGGCAAAAGGAACCACAAAGGCAAAGGGGACACATGACTCCGAAATATTTGCATAGGGAGTGGAACTGACTTGGGACAAACAAAGGCTCAGATCTCAGTGAAGTACATGAAGTGCATGACAACATATGAGTTCAGTCCAACGATGCCAACAAATAGATTCTGATAATTGTTTAGGTGTTCTTTTGAGGCTCAAGGGCTAAATGGAAACTGACACAAATATACAAAAGTATGTCAAATATGGTAAATTAGGGATAAGACACTGAGAATAATGGTTTTGTACCAAATTAGGTATCTAAATAATGCCCCCACTTTGACGTGGGTATGTGAACGTGAGTGAATGCATGCATGCATCAAAGTATAAATTTGAATAATTTGAAACACATAATTTCACTTACCTAGGGTTTGATTTTGCTCAATATTTTTGATGTTCTTGAAACAAGTGCCAATTGTTATAAGTAGCCAATGCACATGAAATTGTTTAAAGTAAATTTTTTTTGAAGATTTGAATTTGAAAAGAGAGCATATGAATAAATATAGTTGGTTTGTATTTGCTCCAAACGTTACAACAACCCCTTCTGAAACTAGACTACCCAACACTTCTCTAGAAGTCACTAGGGCCCAATCCACTTCTTTATCAAAGAAGTAGATAAATTGGTTCAAGTTCACATAGTTTTGATTTTTTATGAAAATATGCCTACATATACATCCCTTTGAGGTGAGGGATGAAGATTTGTGTTGAAATCACTCATCTCAAAAGATAATGTTAAGATTCTTCGAACATTAGAAAAATATTATAGATGAAGCGTTGATATCCTGAAACATATGCAAATGCAATTTGAATATAGATGATATTAATGAATTGTGTGAAAGTGTCAATCTAGCATAAGAAAGATAGTATCATATCAAGTACAACACAAACGGGCATGATGCCTCCGCAAGCATAACAAGATGGGAACAAGTAGAACGCCCCAAATGTGATATAATATGCCCCAAATTGAGATAGATATTGCAATAGAAACACATACAAGTAACATGCCCCCATAGATGCATGGTAGAGAACATGACAACAGAGACACTAAGCAAGTATAGTGATATGCATGATAGACTCATGGCTACAATCACAATATATAATATGCTTGATGAATATCATGGCTACAAGCAATGGACCGTACAAATTAATGACCACATCCCAGTTAGTGGCTAGACAAGTTAGTGAAACAACACGAAGATGGAGTCACATGACATGACAACAAGAGAATCCTTTATGAACAGGGTCACAAACATTCAAACACATGCACACACAAGCAAGTATTCACACAAAACAGTTAACGTAAACATGTAACAATTGTAATGAAGATATCCATATGCTAAATAAGATCTAGGTATGAGCATGAGTTGTTGTAGTAACCAATGTAATCTAGCTCAATATGATAAAGGACAAGGAAAGATATCACCGTGCAAAATCCACTAGATGGCAATGCCCTCAAGATAGAACATGTTGTCTTTTAAAAAGCCCCCACAAGATGTTGGCAAATAGTGTGAAGTCTAGTATTATGTAACTTTGTGAATGTGCATAGCACTCAATTGTGTAAATCATGGATATGAAAACCTCCAGTATATGTAACCATGTATAAAGCAATATTTTTGAATTTTGTATTATGAGATCTCTCCGCTTGGTGGGCAAATTGTATGAATCATGTACTTATCAAGTATGGTGAACATTAAGTGATGGGGCAAATGATGCATAGGGCATAACGGCCCATCAAATGTAATAATGCAATAGAATAACCCCACATAACGACATAACACCACATGTAGAATAAACCCTAATCATAAGATAATGTGTCACGATCACTTGATATAGATGAATATGTGTACATGGGGAACAACGTGCCCCCCAATGTATGGAAAATCAATAGTAGAAAGATATGACAATAAATGTACCATGGGTGATGATCCATCATGTGTTAGGGCATGTGTAACATCTAAAATTTGATTAAGCAACATAGACTCATAAGTGAAGGGGGTAAAATAGACACCATACATATGATATGTAAATGAGGAACATGTGTGGCTATAATTCCCCCATAGGAAAAGATATGATGGGATAAGACACAAATGTGAATACGATGCCCCAATAAACAAAGATATGATCGATAAGGCACAAACATGGGTACAATGGCCCCATAGGCAAAGATATGATAGATAAGGGACAAATGTGGGTATGATGCCCCCATAGGCAAAGATATGATGGATAAGGCAAAAATGTGGGTATGATGTCCCCATAGGCAAATATATGGTTGATAAGGAACAAAGGTGGTTACGATGACCCCATAGGCAAATATATGGTTGATAAGGAACAAGGGTGGTTACGATGACTCCCATAGGCAAATATATGATCGTGTATTAATTCATATTATTGATTTTTTTTAGTAATATATGTAGAAGAAGAATAAAAAAACAACATGAGAGGGCACAGGGTCACACATTGAAAAGAGAGGAGCAAGGCTCAGAAACTAGAGGAATAAGATGAGGATTCTAATCAATTGATGGTTTCCCTCAGAAATCAATGTCCGTCGTGATTGACCTAGTAAATATGCTGTCATCATTAAGAAACCAATGCAAGTGCTAAGAATGGGATCACCAATCAAGTGATCAAGGCTAGTGAAACATTGCAAGCACTATGAAACAAGTCTGTAGAACAATGTCAATGAAAATGGAAAGCAAGTGCAAACTTGTAATCAAGAAGATAGAAGAACGCTTTCAATATCTAGAAGGAAGCCACATAGAAGGCACAACATATAGAAGAAGAAAGCTATGTACAAGGCTATGGTATGATCAATGAGACCCAAATCTTTAGTCATAGAAATATGGATGGTATGATACCAAAGTGTAATATATAGACAAATATTGACAACAAGGCAAGTGATATGCAATAAATGCATACAATATAATAGTGATATGCAATAGATGCATTCATATATCCATGTCCACAATTATATGCATAGTCCATTTGAAGAAAAATGTTAGATGCATGATCTATATGAAGTGGCTAAATATAGTAACTAGAGAAAAGACTAGTAGGATGCCATCGTGTAATAATCACTAGTGTATAAAAATGTCCTTTAATAGGTAAGGCATGAAATGAGTCCATAACACTATATAACTTGGATATTTATCTTACCTATTTAAAGCATACCGTGAGAAGCACACGTGGAAACATGAATTTAGAAAAACCTCTAAGATGAGTATAATAGGCATGATGTGCATAGTATGACTAAAATAAAGGTGAATAATGTTTTTATTTTTTGTCTTTTATGAATGTATAATGATGCATCGATAAAGTACAAGATGTATCTATAACCGGTGTAATTGTATCTTTGTATGTTCTATGCATAACTTTGTAGTTATTAATGTATAGATATGTTACAGATCAAGTGTCAAAAGTTGCATGCAACAAGTGAAGAAACTCTAGATCATGAATATGAGAATTCATTATGACTAGTGAGGCATAAGGCTGATGATTACTTCCAATTAGTAAGAGTTGAATGCCCAGATATGTCGTATATAGGTGAGGCGTGAAATGAGTCCATAACCATATATAACCTGTATATTCTACATCTCACTAATTTAAAGCATATTGTGAGAAGCACATGTAGAAACATGAATCTAGAAAAACCTAAGATAGGTACTTTAGGCATGATATGCATAGTAAGACTAAAATAAAGGCAAATAATTTTATGATTTTTTTTGTCTTTTATGACCGTTTTTGTATTGTTTTTGTCTTTTATGATATGCATGCCCACATAAGATATGTATAATGATGTATTAATTAAGTACTAGATGTATCTATAATTAGTGTAATTGTATCCAAGTATGTATGTTCTATGTATAACTTGGTAGTCATCAATGTATATGAATGTGTCAAAAGTGGCATGCAACAAGTGAAACAACCCTAGATCATGAATATGAGAATTTACCATGAATAGTGAGGCATAACGCTGATGATTACGTCAAAGAAGTAAGAGTCGTAAGTCCAAATATGTCGTATATAGCGGAACTCTAAAGATGTGAAAAAACTCTCTACTAGATGATTGGGTGTACCGACATCATACTGAAGAAAAAAAAAGTAAGCAAAATTGTAGTACAAGAAAAATGTTGTAAAGTGTATGCGTTTAAGCCCATGTTATGCCACTTCTTGTTGGTCAATAACAAATGACAAGAGTTTCAGAAGAATCATTATAGGTTAGACCTTTGGGAGTGCAACCTTGTCTTGATTTAAGAGGTATATAGTGTAAGTGTGTGATCATTAATTGATCTGATGCCTTGTTTATAATTGATTTAGGATTTTTATTGGTCATACTCTCTTCTATCTTTATGTGTTGTTTGTACTTTGTGCTAAATATGGTATTACATTCCTTTCTTTGATGTAAAATATCACTAAATATCACTTCTATTTTTTTTTGCATTTTCAAAACTTAGGATGGGTTCATGTGTATCAATTTTGGTTTGCCCTTTGCTGTCTTACTTCTTTTGCTTCTCTTCAATATTGATAGGTTGCTTTGATTTAACGTATCAAAGTGCTCTAGTTGCGATTTTTTTAAAGTGAATTGTGGAGGAACAATGATCCAAAATAGGATCCCAATGTACTAGCTATGTTTCTACTATTCCCAATTTATGTAATTCATGATTGTAAGACACTATCGTAAGGCATTTCATATTAAAATATTAGTTCACATAAGTTGCAGTGGTAGAATTAGTGTGAAGATGATCTTGACATCTTCAAAATGGTGAAGTCAACAATTTGTAGCTCTTGAAACTAAGCGGTTTGTCATCGATGATGAAACATCTGGTTTGTGCAGGTGGCGGTTGCATAACTGCCCCAATGGTTGTGCAAATTACTTTTATGGTTTCATAACCACTAGTCTGTATAGTGCGGTGGTTTTGCCAACGACCAAAACACGGGAATGAGAATGGTTGCAAACATTTCCACTTCCTTATGACAGTATGTTTGAGTTCTTTGGAGAGTTCCAAGGTGAGAGGGCATAAATACAACCTTTGTGGAAGCCATGGGACATCAACACATCATTTAGAAGTCTTGGAATTGGATCCACATTGTGGAGTTGCAAGTTTAGGTTATCTTATTGTTCTCCTAGCTATGAGTGGTTGTTCCAATGTTGGGATTGTTTTTGTAAGGTTGCAAAGCATTTCTTCCATGAAAGGCCAAGCAATGGCAGTAACTTTGTACATGTTGAAAATTACATAATGGAAAGAGGAGTACAATTGACTGTTCCACTGGAGTTTTTCCCACAATATCTTGTAATCTATGTGCTTTGTTTGTCTTATGTTTCTCTCTATTCATTAGAGTAGGCTGTATTTTCAATTCCAGCACTTCATACCTTTGTTTTAACAAGCAAAATAACTTAGAACATTAATCTTTTAATCATGGTGAGTTAAGAAATTAATAGGATCTATGTTGGTGAAGCTTAGTGTGGAATATCCAATCAGATTGGTATCATAACAGGGTCTTCCTTTTTGCTGTAAAAGGTTTCTAACACTTTCCACAAGTTGTGTTAGTTTGTGTTTCGTTGTAATGTGTAGTTTTGTGTGACCTATGTGCAGTTTTATGCCTGTTACCTTAGCAGCAAGTGCTAGTGAGGAAGGTGACTTGGTTCCCTTGCAATAAGACATCTCCACAAGTGGAAGAAAGAAGTGAGAAGCATGGCACGCTTTGATGATGAAGAGACCTAAATGACTGAAGAATGGTATCACAAGTGGGACATTTTGTAGATTCTACATGTCTACGATAATGAAAAGGAGCGTTGTTTGCAAGAATAATGTGCACACATTTTGTGAGCAAATTTTATGCATTTGTGTAATGTAGACAAAATAACGTTCATTGCATGGATCCATTGTCTTCCTAATAGAATAATATAATTGATATCACTAGATTGATTGATAGCATGGATCCACGAATGTGGTAGTGTTTTAGGCCCAAGAGTGATGTTTATGGTTATTGTTCCTTTGAGACTTTGTGCTTGATTGTTGAAACCTTTAATGATTGTCTGATGGGATTAAAGATTTACGATCAATGCCTATTGCTTCTAGAAAGGCCACACTGTCTACAAGAACCCTCTTGTTTCATTCGCTATTAATCGTAGCTTGAATGTACAAGGGAAGATTTTTGCCTATGGTGTCCTTAGGAGGTATATCTTCAAGCTCAAAGGTAATAAGGTGTACACCATCTTTCAATGTGTTGACAACGCTGGTGAATTAAGCATCCCATAAAGCATCATGTAATACTTCCTTGTAAACCATTGATTGCTTAAGTAACTCTAGGATAGAAATCTTAGCTTGTGTGTTTTGCAATTGATCCATTAGATTATAAGGCTTGTTAATCTAAATTCAAGGAGGGGGAGGATTAGAAACCTGAGCAAGGATATTCTGGCCTAGTCGATTTTGGGGATCAAAAGAGGGAATGGTTACATTGCGAGGCCTACCCCTTTAGGTTGTTACAACATTAATATTAGAATGAGCCATGAAACGAAAATCTGAAAATCACATTTTGAAAAGAAGGATCAAAGCCTAAACAAGAGGCAAATTGAACCCTAAGAGGAAAGAGGGTTTGGAAAACCCTTGTTTGAATGTTTCAAAGAGTCTGGGCTCGTCATTCATGTTTAACCCTAATTATTGTTTTACAAAAAATAAGGAATACACTATTACAATGAATAGATCTAAGTTCTAACTATATGTCTGAAAATACAACAATAATTCTGAAAGTACAACATTTTGTATCCACTTGGCTAAGTAAAAATAATAAGACAAAGTGATAATCAACTACATTATGCAAAGTAAGTACAAAGGGGTAAGGAATGATCATCCCTGATTGCTGTAACCGAATTTTGTAAGTCTAGATTTGGAATGATGTGTGTGCATGTTGACTGCGCACTGTTATCAACTACATTATGCAAAGTGAGTACAAAGGGATAAGGAATGATCATCCCTGATTGCTATAACCGAATTTTGTAAGTCTAGATTTGGAATGATGTGTGTGCACGTTGATTGTGCATTATTATGAACTTTGACTTAACCTCTATATCCTCCTAGATATGTGAGTTCGACCTAGACAAATCCATGTAATATAATTCTGCACATTCAAGTCTAATTGTATTCCGCTGAAGTTGATTTGTGTAAGGTTGCAAACCCTGATTTTTTTGTCACTGCTAAGCTTTCTGATTTTTGATCTTTCTGTACTTGCGTTTCCCTGATTTGCTGGGCAGAATGTGCTGAATTGCTAAATTGTTTGACCTAGCTTTGGCACTCAAACGAACAAATGGGTTATAGGGTTATAGCTTTGGCACTCAAATGGATCATTCCTCCCTCCTTGAAAAGCAATGGTCCCCATTGCATCAATGTTCCCCATCAGGTGTGGCAGTTGTTTCTTGATTTGATTCTCTGTGAGCCACTCAACTTGATGGCTAAGCTGGCCCCTTTTGACCACTCGATAAAGCGGAATAGAGCGTCCTCTTGTTGTCTTCATCCAGGTATCCACAATCTGATCCTCTTCCACTGGAACAAAACTCTATGGATCAAGCTACAACTGAAGTGTCCAATAGAGGTGGGTGATATGGTTTGAGGAGCTCCACATTGAATATTGGATGCAGACCAAGGTAGGTTGGTAGGTTCAACTCAAAAGCATTTTCTCCAACTCTTCTGGTGATGGTGTAGGGACCATATCGCAAAGGCCGAATCTTTCTGTGTGGGCCTGCAAGTTGTTCCTTCTGAAGGTGCAACCAAACCTTGTCACCCACAGCAAAATGGTGTGCAATCCTATGTTTGTCATGGCATTGCTTATACTTCTAATTCATCTTCTCCAGGGTGTCATGAACTTGTTGCTGGATGTGTTGCATTTGTTCAATAAACTTTGTTGCTTTTGCTACCTCAAATCTTCCATGAGGTGTGTATTCCATGGTGGAAAATGGAACAGCTATATCAATTGGTGCCATGGGTTGGAACCCAAAACATACTTGGAATGGACTGTTCTTGGTCGAGCTGTGCAGCGCCCGATTGTATCCATGTTGTATGAAAATAAGTCCCTCATCCCATGTGCATGGATGTTTGAAGTGATACATCCGAATCATGTGAACAATCAAGCGGTTTACCACCTCTGTTTGACTATCAATATGTGGATGGAGGGTTGTGGACTTCATCAGCTTAGTATCCATCATCTTCCATAGGGTGGACTAGAAGATGCTCAGGGACCTGCTATCTCGATCTGAGACAATGGACTTGGGGAGACCAAAATGGAGCCATACATGACTAAAATATAGTTGAGCAGTTTCCTTAGCAGATATATTTTTCTTACAAGCAATCATGATAGCCATTTTTGAAAAATGATCAACTACCACAAAAATATAGTCCTTACCATGTTTTGAAGTGGGCAAACCTGAGAGAAAATCCATTGAGACGGATTCCCAAGGCCTGGTTAGTTCTGGCAATGGTGTGTACAATCCTTGCTTCTTATTTTCTTGGCTTGGCTATCGCACATGGGGTGCAAGATTTGAGATATCTTTCCACATCCTTTCGCATATGGGGCTAGTAGAAGTGTTTTTGAAGAACTGCCAATGTCTTTTCAATACCAAAGTGTCCAGCTGTCCTACTGAAGTGTGCTTCCCATATCATCTTTTGTTGCTCTGCAACTGGGACACATATGTGCCCTATATGACAGAGGACATTATCTTGCAAATAGAAATCAGAAACATGTTTACTTTTTTGAAGTGCTTGATATGTATCAACAAAGGTAGGATTTGCTTCATACAGAGCACCCCAAGTGGCAGTCTCATGTCCGCACAGGTCAAGAACTGTTGTGAGTGCAGTAATTGTGAGCGGCTCAGACAATCTGCAGCTGTATTTGAGCTCCCCTTTTTGTGTTTGATTATCTGGTGGAATCGCTGAAGATATGTGGCCCACTTTTGGTGCCTCTCATTTCGTAGTTTGCTTTGTGTCTGGATGAATTTTAATGGTCTGGGGTCAGTGTGGATGACCGTTTCTTTCCCTAAGATGTAGTGTTTTCATTGTTTGCAGGCTTGCACAATGGCATAGAGCTCCTTATCATATGTTGGATATTTCTTGACTGTATCAGTGAAAGTTTCACTGTGATATGCAACAGGATGGCCATGTTGCATGATGACAGCTCCCATGGCATATTCAGATGCATCTGTCATCAACTCAAAAGGTTGATGCAAATCTAGCAAGGCAAGAACAGGGGCTGAGCAGAGTCTGTTCTTCAAATTCTCAAATGCCCTTTGTTGTATTTCACCCCACTGAAATGTAGCTTTAGCTGCTCCTTTAGTCACTTGGGTTAGTGACCAAGCAACATGTGAAAATCCAAGAACAAACCTGCGGTAGAAATTTTCAAGACCCAAAAAGCTGCGAAGCTCTGTGAGGGTCCTTGGTGTGGGCCATTCTCAAATAACCCGAATCTTTTCTGGATCAACATGGACCTCTTCCTCATTCACAACGTACCCGAGGTACTGAATTGTTGTCATCTCGAATGTGCATTTGTCAAGATTTACATACTTGTGCTTCCGAAGAGTTTGAAGCACCTTACGAACATGTTGCAAATGTTCTTCCCATGTTCTGCTATAGATGAGTATGTCATCTAAGTAGACAACCACAAATAAGTTGGTGAAGGGTCGCAGGATGTCATCCATCATCCTCATGAAGGTTGCAAGTGCGTTAAGCCAAAAGGCATAACCAACCATTCAAAGAGCCCCTCCTTAGATTTGAATGTAGTCTTCCAGACATCAGTGGGATCGATGGGAATTTGGTGATAACCAGATTTGAGATCAATTTTGGTGAAGAACTTCTCACCACGGAGTTGGTCCAGCAGGTCATCAATCCTGGGGAGAGGATAGCGATTCTTCACAGAGATTTTATTCAAGGCTTGATAGTCAATGCAAAGCCTCCATGTTCCATCTTTCTTCGGTGCCAAGACAATTGGGCTATCACAAGGTGAAGAGCGTGGTCGGATGTGACCCTTTTGGATCAATTATTGAATTTGTCTTTTTATCTCATCATTCTCCAAAACTGATCCGTGATACACAGGACTGTTAGGCAAAGGTGATCCTGGGATCAAATCGATAGAATGTTTTACCTGGCAATGCAGTGGAACTCCTGTGGGTGACTTGAATAAGTCATCATATTCTCCTGTGATTCGTCCTATCTGCTTCTGTTGTGTTGATTGTGTAGTCAGGGCTGCAACATCGGCCTTCTTGGATTTCTGTGGTTTGACCACCATGAGAACAAATTGCTTTGTTTTCTCCACCAATCTCTTGCATTGGTTAGCACTGATCAAGGAGACAGATGTGGGAGGTGGTACCTCTGGTACCCTATAATGCCGTGTTCCAAGAGTGAGGGTATCCTTCGGGTTCGTGATTCATAGATGCCATGTCGCTCATACATAAACGGCTGACCAAGGAGTACATCACAAACATCTAGATTGACCACATCACACAAGACTTCATCTTGGAATGGTTTTATAGCATATGAAAGAAGACACTGATGGGTGACACGGAGGTCTCTCCCTGGGCTCAACCATCCAATACTGTAGGGCTTTGGATGAGGCTTCATGGATAGATTTAGACTTTTCACAACTTTAGCAGAGATTAAATTCTTTTGACTCCCACTATCAAGAATGAAATGCAGAGGCTTACCTTTTACCCATAATTTGGAGTGAAACAATCTTTTCTTGTCATCTGGTCTTTCCTCACGGGTCTGTGATGAAGCGACGATGGTGTCAGGCTCAACATTTACAATTTTTTCTTCGTCCTCTTCGACTATGGGTTGTGTATGAGGCAGAGTAGTAGATGTCGAGTATTGTGACTCAGAAAACAGTGACTTGATGGCTTGACATTCTTCTTTGGAGTGAGTTCCAGTTTTGTGGTAATCACATCATTTTTCAGCCTTCCCCTTCTGGGATTTCTTATCCTGAAACTCCTTTTGCTTCCAATTTTGGCCTCGTGTTTGACCTTCCTTCTCACTTTTTCATTTTGAGGGTTGACTCTTCGTATTTTTTCTGCCATGCTTCTGTTCAATCTTCATTGCGAATTTGTATGCCTCACCGAGGGTTTCCAAATTGAAGAGTTCCATTTCCCCGTGTATGTACCATTGTAGTCCACCACGATATTTGAGTCTTATGTTTCTCACTTTCTTGAATGCCCAATCTTGTAGATAAAGAATGAAAAGTGTCTGTGTAATCTTGAACAGATTGGTCCTTACCTTGGCGAAGTTGTTGCCACTGTATGTATAGATTATCATATGCTCCGATGGGATAGTATTCTTCTTTCACCGCTTCCACAAAATCATCCCAAGTAGGTTCCACCTCAAGGCCAATGTCATCTGTACTGAACCTCTTTTTGTACACTTCCCATCAGTTTTTCACAGGGAATGGTGATTTCGAAAGAGCAAAAGTAATCTTTTCTCCATCGGTGAACTTATTTACAGTGAAGTAGGAAGATAGTTGATCCAACCAATTTTCTACTGTATCAACATTGATTTTGCCTTCAAATGTAGGAATATCAAAATTTCCCTGAACCTTGAAGGGTGTTGGGGCACTAAAAGGACGTTCTCTGGATGAGGAGCCAGGAAGTGGAGCCGCAGAGCTAGGATTTCCCATTGGAAGTGTTTGAAGAATTTGGGCAAATTGTTGTAGCATTTGCGCTTGTTGTCGTTGGAGGGCTTCATTCACCATTTCCTTGAAAGGATCGGATGTCTCGGTGTCGTCTGCCATTTGAAGTCGTTTGGAGCAAACAGGTGGAAAATTTGGAAGCTCTGTTCTTTCCCACCCAAGCTTCTTGTAGCCTGACCTCGTCCTCGGGATCATACACTCTCAAGACAAACCGCTCTGATACCACTGATCCAAAACTCAAAAGTTTTGGTTGATAAATATCTCAATAGCATAGAAATAACACGGTAACAATGAATTCTCTGAGAAAAGATGTAGTATTACTCAAGATCGCAATACAAATATATGCTTATCTCTGGGAAGAGATGTCTATCTTCACATTTTGAGTTACCTCTTCGTTTATACACATTTTGAAAGCATGGGGAGGATGTGGAAGGTCACCAATCTCGAGGGAGATTAAGTGGTTCGACTTCCAAGATTTAAAACGATACAGAATTTGAGGAATTACTATTTTTAGAAACTTACTATTTTTAGACTGCATTACTAAAATTGAAATTTGGGGCACTTCCATTGGGTTTTCGGGGGTCAAACTTCATCAAGCGGATCTCCATGCCATTTCATGACGTTCTCCTCATTCTTAGCTTTCCAACGGTTCAAACGGCGAGTCAATTGGAGCTACGATGCAAAAGTTATGGCTCTCGAAAGTTCCGTCATCAATTGGGTTGGAGCTGTCACCCGAATTGTCGCCTAAATTGTTGCCCGAATCATCTATATCCTCCTAGATACGCATATTCGACCTAGACAAATCCATGTAATATAATTATGCACATTCGAGTCTAATTGTATTTCGCTGAAGTTGATTTGTGTAAGGTTGCAAACCCTAGTTTTTTTGTCACTGCTAAGCTTTTTGATTTTTGATCTTTCTGTACTTGCGTTTCCTTGATTTGCTGGGTAGAATGTGCTGAATTGCTCAATTGTTTGACCTAGCTTTGGCACTCAAACGAACAAATGGGTTATAGAGTTAGTCAATCGCTGAAGCAACGCTGCAAACTATGTATCTCATATGCCGGAATCGGATCTCCACATTGTTTTGAGTAAGTGTAAATGGAATAGCTTGAGCAAGGGTTTTGAACCTCCTCTTCCCAAGAAGTGATGATGCATCTATATGCAAGCTAAGACCTTCATTTTGCACAAGGGGATAAATAGAGACCAAGATAGACAACTCTGTTGTGTGTAAAGAAGTGACTCAATGAAGCTCAACTTGAAGTAGGAGGAATAAATTAGAATGATGCTTGGCTTTGCTCTAGATCAAGACCTTGATCTACTATGTTTGATGCTTCCCTTATGTGTCTTCTCTCTCAAATGATTTAGGACGACTTGTATATATAGGGCACTCTAAGACAAGATGGGATGCATTAGTCGACTCTAGATATGACAAGGGGTGAGATTAGAGGTGCAAAATCAACGACGATGGGCAAAAGGACCCACACAGGGACAAAATACGAAATTGACCAAGGCAAATTTGTGCAGGGAGCAAAATTGAGTCAGGCCAAACAAAGGCGTAGATTTCAATGAAGCACATGATGAAAATTGATTTTACTCCAAGGATGTCAATAGAGATTTTGATAAATGTTTAGGTGTTCTTTTGAGGCTTAAGGGTTAAATGGAGACCAATGTGGGGTCAGATAAGTCTTAGAAGAAATACACAAATATACACAAGTATGTCAAACATGGTAAATTAGGGATAAGACATTGGGAATGAGGATCTCGTACCAAATTTAGGTGTCTACAAAGTGCTCAATTTTAGTCCTTTTCTCATATGGTACATGAATATAAATAGGACACCAAAAACACAAAAATATGATACTTGATGCATCTCACTTATGAAAAGCTTCTTCTAGTGTTTTGTCGCTCAACATGTAGACAACTGCATTATTGGTCTCTGCCCATAGGCACATGGGAAAATCCATGTGTTGTTTTAATGGACTTGTTATTCCTTTGTCCAACCCCATTTTGTTGTGGGTTGTACAATACAATCAGCTCCCTTTTGATCCCTTCTTTGCAAAATGTATCGAAATCCTTGGAGGTGTACTCTCCTCCATTGTTAGATCTCAAAACTTAGATTTTCTTGCCCGTTTGATTCTCAACTAAGGCCTTGAACTCTTGAAACTTTGAGAACACTTGATCCTTAGTCTTCATAAATTAATTTTATGGTTTTCCAGAAGAATCGTCAAAAAAAGACATAATATAGATTACCTGTCAAAAGATCAAGTTTTCTTATTTTAATCAGGGACATACAAGACATCATCTAGTTCAAGAATATCCCTTGATGGTATGCAGATGGAGACAAAGCATGTTCACATATGTTTGAATGAATCACATCAACATTCCCTCGAGCTATGCTCATTTCCTGGGAAAGACGTCTTGGCATGTTTGTCGAGTGTGCAACCCTTGCACTCATGTTTTCTCAATCTTGATGTCCGACAATCCCTAAACCATGCCCTTCAAGATAGGTAGTGCTCCATATTTCACACACCTTTGGTCGAAACTAGGCCATGCCCACGGTTGTGAGCTTTGATAATAACTTGCTGATCATCAAACTCAACGACACATCTAAAATATGTTTTGGTTGACACTAAAAGAAGATTCTTAGTTTAATCAGGGACATACAAGACAAAGCATGTTCTTGTAACTGGATATTAGGGATGATTGCCCAACTCCACTTGTGTGTTGGCCTCTTGTTTTTGAAGGTCATTTGTCTAGATGCTCCACTGTCTACATACCGCCCTACACCAAAGGTAGTATTAGTGGAAAGGTACGGCACCATGGATAACGCTATTTGAGGTTTGGATGATAACTCATCCACTCTGGCAGAAGCTTCTGCTATTATTCTTTTCATGACACTGGGATGCATAGATGGTTTTGGATCTCACCTTCTTTGCCTATTATTCTTTGCCTACAACAATCTCTCGTCTTCCACATTTTTTCAAAAGTGGGTGTTTTCTCCTGAGCACACACCTTGCACAAAGTGTTTCCAAGGTGCTGAGAATCTATTCATAGCTATGTCAACTATCTATTCAACCTTGATCTTCATACCTATATATGTGAGCTAATTTTTTAGATCAATGAACTTCATCAAGTAGCTCACTGCAGTATCATTGTCGTTTATTCGGGTGCTGTTGAGCTTGTTCACACTCTGATATGGAGCAATCAAGGCATCATACATCTCCTTCACCATCTTCTTCTTTGTGATGTGAGGGATCAAGTGGTCCTTCATAGAATCAAAGATGTTTCTCTTCGTTTTGGCTGCCTTCTTATTGTGCTCGGCCAACCTCCGACAAAACCCCAAAGATCAACCTCCACCACCACCATTTGTGGTTTGCACCTCCTTTCTGTGAAGTTGGAAGTGTCTTCTAATCTGTCACACTCTCAAAGACTGAGAGTAGTCATCTTGTAATCTGCAGCTCTTATCATTCTATCTATAGAGTGTTGTAAAATATAAAGAAATTGTCATATAAATCCAAAAAATTAAAACGTTGTAGCTTCACATTTCTTCATAAATAATTTATTCTCAGCTTCAATAAAGCTTCATTTACATTGCAGTATCATGTGTTTATTGTGTTAATTGTTAACTAAATCTAAATCACCTTTTGGATTCGCATGAGGGGCATTGGTTTCAAAGGGCCAACAACTTCACAAAGGACAGGAGCAGCCTCTTTTATCCAAGATTTGTGCATGATGGGAGGAAGGAAGAAAGAAACATGGTAGCATTCCATTTACATGGCATTGAAACAACGTGGCAAAATGTAAATGTAATTCAATTATTTGGGTTTCAAACGGGACAAATTCGGCTAAAACTCAGAACCTAATTTTTTTTGTAATATATGTAAAATTAGAGGAAAAATATCTGATTTGTTATTTGATGTCACGTATACTGGGTAGATATAAAAATAAACATAATTCATAAAATAAAGACGTAAGGTCAGAAAAGGCCATTTTACTTTTACTTAAGATAGTAGGGAAGCCTTGTGTTCTTTAACCTAAATCCTCATTAGTGAATAATTATTAAAAAAATTCTCATTAGGGTTTAAAAATTAAAATTTAACTTTTAAAATAAATCTATTCATACTAAAACTTAAAAAGTTAAATTTTCAGTCTGCCCATGCTTTGTATTTTTCTGCATGTCTAAAAATGAGCCAAAATAATGATGGGCATGTATAAAAAAAACTTAGAACCACCTTTTGAAAAACTCGGGAAACGGAATGGAAACTGTGGTGGGTCATGATTACTCGTGTGTTTTTTGAGAGTATACGTGACATTCAAGTATAATAGAGGTACTAGCATAAAGCCATCCTCAATTACAAAAAGTAACTAAGTACAAAGCACTAAAGTTGAATATACATAACAATGGGTAAATCTAAAAGGAAGCTGAGGGAAAGTATAAACATCCAAACAACTGGAACAGGGACAAGTGTCTGGATCTTGGTCAAACAGGGAGGCTGGTCATTCTTGAAATGAGAGGTCGTCCTAGAACCTGGTCATTTAATTACAGCTGGCACACTGGTTAAAGGCTATTTCCAATGGCTACTGACTTTGACTCAGCTATCATTAATTAAAAAAAACCAAGATAAAAGATATATTAAGAGAGAATAAAATCAAAGTGTACAAATTCTAGTATGCCAGGCATAATAACTATTTGTCCAAACCTGGGCACTAGAAACATATCCAACCATACCAACAATACTTATTAGATCAGATCGAAGTCTAATATCTTCCTAATATCTTCTTGGATCTTGGTGGGCTGCCATATAGGTGGACCATAACAAGAAATGTTATAATTATCCAATGCCCAATTAGCTAATGCACCTGCCACATGAATAAACTGGATCTCTTAAAATCTTTGCTGCAACTTTTATATTTTGTTCAACTCTCTAACTATTTGCCAATTTCTGCCCGTTATCAATGAAGACTTGGATAAAATGTTGATGTTTAACAAGAAATCTGACTCCACCTGAACCTTTTGCCAGCCAACTCTAATCGCTCCTTGCAATCCTCTATAAACTGCCTTGATTTCAGCTAGACTATTCATTGCTTGATCCAGATTTTTTGTGAAGAAAAATGTAGCTAATCCATCTGGAAGTCCACCTATTCCTCCCATACTTGTTTTGCCTGGATTTCCTCTTGAAGCTCCATCTGTATTTAGCTTCCCAAATCCAAGAGCGGGGGTATACCACTTACTGTTCACCTGAAGTTTCCTTCTATGTAAAGAAGCAAGCAGGGGATGAGCATCCAGCTTTAGAGTTAAGGCACGTATGAGATTAACCCATTATGTAGACAGGTTCTGAGGTATCTTTAACTTGTATTTGATAGACTTAGCAATAATTACCTTTATCCTTTCCCAAACAAATAAAGTGTCGCTACATTCCTGCTGAAAAATTCTTTGATATCTTTCCTTCCACACATTCCAAAATAAGAGAGTTATACCACACCACAAAGCTTGTACAAGATTTTGACCTTTGGCTATTTTCCTTGCTCATTCCCTAAATGGTTGTTCTAATGTCTGAATTCCATGCCAGGGAATCTGAAATACAGTAGCCAAATTCTGTCACAGTTGGGTAGCAAAGGGGCATTGTATAAAAAGATGTGAAGTAGTCTCTTCACTTTCCATGTACATTATACACCTGTGATTAGTTAGCTATTTCCAATGGCTACCATCCTACTACACTTCCACTTAGCTATTATTAATTACATTTGTAATTAATTAATTAAATTGAATCTAATTAATGTTTCCCTTGGGTTATTGTACACCTGTAATTACGGCTGGCATACTGGTTAAAGGCTACTGCCAATGGCTACTGCACTTCGACTCAACTATTATTAATTACACCTGTGATTAGTTAGCTATTTCCAATGGCTACCAGCCTACCACACTTCCACTTAGCTATTATTAATTACACCTGTAATTAATTAATTAATTAAATTGAATCTAATTAATCCTCATCAGTGAATAATTATTAAAAAACCTCTCATTAGGGTTTAAAAAATAAAATTAACTTTTAAAATAATTAATTAAATTGAATCTAATTAATGTTTCCTTTGGGTTATTGTACTGTGACATTTAATATGCTTTGAAAGACGTATTGCTATAAGGAGTTCTTAATTTGGAATCTCATCATGTCTTCATCCTTATGATTGATCATGCACTGTTTTCCAAAACATTGATATATTTTCTTCTTCTTTACATAGGTTTATTTAGAAGCATTTGTTGTTGTATTATGATCTGTGGAAGCTTAATACCTCTTAAAATTTAAGTATATTTCCAACATTAACATATTCTCTTTTGCATATACACTAGTTTACCATGTCTTCATTTGTTCACTATGTGTGCTTCACAAGGTATTCTTTAGCTGTTTTATCTACCCATGTGGTAATAGTAATGGCATCAAGTATTAATTGTTAAGGTTGTTTTTGGGAGTGAATATTTTTTCTAACTTTTGAATTTACCAAATCCAAAGCATATCCTCAAGCAGAGGAGACATTTAATATGCTTTGAAAGACGTATTGCTATAAGGAGTTCTTAATTTGGAATCTCATCATGTCTTCATCTTTATGATTGATCATGCACTGTTTTCCAAAACATTGATATATTTTCTTCTTCTTTACATAGGTTTATTTAGAAGCATTTGTTGCTGTATTATGGTCTGTGGAAGCTTAATATCTCTTAAAATTTGAGTTTATTTCCAACATTAACATATTCTCTTTTGCATATACACTAGTTTACCATGTCTTCATTTGTTCAGTATGTGTGCTTCACAAGGTATTCTTTAGCTGTTTTATCTACCCATGTGGTAATAGTAACGGCATCAAGTATTAATTGTTAAGGTTGTTTTTGGGAGTGAATATTTTTTCTAACTTTTGAATTTACCAAATCCAAAGCATATCCTCAAGTAGAGGAGAAAGATTATCAACTCATTGCTTTGTCAACTGTCTCACACTTTGATATCAATAATTTTGTGTGTAAAACTTTTCTTTTGTCAAGTATTAAATGCTGAGAATGTTTTGTGAGAGTGGTTTATATTATGCTGTCTGATTTTTTAATACCAAATCTTGTCTTTCAAGTTGAGGAAATGGTTGGTTGCTTTAGATCGTATAGTTTTATAATTAATCTGTTAATATGTTATATCTGAAGCACATCTTTGCATTTTATATTTTTGTGTATAAATTGAAATTAATTGTGAACTTTTGCCTGTCCTAACACCTTTTTTTTTCAAGAATACTTTGACATGTTTGCATTGGTTCATCATGAGCTGCACTTTTCTAAGTTGATTGTAAGCTGGTTTGTTGGTTCATTTGTTAATGGCACTGACATTAACTATTGATTATTGAGATTGTTTTTATGATTGCCAAAGCCAAATATTATTGGTTTATCACTTAGTGATTTAAGCCTTTTCTGTCTAAAGTTTATCGACTTTCTAATGATGACCCCTGGTATGTGTCTCTGAGATAAGTATACATTTTAGGCATGAGAATCATGAACGGCGATGTCTCATGACAATAGAGAACTTTGTCCGAAGTTTCCTAGCATCTCCTATTGCATCTCTTGCTGTTGCCTACTGAAAAACCCTAGAATGATGCAAATAATGAAAACAAATAATGCCAAACCTGTCTACTGGCACCCCATTACTTTTTTTTGAAAAATGGTAATCCCTATCTGCTGTCTCCACGCAACCTTGCTTTTTATTGAAAAGGGGAAACTCTTCTTACAGATCAAAGCACCAAATCGTCTATTCAAAAGGTCCTGTCTATTGCTGCCCAAATTATGAGTCAGATTGGAAATATTGTAGTTACTTGAGTAGAATGATTTTTTGAAGTTTTGAGTTGGATTTCTGAGAAGGTTTAATATAAATATTGACCTTTCTTGATATCTACTTGATTCATGTGCAAAGTGCATGTCCCTGCCTATTATGCCACTAACCAAATTTGCTTTTCCATAAGTAGAAATGCACTTAGCATCTGATTTAATTTTTAGTTTCAGGCTTTATCTAGGTCAGCCAACAGTGGTTTTTTTCAGTATATTATCAAACCCTCATGAATGTTGAATCAGAATGTCACCATCATTCATTTGCACAAGAGCCTATAACCACCTGTTTGATATGTCACTAGCTAAATTTGCATCTGATCTAATTTTTAGTTTGCAGTCTTATCTTGGTCAGCCAATTGTGGGTTTTCCTCTACACATCTTATAAAAACTATATGAAAATGAATCAAAATATGTATTATGTACTTTACTGCTGTCTAATTTCATATGAAACAGTGTTCCATGGGGATGTTTCTCCGCCTTTTGGGGCCATCCCAGATGTCCTGGACATTTTGGGGATGTAGGGATGCAGAGGTGATGTCTTCATGTGATTTTTTTTCTGAACTGGGGATGTTTCCTGTTTGAGGGAGGGGTACCTGGGGATGTTCTGATGTCTTTGAGACGTCGAGAGATGCCTCTAATCTGCCGCGGACATAACAAGGAGTTCAGATGCTTCCCACATTAACAGTTGTTTAAAAAAGCAAAATACAACTTAGGTATAAAATTAAAAAAAGCTGGGGCATATACAAATATTTATTTTCTGATAATTGATAATATAACAAGCACATATTCATATTTATTATTTTGTTTTTATATTTCAATGCTGCATTTTTTTTTTAATTTCAATTGTCAAAGTTGAATATTCATTATTCAATGTCATAGATGATGTTTGAATCTCAGTGTTTTAGAATGTTCAATACTTTAACTATACAATTGAAAAGCTATAAATTGTATATATATATATATATATATTTTGTGTGTGTGTGTGTATATATATATATATTCATTCGGTGTTCCTCTGCTGTCCCCTACTTCACCCCCCAAAATTAGGAATTTTTTTTCTGCCCCGTAAATGTTTCCCCACGCCCCCATACCCTTATCCTGAAAACTCATAGAAATTGATATGAAAGGTTAAACATCAAAGTAAAATCTGACAGGCCAACTTCAGTCTATTTTCCACTGTCAGATCATAGTCATGGTTAGGCAGCCAATTAGAAAAGCTAAGTACTTATCCCTTTGTTGTATTTACTATATTTAGCATTTGCCGCTTGTCAAATTTATGCAATCTGTTTCAACCTTTTACAGTCAAATTTATATATAAATGTCATATTTAGTAATCTGAATTCACACACTAGTTTCTATCTTAAGTAGATTAACTCATCTTAAATGGTGCATACTTTCAATCCTTTGGCTGATTAGTTCTTAATCTTAGTACATTTTTCTATAAACATCAGTTAAAATTTGTTCTATGCTCAAATTTTAAAACTTAAGCAAGGACTCAATAAACTCATAAGTGATTAAGTACTTTAATTGGATCTGAGAAAGTCTATTCCAGTTCTGAATTGTTTTAGAAATTGTACCCACTGTTTATATGTCTTATCAAAACTATATGAATATTGAATCAAAATGTTTGTTATGTACTTTACTGCTGTCTAGTTCCATTGGAAAGTTTAAGCAAGTAGAGAACCAAATTGTAAATTTAATTGGGTACCAGAACTTTTTTTTCCAGTTCTCAGAAGATTCTTTTAGGGTTTGCATCCACAATTGTTTACATCATTGATTGCTAAACTGCTAAAATTAGGGCTCCAACTGCAGCTGTTGACAATTTGTGTTTTGCATTCATCTCTATAACAGGAGTAAAAAATGTTGCAACATTGCTAGGTTGCAATGTGTTAGAGCTTATGACGGCATTATCTACCCGCAAGATTCGTGCTGGAAATGAGAACATTGAGCAAAAGCTTACTCTTTCTCAGGTTGCAAATCTTTACTTAATTTTGAAAACTATACATGCATCGCTATTTTTGCAGCAACATATTTCGTTTGGATGGTTCTAATCCATTACATTGTTTGAATCAGTCAGTAGATACGCGAGATGCATTGGCGAAGGCAATTTATGCAAGTTTGTTTGATTGGCTGGTAGAGCATATTAACAAGTCGCTGGAAGTAGGCAAACGCCGTACAGGCAGATCCATTAGTATCCTGGACATCTATGGCTTCGAGTCTTTTAAAGTGAGTGCATTCTTGGCTGTCATGGTTGATACTAATAAAAGATGAATGTATATGGCACTATCTTCCTCACTTCTTCATGCCCAAGTATGGTTAACTAATCCTGTGTTGAATTTATACAGAGGAATAGTTTTGAACAGCTCTGCATAAACTATGCAAATGAGAGACTTCAGCAACATTTTAATCGCCATTTATTTAAGCTAGAACAAGAGGTAGACTTTCAACTTTCTGTCTTAAATTTGTCAAGGAAGATGGTCGAGTAAGATATCTTGTGAATGGTTTCAAAGTTTAAAAAAATGGAGAGAATAAGAAAAAACTATTTCCATGTAGGTGCAAAATCAGAGATGTTAGCTCTGCTTGCCTTTTTGGGGAGAAATTCTCTCAAAAGTGCCACTTATATGTATTGTTTCTGTATTTAGCGAAGTAATCTAAGATGTACCGTTTCATGAAAAGCAGAAAATATCGTGTAAAACTATATTAAAATATAATCTATTTGACATTCTTATAAAATAAAGGAATCATTAGTTTAAGAAACCAACTCTATATTTCATTTAGAAGCCTGCTCTGAATTAGCTATCAGAAATTATTTGAATAATAATACCTTTGTTAGCCTCTGTGCCTGGTTTTCATGTTGTGTTCTAGAAATTAGATTCTTCTCAAATTTAATTTGCGTCCTTGCTTACGAAGACGTATATTGCATTTTAGTAAAGCTTAAGTTGCGTCTTGTTTGCATGATGAACCACCCATACAAACATGCATGTATATGCTAAAATCTATAGAAGCATTACAGAAGAATTCACAATCTTAACATTTCCTTGCATTTGATTTAATTCATTTTAACGAACCATCCTCAATCAATCCATTATATAGGCTACACAAATTGCTTCTTAGATATTGAATTTCGGGTTTCTCTGCCGACACTAAAGAATTGGCTAGAGGCCATGTGGCATCTGGGATAATTGTAGGAGCAGTTGAAGTGGTAATCATCACTGGAGACTGCTGCAATGGTCATCCAAGCACTGATACTTCTGATGTAGATACATTTGGCCATGGAAAACAATATCTAGGCACAAACGTTTGAAGCTCCCTGACCTCTGTCTCAACTATCACCACTATGTCTCTCATCCACTTGGCTACTCTGAAGGGAGCATCCTCCTGTTCCTTTGCTGTGCCCAAGGCTGCTCTTGTATTCTCATGCGGTAATTTTTCTTCATTCATAGATGCCGGTTGGATCTATTTGTACCTATTGCTGAAGTTGCCTGATGCTTTGTTTTACCTCTCATATTTGTCACAAGCTCGTCATTGGCTGCCGCCTTCTGCTTCTTGGCTGCCCTTCATATTTGGCACCTAAGTCACAAGATTCAGCGAATTTTAACCTTGAAATTCGAAAATCACTGATTTTTAAAGCCCTAAAAAAATTCGCCGAAATTCGGCCAAAAATCGCAGGCTAAAAATCGCAGCAAAAAAAAAAAAAATACCCCTGAAAATCCTTTTTCTTTGCTTTCTCATCATTATCATGGAAACCCCCCTGTGGAAGAAGCGCCATCAGGTTTTTCCCTAGGTGAAGACAATAACACGATAATGGAGGGCTTCCGGATGCTCATGGATTCACCTGTTCCTCTTAAGATCAACTTAGTTACAGGCGGCTCTCCTCCAGCAATGTTTGTATTCTCTAGATGATAAACATCGGCTTCCCTTCCCCAATGCTTTTGTTCGTCTCCTCTCCTCAGATGCGAAGACCATAGCCCGGATAAACAAACAAAAAACACGCAAATCCTTCCCTCATGATTTATTTATTTTATTTTACGTTTTTTATTTTTAATTTTGTTATTTTTAATTTGATGTTTTGTTTATATTTTATAATTTTGTTTTGAATTTATTTATTTATTTATTTATTTTTATGACTTTTTAATTTTTTTAACTATGTATTTTAATTTTTTATAATTATATTTTAAATATTATTTATTTATTTATTTATTATTTTAATATTTTTTATTTTTCGAATTTAATGGCGATTTTTTTTCGATTTTTTTCCAAATTCGAATTTGAACCAAATTTTATCCTCGTCAAATATGAACTCGAACTTGAGGGAAAAATACTCATAATTCAACACAAGCTATAGCACAAGCTAACACAAGCTGATCATGTTGAGGGAAAAATTCTTTTAAGTTAACACACGTTGATCATGTTGAGGGGAAAATACTTTTAAGTTAACACAAGCTATAGCACAAACCAATGTTTTGTTTTACCTAACAGAACCATGGTTACAAAAAGACTCTAATCTTAACATCTTGTTGGACATAGTCATTGACGTCTGAAGAATTGTCATTGATGTCAAAGGCAGCATGTGCTATCATATGCATTAATGGCAAAGATGTTGAGTGGAACAAACTTGTGTTGACAAGATCTGCCTACGCACATAGGATGAAGTTATCAACATTTGCATGTATGGCAGCATCTGCAGGAAATGATCACTCTATGATAATTAGGGTTGTGTCTTTCTTTGTCTAAGTTCTATGTCATAAGGATGAATAGAGCAAATGTTACAAATGCATAATGTAGTTTCCATACTTCGATTTTGCACCTTTGTATTTGCTGAGAGAATTCTTTCGGAAATATTGGTAAAGACAATTCTCTCGGACAAAAAGCTCGCAACTAATAAGGGAATTCTTTCGAGAAAATGTTAAAGGCAATTTTTTTGAGAAAATTGGCTAAGTCGTTGTCGGACAAATTGTCCGCAACAAAGTTTCTGAAGGAAATGAGTGCCACTTGGAATTCTTTCAGAGAAAGTGTCTTGGGGAATTCGTTCGGAAAAATTGTTTCGAACAAAAGTTTCGGAGGGATCTTTTAAGAAAGTCCGAAGGGTAAGTGGACCGTTCAAAGTTTCCGAAGGGATCTTTTCAAAATGCCGAAGGGTATGTGGACTGTTGCAAAAGTTTCGAAGGGTATGTGGACTGTTGCAAAAGTTTCGAAGGGTATGTGGATCTTTGCAAAAATGTCGAAGGGTAAGTGACCTGAACCAAGGCTCCGAAAGGTACTTTACGAAACCCTGAAGGGTATGTGTCTTAAACAAACGAGCAAAAATTTGTAGGGCAATTCAAATGTCCCGAAGGGCACTTAGACAAAAAACTTGGAGAAATTGTCCTGAAATGTCTTAGACAAAAAGCTCGCAACAATTTGTTCAAAAAATTTGCTCTGAAGGATATTTCGGATGAAGTGTAGGACACTTGCAATATTGCCGAAGGATCAAGGCGAGATTAAAGATCGAGTAAGTCTGAAGAGATCGACGAAGGGGAAGCATCTCAAAGACGCTGAAAGAAGCGAGATGAAGTCAACATGTCGAAGGTTAATGATCTAGTCAACATAAAGAGCAAGCATCTTTGATGATCCAATGATACACGCAAATCAGGGATAAGAAGATCCAACGAAGCGAATGGATCCAAAGCCTTAAAAGTGCTCGAAAGTTAATGCATAATGGCGAAGTTAAAGATCGAGCAAGTCCGGTAAGATCTATCGGAGCGAAAGCTCTCATGAATGCCGCGACAAGCGAGATGAAGTCAAATCTATCAAAGATTAATGTCTGACTAAAGTTATGGATCGAGCATATTCGAAAGCGACCCTGATATATAGGAAATAACGAGATGCAAAAGGAGCTCGATGGTTAGACTTGGTGCGAAGAAAGAAATCAAAGCCCTGCATTTAATATGTTCTCAACGAACAAATGAAGGAATAGACAAAAACTGTGATTGATTACACAGAGCTCGAGATTGATCGATCCAACCGATCAATCCTCGATTAAGGAAATGACGCAATTATGCCCTGATTCCAGCAGTTGCCAAAAATAGAAAAGAGAGTTGAACATTGCAATGTGATGCATGATCTGAGACACGAGAAAACGTATAAATCAAAGTCGCATTAAATGAGAATAAAGAACTGGAATTGGTTAAGTGCAGTTGAAGTATGAATGCAATTGGCGATATGAAACCCTAAAATTCATTGTATATACACGACTTAAAAAACATTGTTGAGCTGCTACTGTTGTCGCAATTTTCGGAGTGAGTCAAAGGTTGTCGATAAGAGATATATGCAGACAGAGTAAAAAGGCAGAAGAAAAAGGGGGATTGAAGCATGTCTGAATAGAATATATTCAGACATATGCAGATAGAGTAAAATGCAAAGAGAAAGTGAAGACACAGAAAATGTGCAGAGTTTGAGTAGCTACAGACAAGACTTGTAACAGAGTAATAGAGCTGGATTCATTTAGGAATCTGTTTTGCATTCTGAAGTTGTAGCTTCATAAATTTGATATGTTGGTGCCATCAGAAAGACTAAGTTGGTGCTCAGTTAGGGAGCAGGTGCTTCCTTAGAGTGGGTGCTCTTGAATGTAACCAATGAGGTTTGCTAGTGAGGTAATTAACTGTGAGGTTGGATTAGAACAATAGATTTTAACAGCTATTCTCACTGTGGTTTTTTCTTTGAGTTTTCCACGTATAAATCTGGTGTAATGTGTTTTTGTATGTGTGTGTGATCTTTGCATCTGTTCTTTGATTTGCATATGTTTTTGTATTTCTTTTAAAAGTTTAAATCAATTAGTTTTAGCTCATCTACTGATTAGCCCCCTCTCAGTAGATAGTTGTGTTCAACAATTGGTATCAGAGCCTAGGGTTCCTTAGGAAGAAGCTTAATTGGCTGAGGTAGATCTTGTTTAGTAAACACAATGACCAGTCAAGAAGGATCGTTTTCAAACAAAGCACCTCTCTTTGATGGATCTAACTATGTTTTTTGGAGCATAAGGATGGAAGCATATTTGTCCTCATTAGGATTTGATGTATGGATGTTTGTAGTAAATGGACAACAGTTCTTGTTGTAGCTCCTACTGATTAGGCTGCCAAGAAGGCATATGAGAACAATGCCAAGGCAAATAATGCTGTTCTTTGTGGACTATCAAACTCAGAATTTGTCAAAGTTATGCACTGTCAGAGTGCAAAAGACATGTGGAACAAGTTAAAGAGTATTTATGAAGGAGATGACAGAGTGAAAGAAGCCAAGCGACAAACATACAAAGGGCAGCTTGAGAGTCTTAAGATGAAGAAGAAAAGATTGCCGACTACCTCCTCAGGCTAGATGAAATAGTGAATGCTATCAGAGGTCTTGGTGAAGAAATGGAAGAGCTGACCATAGTCAAGAAAGTGTTAAGATCGCTGCCATCAAGATATGATTCGAAAATCTTTGCAATAGAGGAAGCAAGAGATTTGGACAAACTCACTGTTGATGAGTTGCATGGAACATTCACAGCATATGAGATGAGAATGGGAGAGACAGACACTTTTAAAAGAGAAACTGCATTCAAAGTAGCAAAGCAGGTAAAAGAAGAAACTCCTATGTCTGAATCTGGGGAGTCTAATGGAGAAGAAGCTAATTTTGTCAGAAAACTGAAAAGAGGATTAGGAAAATATAAAGGCAAGCTACCGTTCAAGCTGCCAAATGTCCATATGATAAAAGGGACAATTCTGAGCAAGTAGAGGCAGCAAAAAGGTTAAACAAAAGAAGACAGTGACTCAGTGGAAGAAAGTAATAGTGATAGCTTCAATGATGATCATGATTGTGCTTTTGTTGTAGCTAAGGGAAATGAATTCCTGTTCATTGCAGGAGAATCCACTTCTATAAATCAAGAACAAAATGAAGAAGATTGGGACGAAGAAGAGGAAGGTGAAGTTGATCTAGAAGGTTTAGGGTTTAGGGTTTAGGGTGAAGTTGAGCTAGTTGGTGCTCTCGAAAAGATTGAGAAACTAAGAAAAGAGAACTCAAAACAGAAGAAGCTTGGGCGGAAGGAACTTGACAAAACTAATCAAATGATAGTGACTCTAAAAACTCAACTTGAGGAGGCTAAAAAAATAGAAGTAGTTAAGGTGGAACTACAGACAAAATCCAAAGAATGCATGAAGCTTAAGGTAGAAATAGTAGCTTTGAGGAAAGAACTTGAGAAGGCAAAAAGTCAAGTAGACAAAAGTCTAAAACTGACAAAAGAATCAAATATTCTTAATGAATTAATCAGCGGCCAAAAGCCTTCAAATGAAAAATCTGGTCTTGGATATGAGAAAGGAAATGGCTCATCAACTAGTATGTCGACCAACCTATATGATAATTTCAAAATTGGAGCAGAAGCAAAGAAAGAGAAGGTCAACAAGGACACGGTGAATGATCCAAACAAAGATAAAGTGAGGAGAGTAAATTTTGGGAAAAGGTCTAAAATCAAAGATGCAAAAGGATATACTCAAGTGATAGACTTGAAGAAACAAAGGAGTATGAAAGTTAATTATACTGCACCAAAGAACGTTATGACCAGGTATTATTCATCCTTTTACGGTTATTGTTACAGCTGTACTCAGTTTGGTCATAAGGTCATTGATTGTAGAGTTGTTCCTACTATAAGAATTAATTTTGTAAGTAGAAACTCATTTGCACCTTTGCTAGATTCAAGTTTAATGTGCTACAATTGCAATAATTTTGGTCACATAGCTAAGCATTGCAGGACCAACTTTGCAACGTCAAAAGGATACAATGTAAATAGAGACAAGCCTCTTAATAAGAACAAAGGTTCACAAGTCACTGATAAAGAAAAGAAAAGGACATATGAGAGACTCAAGAAAATGTGAAAAGTGAAAAATCAATCATTGATTGCTCAAATGACATTCCACATCAAAGAACAAAACTTGTGGGTGATAGACAGTGGATGCTCAAAGCACATGACTGGTGACAAAAGCAAGTTCACTAAGTTGAGCAAGTGCAAGGAAGGAACTGTCAGCTTGGGAGACAACACAATAGTAAAAATTAGAGGCATAGACTTTGAAGGAACTGTCACTAAGTTGAGCAGATCAGCTGGCAAATGAAGAGGATTATGTGTGCAGACTGAAGAAGGCACTGTATGGTCTAAAACAAGCACTTAGAGCATGGTATTCAAGATTGGATCAATACCTACAACAAGGTTTCAGCAAAGGATGTGCAAACAACAATTTATACTTTAGATTAGAAGGTAAACATATGTTGATTATTGTTGTCTATGTAGATGATATCATCTTTGAAGGTGACAATAGTAATATGTGCAAAGAATTTGCCACACAAATGCAAAGTGAATTTGAAATGTCTATGCTGGGAGAACTTTCTTTCTTTCTTGGTCTACAAATTGCACAGACCAATGAAGGGATATTCATATCTAAAAACCAAGTATGCAAAAGAGATGCTCAAGAAATTCAGAATGGAAGACAACAGACCGGTTAGTACTCCCATGATTATTGGATGCAAGTTGAGCAAAGAAGATGAGTCCTCTAATGTGAATAATATTATGTATAGATCAATGATAGGCAACTTGTTGTACCTAACTGCATCAAGACCAGACATCATGCAAGCTGTATGCATGGTTGCAATATTTCAAGCAGCTCCCAAGGAATCACATGTCAACGTTGTGAAAAGAATCTTCAGATACATCAAAAGCACAATTGACTATGGTCTGTGGTACCCGACAAGTGAAGATCTCACTTTGATTGCATATGTAGATGCTAATTGGGCAGGAAGTGTGGATGACAAGAGAAACACTAGTGGTGGTGTATTCTTCCTTGGAAATACACTTGTGTCATCGCTGAGCAAAAAGCAAGAGTCGGTTACGCTTTCTACAATAGAATCAGAGTATGTAGCAACATGTTGCACCCAAGTCTTGTGAATGAAACAAACTCTCAGAGATATCAAGGTAGAATACCAAGAGCCTATTTCTATCTTTTGTGATAACTCAAGTGCCATAAACATATCTAAGAATCCAGTGATGCATTCCAGAACCAAGCATATATCCATTAAATATCACTTTCTAAAAGAAAAGGTTGCAGATCAAGAGGTCAAAATTGAGTATGTGCCAACAAAAGACCAAATTGCAGATATATTTACCAAGCCTCTTCCCAAGGAGCAATTTGAGTATCTAAGAGAGAAGCTGGGAGTAGTGGCTTCCACACCACGTCACTAGCCTTTAGTGATAGGGCATGAATCCAGGGGGAGTGTTGAAGGAACATTATTAACTCTTGAATTTAGAAGAAAAGGCAGTTTGGTGAGAAAGCTGCAGTCCTTTTGCTATTTGATGACAAAGGAGGTGACAAAGGTGTGTTGGCTCTAGATCATTATGTCTACCTACATAGAGATATGTCGATCATTGATTGGTCTTTCAGACCAATGCTATATAAATGATCATTTGGAGAATCATGGAGCCAGGAGAGCTAATGTATCATAATATAAGGGGGAGTTCCTCACAAAATGTTCTAGCCTATTAGGGCCAAGGATCAAAACAACCAAAATGTTAGGAAATGAGCAGATTGTTGACATATTATGGCAGAGACTCTTTGCCATTAATGTCAAAGGGGGAGAAAGCAGAATGAAGATAAAGGAGTTAAGTCATTCTGATGATAAGTTGCCATGAATGACAAAGGGGGAGATTGTTGGACATAGTCATTGAGGTCTGAAGAATTGTCATTGATGTCAAAGGTAGCATGAGCTATCATATGCATTAATGTCAAAGATGTTCAGTGGAACAGACTTGTGTATGTACTTTACATATTTTATGCTCACATGGTTATCTTGACAAGATTTGGGTACGCACATAGGATGAAGTTATCAACATTTGCATGTATGGTAGCATCTGAAGGAAATGATCACTCTTTGATAATCATGTTTGTGTCTTTCTTTGTCTAAGTTCTGTCATAAGGATGAATAGAGCAAATGTTACAAATGCATGAGGTAGTTTCCGTACTTAGTCGATTTTGCACCTTTGTAGTTGCTGAGGGAATTCTTTCGGAAATATTGGTAAAGACAATTCTCTCGGACAAAAAGCTCGCAGCTACTAAGGGAATTCTTTCGAGAAAATGTTAAAGGCAATTTTTTCGAGAAAATTAGCTAAGTCATTGTTGGACAAATTGTTCGCAACAAAGTTTCCGAAGGAAATGAGTGCCACTTGGAATTCTTTCGGAGAAAGTGTCTTGGAGAATTCGTTTAGAAAAATTGTTCCAAACAAAAGTTTTGAAGGGATCTTTTCAAAAAGTTCGAAGGGTAAATAGACCGTTCAAAGCTTCCGAAGGGATCTTTTTAAAATGGCGAAGGGTATGTGGACTGTTGCAAAAGTTCCGAAGGGTATGTAGATCTTTGCAAAAATGCTGAAGTGTAAGTGATCCGAACCAATTCTCCGAAAGGTACTTTACGAAATCCCAAAGGGTATGTGTCCTAAACAAACGAGCGAAGATTTGTAGGGCAATTCAAATGTCCCGAAGGGCACTTAGACAAAAAGCTCGGAGAAATTGTCCCGAAATGTCTTAGACAAAAAGCCCGCAACAATTGTTTGAAAAATTTGCTCCGAAGGATGTTTTGAATGAAGTATAGGACACTCACAATATTGCTGAAGGATCAAGGCGAGATTAAAGATCGAGCAAGTCTGAAGAGATCGACGAAGGGGAAGCATCTCAAAGACGCCGAAAAATGCGAGATGAAGTCAACATGTCGAAGGTTAACGATCTAGTCAACATAAAGAGCAAGCATCTTTGATGATCCAACGACACACGCAAGTCAGGTCTAAGAAGATCCAACGGTGCGAGTGGATCCAAAGCCTTAAAAATGCTCGAAGGTTAATGCATAGTGGCGAAGTTAAAGACCGAGCAAGTCCAATAAGATCTATCGGAGCGAAAGCTCTCATGAATGCCGCGACAAGCGAGATGAAGTCAAATCTACCAAAGATTAACATTTGACTAAAGTTATGGATTGAGCATATTCGAATAAATTGAAAGGAGCGAAAGCAATCCTGATATATAGGAAATAGCGAGATGCAAAAAGGAGCCCAATGGTTAGACTTGGCACAAAGAAAGAAATCAAAGGCCCGCATTTAAATGAAGGAACAGACAAAACCTGTGACTGATTACACAAAGCTCGAGATTGATCGATCCAACCGATCAATCCTCGATTAAGGAAATGACGCAGTTATGACCTGATTCCAATAGTTGTCAAAAATAGAAAAGAGAGTTGAACATTGCAATGTGATGCATGATCCGAGACATGGGAAATCGTTTAAGTCAAAGTCACATTAAATGAGAATAAAGAACTGGAACCGGTTAAGCGCAGTTGAAGTATGAATGCAATTGGTGACATGAAACCCTAAAATTCATTGTATATACATGACTTCAAAAACATTGTTGAGTTGCCACTGTTGTCGCAATTTTGGGAGTGAGTCAAACGCTGTCGATAAGAGATATATGCAGACAGAGTAAAAAGGTAGAAGAAAAAGGGGGAATGAAGTGTGTCTGAATAGAATATATCCAGACATATGCAGATAGAGTAAAAGGCAAAGAGAAAGTGAAGACACACAGAAAATGTGCAGAGTTTGAGCAGTTATAGACAAGACTTGTAACAAAGTAATAGAGCTAGATTCATTTAGGAATCTATTTTGCATTTTGAAGTTGTAGCTTCATAAATCTGATAGGTTGGTGCCATTAGAAAGACTGAGTTGGTGCTTAGTTAGGGAGTAGGTGCTTCCTTAAAGTGGGTGCTCTTGAATGTAATCAGTGAGGTTTGCCAGTGAAGCACTTAACTGTGAGGCTAGATTAGAACAATAGATTCTTGTAGCTATTCTCACCGTGGTTTTTCCCTTGGGGTTTTCCACGTATAAATCTAGTGTAATGTGTTTTTGTGTGTGTGTGTGATCTTTGCATCTATTCTTTGATTTGCATATGAATTTGTATTTTCTTTAAAAGTTTAAATCAATTAGTTTTAGCTCATCTACTGATTCACCCCCTGTCTCAGTAGATAGTTGTGTTCAACACATCTCCCATAGTGTTTATCTAGGTAAGGAGTAAGATCAATGCATCAAATTACATCATAAGAAATAGAATGATCAAGGAAGAAGAAAGTGAATGGAAAAGTTGACATAATAACATACCCTATCTATATAAACTTTTTGATCACCCACTGTAAATAATAAATCTCCAAAGCCTCTTAAATTCATGTAGAATATAGATTTGAGGAAGAAATCCCTAACTAGAATCAAAGGATCGAAGCAAGTGAAACACTGCAGATTATAATTCTAGGTTCATCCTCTGAAGTTCATGAAACTAGTCTTCTTGTTGAGGTGGATGAGCCAAACCATTTGTCCTAACAAAAAATTAGACCTATCAAATGTTAGAACGTCAAAGTCTAAATTTGGTTCACCATTGTTAGGAGCATCTTCATGGAGCAATATCATCAGGTGCATGGTTGGTTGTCTAAGAAATCACAATTGTATGCCTCTTGAAATCAGGATTGTTCATATGGATGACCCTTTTGCGCTACAATAATCATAAATGAATCCATACTTCTTATACTTCCTATGAAACTTTATCATGATCCCTATTTTCAATACTATAGCTTTCTAAACACTAGTACATCCTTTCTCATAGATTAGGCAGAACATATCAAATTAGGTCAGATCTAAGCATATCCAGAAGCTCTTCTTACAGAGGAGGCCAAGTCATCCACCTCCAGTATTCCCAAACCGTCTTTCAAAACATAGATGATCTACTAAAATTTCTAGAGTTGAATGGTAAAAAATTGCCAACAAATATTGTAAAAAAGAAAAGGAAAAACGAAATTTCCACGATGGCCAAAGTAGGCCAATGTTACTCAAAATGACATCAAGTTACAAAAGCAAGTAGGATTGTTTAAGAACTCCAACAACTGAAACAGTAGATGACACTAGAACAGTGAAAAAGCAATACACGAGCGACGAGTACACCCACAACGAATAAACCTTAGATGTATTGAGGAAGTACAAATTAGCATGTGAAAAGAAGGTTCCACAAAAGAGAAAAGGCCTATAGCTTCGACCTCTATTATCACGACCGGGCCAATACATGATCTAATATTTTCCATAGGAGAAATGTCTTTGACTAAAAGCCACATTGGAAAATCATAGGAGCAAGCAAGGTATCTCCCTAGAACTTCTCCCAGCCTCCATGGTCAACGATCTTCTAGAGGTGGAGAGAGAAGCGATGTGTGCTTGTCCTCATACTTGGACTAAGGGCAAATGGTAGATGGTCCATGACACTTGAGAGGAGCTGGCCAACCACATTTGACAGAAGAATAAGAAGACACTATCTCATATTCTTAATTAGTGTGTGAAGTGTGATATCCAAATTGCACATGAAAACTCCGACGGCTAGACTATGTTGAAAGGAGGTGTAACGAGCCAAATTGTTTTAGGATCCCCTTGTAAATGCTCCACATCTAAAGGTGATAACATCCCAAAGACAAAAAAACCATGCACCTTTGGTTATGTAACGTCATAATTCCCCTAGGCTTCATAATAGATAGGATTCCTAGAAAGAAAGGTTTCTTTGGCACTCACTTCTTCAAAAGAACAAAGACAACAATGTTATCACCTTGTGGTTTATGGAGGTTGGTTTCAGCTTGTAACTTGCCAAAGGAACTTGGGCAATGTGGCCAATAATCCATTGCATTCTTGAAGAAGTAGAGCACATGCTATAAGAGTATAGAATGCACTCCAAAAATTTATTGCCCTCTAGAAAAGGTGAAGCACATGGTATCAGAGGATGGAATCTTCTCCAAAATCTCTGCCCTTTAGAAGAGGTAGAGGGCAAGCTATGGTATCTAGTTGAAAAATCTCTAAGCTGCAAATTTAACAGTTCCTACCTAGGACCGAGAATTTTGAGAGAATGCATCTTTCCAGAGTGGAAACTAGCAAAGCATTAGATGCGCTGATAGTCATAGTAACAAGGTTTGAAAAGTTTGGCAGTTTCAAGGTGGTGAAAGGTTCACCAAAGTTCAAAATCTTAAAAGGTTAGATGTTATATATTTCATAAAACTATGTATAATCACATAAATAGGATATGGAAATGATATAAAAGGAATATTTTAATACTCTATGGTCATACTCCTATATAGTATTTAGAGTGTGGTTCCTGCTCTAAAGTTTTTATAATCTAGGTCACGAGGATCTGAAATGTCAATTTAAACATCTTTAAAAGAAAATAATATTGCATCAAGATCATTAATACAATTGGTGCCAACATCTTGATTCAATGCATCTGCATTATAACTTCAATATTCTTTCTGTCCGTCATGGCTTTCAAAGCATGTGGGCTGGAAGATAGAGTTTACATGATGAAAATGAGCATTGATGGCCTGACATTAGAAGTTTCTATACAATAGGTTTATCCCTCATTACATCAAGCTCATTAATACAATTGGTGCCAACATCTTGATTCAATGCATCTGCACTATAACTTCAATATTCTCTCTGTCCATCATGGTTTTCAAAGCATGTGGGCTGGAAGATAGAGTTTACATGACGAAAATGAGCATTGATGGCCTGACATTGGAAGTTTCTATCCAATAGGTTTATCCCTCATTACATCAAGCTCATTAATACAATTGGTGCCAACATCTTGATTCAATGCATCTGCATTATAACTTCAATATTCTTTCTGTCCGTCATGGCTTTCAAAGCATGTGGGCTGGAAGATGAGTTTACATGACGAAAATGAGCATTGATGGCCTGACATTAGAAGTTTCTATACAATAGGTTTATCCCTCTAAAATATTTTTGGTTCAACAAAAATCCTTGAGTTTTGGCTGATGCTTGTTATTATGCTGATAATGTCAACAGGCTAGTTTATGGCTATTTTATCTCAAGGAGGCCCTTGGTTCATGTCCAAATAAAGTGTCTTTATCAAACATTGGATTCCAGCCTGTGCATTGTCCCAGTCTGGGTCCAATGTACCTTTTACCGAATGAGTCTTTGGAAAAGACCAGTTTGCAAAGGGATAAGGAATACGCTACATCAAAATTCATTCTACAAGAAGCAACGTTGAACTATTATAGGATCTAGAAAATATTGTCCCAAATTAAATCCTTTTGGAACTGGTAGGATCTGTTTGGGGAAAACTGACTGGCCATAAGAATATGTCATTGTGTTGTATCTAGTATGGGCATTCAGCAAGGATCTAGGCCACCAGAACTCGATTGCAAATGGAGACGGAACATAATGGCATTTGACAAATAGCATTATCAAGAGCCAAAACATGCATCAAGGGGGCATTAAGCAAGGACCTAGGCCACCACAACTCAACAACAAATGGAGATGGAACATAATGGTATCTAACATAAATACCATTATGAAGAGCCAAAAAATGCATCAAAGGAGAAATAAATGATATAAGAACCTCACACACAAACCTGAAAACCAATAGATAAATCCATACACAGAATAAGCAAAGGGTGCCAAGATTTTCATATGGAAGTTAAGTTTGTTGAGAATCTACTAACAACTGTCTTCATAACATTAAAGGCATATGCACTCACATGCTTTTCCAACATAAGCATTGGCAACTTCTTGTTCAATACAATCCTTCTTGTATCATCCTTCGCCTCACATTTCATTGGCACCGCCCCTACTCTTCTCCCTCCCTTTGGTGCAAGCATTGACAAGGTATCCACTTAAGGACAACCTTTTATCCCTGTGTTGCTAGGTTTGAACCATAGTTCCCAAGTTCGGAAATCCGAATTTGGTTGGGAAGGCAAAAAAATTTGAAATCTGGAATTCTTGAAAAAGTATGGAAAAATCCAATCCGGAATATATATAGATATATATGTGAGCATAGTTTTATAAATATGTAAAACTGACAAATACAATGAAAAACATTAATAAAATAATATAAAATGTTAATATTATATCATATTTATGATTTTTGGGCATTTTTTGCACTAAAAACGTTAAAAAACAAAAAAATATTCTTTTAAAAAAAATAGGGCCGACTCGGAAGAATTTATCCGGATTGGCCAAAAAATCCGGATCCAACTAGATTTAGTCCAGATCCCACTGGATTTGGTACCTATGGTTTGAACATTCTCCCATGGACACACTTTCAACACATTGCTTAGACTTGACACATTTCAGTTTACCATCTTTATTCCATTCAACGTGTTATAAAGAACAGAATACACACTCACACATGCCCCTACTAGGTTTATTCAATGCATAAACATGGAGAAAAACACTCACAACATAGTGCAACATCTGCTAGTTCTTCTACAGATTTATGCGTCCCAAGACAACAATTACAATCACCAACCATCTCCCCCCCACATACAAAAGCCATTTTCCTATTTGAAGGAGGGAATGGGCTGATCTCTGTGACTCATGATGTTCCAACTTCTGTGATAGACCTTGTTGAGTTCGTGAAATCTGTTAAGAACAAAAGATTTCATTTTTTTTTGGTTTGTGGACCTTGTCGGGCTTTTTAAACACTCCAAGCATGTTGCGCAAACTATGTTGGGCCTTTTGGGCCTTTGGGCTTCATTCATCCATCCATTGACCTTGTTGGGGCATCGGGCCCATCAAACACTTTGAACCCTGATGTGATTTCCTTAGAACTGGACGGGCTATTGGCCCTGTCTAGAACTTGAAACACTGATGGGACTTCTACAAGCCCTATCAGGTTATCAGGCCCAACGGGCATTTTGAGCACCATCAGACCAAATTGGGTTTTACACTTCCGCAGACCCTGTCATATTTTTCTTTGTAGTTAGAAACCAAGTTTATTGGGGCACAAGTACAAATTATTACACTAAGTGTTTATAGCCAAAATTGATTGTATTGACTTGGTCTATTCATTATTGCAAAACTCAGAAGAAATGGAGACTTAAAAAATTTAGCTCCCAACAACATCATGTTGAAAAGACCAACACAAAAAAACACTTGCTATGCTTTTAACCTATAGTTCGTCTAGGGATATGTGTGGTTGACTTGTGGCTTACATACCTTTCATATTATTTTATTGCATTCCTCTATGTACTTATTAGTGCAAAAATCAAAACAAACTAAGACTTCAAAAATGTATCTCCCAACATCTCCATGTTGAAAAGACAAACAAAAAAAACTTGCTACACCCTACACCCTTAACCTATACTGCGTCTAGGGATATATGTGGTCGACTTGTGGCTTACATACCTTTCATATTATCTTATTGCATTTCTCTATGTTCTTAGTATGGTCAGCGTATGGAATAACTATGTCTAAGTAGAGTATATGTAGGAGGTAGTGGTTAGTATTTTATCAATCTATTGTGAATTTTTCTCTTATTACATTGTTGTAGAGGTTCTCCCCTCGAAGCTGCTTAGTCATAATTATCAAGTATTCTACTCTTTTGTCAATTATTGTTGTGGATTTGATTATTTTGCTCTTAATTTTTTGATATTATTCCATTATTGCGAAACATCTAAGTAATTTCATTACAAGTGGTATTAAAACATTGATTTGGGTAAGTTTATGTGGTGTTCTTGTTCGGATCTAGTGTTGCGACAATTAGGGGAGTTGGGGGATCGAAAAAACATAACTTGTGACGCAAGAATAATTCAATTTCTTTGTTAATGCAGTATTGTTCGAAGTCTTTCTAACAAAAGTTTGGAAATTTGTTTTGCACCCTTGTGCAAATTAGCAATCATTGGATTCGTCTTGTCAAGACAATCACAACGGTGTAATTTGTTGGTACACATTTTTTGGGCCCAAAACCCTCCATCCTAGGGGTTGTGCATCGCTGGTCCTGACAATCATAGATGTGGGAAATGTGAAGACACTCCAAACACTCCTCACAAGAATGACATAGAGTTTGGAACTTCAAAAACGTTGGTTTTAGATGCGGTTCAACAACTTTACTTAGATATACATAGCATGGTGAGAAAGGATGATCTCCATGCAGTAAAAGGGGATATGGATTATAAGAAGAATCAATTTTCAAATTTGAGTGCTTAGTTGACCACTATTACAGATCAACATCCTTAAAATAATCCTCCATCTCTCCAATCGGGTTCTCCCAATCCAAAAAATCACAATTCCAATACTGGTTTGAAACATATGTTGCCAAAAGTGGAAGTGCACAAGTTTGATGGTAAGGATCCACTTAGATCAATCAAATAGAAAATTTATTTGATCTACATCAGATCCCATGTGCTCAAAAGGTGATCACGACATCTTTGTATCTGGAACTTGAGCAGTTCATTTGGTATAGGTGGTTGTGTGCTCAAAATAAAAAGGACGCTCCTGTTACTTGGTCGGTGTTTACTGAGAATTTACAAATGCACTATTGCATCATCTCAGAAAACTACTTCAATCAGTTAGCAAAGTTGCGACAAACAACTATTGTTAAGCATTATATTTAATAGTTTCAGAATCTATCATTACACGTGGATGACATCAATGAGAACATCATCACTGTCTTGTTCTTGGGGGGCTTAATGATAGCATCCAACTTGAGGTTTGCTTGTTTAATCTAGTGTCTGTTTCTCTAGCCATACCATTCACGTGCCAAGCAGAGGAAAAAGATTTGGTCAAAAGAAGGGCTTTCACTCGTGGTCGTGAATGCAATTTCATAGCACCATTATTTCCTCAACCTACAAGATTGACCCCTTAGCCAATCGAAGAGAAGCATGCCAAAGGGTTATGTTTTCGCTGTGACAAGTGGAGCAAAGGACATAAATGTGTCGAAAACAAGTTCGACATTGAAGGAGCCAATGAAGATGAAGAAGATGATGAGGCCTCAGGTATGGAAGAGCTAGAGGAATTTGAAGATTCTCACCCCACTATCTTCTGTCTTGCCTTTTGAGGTATTAGCACCCCTCAAACTCTTAAGGTGTTGGGCTTCTTTAAGAAACACAAGGTGACCATGTTGATTGGCTCAAGAAGGACACATAATTTGATCAGTAATAAGTTGGTTGCTTGTTTGAATTGTTTTATTTATTCAGCTCTAACATTCCAAGGCATGATTGCAAATGGTGCATAGTCAACTGTTCTGGGAAATGCCATAGTATTAAGATTGCCATGGGGGATGACCTATTTAATTCTCCTATTTTTCTATTCCCATAGGTGGGGCTCACATTGTTTTGGGAGTGCAAAGACTCATGACTTTGGGCACAATAGAGATGAATTTTTGAGAATTGTTCATGCACTTTCATTCTAAAGGTAGGGCATTTGAACTGAGGATTACAGAAAAAGTTTCCCCAGTTGGTTTAGTTTACATCAGATGATGAAGATTCTTAAAAAGAGGCTGAAGGACTTGTAACACGATTATTTTCCATAGAAATTCAGCCAACAAATGTGTCTACACATATTGATTTACAAATGATTTTTGATGACCACCCAATAGTTTTTGGCGCAATGCCAAAAGGACTACCACCAAGCAGAGAACATGATCAATGCCATAAATTTGAGTCTAGGTCGTACACCACCGAACATCAGATCATACAGGTATTCATATGCTTGAGAATGTGAAATTGAAAAGATGGTACATGAGATATTGGAGGCAGGTGTTATCCGACATAGCCAAAGTGAATGTTCGTCTTGAATGGTCATGGTGTGGAAGAAGGAAGACACTTGGAGAATATGCCATAGTCAACTGTTCTGGAAAATGCCATAGTATTAAGATTGCCATGGGGGAAGACCTATTTAATTCTCCTATTTTTCTATTCCCATAGGAGGGGCTCACATTGTTTTGGGAGTGCAAAGACTCATGACTTTGGGCACAATAGAGATGAATTTCTAAGAATTGTTCATGCACTTTCATTCTAAAGGTAGGGAATTTGAACTGAGGATTACAGGGAAAGTTTCCCTAGTTGGTTTAGTTTACATCAGATGATGAAGATTCTTAAAAAAGAGGCTGAAGGACTTGTAACACGATTGTTTTCCATAGAAATTCAGCCAACAAATGCGTCTACACATCTTGATTTACAAATGATTTTTAATGACCACCCAATAGTTTTTGGCGCAATGCAAAAAGGACTACCACCAAGCAGAGAACATGATCAATGCCATAAATTTGAGTCTAGGTCGTACACCACCGAACATCAGATCATACAGGTATTCATATGCTCGAGAATGTGAAATTGAAAAGCTGGTACATGAGATATTGGAGGCAGGGGTTATCCGACATAGCCAAAGTGAATGTTTGTCTTGAATGGTCTTGGTGTGGAAGAAGGAAGACACTTGGAGAATATGCCCCGACTACAAAGAACTCAACAAGTATACCATCAAAGAAAAGTTCCTTATTTCGATAATTGATGATTTGTTAGATGAATTACATGGTGTCGTTTATTTTATCAAACTAGATCTTCATTTTGAGTATCATCAAATGCGGATCAAAGATGAGGATATCCCTAAAACAACTTTTAGAACTCATGAAGGTCATTATGAGTTTATGGTCATGCCTTTTGGTCTCACAAATGCACCATCTACATTTTCGATTTTGATGAATACTGTGTTTAGGCCTTTTTTAAGGAAGTTTGTGTTGGTGTTTTTTGATGACATCCTAATCTACAACAAAACTTGGGAAAAACATTTGAAGCACGTGAAACAGGTATTGTTAGTTCTAGAACAACTTTATGCTAAACCTTCCAAATGTGCTTTTGGAGTCATGAGGTGGAGTACTTGGGTGTTTCTGAAAAATTTGAGTATAAAGATAGATTATGGTATAAAGATAGATTATACCTATGTTAGGCTTATGACCTTAAACACAAGATTGTTCAGGAACTTCATGCATGAGGTGGAGTACTTGGGTCATATTGTTTCACATGGAGTCAAAGTTGACCCTAAGAAGATCAAAGCTATAATGGATGGCAAGTGCCAAAGACCCTCAAGCACCTTCATGGATTTTTGAGGCTAATAAGGTTACTGTTGCAAATTTGTAAAATTTTATGGCAACATAGCAGTTGCACTCACAACCTTGTTGAAGAAAGAGTCTTTCCATTGGACGGAACCAACTACTAAGGCATTTGAGACGTTGAAAAGGCTATGTACACCACTTAAGTTTTGATGACCCCTGATTTTTCCAAAACATTTGTTGTTGAATGTGATGCATCATGATATGGCATGGGGGCAATACTCATGCAAGAAACAAGACCCATTGCATTCGAGAGTCATCAACTCAAGGGAAAAAATAAGCTCCAACCAATCTATGAGAAAGAGATGATGGCTATTCTTCATGCAGTCAAGCAACGAAGACCTTATCTGATGGGTAGATATTTTTAGGTAAAGACTGATCATGATAGTCTAAAATACTTCTTGGAACAATGATTGTCATCAGAAGAACAACAAAAATGAGTGACTGAATTCTTAGGATATGACTATGAAATAGTCTATAAGAAAGGAAAAGAGATTGTGGTAGTAGATGCACTTTTCATGAGGGATGAATTAGTTGAGGCATTGTTATGCGCAATGACCATTGACAAGCAAATTGGTTAGAAGATGTAAGATTTAGAATAGGAGAATGACATGAATACATAGGTCCTGATTTAGATTCTTCAACATGGTATGGGTGTTTCTGAAAAATTTGAGTGGAAAAGGAACAAATTATGGTATAAAGATAGATTATACCTATGTAAGGCTTATGTCCTTAAGATTTTTGAAGACATCATCCAATCAAGCAATATTTCTTTTGGGAAGGACTCAAGGGGAATATACAAAAATTTGTGATAGATTGTATGGTTTGTCAATAGAACAAAAGAGAAACAATTAAGACACCAGGTTTTCTGTAGCCTTTATCCATCCCTAGCAAGAGGTGGAAGGAGGTTTCCATGGATTTCATTACAGGGTTGCCGAGGTTTGAAGGTAAAAATGTCATCAGGGTATTTGTGGATAGGATCACAAAATATGCTCATTTTTGTTCCTTATCACAACCATTTGTAGCCATTACATTAGTTGTTGCTTTTCTCAATACAGTTCAAAAGCTACATGGTACTTCCAAAATCATTGTAAGTGATCGTGATCCTATCTTCACCAGTAACTTTTGGACTGAGTTATTTGCATGTTTGGGTACTCAATTGGATCATAGCTCATCATATTATCATCAATTTGATATTCAAACATAGATCGTCAACAAATGCCTAGAAAGGTATCTCTGTTGTTTTGCATCAGATAAAAAGGAACGTTGCATCCGTTGATTGCAATTGGTAGAATGGTGGTACAACACTTACTTCGTACCTCTTCTAAAATGTCTCTCTTTGTGGCACTTTATAGCTATCATCCCCAAGGTTCAAGTTGTTGAGGGACACATTCAACATTAATAGGATTTACTAGTTATTTTAAGGGAAGAATGAAGCAACAAGTTGATAAGCATCGTAGTGAGAGGCATTTTGATATCAGTGATTGGGAGATGTCTGTGAAGCAACAAAAAAAGATTAACTTTCTCCTATGTATTATGGCCCTTATTATAGTGTGGCATACAAGCTGGAGCTAATGCAATTCACTTGCGTACATTATGTATTTCATGTATCTGGCCTGAATGTCATTGGACAAAGTGTTTCTACCCAGACTGAGTTACCCGAATTAGATGAAAAAGGTAGTCATTCTAGAACTTGAGAAGATCCTTCACACACAAAAAAAGGCTATAAACAAGAGAGCTTAAGGAGTATTTGATTAAGTGGAAGAGTCTGAATCATGAAGATGCAACATGGGATGATTCATCTAGAGTTGATTCCACATTGAGGGCATCATTGTTTTGAAGGGAAGGGGCATGCTATGCCTTTAATCTATAGTGCGTCTAGGGATGTGTGGCCGACTTGTGGCTTACATACCTTTCATATTATCCTATTACATTTCTTTATGTTCTTAGTATGGTCGGTCTATGGAATATCCATGACTAAGTAGAGTATATATATTAGGTAGTAGTGGTTAGTCTTCTATCATTATGGTGAATTCTAGTTTTATTGCATTGTTGTGCAGGTCTCCTCGAAGCGACTGAGTCATAATTATCAACTATTGTTCTCTTTTGTCAATTATTGTTGTGGAGCTTATTATTTTGCTCTTAATTCTGTAATATAGTATTCCATTATTGCAATACATCTAAGTAATTTCATTACAAAAACACATCAACAAATCACTCTGTTTTTGGTTGATGCAAGATTGCTCGAACCCTTGGATGCTCTTGCATCATCCTTTCTTCAAATTAAGCTTCAATAGTGCTAGTGATGCAAGAGCATTTATGGCGAAAATATTAACAAAATAAATAGTAGTGTGTTGTGTGGTCCTGTTGATTTGGTTGTTTTGGTGTGGTGGAGATAATTCAAGGGAGTATCAGTATTGAAACACTTAAATGGCATAAAGTACATTAGAGAAGGATCAATTTCAAAAAGCTACATGGTTCCAAGCGAGTCGGTTGAGTTTTTCAACCATTAGGACAATTTGGGTAGTGGCTGCATTTGTTGAAGGGCTAAAACAAATAGGTTGTGGGGTGGAGGAAAAAAGGGCTTCAAGGACTTCCTTAAATCTGAATGCGATTGGATATTTAGATTCCCCTTGAAAAGTTATGCGCTTTAAAAAAACATCTTGTTTCAAGTTTGTATGCAAAAGTTATTCTCCAAAAGTTGGCAGGTTTTGCATAGTGAAGAAATCATCAGTCTGCACTGAGCGAAATTTTCACCACCTTTAGTGGTGGTGTCAAAACTGCCCTAGCAATTTCACAATTGCCAGTTTGCATACAATGGTGCTTTCAAAATCGACGCACTATGTAAAGTGGCAGTTTTGACCGCGTGAATTTTATGAAGTAACGCTATAGAATGATGAAATATATGATCTTGAACATTTCTAAGAGGCAAATGAAGGGGAAGAAGTTAGAGAGAATTCAAATTAGCTAGGACAATAGCTAAGGGAGAGTCATGCAGGAAGGGGTTGGCTCCAAGTAAGAAAAAAAGAGCATGAAACTGAATCATTGTTGTATTTCTTCATGTTTAGGCCTGAATAACCTTGGAAGGCACTTAGGTGATAGTGTGTGATTTTTAAGCTTTGTGATGCTTTCAAATCAATGAAAAACAAAGTTTTTTATGTCAAGGTTTGACTATGGTCTGAGTTGTCTTAGTTTGAGTGTGTATTCAAGCAATATAGAGTCAAAGGTTGTCCTTCATTGGACCCCTTTTCTATGATTGCACCAATTGGTATCAGAGCAAGGTCTCTCCTTGTGGGCTGTTTGTGTGAAGACACTCTAGTGGAGTCAATTGACAAGTTGTGAAAAAGCAGCTTGCATTTGGTGAAGAGATGGGACACAAAGGAAATGCTATTGGAAGAGGAGCAAGAGCATGAGGACCTAGAGTTGTAGACTTGGTAGAGATGGTGAGAGGAATCCAAGCAAGATTGGATGCAATGGAGATAACACAAAGAAGGGGAATTCATGTTGAAGATGTGAGTAATGAAGAAGTAGAAGCTCAAGAGCTTTGAGTAGAAGACATGGAGAATGAAGTTGCGACCATATTTCTCAGCGCTGTAACAAAGCTTGGTAGTATGCCAAGGATTGGATAATAGATACAGAGAAGTACTTCAACTATGAGTCAGTGGAAGAACCCAATAAGATGAAGTTTGCTTGCACAAAGTTGAAGGGTCATACCATTCTTATGTTGGGATCATGTGCAAACCGAGAAACAAAGGAAAGGCAAGGAGAAGATAAATTCTTGGGATAGGATGGTGACAAACTTGAAGGCCAAATTTTTGCCTTCTGATTATCATATGAGTTTGTTTAGGAAATTTTAAATCTTGAGACAAAAGGAGACAAGCATCAAAGAGTACAAGAGCAAGAGCTGGACATGTGGAGGATGATCCGAAGGTGGCAAGATATGTTAATGGCTGCATTTTGCCATTCATGATGAAATCAGTTTGCTGAACTTGAGAACTATTGAAGAAGCCTATCAAAGTGCATTGAAGGTGGAAGAAAAATTGTCAAGGAAACAAGTGAACTCTAGAGGTAGAGGAAGAGGACAAAGTAGTAGCAGATGGACACAACAAAGCCATGATGGAGAGACGAGCAACTTTCAAAATCAGAATTCTGATACAAGGGAAGAGGCTATTATACATAAGGAAGAGGAAGAGGTCTCATGGGTAAGTGATTTAAATATAATAAGTACGCTGGACATAGAGCTTTTGAGTATCCAAAAGACCCTCAGAACAACAAAAGTGCTGAAGGGACAGCTCATATAGCTCATGGTGATGAAGAGAGTGTTGGGTCTCCAACACATATGAAAGACCCAGAACAAGGAGAGGCTCTATTGTTGAAAATAGTGTCGTTGAAACCAGCCAAGGAGGTGAATGAACCGACGCAAAGGAAAAGTTTATTCCAGAATGTTTGCAAGTCTAAAGGTAAGTGTTGCATGGTGGTTGTTGATAGTGGGAACACGAATAATATGGTTTCTCAAGAAATTGTCGAAAAACTTGGGCTGAAAAGGTTAGTGCATCCAACCCCCATACAATGTTTTGTGGTTGCTTAAGGGAAGTGTTGGTGAATGAGCAATGTATGGTGAGTTTTCAAATTGGTTCATATAAAGATGATGTTTTGTGTAATATTATGTCGATGGATGTGTGTCATGTGTTGTTGGGAAGGCCATGATAGTTCATGGTGATGAAGAGAGTGTTGGGTCTTCAACACATATGAAAGATTCGAAACAAGGAGAGGCTCTATTGTTGAAAATAGTGTCGTTGAAACCAGCCAAGGAGGTGAATGAAACGACGCAAATGAAATTTTATTCCAGAATGTTTGCAAATCTAAAGGTAAGTGTTGCAAGGTGGTTGTTGATAGTGGGAGCACGAATAATATGGTTTCTCAAGAAATTGTCGAAAAACTTGGGCTGAAAAGGTCAATGCATTCAACCTTCATACAATGTTTTGTGGTTGCTTAAGGGAAGTGTTGGTGAACGAGCAATGTATGGTGAGTTTTCAAATTGGTTCATATAAAGATGATGTTTTGTGTGATATTGCATTGATGGATGTGTGTCATGTGCTGCTGGGAAGGCCATGATAGTTTGATAGAAGAGTCGTGCATGATGGTAGAGCGAACATCTACAAAATTGTGAAGGATGGAAAGAGGTTTACATTGAGCCCATTGAAGGTAGAGGAGATGAGGTGGACAACAATCCCAATATAATGTTGGTTTCTAGTAGAGACTTTTTAAAGGTGACAAAGACGGAAGAGACATGTTTTTCCTAAATTTCAAAACCTATGCAAGTTGTGACAACAACGAAGGTATGGGATCTTCCTATGGAAAATCAGAATTTGTTGGAAGAATATGTTAATATTGTGTCAAGTGAACTACCGAAGGGACTACCACTTATGAGGAGCATTAGCCATCATATGTGATCCAAAAATCCAAGTTATAAAAACTTTATAGTCTGCTTGGATCGGATTTAAAAATAAACTGAATTATTTAATTTCCACTTTCCCCAAAAAAATAAATTTCAAAAAATTGCTTTAATTAATTTCGTAATTTAGTTTAGGAAATTGAAAGAATTTTAGATCACAGAAGAAATAGTAAAACAAATAACATAGAGGATTTGTTTACAGGGTTCACTAAATGGCTACATCCCCGGGTCCAGTTTATGAGTGTTCTGATCTTATTAAAACTCTTCGAGAATGATTACAGAAATCTAAGTAAATAATTTATTTCTGTACCAAATATCTATTTGTGCAACAAAATAAACCTCCTGGAGGTTCTGCTGCCTTTGTATCCAGATATCTTTGTCTGCAATTTCCTTTGTGCAAATCCACTGCTTCTGCCAAAATCCTCTTCCTACCCCTGTAAAATAACCTATAGTTATATATTTCTCAACGCTATTTGGCGTTGGCTAGGCAATAACAAATTTTTTCAGGGTACTAACAATTTCTTTGAATTGGTGTTTTCCCTATTTCGATAGCATAGCGTTTGCTCTCTAAGATTTCCTGCTACCTGTATTCGGTTTTTCTCTGCAACCGATCAAAACCAAAATTCCAAAATGGAGCTAAACATCGTTGGTAGGCTACACATGTAGCTGGGCATGGGTAATGGCGTAGGATTAGTGCCAAAGCTGATCCATGCTATCATAAATAGCAAATAATTAAACTTCCCCACATATTAATAGACAATTTGTTGAATAAGCTTTGCTAGCGTTGCCATGTGGCAATTCGTTACAAAGTATTGGAAAACAATCGGAGAAAAATAGGTTATAAATAAACCATTCACAACTGTCAATACCCAATGCGTTGGATATATTAATTGCGTCATCCATATTTTCTTTATGTGATAAACATTACCACATAGCTTTTGCTACAGGATTATCACGCTACCAATCAAGATTACCATGTTGCCAATCAAGATTAAGTGCATGCCAAGACTCCTCAGGCCGAGAATTGCATTGGCACCAAGCTCAAGAACAAGACTTACATAAACAAGTTTTGTAATTCTTGGTAAATAAAGATTCCAATGCATATCACCAAAGACTTGAGTTCAAGTAACATGCAATGTTTTGAAATTGCCACGCTTATCCATTTGCAAAGTCAACGCCATCCAAGATAACATGCAACGCTTTGTCTTTGACACAGAGATACCATGCTTATTGTTTTCTTTCAATGCCAAGTAAAGAAATCCCATGCCAATGTTAGCACATGCATTTCATAATTGGCGCCATAATACAAATCAATGCCATATATCATATGAAATCCTTTTTAATAATGATTACTATGCATTTTGACATAAGAGACATGTATGGATTTTTTTTGAATGGGAATAAATATTTAATTAAAAATAATATATTAAAATATATTTATTAATTATCAATAAACATATTAAAATATATAAATATTTTGATAAAAATATATTTATTAGTAAATAATAAATATATTAAAATATATTTAATTGGTAGCAATTTTTCAAAATTAATTATAAACGTTGCGGGTGGAGGTATGGCATTATTGGCCAGATAATACCACCCCAATTTTTCACAACAATAATTAATTAATTTATAATTTTGCAAATAATTGATTGTAATTATGGGGTAGAAATTCCCTGGATCAATATGGATATAATGTTGGGAGCAAGTTTGCCAAACAAGGCCACTTATGGATTGACTCGTATAGAGAATCAAGAGATAAAGAGACAAGTGCAAGAGTTTCTAGAAAAGGGTTTAATCCAATAGAGTTTGAGGCCATGTGCAGTTCTAGCTGTGTTAGTACCCAAAAAAGGTGAAGAGTGGAGGATGTGTACAGATGCAAGAGCAATAAACAAGATCACCATTCAGTATAGGTTTTCATTGCCAAGAATGGATGACTTAATGAACTGTTTGAGTGGAGCCAACCAAGATAGTTTTGAAGAGTGGATATCACCAAATTTAAATAAGAGAAGGTGATGAGTGGAAGAGCGCATTCAAGATGAATACTGATGAGTGGTTGGCTATGCCAGTTAGTTTGTCAAATACCCCAAGTACAATCACAAGACTCATGAGTAAAATATTGAGGCATTTTATGGGTAAGTTTGCGATTATTTATTTGGATGACATTTTGATTTTGTCATTCAAAAGAGGATCATTTGAAGCATTTGAGATTGGTTTTAGATAAGTCGAAAGAAGAAAAGTTGTTGAATTTGGAAAAGTGGTATATTTAAGTTTTTTTTCAAACGATTAGTTAAGGATGAACTTTGAAAATTTGAAAATAATTGTGGAGTGGGTTTCACCAAAGAGTATGTTTGAAGCAAGAAGTTTCCATAGGGTGGCAAGTTTTTATAAAAAGCTCATCAAAAGCTTTAGTGGCATATGTGCACTCATTATGAAGACTATGAAGGGAAATAAAAAGAAGTTTCAATAGACAGTTGAAGAAAAATGTGATAGAACAACTGCTATCAGTTTTGTCGGATTTTGAAAAGGTGTTTCCAGTGGATTGTGATGCAAGCGAGACAACCAAGGAGTGATGCCAAGTCAAGAAGGTAAGCCCATTGCTTATTTTAGTGAGAAAGTTTAATGAAGCTAAAGAAAAGTCTTTGGTCTATGACCAAGAATTCTATGCAATGGTAGAAGCTCTTAAGAAGTAGCAACAATACTTCTTGTTTGAAAAATTCATTATGTACATGGATCATTAAGCCTTGCAATTCATAAACAATTAGATTAAGTTAAATCAGAAAAACATGAAATGGTTAAAATTTCTTCAAAGTTATTCTTTTGTTTTAAGACATAGAAGTAGGCAATTCAATGAGGTTGCTAATGCCTTGAGTAGGCGAGCTCTTCTTGTGAATGAGCTCAAGGTAGAAGTCATTGGGTTTGAGTCAATGAAGGATTTGTATGAGGACTTGGATTTACAAAATGCATGGACTGTTTGCATGAATCCAACAAATGTGGACAAAACTCTATGGCTGGTATAGTTACCAAATCCAGATAGATTTGGACAAAATCCGCCCGGATTTGAATTTTATGGTCGGTCCGGATGAGTTCATTCGGGTTGACCCTTTTTTTTTGAATTTTTTTAAAAAAGGTTTTTTGCTCAAAAAATGCCCATAAACCATAAACATGATATAATATTAACATTTTATGTTATTTTATTAATATTGTTCATTGTATTTGTCAGTTTTTCATTGGATTTTTCTGAACTTTTTCAAGAATTTCAGATTTTAGATTTTTTTGCCCTCCCAAACGGATCTGGATTTCCGAACTTGGTAACTATGATGGATGGAGTATATGAGTCAAGATGGGTTGTTCAATGGAAAGAGGTTGTGCATACCTCAAGAAATAAAAACACAACGGAGGCTTAGTTGGTTATTTTGGGGCAACTGAGTGACAATATTATTGGCCACATATGAGCATGGATGCGAAGAAGTCCTTGCAAAGGTATAGAGTTTGCCAATATGCTAAAGGTAGAATTTAGAGTACTAGATTATATTAGCCATTACCTATTCTAGATAGATTAACTTAGTGAGGTAGTGACTCTATTTTTGTTGTTGTGGATAGATTTTATAAATGGATCACTTTGTAACATGTAGAGTGACAAGTGATGCTACCAATATTGCTAATTTGTTCTTTAAAGAGGTTGTGAGATTGCATGTATTGCCAAAGATATGGCAAAAGTTGGACACGATATTGGAATTCAGTTAAGTCTATCATCCTCAAATAGATGGGCAAACAAAGGTCGTGATTTTTAGTGCCGACAAATTGCTAAAATGTTTGGTTGGTGACAAGCCCAAACAGTGGGATTTGATGTTAGCTCAAGTTGAATTTGTATATAATTATTCAGTTAATAGAAGTACGAGTCCTTTTCAGATTGTGTATGGGAGCAGCCCTAGAAGAAGTGCCGAAGGTGAAGAGTATGCACAAGCTTTGCACGATGTGCATATGGGAGTGGAGAAGATTGGAGGAGAGCACTGGAAATACGAATAAGTATGTTGATTAGAAAAGAAGAGAGCAGAATTTCGAAGTTGGGGACTTGGTATTGGCATATTTGCGTTAAGGAGAGGTTTCCTAAGGGTGTGTATAACAAGCTTAAATAGAATAAAATTGGGTCATGCAAGATTTTAAGAAAGTTCTTAGTCAATGCTTATGAGATCAGTTGCCGGATAGAGTAGGTACTTTACCTATCTTCAATGTAACTACCCATATGTGGCGGGACAAACGATTGAGTTACGAAAAAGCATGGATTTTTAGTAGTGGATTTACAAGAAGACAAGAGGCAACGAATACTATGAGTACTTGGTGATGTGGAAGGATGGAGCAGCCAAAGACGCGACTTGGATGAATGCATGTGAAGTTGTAAAACATGGAAAATACCTTGAGGACTTAACAGTGGGTTCATGAGTAGGAACTCATGGAAAATTTCATTACCTTGGGTGTCTGATGCTAGAGCATCCATGGTGAATAAACAATCTTGCATCAACAACAACAAAAAAAAAAAGTAATTGCGTGTTTGTGTGGTCTTGTAAGTCTAGTTATTGTTTTGGCATGGTGAAGATGATCCAAGGGAGTATTAGTACTCCAGCACATCAGTGGCATAATTACATCAGAGAAAGGATCAATTTCAAGAAGCTACATATGGTTCCAAGCTAGTTGGTTGAGCGTCTCAACCATTGGTACAATTTGGGTAGTGGTTACGTTTGTTGAGGGGCTAAAATGGATAGGTTGTAGGGCAGATGAAAAAAGGCATCAAGAACTTCCTTAAACTTGAATGTGATTGCATATTTGGGTTCCCCTCAAAAGTTGTGCAATTTATAAAAATCATCTCATTTCATTACCCTAGGTGTCTGATGCAGGAGCATCCATGGTAAATAGACAATCTTGTATCAACAAAAAGAGAAAAAAAAGTTGTGTTCCGGTTGGTCTGGTTATTGTTTTGGCATGGTGAAGATGATTCAAAAGAGTATTGGTACGTGACTTGGATGAATGCATATGAAGTTGTAAAACATGGAAAAACCCTTGAGGAGTTTACAATGGGTTCATGAGCAGGAGCTTATGGGAAATTTCATTACCTTGGGTGTCTGATGCTGGAGCATCCATGGCGAATAGGCAATCTTGCATCAACAAAAAAAAAGTAGTTGCGTGTTCGTGTAGTGATGTTGGTCTAATTATTGTTTTGGCATGGTGAAGATGATCCAAGGGAGTATCAGTACTCCAACAGTTTAGTGGCATAAAATACATCATAGAAGGATTAGTTTCAAGAAACTACATAGTTCTAAGTGAGTTGGTTGATTTTTTCAACCATCGGTACATTCTGGGTAGTGGTTGTGTTTGTTTAAGGGCTAAAATGGATATTTTGTAGGGCAGAGAAAAAAAGGGCATCAAGGACTTCCTTAAACTTGGTTGTGATTAGATATTTGGGTTCCCCTTGAACAAGTTGTGCACTTTAAAACAAATCATCTGATTCAAGTGGTATATAAAAGTTATGGCCTCTGGATGTTGACAAATAGCCGGTTTGCATTGAGTGGCAATTTCACAACCTTTAGTGGCGTTTTCAAAACCGCCTTGGTAGTTTCGCAACTGCCAATTTGCATATAGCAATGGTTTCGCAATTGCTGCAATGGTTTCGAAACCGCCATACTCCATAAAGTGATGGTTTCGATTGTGTGAATTGTAAAAATAAAGTAATGCCCTAGAGTGATGAAATGTTGGATCTTGAGCGTTTCTAAGAGGCAAATGAAGGAGAAGGGGCACTCGAAGAGAGGCAAGCAAAGTTAGAAAAAGATTCAAATTAGCTAGGACAAGAGCTAAGGATAGTCAGGGATGAAGGGGTTGGCTCAATGAAAAACAAAATGTTCTTTGTGTCAAGGTCTGAGTATGTGGTCTTAGTTGTGTGTCTTGGTTTGAGTGTGTACTCAAGCAACACAGAGTTGAAGGTTGTCCTTCATTGGACCCCCTTTCTGTGATTACGTTAGCTAGCCTTAATAACCTGATTAATGCAGATGTTGGAGGAATCATTTGAGATCACCGAGGTATTACAAAGTCTTTTGTTGTTTTGTAGACTTTCAGAAGGCCTTTGTCTCAGTTCTAAGACATTTGCTTTGACTTAGGCAATATTAACATACCAAACCAACATTGCCAATATCAATGATAATATAGTATAGGATTGGTGTCAATTAAATGGTGTTATGTTGATTGGGCACCCCAGAGTAAGTTTTAATTTAGTTGAAAAGTACATATTAGCCTATTGACCAAGATGACTTCTAGATCTTCAGTCAGTTGCCCAAATTTGCCACACATTAAAATATTTTCGAAGTCCAAGAGATTGCATATGCCTGAAAATAGGCAAAACATTGCTTTTGATGGTAGGAGTGGATCATACTTACGGAAACTTCTATAGATCTAACTGATTTCAAGAAATCGATTGAGCCCAACCAACCCAATTTGTAGCCATTAATATTGGACAAGGTTGAGCAACCATTACATCGATTGCCATGGCAACAATCCAAAAGGGAAAACAATAGACAAAGTGTGCAAGGAGAAATCTTTGGACCACATGAGACAAAGCATTAAGGAAAGTTGAAACTTGTCCTAGAGCAATACTCATAGCTAGGTGCCATCAAAAAATACTTGCATATATCCTATCTTACATGCCTAACATCTGCTATGTAAAAGGATATAATCAAGGTCCTATCGTGCTCTAGACCAAAAAGTTGATAAAAATCATCATTATGAACAATGATTGGGCAAAAATACACCTTTATTCTTGGTCATGGATCGAGGTGCAATATACAACTTTTCATTTATCTTGTCTTTAGGTGACCCAAATAGCCACTCAAGCATGGTCATAAGAACTTGTTACAACTGCCCATTTCCAAGGGGCCCAAGAACAATGGGAGCTTGTAAGAATGTCTTCCAACAGGTTGAAACTTTGTGTGGGGATGACATTTGTTTATCAAATTGGAGGATACAATTGAGACGGATAATTTGCATAAATACGCACATAGAGCTTAATAATCTGCATGAAGATAACAAAGTTATCCAGGAAGCCAATATGAACTACACAATGAGATAAAGCATCTTTGTGGAGGCCAAGGGAAGGTTCAACAGATCTTGAGCTTTCTCTTGTTCATTTAACCTCCAAGAAACCTCATTTATATAAAGGTCAAACAATTTTCTCTATCCTGTAATCTGCCAATGGTTAACTTGCTCTAGATATCAAGAAACACGAGTGGTATTCAAAATGAAGCAACAAATGGTGGAATACACTCATCCAAATGAGAGATCCTCATCCCATCCTTCTACACTTTTTTATGAGGAGCAATCATTCCTAGCTGAAACCGTCTTATGTTTTGAATCACAAGTTTAGAATATCATAACAATATTTTGACAATTCTCATCAATTTTTGGATAGTTGTGTTGCCTACAATGTCATAGTTTAAAATATTAACGCATAGTTTTCATGCTTGTATGTTGATAACCCATTTTTCTCTATTGTGAGGACGTTTAGGTTGAGTTCCTTAAATATATGATGTGGATTCCCTTGTCTCCCCATTGGTAAAGCTTTTTAATGAGGTTGTTTGCACGGGGTTTCCTTTTTCTTGGTCCTAGTACACTATCCATCCCCTTCATGAGTCTGGTGATAGCTCCAACCCTAGAAATTACATGACCATTATGATTGGGCATACGTTTGCCGAACTTTATGGTGTTAGACATGCAACTTTAAGAGCACTTGGAGAGAGGTAATCTTAGAGCAAGGGAATATGCTGACTTCAGGGGAGATTGCTAGACTATTGACCACATTTTAACACTTTGGGTTATCATTGAGGAGGCTCATCATCAGTATTCCAAAGTCTTTTGTTGTTTTGTAGACTTTCGGAAGGCCTTTTTTCTCAGTTCTTAGACATTATGGAATCTCTCATTACCGCTACCTGGAGGCTTTATGAGACAATTGTCAGGGAGTTTTGTATTTCTCGGTGTCTTTCTAGCTTTGTGAAGAGTATCATTGTGCTTAAGTAGGGATAGCCTCTCTCATTAACCCTCTTCAACATTTACATCGATGAGCTAGAGGATTTTATTTGACAACATACTCATGCATGGTTGCATTTTACATGATGTGGTGATAACCATACTAATTTTTCTCAATAACATTGTTGTCCTCTCGCTTTATTGATGGTTTACAAAGACAACTTGATGTCCTTGCTTGCTTTTGCGAGTTTCATCAACTAGTGGTCAACTTTAACAAAACTAGGGCCATGCTATTCAACCCCTCCAAACATTCTCTTTTCCAGTGCTTGTTCCTATAAAAAGGAGAACCTCTGGAGATCACTTCAGCCTACTTGGGGGTCCAGTTTTTTGGACCATCTTTTAGTATGAAGTTGTATTGCCTTTGCAAGGGATATGCTTCCCTTTCTGTCTTGGAGCGCTAATGTTTTCAAATCCACTTCTGGCATCTCTTCGATACAATCATCAAGCTCACATTTTTACATGGGTCCGAGGTTTGGAGACCTAGTTTGGGATTCGTTGATTAGGCTTCTATTGAGAGGGTCTAGATTCTCATGATTCAACATATGATCTGCTGCAAATGGACAATTCCTTACTGCATTTTCCAAGCTGAGTTTACTGCCCAACCTTTGTGCCTTGACACTATCTTCAAGCTTACTTTCCACTTTCATAGACTCAGAACCATGGGATTCAACTTCAAGCCATGGGAGGTATCCATACTTAGCTCCTATGTTCTTCGAGAGGATTGCATCATTGGGCCCCAATAGATGTTGATGTTGTGATTCTAAGACTAGTTTCTCCTCCAGTCTATCGACATCTCTATTGATAGATACTCTTTAGATGTCCCTCATCAACTTCTTCCTTTAAAGGAGGTCATCATTAGAGCTGTTAGAGAAGATATCTATAGGTAGTACATCTAGGTCACTTGGACCCCTCCTCCTTAGTCGCTCAACGCTAAGCATGCCTTTTATGCTTAGAATTTCCTGTGCCTGGTGGATTGTGTCATTTGTTGCTCTGATTATCTTCAACTTCATTGGTCTCACGGCTTGAGGTCCCCCCTTGGGTAGTTGAGGGTGTGTGCTCACCCTAGTTTTCTCCCTCTAGGATGTGGAGATTGAGGAGCACTTGATTTTCAGATGCCTTATTTATTATGATATGCGTAGGAGATACGACTATCTTTACAAAGACTCGGGAAACTCTCTATTCAATTTCTTTCAACACCTGGACCAACAATGCTTGGTCCTTTTTCTTTCAGGAGGTTGTCACCCTTCAATGCAGGTCATTCTGGTGAGCTCCTAGAGTCCCCAGGCTGATCACTTCTTTCAGCCCATGATAGGGGTTGGCGACATTAAGTGCCCTTTGGATATTGCTACTTCAGACACTAGGGATGGGTGTGTGGGTTAGTGACGTGGTGCACATCTCTGCACAACACTACTACTAAGGTGCCCCAACACACTAGCTCTTGGCGACAAGGATTTGTCCCTACTCTACATCATGGAACTACTTCGCATCATGGATTTGCTTCTTCATGATTACTTCTCAAGCCTCAAGAGTTTATTCGGCCTTTAGATGTTAGGAGGGATTCTAGGGGAATGCTTTTCAACATGGCCCCTCAGTGCTAGACATGGATGATTCCTTTGCCCTGGGCATGATCACAGATGTTGGATGAGACTACAATCCAGTCTTTCTTGCATTCAAATCCATGATCTTTGCGGGTTCTTGGTCCCCCCACATGGCTATTTATATTGGGTTGGGCCTTTATTGCATTGGCTTTCCCCTTGTTTATTTTCAGTGCTTTTGTTATTTTATTTAGTTAGTCATTGATCCTAGGTCCTTTACCGTAGCACTTTCTATTGTAATTGAATGTTTTCGCGAGTTCCATTTTTCAACTTTTGGGCATTCGTTGTCATTAATATAATTTATTCCTTTCCAGTGCAGTCAATGTCAATCATTATATCAGATATCAAACACCTATAACTATGTTTGGATGTTGAACAACTTCCAAATATCTGTGGATTAGAGCAATGAATAATAAAGAACTCTGATTGTAAGTATATTGAGTATAAGCTTTTTGTTAAAATTATAGATTGCATATGTACATTGAGTATGGTCTCTTTGTTAAAATTGTATATTATATATGTTTATTGTTTGTTTGACTATGAGAAAGTCACGCATATAGTGTTGTTTCCATGATAATTCTTATTAGAGTCTTCATAACACTGATAACTGAATTCAGAACAAAAGGAACTAGTTGAAAAAAATATTAACTACAATGAGTACATGGCTGCTTGAACTAACAATGATCCTGAAAATGAATAATTCTACCACAATGAGTGCATGGATTTTGAAAACTAAAATTTCTTTTTTTAGTATAATCCTTCTCAAGGTAGCAATCGACTGTACAAGCTTATTATCAATTCTTATAAAGATGTTCAAAGAAACATCTCAAGCTTACTATTGTGTATAAGCTTTTTGTTAAAATTCTAGATTATATATGTACATTGAGTATGGTTTCTTTGTTAAAATTGTATATTACATATGTTTATTGTTTGTTTGACTATGAGAAAGTCACGCATATAGTGTTGTTTCCATGATAATTCTTATTAGAGTCTTCATACTATTGATAACTGAATTCAGAATAAAAGGAACTAGTTGAATTTTTTTCTTTTTTTTTATTACAATGAGTACATGGCTGCTTGAACTAACAACGATCCTGAAAATGAATAATTCTACCACAATGAGTACATGGATTTTGTAAACTAAAAGTTCTCTTTTTAGTAGAACCCTTCTCAAGGTAGCAATCAACTGTACAAGCTTATTATTCAATTCTTATAAAGATGTTCAAAGAAACATCTCAAGCTTACTGTTGTGTTATTGACAAAATTTGGATTATTAACCAATGTCTCTTGCATAACAATCATTATGAATAAATATCATTTGAGGAACATAATCACAACTTTGGAAACGAAAGCATAATTTATATATAAAATTTTTGAGTATGAGTTTTTGGAGAATGAAGATTTAAGAGTCTTAAAAGAGTCTTGAGAGACATTCTGGCCTCATAAGCTTCTGAAATCTTTCCATCATCATGTGAGAAAACTCGAGGTACATAATCTAGACCTCCTTTTCCTTGCGGAATACAATTTGAATAATCAAAAGTATCAGATGTACTTGCAAGATCACTTAGGTTATTGATAAAAGGGACAAGGGGAAGAAAGTGAAGAAGACGACTGCTTAGTTAGAGAGATTTATTATTTTAGTTTGATAGCCCTAACCAGCTCAACCAAGACAAATTTCCGCAGAAAAGTCCGAAAGATAGTGTTCATAAAACTCTGAAAATGTAGATAGTGTATTTGTAAGACCAAAAGGCATTACCAAAAACTCAAAGTGGCCTCATGAGTTTTGAAAGTTTCTTATAAAACCCAAACAAAGATCTAGTTTCGTAAAGTAGACAACATCATGTAACTCATCTAGAAAATCAACAATTATTGAAATAGGAAACTTATCTTTGATGGTGTAATCACAATTCAAAAACTCGTACTTGGCAGGCCAAAATTTTGATTGGGACTTTAGACTAGGGAGTTTTTCAGCAGTTACTCAACAACTTTATCGCTACTTTAAAAAACATATAAATTCATAAAATAAAACTGAAATAACATGTAAAACACTGTTAAAAAGCATGAGAATTGAATGTAGAGAACACAAGTATATTTTCTATTACTTTTTAACCGCCCCCTGCCCTCGAGACCCCTAACGTCCCTACAAAGCTCAAACAAAAACCCTAAGATCTAGGTCTTTAAGGCCATCCTAAAGCTATAATAATTAAAAATGACAATTATAGGACCATTGGTGATAGACCAAGTAATTAAAGAAACCAACTTTATTAAACCGACTAAAGAAAATATGTTAAGACAACTTTAATATTATTATCGACTAGAAAATATGTAATTAAGAATATGTATTTAAAAAAAACTACATTTAATAAATTAAACAATATTAAATATACTATATTAAGAAAATAAATATTTTAATATTCTCTAAAGTATTATTTATAAATATATTATATAACTATTAAAAATAAAATAAAGGCTAATATTATAAAAGGTTAAAAAAAGATTTTATACTTGAAAAAAACCTCAAAGCTAATATTATAGAAGGATTTTTTTTATTGATAGAAGTATAAAGTTAAATGAGTGGATGGGAATCGAGATACTCATCTTGTTTTGCTTTACTACAACGAAAAAAGAAAAATGAACAGGTGACAACAACGAATGGGAGAGATTCGGATCAGGTGAAATTACAGGGATTGCTTTCACACAGCTATACATAGCTTGGACACCTCAAAGAACATAGTTGTATGATTTCTAGTATGAATGAAACACTAATATTCAAATTTCACTGCTGAGACTTTGGATGACTATGCTCTATGAAAACCTTGGCTTGAAGTTACCAATAGTGGATCGACCTTGAATCATTGATATACAAATATAACTGCTTAATCCCTGATTTTCAAATGTCAGATGACAGATCTATCAGACCGAAGCTTACTCTACCCATTTCGAATCTTCCTCTAACTTCATCAGCCTATTGGAGTTTCTCTTTGCCTTAATTCACATCTTAGAAATGCTCAAGAATTGAGGATTCATCATTTTGGGCCGTTACTTTCATTTTGCATTCCACACGGGCGAAACCCTCGTGTGCAGTCCAACAGTGTTGAAATTGTTGGGGCGGTTGTGAAACTACCTTTTCATGTAAATTGGTCGCTGTGAAACCGCCACTAAAGCTTGCAAAATTGCCACAACGGTGTTTCCACTATGCAAAGTCCGGCAATTTTCGGAGGCTATATCTTTTGCATGCGGACTCGAAACAAGATGCCTTTTGTTTTGAAAGTGAATAAATTTTTGAGGGGAATCTAAATATGCAATCACATTCAAGTTTAGCGATGTCCTTGCTACCCTTTTTGCCTCTGCCCCACAATGTATATGTTTTAGTCCTTCAAGCCCTTCAACGGAAGCAACCCTTAAAAGGTAATTATTGGAACCCAACCCTTTTTATTTTATTTTTGTAGTCATCTCATTGAATTGGGGCTAGTTGACTGCCAAAGCAAATCATAATTGGAAAATGATTATGATTTCCATTGAAAACAAAGGTCGGAAGTATGTCATAGACTTGAAGTATCAGGAAGTTAGTGAGGAAGCAACTTGATTAGAATCATCAGATTTAGATTCTGAAGAAGAATGCTCGGTTGATGGGAACCGAGGTACGATAGAGCCAAACGATGAAGGGGTCTTGGAGTTACATTTGTGCTTTGAAGATGAGCCAAACTCCCACAATGGTCTTTTTGGAAGACTATGAAGCATTGATTGCAACTGTGTTGTGATTATGAAGATTGAAGAAGTCCAAGGCTTACAATGGGAGGTGATGCTAAGCCTTTCAAAATAGTCAACTTGTTTATCCACTAGAGTTGAGAATATAACGTCACGGGTGTGACGTTTGATGCAAATTTGCTCACCAATTGGAGTGGGTAACCAACATGACATCTAAACAACTGAGTTCAATGAGAAAGAACATGGGGTCAAATAGATTTTTTTAAATAAATAGTGAAGAATGGCATAATTGCAATGTACATTCAGATATGATGGATATGATTGAACTGGACGAATGTTAGGTCCAGGATTTTCAAATTTAACTACCGTACAACTTGAATGCCTTGGAAAATTTGCCAACGTACGTCCTTTTTCTGTCATACATCGTATTGCTGATGTATATCCTACTTTTTCTATATGCCGTGATTTGCCCATACGCCTTTCTTTGACTAAATGTCTTGCTTGACCGAACACCATGTGTTGCGTGAATGCCATGCATTTGATGCACATTCAAAATAGTTTGGACACACCTTGCATTTGATGTACATTCGTTGTACATCCCTCCCCTTTTATACGTTCTATCTACCTTGTGCATTTTGCCTTGCGACCGATTCATCTCATATGTCCTGCATTTTTGTACTTGCTACCACTTCCATACATCTTACAACTTTTGCACACCATACTTTTGTACGCCCTCAGATTGGTGAACCCTCGTACGATTGTAGGAGTCATGCCATTAGTAGTACACATTCATACATCTTCCTAAAAGTACTATACGACACTAGTGATATTGGTTGGGAACCTCACATGGGACCATGTGCAACTTAACATACAACACATCATTTTCAGGTGCTTTCAGAAGTAAGATTTTTTTCAAGAAATTTGGTTGTTGTCATGGCATTTCAAGGGTTGTAGAAGGGTCAAATTGTGCTTGACTAGATCTCACAAGGGGTGTTGACCCTTAACCATCTCTTTGATTTTCCATGAAGACAACCAAAAAAGTGGTCGAGAATTGTGTTAGGTGAAACATGTTTTTTTGCCTCCATACATGTTGCACAATTTTCACATCAATAGTAGATCCATCGAAATGGCATCTATCTCTTCCTTCTCCTCATTCTAATTTTTATCATGTGGTCTATGACTTGTGTTGGAAGGGATTCATACTTGTTTAAAAGGGGGGATAATGTAGACCATCTATTATGAAAACTTGTATTGTTATAGCTGACATTGTTTTATTAGTGATTTGTTGGCATTTAGTAAGTGGTGTCGCAAGATTCTTCGTTATATCAATTGTGAAGGTTGAGTTAACTGACAACCATTGGGTCTTGTCCCCTAAATACCATATTGTATGTTAGGGTAGGGGCGCTGGTTTTAGGTTCTTCCTATACTGTGTATGGATTGTATTGAGACTTATCTTTTATTAATGCAAGCTGCTATTGTTTTGATTACCATTCTGTGTACGCTGTTATCAATGGTCTAGTATCTTAGTAGACATTATCTATTCTACAACTACAACTCCCTTGGTGCAAGTGGGGAAGACAACCAATTTTTTTTGAATCAAGGAATGGGACATTTTTCGGACAAAAAATCAATTTGAGATGGGACAGATGCGACTTCTTGGCTAAGCCTCGTGGAATAGTATTTTCAGCTACAAACTATACCACATGATAAATTGGTTGACATTGCTTCATTTGTTTTAGAACTTGAACCTTATTAGTGGTACCAGTGGATTAGGAAGGAAAGGATTGGACAATTTTTGGATCAACATAACTTTACTAAAGAATTATCTGCCCAATATGAGTAGACGTGGGATATTACTTTGGGCAATTGACAAATTTAAGGCAAACATGGTTGGTAGTAGAATATAATGCAAAGCATCTGAGATTGTCCATAAGGACGTGTTTTGACATACTATCAATGATTTTGTGTACCAGAGCCCTACAAAGTAGAATATTGGATTTTTTTTGGATCAACATACCTTTACTAAAGAATTATCTGCCCAATATGAGTAGACGTGGGATATTACTTTGGGCAATTGACAAATTTAAGGCAAACATGGTCAGTAGCAGAATATAATGCAAAGCATCTGAGATTGTCCATAAGGACGTGTTTTGACATACTATCAATGACTTTGTGTACCAGAGCCCTACAAAGCAAAATATGATTGTGTTAAGCATGGTCTTTGTGTACCAGAGCCCTGCATAGTTGATAATGCTTTGTGGAAAGACTTGAGCACAGATAGAGCAAAGGATGAAGAGATAAAAACTTGCCCAATACAGATTACCAGGTTCTCTCCTTAACAGGAGGTGGAGAATAGACCCATTGTTGTGGCAAATGGTTCAGGGGTCATAAGTGTGCCAATGGTGAGAAATGCCTAGTGATTATTTAAAATGAGCTTTGGAAGGATAGATAGATGTAGTGGAAATAGTTTTGGACCAAGAGTAAAAGCAAACAAAAGAAGAGGAAGTCCCTACATGCATTACCCCAAACTCTCAAAATGGTGGGATATATCAAGAAGCAGAAGGTGACAGTTTTGATAGCTACCAACAATACACACATCTTCATTGATAGAAGATTTGCAATTGAACTCAACTATTTTTTTATTGAATTTCTCTTGGAGGAACAGGTGGTGTGGAGTGCAATGGCTGAAGTAGTTGGGGAAAATATCTTTGAACTTATAGGACTTATTCATGTCCTTTACTTCAAATGGAAAAAGGTATGAACTATTGGAGATGCAATCACCTTCAAGCCAAATAACTAGTTCTCTTAGGATGGAGAAGTTTTTCAAAAAGTAATCTTATGGTATGGTGGAACAATTGCATTCATTGGAAGTCCAAGGGGTGCAAAACCCAATTAATAAAGAGTTCTAGAAGATCATTTAACGTCATCAACAGGTTTTTTAGGAACTGAAGGATTGACATCTGTTTGGAGATCAAGATAATACCATAAAATTGATTACAAGAAGTCTTCCACCCAACATCCGACTCTACCACTATCCCTATGAACAAAATATTGAAATTAGAAAAATGGTCGAGAAAATGTTGTATTTTAGTATTGTTCGTCCCAACAAAAGTGCTTACTCATCTCCAGCGGTCATTCTTAGAAAGAAAGATGAAGCATAGAGAATGTGCCCAGATTACAAGAAACTCAACAACCATTCTCAAAGATAAGTTTCCTATTCTTGTTATTGATGAATTGAATGATGTTGTTTTCATTATTAACCTAGATCCACTTTGGGGTATCATAAAATATAGGTAAGGGAGGAAGATGCATATAATTCAACATTCTGAATACATAAGGGTCATTATGAATTCTTATTTATGCCATATGGCCTCACTAATGCTCCATTTAATCTTCAAAGCCTCCTGAATTCAATTGTCCGCCCGTTTCTTTGGAAACTTATTTTGGTCTTTTTGATGACATTGAAATCTACAGTAAAACATGGGAAGAACATTTGCAGCATGCATGTAGGTGTTATAGGTATTGGAAGACAAAAAACTCTATGCCAAATTTCCAAATGTGCCTTTGGAGTGAAAGAAATGGAGTACTTAGGGCTTGTGGCATCACATGAAGGTATAAAAGAAGATAGTAGTAGTAACATAGTGGACAGCACCTAACAACATCAAAAATTTGAGGGGATTCTTGGGTTTGATAGGTTAGACTATTTGTTCGCAACAAGGCTCACATTGTTACACCTTTGACATATTTGTTGAAGGATCCATTTATGCAGGAAGGGTACCATTTAGCCTTTCGAGTGTAGACAACTCAAAGGCAAGAACTTCGTTAGGCCCACATATGGGAAGGAAATGCTAGCTATCATTCCTTTAGTCAAATAGTGATGTCAATACCTCACGGGTAGGCACTTCAAAGTCAACATATCACGAGAGTCTTAGAGTATTTTTGAGCAACGATTGTCATTTAAATAACAAAAATACTATGGTATGACTTTGAAATCATTTGCAATAAGGGCAAGATTAATATAGAACATTCTTGACAATGGACAGAGGAGGCAGTGATTTGTGGAATTTGTTTACTTCAGCTAGGATGGATAGAAGCAACACGGATAAAAGGGAAAAAAGACATTCCAACAATGAAATCGTTCAACAACTTTAAGAAGGCCATGCCATCTTCTGAATAAGTATAGTTGGAGAGGATTTATTTTGGGAAGACCTCAAGGGAGACGTACAAAAAATTGTGGAAAAATCATGACATTGGGAGGAAATATCAATAGATTTCATTATAGGGTTGCCAAAATAAAAAATACTCTGGATGTGATACTGGTGGAAGTGGATAGACTTGCTATGTATGCACATTTTTGTGAACTCTTCCATCCATTTCAATCTAGTACAATTGCATAAGTATTTCTGGACAGGGTCGAAAAGTTCCATGGCACTCCCAAAATCATTGTGAGTTATAGCAATTGGACACAAAACTAGCACACATCTCTTCTTAATATCCGAAATCATATGGACAAACAAAAGTTGTGAACAAAGATGGATATCTTCATTCCTTTGTTTCAAACAAGCAATAACAATGGTCCAAATGGCTTTCAATGCTAGAATGGTGGTATAACACCACATTTCATACTTTAACAAAGATGGATAGCCCCACCATATACTACTTATTTGCATGGTCATCAAAAAACCCATGTGGTTGAGGATCATCTTGAACCCAACAATGAATTCTCCAAATCCTCAAGGAAAACTTGCTTATGTCTTGAAATAAGATGAAATAGCAAGCAGATCAGCACCTAAGTGAAAGGCGTTTTGAAGAAGGTGAATGGGTCTTCATTCGATGGAAACATTATAAACAAATGTCATTAAAGAAACAAAAGAACAACAAATTAGTGCCAAAATTTTATGGTCCCTAAAAAGTTCTACATCAAAATTGGTATTTGGCTTAAAAATTGGAGCTTCCAGCCTCTTCCAAAATTCATCCTATATTTTATGTTTTCTATTTAATGAAAGCCATTGGAAACAAATTTTCAGTCTAGTTAGAATTATCAGACTTACACAAAGAAGGGAAATTCATCATGGAACTAGAGGCAGTCATAGAGGAGAGTGCAGAAATTGTGCAACCAAGCCATCTCAAAATTTTTGGTCACGTATAAGAACATGCATATAGAAGATGCAATGTGGGAAGATGAGAAATTCATATAGCATATTGGGATTTGCTCTAGCCGGGATCAAGTAAGAACCAAAACATAGCTCACATAGGAGAGAGGTGAGAAGCATAGTTCCATGGCGTTTTGAGACGGGGGGATGGAGGGCCTAAATTTGGGGACAGCGGGGGGACGGCGGTGGGGGGACAGCGGGGGGACGGTGCTGAAATACATATAGTACTTGAAAAATTAGTTATAAAAAGATGTATAAGAATTAAGTATATTGCATTGAACATCAACAATTTAATACTGTGATTTAATCATTTAAGTTTCAAATTTGATCCATTGAACAATGAACATTAACAATTTGACATCCTGACGAAGCGTGGCGGAGCGGCTGGGAGACGTCCCCGCATCTCGGGGACGTCCCCTTCTCAGAAACGGCGGTTTTTTTGGAGAGGGGATGCGTCCCTGTGGAACACTGGTGAGAAGAGAGCTAGGTGAATAATAATATATTAAATAGGTCATTCACACAATCTAATATCAGCCTTTATGAAATACAAAGGAGAATATATAGGAAAGTCAACTACTTGACTATTACCTCCTATTGGCTACTTTTAACAGGGAATTTGTTAGCCTATGTAACCGTAGCTAATTTAGGATGGCTTTTGTTGCCAATCTGTTTATTTTATTTGCCTATAATAATTATACTATAACCAACCAGGATATAGGAATTTCTAAGTTAGCTTAATAAGGTGCAATTAAGAATATTGCACCAACAATCATGCCCCCTCCCTCTTCTCCCTTGAAATAGGTCCATGCATAAATTTGGGAGGCCTAAAGTAAAAAACATTGGGCTTAAAATTCTTTGAAATAGGTCCTAACAACTACACTTGATGAGGTACCTATGTACAAATATCAAGAAAATACAATGTGATGCTAACTGCCCTTACAAATGCCAATTAATCTTGCCAGAATACATGGGTGTTGAGCCGAAATAACCACCAAGTTATACTAGGAATTGGTGCTCTATGAGGCTCACTCAGAAGAAACAATGATCTCAACAAAGTGGGTAGAAAGCAACTGAGGAAGCATTGCACACCCCCCACAATGTTGAACTGGGTGGAAGATGGTGATATAAATGGATGTCTTTCATTATGTGATGACAAATAATTGAAGTTGGTGATAAGTGACAAAAAAGTGAAAGTGGGTGGAGAGGACTCAAATAGGTCCAAAATGACATGCAAATCGGCCAAATTCCTCCGAAGTGCTCCAACAATATTTTGGTGAGAAAACTGCAAGGTGGGCGTAATCCTCACTTAGACAATGTCACTAAAAAAATTTCACCAAGTTCTTCAAAAATTGTGGGCTTCACGAAACTGCAAGGTGGGTGTAATCCTCACTTAGACAATATCGTGCAGAACTGGAGTGAACAGCTGGTGAAAAACTCATGATATATGCACAAGCAGTTAAATGTTGAGGGCAAACACTTTTCTGAAGGGGGAGGGCATGTTATGCACTTAATATTTGATCTTCATAAGTGTATTAAGGTTATGGAGTAGCCAACTTGTGGTGCACAAGCTTTGTCTTTTCTTTTATTAGTTTCTAAATGTTTCTTAATTCAGTTAGGCCACCTAATTATGACTATAAATAGGAGTAGATATTCTCTTCTAAAGAATCATAATGTCTCATTTCCTTGTTCTATATCCAGGAGGTTGCATCCTTGAAGTGGCTAGTATTTATGTTCATGTTACATCAATTCATTTGGCTCTACCGCATCACTATCTTTGGATATGTTTTTATTTTTGCATTCAAGTGGATTTGCTATTGCTATTGAGTTTACTTTCTGCTTTGTATCTTAGAAATATCATAACATCCATGCTGACCTTCAGTGCCAAACTCAGTGCTAATTCAGTGTCAGTGCCAACTCAGCATGGTGGCAATTGTCATGAGGCCTCTTGGCAACAATGGCCTGATCATAGTGCCATCTTCTTAGAATATATGGGAAGATTAAATGTTTCATCTTTCCTTGGCTTGTGTTCAGTACTTAGGTGTTAATGATATATTGTTTGTGAGAGTGAATATTATAGTGTCCAAGGTGTTCTGTACACAAAATTCAGATTAATGCAATTCTGATTCCAGTTCCTACTGCCAACATTTTTCCGTGCAAATGTTTCCATTTTTTTGTTTTGATCTCTAGCTTTTTGTTTATAGGTAATAACATACTTTTGCTTACCTCATACTGCACAAAATTCTGCAATTTTACTGTTGTCCACACAGGTTAACCTGGAGTCCAGATTGGTATAGCTTAATTACATGATAATATCAATCATCCTAATTCTATTTTGTTCTGATTGTTTATAACCTAAGTTACCAAGATATGTGTACAGGTATAAATATGGGTATTGGAAACATCAATTTTCCAAGAATCTTGGATACAAAATGGCATGGAAACATTTGTAATAAAATATAATATCATTTCATCCTGTTTTATTTTGTTCTGATGGTGTATGACCTAAGTTACCAAGATATGCCTATGGCTCATGGGTACGAATATCAGTATTCAAAATACCAATTTTTCAAGAATCTTGGATTCAAAATGGCATGGAAACTCCAGTAAAACATATAAAAGAAAAAAATATAAATATAAAAAAAAAAAATTAACATATCAATTTGTTGTGCATAAAGCTCATAAACAAAAGGACACAATATCCAGAAGTTTCTAAATTATTATTTCTTTAAAGGTAAAAAGGTAAAGGTGGTTTTTTAGGTTTATGACCAAGTGAGACATTAATTTGATGTGTGAGAGCCCCTAATGGTTTTTCCATTTGCATTATATATTGCGCACACAAACAAAAAGATACAGTAACCATAGGTTTCCAAAATATTATTTATATAAAGGTATAGGAAAAGGTAGTTTTTTTAGGTCATTGCCAATTTTGTGTATTTGTTCAATGAGGTGTACCATCACACTTTCTGACAACCTCTTCTATGGAGCACACATGCCTTCACCATCATGCCGACTCAGGTTGTACCATCACACTTACTTAGGTTGTGCCCTAGTAGACTCTTTGTGAGCTAAGAAACTTTGTTCAAAATGCATGATATCATCATAGCCAAGAACTAGGCAAACAAATCAAGTTGAAAATTTAAACTTGCAGGATGCATTATTATCCTTCTGAGGTAGTTACAGCAGATATAGCAATGAGTGGGAACTTGTGTGGTAGTTGTAGTGGATATAGAGAGACTTGGGGTAGTTGTAGCAACAGTAGTAAGGTAGGTTGTAGGAATGAAATGAAAGCTTGATGTTTTATTTTTAATTTTTAATGTGATGGTTCAGGGTTTGGGTAAGGAGGGTTATAGGCTAGGATTTTTATTTATTCATTATATTTAACAGTAGTTTTGCCCACGTGGGAATGTCCCGGAATTGTCACATGTTCCTAGAAGAACACACGACGATCCCTGACCATTTCTGGTAACAACTTGACATTTTTGGGCAGTTTTGAAATGGATAACCCATTGATTGGAACTAGGACTCGAGCAAAAGAATGTTCAGTGCCATAATGGAAGGGGTACTTGTAGTTTCATGCAACAAGACACCAACTTCCCACCAAATCATAATTCTATTAAGGGCCCTTTAAATTGAATGAATCAAAGGCAACACTGGAGTAGTTCTTGCCTCCATAGACCACCAATTAGGGGAAGTCTGTAAAAACAATTTAAAAAGGTGGTAAAGTAAATGCAATGTTGATCAATAAGTTGAACATGATGTTATATTTTTTTTGATGCGTGGAAAAAAATTATATCAATATTATTTTATATTGTAACTTTTTGGGACCTTAAGAGTTGAAAGATAAGATTATTCTCCTTTTAGTTGCTTTTAACCCTTTTGAGTTGTCAGTGCTGGATGCATTGTATTTCAACTACAGTTAGGAGGATCAAATATTTGATCCTGTTAGGAAATAAGTCTCTAGCTGAATTTGTAAGAATTCAATGATTTGGCACTGTTAGGTTGTGGAGCTAAAAGTTTCACCAGGATGCGAACAAGAGAGTTGCTGAAGTGTCACAGACACCGGCGTCGGTCAGGCCAACCGACGTCAGTCAGGAGTGGACAGGAAGCTGCCGACATCGGTCAGGGATCAGCCGACGTCGGTCACCTCTAGACAGACAGGGACCGACGTCAGTCGCCTGTGCGGTTCCGGAACTGCTAGTTCACGAACATTTTGTTAACGAACTGGTTGTTTGCATGTAAAAGACTATTTTTGGTCTTGAGTTGCGTGTCTTCTAATTATTATAATTAGGGTCTAATTATTGTATGCATGAGATCTATATAATAGACTCATGGGCTATATTGTAAAGTGTGCTAGATAGCCATTGTGCTTGTAGAGAGAGAAAGAGTAGCTCCTCCTAGTTCCAAAGGGTTGCTGAGTGTGTATGATCAAGGAGAGTTGCAAGTTGTGCAAGTTCTGGCAGAAGATCCACCGGGGTACTGGTTGAAGAATCATAAGGACTTGGTGAGGCAAGGACAAGGGTTCTTCAGGGTGTAGAGATATCTACATGGTAAGTAAGGTCTGTTGATTTGCAGGTTGTTGCAAGAGAAGGGAGATCTATTTGGAGTACGGTTGTGTACTTGGTGTACTGGGAGCGTTGTTACTGACTAGTGGAGGTGAACAACTCTGTGTTTGAGTTGATTGTTGTGAACGTAATTGAGAGAGTGAACTGTTGAAGGAGAATTACTGGTGAGCCCTAGAAGTGTGAGAGCTCTAGAGGTGTGGGAAGAAGAAGTGTGGCATCTTCTTTATTGTATTTTCTTCTGATTGAGTATTAATACAATTGGGTATTGTCTCTCATATTTTGTGTTGTTTCATATTTCTAGTTACTTATCATTCTGGTTAAATTCCGTGTTTAGTTGCTTATACAAAGGTAATCATGTGTCCCCTTAGTGGGCAGTAGATCCTGACAGGCACTAGATTAGAATGCTTTCTAACGTAAATTGAACCATTACTCTTTTATTTATTAAAATGTGTAGTGTAAAAATGTTTATTTGGCATTATGTTTGCTTGTGAATTCTAACATAATTTTCTACCTACTCCAATGTTCAGCGCTTATTATGAACAAAACTTTAATGTTTCATGTCACTCTGTTTGACCATGCGGAAGTTCAAATGCATAATTAGTTATTTCATTTCCTATGCTTTAAATCTGAATAAATTACTTAAGTTCAAGTATTAACCTTTTTAACCCTGGGTGAACTATAGTTGTTACCAGAAATGGCTGTCTCCACTTTTGCCTATTGCATGCGTATCAGTTACCCCAAAACATATTCTTCACTGTTGCTTAATTTTTAATATATCACAGACATCTCATTTGAACATACGTAGATGCATGCTTGCAAATTAATTTCGAAGTATAGCTGGTATGCTGCTAAATTGCTAATATTTGGGGCATGTAATTTTATTTTTGATTTGACATCCAAGAGACCAAATGCGAGGATTAGATTACTGTTAATTAAAATAATGAACATGATATGCATTGCAGGAATATAGCCTAGATGGCATTGACTGGACAAGGGTGGACTTTGAAGACAATCAGGAGTGTTTAGATCTTATTGAAAAGGTTTGTAACAATTTAAAGTATGGATAATTGGTTCACTCATTTCCTTAAAGTTTGTCGTTTAGTAACTTGCCTCTTGTTTCCTTAAAGTTTGTTGTTTCGCAACTTGCCTCTTGTTGTCTGAATGATGTAAATTTGTGCATTAATCGTGTCCTATATAAACACATTTTACATGGTATCTGGCAACAAAAATACCAACTCAAATGTTATAGTTTTCTGTCATTTCAGTTTTTGACGTAAAATTGATGCAATTTATGACATAAATGTTTTGAGCTTTGCTGTTTTGTTCTTTTTCATTAGTTATTTTCTAATTATAACATACTAACAACTATAATCAATGAAAGATCCTTACCTATGTTGAAAACTTGAAACACATTTGACATGGTATCTGGCAACAAGAATACCAACTCAAATATTATAGTTTTCTGTCATTTCAGTTTTTGATGTAAAATTGATGCAATTTATGACAGAAATGTTTTGAGCTTTGCTGTTTTGTTCTCTTTCATTGGTTATTTTCTAATTATAACATACTAAGAACTATAAGCAATGAAAGATCCTTACCTCTGTTGAAAACTTGAAACAATGCGAGAAGTCATGTTTTATGGCAACATTTATTTTTTCTAGGTGCCAATCCTATAGGTTATTTGAGCCACATTTCTGTGATTTAACTGTGAAAGTAGAGAATCTTTCTTGTGTGGTCAATCATATTTTATTATTATCTCTTCCAATTGTAGCAATCTATGCAGATTTCATGTAGCAACTAGCCTTGACAAGCTGTCTTTCATTCTTTAGGATCATTGATTTAGCAGGAATTAGAGATTACCTAAAATTTTATAATTCGATAAATAGAATTTGGGATAAAAATAATTTTTGCCTGCTCTAACATATATTCATTCTTGAATGACTAATTTTATAGCTTGTTGGCTATTTGGATTGATCATGTATTAAATGGGAAAGGAAATACTAGGAGTTAAGCTGGATGTTCATGTCTCTTTGTTGAAGGAAAAAAGAATAATGAAGAGTCTATGGATTGACCTTTGTATTTTATAAGGGCTGAACTGAACAACTAGAAAGAACAAACAAAGACGGGGATAGTTCATTCATATTGTGCTTTTTCTTGATCTTCCTTAGCCCTGCGCAGGTTAGATTGTGCGCAACAAGGACACACACTCGTAATGCCAGCTTTTCACGTAAGCCTGAAGACATAAGCGATCATGTGAGGCCCAACAAGATAACACTGAGGACCCCATTAATACAGTAAGAAATATAACACAAAGCATTCACAAAGAAAGACTCATTCAAACCTTAGCGAACAGTTAAGTAAACAACACGTCAATACTAGTTAACATGTACTTCACTAATCATCTAGTATTTACATACAGTGCTCATCCTCTGTGTACATGAACTCCATTACATCATTGCTCAACAACATTCAAACTACAAAGCATGAACAAAGATTCAAAATCCTCTCATGGCTGTATACTTATACAAAACCTAAGCTTGATCTACAATTTGCCTTGATCTTGCAAAATGTGTGCCAAAACAAGAATGTCTCGAATGAAAGGTCAAGGATCCTATTTATAGGTTTCTCAGAACCCTTCAGCCCCTACCAGCTAGCACTGACTCAGCTTGCAACTGCCCATCCGGCAACTGTCTGCCATCTTTCTATGCAGTCGCAGAATATACTTCCTTCTAGGCTTGATCCCATTCCATCTGCGTGAGTGTTTCCTTGGTGCTTGACACATGTTGGATTTGTGTTTCCTTGTGATCCATTTTGTGTTTCTTTCCATTCTGGCAGTGCTTCCTTAAAACTGTGCTTTTTCTATATTGCATGTTGTGTGTCATCTTCCATGCACCACACTTATACTGCGCACTGTTTCTTCCAAGACTTTGCAAGATTGCCTAGTATGAAGAGGTGTATCTCACACAAATTCTTCACACTTGCCTTATTTTAGGTTTCCTTTGGTCTCCAAAATTGAGTTTCAACAAATCACATGGGCTTATTAATTTGTATCTCAGAAAAGGAAAGTTTATGAAGTATTGGTTTTACTATTTCAGAAAATGCATGTGGAAAAGGGAGTTGAAAGGCTACACCACACACTTGAGTGGCAAAAGTTGATGTGTGGTCTCATTTTTCTGTGTCTTTCTCTGTAATTTCTCACCCCTAAGATGGCTTTCCATGTTAGGATCTTCCTACAAATTGTAGATGGTGTCATTATTTAGCAGGAATACCTCCAAGATGTATTGAGGATTCCCCTTAACTAGTTGGGGGTTTGTTCTCACCAACTTCATGTGGAAACTGACTAGTATTTTTCATCTCTCCCAGAGTTGGAGAATGCAGAGATGCCTGATGTTTTTACCTCAAGAGAATATTGATCTCAGGTACAAGACCTTGCAGGGGACATGGATGACGTTGTTCTCTACAGATTGCCATGAGGATGCCCTGGCTTTCTGAATCCGAGCCTAGACAGCATAGCTTTGCTTTGCTCCAAAAGCAAGGACCTCCTAGATCTTCTCACTCCCCCTGGTGAATCACGCACCCAACCCAATCCTCTTAGCAGTGGACATTCCTGATAGAAATTGGTCTCTTCAATGTGGTGGATGTTGATGCCATTGACTTGCTTGTTCTGAATGCATGTACAGTTATGTTACAGTGCCGCCTTATGGCTTTGGCCTCCAACTTTGGTCTTCATCAGCCCAGGGATTTTTGGGAAAATTCTTCATGGCTATTTGTGTTGTTCTTGGTTCATATCTTTATGATTTTACCTTTTTTTGGGGGGGGGTTTCATTATTTTAATTTAGTCACTAGTTACTTTTCAGCTCTTAGGGATCCTTCTACAATAATTGATATTCTTTTATATTTTAACATGTAGTACTTTCAAGTTCTTTTGACCTACTTTGGTCATTTGTGGACGAATTTAATATAATTTCATTCCAGTTCTGTTCTCTTGCTCCTACTGCAAACTACCAAAAAATCAACAACATTCTCGGCCGAACAATTAATTGGAATCTTAGCCTCTAAAGATGTTATGACATTTGAGCTATGAAGAACATACTTTGTTCTTTCAACAGTGTATTTGAATCAAAACCATAACTTTATTTTCTGCTAATGATCAGGCATTACAAGTGATGCAAATTTTCTTTTAAAGCATTGTTCTTGTTGAGAGCATTATACTATGTTTGTTATGTGAATTGCCCAAGTACCGAGGATGTTGGAATACAATGAAATGCAATATTCATCTGCAAGAAAGTGCCTTGTTTCTCAATTGTTCAAATTTGTGCTAATCTCCCTCCTTAAGTATGTTTGCAGTTTTAGAACAGTTTATTGCTAGTTCCATTATTTTCAATTTTCGATTTCTATACTATTTAAAATCTTTCCGGTGATTAGTACACTTGGGCACAATGAACTGATTGTTCATGGCATGCTTCCTGCAGAGACCATTAGGTTTACTTTCCTTGCTGGATGAAGAGTGCACATTCCCCAAGGGGACTGATTTAACTTTGGCTAATAAGCTTAAGCATCATCTAAATGGGAACTCTTGCTTCAAAGGAGAAAGAGGCAGTGCATTCCGTGTTTGCCATTATGCCGGAGAGGTAAAGACCTGAAAGATACGAATAAATTTGCTCAGGAAATTATAGCTATCAAAGTTCACGGTAATAATGTATAGAGTTGCAAATAATTCATAACTTGATTTCTTGAAGCAGGTTGTATATCATACAAGTACGTTTTTGGAGAAAAATAGGGACTTGCTGCATTCTGATTTGATTCAGCTCATGTCTTCATGCACTGGCTTGCCACAATTATTTGCAGCCAATCTCAGCAAAGGACCACAGATTCTAACAACTCCACGAAGTCGAGCCAATGGTGCTGACTCTCAGAGACAGAGTGTTGCAACCAAATTTAAGGTGGCTAGAATTTTTTCAATCCATATCCATTCATTTAACAGTAGCTAATGCATGTTTTTGAAGTGATCTGTTCTACTGGAGAATTCAAAATGATAAAATGTTTTCTGATAGGGGCAACTTTTCAAATTGATGCAAAGACTGGAAAATACTTCACCTCATTTTATAAGATGCATCAAGCCAAATAAGCTGCAGCTTCCTGGTGTCTATGAGCAAGGACTTGTCTTACAACAGCTGCGCTGCTGTGGAGTATTGGAAGTAGTCCGAATATCTCGTTCAGGTTATCCCACTAGGATGTCGCACCAGCAATTTGCAAAAAGGTAATGTTTAATATGTTTAAGAGGTCTTTAAGTCTGCAGCTTATACACTTCCAACCCTCTTATTCCATTTGATTCATTGCGCAGGTATGGGTTTCTCTTGCCACCTAACATTGCAACTCAAGATGCACTTAGTGTCTCTGTGGCAATCCTTCACCAGTTCAATATCTTGCCTGAGATGTACCAAGTTGGTTTCACAAAGTTATTTTTCCGGACAGGACAGGTAGCATTTATCCCTTTCATCTTTATCTAATGTTCTTTTCATCTTGGCATGTTTGAGTTCACCTTGTTAGAATTTTCTAGTTTTACCTGGACGTCAAATCCTGGTGAGAAACATTTATGCTTTTTGTTTCTCATGACAACCTTTATTTTATTGGAGGCATAAAAAACTAACCTTATCAATATTTTTAGCTTTTAATTTTGTTGTATCCTGATTCTCACATGCGCTTGTAGTGTTATGCTCTCTCGGTTTAGCATCGAGTCATCTAATATTAAATAGAGTTCCATGCTTGAGAACAATGAAATTGTTACTGTTCTTTATTTATCATTTCAAGTTCATAACTTCTACTTTTATAGTTCCAATATCTTGTTCTCTGATTTCAGTTCATCCCTTACGGGTGAAACATAGACTTGTTTTTTCGTTCTTAGCAATTGAAGAGATTGGATATGCGTATTGAATCATCTTATCTGTATGATGCTCGAGGCTGTTGAGGTAAGTGTTATCAATAGATTTTATTAATGAAGACTAAACAGGTCTAGATTGCTAAAGTAAAAGATTAGATAGGTAACTTTAGTTAGGTATGTGCAAGTCCTAATTTTTACTTTAAAACTGATCAGACTTTCTGACCAGCTGGCATTTTAATCTTCTATCTTAGCTATTAAATGCATGCTCTCGTCTCCTATAAACTGCTTGAAGTGCAATTCTTAGATATTCTACTTATAAGATGTATTCAATATGTATGCTTCCTACCATCACATGTAATGTCTTTGGCATTCCGTACTTCATTCAATTAATGAGTCAATGCTTATGATTTTGAGGAGTTCTCTATAAACCATAGTTACCAAGTCTGGAAATCTGGATCCATTTAGGAGGGCCAAAAAAATCTGAAAATCCGAGATTCTTGAAAAATTTTGGAAAAATTCGGTCTGGAAATATACACACGCGCGTACACACACACACACATATGAGCATAGTTCTATAAATATAGAAAATTGACAAATGCAATGACAAACATTAATAACATAATACAAAATGTTAATATTAATGTTACCCAAGACTCTGGGATGGCAGGACGGGTTTTTAGGATGGCAACAAATTTCCAAAATTTTGGGGACGGTGGGGTATGACTTAGTAAAATAATATATGAATATTTAATCTAGCATACATATCTTAGATAAATCTATGTAAAATACACCGTTAGATATCATTCTCGAGGCACCTATACCACTAATATCACAATTCAATACAATATAAGTGCCTTCAGAATGAGATTTATCAATGTATTTTATATAGATTTATCTAAGATATGTATGCTAGTTTAATATCATCACTAATATTTTACCTGTGAAAACATTTAACATAAATTCCTTAAAAAGAATGCTTTCTTTTTAAGTGAACTTATCATAAAATAGTAAAATAAAATTACTATAATGAAAGGTAATTAAATATTTTAAGGTTAATAAAAGATTGACTGTGAAAACCTCTAACATAGATTACTCAAATGAATACTTTCTTTTTAAGTGAATTATCATCAAATAGTAAAATAAAATTACTATAATGAAAATAAATTTATGGCAACTAAATATTTTAAGTTTCTTTAATATGTTGGTTGTAAACTAATTAAAAGTGGGTATAGTTTTTTTTTAAAATTTTGTTGGCTCTAAAAGAATTAAATATTGACACACGCCATTACACCTCCCAGCCACCGGATGCCATTGAAGGAACACTCATCAGTGTAAATATACAAATAAACTAAAAAAATAACTTAAAGAGACGACAAAAGACTGAAATTCAAAATATTAAAATATTAAATGTAAAGTTAATCATTGTGATTATTCAATATCATTAATCATTAAATTTTAAATTTTAATCTGAAGAGTAAAAGACCAAAATCGTAAATGATAGAGAAATTAGAATCTTCAATCGAGATACATCAATAATATTACAATTTACAATGAGAAAAGTACATGATCTGATGATAGACTATAGTAGAACTAGATACATCCATAGTTATGCAGGGACATGTTCCCCCTGCTTTTGATCGGTATGGGATGTCCTGGACGCTTCTGGGACTTAAGGACAGTAACTACGATATTAACAAAGATGGCAAGATTCATTCCTAGTAAAATGACAGTAAAGAAAGACATAGTTTGAATAAAAAATTAAATCACTTGACATTTTTCATAGTATGGTTTATCAAACAATACTGCATGCATGAGAGAGATTCAAGGTCCAAAGGAAGCTATTAGTACTAATTAAAGGCATTGGATATCCAGATGAATTTTCGCAATGGAGATCATACAAAGATGGATAGTCAAACAGAAAGGTTAACCAGGGTAATAGAAGATATGATAAGAGCATGTGAGGCAATTTGCTTCTCCTTTCACAGAGTTCAGATATAATAAGAGTAATCATTCTGCAATTAGTGTGTACCCATTTAATGCTATGCATGGATTTGATCCTCTTCTGTCCATTGACTTGGATGAAACAAAAGACATTCTTTCTGCCAGTGCCCATTAAAGCAGTGAACAGATAATATCAGATCTGTTACAGCACCATTTTATGAGGTGTTAGTTAGAATCACTTGGTCCTAAGGCTAGCGACTTGTTAGAAGACCTTTTGGACTCTTGTTCCTCTGCTTTGGAGGTCTGTATCAGATTATTTTACATGGATTTTGGACTGCTTTTGTAAATTGCAGATCAAGTATAAATGTTATGCTTTCGGTGTGTTTATGACTTTAGTGGTTGTAGTAGCTGTTTTATTTGTAATCAATGCATCTTATATTACACCAAGCATGAAAGTTACATCAGATAAACATCAGAGTTATGCATAAAATCTCATTCTATGGAAGTTAGAAAGGCAAGCATCTGAGTATTTGTCCTAAATTTCAGAGGACCCAGATGTCCTCCACAGGTTCTGAAAAGACAGGACGTCCTTTGACTTCCAGAGATGTCCTGGGGATGTCCCAGTGAAAAACCCTCTGAACGGAAGTGTGGAGAGGACATTTCCTGTACTAGTAAAAAACAGAGGGGACACATCCCCTGGTAACACTGGCTAATATTATTTATTATATAATATTTATGGTTACTGGGCTTTTTTTCTGCAGAAAACTTTAAAAAAATAAAAAATAAAAAAAGAATTTGAAAAAGAAAGGACCGACCCAGAATGAATCTATCCAGGCTGGCCAAAAATTCCAGATCTGGCCAGATTTGGTAACTATGCTACAAACTGAATGGCAAAAATGCAGCAGCCTTTTGGTTGAAAGCAAGACTGATTTTGGAAATTACTTTGTAACCTCTGAAGAATCATGCCATTGTTCAGAGAAAAGGAATTTTGATGTTTCCGTTATGATAATGCCCATTGTTGTAGTTAGGGTCTATTCCAAAACATTTTCTAATAGCACTGTAATTAGGAATTCTTTTTCTGAGGGAATATATTTAATATTAGGCATGCCTCAATGTTGACATCAGAATAATGTATGTTAATGCAACTTCTGAAAGCAATATAAGGCAGGAAAATTTTTCAAAAAGAAAAAAAAATTGATTCAGGAAAATGCATATCGATTTTTTTTGTCCCGGGCATGACAAACAATGCTGTGCTTCTATACATAAATATTGATATTAGTGCTTGTGCTTTTTACCACAGAAGTGTTATGATCCATGGACTCCTTCCTTGTTTTATATGTTATTTGTGATCAGTTCTCTGCATGTTCTTAATCTTACGTAGAATTTTCAAGGTACTCTGCATGTATTAAGTGTTTCATGTTTGGCTATAGATTGGCAAACTGGAAGATACGCGTAGTCGAACTCTTCATGGAATTCTTGGAGTGCAAAAAGTTTTCAGGGGCTATAAAGCTCGTTGCAAATATAGAGAGCTCAAAAGAGGAATTGTAATTTTGCAATCATGTATGTTAATATTAATTCTTTTATCTTGAGATGATGACATACTTTATAGCTTATGTGGTTCAAAGTTTGGGATTCTTAGATGCCTTGTAATTGGGATATGATTACCTGCTAAGGCTCAATGAACCTTTGTTTGATTTGTGATTCTTGCATATGCAGTTATAAGAGGTGCACAATCAAGGAAAAAATATGAAATAATATTGGAGAAGCGCAAGGCAGTTATCACTATCCAAAAGGAAGTAAGGTCTGTGACAGCTAGAAGGAAATATTTATCTACGCGAAAAATGGTCATTCTTGTTCAGGCAGGTAAGATATTATCTCACCTTCTAGATTCTGTGGGAGTACCAAACCAAACTGTATGTGTTAAAGAGGAACCCAATTTACATTCTTGACTGTTCTTGATTGTTTCAGTATTGCGTGGCTGGCTTGCAAGAAGACAAATGCAAATAATGCGACAACAGTTGCATGAAGATGCCTTTTTTCCAAAAGTTGACGCTGAGGAACCTGTTGCTGATGCCAACTTTGACAGAAATTATGAAGTTGACAAGGAGTTTAAACTGGTGGAAAGGGGTAATGGCTTGTGGAAAACAAATAAGTGGTCACCCATGCAGGGGTTAAAGGTATGTGATTATCATTTTTCATTTTTCATCAAAATCTCCTTATCTAGTCATTTTCAAACTATGGGATTGTTCATTATATATTGCGGTAATATTCTCATAAGTCTGAATGGCAGTTGTCTGAGAAGGATTTTGAAAGCGAAGGCACAATCAAGGTTCAAGCATCATACCTTGCAGAGCTTCAAAGGCGTGTACTGGAAGCAGATGCAGCTTTGAGAGAGAAGGAAGATGCTAATGCTCTCTTGCAACAAAGATTACAGCAGTATGAAGCCAGATGGTCCGAGTACGAGTCGAAGATGACTTCTATGGAGGACATGTGGCAGAAACAGATGAGATCATTACAAATGAGCCTTGTTGCAGCTAAGAAAAGTCTTGTTGAGGAATCTCTGGTTCTGCAGACAAAGCAGGATGATGTTGCAAGTAACCAGAACACAGTTTCACGGAATCGTGCAGTTAAATCCATTTTGCCACATGATGATGACGAGTTTGATTGGGATGAAACTACCTCAGTTGGAACAAAAACACCTGATTATAAGTTTCCCATGCACAATTTTGATAATGGGTTGACAAGGGAAATGGATGCAGGGAGGTCTGTTGTTGCTCACATGGTTAAGGAGCTTGAGCATAAAACCCAAGTTTTTAATGACGACGCAAGATTTTTGGTGGAAGTGAAATCTGGTCAGTCAGAAGCAAACCTTAACCCTGATGAAGAACTTCGGAAGCTGAAACAGAGATTTGATCTCTGGAAAAAAGATTTTAAATTTCGACTACGTGAGACGAAGGCAATCCTACAGAAGATTGGAACTGTAGATTCGGTTGTGGAAAAGACAAAGAAAAAATGGTGGGGAAAGAAGAGTAGTTAGCATTGTTATCTATTGCATCATGCAAAGAAGTCTGCCATTAATTGGCTCGGACGTATGCTTTGTTCTATGTATGCACCCTCGTCTTGGTGTGTATTGTTTCCTTGCATGGCCTTTGACCTGAAAAGTGGTTGTGCACCATGAATGCTAAGTGAAAAAAGATGGACATAAAGGTTTCTATAGAGAGTATATTGATCAGCTTTGTAACAGATCTGCGAATGATAACGAAAGCAGGCAGCAAGTCTGGAGTCTCAATCCATTTTATCTGCATAACTGTGCCTTCAAGCACAGGTAGAAGATGATATTATAAATTTGAAGTAGGTAGATGATGATATTTGTAAATCTGAAGGCTAGATCTGGTTCATGGTCATGAGCTATGTATAATTGCTAATATTGGAGAGTGCTGCTTGCTTTAGCAGTTGGGTGTTGTTGCCTTGTAGGCATTTCTAAATTTTGTTGATGCATGCCATTGGGCTGATAGAGGTATGTTGGCAGTTGTTTCATATGTTTGAGGGCAATATGCAACGTTAATTGAGCGCAGGGAAAAAAAAAACACTACAAATATGAGAGTTGTAATTTAGAAGCACAATGATGTGCAATTTTCTTTTGATTGCTTTCAGAGTAACATGCTTGTAAAATAATCATATGCTGATAGAAATGACAGGAGCAAATTTAACACAGAAAGCTCTTGTGATTTGAGTTTAAGATGATTGATGTCAATTGAAATTATTTTTATGAGCAAAATTCATTTGCACATAATACTATTAAAATCTTATCACATTTTAATATGGGAAAAACCATGATTAGTGGATGGATTGCACAGTTAAATGTTTTACATGAAATGGTGTGCAATCTAACTAGTGAAGCATTGGTTTCTTCTCTATGGTGTTTGGTCCAATAGTGGACTCGAAACTTTGGAACTAAAAAACTATTATGCATTGCGAAACTATTCTAGAATAGGTATAATATTCCTATCGAGTACCAATAAATTCAACAACATTATAAGATTTGGTTAGGCATTAGTTGTGTGACTCATCTTATAAACTTAAAACTTGTAAAGGAAAACTTTCTACAATAGTGGGCTTGAAACTTTGGAACTAAAAAACTATTGCGTAGTGAGAAACTATTCTGCAATAGGTGTGATATTCCTATTGAATACCCAATAAATTCAACAACATTATAAGATTTGATTAGATAAACTTAAAACTTGTAAAGGAAAACCTTCCAGGCTATAACCTCATCTTCATTTAAAATTAGAAAGTGACTTCCCATTCAAGAGTTCAAGTGCTTTTCTTGCAAACATGCATTAACTTAAAATACAATCGTATCCGTCATTACAAAAGTGTTCTATAACTTTTTGGTTATTATTTTCAAAATTTAGAAACTATATATGTTACTATCAATAACATCTCTAGGTGGCAAGCTATTGCCTCCCAAATGGAACTCATAATTTGTTGGGATGTTAGAGAGCAAAAAGTAACTACGGCTGGAAACTAACCTTAGGTATATGATATATCAAAGAGGATTGAAATATAATGAAATACTGGAGGTCGCAAGGGATGGGGAGAAAAGGAAACATATGGTATGAAGAGCGAAAGTATGGATAATAGAAAAATACATCTACCAAACTTGCTTCACATTATGAGGGAAGAAAGTAAATCTGCTAGAATTGGGGTAACAAGTTAGCCTAGGGCATGTTTCTCATCCAACTAGATAAGACATCTATTGTATCCCTGAATTGAATTGTTCTTATCAGCCAATGTTCCGTGCAAAACAATAACCTCCAAATCCAACTCTTGGAGTTAAGAGTCCATCTTCTAGAATGTGCTATTGTTAGCATTAAAAGCTCTCAAAAGAACTACATCTTTAAGAAAAGAAACAAAAAAATTTCAAATGTAAATAAAAATACATAATTTTATAGTGTGAAAACTAAAGGGTGTGAAGCACAAGGAAATAACAAATTGCAAAGATATATAGAGGGGGTTATCAAGGGTTTTCTACTTCGGACTTAAACCTATAAGAGGGTAGACCCAACGAGTTAATCCACCTAATTGGAACATCAAACAACTTTTGATCTACAAGTTTTATCTTTGGAGATGATAGATTCCAAAGATATAGGAAGGAGTTTGTACTTTGGACTTGAACCCATAAGCACTTAAAATGTTCATCAGAAGTTAGTATGGATACCCTAGTCCAAATGATACAATCCACCTCATTAGAACTTCAAATGCTACTAGATCTACAAGTTGTGTGTTGTTGCTAATGAAAGGGAGGTCACATTCATACTAATAAAAAACCACAACTTGTCTAAATGATAATAGTTGAGGTAGTATATCAATAGAAGAGAATAATTACACATAGTGTTTTGGGAAAACATAGTAAGCGGTTCAAGAACCCTCACATTTTAAGGTATGGGTTACCAATGTCCGCTGAGGACTTGTTAACTTACTAAGAATGAAATACTATTCTGAAAGAGGAGTTTTAGGAATTAAAACAAATGCTTAGAGTGAATATTAAAAAAGAATTAGAAACAACTTTGCTCTTGGAGACAAAACATTAGATTTATCCACACGGAGGAACTAATGAAAACATTTGTTAGAACAATCAATAACAAAGGTTTAGATTTATTATGGTCTTGTACCAAATTATAAATGATTAGCTTTGCACATTGAACAACATAATATAGAAAGTGACTTCATTAACCAAAAAGAATGACTCGTATTAATTCCTCACAAATAGCAATGGCTCAAATTTAAAGAAGCAAAAGAGCCACAATGTGAATAATTTTAACAAAATTCTTAGTTGTAGAAATATAGAAACACAATTCCTTACTTTCTTGGTAACTTCGTCATATTATGTTTGTAAGCACAACGAATTAATTAAAGACAAATTTACATCTTTTATTTCTCATCTTCATCTTCTAGCTCTTAAATTAGGTTTAAAAACTTCACTAAAAAATGAACACTTATTTTATCGGTAACATGATTCCCTTATTCCATGAACAAATATTCCTTTAGGCAAAATAAAACAGCCCAAATTCATTCACAAATTTCAATGATAAATCTACATAATCGAGGCTTTTTTGATGTGATTGTTGTTGGGGTTCTCAATTAGGAGATGGCTTAGACCAAATAGGCCTCAAAATACACAACAAACTATGCAATAAAATGTGAGAAACACATCCAGATCTTTATTAGATTTCAATAAGGAAATTTAATAGGCACAATGTTAGGTTGTGGAGCTAAAAGCTTCACCAGGATGCAAACAGGAGAAGTTATGGAGGTTGCAGGAAGTGTTGCGAAGTGTCACAGACACCGGCGTCGGTCAGGACAACCGACGACGGCAGGAGGGAGACAGGAAGGCAACCGACGTCGGTCATGGATCGGCCGACGTCGGCACCCCCAGACAGCCAGGGACCGACATCGGTCAACTGTGGTTCGAGCTGCGAGTATGTTACGGGCAGTTGGTTGACGAACCAAGTGTTTGCATGTTTAGAGCTATTCTTAGACTGAGAGCTGCGGATTTAATTATTGCATTATTGTCTAATTATTGTTTGGATGAGATCTATATATGGACTCATGATTGTATTGTAAAAGTGTGTTAGAAAGCCAGAGAGCTTTTAGAGAGAGCTAGTGTAGCTCCTCCTAGTTCCAAGAGGTGCTGAGTGTGTATGATCAGGGAGAGTTGCAAGGTCTGCAAGGTCAAGGAGCTGATCCACTGGAGTACTGGTTGAAGAATCATAAGGACTTGGTGAGGCAAGGACAAGGGTTCTTCAGGGGTGTAGAGATATCTACATGGTGAGTAAAGTCTAGTTATTTGCAGGTAGCAGCAGAGAGCAGGAGATCTACTTGGAGTACGGTTGTGTACTTGGTGAACTGGCAGCGTGTTACTGACTGGTTGGAGAGGTGAACATCAATTCTGTATTGGAGTTGATTGTTGGGACCGAGAGAGAGAGGGAAGAAGATCTTGAGGTGTGGCGAACCTCTGAGGTGGAGGAAGAAGTGGCATCTTCCTTATTGTATATTCTTTTATGTATATAGTACAATTGTGTATTGTCTCTTAATTCCTGTGTTGTTTCATATTTCTAGTTACTTATTGATTCTAGTATAATTTCATGTTTAGTTGCTAATACAAGAAGTAATCACATGTGTTCTAATTGGTAGAGCAAGATCCTGACTGAGTAGGGATTGGAGCATGTTTATTGTTCTGGGGTTTCCCTGACACGTGGTATCAGAGCTTCAGGTTGGGTTACTAACAGGTGGTTTCAGATCTGGTAGTGTTTGTTGATTACAGGGTGCTCACAGGAGCTTCTGATTGAGTGGGAGTATAGCAATGGCAGAAGGAAGTAAGCTACGAATGGAGAAACTGAATAGCACGAATGGTCTGATTGATGGAAAGAAAGAGCAGAGAAAAAGAAATTGTTGGTTGGTAGCAGATCAGCATGAAGAAACTGAAGATGCAGATGTTGCAGGTGTTGTTGCACAGGATGCTTTGGGAGGTTTCTTGGATGAAGTTGAATTTTGGATAACAGATTATGTTGCCTCTTTCCATGCAGCCCCAGGTTTAGGAGCTGGAGAGCCTTGTCAGATTATTGACAAAGGGGAAGTGAAGCTGAAATTGCAGATGGACAACACTCAGTGGTTGAAGGAAGTCATGCAGGTACCAGTCTTGAAGATGAGTCTAATTTCTTCAAGAAATTTGGGTGATGGGAGATATATTGTAACTCTCACAGCGGATACACTTGAATTAGATGGTGGTAAGAAAGTAGGTATCCTTTATCTATCTACTTATATTACTGATTCACCTTCTGTTACAGAGATGTGGCTTTGCAGGCTTGGTTACATATGTAGAAGGAGAATGCAGGTTCTGAAGCGGAAGACAGATGTTTTTGACAAGCTAAAGAACTGGAAAGCCTTAGTGTTCATGGAGGAGATGACGGACAGAGATCAGGTGAGAGAACTGATTTACTCTGAGCAGAGCAAGGTTGATTTGATTGGGACTTTGATCCATGGAGAGCTCGCGGGTAAAAAAAGTTATCACTTACAGACGGACACAGGTACCGGCGTTGGTCACACAGTAACCGACGTCGGCAATAGGAAGACCGACGTCGGCCATGAGGAAACCGACGTCGGTAGAAAGGACACCTGCGTCGCCCAGGGAGACGACGTCGGCAGTCAAGGTCAGTGCAGGGAATCGACATCGGTCGGGAGCAGACTGGGAGATGGCCGAGATCGGTCACTGGAACGGATATTGGGCGGATAGCAAGTCTCAAACGCTCATGTGGAGGTCAGAAAGGGTAAGTGAACCTCATATTCGTTGTTCACCTTATTTATATTGCTTACTGATGGTCAAGAACCAGGAGGATGTGAAGAAGCAATGCAGGTAGAGTCCAGATACAGTGGGAGCTTGGCATGGATGAGGAGTGAGTCCTTGGAGAAGAACCAAACAGGTATTTGTTGGTAGAGTTATCAGCTGGAAGAAAGCATTGAGAGAGATGGATTCCCGTTTTAAAGAAGAGAGTGGATGGATACATGAGACAGAAGGCCAAGGCATGTGGTCTTGAAGAAGCTGCAGGACAGTAGTACAGGTTTTGACAGGTGGATGACTAAGCATGGCTTCAGTCAATGTCAGTGTAACTATTGTGTTGTTTTTTATTCTTACCAGGTGGATGATGAGTCGCGACATTATCCAGTTACTGTATGTGGATGGTTTGCTAGCAGGTTTTGTACATACATGGATTTGCTGAGCTAAAAGGTAAGGTTAGCTCAGAGGCGTGTCATGAAAAATTTGGAGCAGCAAAATTCTTTGGCATAAAAGACATGGAGATTTTATCTCCAGTGGGAGCTGGTGTGAAGACGGTGTTGGCAGAGTTCATGATGCAGGATGCAGAATCAGAAACCACACCAATAGCTGAACAGTTCAAGCTTAGCTTGAAACAGGGTTCGAAATCACATGAGATCTATTTTAGATCTGAGTTTTCCCAATTCAGTGGGGGTTGTCGAAAAGTATAGAGCCAATTCGGGGAAGGAGTACTGGAGGGCAGTTCAGTGGGACTAGCAGCAGGGATTCTTGTTATGCAGGGTCTAGTTCTTCACTACATGGATGTGTAGGTTCGGATGTGGCAGGTTACTTGAATGACAGGTATAGCATCACAGGTTGTGTGGTGGGTGGTCTTCAAGATTCATCTTGAAGAGGGATACAAACCAGGAAACAAATTAGACAGGCTACAGATACAAGTACAGGTGCAACTATTTATCTCCAAGTGGGAGATTGTTAGGTTGTGGAGCTAAAAGCTTCACCAGATGCAAACAGGAGAAGTTATGGAGGTTGCAGGAAGTGTTGCGAAGTGTCACAGACACCAGCGTCGGTCAGGACAACCGACGACGGCAGGAGGGAGACAGGAAGGCAACCGACGTCGGTCATGGATCGGCCGACGTCGGCACCCCCAGACAGCCAGGGACCGACGTCGGTCACCTGTGGTTCGAGCTGCGAGTATGTTACGGGCAGTTGGTTGACGAACCAAGTGTTTGCATGTTTAGAGCTATTCTTAGACTGAGAGCTGCGGATTTAATTATTGCATTATTGTCTAATTATTGTTTGGATGAGATCTATATATGGACTCATGATTGTATTGTAAAAGTGTGCTAGAAAGCCAGAGAGCTTTTAGAGAGAGCTAATGTAGCTCCTCCTAGTTCCAAGAGGTGCTGAGTGTGTATGATCAGGGAGAGTTGCAAGGTCTGCAAGGTCAAGGAGCTGATCCACTGGAGTACTGGTTGAAGAATCATAAGGACTTGGTGAGGCAAGGACAAGGGTTCTTCAGGGGTGTAGAGATATCTACATGGTGAGTAAGGTCTAGTTATTTGCAGGTAGCAGCAGAGAGCAGGAGATCTACTTGGAGTACGGTTGTGTACTTGGTGAACTGGCAGCGTGTTACTGACTGGTTGGAGAGGTGAACATCAATTCTGTATTGGAGTTGATTGTTGGGACCGAGAGAGAGAGGGAAGAAGATCTTGAGGTGTGGCGAACCTCTGAGGTGGAGGAAGAAGTGGCATCTTCCTTATTGTATATTCTTCTATGTATATAATACAATTGTGTATTGTCTCTTAATTCCTGTGTTGTTTCATATTTCTAGTTACTTATTGATTCTGGTATAATTCCATGTTTAGTTGCTAATACAAGAAGTAATCACATGTGTTCTAATTGGTAGAGCAAGATCCTGACTGAGTAGGGATTGGAGCATGTTTATTGTTCTGGGGTTTCCCTGACACGTGGTATCAATGCTAACAATGACATTGCAATCTTACAACGAGACATTACAATAGAGTGGTAGATTTATGCTTACTAACTCACAGTATTTGCAAGTGTAACCTAACTTTTAGAACAACCACTCAATTCTTTAAGCTCCAATATTTTGGCCAACTTGTACCACCCCGACCTCTTCTCCCTTTTCTCTTTTCTTCTCTTTTCTACATTCCCCTCCCCCCCATTTGCACAAGTGTAGGGGCATGCTTATATAGGCGTGAAACCCACCTACTTACATTAAGTGTTTTACACCCACTAAAAACAACATTAAATGTCTCTTATAATTATAAGGCACAAACACGATATAGTGTAATGCATCACAACATACTACCTCACGGGAAATACCAAATAGATCCTTATCATCTTATAATGACTTACAAAATTAAATACCAAAGAATCAACAACTCCTTTCATAACACATCACAAGGATGTGCCCCAAAAGGAAATGCACACAAAGAAGTTACAAGATCTTGCAACCAAAAATTATGATAGAAACCCTTACATTGTTATCCTTATGTCTGCTCAAGAACATTACCACATATTACTGTGATGCCCCAAATGACTAGAAAATCAGTGCACGGCCTACATAGTGAAGACTCCTCCAAAAAACCTCATCTATGCTACTCTTGTGGAAAAGAATCAAACTCTATAAGGAACCAAATGAAAACAAACTTCTGAAATTGCTCCACAAATCACCACAATACTGCACTTATGCAAAATTTTAACACTACTTCTTTCACAAAGCTTCACAAACTTATTTAGACAAATAACATTTACAATTGTGAATGAGAATAGACATGCATAAAAATACAAATATATGTGCACTTACAGGCAGTACGAAACTACACACGTAGAGACAAAAAAAAGTGGCACAAAAAATGTAAATAAGATTTGCACAACATAGAAGACTTGCACAAATTTACAACAAAGATATATGCACAGTAAAAGACCTCAAAATAACACTAAGGCAAATTTCCTAAACTATCATTTTTTACTTAATGTAAGATTGCACGTGAACCCAAATGCTCCTACATCATACACCTTGAATAACAAACTAAACACGATCTTTCTAAAAGATCCACAAATGATATTTCATAGCTTCTGATGTGCTTATCCATGTCGCCGCTTCTATTCCTTGGCCTTTTCATTTTACCAAATATTATACATATTTATTTTTGCATGTAGTTTTTCCAACTTACATGTCAATCCTCTATTTTGATTCATCACGCTCCTTCCAATGCATTTGATATCTCCGATCTATTTATTTAGAATTTGTGTTTGTTCTTTTGGTACTTTGTCCTTCATAATATGAACACAAATCATTACATTGAAAATAGGCAAAATGTTTATCACTTCAGGCAACTCTATCTCATAGGTATTCTTTGCATAATTTTATAAAATTATGCACAACCCAATCAATTTCCATTTCACCTAATCGTAAATGCCTTTTGGAAATATCTCTTTCTTCAAGTGTGCTAAGTGTAAGTCTCCCACTTGAAATTATACTTCTCTTCTCTTCACATTTGCATGTTGTTTTTGCACACTAATTTTATTCAATTGTTTTGTGCACTTGATTATGCACTTCTCGCATATGCTTTACAAAATCATTTGTTTTATTAATTTTTGTTGGCTCACTTTTCATGTCACATAATTCCACAACTCCAGTTGGACTCGACCCTCAAATAATTTGGAATGGTGGCTTCCTTATACTCCTATTCACTAAATTATTATATGTGAACTTAGCTTGAACCACAATATTATCCCATGTTCATGTCTTACCTTCAATTATACATATCAACAAATTACCTAAACTTTTGCTTACAACCTTTGTTTGTCTATTTGTCTGAGGATGGTATGTTGAACTGCACTACAACTCAATGTTCTACTTATTCCACAAAGATTTTCAAAAATGTCTAACAAATTTCACATCTATGTCTGAAGCTATGTTACACGGTAAATCATGTAGTCTTGCAATCTCCTTGAAAAACAAGTTAGCAATGTTTGTCACACCACTAGTCTTTCTGCATGCCACAAAATGTGCCATATTCGAAAGAATCATTACCACTATGTGTTTTAGTCAAACCTAAAACAAAATCCATATTTATATCCTCCAATTTTATTTTTCTAGAATAAGTAATAGTTGATACAACCTTGCATTATGAATTCTTCCTTTCATTAGCTAGAAAACTCTACACTTCTGAACACATTTGTTCACATCTATACTCATTCGTGACAAAAAAAAAATTTCCACCACTTGCGCTATTATTTTATCATAACCATAATGACCTACCAAAACTCCACTTGCTTTTCCTTGATCAAAATTTTGCATATTGAACTTATTGGTATACACAACTATGCTCTTCGAAACAAGAATCCATCTTGAACAAAAAATATAACTATGGTGTCTTATCTTCACTCGATGGTTCTACATATGCTTTCCATGCTTCCTGAAAATCTTCATCATTTTCAAATTATTCCTTCATAAGATCAAATCCTATGACTTCCACTCTCAATTCATTTAACAAAATAACTATGTAGCTAAATACATCTTCCACTTTGTTTGATTTCTCACTCCCATGCTTCAATAAGAATGAATAGCTATCTAGGACTTCAACCTAGTTCATATGTCTCTGATTCAATTCAATTTGACTATTAATAAACTATTGTGCTTGATGGTCTATATAAAATATAAACTCCTTAGGTGAAAGATAATGTCTCCACTTCTTTAGTGCTTACATAATTTCATAGAATTATCAATCTTAAACTGATTTTTTTTGCTTTGCATCATTCATATTTTAACTAAAATATGTGATAGGTATTACTTCTTGACTTAATATCACTCCTATTGTTGTGCCACTTACATCACAATCTACCTGAAATACTTTTAAAAAGTTAGGCAATGTCAAGTGTGATTAATTTGTTATCTTCTTCTTCAACTATTGGTAACTAGGTTATGCTTCTATTGTCGATACAAACTCTCTTATATCGTTGTCCATCATATTGGTAATCGTTGCACATGCCTAACTAATTTTTTTGATGAATTTCCTATAAAAACTCACCAGTCCATAAAAAATATGTACTTCAAATGTACTTTGTGGTGACAACCAATCCAGTATAGCTTGCACCTTGTTTGGATCCATCTTTAGACCAAATTGAGAAATCATAAGTTCAAAGTATACCAAATCTTCCTACATTTAATTGCATTTATTTAAATTTCTCATCTAAGCAATTTTTCATCTAACAATTTCTCTAGCACTTTATGCAAATGTCAAAAGTGTTCAACCAAAAATCAATATGTCATCAAGATACACAATGAAAAACTTACCCAAAAAATGGCTTAATAACTTCATTCATCAATTTTATAAATGTACTTGGTACGTTAGTTAACCCAACTGACAAAACCTCCCACTTATATAACCCTTCTTATGTCTTGAATGTTGTTTTTCATTCATCACATTCCCTTATACAAATCTAGTGATATCCACTCTTCAAGTCAATTTTCATGAATCTTTCTCGACTTAAGAAATACATCATATCATTCATATGCAACAATGAAAATATATATATTATGGTTATCTTATTGATGGATTTAGAATTAGTGCACACTCTCCATTCTCCATTCTTCTTAGGTGCTAAAACTAATGTTATTTCACATGAGCTTAACATTTCTTTAATTAAACATTTATCCAATGGCTCCCAAACCTGTCTTTGCACCTTTGCATTCTCTTTTTCAGTCAACCTATGTGCCACTTTGTTTGGTAAAATCGAACTGGGAATCAAATTAATTTGATGGCATATACTTCTCATCAACGGTTAATCCATCTAGTAGATCACTAGACATAATTTCCTCAAACTCACTTAATATCTCTTTTTAATAATAGGAGTGATGCAAATCATCTATGCAACTCTAAATTATATGGGTCAATGCAATTTGAAAAGGAGAATAACTTGTACATCAATATCTCATATGGGTTTTGTAATTATAGGAATTGATTCCATGACAGATAAAGGTCTCAATGAAGACATTTTTCAAATGATTTCGCATGGATTGATTGGTGTCTCACTTTTTTACATTTACTCAAGTTAAGTTCGCATATAATAATTCAGTGAATATGAGTATAGGGAAGCCACCATTCTAGATTATTTAAGGGTCGAGTCGAATAGGAGTTGTGGAATTATGCGACATGAAAAGTGAGCCAACAAAAAGTGTTAAAGTAGAGGATTTTATAAACCATATGCAATAAGTGCATAATCAAGTGCACTAAACACACTAAATTATGATTTTGTTGTCCACACAAACTCTCTTATATCATTGTCAATCATATTAGTAATTGTTGCACATGTCCCACTAAATTTTTTAATGAATTTCCTATAAAAACTCACTAGTCCATGAAAACTATGTACCTCAAATGTACTTTATGGTGACAACAAATTCAATATAGCTTGAAACTTGTTTGGAACCATGTTCACACCAAATTAAGAAATCATTATACCAAATCTTTCTACGTTTAATTTCATTTTTTAAAATTTACAAGCAATTTTTCATCTAGCAATTTCTCTAACACTTTATGCAAATGTCAAAAGTGTTCTACCAAAAATCAATATGTCATCAAAATACACAATGACAAACTTACCCAAAAACTGGCTTAAGAACTTCATTCATCAATCTTATAAATGTACTTGGTGTATTAGTTAACTCAATTGGCATAACCTCCCACTTATATAACCCTTCTTGTGTCTTGAATGTTGTTTTCAATTCATCACATTCCCTTATATGAATTTAGTGATATCTAGTCTTCAAGTCAATTTTCATGAATTTTTCTCCGCTTAGGATATACATCATATCATCCATATGTAACAATGAAAATATATACTCTATGGTTATCTTATTGATGGCTCTAGAATTAATGCACATTCTCCATTCTCCATTCTTCTTAGGCACTAAAACTAATGGTACTTCACACAAGCTTAAAATTTCTTTGATTAAACATTTATCCAATGGCTCCCAAACTTGTATTTGCACCTCTGCATTCTCTTTTTCAATAAACCTATATGCGGCTTTGTTTGGTAAACTCAAACCTAAAATCAAATTAATGCGATGACATATACTTCTCATCAATGACTAATCCATCTAGTAGATCACTAGACATAATTTCCTCAAACTCACTTAATATCTCTTTTTAATAATAAGAATGGTGCAAATTATTTATGCAACACTAACTTATATGGGTTAGTTCAATTTGAAAAGGAGAATAACCTATTCATCAATGTCTCACATGGGTTTTGTAATGATAGGAATTGGTTCTATGATAAATAAAGGTCTTAGTGGAGCCATTTTTTAAGTGATTTTGCATGGATTAATGAGTGCCGTAGTTTTTTACGTTTACTCAAGCTAAGTTTGCATATAATAATTTAGTGAATAGGAGTATATGGAATCCACCATTGCAGATTATTTAAGGTTTGAGTCCAATAGAAGTTATGGAATTACGTGACATGAAAAGTGATCCAACAAAAAGTGCTAAAGCAGAGGATTTTGTAAAGCATATACGAGAATTGCATAATCAAATACACAAAACACACTGAATTATTCTTTCATTATCCACACAGACTCTCTTATATCATTTTCCATCATATTAGTAATCATTGCACATGCCCCACTAAATTTTAATGCTATGATCCATGCCATGGGGCCTAGGACCAAGGTGTGCGAGGGATAGCTGAGATATGGCTATTGGAGTAAATGCATAGTGTAATATTTAGATGGAACAAACAAAACACATTCAATGGAGTGGAAGTCTTAACTTGCAACAAATACAACTTCTATTCATTAATAGTGAATAGGGAAAATAATACAAAGTACAATGTTAATAGTGCATGTACATCAAGTAGATGCGTAGAGCAAGTTAACGATGTTACAACTGTGTGTAATGGTATTGGTATGGATTAAATCATCCTTGAACCAAATGCATATGTTACATATTTATAGTGTAGAATCCAAGAGAAGTCATAACTTCTATTTAATTACCAAGGAATATATCCACGATGCTCTCAGCCTATTAGGCATGGTAGTTGGCATTGATTAGAATAGTTATCTAGATTATCAACCATTTGAATTTGAATATGGGATCTTCTTTTGACATAAATAGTAGGTAGACTACTTAGAGCATATGGCTGAGGTAGGTCAACATGTAGATGTGTTGTGGGGCCTAAGAATTTGATAGTCCATGAGAGGATGCCAATCAAGCACGTGGGCCTATGAGGTGCACAAAGAGTTTAGGAGTCAATGAGTCTAAAATTGTGAGGCATGTGATGCTATGAGATATGATGGGTGCATAAATCAATGAGCAGGTGTAAGACTTGGTGTAAAAGTATGGGGCATGTAGGTAGTATGCTTAATGGTAGTCATCGAGTAAGCACAAGACTTGGCACAAAACTACAAGCCATGGAGTGTACAGAAGTAGGGAAAAGACTTAGCACTGGGCGGTGAGCTATAAAACATGAAATCTATGATTTGGGGAATTTGATATGCAAAATTTTTCAAGCTAACACAAAATTTGTGTGGAAGGTTGTGAGCAAACCTCTTTCAAAGGAGTACACAAGACTAGGTGAGAGGTGTGCACATTGCATAGTAGAGAAAATGAAGAGTGAGCTCAGTTATGCAAGGACTATGCATAGATCATTCACCCTTTTTAAAGAGAAATAATCTCTATTGTGTTGATGCATAGTTGCGGGAACTACACCTAAATTTATTATAAGGTGTATACTTATCTTGATTAATGTATTGCCCAACCTTGACCACTCTAAAATGTGGATGTGTGTCATGGCAGGTGCGTGTGTCTATTACTTTGATGATCTGGTCCTTCTCTATGGGGCATAAGTGTTCGAGATCCAAATTAGATGGATATTGTGTCATTATTGGCTCAATAAGTGATAGAGTGTAGGGCTTGAGAAAATCCACATTAAAGATCAAGTACATACCCATGTACTATGATAGATCAAGAATGAATGTGTTCTCATCAGTGGCACATAGAATGATGTATGGACCACAACATAGAGGTTTAATATTTGAGTGTGGACCTTTGAAGTGCTCCTTTTGAATTTGAAACCAGACCTTATCACCAACTCATAATGCATGGGGTGTGTGATGTGACTTGTCATTCTCCTTGTATTTGTCTTGGATGTAAGAAAGGATCTGTTGAACTTACTGGTGAACAAATAGATGTGGCACAAATTTCTTTTAGCTTTGTTCACTTCTCATTCCTATGCGCACTACTTAGTTCCTAATGGTGCACAGTAGGAGATATCTAGAGGCATCGAAGGTTGGAACCCAAGACATGTTTGAAATGAATTATGGTAAGTAAATTTATGGAGAGCCTTGTTGTAGGTGTGTTGGATGTATAAGAGATTGTCATCCCAAGTGCAATCATGCACATAGTTGTACATTCATAGAAGATGAATAAGTGTGTGATTGACCACTTCAGTTTGACCATCTGTCTGAGGATTAAAATTCATAGACTGATTTAGTTGCATACCCATCAAATCCCATAATGCTTGCAAACAATGACTCACAAAGCATGTATCACAGATAGAGATGATGGATGTTGGTAACCCAAAATGAACCCAAACATGGTTGAAGAATGCTTATGTAGTGCCATCTATATCAATGTCTTTCTTTCATGTGACCATAATATCCATCTTGAAAAATTGATGCATTACAATGAACACATCATGTTGTCATCTCATCATGGGTAACCCAATCATGAAATCCATGCTGATAGATTCCCATGGCCTAAATAGAACCAGTAGAGGTGTGTAAAGTCCTAGTTTCCTATTTGTGGGCTTGGGAATGTAATAAATAATGCAATAATTGATATGGTGCTCCACATCTATGCACATATATGACCATTGGAAGTGTGATTGTAATGCAGATATAGTCTTTATCACACTAAAGTGTCCCAAGGTCTTAGCATAGTACACCTCCTAGATAAGTCATTCAGGAGGTGCACTATAGGGAACACAAAGATGTCTAAGCTTGTAGAGAAGATGGTTAGATAAGTATAACTCCAACACTTGTTTACCTTGTGAAAGGCTAGTGTAATTCATTATGAAGTCTTGGTTAACTAAGTAGAGTGATACCTAGTCTGTAAGTTGTGGTCACACATCCAACATCATGATGAATGCGTGAATCAACCATTGATTAAGGAAATCTATGACCTTATTATCCTTCTTTTTCTTGTGCTTGATCAAACTATGGAACTTTTATAGGGAAGTCATCCATTTCATGTGGCATGCATTTTATAACTTGTTTTATGACTACATGAACTAAAGTGGTTTATGATCTGAGTGAACAACTATCTCTTTCACAGGAATGTAGCATCGCCATTACTTGATTGCTTGAATAATAACATACAATTCATTCTCATAGGTGGAGTAAATTTAAATTGTGTCATTAAACATCTTTGAGTGGTATGCAATCATATGCCCATGCTGTATGATAACTACATTGAGTGCATAATCAGACACATAAGTGTGAATTTCAAAGGTCTACACAATGTCAGGCATTGTGAGAACATGCATTATGGAGAGGTGTTTCTTGAGTGTCTTAAAATCATGCTATTACACATAAGTCCAATCAAACTTGGCTTTTTTATGCATTATCTAGGTGAGAACCCAAGATATGTGTGATAACCCAAGGATGAACCTATAGTAGAAGTAAGCAAGTCCAAGAAAACTCCTCAATTCTATGAGATTACATAGAGTAGGCCAATCTTGGATCACTTTGATCTTCTCTAGATCTACTTTGATGTTAGTACAGTCAATGACATAGCCTAGGTATTGGATTTGTGCTATGCCAAATTTATACTTCACTAAGTTGGCTTGTAACTTGTGCTAGTGCGAAGTACCTATGATGCATGAGATGTGCTCCACGTTATCTTCCCAAGTCTTACTAAGGATGAGGATGTCATCCAAGTAGACAATGATGAAGGAGTGTAGGAAGGGCCTAAGTAGATCATCCATCAAACGCATGAATGTGGCTAGTCCTTTGGTGAGGTCAAAAGGTATGACAAACCATTCATACTATCCTTCTCATGTCTTGAAAGTTATCTTCTAGACATCTTCTAAATGAATCAGAACCTGATGGTAACCTGACTTCAAATCGATCTTGGTGAAGTATTGAACACCTTGAAGCTGGTCTTGAGGGTCATCAATGCATGATAGTGGGTACTGGTTCTTCATCATGATTTTTTTTAGCACACGGTAGTAGATGTAGAGTCACCAAGACCCATCCTTATTGGCTGTGAGGACTATTAGACTTTCACAAGGCAAAGATCTAGGCCTAATATTTACCTAATTAAGGAGATATTGTATCTAGCATTAGACTTTATCATTTTCCCAAATTGATTTACAGTACATAGGGCTATTCAGAAGAGGGGATTTAGGGACCAAATCGATGCAGTGTTTTACTATGTAGTGTGTTATAATGCTTTTAGGTTCTATGAAGTCTTTGATTTGTTACTTCGGTAACTTGTGAAACTACTATTGCTACAATGAGGTTCAAGTGCTATGTACTGCCAAGGTGTGCTTCATTATTTTTGATTGCATAGGTGTATCAAGGTGAACCATGAGTAACAAAAAATTCTATGTGTGTGATATGATCTTGTGACATTGTTTGGTAAAGACCAAGGTGACTTTGGTTAAAGGCAATGACTCAAAGAATTTTTAGAAGTGATATTGCATGTAAATAATCCACTATTGTGGCTTGGCCTACTATGTATCTTCATGATCAAACAAATAGAGTCTTCCTAAAAAAATGTCATAGAACTCAAGAGGTGTGATGTCACAAGTGATGTTGTCCTTCATTGGCTTGAATTTATACTAAAAAGTGCATTGTCACCAAACCTTTATATCTTTCCACCATTGTAGCCACCCTAGAGATTAAGGTTTAGGATGCACAACAATGGATAGACCAAGGCATTGGGCTATGGATTACGTAATGATGTTATTTTGGTTACCACTATTGATGATGACATGGAGAGGTTAATCCTTCACTTAGAACTGAGTGTGGAAGAGATGTTCATGTTCCTCAAATATGTTGATCATAGTAGAGTTAGTTCTTAGACAAGAGGCATTTACATCAATGTTATCCATTGACATGGGTCATGACGTAGATTTCATGAGCAAGGATTATTGTGTGTGACATTTAGAGTTATCATGGGTGGACAAATGATGGCAACGACACCACTTATCATTAGAATTTTTCTTGCCTTTGTCTAAATTATAATGCACTAAAGCCTTTAACTGTTGCACAATATTTTGAGGATGTGTGCTCTTACATGAAAAGTATTATTTATTTGACATAGAAGGTTGTGATGTGGAGTGGTGCAAAGGTAAGGTCTTGCGTGTTGTTTTGGATGAAGAGGTGACACACTGCTTCATCTTTGCCTTGGCTTTGAGCTTGGCAGTGTTGTGATATGCTTGTCAAAATGTGTCAAAATTCAAGAAATCCATCTTATGGAGATAAGGTGAGATTCCATTGATGTACTTTAACACCCTGGAGTTCTCTCAAGTTCTCTTACATGCACGTAGAGAAGTCATGGAAAATGTTGGTGTAATATTCCATAGACTGATCCTTGCACTAGCATAGTTGTTAGAACTTGATGTATTAATATTCAAATTGTCGAAGAGGGTAGTATTATTTCTTTATCACATCAATTTTTTTCCAAGATTTGATTGGAACACACTCGTGCATGTGTTGTACACTAAAGTTCTTCCACTAGTGAACAACTGGAATGGATATATTCAGTACTGTAAAAGTGATCTTCTCATCATTAGTGAAGGAGTTGATAGATAGGTACACCTAAAGTTTTAGAATCCAAGCATCCAATGCTTTGGCATCAATCTTGACTTCAAACAAAGGGATGCCAAGATTGACTTGTACTTTGAAGGGTTTTTTACTAAAACCGTTGTGGAGTGTGATGTTGATATGAAGAGGAGGATGTTGGGTTGAAATGTATCATTAAATCACAGAACTAACCAAAAAGTTATATGCATTGTACCTCCAGAGCATTAGTGATGAGCCTTCACATTTTTGGGGCTACCTTAGGTTGATTTTAGGCATCAACCATCTTGATTTTACTACAATGTTTTGATGGAGTTTCTAAAACAAAATTGATTAATAAACATTCTCTCTCATTACACTCTTATGTTTATAAGCATAAAAATTTGAGTAGATTAGGGCTTTGATACCAATTGATCCATGCCATTGGGCCTAGGACTGAGGTGCGTAGGGGACATCTGAGCTATGGCTATGTAGAGCAAATGCATAGTGTAATATTTAAATAGAACAAATAAAACACATTCAATGGAGTGTAATTCTTAACTTGTAAGAAATGTAACTTGTATTCATTAATAGTGATTAGGGAAAAGAATATAGAGTACAATTTCAATAATGCATGTGTATCAAGTAGATGTGCAGAACAAGCTAATGATGTTATGACTGTGTGTAATGGTATTAGTTTGGATTCAAGTATCCTTGAACCAGATGAGTATGTTATATATTTATAGTGTAGAATACAAGATCATTCATAACTATTGTTTATTTACCAAGGAAGATATCTGTGGTGCTCTGATCTTGTTAGGTGTCACAGTTGGCAATGATTAAAATAATTAATGTTTAGGTTGTCAACCATTTGAATTCAAATCCAGGATCTCATTTTAGCATCAATGGTAGGTGGACTACTTGGACCATGTGGCTAAGGTAGGTCAACATGTAGATGTGCTATGGGGCCCAATAATTTTGTAGTCCATGAGTGGATGTTACTAGGCATATCAGACTATGAAGCACACAGTGAATGCAAGAATTAGTGAGTCCACATGTGTGAGGTACATGATACTACAAGTTGTGATGGGTGCAAAAGTTAGTGAGATAGTGTAGGACTTAGCATGGAAGTGTGGGGCACGCAATCAGTCTGGTGCATAGTAGTCAGTGAATAGGTGTAGGACTTGGCATGAAATTCTGAGGTGTAGAGTGCACAAAATTTGGTGAAAGACTAAACATTGGGCAGTGAGGTCCAGAGTGTGAAACATATGATCTAGGGTGATTGACATGTAGGAGTTTGTGATTTGGCATAAAACTTGTGTGAAAGGTTAAGAGAAAAATTATTGTAAAAGAGTGTACAAGATTGGGGTAGAGGTGCATGTGTTACATAGTAGAGCAAATGAGGAGGGCGTTTAGCTATGTAGGGATGGCACACAGATCATGCTATGCTTTTAAACTTTATCTAAGATTATTTGAATCCCTCCCACTTCCTCTATTTTAAATATTTTATTATTATCACCTCTTTTTAAATCTCTTTTAGCATGCAGATATTTTTTAAAAAAATGCATATGTTTCAAAAGTTCTAAAATTCCAAAAAATCAAAATATTTTTAAAAAATTCAAAACCAGGACCTAAAACATTTTCAAATGTTACTAGCTTACTTATTTTCTTATTATTGTTTATTCTATGTTATTACATAACATATTTCAATAAACAATGCTTTTCACTAGGTACTTGAGTGTGATACAAGACATACTTTCACATGACTCTTTGATGTCAAGATTCCTTTATTACCCCAAAACATTACTAAGCTCGGGGCATATATTCCTCACATATGAAAACTTTTATAGGTTGTCTCTATCCACAACCTCTTTACCATGTCGAGATACATATCATACAAATGTATTGCTATTAACTCACATTTTTCACATACATTACATGAAATATGTTGCTTGTTAACATTCAAATTCATACATATGATGGAACAATACTAGTCTCATTTGCTACATGTTTTGTTTTACTTTCTTATTTTAATACATGTTATGTCTTGTGGAAACCTTATAATTCACGCATGCAAACCTATATCAGTGTCTTGCTCATGCGCTAGAAGTCCTATCATTACCTTACATCATCAAAAACCATGCATTCTCTTTTTCATCAATAATGGAACTCATTGACATAATTGTAGGTGATCTTGTAAGAGCTTGGATCATGCTAAAAACCCTATTTTTATTTCAACATCAAGAAACCTTGCTACATAGCATGAGAGTTAGGTCTTAAGACTATTTTATCTTATTGATCATTCATAAAATCTTTGTTATCTTGTTTTTCATCAAGAAATCCTTGTATAGACCTTTTAAAAGGTCTTTGAGATCATGACATCCTGTTGGTAGGTTTTGAGAGCTCAAAATATTCTTGAAACTTGTCTTAGAAGTTGGATATCCAGTCAAGTCTTGTATGGAAGCCTTGGATTGCTAATGTGGTCAAGGAAGCCTTGTAAGAAGTTTGTAGGCCTATAGCGTCCAAGATAATGATTGAAACCTGCAACATTATTTTAATGATTCATGGGTCCTCTAAAACTCTTGTTTCCATACCATATGTCAAGGAAACCTTGGAAAATTTACTACACATATAAGTGGTCTTTAAGGAGCTCTAGATCCTTTGTTTTAGACCTACTGAGCTTTTGGGACGACTTGAAAGCTATAGATCTCTGTCTATACCTTGAAAACTTGGATGCATACCTTAAGACCTACTTTTATGTACTTGTACATGTCTAGAACTTGATGTTTATTCAAACTTATAGATTTTTAACATGCTAAATGGATTTTTATTGTACTTAAGAGGAGATTTCAACCTTATTTCTTGCCTCTTCAATCCTTAAAATAGTTAAAATGTGTCATTATGGGTTTAGGGTTTTAGAAGTTTTGATTATCTGTAGTGTTTTTGAGTGGATCCACATAGTTTTTACCTTCTTGAAAAGTGTATATATCACCAAAAGATGATTTTATATTTTCCAAAACCCTTCCAAAGCATTCAAAACACCATGCATGAGGAGAAGTATAATATAACTTGACTTCTCTTTCGTTGTAAAAACCCTGTAAATGTATTATTTTGATCTACAAACTTGTTATAATCTCTATTGAAGACTTATAACTCATTTTTTATGGTCTTGAAGACCTTAAAATCTCTATTTCCTATTTTTAGATCCTTAATAGGGTTCTGTAGGGCATTTACAAACCTACAACCTTGTTCCTTGGCTTGTCAAAACTTTGTTTTCTAATGAAAAACCTCATAATATTCTTGGATACATAATTGGATACCTTGAAATCTCATTAAAATAATGTTCTTCATATTCTCAAGGTTGCTTCAACTCCATATCATGTTTAACAAAGCTTTAAAGACTTCTAAAAAACCTGTATGTCTAGTTATTGGCTCATCACATAGCTTGTAAACTTCATATTCCTTCCATAAAGATCTTTGAGATTCTATTTTTGATGATATTCAAAACCTTAAAAGCATACAACATGATTTAAATCTTTGTTTTACTCATTACAACATTAGGAACCTATGAAAACTTGTTAGGAGATCTATTGTAATCTTGAAGGAGAGAAAACAAACTCAATGGTATCCTTTAAACAAGGAGTACATACTTAGAAGACTTGAAGAAGTTTAAATATTTATAAATTAATTTTATGTCCTCCTTTTGAATTTTTCACCCCTTTTATGGCTAAATTAATGCTTTTAATACCTTTTGGTATGTTTTTACGTTGAAAAAAATCTTAAATGCCTTTAGTCATCAAATAGGCCTAGTTAAGGGATAATATGACTTTATGACATCAAAAATATTTAATGGGCCTTATGAAACATGAAAAAATTATAAAAAAACCATTACTAGTTCATTAAATACCTTATCTCTGTCTAAACTTTATCCTCATCAAGACATTACTAAGTCATACTCAGCCAGTTTTGGCCTAAAAGTCTAGCTTCTAGCATATGAACTGATGAGAGATCAAGGTGACTTGAAAAGTCAACAATGTCTTAGGTAATATAAGTGTATGTTATCATGTAATATTAATGGAATCCACATAGAATATTCACTATAATCATGGTAGGATACATTTCATGGATATCTGGATTATGATAATAATCAAGGAGAAAAAACCAAGTGAAACCAGAGCCAATGGATAGAATAATGGTCAATCCAAACACATATAAACTCATGTATGTAAAAAAATAATAATCCAATAAATTATTAAATGGAGAATATATGTACAACATATTATGTTCTAGCTCATTATGTGTCAACTAGGGATCAAGTAAATGCCCATAAAATTCATATAGGGGTTACCCACATATATGGCCTATATCACCAAGTGTAATTACATATGTATCATTTGATGAATCCTATAGTTTATCATCATTAAAAATATGATTAACTCGATTTCCATCATATTTTTCATATACATCACTATTTTACCAATACTCTTCAATATCATACTCAGAATGATCAATGTAGGAGAGAAGGAATTGTATCCTTTGTAGTCTTTACCTTTTGTAATCTCCCTTATTCCATTTATTCATTTTTTATTATATCTTGTTACATATATTTCTTTTGTATCCTCTCTTATTCCATTTGTTCCTTTTATACCTTTTCTTGTTCCACTTGTAATATTTCTGGTTGTACTTTTACATTTTGTAACCTTTCTTGCTCTAGTTGTTCCTTTTGTAACTTTTCTTACTCTACTTTTGTCTTCTGTAAATTTTATTTTTTTAGCTGTTTCTATTATTCTCTTTGAACTTGTTCCATAGGAGATGCAATCATAGTGTGAATAGGTTTCTTGATTTTATAAGTTGTTCCTAAATTGAGTACGTGGTTTGATTGATTTATCTAGTATAGGATCACAACTATCAAGGTTACTTTATATTTTATTCATAGAATCCAAACAATTTTCTATATGACGTCCATGGATTCTATGATAGGAACAAAATTATTTTTATATCCTTATAGGATGAATATGAGGTAATGTGATTATCTTTTTTTGAATAATTTCTCTTAGAATCTCACATGAACTTTTATTTACCTTATGTACACTTTTTGAATCACTAGATGTAGATATATCTTGTTTTGGCTACAAATGCAATTGAGAGGGTTTGTGGGACATGGTTGGGGATGATAAGGAAAAATTGGATGACCTATATTTTTTACCATAGGATGGATCACCTTGATAACATGGACCTCCTTAGATGGAAATTATCTATCGACACCTTGACGAAAGGTGGAAGAAAGAATGGAATAATCCATAGAAGGTAATAAAGATCAAACCAATCTAATAAAACCATGAGAAATGTTTATAATCCAAATTAGGATTTTAATAAAAAATGATTAGATAGATGAAATCTAAAAATTAATTTTAAAATAGGTAAATAATTTGTCCTCTAGGTTGAATTTACTAAAAATGGTAAATCATAAACTCTAGAAAATAGTTATAGTATTTTGACAAACAAAAATAGTTTTTCAATCCACCCAATACAAATAGAAAAATATTGAAGTGTTTGAAAAAAAATCATTTTGATCGAAATAATAGTCACTTGGGGAATAACCCTAATAGAAGAAGTAATAGGTGAATAGGCACAAAATATTAGGGTAAAAAGAGGAAACCATCAAATTTTCACCTATGAATATGGAAACAATTAAGAATCAAGTCTAAAAATCAAAACCTAAGGATGAAATATGAAACCCTAGAAAGATGAAACCTTAAGGGAAACTTAAGGTTTTTCACTTCTCAAAATGTGCATGGGTTTAATAATATGTTTTACCCTGATTTTTATTAGTGGGTGAGATTAATATAATTAAGATATAACTTTGAAAGTTATTTTAGGTTAATGGATATGGCATTCAAGCATACATCTAGATGTAAAATATTAAAATATATTATTTTGATTTGACAAGTGGCATATGCTAAATATATAAAGTACTAAGGAGATTAAAATACTTATATTTTATGGTTGACTACCTGACTGTGATTGTATTATAAAATTAAAAATTAGAGATAAGTAGGCATATGGCTCGTTTGGTTTCAAAATTGATTCGATATCTCACTAGGTAAGTTTCATAGGATCATGTCAATATTGTATGTCAATATTCACATAGTGGACAATACTTAACTATATGGGAGTAGGATACTATGACTATATGTTCATTTGCAACTATATTTTATTATTTTATTTTTTTGGTCCCAAACCTTGATGAGGCATGTAGTTGTAGAAATTAGTCTCCTTTGTTTGAAACCCTAGATATGTTTATGACGGTTATAAAACTATAAAATGGGGGAAAGTGTAATGGGTTGAGCTAACAAAAATCACCCCATCTAATGATTGATTTTTGCCTATGTATCCAATACTATAAGGAGGGAAGTACAACTACATGTAGTTATCCAACATAATATGATTATACAATTATGATCCTTTACTATATGAATGTGGCTAATTATTGGATTTGATACTTTAAAATGTTTTCTCTAGACCAATTTTTTTATGATCTATCCAATGTTTATAAATTGGGAAGAATGGGGAAGAATTTATCGATGTGTAATAGTGTATATATGTCTATTAGATAAGTTACTAGTTTATTTTAAACGAGACCTTGATTTATTTATATGTGGATCCAATTGGATGATTCATCATGCCATTAACATGCTAGGATAATGGGATGACCTTGAGAATGGGTTTAATTTTATAAAATACCCTCTACTAGGAGTGGGTCAATTTTGACTAATGCAAGTCATTAGCAAATAACGATAATGATCATAACTTGTGGAACTAACCTGAGTACAAGAGAACTAATTTGAGAGTCTATAAATGTCTATGTGATTAACTTTTTAGGGGTTATGGAATGTAAACCCTAGGTTGTTAAAGGGTCTAAGTATATTAAATCAAGGTATAAAATATGTGATAAACACAATTAGTAATTTTCAAAAGAGTTGAACTAATCTAATATTTTTAATAATATCAATGAATGATACAGATGAATACTTAGCTGGAAACTAACTAAGACAAATGATCTAAAGGTTGAAAATTGGTGTGGAAGCTAGTTTGAGTGTTGCAAATAAGATCTAATTATTGGAATTTCTCTTAGAAAGTAGTGTCATACCTTAGATAGTAGCATTATGGTGCTAATTTCCATTTTTGGTGATAACATCCTTTGTGAAAGAACTATGTGATCTTTGGGTACACCTCTGGCTCGGTTTGGTATGTCTATGCCTATGTGGATGAGCCCTAATTCACTGTTTGTGCACTATTTTGAGCTAATTTAGGAGTAAACCTTATACTTTCATGTTGTTAAGGTATTTTAGTGTCACAAGTATCAAAAGTGTGATGTTAGATGGGTAGACTAGACATCCTCAAACCCTGCTATGTTGAGAGTTTCCTACATACCAATACTTTGAGGAGGGATGAAACCCAATGTAATTCTTCCACCTCAGTGTTTGGTGCAAGTGAAAGTGAATTCTAGTACAAGTGTTGACTTAAGTACTTTGAATGAGGCTTAAGACTGAAAATTTGTGTATTTTGAGCTTGGGATGGTTGTAGAATATTGTATGCATAAGTAGGGTAGAATAGGGATTAATAACCTTGATTATGCACAACTTGTTCTAAGCTTCTTTGTGTATTTTGCATCTGATTTCCATATAGTGGAAAAAGTGTTAAAATTCATGTATATATATTGATCTAGTGCTTGTGTAGGGTTTAAAATAGGTCTAGGCTGACCCTAGGTGTTTTAGGAATTGAAAAGACATCTCTTGGGGTCTAAAAGACGTAAAGGACAATAACAAAAAAAGTGGACACTAGCACCACAATGCTACTATCCAAAGTATGGTGTTAGTGTTTAAATGTCAAAATACGGGGCACTAGGGATGTGGATCCCTAGGGGAAGGTTTGGGATGTCTAGGGATGTGTAATGTTCACACAAAAGCTAGATAGGGATCAAAAGAGGTCTTAGGATGGGTCTAGGGCTAGTCTAGGGATGAGTGGTCTCAAGTGACACTCATTGCACTCAAGTGACATTTTATATGACTATATTATTCCCCCCCCCCACATTTATTTTATAAATGTAGTAAAGTGAAATGACTAGGATAAAGGAAAAAGAAGTGTACCTAGACATACCTAAGAGGCAAAGCCCTTGAATTTGGGTTTGAGTATGCAAATAATGCTTCATTGTGTATCTTGACAATGAAACATAGATGAATCAATCTTTACTCAATAAATATCAAAAATAAAGACAAAATTGAGTAAAGAGATAAGAGGGATAGGAAAGGAATGAATACACCTCACTAGGTACATGAACTAATGCAAAAACTTGGTGACATCCTATGTGTGTTCATGTAAATAGTGATCAAATGGTGAATATCTTGGATTGAGTTGATGGCTTGCTCAATCCTCATGTGTGGGTGGCTCAAGAATTCAATCTTATTTTTAATCCATCATTACATACCCCTTCTTGGTGGACCGTACACTATGAATAACTTGGATTGGACTTAATGGATTGTCCATCCCTCTTATGTGGGTGGCTAAAAAACTCAAGTAGGCCATGACTCCATCATTGCCCACCCATGTGAAGTAGATGCATATGTGATTAAAATTATATGATGTAATTGAAACTATATAGGATGGCTATGAGGCTATTTAGAAACTCTAAAATGAAAAAGGGGACCAAGGGGCCTCTTGGGCACTTGAGAATGTAACTGAAGGACTATGCAAAAATTCCAACCATTACAGATGGAATAAGGCATAAATATAGTAAAAAAATAGAAAATAATGTCTAGTGTATACAACATAAAGAATGACATGGAGTTTTCCATTCCATTTGATCAACTGGTACATAAGTGACTATACAAAAATAATGTGCCATGCATATGCTCCTAATCTGATATGTGTGCATATGGATTTTGGATTGAGTTGTAGTAATATGTGTCTAAGTATTTGAAACTGAAATGGGAGTAATCATGCCATTCATGATACCCCTAATCCAAGCAAACTTGGTATGGTTCTGTACAAAATTAAACATAAATTGAGCATAATTGATAATCTATGATTGAAATTGTGCAAACATGGACTGTAACTACTATGCTTTTCTAGATATTTTAGAATTTTTTTAAACTTCTGGGGCTACTAGATAGTAGCACCATACCTTGGATAGTAATGTTGTGGCATTAGTATCTACTTTTGATGCTAGTTTCCTCTATGTTTTATCTACCAAATTGAACCTGATCGTTGTCTGACTGATTTTCATTATGTTTTCCTGATTCTGAGTGTTGTAATTTTGTGTATGCATGCTAAAAACTATATTTTGAGTGCATTTAAATGGCCTGATCTCTATGAAAAACCCCTATGAATTCCTCATCTTTTTATGGGGGTTATTGTACCTATGAAAAAACTATCCTCAAAATAAAATCTTTGCATGATGTGTGTTAGATTGAGCATATATGATATATGTGTAATAAACTAATATAATGACATCAAAATGTAATATAATATGAGCATAAGTTGGTAATATATAATTAATATTATAACTAACATTCATAAGGTTGTCAAGGTAGATATAATGATGTAAGAATGTGTATGAACTATATATTTGAGTTATAATATGTGTAAACTACCTAGGGGGATGGGGCATGATGTCCATCAAGGCACCCAAGGAAGAAGGGGAGATGCATGAGGGCACTAATGGAATATAAATTATGTGTGCAAGTAAAAAGCAAAAGAAAAGTGTCATGGCCATAAAACATATATAAAAGCATACATAAAAACACATGACGCATGCAAAGTAGGCCAAGGGGCCACAATACAAGGGACATGGGTACATGTCACTAAATCTGAGAAAATAATACATACAAGGACATGCTAAAATGTCCAAATATGTAAAGAGAAATCAAGTTGGCTTAGATCCACAATGACATGTCCAAATGTCTGCATACACAATAAAGAAGGCACACACAAGGACATGGGAACTTGTCCAAAGCATACATACAGTGAAAAAAGTAGCTTAGATCCATAAAACAATGACATATTCAAATGCCCTTGAATAGATGCATAAACAAAGAGACATAATCAAGTCTAAAATAGGAAATCTAGAAATTAAAGTATGCATAACTATTGATTCTTAAAATTGCACTTGATTCTAATAAACAACAATGGGAAGTTTCAAGCTGTGGGATATTGTGGCTTGAAACAAACTCCAGATTTTAGAGAAGCTAGTCTCTTCTTTTGTATCAAGTGGGGGAAAAAGGATAGAAAATTAAACAGAAATGCAAATGCAGGAAATGAAACCTAACTATGGCGATGCACATGAGTGTAATTTTGATCCTAATCTAAGCACAGTGAGACTATATGTAGGATTCAATTACATTTAAGAGCAGACAAGTACACGATTAATGTAAAAGATTGAAATGATAGAAACAGAGGCTCACAACAGGGACTTCTTTTGCTGAGATATAGAAAATGTCAACAAAGGCATAGGGTTCAATCTTCTTATAAGAATCTTCCAATCACATAAGAGGTGCATAAACACGTACAGTTATGTAAAACTTTCGACTCAAGAAAATGAGACAAAAGCAAATTACATTCCTAATCACAACTCTAGAAAATCTATAGTATAGACTACTTTAGCAAATGACACAGATAATATCAAAAAAGGCATAGAGTTCAATCTTCTTAATTCTTTTAGCCACATAAAAGGCACAAAACATGCACAGTTACATCAACTTTACAACTCAAGAAAATGAGACAAAAGCAAATGATATTTCTTAGTCATAAACTATAGAAAGTCTAAAAATTTAGAAAGTCCCCCCTTTTTATGATACTGATCCTCTTCTTTTATAGCCTGAGATGTCTCCTTCCATCATCTCCTTTCCTACGCAATTCTACTCCACCCTTAGCTCACAGGGGACAAATAGACGACGTTGTCAATGCCTTGGATGTATCCTGGTCTTATCAGGAAGGGCCATGCTGGAGCCGAGCGGCTGCCCTGACTGCGGCATGTCGATTCATAACTAGTACCCCCTTTCATGCTTGAATTTCTCATTCCATCACCTGCTTAGCCGCTTAACTATCCATTCTGCCTCGGCTTATAGGGGACAAATAGATGGCCTCTTTTAATGTTTGTAGGCCCCAAAATCTACCCAGTGAACTGCTCCATCTACCAAAAATAACTCCCGCTGAGTTTTCCTCCATCTTGCTTTGCGCAATAGATACATGAAACACTCTGTTTTGTTGAAATGGAAGAGGACACTTAGTCAATTTACTAAAATTCTCCTTGTCACTTAGAAAGCACCAGAGAATGACACTTGGCACTTTTCGCCTAATTTATCGAAGACACACAGCATTTTCTACTTTCCCTTTAGCTATGCTATAGAATTATTCAGGGTACATATTAGGCTCCTACAGATGGTGACACTTGGCAGCTTCCACGGACCTTTGAAATAACACTTGGGACCCACCACAATTTTTCTTCAGTAATGAAGATTGAAGATGATCTCTCATAAGTTGACACATGGTGGCCTCTGCTATTCTTGAGAAGATACGTGGCATCTTTCACTTCTCTTACTAGGGGTATGTGGTGTCTTTCACTTCTTTTGGGAATAGAGTAGAAAGGGGGTTTAGAAAGTGACACTTGATAGCCTCTGTTGCTCTTCAGCACTCTAAACAAGATGAAACAATGCCTTTTTGCCTTCTAAAAAGGTACTTGACCCCTTTGATTTTTGGGACACTCCCTTGAACTGCTCGATGAACCAAAATGGGTCAATGGTTCAATGGTTTAACACTGCATGCCATTTACACGTTAACTGAGGTATTGAACCAAAAGCATTGAACCAAGGCATTGAACCAAAAACATTGAACCAAGGCATTGAACCCACTATCTCTCAGATGCCGACACGTGGTGTGTTCTGCTTAGCTACTATTAGATACATGGCACATTATGTGGTCCTCCTGAAAGTTATGAAAAGTGTCTCAGATGACGCCAGTTGGCCGGATCCATGTTTCAGAAAGTGACACTTGGTAGCTTCCGCTCGAATTCAACACTTAGGTAAAAATGAAATGAAGGAAACAAAAGGGGGGAAAGAGAACCTATGCTCAGATTATGCCACTTGGCAGCTTCCACTACACTTTGACACTTAGATGGAAAAGAAACCCGCGCTTGTTGGAAATATTGTCATTGATGTCAAAGGTTTAGTATTACTGGTGATAAAGGACCCATTGCATTTAATGTTATTTATCTTGGCTAAAATGAGTTAATATTTATTTAATATTAATGAATATATTTTTGGTTGCATATGAGACAAAATAAGGGCCCATGGAGAAGTCGAAGAGTCACGGGATAAAGACAAAATAAGGATGGGATGCATTTTCCCATGAAGAGTCATCTTGGGGAATACCAAGAGTCACCAAGTGAAGACAAAAGAGTAAAAGGGTGAATTTATCATGAAGAGACACTTTGAGGAATACGAAAAGTCACCAAAGATAAGGACAAAAGTGGGAAAGACATTTTTGGTCATGAAGGGTCACCACATGACTTTTCAAATGCTTGGATATGAAGGGTCATCCAATATTAGCACCATTTTCCATGAGGATTGAAGGGTCACAAAGGGGGAAGTCCAAAGGTCATTTGGAAAGCTATAAATAAAGGCTTGAGTAGCCATTTTTAATATGTGAGTGAGAGGTTAATTTGATATTGTGATATCTAGCTTAGAAGAGCAATTGTGAGAGATGAATATGATTTGTATTTGTTATATCTAGCTTAGAAGAGCAAAGTTGAGAGAGAGAAGGAGATGTTTTATTGATCTATCATTTGTTGAGATAGCAACATTGAGAGATAGGTGTGTGGTATACACAAAGGGGTTGGTGCTCCTGTGGGTTGGTGCTCACAAATTGCTGCTGAGTTGGTGCTTGGCAAAGGGGTTGGTGATCTTATGGGTTGGTGCTCATGAATTGTTACTGGGTTGGTGCTTGGCAAAGGGGTTGGTGCTCCTGTGGGTTGGTGCTCACGAATAGGTGTTGGTTGGTGCTCGGCAAAGGGGTTTGAAGCTCTTGTGGGTTGGTGCTCGTGAATTATAGCTGAGGTTTGTACTTGGCAAAGGGGTATGGTGCTCTTGTGGGGTTGTTATCATGAATATATTTGAGATTGATTTTCCATGGTTTTTCCCACATTGGGTTTCCACATTATATCTGGCATCTCTCTCTGTCTTGTGTGATGTTTATTGTTTGAGTTTTATTGCATATCTTGAATGTTTGATTAAGTGGAATTTGGTTAAAGGAAATATTTATAAGATATATAATATACTGATTCACCCCCCCTCTCAGTATATTTTGTGCTTAACAATTGGTATCAGAGTAGGTTCCTTTTTGAAAAGTTTTACAGCTTGAAGGTAGATCGAGAAAGTAGGATGGCTGGGTCACAGCAAGGATTTTCTAAAAATAAGGCACCTTTGTTTGATGGGATGAATTATGCTTTTTGGAGCATGAGAATGAAGGTTTATTTGATGGCCCTTGGATTCAACATATGGAAATTAGTGGTGGAAGAATATGAAGAGCCATATACATCTACAATTACTCTAGTAGAAAAGAAGGCAAGTGAATGTAATGCTAAAGCTTTAAATGCTATTTTATGTGGGTTATGTGAATCTAAATTTGTTAAAGTTATGCAATGTAAATTTGCTCATGAAACTTGGGTAAAACTTGAGAATATTTACAAAGGTGATGGAAAGGTTCAGCAAGCTAAGTTGCAAACTTTCAGAAGGCAATTTGAAAGTTTGAAGATGGAAGAAGAAGAAGATATAACAAGTTATCTCTTGCTAGTTGATCAGATAGTAAATTAGATTTAAGGTCTTGGAGAAACATTGGAAGAGTCAACGGTGGTGCAAAAGGTTTTGAGATCTTTACCAATGAGATATGATGCAAAGGTTTTGGCAATCAAGGAAATGAAGAATTTAGTCAAGCTAAAGATGGATGAGCTTCATGGTATTCTCACGGCATATGAGATGCAGACAGAACAAGATAAACCCTCAAAGAGAGAAGTGGCTTTCAAGACATAAAAGAAGGAGAAATCCAAGATTCAAGAATCAAGTGATAGTTTTAGTGATGATGAAGATGACAACGAAGCACTTTTCATTCATAGGCTGAAAAGAGGAATAGGGAAATATCAAGGAAAATTACCTTTTAAATGTTTTAATTGTGGAAAGATTGGACATTTTTTAGCTAGATGCCCAGATAAAGTTAAAGATGATGAAGAAGAAAAGCCTACATACAAGAAGAATTTCAAAGGCAAATCTAAGAAGGGATTTGAGAAGAAGAGCCCGTAATCTAAGGATCCTAGCTCAGTTGAAGATAGTGGAGTCAGCGATTTAGAAGAAGAAGAGATTATATTCATGGCCATACATGATAATCAAGAAGAACAGGAGGAAGTTGAAGTAGATATGGAAGGAGAACTCAATTGTGCCCTAGAAGAGTTAGAAGTTGTTCAGAAGAAGAATCAAAGGTTAAAGCGCTAGATCGAGAAAAATGAACAAGAATCAAAGGAAATGATTGAAGATCTACAAGCGCACTTTGAAGAAGCCAAGAAGAATGAAGAAGATCTCAAAGCACAGTTGAAAATATAAAGAAAATATTGTGAAAGGTATGTTATTGAAATTGCCTCTTTAAAAGAAGATATTCAGAAAGCAGTCAATGAAAAAGTAGTTAGTGATTCAAAATTTAAGGATAGCACTAACATGCTGAATAAGATATTGGAAAGTCAAAAAGCATATTCAGATAAGACAAGGATTGGTTTTGAAAATAAAAAGAGCTATGCTGAAGCTCTTACACAAGAGGAAACAGAAAGGGGAGAAGTGAAGAATACAGAGGACATTCCAAATAGAGAAGGCTGGAAGGAACAAAGCTACAAAAGGCAATCAGGTCAGAGATATACATACAGGTCTTATTTTTATGGCTATTGTTTTTATTGTAATGGATATGGTCACAAGAAAGTAGAATGTAGAAAAAGAGCTAACAATTTCAGAAATAAAGAGAAGGAAAGTCAAGTAGAGTCAATCAGAATCCACAACTCTTTTGCTCCTCTATCAAGCTTTAATGAAGAGACCATAGTGTGCTACAAGTGCAACAACTTCAGACACATAGCTCGGTATTGCAGAAGCATGTTCGAGTCAATCAAGAAAGATCAGAGTTTTAAAGCTCCATTCATCAAGAAGAAGAATTAGAGTTTCAAAGCTCCATTCATTAGGGAGAAGGTTCAGACATGTTCATGGCAGAAGAAACAACCTAATGATTCTATGATGGTGCAGACAGCTCTGCATGTGAGAGGTAAAGATCAGCCATGGTTAATTAATAGCAGATGTTCGAGGCATATGACAGGAGATAAAAGTAAGTTCATTTCTCTAAAGAAGATAAATGGTGGTGCAGTGAGGTTTGGAGATAAAACCACTGCCAGGATAGCCGAAAAAGGTACTTTGAGTTTAGATTATGGTAGAACTAAGACTAAGAATGTTTTGCATGTAAAAGGTCTTAAGCATAATCTATTGAGTGTTAGTCAAATTTGTGATCAAGGATACACATTAAGGTTTCATGCTGAAGGTTGTGAGATTAGAAGAAAAGATTCAAATGAGTTGATTGCAGATGCTCAAAGGACAGGGAACAATGTGTATGTATTGTCAGATATCTTCTCAAAGGCACGATCAAAGGATACATTCAAAGATCGGCGAGAGGAGTTGGGAGTAATTTGTATTACTTCCTACCATTGATGTTTAGCATCAAGTGAGGGGGAGCTAAGTGTTAGCTCTAGGTAGGCCCTTTGCCATTGATGTCAAAGGGGGAGAATAACAGATACAGGTGTAAAAAATAGGTACAGGGAATAGGTACAGGTTGCTACAGTAAGGGGGAGTTATTGTATGTTTTTAGGTGACAGGATGTGGTAGTTTCAAGATTGAGGTTGCCATCAATGACAAAGGGGGAGATTGTTAGAAATATTGCCATTGATGTCAAAGGTTTAGTATTATTGGTGATAAAGGCCCCATTGCATTTAATGTTATTTACCTTGGCTAAAATGAGTTAATATTTATTTAATATTAACAAATATATTTTTGGTTGCATATGAGACAAAATAAGGGCCCATGGAGAAGTCGAAGAGTCACGGGATAAAGACAAAAGAAGGATGGGACACATTTTCCCATGAAAAGTCATCTTGGGGAATACCAAAAGTCACCAAGTGAAGATAAAAGAGTAAAGGGCAAATTTCTCATGAAGGGACACTTTGAGGAATACGAAAAGTCACCAAAGATAAGGACAAAAGTGGGAAAGACGTTTCTGGTCATGAAGGGTCACCACATGACTTTTTAAATGCTTGGATATGAAGGGTCATCCAAGATTGGCACCATTTTCCATGAGGATTGAAGGGTCACAAAGGGGGAAGGCCAAAGGTCATTTGGAAAGCTATAAATAAAGGCTTGAGTAGCCATTTGTAATATGTGAGTGAGGTTGATTTGGCAAAGGGGTTGGTGCTCTTATGGGTTGATGCTCACGAATTGTTGTTGGGTTGGTGCTCGACAAAGGGTTTGGTGCTCTTGTGGGTTGGTGCTCACGAATAGGTGTTGGGTTGGTGCTCGGCAAAGGGGTTTGAAGCTCCTGTGGGTTGGTGCTCACAAATTATAGCTAATGTTTTTACTTGGCAAAGGGGTATGGTGCTCCTATGGGGTTGTTCTCATGAATATATTTGAGATCGATTCTCTGTGGGTTTTCCCACATTGGGTTTCCACATTATATCTGGTGTCTCTCTCTATCTTGTGTGATGTTTATTGTTTGAGTTTTATTGCATATCTTGAATGTTTGATTAAGTGGAATTTAGTTAAAGGAAAGATTTATAAGATATATAATATATTGATTCACCCCCCCCCCCTCTTAGTATATTCTGTGCTTAACAGTGCTCTGCTCCAAAACTCTGCCACCACGACCAAGGTATGTGGGAACCAAAAATGCAGTGCTCGACTGAAAATTTAAAAGCAACGTAGAGTAAAAATTTACTCTACAATAACCATGTGGTACAAATATGTATAAGAGTAATGGTCTACATAAATTGAGTCTATATTAGTAGTAGTAGACAAAAAATCTAAGTAGTATGGGATTATCAATATTAGGATATAAGTAATGCTAAATTTGTTATATAGAGTATAGAAAGATCTAACCTAACAAACTAGAATCTAAGTAGAAGATTCCCCCCATGGGTGAATGTATCAATGATGAAACTATATATGTGCCCCCAATGGGTAGATAGTAGTACACTTTGGATCTTGTGATGGACCCGAGTCCTATAAGAACTTGTGAACACTTAACAAGACCAAGTGAAACATGTATATGTGATAAATATAACTATACTATGATGGTTAGAATATGTAGTACCTAGAAATTATAAGAAAGTAAACATAGACATGCATACAATCTAAAATTTTGTGTTTTTGAGTAGTATTTGAATATTTTTGTTGAGCAAGTTACATTGTTTTTCTATTTTTTTAGTATAATCTATGTACAAGTAATCATGAAAATTATATACAAGGATCAAGAGCAAATTAAATTGTGTACAAGTAGGGAGGAACATATTAACCAATGAGTCTCATACGAGACTCACTATCAAGGTATCTTATATTAAATAAAAGAAGATTAATTGTGTGAAAAGGTATTTGTTGTCTAGGAACCAATTATACTGAGTGATCTATAGATGCCACTAACTATGGAGTGGGGTTATGAATCTATGAAGCTAACTGAACCAGCGTATGAACTATGGTGCATTTGGGAACCCATCTACTAGAAGGAGTTGTAACTAGCGTGGATTCTCTCTATTGTAACACTGATCTATGTGGTGGTGAGTAATGGTGCTAGAAGCCCCACATGTCATCGATGGGATGCATTTGTGTAACATAGGTAACAACTTCATTTTTTGAATGGTTTGTATCATAATAATTGGGGTTTTTCTAATCATATTATTCATTTTTATTAGCAATGTCTAGATTATTGATTGGGATCTTTCTATTTAAAACTATATCTAGTGTAGGTATAGCTTGATTTAAAGAATTTATTGTTATAAACCCTCTTTTGAGAATGTTTGTTAGCTTAGCATGATTATGAATGTGCAAGTTAAGTCCTTGATATTTTTATAACCTTGCCTATGTATCTAGATATTTTGCCTTGATAAATAGTATTTATGAATGATTTGCCTTAGTATGTTCCATAAATCCCAAACCTTGTTGAACAACATTATCAACTACTAGAATGAGAGTAGTGATGGCTTTGACATGTTTGCCCAAACCTTTAACTTGATAATCAAACTATTGTAGAAACTTTTGACCAAAACCCATACTATTTTGGAAGTGGGATGTCATTTTGGAGAGGTATATTTACATCTTTTACTTGCTTTATCTATGCTTGTTGTATTGTTTGTTGTTTTGATTTTAATTTGTGAATCTTCTATTGGTAGGATTTATGCTTTGGTAACCACTTTTGTATTTCTTCTGCCCTTTTTAAAATTATACATGTGCCATTTTATGTTTTTTGGATGATGTGTCATTGTTTGAGTCATTTGTATCAATTACTTGTATTACCCTTTTCAATGCTAAACATGAATCAGTGTGGTGCCCATGCATTCTAATAATTTGAGGAGGGATCAAGCCAAATGTAGTTTTCCTACCTAAATGCTTGGTGCAAATACAAGTGAATGCTAGTATGAGTGTCGACTTGAGTGCTTTGAATGAGGCTTGAGACTGGAAATCTATGTATTCTGAGCTTGGGATGACTATAGAAGACTATATGTAGAAGTGAGGTAGAATAAGGATCAATGGCCTTGATTGTGCACAACTTGTTCTAAGTCTATTTGTGTATTTTGCATTTGATTTCCATCTAGTTGAAAAGGGGCTAAAAGTCATATATATATGACTTTTAGCCCCTTTTCAACTAGATGGAAATCAAATGCAAAATACACAAATAGACTTAGAACAAGTTGTGCACAATCAAGGTCATATATATATATATATATATATATATATATATATATATATATATATATATATATATATATATATATATATATATATATATATATTGATCTAGTACTTGTGTGGGGTTTGAAATAGATCTAGGCTAACCCTAGGTGTCTTAAGAATTGAAAATATATTTTTTGGGGTTAAAAATATGTAAAGGATAATATTGCTAAAAGTGGACACTAGCACCACAATGCTACTAATCTAAAGTATGGTGCTAGTGTCCAAGTGTCAAAATTTGAGGCAGGGCTTGGATCCCTAATAGAAGGCTTGTGACTAATTTTGGGATGTCTAGGGATGTGTAATGTCCACATGAAAGATGGAAAAGGTCAAAATATGTCATAGGATGGGTTTAAGGCTAAGCTAGGGATGAATGGTCTCAAGTGACACTCATTGCACTCAAGTGACATTTTATATGACTACACTATGTAGGATATCTATTAGGTTTGAAATATATGGTAAGATTTTTGTAGGTTTATAATAACATAACATAAGCATTTACCCATAAGATATCATGTAAGGGTGAGAAAATGGTGGATTAAGACCTTGTTTGAGTGCTCAAGTAAAACGTGGTAAATGTGTCTCAATATTGACACTATCAAGTACCAAATATAATATTTTATTATTTATAGATATAAATATGGATAAATTGTAATAGATACACCCCTTTGGGGTTATTTAAAACATCCTAATTGTAAGTTTTAAAGTTTTAGTATGCATGGACAACTAAAAATAATAATATATTGAGTTGTATAGCAAGGTGAGCATAATATAACATTATAAAAGTGTTTTAGGTTTCACTTTGAGATTTCATTATTTTAAATTATCTTGTAAATATTGCACTGAGATCGTTATATGATGAGGTCCAACCTCAATCTTCTATAGTTATCCCACATTAGGTTTATCCAGGGGAATATCATGCGTTGATTTTATTTTCTTACATGTTTCAATTTATTCCTTTCTTTCAATTCATGGCATATAACTAATACAATAATTTTAACATTTTATCATCTCAATTATAAGACAATAAACATTATTAATAAAATTACTCATAGAAATAAAGTATAATTCATAATATTTATGATGATGAGTTACATATGGAATATTTATACTAATTATAAATGAAATTGGTGTTAAGAATAGTTTCATTCTTTGGTGTTTGTGAATTATCTTGGTATGAATAGTTTTACAGGGAATTTCTTGTCTAGATAAGATAGTTCAAGAGAAGGTAAATTATCCCATTTTAAACCACAAATATCAACATTGAAGTTGAATAAATAAATGAGAAGCATGACCTAAGTAGAATAAAATAATATATTCTTGAATTTAGAAGATTTATCAAGCATCCCCCATTCAATGGAAAATATTAATATGATGGATAAGATCATGAAGGCCCTTGTGGTAAAACTAGGGATTTCTATTGAGCTTCCCAATTCAAATGAAAATGTAAGTAAAAAAACCTAAAGACTAAGAACAATATGCTCATGGTAATATCATTCCACAAACTATGCTTCACAATAAAGTCATAAAAAATATCCAAAATGAATCCTTATCCCCTCGAATTTCAAACATCTACATAGGTGACATTACTTCCATGATATACTATAATGGACTACCGATACTGATTTGTATTTGAAGGATTTTAGTAACCTTTGTAAAGACTAAATTAAGATAAACACCATTTACATTAACAAACCACTTGCTAAAATGTTCTCAGGGGATTATTTATATTATTACAATCATATAAAGTCTAACTATTGGAATACTTAGTTAATGCATTGGTTCAAGAGTTCCAATCCAATGATTTTCTTGAAAAAAACTTGCCTCACTTTATCAAATGCAAGTAAATGGACAATGCGACTACCCAAGCCTTTATAAGGCATTGGAAATCTTTATCCAACTATATTAAGCACAATATGTTGGAATACAACCTCTTACACCTTTTCACCAACACATTGAATCCAAACTTACATACATCATTAGGATTCTTTCTCCAAACCCATTGGATGAATTTGTAGATCAATCTAAATGTCAAGATTTCCTAATGTGAAAATTAGGGACTTCCTTACCCAAGTTTGGAAAATTGAATGATTATGAAATCTAAAACAAAATGATATATACCATGGTGTCTTTGTTACTTGGTATTCTAAGAGAGCCATCAGTGCTATTTTATAGAAAGATTTGACAAAGTGATTGTTTCCTCACCTATCAATGGAATTAAATTATATCATAATCCTAATCCTTTAGAAGTTAATAATATTTAAATCCATCATCCTCTTTCCTTATCCAAGATTAGGAAACATCTTCCTAGACCCTCACTTAGAGAGTCTAACACTTTCCAACCCAATGATCATTGGTATTATCCCCCAAAATAATTCTAGTTTCATGAAAATTAGAATCATTCTCATGAGACTTGCAAATAATTTAAACATCTTAATTTAAAATTATTTCTTGGTCCCAACTTTGATCATGAATCCATTATTAGATAATTACACTAAGCTTATGACATGGTATCTAAGGCTCATGACTCTAATGGTCAAACATGATGCCCTTCACCAAAACAACTCTCACTTTACCATTTAATTTAATCCACTTCCAAACCACACTCCAAACCAATAACCTAAAAATCAAAATAAAACTCCTTCCAACTAGTAGCTAACTTTGTCAATACCATGGTTAATACTCAATTTTAGAAAGCTAAGGAAAACTTGGTAAACATGAACAACATGAAGCAAGTAGTTTCATACATTGATCCTTATCACCTTAAAACTCATATTAGTTATTTTACCTATAAAATAGTTAAAGGTAATCCTCCACACCTTTTTGAGGCTATAGACTTTGAATAAACTATCACTTCCAAATATCCCAACTGTATTGGCCAACATGGTATAGTTTTATTATTTTACAACTATATTGGAAAACCTGATGTAGTTCCCTACCATCAAAATTGTATCCATCTTCCCAATGTATTCTATTTATCCATCACCATTTTTTCCAATTGTATCAGTTAGGTTTGTATAGGATTCCATCTCTATGTTAGGTCTAATTGTATCAGATAGGCTGATATAATCTATTTCATTGATCAATTATGTTTCTACTGTATCATCTGAGATGGTACATTTTATTTCTACCCCTAATTATTATTTTACTATTTCATCTAGGATGATACATTCTGGTTTTATGTCTATGCGCAACCAACTACATTGTCCAGGTTAATTATATTGGCTCATCCTACCTTAAATGTATTAAACATTCCAAACTACATGCTGTAATTACCAATCAGATTCAATCCATGCAAATTCTTCTCCAATTGATCTACTTCATAATTCAATCCCTCTTTCATAGTATTGTCTATCACATATACACTTTGACAAATGGGATCCCATAGAACAACTTTCTAAGTTCCCACCTCAAATTTCATTTATTAATCTCATGATGACTTCTCCATGTCAAAAAAATCAACTTATGCGGCTACTATTTGATGTGAACTTTCCTTGATCACCACATACGGGGTAAGAAGCTACCCTTCCTGGGTATGAGAAAATAGTTTTACAACAAAGCAAAGAGATGTCCATCTAGCTCAATCAAACTATAGATGCCTCTCTCTCATTAAAGTTTCTTATAGTATCGATGATCCCAAATGAAATCTTACTTCATGTTGATGACCCTCTATTGTTCTTTAGTGTCCAAGTTGGTGATATTTAAGTCAAGTGAGCCCTAATATATGAAGTTTATGGTTCTTGTGTGACCTCCTTAGAATTTATCAAAACTTTAAGATACTCTAAATGAAACCTTAAATCCACCCAGATCATGTGTGAAGGATATGACTGAAAACAAATTCATCTATTAGGATGTGTTTGGCTTCCTATCATGGTATCTCCTCTTACAATTAAAGTCAAGGTTATTATTTTCAAGTTCCATCTATCATATAACATTTTTACTATCCACCCTTGGACTCATTGTATGAGGGATATAACTTATTATGCATGCAACTGCATAAAATTACCTTTCAAAGGTGTTATCTATAAGATTCAAGGTGATACTAACCTTAAGAATTTTGAACAATTCTAATACTGGGGTGTCTTTAAAATTAATACCTTTGAGCCTTTACCTAGTATTCCATTCCATGAATATCAAAATATTAACTATCCTATCAATTCAAATAGAGGTTAAAATGGTCACCCTAAAATTGTGGGAAAAATCCCACTTAACCTAGATAATTATGATGATGATGAGCCTGATCAAATTAGTTTGAAAATAAAAACATCAGATCACCAATATAAAATCATAGCTCATTTTCCATCCACCTTGTGACCTCGCTCTCACAAAAATATGACTAATGATTTTCCATAGACACATAAAATTAACATTTAAGCTAAATCCATGCACTTGTGACAACCCTTTTACACAATTAGCTCTAGACCTATATCAGGCCCCTTTTTTATCACTTTTAATCATCTTGCACATGCTTCTCAGTTGACAAATGATCCCAGAATGTATTCACCCCTATTCTTATCAACCTTATACATTTTTTAGGAACTAACTAATACTTAACATGATAAAATTCACCCATTAGACAAGAGTTCCCTAGGGGACAGAAGCACACCACTCTAGTGTCCTTCCTCTTCTCATATCTTCCTGCTAAATAATGGCTATTTAATCAAATTCAAAGTTATAATAAGGTTGGTCCATTTCCATAATGATACCCATTCAAATGATTTTCAATTATATGACTATACAAACACTTTTAAAACCATTTGGCACACAAGAGGCTTCCACACCAAAAATCACCAGAATCACACTTGTAAATTGAGAGCAGGATACCTATTTCTCCCAATTTTGGTTGTATATAGCCCTAATAGCCCATAACTCAAGTCTAAATACATTTCATAGGTCACAAGTCACAATTAAGGCATCTAATCACACTAATATTGCACTAACATCTAGCATATTTTACTAGTTATTCACATGCCATCATAGCATGGGAGAACTACATGAAGTTTGATCCCTCTTTGAAATATTGGTATGTATACAGCACTCAACACATGGGGTGTTGAGTTATTTCCAACTTCAACTGTTGACCCATTTTTCCCATTGATTGAATAGGTCTTCACATGTCAAGGAGCTAGGGTTTTAGAAGAAAATCAATTACATAGTGGTCTCTACAAGTAATTACAAGGTCCCATACTAGATATAAGCTCTACAGATGAAGGCATATAAAATCTAGAAACCCTGATTTACTCATTGAAAGTGGATAGGACCACCCTACGTTAGATAAGAGTACCATACCTCTAGTGTCCTCTTCCCAACACTATTGTCCAAGCCCATATCCAGTTCTATAATCCTAATTTCAGTCACCATACTCTCTGCACAACAAGTTTCAAATCTTAATTCCTCCCAAAGGCACAATTTATAGCTAAGTCTTTGTTTTCTCCTTATACTTTGTTATTTTTAGTAAGTTTTCAAAATATAGTAGATCTAAATCAGTGAATTTTATCAATGTTACATTATTCTCCTGATTTTCACATTAGTGTTGTCATTTAGGGTTTTCACATAAATCTAAAATTTGATCAAACATATTGGTGAACCTATACTTTGTTGAACATAGAAATCCATAGTTTTCCATAGGGTTTCCTTCTAAAATTTTATCCTCCTAAGGTTTCAAATTCAATTCTTATTTTATTATCATGTTGGAGTGTTTTATAGCATTCTTGTCTTTTTTTTTTCTTGTTATCATTTTACTATTTTAAAAATTTAACATGGTTAACAAAGAAGCTCCTGCTAACCCTCAAGGTTGTGACAATTGTTTTCCCTCTAACCAGGGCCATGCTATCACTATAAAAATAGGTTAGGTAACCCATATTGTATTTCCAAATGAAGGTAACCAACCTATCCTTCCTCAAACCCCTCCACCTCCCACATCTCCTCTTTAGGGTGTATTTATGCATGTTCAATATGAAGCATCTAGGGCTTGTGCTTGTGAGGCTCTAAAAGAACAACTAATTTGTATGGAAAAAATTAATATTAGATTTAACAAAGCAAAATCAAATTTTCAATACAAAGATCACATTATTGGAACATTATATTACATGTGCAAAGAATCCAAAATATACTAGTATTAATCATGTATGTGTATCTCCATATATCAATGTTGTACCTAACAAGATTTCATATCAAAATGATAAATTACAACATAATACATATACAATAAGTGATTGAAAAAGTGTGCAAATGGATAATAAGAGTTACAGTGAGATTCTAAGGGCAATGATTTGAAATAGTTTGATCAAATTAGCTCCTTTACCTCCTCTAAGGAAATCTATCAAGATTGAAACTTTAATTGTAGTGTTTTGATAGCTTGAAAAATATTGATTGGGTAAAATCAATGACAAGGGGTTCACGAGCTTGAAAATGAAGGCATGCATAATCTAAAAATGAAATTGCATACAACAAACTAATTTTGCATTCAAGGTGGGACAAGTACACACATTTTAAAGCTAATGTTTTAAACCTTGATTATTTAGAGGACTATTCTTAATGCATTTCCATCTATTATTAAAGTGGGAGCTCCAAGTGTATGCATGCCATCAACAACACATTGTTTCCATCTCCCTCTTTTATTATCCATATGTCTTTACATTTTGTTATTTGGATTTGAAAAATATACAATTAGTTTTGCTCCTTCACAATCGAGTAGTGAGATGGTTGTTTACATAAGTGACCCTCTTTTGAAATTAAAACATTTTTTGTAAGGCCCATGACGTATCATCTAAAGTAACATTTATATAACTATAAAAAGTGAGTATAATTTATTTATTATACTAAATGTCAATTAATTTGTGTTTGGAATGGCGTGAAGACAATGGGAAATTTAATTACAAAGAGAATGGAGTGAACGTTTGAAACAATGAATATCCAAATGTGGCTTGCATTCGAATCCTACTTCCAACTAATTTAAGATTCACATGGATGTGAACCCGCTTTTAAATTATTGGCTTTTTACAACCCAAATTTAATTTAATACTTTAAACCATTTATATTTGACAAAAAATAATTCCACCTTCATATGTGGCATCAAAATAAAATAGAGTTGTTAATAAAGGCTACAAAAAATTGCACATAATGTGTCATGGTAAGCATAAATTGAGAAAAAAGTAGCACTCTCTCACCATTTATCACTCAATTTTTTAGCATGTATCCAGACTATTTGAATTTAATCAAATTGAAATAGCAGGTGTCAAAATATTGAATACACTAGCTGTGCATGTCAAAGGTCTGAATAAACCTAGATTTTAATAGCATGCAACAATAATATGCCTATTGTTTGTCAAGTTCAAAACTTAACCAAATATAAGTTTTTACATTTTGATCCAAGTACAGTGTTAGGGAAAGCCCTGAGCTATTGAAATCAGAGCGACTATAAAACTTATTGATGTCAAATATACAATAAGATGCCAATTTAGAGTTTCATTTTAATGCACATAGATTTGTTTGTTACTATTTAAAGCTTGGATATCATTTGCCAAAAAATTTGTGCCCAATTGCTCATCTTTACTCCACATAGGAAAAACATTACATATTACAAATAATTTTTTCATAGTCACGAATGGCCTAAAATTTCACTAATGTAATTTGATATCCATGTCATTGATGATTTTTTTTAATAATTTAAAAATTAATATATATGCTTGCACATGTTGATATCTTTAATTACTATCTTATCCATTCAAATTATCTAGGATAAATCCAAGGCCATGGCCTCTTAGTTACACTCAGTTCCAGATCCTCAGGTGTTTCCATTGGCTTCCCTATAAAGGCTACTCTTCTCTCTATTAGCGATGAGGGTTTTGAGCATAGTGAAATTGCAGTGGTTGGTAAAGATGCCTATCTGGTGCAAAATTTTAATAACAATGGGTCTTGTCTACACCTAACAAGTCATTTGTTGCCTTCCTTATTATGCATGCAAATGACATTTCCAAGTAAAGATTTTCTTTTGTTGATTGCAAGAATGTGGTGTATCCCTTTCATAAGTGAAATGATTATTGAAAGTCCAGATTAGATTTAGAATCAAACAGATCTATTCCCCTAATGGTGAGGATCAAAGCCTACATTACAGATCATCTAACACCTGTTTTAGACTCTACTTCCCCTTCTTTTCTATTGGTATATCTTCCTATGTCCTTCTCGAATGAGATTCAAAACTTGAACTTTTAGATCATGGCATTCTAAATATGAACTTATCTTTGGCAGTTGTTATTTATTCAAAAATTGTGTGGGTTCCCCTCTCTTGATTTTTGACCTTGATAGTTAGGCCAAGGCAGTGTGGGGATCTTTGGAAGCATCTTCCTTCACTTTGCTCAGCCATGGGTTCTTTCAAGTGGTTTTCCATTGCTCAGCTGATCATGACTTTATTTGGTCCTCCATACCATGGTTTTTTGGAAAGTTTGAGGTCTCTTTATGCACTTAGAATCCTTTATTTCACCCTAAAAATGTGCAGGTGACAACAACTCCCAATTGGATTAGAATTTATAATATCCCTCCCATTTTGAGAAAAGTAGAGCACATCGAAATTCTGATCAATCGGGTGGGCTCCTTTTTCTTATATTATAAAATTGATTATAAAATATATGCATTAGCGATGTAGAAATAGTTATAAAGTTCTCCAAAAATAACTAGTTATGGGGGCATCCCCCAACATATTAGAACATATTAATCAATAGTACAATATAAAAATGGCCCTAAAAAGGTGGCCCAACAAGTAGGAAAAAAACATAGAATAAGGAACTAATATAGAACTGTAACCTAAAAGGTGTCAAAACAATCTTAAGCATTAGACACCCTCCAAATAACAATGCAGTCCATCTCACAATCCTCATCGGAGTCCAGGTTAAAGGTCCCTCTACAGAGCTCTTGTTCACTTCAAGGTCCATTTGAATCTGTCCCACAACCAAGTTGGGGGATATCTATCAACTTTATTCAACAATGATTTCATGTTGTTTGATCTGACATACTCCATAAATTCATCCACCTCTGCACACCCTCCCCTATATTTTAACTTTTCCAGTTTCTCTATGAAGACAATCACATTATCTTTAATCAATTTCTAGACAACCTTCTGCTCATCATCATCTTATACCATAGGGATTAAGCTCAAGGGAGAAGAAGTTATCAAGTCATTTTTATCAAAAGAACACATATTAAGATTTGAGTCGAGATGGGTCAAAGAATCTTTATCTTATTTAATAATACAACTGTCAAGACCATATTTATGAATATCTCTTACCATATCATCATTTTCCATAAGCCAGTTATTCACCCCATTTTTATCTAAGTTTGAAGAGTTCACCTAATCTTGTACAAGATTATCAGCTTGGTTGAAGTATGAATCTTTTATATAGTCTCAATCATGCTCAGTTATTTTTAATTCAACAGTCGACTTATGACAAACCGTCCAATTTGAGTGCAAACTCAACTTGGGGTATCTGCTAGAATCAATCAAATAGTCATAAGTGATTTTGAGATTTTGGATCTTAGGAACTGCTCTAACTATTCTTGAGGCACTTTAGTTGAAGGAATATTTTGAAATTAATAAGACAAAGGATGACTTTCACAAAGAAGTCAGTAAGCACTCTAGCCTTGTGTTGAAATACCTCTAAGTTCCTTTGCTTACATAAAAACCATAAGATCTCAATTGAAAAGATAAGCCAAAATTTATAAAAGAAAGGGTGAACTTTAACTTTAGCACAAATATATCTAAAAGCAATATTCAACCAACCAATGTCATAGTCAAATACCACATTCTAGCACTTAAGACAACTTTTCCACAGGTTAGACGCATAAGGACACGAGAAGATATGTTCAATAGTTTCAATCTCTCTACAAAAGAAATAAAAAGGTTGGGTAAAAACAATTTTACTCAAAATAGACCCAACAATCAGTTTATTATACATCAACAATCACCTAAAACATTATTATTTAGGTTCAAGACAAGAGGCCCAAATAACATCAAATCTAAAAGACCAAGCATGCAGAAGATCATAGACAAACCAAATGAGGTTATAGGTGAGGTAGGGGATTTTGGAAAAGAGGGCTTGTTGTATAACATTTGAGTGGAAAACTCAAACAGAGTGGGGCCCTTTAGCCACTTAACACTATCCCAAAACTCTCCCTCTTCATCCATGAAGGAAACATTATTATTCCCCTACAATGCTTTTTGAAGAAGAGTGAAGGCTATACACTGAGTAGCAAGAATTTGAAATTTGACTCTAATTTCTGACCAAGATGCCCTTCCAGAATGTGAAAAAAAGCTCCTTGAAAACCCTCAACCCTTTAGTGAACCATTCAAAGGCAGAACAACCCCTGGGGAGAGCAATCAATGTTTTGTTGATAGATAGGTTCCACCAGATAGATATGTGACCCTGATAACATGACCCAAAATAGATAAAAATGTGTTTTTTTAGTGATAAAAGGTTAACAATGTCCCAAGCTGACCAAATGAAGGGAAAAATGGGTGAACCAACTACCTTGATAGAAAAAAATAAATGAGCAGATATGTTATATCTAATCCTTTGCAAAGTGGTTTTCCTTTAGGAAACCCTTCAAAATGTTATTCTTGACCAATATTTTATAGGGTTCATCCCCTTTGAATGCTCTGATTATTCACTTCACAGTCAGGGTTATACCTTGTATCCTTAGATTTTTTAGACCCATGCCCCCAATAATTTTTGGCTTCGAGTAGAATTGCCAAGAAACTACATGTCTTTTCTTCCCTCCTTTTCCATCAAACCATAGGAAGTCTCTTATTATTATGTGAAGCATATTAATCTGAGACTTGTTGAAGACCCAACAAGAGGCATAGTAAATATTATACAAGGAGAGAACCTTTTGATAGACTTGAATCCATCTAGGTAAGGAAAGTAAGTGTCCTTGCCATTTTGTAATTTTCTTATTTGTTCTATGAAAAATCCACTCCCACACGAGCTTAAATGAAGGCGTAAACATGAAGGGAATACCCATATATCTGACCATTTCATCCAGACCTTTCCATATCCAACCAAACTTTGAGAGCCAATCAGGAGGGACATCTTTATATCTAATCCTATATAAACCTAATTCAAGTTATTTTTCTCCAATTTGACAAATAGAGTAGTGTCATTAGAAAATGAGACATAAATTAAGAATTCATCATTGGATAGAGAGATGCTTTTGACTGGAGATCCAATATCAAAAAATCTGAGGAGATAGTGCAAGGCTTCAGTAGCCAACATAAAAAATGATGGGGCAAGAGGACATCTTTGTCTGATGGAACATTGAATCTCAAGGGATTCAATCAATTCCCCATTCACTTCAATAATAGTTGAAGCATATTTGAAGAGGACACCAATCATTTTGCAAAATATATCCTAAAAATCAAAGGCTCTTATAACTCTTTCAATGAAGGGCCATTCAATTCTATCGTATGCTTTCTCAAATTCAATCAAAATCATACCAACATCCTGATTAGAATCTCAGGCCCCATACAACCCTTCCCAACTTGTAATAAAATTGTCCAAAATGTATCTTCCTTCAATAAATCCAGTTTGAGTCTCATAAATAATAGAGGCTAGTAGAGAGGAGAGTCTCTTTGCCAAAATCTTTGCCAGGATCTTGTAGTAGATGTTAAGGAGGGTAATTGGTCCCCTATTTTTGATCAAAGAGAGGTCACCATCCTTGGGGATAAGTTTAATTACTCCTCTATTGATGTCAGGACCTAGGGTACCAACATCAATCACTTCTTGAAAGATATCTAGGCAATCTTTAGCCAATCATTCCTTATTGGCTTTATAAAATTTAATAGGGAAGCCATCTATTCCAGGTGCTTTATCATTCTTGAGCGAGTCTATGGTTGTTTTAATTTCGTCCAGCATGATATCTTCATCAAATGAGATCGATTTCAAGAATACCACCTTTTTTGGAATGCAAGCATCATAGACCACATATTATTCAATGAGGTCATTGGAGCCATAAAAAAAAATTAGAGTAAAGATCATAGAATGCTTCTTTGATACTGCAAGGGCCCTACACAATCTAGCCTTGAACCTCAATGCCATTAATTTTGCTTCTTTAGTGCTTAAATTATAAGAATCAAAATAAAAAATTAGAGCCTCTATCATCAAGCTTAATCCAGGTTAGAATTGAGAGAATCTATGCCCCCTAGATAGGTAATTATGGGACTACATAACTTGATGTTTTAGGAGATTAAGTTCATCAAGTAGTTTATCATTAGTCAGGTGATGTTGGAGAGATCATTCAACATGAATTATTTTTTCTTGAGTGACCCTGATAGTCTTTCTATGCATTTTAGACTTTATTTGACCATAGGTTCTAGCAAAGTTTTTGGAGACTTCCATGCATGAGTTCCATTGATCAATTCTAGAGCTAAAGCTACAGGTGAATTTCCCAATATTCCAAGATTATTGAAGACCATCCATACACACTTGGTTAGAAAGATGAGATACAATGAACTTGTAAAGTCTTTGAAAGACAAGGCAACTTTGTTCTCCTCAAAGTTCAAAGAGAAGTCCATTTCAATGGGGTGGTGGTCAGAAATTGTGTAGGGCAAAACAATCACCACATTACCATCCCTATTTGGGGTCACATAAAGTGAATCCATATTCAAGTATAACCTATCAAGTATTGAGTACTATCTTTTATTATTGATTTGATTATTGTACTAGGTAAACCGGATTCCTTTACTTTGATTTTTATCTTTTTGAAGCAAATCAAAGATTCTATGCATTCTCTTGAATTTAGATAAAAAAGAGTTTATTTCCTTTCTAGGCCTGATGATTACATCCAATTTTATCCTCTTTTGATTCCATAATATTAAAGTCTCCTCCAAAGATATAGGGGAAAATTTTCAAGTTAGTAGCTATCCAATTCCATAGATCATGTCTTTCTCTATAGTCATTTGGAGCATAAATTTTACATAGTCCAAAACACTGGTTTTGTCTTTCTATTAAGTCCCAAACAATTCTATTACAAGGGGAGATACCATGGTTAATAATGCATCACTTTAGGTCAGGGTTAACCAAGATATAATCCCCTCCTTTACCTCTTTGATGATTAGTAGGAGGTGCATTTGGCCAAATGAAATTAAGGACTAAGGATAACTGGGAACCCATGTTACGGTGTGGAGCTAAAAGCTACACCTTAAGGCAAACAGGAGGGTTTCTAATGTATGCAGTCGCCGGTGTCGGTAGGCCAAACCGACATTGGTCAGGGGACGCAGAAGGGAAACCGACATCGACAGAATATCGGCCGGCGTCGGTCACCTCTAGGAAGGCAGGGACCGACGTCGGTCGCCTGTAGCGGTTTGAACTGCTGTTAACGAACAGTCAGTTAAGTGAATGCGGAGTTTGCATGTTAAAGACTTGTTCGAAGTCTTGAGCGGCAAGTCTAATTTGTGTATGCATGAGATCTATATAATAGACTCATGGGCTGTATTGCTAAGTGGAGAATTTGCAGGAGAGCTATGTGAAGCTTGGAGAGTTCTTCCCATGGTGGAATCAAGTAAGATTCCCCATGTATGTATAAGTAAGATCAAGTTTGATATGCAGGGATGTGTGTATGCGAGGGTCAGACAGAGATCAGGGGTTGGCCAGGGTCTAAGGTGATAGCAATACATCAGCAGGATCATGGAGAGATCTACTTGGAGTACCGATTCGTACTCAGTTGTACTGGATGTACAATGAGGTGAACAACAGCTTGTGTTAGCTGTGTGTTGTGACCTATGAGAGAAGACGACTCAGATGGGAAGATTACTTGGATCCCTTGAGGAGGAAAGCCTCACAGAGGTGGAAGAAGAGTGTGATCTCTTTATTGTAATTTCCTTTGTAATGAGTTGAATACAATTATGTGTTGCCTCTCATATTCTGTGTGTTTTCTCATTGATAGTTATTTATTCTTTTGGTATTTCCACATGTTTAATTGCTTATACAATGGTAATCATGTGTTCTCTTAAATCTGACAAGTTGTGTCAGAGCTTTGGGGAGTTTCGGTCCTATCAATTGGTATCAGAGCGAGGTTGGATGTTCTCAGAGTGAGTTTGACTAACAGATGGCCCAGATCTGTTAAGTGTTCATTGATTACAGGTTACTCACAAGGGTTGTTTATTGTTATGGTGTGGAGCTAAAAGCTTCAACTGTTTGCAGACACAAGAGAAAGGATGCTGAAGAACCAGAGCCACCGGCGTTGGCAGTATGACTGACGTCGATTAGATGCAGTGGAGAAGGAGACTGGCGATGGCAGGGAGTCGGCCGACGTCGACAGCACCAGACTAGCAGGGACCGGCGTCGGTCGCCTGTGTATTTTCAGAACTGCTGTTGACAAACAGTCAGTTAAGTGAAGTGAGTGTTTGCATGTCAAGCGACTAATTATAGTCACGAGCTGCGTGTCTAATTATTGTAACTAGAGTTCTATTTTTTGTAAGCATGGGATCCTATTTAAAGACCCATAAGGCATGTATTGTAATGATCCAAGAAGGCAAGTAAAAGCATTGAAGCTAGCAAGGTCAAGGAGATCAGCTGAAACATTCAAGGAGGGATAGCAACTCAGGCTTTAGAGTTGTTGTGTTGAGAAAGAGAGAGAGGGAAGAAGGTCTTGAGGTGTGGCAAGCCTTTGAGGTGGAGGAAGAAGTGGCATCTTCCTTATTTGTATTTTCTTCTAGTAATATTGAATACAAGTTGTGTATTGTCTCTCAAATTCTTTGTTGTCTCAAGTTTCTAGCTACTTTAACATTCTGGTATAATTCTGTGTTTAATTGCTAATACGAGAAGTAATCATATGTGCTCTAATTGGTAGAGCTATAGATCCCCTGACAAGTGGTATCAGAGCGAGGTTGGACGTTCTCAGAGCGAGTTTGACTAACAGATGGCCCAGATCTGTTAAGTGTTCATTGATTACAGGTTACTCACAGGGGTTGCTATTTGAGTGGGAGTATAGCAAGGCAGAAGATGGTACGATGAGAATGAAGAAAATCAGGCACAGGTTTAACACCACAAGGAGTGTGGTGGGTTGTTTTCAAGTGGGAGCTTGAAGAGGAATACAAGCTAGGATGCAGATTGGATATAGTACTGGTTTTGGGTACAGGTGCAACTCTTTATCTCCAAGTGGGAGATTGTTAGGGTGTGGAGCTAAAAGCTACACCTTAAGGCAAACAGGAGGGTTTCTAGCGTATGCAGTCGCCAGCGTCGGCAGGCCAAACCGACATCGGTCAGGGGACGCAGAAGGGAAACCAGCATCGGCAAAATATCGACTGGCGTCGGTCACCCCCAGGAAGGCAGGGACCGACGTCGGTCGCCTGTAGTGGTCTGAACTGCTGTTAACAAACAGTCAGTTAAGTGAACGCAGAGTTTGCATGTTAAAGACTTGTTTGAAGTCTTGAGCAGCAAGTCTAATTTGTGTATGCATGAGATCTATATAATAGACTCATGGGCTGTATTGTTAAGTGGAGAATTTGCAGGAGAGCTATGTGAAGCTTGGAGAGTTCTTCCCATGGTGGAATCAAGTAAGATTCCCCATGTATGTATAAGTAAGATCAGGTTTGATATGCAGGGATGTGTATATGCGAGGGTCAGACAGAGATCGGCGATTGGCCAGGGTCCAAGGTGACATCAATACATCAGCAGGATCATGGAGAGATTTACTTGGAGTACCGATTCGTACTCAGTTGTACTGGATGTACAATGAGGTGAACAACAGCTTGTGTTAGCTGTGTGTTGTGACCTATGAGAGAAGACGACTCAGGTGGGAAGATTACTTGGAGCCCTTGAGGAGGAAAGCCTCACAGAGGTGGAAGAAGAGTGTGATCTCTTTATTGTAATTTCCTTTGTAATGAGTTGAATACAATTATGTGTTGCCTCTCATATTCTGTGTGTTTTCTCATTGATAGTTATTTGTTCTTTTGGTATTTTCGCATGTTTAATTGCTTATACAATGGTAATCATGTGTTCTCTTAAATCTGACAAGTTGTGTCAGAGCTTTGGGGAGTTTCGGTCCTATCAACCCATAGCCTTACTTCTTGAAGACATAAAAAGTCTAACTTATATCTTGAGTGACTAAATTGTCTCACAATGGGTCTTCTATCAGGGGATTCCAGGCCCCTAACATTCCAACTTACAATCTACATAAATTAGGGGAACAAGCGGGGTCAATTAGATTGACCATGGGGCTTACCCCCACTACTATACAGTCTTTTGAAGCAGTCCAAAACTTTGTTTTCCTTAGCCTTCTTCTTGAAATTAGGGTCATGGCCACCAAGAGGGGTGTCTTTAGATTTTTTATTATCTTTAACCAGAGAGTGATCTAGTAGGGTGGAGACTAATTTTGTTTTTAACCCCCTTTAGACATCTAGATTTAAGCCACATTTGGGTCCTTGAGGAACAGGGGAACACTCAGTGATATATCCATCTCAGACTCGAATTTATCTGGTCCTTATTTCTTTGGAGAAATGACCATGGAGGAAAAATCACTTCCATTTTTACTGAAACTAGCTGAGGGCAGGTTGTCAAGGTCATAATTACAACCAATAAGAGTTTTAGCTAACAAAACCACATATTACTCAGAGGGAGAGCCAAAGAGGGTTCTTTGTTCAATAAAATCATCATCCAAGTTATTCGATAGACAACTAATCACATATGGTACAAGATTCAAAATATCAATAGAAGGTGGTGGGGAGCTAGACAACTGAAGAATGAGTTGAGGATCAATTTTTACAAGTTCATTCGTAACCTCTGAAGCAATTTCCCCCAAAGCCTCCTTAGGGGGGCACTGTCTTTCAGTGGTTCATTATTTTACATAGGGCTTTCAAAGACCTATAAATCATCTAGCACTGAATCATTTTTCTAAGTATCTTGCCCTTTTTGTTTGCTATGAAAATTTTCTTTATTAACCAACATTGGGTAGTTTATCTTGAGGTACCCATATTTTTTACAAAGGAAATAGGCATTCAAGCCACCCAACCTTCTGAAAGCACATGTATGGGAGATCCCTTTGATTTTGAAGTTAAGGGATTTCAAAAAAAATTTCAGGGGTTATAAGGAGATAAAAACCCTAGCATTCATATAGGCTAATGAGATCTTAATATCCTCAATTCTCAGGACTTCCTCGAGGAGTTTCAAATCCCATGGTAGAAAGTTTCACAATTGGATAGGCACGCTTTCAATGTCTACCCATCTGGGTGCAGTTTTAAAAATAAGGTCATTGCAGTCCATATCAGGGCTCTAAGGGGTTGCCTTAAAAATAGATTGACCAACATTCCACAAGGGTTTGCTAATAGCTCATAGTTGCATATTAAAATTTTTAAATAAAATCATAAAAACCCCTTTCTATATCATTCGATAGAAGCTAATGTACAAACCCAATTTCTTACCCCAAATAGGGTTAAGCTAGTTATCAAAGAAGTTTCTAGAGGGGAGAGAATTCTTGTTCAAACAAAAACAAACCCAACATTTTAAAATATGATTTTTTCCTGCTAAAGATCATTTTCCATGGAAGCATTCCACACAATAGTCAAGGACTTAACATGGCTAGGGAATTTAGCAATTTGACCTTCATTGCACTCCTACTCTCCATGCTCCCCTTCACACATGCATCTTACCACAAATTATGCTCCTTTTGAATGCTTTGCCACTTTTTCTTGTTGTAAGACTTCACTGAATAGTTTTTCGATGAACTAGATTCTCTTTCTTCAACCTGAGACAGGAAAGATATACTATCCTTATGATTGCACATCTTATCAATCCCCAGAGAACCAATTGGATCATTAAACCCACCATTTTTACCCTTCTCTGCATGTTTGAGGTCATCAATTCCAATGGTTTCCATATACAATTGTAATTAATTCATAGCCATTCAAAATTTTCAAAGGCTACATGATGAGGATTTGGGTAGGGGAGGCGCATGCTAGTACAAACAACACACCAATAAACACCAAGCATAAATAAATGAAAAATAAGACCCAAAATCAAAAGAAATAAAACCAATAAGTAAACTTAAAGCATGCTAAAAAGGATGGTTTGATTAATTGACCACCATGGGCACCAAGAAGAGAAGAACATGAGGCACAAATGAAGCAAAGGTAACCAAAGCAATCAACCAAGAGAAAGCTTGAAGCACTAGTAATGGAGGATGACTCTTCGTCTCTCCATTACAGAGCTCCAAGCTTCTCCTCTCATCATTGGGTGGGCTCCTTTATGAAATTGGATGAGTTTTCTATGAAGAAAATATTTGTGAGAGCTTGTGCGATTATTGATCTATCCAAACTTCTTTAACATTATGTTAGACTTCACTCTTCCTAAGGTTTGTGGATGCAATATCTCAACTTTGAAGGTCTTCCTTTTAGATGCTTTTGTTGTAATCTCATTAGACACCGAGTTATAGGGTGTTATTCTTTGGGCGTTAAGAGTAAGGATTCTCACTCTTGGTTGATTTGGAGGAAGAAAGAAGGGACCCCAAACTAGGGTTTCTTATGGCACAATCATGTCATCTTCTATCGTTTGTCTAATTGTTTCCCTCTCCCTCCCTCAGTTGGGGATCCTCCCCCAGGAGGAAGGACACTTTGCGGACAAAAGTGGCTTCGATTGTTCCTTCCATCCTTACTAATATGTTCGCTTCCATTTCTTACCCCTCTCATTCTTCTCAAGCAAAACTCAAAGCTCTTATGGATTCAACTGTTAAAAAGAAAGGACAAAGGCATAAATGTTGCATTTTGATGCTAAATAAATGGTGAAGGAAGGGAACCAATGTACAATGGAAGGTTTTCTCTCATGTCATGGAAGAAGATCGATCTCGGCCATTGGTTAACTTGATGGTTTTTCCCCTGTGTTCTTGGGCGATTCATCATTGTTGCATAAAGAGTTCAGTGTTTTGTTGATAGAGGTAAGTTTTTTAGATGGTATCCTATCGGATGTTGGTTTTTATTTATTGCTCTTTGGTGGATTTTAAGTAGAAGTCTACGATTTTGTTATCTTTCGATTGATTTCATTATTGTAAGTGTAATTCTATTTTATGTGATTGATATTTGGTTGACTTTCTATTAAATTGAGTGATCCCGTTAAAACCCTCTTTTTTACCTTATCAATTTTTTTAAAAAAATCCATTCACTTTTTGATATCTAAATGTTAAAATAAAAAAATGAGTCGAAATCTTTCCATCACTTTAATGAGTCAAAGTCTTTACATGTAAACGCCAAAAGTCCTCTTATATTATAAGCAAACATAATTTTTATCTTTTTTTAAATATAGATGGAAGACCTTAAAGTATATCTTCCAATAAAACCAAAAAAATATCATAATGCATGGTCACAAAGTATGTGTCATTTGTCTCTCTTGTCTATTCGTTGTGTGGATGTGGCCTTAAAGTACGTATGTGTTATTTGTCTCGAATATCTATTCATTGTGTGCATGTGATCTTAAACTACATATTTCAATTAAATATTGCTTGAACCTAGATCAATTAAAACAGAGTTGATAAATGACAATCTTCAATCTTTCGTTGATTTAGATAAGACAGGCAGTCCTCTGTCAACTTGCGGACTGTGAAAGTCACGGCAGCAACTTGTAAGGCACGCTAAAGTCTTCCTGTCCCTTTCGACAGTAGCGACCTGATCGATGAATGACTAAATGCATGTCAAAAACAATGTCCTGCTGTAAATAGCATCCTATAAAAAATGTCATTATATCCATCAAGGAAATACTAAATAAATGACTCAACCCTCTCAATGACTTCCACACAGTCTTTCACGTCGCGATCTAAATTCCTCGCACGCAAACAACACACAGTACAGTACATACATTTCAATTCGCATTTGTCTGAGTTGATTAGGGCTGTCAGAAAACTGAGAAACTGCACGGCCACAACGGAGTAGTTTCTAGAAGCCTGGACTAAACTTGAACGGGATGCCCTCCCGCTCCTTAAAAATATGTTCGCCCTCACATCTATCCTTGCATCGCCTTTCTCGGTAGTAGCGCCTAACTATAATGGGGTTGAGAACAGGAATCCTGATTGCATGCGTCTGCATCCTCTGTGTTTCAATCCATGGAGGTAAGTTAATTTAAGTAGCTATATCCTACACTTCTGTGTTTAAATATTGAAGCCATTAAATTTTTTGTAGAAAGGCACTCTGAATCTGTTTTTACATGGCTCTAGGCTTCTGTGTTTTTCTCTCTTTTTCTTGTAAAAGCTTTCTAGGTTAAAACTGTTAATTGTGTCTTCGCAGGGCCGATGTGACTGTCATGAAATATGACCTTCCCCCCTCCCTTTTTTATGATTAATTTTATAGCATAATATTATTTTAATATATGAAGAAAAAAATTCAAATAAAAAAAATAACATTCTAAGAGATTTCCATATTTTTCATAATCCATTTTTTTTTTTCAATGTAATGTTTTTTTTTAAAGTAAAATATGAAAGCCTATAACTAATTTGCAAAATGGTATTCTAAGAAATTTTAATTTTTTTTGAATGGTTTATTAAAATTATTTTATATACATTTCATAATATATTTAAAATCATTTTAAGCATATAAAATATTTTCCAGTTTTCTATTAAATTTAGAGAGTTAAAAATCTGAATAATTTATAAAATATTAGGATTTGTAAATATTTCTATTCACAATATAAGCTCATTTTTTAGCATTCATGTTTCTACCTTTTACCCATTGCTATTTGTGAGTCATAAAAGAGCCTACACGTTTAGCAGGTCAAAGCTGGACCTACATATTGTTTAGGGCACCGATTACAAATGTGGTAAACAGTTTTGTGTTGAGCGTTGATCCATTGAAAAAAACCATTTTTATAAAGTTTACCCTATTTGTGTATATTTAAAGGAAATAAAAATCCAATTAAACTTTGTTGGGTGTGTAGCTGCTAGTTACAATAGGAATTAAAGGAAATAAAAATCCAATCAAACTTTGTTGGTTGTGCAGATGTTACGATAGGAGTTAACAATGGAATGATGGGAGACAATTTGCCAAGTCAAGAGGAGGTGGTGGCTTTGATGAAGCAATACAACATTGGGAAATATAGGATCTTCAAAGAGGAGGTGACTGTACTCAAGGCCTTTGCTAATTCTGGGATCGAATTAACTGTGGGAGTAGCTAACGACAATTTGCAGGCTATGGCATCTGACCAAAGTGAAGCAAACAAGTGGGTGAATCAGTACATTAAGCCTTATTACCCTGCCACCAATATCAAATACATTGCTGTGGGAAACGAAGTCTTGGGAAAGGAAGATAATTTAACCCAGTTTTTGGTTGATGCAATGAACAATATTCAAACCGCTCTTCAAAATGTCAATCTTCAGAATAAAATCAAAGTGTCCACAACTCATGCAGCAACAACTATTATAGATGAGCTTGCACCTCAAGCTCCTTCAAAGGGAAACTTCACTAATACTAAGAATGTGAAGAATGACATGGGACCTGTTCTTAAATTTCTCGCTGCTCATGGCTCTCCATTCATGGCCAATGTGTATCCGTATTTTACCTACGACTCTAACCCCAATGCATATAACAAGGATATGGATTATGCCTTGTTTAAACCCACAGCAAAAACTGTGATAGACGGTTCACTGAGGTACACTAACTTGTTTGACGCCATGGTGGACACCATCTATTTTTCCATGGAAGCAATGGGATATCCAGACATACCCATTGTAGTTGTTGGGAGTGGATGGCCCTCTTATGGCATTGAAAATAAAACTTACATTGCTACCAAGGACAATGCCCAAACATACAACAATAATCTCATCAAGCATGTGTTGTCGAATGTAGGGACACCCAAAAAACCAGGGACGAATATTGAGACATACATCTTTGCTCTTTTCAATGAAAACCTGAAGACAGGAGGATACGAGACAGAAAAAAACTTTGGACTTTTTTACCCTAACAAAACCTCTGTGTATCCTATCAACTTTTCTCCATTTAAAGGGCCTTATGTACTATACCTTTTTATTTCCACTGAATAGAAGATTATTATGTTTCTATTGTTTATCTTTTAATATGAAATTGTTTATTATGTTTATTTTTATTAGTATTAATCCTTGTGTAATCATGTTTTAGCTATTAGTTTTTATTGAAAAATGTGCTACTTAAATATTTTGTTTATTTTTAAAATCTACACATTAGTATTCCCATTTACATTCTATTTTTTAAAAATAAAAATTAGAAAAAGTTTATTTTCTTAACTTTTTATTGGTTGAAATAGATTGATAAAACTAATTTTCTAAGGAAATTGGTGTATTTTCAATTTAAAAAAAGAAAATATTTTACATTGTCCAATGAAATTGCAATAGATATAAATATTAGATATAAACCATAGTCTATAAAAAAAGACAAAAACAACAATGACAGTGATGATGATTAATAATTATACTGTAACAACGTTTATAGGATTAAAAATATACAATTGTGGATTCAAATTGGCTGCATTGAATAACTAGTAGCCTGAAGTCCCCAAAACAATTGAATTCTTTGAACCAAACCTTCTAACTATAGGCGTTGCCATAAATGAACATACAGTGAATAAAAGACAAATAATACCCATCGATGTGGTTCTTAAATTCCGGTACTGCTAAAATAACAGATCAAATTATCACCCAAAACATAATAATCCACTAATTGTTTTTTACATACAGAGGGTCACCCACTGGTTTTTTTAAACAGATAAAGGACAACTCATCTCAGAATATTTGTCCAATAATTTTTATTCTCAAAAACCTACTAATAATTTTTAAACAGAAAAAAACACATAATTTACGGAGCTTTGCAAATTCTGAGTTGCAAAATAAGCCAAGAACATAGAGATATGTGAAACTCAGAAGGTGAATGTAACAATCCTTGCCCAATCTAGTCTTAATTGTCTCAATTTGCTGCCTTGTAGTTTTTCAAACACTTTGTAAGCAAAGTGCTTCTTACTGGTTTTTGTCACAGTTTTGATGATTTGTTTAAATGACGATAGATTAAAGCTTCAAGAAGTTTTAAGAATGACAATGCTAAATTCTAGATGCAGGTTTTGTTCTTTTCTATGCAATTAGATGAATTCACAAAGCAAACTAATCACTCCCAGCCAATGGACATTTAGTCGAACAGTTGGCATGCAACCTACTATCTCAATTTAAATGCTCAAAAGATAACCATAAATGACCAGCAACTTGTGATTCTTAATTGTATTGATTGATTTGATACAATGCTCCACTAAACTAGCCAATACTCTTGGCATAAACAAGAATTACAATTATATGGTATGCTGGTATGAAGGACGTACACCTACAACGGCAAATATAAACTATACTAAAGGATGGATTGTATGCAATGAACCTTGGTGGAATTGAGGCGCCCTTGAGAATAGATGAAAGAGCAAGCAATTTCCTAGCGAAAGGATGATCTCTCAAGCCAAATCGAATTTTCCAAGCCAGCCGCACCTGTTTTGGTCTGATCTCAAATTTAAAATAATATGCACTGAATATGCGCTGCCTCAAGCATCTAATATCATCGCCATGCTCCAAGGAAGTGGACACACCAAGCCAAGTAGAGAATCGATGCAAAATGGAACCCCCAAAAGCAAAAATGTCCCTCTTAATGGTGTCCTTCTTTACTGTAAATATCTGATTTTTATATCAGCATTTTCTACAATGCAATCTGCTCTCTTAACCAAGGAAAAATCGATGCCAAGCTATATAAAAACCAACACCAAGGAGTTAGCTATGCAACCTCCACAAATCCACCAAATCGATTTCTCCAAAATTGGCCAATGGCCACAAATTTTGCTCCAATTGAGATGACTGAAATATCACCTCCAAAATGCAACCCTTCAAGAGTCATTTCACTCCCTCAGTTTTGCTATCAATGGGAGTTATCTCGTTCCCAAAGATAAATTGATTCACTGCACGAAACTCTAAGCTCCACCAGCATACCACAACAAAGACAACATCAAATCGGGATAATTCATAATGGCAGCCCACACCTCCCTTTAAACTTTTTTTTCATTTGGGAAGCTTCTAGAAACATCATAATATTTTATTATTATTTTTTCCTTTTAATATATTATATTTTCACTTTAATATAAAATAATGAATTATATCATAAAGCACAAATATAACATCGTCTTGTAACATAAGGTTTCTAAAAATAGAACATTATAATAAATCATTAGAAAACCTCCAAAATATGTCAAAACTTCCCCAAAAAACCAACTGCCATTTGGGTAACTGCAGAGAGGACCCTTAAACCTTGCTGTATTAGCCTACGAGAGCCACTGATAAGCTAATCATGTTGAAAGTACAATGTCTAACTAGAAGGGGACATTACAGTGAAGGTCTCTGAGATGACGACTGAAGGTCTTTGATTTTCTGATTGCTTCCCTGAATGTTTGATTGAAAGTGAGATGCAATTCCTGCCCTGCATTGAAGAATTTTAGTACCTGCATGACATTGAAGAATTCAACATGATCTGGAGCCCAAGAGGCAGAGAATTGTGTCTAAGCCACCGTTGGTTGAGTGGAGCAACACAAATAATGAGGAAAGGAGAAGCCCTGATTCCACCGACAGAGCTGTCCTTTAAGTTGCACCATGTTCTCACTGGATACCTGCTTGATAAACTCACCCTCAAGCTCACTCTTTTTAAGTGCAAATGGTACTATTTTAACCATCTGTTTAGAGGATAAAGACAAGCATGTATGCAGTTAAGTAGACAGTGAATTATTTTGTTGCATGTTGGTATATGCCTGAGATGGTTTGCGAATAACATGGATGGAGAAATTTATACATGATATTTAATTTTCCAAGATCTTTGTTAATGGTATAGGTTGGAGAGGGAAGCAGTGTTGTGTAAGTGAATAAAGTTTAAAATATATATTATAATAAATTAAACACAGTTTATTTTGAGAGAGAGTAAAATTTTAATGTATTTCATTATAATTATGTAATCATATCTCTTGGATAGAAAATAAAGAAGTTAAATGCATTATGCATCAATAATTATATGAAATTATTGCTATTTTATAATTGTATTTTAAGTTTGGTTGATAATTATTGCATAAAATGATGTATAATATAAATTATATAGAGTTTTTAGCCTATACAAAATTATGATTTAAAGTATGCATGCCTTCATTTATAGTCATGTGAACCCCTTGCAATTACTTCCACCTGATCAATATTATTTATATGATCACAAATCCTAACAATCAAAATTCCAATCTTCACAAAATCTAAATATATCTCTTTACAACAAATATTAAAATCGCATCACTTAAAATTAAAATGAAAATCTAATATTATCTTAAAAAATATAAATACATTTTCTTGAATATAGAAATATTAATCACTGTAAACAATAGAACTCTTAACGGATTAACTATAAGATCGGTGGTAAGATATAGTTTATAGTCCCTTATTATTTTTGAGTAGAACTTCACCTCAATCTTACATAAAATAAGGAGTTTAATTGTTAAAACGACTCAATAAAAAAATCTTATATGCACTAAATGAGTTTGCGTTTTACACAAGATTAGTTTTTCCAATAAATCATTCTACTTACTGATTCTACTCGAAGATTTTTTTAAGAAAGTGAAATTTTTAAGTATAAATACAATATCCATAACAATTTGTTTATTTTATGTTAAGTTTGGGTTTTATAATTTAATCTAAGGGAAAGTTTTTGGATAGTATTGAAAAGAATAAGCAATAAAATTTTATTGGTAAAAATTAAAAATATTGAATCTATTTTATGGATAAGAATATAAATTTGGTTATATGGTTATTTTATTTAATTTTTTGGTGAAATTTAATACTTTCAATTTAAATATCATGATATAAAATATAAATATAGTTTAATGATAAAATATATATTTTAAAAATTAAATTGAAAAAAATTATAATTTTTTAAATTAAAAGCATACAATATATTTGTTCATAGAAATAAAAACATAATACAAACAAATAAATGGTGAGTTAGCCAATTCTTCAAAACCTGTAGGTCCCCATTCAATTCATCAAGCAATGTTTCCTTGAATTTTAATTATATTTTTTATTATATAAAACTACATCAGGGACATAAATAATCAACTTTATTCATTTAATACTTACGAGCGAAGGATATTCATTCTACAATAAATATTAATATTAGCTACACTCAAATTTTCTCATAAAGAAGCCAACATTGTTAGTAGAAAAATATTAGTAAAAATGACTCTTCAAGTGAAACCATGCAACATATTCAACAATATTAAGGGTATATTCCACTTGCTTATTTATATATGCTTATAACTCTTATTTATACATTAGTAAGCAACTTAGTCTTATTTATGTAGTGAATACACTCTAATGTCTCAACAATATGAGGGGTCAATTAGGAAGAAAAGCTGACAAGTAAATAAGGGTTTGTTAGGATAGAAAAGTCCATAGTTTTTCTTTGTCTCACAGTCCCAATTCCCTCCCTTCTAGTTTTCATTGAAAAGAGTAAATATGTATGTCTCGATGCTCCTCATTAGTATTTTGAGCATCTTTACATTCAAAAACACATATTAGATGAGATTATTATTGTATATTCGGGCATTGTCATTGGTAGCAATATACTTTTTATTCCCAGTGTTATAAGAGAGCCATCTGCTTTCAGTAACTAAAATGGGTATGTTTTGATATCCCATCACTTCTAAGAAAGAATAGATGGTGTTCACCATTGCATAAAAAAATTTAGTGTACTTCAATGGGCCATCCATCATAGGCTTTCTTGTGGGTTTAAACATGGTGTAATCCATATCCTTGTTATAGGCATTGGGGTTGGCATCGTAGGTGAAATATGGATTCATATTGGCCATGAATAGAGAGCCATGAGTAGCCAAAATATGAAAATAAAGCTCATGTCATTCTTCACATATTTAATATTAGTGAAGCTTCCCTTGGAAGGATGCCTAGGGATGAACTCATCAATGATAGATGTTGCCACATGAGTTGTGGACACCTTCATTTTATTCTAAAGATGGACATTTTGAATCATGGTTTTTATGCTATTTATTACACCAACCAAAAATCGGCCTATAATGGTTCCCAAGAATTCGTATCCCATAACAATGCATTTGATATTGGTGGCAGGGTAATAAGGCTTAATGTATTGATTCACCCACTTGTTTGCTTCATTATGGTTAGATGCCATGGTCTAGAAATTGTCATTAGCTAGTCCTACTATTAATTTGATCCCAAAATTGGCAAAGGCCTTGATATATTTAGCTCCTCTTTGAAGGTCTTATATTTTCCAATGTTATACATCTTCATCCTAGATCTTCAAAGAGGATGTGGTAGCTTTGATGAACAAGTAAAACATTGGGAAATATAGGATATTCAAATAGGATGTGAATGTTTTTGAGGCCTTTACTAATTTTGGGATCAAATTAACCATAGGAACTTGGCTAACAACAATTTATAGACCATGGCATCTGACCAAAATGAAACAAATAATTGGGTGAATCAATACATTGAGCCTTATTATCTTGCCACCAATATCAATACATTGATGTGGGAAATGAAGTCTTGGGAACTGATAAAGGCTAATTTTTGGTTGGTGCAATGAACAACATACAAACCACACTTTAATATTTTTAATCTTCATAATAAAATGAAGGTGTCCACAACTAACGTGCAACATATATCATTGATGAGCTCACTCCTAATCATCCTTCCAAGGGAAGCTTCACTAATACTAAAAATGTAAATAATGACATGGGCTACATTCTCAAATTTATAACTTCTCATGGCACTTAAATCATGGCCAATATTTATCCCTATTTCACCTACGTTGCCAACCTCGATGCCTATAACAAGGATATGAATTATGCCTTGTTTAAACCCATATGAAAGCTTGTGATGGATGGATCACTAAAGTACACTAACTTATTTGATGCCACAATGGACACCATCTATTCTCCCATGAAAGTGATGGGATATCCAAAGATACCCATTGTAATTACTGAAAGCAGATGATCCTCCTATGGCACTAGAATTAAAACTTACATTGCTACCAAGGATAATGCTTGAACATACAACAATAATATCATCAAGCATATGTTGTCAAATGTAGGGATGCATAAAATAATAGGGAGAAGCATCAAGATGTACATATTCACTCTTTTCAATAAAAACTAGAAGGGAGGGACTTGGGACTATAAGACAAAGAAAAACTATGGAATTTTCTACACTAACAAAACCCCTATCATGTCAACCTTTCTCCATAGTTGACCCTCATATTGTTAAGACATTAGAGTATATTCACTACATAAATAAGATTATTTTCCTTATTAATGTATAAATAATAGATGTAAGTGTTTTTATTGAGTTTCTATTATATAAATGAACTACTAAAAATTCATGAAATTACAAGGTTTTAACCAAGATGAAGGTGTACATGTGAAATAGATTTTATTCACCATTGAACAAACGACCACAAGGAATCCTTTTCGGCTATGAAGGAAAACCTTCACAGATTAATAAACTTAACAAAATATATTAATAGGATAATAGGGTGGGTTTCTTGGTAAAATACCATTTCTGAGAAGTGGTAAGCTTCCTAATACGGATATCAACCCACATGTTTCACAATCAATCAAATAATAATAATAATGGAATTACAAAATGCCATCAAATATGTAGATAAAATATTGCTATGTTCTAGTTTATTCTTAGTCTTCTTCGTTGAGATAAGAGAAATGATCAATCCAAAAGTATTTTGTAGCTATCCTCTTGTATAGTTTCAATTAGTGCAAAAATGTCCTTAATATTGGGGGTGAAGGCAATAGCACAAAGACTCAACTCAAATGTAATATTAGATTGATCAACAACAAAGGGTTGAAATATAATAGGTAAATCATAGATGATTTTAATCTCATGGGAAGCTCTTGGGAGAGTCATCTAAAGGCAAAATCCATGTTTTAAAAAGTGGGAAAATAGGGTTAGACCAAATGCTTGCTTGTGGTCTATAACAATTTAATTTGGATCTCTAAAAGAAGAGAATCTGATAGGGATAAATATTGATTGACAGGATCAATAGCAATTTACTAGGATCAATGTCAATTATATGAATTGACATTGATTCTTGTAAAAATCTTGATAATGACAATTATGGCGTAGCAAAAGGATTTTAAAGATGTTAAGATAATCTATAGAACAAGATAAAACTATATAAACATATAGAATGAAATGAATAAATTGAATTACATTTTAAAATAAGACAAAACTTACCTTCAAAATGTCCTTTAAGATTTTGATATCTTTATGGTTAGTAAAGTGAATTTTTAACTCTCTGGAGACTAGCTTTAGGGATTCTTACTTTGTGTGTAGATCAAAAGGAGGGCCAAGCATCAATGATGTAGAGTTATTGTGTGTCATGCAGTCTATAAGTGTTTCATTAGTGTTCCAACATAATTTCAAGGTACATTGGAAGGATTCTAGTCATGTATATATAATCATTGACAATAGTACTAGATTGTTACCGATCACAGGAATCGTTAACAATTTTATGCTATCTTTGTAAAACATGTTGTAGGTTTGTTTTAACCATGAGATAAGTTGGGGAGAAGGAATATTGAGTTGTTATCAGGGGTATTTATCATGGGTAAGTTTTTAGGGAGGTTTGGGTAATAGATTTTATTTAATTTTATTTGGATATTAAAATATTTTGGTAGTTGGGAGGATTAGAATGGTAATTAGTCAAGTTAATTACAATGGATAAATGTAAATAAGGGTAGCTGGTAATAACTAAGGGGTCCATGACACATGATGGCACAAATATTTGTTGTGTAGGATTCTAGTGTCTACATTTGCCCCTTTTTATTAGCAGTGTGTAACAACAACTAGTAGATAAAAACCAAGAGGGGTATGATGCCCTAGGTGTGTGTGATGAGGTATTTCCCCTCAAATAAGGCACTGATGTGACATAAAGAGTCAGTGATGGGTTTAAAATAAAATAGAGTGAAGGATAGGATGGGGATTTGATCAATAAAAAAGGTGCCAATGATGTGGGCTTGTTGATTGAGTAAAGTTTTGCACTTATGGAACTAATGGTATTACATACAAAAATGCCCTAGGGATAACATGAAATAAATTTCCACAATTTGTGAAAAAGTGGGATTTAACAATGAGATGGGATACTAAGAGAACATGTGATAGGGGAACTGAACAAAGCATATGTTGTGCTAAAACATGGGTTCCACCTATAAATAGTTGTCTCGTGGTGAAGTACATGCTTGGGATTTGTAGGGGATATGTTCCTAATAGGGTGTAAGCTACTATAGGCTGTGGGATCAATAATGGGTCAATGTCCATAAGCCTAGGGTGTAAAATATTGTAATTATAATGGGGTAAATTATTTTGGCCTTAGAATAAAACTATTTGTTACAAAAAGTTGTAAGTAGAATGCAAAACAAGTGGATCAATGTCATTTTAGGGATCGATGGCGATTTGAAGTGAATGGACATGGATTAAGATGATTGACATCGATCACCACATATACTATATATGAAGTGGTCCACATTATTTATATATTGGCTTGTGATTGATTAGAGTGTTGTTGAGTGAGAATTAGGTACACTTGATTATAATTGTCTATGAAAAAGAAGAAAGGAGGTTCTTAACTCGTTATTGGTTTGGATCATAATTAGATATAGGATCCTTATGAGATATGCATGTGTGTCCTTTATCCAATGTTAATAAGTGTTTTAATAGTCCTGTGCCAACCAAGCTCAAGATCCCTTAGTTTAGAAGGCAATTGATATGATCTTATCTTCACATGATTCAAGTTTAAGTTAATTTAGGAATATATTACATGTCTTGTGTTTGAGAGCTAAGTATTTTCATTAGTAACTTTAAGGCCATTTTGTGAGCTAATCCATATCAGTGTTATGTAAACTGATCATTGTGAGAAGTCTATGATTTTTGAGAAAGTTGATCAATGTAGTAAGCTTTCTTGGGATACCATTTGATTGTAGCTTAGAATTTTTAAGGGCATGCTTGTTGATCTTTTGATAAGAAAACTAATCAATGCAGGAAGTTTTCTTCTTTATATTTTTGGATAGCCATCCTTTAAGGGAATGGTCCATATTTTTGGATATGTCTTTGAATATTTTATGAGCAACTATCCTTCAAGGGAGAAGTATGAGATTTTGACCTTTTTCCTTTTGAATTGATCTTAAGAGTATATTCAAGATTATGTTTTTGACATGAATTAGATTAGTTTTGGAAGGGTTCGTAGTTTTAAAGATAAAGCTATCACACAAGATGATATTTTCATCCCAAATAATCTTTCCTGATAAATATGAGGGATTGGGAAATAATGATTTGGTTATCCTTCCAGATATAGGCAAAGTTTATCCATTTAGAACTTGTTATGAATATAGGTGAGGTGTTCATATTTAAGGTTAGGGTAGATGTTTTGATGGATTACCATATGATTCTATATCATTATCAGTTTATTCTTAAGGATGAGGGGGATGGTTTTGGGGATGGTTTTGTTCAGGAATATGAGCAAATGGAAAACCTATGCTAACTATGGTTATTAAAGATTATTAACAATAGAAAAGACATAGATGTAAAGCTTTCAGAGGCTCTTGTTTTGATTTTATCTCAATAGAAGCCAAGTGATATGCCCCAGATCCATATTTATGAGTAATAACATATGGTCTAAGCCAATTTGGAGCAAACTTACCTCATTTACTCCTTTTCATATTTTTGACATTGATTTTCAAGCACACCATTGTAGATAAGTCTGAGTAAAGTGTGGCTTGTCTAGGAAACAAAAAATTGAGTAAAATGGTTTTGCATGAGGTTGGGTATCATGAAATGAGGAGGATTGATCGATCCCCCCATAGTTTAAATGGGCACAGAGATGAGGAGGATCAATGGGGATGGCCTCTCCAAGTTTGGGATGATAGGTGTGTTGTTTGTTAGGGTGCCTATAATCTTGGGGAATATGAAGAGTGCTAGGCATTAATAACTAATATTCCCACAATGAGAGTTGTTAGAGTGTGGATTCGAGGAATTCACTGTTAGGAATCTAAGATGAAGGGATTGTTAAACCTACCAATGCTACACTTTTTGATGATGATGGGGTTGGGGTTTTCAAGGGCATTAATATATCATTGGGTCGATAGGTCAAATTACAAGTCTTGAATGGATGGTGGTCTATTTGGATAGTATGGATTTTGCCTTCATATTCATATTTGAGGCATCAATGTGAGGTGGAAGGGATGCAATGCATAACATGGATCCAGGGGCATCCTAGTAAGATTTTGTATTGAAAATCCACTCTACCACATAGAATTTCTTTTGAAGGGTATGATAACCAACTTGGATGGGGAGGATGATAGTTCTTCGAATAGGGGCCATCATGTCATTGAAAGCTCGTAGGATGGTCAGGTATTAGGCCATAATAGTTTTTGGTAGTTAGAGTTGTTTAAAAGCATATGATGAGATTATATTTTTACTAGCTCCATTGTCAATCATGGCCCTCTTGATCCTAGTTTGATTAATGTAGGTGGTGATGAATAGGGGTGGATCTTGGTCTTCAAGTTGTAGTGAGGGTATTTAAGAATCATTTAGTGTGATGCATGAGGATGTTTGTAAAGATCTAATAAAATGTAACAAAGGTTTGGATTAATTTATATGTATGTGAATGGCCTACAGTGATTTTATCATAACTTGGTTATGTTGTGGGGAGTTTTAGATGAAATCGTATAAGGACATTTTTACAAGTAGTTGGTGGAGTTGTTTTAGGATTACTATTTGTATTAATTCTGAGGGATTAATTTGGGTTGTCCCTAGGATGGAGACTTTCTATTTTGGAGAAGATGGTTTAGGAATTTTTTTAGTAGAAGTGGAGGTCCCTGAGATAGAGATTTTGACCTTGTTTGTATTTTTAGCTTTGGGGCCTTGTGCTTGAGATTGTGTGGCTATGTGTATTGTATCGATTTATAAGAATAGGTGGTCTATTGAAATTATCAAGTTATTCTTGTTTAGAGGAATTGAAATATTTGTAAAAGGTTTATCATGGCTGGAGTTAGGGATATTGTTCATTCCTATTGGTGCCCATTTTGGTATCCCTTGTGAAGGATCAAGCCCTGAATCATACCAGGTTTTAAAATGGTTATATCTCTTGTATTTTGATTAGGGAAAGGGTCAAGACAAGGTTCTTCAGTTAAGAAGTCATCATAGTCTATGAAATATCAAATTATATCTTTAAGAGCACTACAAATCTTGGTGTCATGTCCTAGCATTCTATGGTAAGCACACACCTTGTCTTCCTTGTACCCTACTAGTTTTTGAATTTGAGGATTCAAAAGTTTGACTGGTGGTAATGAGATGAGGGAGGCCTGCAAAAGTTGATTGAGGATAGTGAAATAAGACCCCCTTAATGGGTCATGGTGTGATTTCATAGTCTTTTAGAATGTTAGCTTTTGGACCATGTTTATTTTTGCACCTTTGTGTTTTGTGTTTACTATTCGAGTGAACCTAGTAAGAGGTGACTCACCTTTAAAGATAATAATTTTATATGGGTTCTTAGGGTGATAAGAAGTTGAGGGTTTGACATGGGATGTTAGTGTTGGAAGAATAGGTAGAAGATTTTGAATTGGCTTGGGTCCTTTAGAGGATGGTTCTGTAATTGTGATCGTTAGTCTAGATGAAGGATGGGGCCCGAAGATAGAAATCTTGGTTTAGACCAGGGGTATTGTCATTTTTCCTTTCTGAGTGCTAGTAGATGTTGTGGTGATATCACTATTAGGGTTTTTGTCTTTGGATGGTTGAGGGATCTCAATCCTCATATGTAGGTATTGTAGGGCTTTGCTTTTTGGGATGCCAATGCACTTGTTCTAGTTGGTTGGGCCATTATTGAGCATGTTTATATGATATTTAATTTGGGAGATCCAATGTAATGAGGTCAGGAAGGTTAGAATGGATGATGGGTGCAAGTTTAATTAGATTGGGTTATTCTTTATCGAGGATATCCCCCATAAGGAGGTTTGGAAATTCTAGGATTTCAATAGATAATTTAGGCACTCTATTGACTTCTTCAGGTAGAAGTTGATCATGAATAATGTTTATCATGTGGGTTCCTTGATTTTAGGGATCTTTGATATTTGATTGTATAGAATTTAATGTAGATGGGTGATTTGCAAATGGTTGTCTAAATATACCAAGGGATTTATTTGGGGGAGCATTAGGCATATCTAATTTAAGTTCTCCTTGATCAATAAGATTTTGGACTAAACTCTTGAAGTATTGACATCTATCAACCTCATAACTAGGTACATGATGATAAGCAAGAAATTTATTTTCTTTATACCGGTTTGGTTTAGGATGAGATTCATCAATAGGCCTAATTGGAGGGAGATTGATGACTAATGCTTTTAAAAGTTTATCAAGGATGGAAGCGTGAGATTCTCCTAAAGACATGCATTACTTGGGTGGAAATTGTGTTAGTGTTTTCTAAGGTCGTGTCCAAGAAGTGTAAGGATTTGATTGGTTAATTTTTGGTAGAGGGGATGTTTTTATGACAACAATGTTTATCATGGCTTTTGGTTTAGGGTTGTTAGGCCCTTTAAAAGGATATGGTTTAAAATTTGTGTTATGTAGTTTGATCTTTCCTTCTTCTAGGGCTTAGATTTCCAATTTATGAGGCATGGTGAAAGCCTCATTGAAGGTCTTGATGGATTAGACTTGAAGTGTAGATGAAATGTGTTTTGCACATGACCTAGTGAATAATTTAATAAGCGTAGGTTGAGGGAGGGAAAAATACAATTAGTTTATGAGACCCCTCCATCTTGAAACAAAGTATGCAATCAACTTATATTCAAATTGCTTAATGGCATACAAATCAATGATAGTTACTTTCCTCAAAATATTGATTGAGAAAATTTTTAGGAAGATTTGAGCCAATTGGTAAAATGAAAATAAAGAATGGTGAGGAATGACACTATACTAATCTAGAGTCGATCTAGCTAGTGACATGGGAAATGTTATCAAGAGAAGGGCATCATCATGGGCTATGAGATAACATGCATATTTAAATGCCTTGATATGTTGTTGAGGGTATTCCTTGTTTTAGAATTTTATGAATTTAGGCAATTCCCATTGTGTTGCATATGGTCTAATTAGAACAACCATGTTAATGGGTTCATCACATATTTGCTCATATGAGAGGATATTTTTTTGTCTAGAGGTATAAGTCTCAAGGTTTGTCATTCTTTCCATGAGAACATGAATGAGGTTAGGTTTAACATTGTATTGAAGTATACCACCTAGAGTGTTTGGTAGAATATAGTTTTATCTTAAATATTGTTGAGGGGGAAGTCATGTGGGAAATGGTTGTGATTGAGGAGAGTCAAATGACATGTCAATGATCAATTGAGATGAGGTTGCATATTTCAGGAATAGAGGAGGTATGGTCTGTTGGTAAGATGGATTGAGGAAAGTTTTCATAAATGGCTGTGGTAGGGTGAGGTGTTGATAGGATGATGGTGGTAAGAACGGTTGTTAAAGACATATAATTATAAGAGGATGACATAAGGGAACTTATTGAATAGGTTTTGATGACTAAATTGGATGTTGGATATTTATGGTTATATTCATTTGAATAGGATGAGAAGACGTAGGGATTGAAACCACCAAGCTTTAAGGAGAGGAGGAGGGAGGTTGATTGGATATGGGATGTGATACGATGGAATTATGGGCTTGAATAACACTTGTAGAAGGATTAGAAAAATGTTGGTGGTGGTTGAGTAACCATAGGTTACGATACACCAGTGTTGGTAGTTGGGATATAACTTATATGAGGATCGATGGAAGTTGGTGGTGGTTGATGGATAGAGGTCAAGACCATGGCTGTCAAAAATGAGTGTTCATTTTGTCCTTTTGGTGGCATGACATACATGGATTGGGGGGAATGATCATAGGGAGAAATAGGGATGCATGTGGCTCATGAAGTAAGATAATGACTAAGTGTTACTGGATTGATGTCCAAGATACTAGAAAATTTAGGATCCCCTTGTGCATAGTATTGGGGAATATCTCCCCAATGGAGCTAGGATAACTAGGGGGATTTGGGCTGTGTTCCATTGATGAAGATGATGAGAGTGGATCTATTTGATTTTGAGATTGTTGTTGAGTCAAACCAATGTAGTAATATGAATAAGAAATTGCTAAGCCAAAATTCTATTTTACCTTTTTATGTTCCTTTTTTGTAAAATAAAAACACACTACAAACTGATGCTCCTATCTAATTAAATTAAGATTTACAATGTGACCAGGGGTTTGGATTTGTATGGGACCTATCCAAGAAAAGGTATACCTTAATTTGACAATGTCTCTTCATATTCCAAGGGGTTACCTTGTTTGAGACCTATCTTTGGAGCTAATCGACCAAGTCAAATTTCAAAGTTAAGGTGACCAACAAGGTCACTAACTTGGTTTCAGGTTTGTTATCTAGATGGTATTATTGATATAACCAACGGTACACGAGGCCTAAATCTGTGTTGGTGATGGCACAGGGCTTGGTATTGGGGCCTACTCCCTCACTTCATAATCTCACAATGATAAGAGGGTGTTTTGCTAATATACCAATCACCAATTCCTTATACTCAACCAAAACATCGAGTTGGCTTCCCCTTTGGTGATGATATCTAAGTAGGTAGACCTGGGTATGATGCTTTACTTTCTTGTTTGATGTTTCATGATTTGGTAGTGTGTGAGAGGAAGAAAACTGACTAAGACAGTAGATTACCTTTCCCAGTTATACTACGTGTTGTTCTTTTTTAACTAAAAAAGAGAGCAAGGATTTTTTCCTCTTATTCTGATGAAAACAAGGAAAATTCACTAAATGTAATTTAAAACAAAGAAAATAAAGAACAAGAATTTTTAGGCCCAAAAAGGGTCCCACCAGGTGTGCCAATATGTTTTAATAGTTTTTATTGAGTTTCTATTGCATAAATGAACTACTAAAAACTCATGAAATTACAGGGTTTTAACTAAGATGAAGTCATACATGTGAAATAGATTTTGCGCACTGTTGATCAAGCGACCATAAGGACTCATTTTTGGCTAGGAATGAAAACTTGCACACATTAATAAACTTGATAAAATAGAAGATCTGAGAAGTGGTAAGCTTCTTAATACATATGTCAACCTACTTGTTTGGAAATCAAGCCAATAATAATAATAATGAATTTACAAAATGCTATCAAAGATGTAGATAAAATAATGCTATGTTCCTATCTATTCTTCTTTTTCATAATTGAGATATGAGAAATGATCAAGCCAAAAGGCTTCTGCAGCTTCGGTATCCTCTTGTATAGTTTCAAGTTGTGCACAAATGACCACAATATTGGGGGTGAAGGCAATAACATAGACTCAACTCAAATGCAAGATCAGATTGATCAGTGATAAAGGGTTGAAAGACAATAGGCAAATCATAGATGTTGTTACTGTCATTGGAAACTCTTGGGAGAGTCATCTAAAGGCAAAATCCATGTTTCAAAAACTAGGAAAATAAGGTTAGGTCAAATGTTTGCTTGTGGTTTGTAAAAAAATGATTTGGTTCTCTAAAAGAACATAATCTAATAGGGATCAATATCGACTAACATGATCGACACCGATTACTAGGATCAATGTTATATGAATCAACATCGATTTTGTTAAAAATCCTGATAATGATGATTATGGCCTAGGAATTTTTTTTTAAAGATGCTAAGATAATCTATAAAATAAGATAAAACTTGATAAACATACATAATGAAATGAATAAACTGAATTATGTTTTAAAAGAAGACAAAACTTACCTTCAAAAACATCGTTTAAGATTTTGATAACATAATTATGGCTTGTCAACAAGATTTTAACTCTCTCAAGAATTACCTTTAAATATAAATAAAAGTAACTGTGCAAGATTCTAATGTTAGAGTAAACATATATAAATAACCATGTAGAATACACTCTTAATAATGTCCAATATGTCTCATTATTGTACTTGAAGAGTTATCTTTATTAATATTTTTTAGTAATAATGTTAGTTTATTTATGTAAAAATTTTAATGTTGCTAATATTAATGTTTATTGTAGAATGAATATATTTCTAAAAAGGTCAATTGTTTATGTCCCTATTACCAACTATTGTTAAAAGACTTCAAAAGTTGAAAGTGTTTATCCTTAGATTAAAAAATTGTTGGAATAATAATAAACTCCAGCATTTATTTGTTAAAATTATACTCCTTATCTTCTAAAATGGTAGATAAATTTATAGAAAATCTGACTATAATTTGTGAATGTAGTTTTATATTGTATCAATATAATTGAAATTCAAGAAAACTCTGCAAAACAAATTTAATTGCTGGATGAGCTAAAATGGGGGTCTACAAGCACTAAGCATTGTCTTGGCTGACTCACCGATTATCTGTTTGCATTATGTTTATTTTTCTGATCAATATTGCATGTTTTCAACCCAAAACAAAAACCACAATTTTGCTCAATTTAATTTAATCTTTTTAATTTAAGGTGTTCCCAATTGCCCGAATCCTCTTCACAACTCAATTTGCAGCGTGTCCACATTGATCAGTTTGGTGGAAAACTGTAATCTATCCTTTCTGTTTCAATCCATGGAGGTAAGGTAAGTTAGTTAATTATATCCTACACTTCTGTAATCTTTAAATATGAAAACCTTCAACTATTTTGCAAAATAACACTACAAAAATTCTAATTGTTTGTTATGATGCACATAAATTTTATCCAAATTATTCGATACATGTTCAGAATTATTACAAATATATGCATAGATTCTACATAGATTGCGTTTTTTAATGAAAATAAAATATATATATATATATATATATATATATATATATGATTTTTTTTTGAAATATTATTTTGCTAAATATTTTATTGATTGTTTTTTTTTTTAATGAAGTATAAAATGAATATCATATTATTGTTGCTTAGTAGTTTGTGCTCAAGAGATTAGATAGGGTTAACTAATCTAGGTTCAACAAACTACCTAATATTGGCAGCTCTTATGGTTTCATTGAAGAAACCTTTTCAAATTTTATTCTAATTGGTTTTAGAGTTATTTTATATTTACATGGATTTCTATTTTACATGTGATACATATAAAGATGGTGTATCAAAAATAACATTCTAGCTAAATTCAATATTTGTGGATGCAAACAATATATATTTTTCATCTTTAAACTGTTTGTTTATGTTATATTATTGAAATAATAGGGAATGAGAGCCATATGTTTGTGTTATGAGAATATTAGTCAATGAAGCACATTTCTCCTTCATTGTTAATGAATTCAATTCCTTGGTTGTAGGACACTTCAACCTATTGTTTTGTTGTCTCCCTGCACATATTTGAATAAAAAGACTCCATATCTTTGTCATTATTTTTATCATCACTACTATCTTTCTCCATGATCCATATTTAGACACTTTACAATAAAATGACAACACTCACACAATTGTTTTAACTATCCTTGTGGGCTCATGGGATCTATTAATCTCCATGGCTATAATCAAAGTCTTAACGCTAATGAACTATACATATTCCCCCTATCAACGGGTATTAAAGCCAATTTACAATAGTGTTTTTGTGAGGTGAGGTTTTGTCAAACAAATTTGTGTAAATTGAGAGTCGTACCTCACTTAAAACCTATGATTGATTACCATGCCTCACCTTTGGTACATAAAACATTAAGTTAGAATAATATTATAATTATGGTGGAAGTGATGATAGAAAATTAGGTTGTGTGTTTCTTAATACAACATATCAATGAGTTAATGAGGTGATAATCTATTTCACAACAAGCTTCAACAATGAGGAATAGGTTGGGAATGGCAAAGCCATACAAAACATGTAATTGATGAAACATTTCAAGGTAAGTTAGGTGGTGATGGTGAGGGGCAATGATAGTGCAACCTAGAAAAATTTTCATATCTTCACAAACAACAATAAAGTTATACCAAACACTGAGTAGACATACCAAACTTGGCTCCGTGGAAGAAAAGGTCAACACATTAAAGAACATGCAAGTGTTGAAATATTTGAACATGTGTTGGGTGGTAGAGGGTGGATGGAAATGACATGGTATTAAAAGTGATACCATATGCTAGGGGGGGGCATATTTTACATTGAAATGAGATTTAAGGTAGTGATTGTATTTACATGTTGATAGGCCAGGTGACAACTGGGTGCCACAAGAATTCCTTGTCATAGCTTTAATAGTTGAGCAAAACATTAGGGCTGTTAATTTTAGGGAATGCAAATTATCCATTTTAAAGCATGTAGTGACACACATAAACACTCTTAAATATGTTCTTGTATGGAGTAAAGAATTAAAAAAAAAAAAAAAAAAAACAATTAAAGATTTGATGTGAAGATGCATTCATTTCTTATTTATTATCCCCTCCATTATTTTGATTCAGATACACCTTTAACTTGTTGGCTTTACTTATTGTTGAGTAAATCTTTATTTTAACATGAAAATTCCTATTTATAGTTGATTGTTGTAGGTCATTTCATAACTATAGATAACTTAAGAGTTTGAATCATTAATAGACTTGGTTGCGTATGCATGGAGAAATCAACCAAATATGCTTCTTTTATTATACAAAAAACATAACAACTTTGTTTTTTTGTCTATTTGAGAACTGCTTAATGATTTTTAATCGTCATGGTGCCCAACAATGTGACATTATAAATTGTTTTTTAGATTGTATGTAGTTACAAGATTATTTTGAGATAGGGTCTGGTTCATGTGTTATCATTGTGCCATCTACACTTGATGCACACCATGGGTTTGTATTCCCACAGGGAGCTTGATGGTTTTCTTCATGTTTTATCCATAAACAAAAATAATTCATGGTGTAATTTCTTACCTTTTTATTGACATGCACCTTTATCTAATGGATATGATGTGTTATGTCCAAATAATGAAAATATAAGTTTTTAAAAAATAAATAAATCAATTATATGTTAATAATTAAGAGTTGATATCAAAACTGGCATTGGTGGTTTGATCCATGGGTGAGGCTCTGATGAGAATAGAGAAACTAAATATGGAGATGCATCGAGACAACGAGCAGCTAAGGATGGAGATGGCAATGAAGTGGATGGAGATGATTCTTGAGTCACAACAACACAATGCTAGCATCATCTCTAAGTATTCTTCCTCCTCTTCCTCCAAGAATAAGTTCAATAAATTTTAGTACCCTGACAAATATGGTTTGGGTATTTTATTCCCTCTACTTATGTGTCTCTGTTAGTCTTATGTTTAATTCCTGAAAAGTAAAAGTATGTAGTTTCAAACCTTTGCTCTCTTTATAATATAAGTCATTTTTAATTTCCACTTTTATATTTTAATTTTTGGCTTAACTTTTGTTTTTAAAAATAAATGTACACTTATAAGAACTCAATTGAATGTGCATGATGCCACCATCTGGAACATCCACTACTGCACATTGTCTTTATCATGCACATCTATTGGAGAGATATTTTTCACATTTATCTAGGGCCTTATTTTATCTAGGAATGTGTTTGTGTGATTCAATAATGGCAATGTGGTGATTCTAAAACCAAGAAATTCCACCATCACTCCCACAATGAAAAAATTTACTCTTTGGTGATATTGTTATTCAACCTTGTCCTCAAGGATTTTTATTTGTGATTTTAGCCTTTGCTAGAGATCGAACAATCCTTCTTCGTAGAGGCCCTTGCTTGTGGGACTGATAATGCATGCTAGGGTACCTATATTGTACACCAAACCTTAGATTCACAATGGTGGTTGGATTTACATGACCTACATCACCCATTGTAAAGGGGTCCATAACTTGTAGGGTGGTAACATATTTGATTTTTAGTCTTCCACTATTGAGGGTGGACGAGGATGTCATGAGAGTTGATTTGATTATAACATAACCTCATTTCAGATGTGCAACTTGAATCATGATGCAATGTCACTAATGTGGGAACAAGACATTGATGTCCCATAGTGTAATGCCCCTAAATGGGATAATTAGGACAAGTTGGGGTTTCCCAACACACCCTTAGGTGAAATTAAAAATAATCTAAATTATGTCTTAAAAACTAGCAAACCCTAGCAACAATAGATGTCCAAATTCTAAGCAATAACACTCCACAATAAGCCCCATAATTAATTAATATGAAACTACCATAAAGTACCTCTTTTTATGGCAAGATGGAATGGCAATGTGGCTAGAATTTATTTATAATAATTTTGATTTTTAAGATGCTAGTATAGCTCTGTTTTCTCCTTTCAATCAACCTTCAAACCCTTGCACAAAATCACAATAAATATGTCAATTTTTTTTACAATTTATTAGGGCTTCCCAAGAACAAATTAGGGATACCAATAGTCAATTAAAACCCTCCAAACAAGTAACCACAATTGAAAAATAGGAGAAACAAATCTAAAAATCAAACCCTTATTCTATCCCTTCAACAAGGTCTCCAAGCTCCCCAAATCAATTCGCCCCACTTAGAAAATTATTACAATAATTTCTAGAATGTAAAATAAAATGTTCCCTTCAATATTAGAGCCTAAAAACACTCTAATAACCTGTCCAAGTGAATCACTCCACTAGAAAAAACTATACAAATAATTTTTTGAATTAATTACCTTATTTTTAGCTCTCAATAATTCATTATTCACCTTAAGTAATTGAAATTAAAAATATTCATATCTTCCATAATATTTAGAATTTAAATGCAAAAGTTAGCTCAAAATGATCACAAAATAGTAGCTATCAAACAAAATTAGAATACAAAAATTCTTCTATGAAAAGTCCTCCAAAAGTTGTCTTGAAGTTCCAAAAATCCTAGTTATAGCCCTAAATTTCTTCAAACCCAAAAATAGAGTTCAATTGTGCAACCAAATAATAATAAATCAATGCAAACAACTCTCCAAGGTATTCACTTTACCTTTGAATAAGGTGACATTATAAAACACTTTTGTAGGTTTAATTATATGCAACCATGCAAATCTGAAGTGCAATTACAACCCTTGAATAGAGTTGCCTTGAATATAAGAATATAGGTTTTCATCCCCAAACCCTTTACACACTTGAAAGTTTTCATCTTCAAGTTGCGGTGAACAAAATTGATATACTTGATCAATAATTCAATATTCTAAATTAACTTAATTTAAATAAAATACAAATCCCTTTTATATATCCACTTTTAGTTATGAAGGAAGAGTTAGTGGATTAAAAAGATAATTTACTTTTAAAATCACTTAAAATCTAAATAAGTCCATGACCCTCAAAAAAGTCCCAACTTACGTGAAAAACAAATTAGACTATTATTACTTAATTTTAAATATTTAAAAATAATTTTTATTGTAGTAATAATATTATTTTAATTTCAAAATGGGGACATTACAATCCTCTCCATCCAAAATTGCGTGTCCTCGAACAATTACAATATCCACAGAGGTGTCCCAACATACCTTATGATGCAATGCCTAATTATAACTTCTTCCCATGGAAATGAAGCTCTAAACTAAACTTGTACCTTGCTGTACCTATGTTTTGGAGGCTGCTCCATGGTGTCAAAGACCACATAAAATCCATCTAGTGGTTCTCTATGCTTCCAACTCACTCAATACTGAGTTGGGCATGATAAAATCTACCATCATGTCAATCCAATCATGGCTTTTAGAAGATGTCAAACTATTTCTCTATTTGTAGAGGTCCACTTGAACCAACCTCAATAAATGAATACTAAGAATGCAGTCACAAATCACCTTACTTGTCACATGCCGATTTCATCCTATGATTTATAACCTTTAAATCCATTGATTAGTATGGTTATTATCTAATTATTATTACTTGGTTATAAAATTTATGACATATACTGTAATGGGAAAGTGACATTATTGATTTGTATATATGATGTGACAGTTGTATTTTATTATTCTTGTATATTATGGATAGGTATTTGTTAATTTTACATCATTGATTGATATTTATAATGACTTGGAGTAACTACCTACTTGTTACGAGGTGGATGCATGATAGATACTACCCTCAGAGTTTGATGAGGGAGAACATCATCGGAGAAGATGGGCTAGATGGAATAATTGAGAGAATAATAGAAGAAATTGTTAGTGAACCTACACACACAAACACAATAGATTTAAAATGTTTGTGTAATATATTTTAAATTCTAGTGCTTAATTAAGAAAATCTTGTATGTGATTATATTAGTGTGCAAATTTAGTTATTAATATGCATTAATTTTTTTTAAATTAATTATATTGATTTTTGATAATAAATAAGAAAAATAGATATTAATTGCTAAATAGATATAAATTATTATTGACTAAATATCTAGTAGTTAAATATATAATTATCCTGGTAATGATTGTTTTCAAGCAATCTGAGTTATCTTAATGTACTTACTTTGAGTGAAGGCAATCTAAACTTAAAATGAGATACATGCATGAAAGTAAATAAAAAGTTAATAATTGATTATCAATATTTTATTTATCAACTAACTCATGTTTAAAAGCTAACTTGGAGAGTGTGACATATTAGTCAATACTAAGCAAATTATATGTTACAATGTTAATTAAAAAATTGTAAGGAGAGATAAACTATGGTCTTGGAGAATGAGTTAACAATAATTAATAAAGTTAGTAAAAGATTAAAATGTCATGCATGGATAGTTAACTTGAAGAGAAAATGCATGCAAAGTGAAGATAATAGGGAAAAAAAAATTATAAATAAAGGAAAAAAATTAAAAAAAAAGGGGGGAGATACACATGGAAAGGAGAAAAAGATGTAAATTTAGGAGATAAAAGAGACCGGTGAATTTGGAGAAAAAAGGCGTATTCCTCATTTAGGTATCTTCACACACAAAATTTTACCAAATTATTTTACTCTCTGCAAATTATGTGAAGGAAAGAAACCTAGTAATTTGTATAGATTCTTTCATTTGTCAACGTCTATTTTTAGAATGTGTATTAATTATCTAGGTGGCATCTTAAATATGTTGGCTGAGTCTAATTGGAAATAGCTAAGTTTATAAATAAGATGGTTGTGTATATAAATATTTGTAAACTTTATGAATAATATTGAAATGCCAACCTTTTAATTAAGAAGCCAAGTCAAATTTTAAAGCACTGGGTCAATAAAATGAAATGCCATTATACATATGAAGCACTGATGTTATAAGTAAATAGCTGCATATAATTAAAAATACAGAGGTTATATTTGAAACGCTGATTCTTTAAAATTAGAACATAAGGTATATACATATAAATGTTGAGCTGTTAATTGTGAAGCTGGGTATTTATAAGATAAGTTGTATAGTTAATTGAAACTTGTGAGTATAAAATCAAGAGTTGACTCAAATATATGACATCTGAGTCATTTACATATGGTGTTGAGTAAATAAATCAAATGTTGAATTATATATATTAAAAGTGCCAAGTCAACTATCTAAAATGCCCAGTCTTTAATTCTTGTTTGAGTAGTTAAATTAAAATGTCAAGTCATATAATAAGAGAACTAAGTCTTTTTACCAAGATGCCATGCCATTTAATAAGTTACTGAGCTTATAAGACAATTTCTGAGTTTAGAAGAAAAAAATATTAGCTTAATTTTATTTGGCAGCATATTAATTATTGATCGGTGTCTTTAATAACAAGGTTGTGGTTATATTTTGGACTATGTTTTAAACCATAACATTTGTCTACATTTTACAATGTTAAGCCCTTTTTTAAGACACCCAATCCTTTATTCATGCATTGAATAGTTAACTAAATACAAATGTTGAGTCATTCATATTAAATGTTGAGTCAATTTAGCAAAGCACAAAATATATAATGGCACGTTGAGTAAATGAATGAAACACCGATTTCATTTATTAAAATGCAGAAGTCTTTTAATTGAATGCCAAGTCTTTAATTTGAATATGCCAAGTCATTAGTTGGGACACTGTGTATAAAAGAAAATAATGCTACTATTTATAGCAAGATCAAATGTTGGGTTGAACTTAATTTTTGCCTCGGATTTCTATATCATGGATTGAATGGAGTTGCATTATCAGCTAGAGTTGCATTTTAAATAACGAGCATGATTATCATAGGATTCTTATATATTATAAATGTAGAGTCTTTTTAATAAAATAAATTATGTTTTTCTTTAATGCAAGATTGAATGTTCGTTGGAACTTTATATTTTGCCTCAAAATTTTCATATAACAGTTTATGGGCTGAGTTACACTCCTAACTAAGTTGCGTTTCCAGATCGAGTTGCATTTTAATTAATGATTATGATTATCATGATCATATTTATACTAACATAATTATATTATCTTTTAGTGAAGACTTTAGAATGACTAATTTGTATAAGGGTGTTCATATGAAAATATATGTATATGAAAACTTGGGTATTCATATAATTATATAGCTTATATAAGGCATTATATACTATGCCTATATCTAAAATAATAGCTTGGTAGTGAGATATAATTAAGTGGGAAATTTCAATCATATGAATACTACCCCTTAAATTATATTCATACAAGGTATAAATTAATTTACCATTACCTGAGGTTATGACAACTATTAGTGATGTGATTGATTTCTAGTAGAGAAAAATAGTTTATCTATAGTGCAATAGTGTTATGAAAGCATGTCATCAGAGTCAAAGTTAGTAGCTTCATGTAAAAATGAAAACTTGTGTGAAATATATTTTGTGTGATCATTTTATAGGCAAGTGATTAGACATTTCTAGAATAAAATAGTACATTAAGATGTGTATTTAGAGATTATGTTTTCATCTGATTATAATTATGTAGTATAAACTAGGGTATGCCCAGTTAGTATAATCTTATAATTGCTTGATTAATAATTATGGTGTAAGATTGATTGCTCAAGTTTGAATAGAGTGCTCATGCACAATGAGCTATGATAGTATGGGATATCATAGAATACTTTAACTTAAATTTATATGCCCGAATGGTACATATTATAGTTGTATAGACTCTCACCTATGTTGAATGATTAAATGTATATGTCGATTATTACTTGAACACTATTTTATAATAGTTAATAAGACATCATTTATGCATGCATATAATACTTGAGAGAGTTTAAACAAATGTTAGATAGACATTTATGTATTTATATGAATTACTTTATTATATGTTCATACTTGATTAAAATCTTATGCTTCTATGAAGTTATGACTACTTAGTATGATTAATTATGGGAGAACTAGTAGTTGTGCCTTAGAATACTAGACTATGATAATATGGGATATCATGAGGTTTAGTTGTTTGGATATTATATAGTAATTAGAAATATATAGTTAAATGTACATTTTATCCAAGTGGTATAAACTATAAGAATTATTTCTGGTAAGGGATAGATATTAATGTATAATTCATTTATGAGTTGATGGAATAAAAGTACACTTTGTTTACTTCTATGTTTATCATGTGATATGATATGATTGCTAAGAGGATGTAATATTATGAATCTTAAGGCTAAATAATGTATAGTGAGACATCATATTTTGGTATTTATGATTTACATGTCAGTGTGATATCTTACAATAGATCGAGTTTTCTATGATACACTACATGTTTAGTTTTAAAAATCATACACACTTGGTTACTTGCTTATTCTCTAGATTCCTGTACCATTATATCTACCTATCTATGAAAGGAGGCTCATTACCTGGTAGGGGATTGTGAGAGGGATCTTTCATCCATGGTTGGTATATAAAAATGCTTGAAAGATGCTCTCCCTCCTCGCAACAGTGCTACTTACCTAGAGACTACACTTGAGATTCGAAGATACATGAGTTGGTTTGACTCGATCTCTAGAGAGCTTGGTATATATTTATTATATTAAGATAAATGTTTGAAGGAATGTAATTGGAATATATGTTTAATATTTAAATAGTAGTTTTTGTATTAGTGGAACAACCGTAGTTGTGTCTTATTGTATTTACTTTCCTGGAAGTTGTATAAGATAAATATTATATTCAGTATTTGAAGTAATATTATTATAATTTATAGATTAGATGTTGTATGTATTAATCTATGGAATGAATGTTAAATAAATTATTTAAAAAAAAACTTATTGCATTTTCTAAGTACAACTTGAGGGGTTGTAACATTACTCATTCCTCTGTACTTTGAGGAAGAATCTCAAATGTGCAAAGAAGTAGCCAAAAGAATTACTAGGGGCAATATACCTCTAAAGAAATGCATCACCATATGTAATTCACTATGAATGGTTCCCATCATATGCAAAGCATGTTTTATCCCGTGTTGCCCCTTCTCATGACTACTATGTAAGTATGTGACCATATAGACATCAAAAGAATGTTCAAAGAGAAGTAAGGTACACTACTATTTCATACTCACAAATTTTACCCATTTCTTATGAAAATTATGGTCTCTAAAGATGTCATTTTATAAACTCAAGAACAACTGGAAATAAGAAATTAAATAAGTCATGTTCTCACCAGAGGGATGCAATAGAAGAAAACAAATCTAATTTTTCTATTTGCACAAAATTAGAAACACATAACAGTTGTATATGTGCACAAAATTTAGTATTTCCTTCCCAATAAAGATGTAGTAGATGCCAAAACCCTAATTTTTTGGATTGCATAAAATAAAAAACACAAGGAATAATATCTCTCCTTGTCATGAGTAATAGGGTATCTCTAAAACTACTTTTTTTATATATGTTTCATGGATTTAAAGAATGGCACAGCTCAAAAACTTTAGAAACAAAGTTTTCAGACTTCTTACTAACAATTTCAAGCATCTTTGTTGGTTGTAGTAGTGGCATAGAAACTGAGTTTTCTGATTGTACAAAATCAGAATTACACCAAGCAACATTTTCCTTTGGTGTAAGTGTCAAAATGCTTCCAAAATCAAATTTATTATGCATGATGGGTGGTTGTAATAGATTTCTCAACTCAAAATTTTTAGAATAAAAATTTCCATACCTTCCAACAACAATTTTAGGCCTCTTAGTTGGCTGCCATTTACAAACAATGTGCCCTTTTTTGGGGAGTCAATGGCCAAGATTGTTAACAATTTTCTTAATTTTTTGGAAAGGAAAAATAATTTTTTTAATTCACCAATTTACCTTGCCAACCACTACTCATGATTTGAGCCTTTGCCCAATCTATGATGGACCTTAAATAATCTTCCATGTCCTCCATATCATCTCTTCTAATTGGTTGCTCATTTATGGAAGTCAACTTATTCCTTGTATTGCCCTTTTCAAGGGATATCCAAAATAAACCTACACATGAAACAAGAAAGTTAGGATAAACATTGGTGTTTAATAACACCCTTTTGATCTAATTCTCAATCTCTAGGGTCATAAGGTGCATCCTTCCTTGTTACCTTGGTCCTCCCTTGAAACTCTTTCTTACTTGAAAACTAAGAGGTATTTTCTTGTTGCTTCCGATATGAATGTAACAACTTTCTATTTCCTTTTATAGTTCCCCTATATTGGCTTGGAATTCATTTATGTATCTTTGAACCACCCTCTTCATGTTGAAGGGCATGACACTCACATCCTTGAGACCTATGCATAACATAGACATAAAAAATCATGAACAAGATAAGCTAAAAATGTAAAAGATAACCATTAAATGATTATCAACAGCGCTTGTAATGACCCATAGGTCATAACACTTGTCACCTCTTACTATTCTCATGTCTAGCCAAGTTTTTACCTTGGTACATCCACTTAAAACACCATAGAAAAGGGTTGTATAAGGACTGTAACAACCCTTAATTGTTTGCATTTTACGTCCAAAAGACAATCTACACTTTGCATTGTTAGTAAGTAAAGTCACTATTCATAGCTACTATTCATCTGACACTATTCACTTTTACTATTCACATGTGACATGGCAGTGGGGCCCACAGTGGGGCCTAGGTGGTGGGCCCGTGATGGGACCTAGGTGACTGGACATGTGAGGTGACACAAGTGTGACATGGCATGATCCACATATCATCTTTCTTGTTAAAAAGATTGGAAAGAGAAAATGGGATGCCATTTTCTAAGGCATGTGATTTGGCACATGTGGGAGAAGAGTGAAGTCAAAAAGGAAGGATCTTTTTTAATATTTATTTTTACTAAGTGGGAGTGAGGCTTTCATGTTGGAAGCATATTTTGACCCCTTTCATGCATGAATAGTAAGATGGGACTAAATCTTCTTTGGATGCACATATCTTTGGTCAAAAGTGGTTTTGTCATCTTTTGGAGCAAAGGTGGATGAAGTCTACATCAAATCCTTTTGAAGTTTTGGCCTCATATGATGATGTCTACATGATGAATAGTGTTGTCACATGGGTGTGGTGTATTTTTTATTCTCTCCTTCCTCATTTACTTCTTGATAATTCTTTTCTTTATATTTTCTATTTTTATGAGAACATTCTCATAATGTTTTATGTGGTGGAAGTTTGAGAAAATAAATTATTATTTTATAGTTTATAAAATAGCTTTGAAAATCTTGTATGATTGAAAGATAGCATTGTAAGGAGAGTGTGTTGAAGAGGAGGAATTGTTGTAGATTTTACTTGAAGTTAATAAAAAGATAAAACTACCTATTGCCCTGTGGTTTTTCCTTGCATCTTGCAAGGTTTCCACATAAACTCTCTATGTAATGTGTTACTCTTGTCATTTGATTTTGTAGATTGTTATTTTTGCATTAATTTTCTTGCATAGATTTTGGATTATTTCCTTACATCTAGTATCAGAGCTAGGATCTTTGAAAAATTCTTTTGTGAGTGTTTTTTTTTCTGTTGAGTCAAGGGTGTTGTGTGCAAGAAAGATCTACAACAATGATAGGAGGAGTAACCAAATTCAAAGTTGATAAGTTTGATGGCAAAAAATTATCTTTATGGAAGATGAAGGTGGAGGATCTCTTGGTGCAGAGTGATCAAGCTCTAGCCTTGAAGGGGTTTGCAAGCAAGCCCAAAAGTATGCTAGATGAAGATTGGAATAAGATGGATAGAAATGTTGTTTCTACCATTCCTTTGTCTTGCAGATTCAGTGCTTTTCAATGTTGTTGAGGATAATACTATAGAATCTTTATGGGAGAAACTAAACAAGCTATATCAGACAAAATCAACAACAAAAAAAGTTTTTTTGAAGAAGCAGATTTATAGTTTGAGGATGAAGAAGAATTCATCCATTTTTGAGCATCTAAATGAGTTCATCACCATTGTTAACAAACTAGTCTCCATCAGTGTGAAGATAGAGGATGAAGACAAGGCCATTACCTTGATATGCTCACTTCTTGATAGTTGGGATCATGTGGTGATGACTATCAGTGATTCATCATCATCCACTCTTAATTTTGAAGATATAGTTGCAGCTCTACTTGGAGAGGAGATGAGAAGAAAGTCTTCTGGTGCATCCTCAAGCAATGATGCATTATCTATAAGAGGGAGATCCCACTGGAGTAGCAATCATGGAAGATCACTTTCCAGATCAAAGTCTAAAGGATGTAAGGGAAAATGCTATCACCGTGGAAAGTTAGATCACATGAAGAAGAACTATTGGCAATTAAAGAAGGATGGAAAATAAAATACACCTTCAGCTAAAGCTAGCACTACAAATTCAGAGAAAAAAATACACAAGAAGCATTCTACCTCAGTAACAGTAGATCACTTTCAAATACCTAGGTATTAGACTCAGGAGCATCATTCCACATGTTTCCACATATAGATTGGTTTATTGGATGCCATCCTTATAATAGAGGATCTATTTACTTGGGTGACGATCACCCTTTGGATGTTATGGGAAGAGGAGATGTAAGAATCAAGTTGGATGATGGTAGAATCAAAAGATTGAAAGATGTGCTGTATGTTCTTGATTTAAAGAAGAATTTGATGTCCATCAAGATGATAGATGAGCTAGGATATTATTATAATTTTGGTAATGGTAAATGTAAAATTACCAAAAGATATTTGGTGGTAGAAAAAGGAGAATCTTATGGCTCTTTATATCCTTTGTGTGGAGATTCAGTGACAAGTACTGCAACAACAACAACTATTGAGAATGCTTAGGATGTTGTGATGCTATTGTTTCCAAACAATATTCGCTTTGCACATTCAAGAAAGGGAAGAATGAGAAACTAAAAGAAAGGATGAGGGTTTGTACGTACTCGGGTTGTAGACGTGCGCACCAAAATTCAGATGATAGCAGGAACTCCTCTTTGGTTGTGGAGGATGACACCTGAAAGAGAAAAACACTAAAACACGAAAAATGTTAGAAGACAAAAGGGTGGACTGCCAAGCAAGGGCTTGGTCCTAGAAGCACAAAGGCTTCTTGGGGGATGACAGTCCACTGTTGAAATAGAATGCTGATCAGAAATAGAAAGTGATAAATGATGAAAAATAGAAACAAAGAACTGAAAGAAAAAGCATACTTGTTCAGCAATAATCTGCTTTGCACAGTCACCGACGTCGGTGGTATTGCCAATGTCGGTCAAAGAGGTCACCGATGTCGGTTAGGCTATCGACGTCAGTAGGGGCAATGGACGAGGTCGATTGGGGTAATTGCTAGAGACAAGTTTTAGGTTTGGGTCTTGGTCTGCAAAATGGTCTGAGTCTTCATCTGAGGATTTGAAGGTCTGTGTGAGATTTAGAGGGACTGCTTGGGGGTCTGAAGAGTTGTCTAAAGGTTTGTAGGACTGGTTGGGTAGAGGGGATTGTCGGGAAGGTGATTTGCTGGGACTAGAAACACAGAATGGGATGGATAAGAAGCAGGGGTCTGAGAAGGCTTTTCAGCCTCTCAGGGATAGACAGGGAAGGTCTTGGCAATGAGCTAGGTTAGTAAATGAGACTAGATGACAGAAATAAAATGAAAACAATGAAATAATTACCTCTTGCTGGCTGGTTGGAGAATGGAGAAACTTGTTGTCAGAGCTGCTGAGGAACCTACAAGTGGAATTGTTGCTTGAAGCTGCTCCTGCAAGATGCCTGTAGCTGCTGGTGTTGCTGTGCAAGAGGGAGAGGGAGAATACGAATGTAAAAGCGTCAAGAGAGTTTTTTTTTAGGGGGGCCTACAATAGATGCAAAAAATGGTTTTGAAGGCTGCCGACGCTGGTAGGATTGCTGACGTCGGCCGCAGGTAGTTGACGTCAGCGGCAGAAGAATGGGGATAGAGGCTAAAATTAGCCTCTATCCTTTCTTGCATGCCGCCGGGTCAAGGGATCGTGGGAAAATGGTTTTGGGGAGGCTTAATGGGCTCGGGAGGAAGGATAAAAGGGAGATTTGGGGTAATAAAGGCCAAGAGAGAGAGGGGGTATCTAAGGAGGGGATCCAAGGTGGCATGGGTGAGGTGGAAAGGGGGCCACTAAATTAATTATTTGATTATTTAATTTAAAAGTGGAGGGGACTAGGATAAGGGTTAGGACATGGGTTAAGGGAGGCCAAAGGGAGAGAGGCGACCAAGATGCAGACACAATTTTTGTGTCTACATTTGCCCCTTTTTGTCTTGTTGGTTGTTCTTTGACGAACTGCAAGACAAAAATAGGAGTTGGTTGCCCCAGGAATGGGATGAGGTGTTCCCCCCTCAAAGTGAGGGTGGAGGGAAGGAAACTTGTGATCGAGTGTCGATTTGATAGAGAGATGGATGGAGAGGGTGAAGAACGAGTGTGAACGCTGTAGAGGGCGAGATCGCACGTACACCACACCATGCGGTAGGAAGGGCAAATTGTCAAGGTCAAAGGGTCAAGGAGTGCCAAAATCAAAATAACTAGGCCCTAGCATGTAGTCATAGCTGATTGGGTTAGTCAGTCCAAGTTGTAGCTCCAATGGGTCATCGTGTTCTAGGTATCTCAGGCTCAGGAAGTGCTCCTAGAAAACATGAAAAAAGCACAAGCATGAGGGATCAACGTGCTCGCAATCCGCTACTCGTGAGGGTCGGGTGACAATTGGCCAACGAGGTGCGAGGTAGCAAAGGCAATCAAAACAACCATAGTAGAGTTGTCTTGAAAAGGGGTCAGAGGAGATAGTCACGATTTCCAAGGTCGGGCAATCGAGGGATGGAGGCAAAATTGATCGCAAGGGTGCCCCAGGGAGCTAAGATCAACTGGTTAGGAAAACTGACTGATGAGGGGGCATGATTGGGGGGAAATGGGATGAAAAAGGAAGGAGGAGGCCGCTGATGTCGGTGATAAAACTGATGTCGATGGCCAAAAGGGATCGACATCGACAAAAATCAGTCGATGTCAGTGACCTAGGGCACGCTGATGTCGACATCAGCGGCCTGCCAAATCCAACAAAACCAGATTGGCGGCTCACCAAAAGTCATTTGCTATTGTTGCTAAAGTCAAAAAAGGAGCTCTGGAGTTTAGTGAGTGAAAGTGACTGGGAGTGAGTGGATTAGCAGTGCTAGGTGGCAGAGAGAGATTGGTGGAGAGAGAGAGTGGGTTGGACGTTGTAGAAGCGAGTGTGGGCCAGAAAAAATGTGGAGAGGTTGAGACGCAAAAGCAATGGTAGAGGGGAGTAGAGGACCCGTGGGAGGTCCACCACCAGTGGCACCCATTATGCCACCATGCTGGCGATGCTGGGATGAGGTAGGAGGGTCTCTAAACCCCATTTTGACTATTTTTTATTTGATTTGATTTTTTGCATTTTTAGTTGATTTAGGTAGAAATAGAGGGGGGATGGTAGCTAGGAGGGTGGGTAGAGGGTCTAGGAGAGGTTAGGAGTTATTTAGGAGGGTTTTGGGGGTTGGGGGGAGCCACAAAGGGGAAGCCCTAAATTTAGGGCTCACCCCGTTCTGCCCTTGGACTAAACCAGTTACCGACGTCAGCGGTATTCACCGACATCGACTGACTAGCAACTGGCGTTGACTGACCAGTGGCCGACGTCGATCGCTCACACACTGACGTTAGTCACTATGTGACTGACATTGGTTAGGTGAGTGCCGATGCTGACATGCCAATTAATGTCAGTGTTAGCCAAGCCAAAAGGGGTGAGGAAAGAGGTCAAGTCGAGGCACTGGAGCCATGTTAAGGGCTTCCCAGGGGTCGAGTTAGGTGTAGAGGGGCAAATAGGTTAGAAGAAAAATTGTAGACAATAGACTGACTTGAGTTATGGTTACAGGTGAGGCAGATGCTGATGCTATGGGATCACCTCCCGACCCTACTGATGCAAATACGTGGAGGCATGACCATCAAGGAGTGGGGTCATATGGCAGTTGTTGGACTAGGTGGGCTGCGACGATACTGTTGGGTGGTGAGGGATGTGAGCCTGATGGTGGCTCTAATTGAGTGGTGGGATCACTCCACCAACACCTTCCACTTACCGATAGGAGAGATGAAAGTGACTATCGTGGATGTGTACCAGATTTTGCGGCTGCCGATACACAAAGTAGACATCTATGCATGCTCACAAGAGGTACATGACATACACATGGTTACACTGTTTGGGGAGCATGTTGCGGAGATGAGCTACCACTCAGCTAGTTTTGCTTATGAGCTGCTATACATAGTGGATGAGGAGGCACATCAACTGGCAGTCCTAATGATGATCGGGATCACAGTATACACACTATCGAATGTAGAGGGAGGCAGGTTCCTAGTCGCCATGACTGGGGTTTTGATAGAGATGTTGGAGTAGGAGACGTTGTTTGCTTGGGCATTGATATTTTTGGCTCAGGTCTACAGGGAGTTGTGGGGTATCAATCGGTAGTGGTGGTACAGTCTATGCATCAACCACCTCTTGCACTACTGGGCTTACAAGCATATCACGGTCACATGACCTCTCAGCCTCCCAGTAGCTATTCAAGCTGGCTTCAGGGTCAGATTTAGGTGATGGCGAGAGGTGATGGCGTAGACACGAGTGGATGGGGTGGTTAGAGACATTGACCACTACAGAGGGGTACTGAAGGCACTGATCCTAGTGGATATTATTTGGAGACCATACCTGGTATATCCAGTGTTTAGAGACTAGGGAGAGTAGATGGTCAGGATTTAGAGCCTGAGATGGGTCAGGGGCAGGTGAGTCGGTGAGCTCGAGAGGATACCTGCAGAGAGAGTGTAGCACTAGTATAGGCTGCTATAGGATGTACCACCTGCCTCCCCACAGTACAGGCAGGATGATATTGAGGTGCCACTCCCGCTTTCAGAGGAGACAGAGGGGCCATATTTTGAGGAGTTACCGGTAGGACTTGGGGTGGCTGACCCAGGTTGCACAGAGGCCTACATGGCATGGTGGGCAGGGTAGTACACAAGAATACAGGTGGGTCCCCAGCCAGATATACAGGCCATGACCAGGGAGCGAGATACAGCCCGCACAGAGAGGGATATAGCGCAGAAGGAGAGAGAGGCTGTGATCTAGGAGAGGGACACATCGAGGGCCCAAGTGACCATTTTGCAGGGACAGGTCACAGTTTTGCAATGGTAGCTGGTGGGGGTGACAGGGCAGCTGATAGAGATGACATGTTGGGTGGCAGCATTGACAGGTTAGGTCACACTGCTACAGGGATAGCTGGCCACAGCCCAGGCACAGGTAGTGGCAGGACAGATTTTCGAGGGGCAGGGCCCACTGTAGCAGTCAGCTCAGTAGCCAAGATTTTCATAGGGGGTAGGACCATCGGCATCGGTGCAGTCAACATTTTCACAGCTGTAGGGTTCAGTGCAGGGGACAGGTGTGGGGCAAATGGGTCCATCGTAGACTGTACCGATTGCTAGGTATAGGACTATGCTTGATGAGATTGCGTATTATGAGGGAGCTATCAGGGAGTTTCCTCAGATACAATGATACTTAGAGATGAGAGATGAGCAGAGCCAGCAGAGGTCTGTGTCGCGAGTGATGACTTCAAGCACACGTAGACGGTGCAGATCAGAGAGTGGTGATGACACGGCTTCATCCAAGCTGCCACCTCCACTGCCACAGCCATAGCCATGAGGCCCATTTTTGAGACTATGTATTTGATTATTGATGTATATACCAGCTTATGAATCGAAGACGAGAGATGTACGATATGAGAGAGAGAGAGAGACAGACACAGATTGTGTCTATTTGCATAAAACATTTTTTGATATATATGATGATGAGATTTTGATTCAGTGACATGTGTTTATGAAAAAGTATTATTATGGATGATGTGATTATGGATGTGTTATGTTATTGCATTTTGATTTGATGGATGATGTCTATGATATGATGTGATGCTATGATGAAAAATGATTATGATGACTAATGATTATGATGTGATGAATGCTTAATGTGATGGATGTTGAAATATTTAACTTGCAGTTTACATGATGTGGATGCTTGATGAGGTATGATGGATGATATTACTAACTAATGATTTATGATGTTATGATGAAAAATGAGTATGCTAACAAGTATGAAAAATATGTGATTGACTGTGCTGTGATTGATAGGTAATGAACGAATGGGACAGGAGAAAGTGACAAAGAGGATGGCCAAGCTAACCCTAGAAGACCCCATGTCAACTGGGTGCTACCTACATAGCCCTTGTCCTAAGGGCCTCAGGCCAATGTAGTTCTCCCAACAAGGGAGGAAAATGATTGATTGCTTGTGGTTCAGGTTGAGTCATAGGTTAGAAAAAGAGGTTTGTCCATGATGGAGATGAACAAATGGGGGTGGTCGAGCTAACCCTAGAAGACAGTCATGTCATCTGAGTGCTACCTACATAGCCCTGATTAGAAGGGGCCTCAGACCAATGTAGTTCAGACTAGGAGACAAAGAGGTCGAGAGTTGGTCGAGGATGAGAATGGTCTAGCATGTCCCATATTTTTAAGAGAACACGCTTGAAATGATGAGAAAAAGGTCAAGGTTTTTTTCACTCCTAGCAATTGTCCATATTAGGTGATGGGCATATGTTAAAAATGAAAAGAGTCGATTTATGCTTTAGCAAGTAATGGTTTATGCTTGGCATAAATTGAGTGGTCCATAGTTCCCATGTGTATTGGTGTCCATAGAAACTAGTGAGAATAGGTTATGTGAGTGGTCTGAAAAGAGAGGTGAGCTGATTTGACAAATGACAAATGATTGAATGTGACCAAAGTGCAGAAGAAGGTGAAAGGCATAATTGCCCTTTTATTGACAAGGACCAGAATGACAGCATAGACAGGGGTTGTTAGAACCAAGAGCCCCTTTCATGCATTACGTCATTGACCAGATGTTGTGTTAGAGCGGTAATCGAATCACTTTGACATTAAAGTGAGCTCGAAGTCCCTTGAGTAGGTGTTAGGATAAGAGGAGATAGGGTAACCCATTTTAAGAGCAGAGATAACCTTGCCCCTTTTTATAGGAGACCCTGAGACTACTACAAGCCAAGTCCATGACCCTTTTTTTTTTGCCACAGACTGATCAATGCAGGAAGCCTGCATAAAGATGTCATTTTGCTTGGTGGTCATTTGTGAAGCTGATCGATGCAGAAAGCTTCTAAAAAGTGCTATTTATAGAAATATTTAGTCATAGCCATCCTTCGAGGGAGTGGTCTATATTTTTGCTTTATATAAGGGCTTTTGAATAGCTGTCCCTCGAGGGAGCAGTCTATTAGCTACAGCAATGATAGTACAACTATCTTTTGAGGGAGCAGTCTGCCTTTTTAATTTGATTTTGATTTTGACCTTGGATATTTTGACATCTTGATTTATTTTAACAGAAATGTGAGTCATGGACAAGACTATAGAAGTTCAAGGGCTCCCTTTTATTAGGACAAAGCATCCATACATCATAAAAGGGTTAAAGAGGAGTTGTTAAGGGGAATAGGGTTGAAACAAATTAGGATGAAGAGGATGAGGATGTTAGGTTGTGGAGCTAAAAGCTTCACTGATGCAAACAGGAGAGGAGGTTACTGAAGGTTGCTGAGTTGCAGAGAAGCTGGGGTCGGTCTGATCAGCCGATGTCGGCAGGATAGCAGAGAGAAGCAACCGACATCGATCAGGGATCGGCCGATGTCGGTCACCTCCAGGTAGACAGGGACCGACGTCGGTCGCCTGTGTGGTTCGACTGTGAGTTAATTACAGGCAGTTGGTTGACGAACCAAGTGTTTGCATGATGAGTGCTAATTTTAGACTCATAGCTGTAGATCTAATTATTGTAATTAGATGTCTAATTATTGTTTGATGAGATCTATATAATAGACTCATGGCTATATTGGAAAATAGTGCTAGGGAGTAAGAGAGCATAATTATAAGCTCCTTCTATGTGTGAGGTAGAGCAATGGTGCGTTCCTCCTAGTGCCACAGTACCAGGCGTGTTGGTGCTGGATTGGAGAGCCAGCTAGGTTCTTCAGGAGTGTATGATCTTAGTCATCAGGTGAGCATGGCTTATAGGAGATCTACATGGTAAGTAAGGTCTGTTGAACAGCAGGTTGTTGCAGGTTCATGGGAGATCTACTTGAAGTACCTTGAGTACTTGTGGAGTGCGTGGAGCACAGGTATAAGGTGAACACCAACTCTGTGTTTGAGTTGGGTGTTGGGACCTAGGAGAGAGAGCTTTGAGGGAAGATCTACTGTTTATCATCTCGAGGTGTGGGAGCCCTAGAGGTGTGTAAGGAAGAAGAACTGTGGCAGTCTTCTTTGTTGTATTTCCTTTTGAAAGAGTTTTAATACAAGTTGTGTATTGTCTCCCATATCATGTGTTATTCTGAATTCTAGTTACTTGTGAATCTGGTTTAATTTTTGCATATTAAGTTGCTTGGTATTTGGTAATCAATTGTGTGCTTCCGGTGTTTCACATCCTGACAAGTGGTATCAAAGCTAAGGTTGTAGGAAGCAGGGTTGTGTTTGGTTACAAGTCACTCTCAGGTGTTTTTGATCGAGTGGGAGTAGAACAACGGCAGATCAAATTAAGCTAAGGATGGAGGAGTTAAAAAGCACAGATGGTCACTCACGGTCCGATGGAAAGAAAGAGCAGGTAAAAGAATATTGTTGGTTGGTAGCAGATTAGCATGAAAAAACTGAAGAAGCAGATGTTGCAGGTGTTGTTGCATAGGATGCTCTGAGAGGTTTCTTGGATAAAGTTGAATCTTGGTTAAAAGATTCGATTGCCTCTTTCCATGCAGCCCCAGGTAGAGGAGCTGGTGAGCCTTGCCAAAGAATTGGCAAAGGGGAAGTGAAGCTGAAATTGCAGGCAGCCAACACACGGGTGTTGATGAAGGTCATGTAGGTCCCAGGTTTGGAGATATGGCTAATTTTTTCAGAAAGATTGGGTGATGAGAGATGCACAAGAACTCTCACAGCGATAGCACTTGAATTAGCTGGTGGTAAGAAAATAGGTACTCTTTATCTACTTGTTTATATTACTGATTCTTCTTCTATTGCAGAGACGTGGCTTCGTAGGCTTGGTCACATGAGCAGGAAGGAGATGCATGTTCTTAAGCAGAAGATGGATATATTTGATAGGCTTAAGAACTGGAAAGCCTTGGTGTTCTTGGAGGAGATGGCAGACAGAAATCAGTGGATGGGCTGGATACTTCTGAGCAAGGGCAGTTTGGACATGGAGATTGATTCAAAAGAGCTTGCGGGTAAAAAGTCATCAGTCACAGGCGAACACAGATACCGGTGTCGGTCAGGAGGAATCGGCGTCAAACAGACAGGTGTCGATGTCAGTCATGTGTAGACCAAAGCTGACAATGTCGGGCAGAGTAAGACCGACGTCAGTCAGGGGACTGACGTCGGCAGTAGGTAAGACCGATGTCGGTTAGGAGGACCGACATCGGCAGTAGGGACACCAGCATTGGCAGGTTGGTAGTTAGGAACATACGCATGGGAACCGATGTCGGTCAGATGCAGACTGTGGGGTGGCCGAGGTCGGTCACTGTAACAAATTTTGGGTGGACAGCATGTTGTCAAGGAGTCTCAAACACCCATATGGAGGACTGAAGGCATAAGTAGGCCCTCAAATTTGTGTTCCTCTTCTTTATACTTATTGCTGATTGTAGAGCAGGAAGGATTGAGGAAACAGGTGGGAGCATGGCAGGGATATGATGCAAAACCAAGTGAGAGTTTTGGTAGGTTTGCCAGCTGGATGAAAGCACAGAGATGAATGGATGCCTTAGTAGAAGAATAGAGAGAATGAATATGTGAGACGAAAGACCAGGGCATATGGTCTTGAGGAGCTGCAGGACAGTGGTACAAGTTTTGACAGGGGGATGACAGAGCACGACTCTAGTCAGTGTCAGGGTAACTACTGTGGTTTGTCTTACCAGGTGGATGATGAGTCATGACATCATTCTGTTGCTGTATGTGGATAGTATGCTAGCTAGCAGGGGTGTACATACAGGGTTTTACTAAGCTAAGGGTAAGATTAGTTTAGTGGCATGTCAGGAGGAGTTTGGAGCAGCAGAATTCTTTGACATGGGAGACATGGAGATCACAGGTTGATTTTGTCTCCAATGAGAGCTGATGTGAATCAGGTGTTGGTGAGGTTCAGGATGGAGAGCCGGAGCACACTAAGGGCTGGACAGGTACAGTGTCCGAAATCACATGAGGTTTGGTATAGACCTGAGTTTTCCCATGCAGTGGGAGCTGTCAGAGAGTTAGGAGCCAATTCTGGGAAGTGAGTTCTCAGGGATTTGAGATGGACCAGTAGCAGGTATACATGCAGGGTCAGGACTTCACTACATGGGTTTGTAGGTTCAGATGTGGCAGGGTACTCGGATGATAGGAGGTACACCACGGGATGTGTGGTGGGTTGTTTTCAAGTTGGAGCTTGAAGAGGAATACAAACCAGGAAATAGATTAGACGGGGTACAGGTATAGGTATAGTGCAGCTATTTATCTCCAAGTGGGAGATTGTTAGGTTGTGGAGCTAAAAGCTTCACTGATGCAAACAGGAGAGGAGGTTGCTGAAGGTTGCTAAGTTGCAGAGAAGCTAGGGTCGGTCTGATCAGCCGACGTCGGCAGGATAGCAGAGAGAAGCAACAGACGTCGGTCAGGGATCTGCCGACGTCGGTCACCTCCAGGCAGACAGGGACCGACGTCGGTCGTGGTTCGACTGCGAGTTAATTACAGGCAGTTGGTTGATGAACCAAGTGTTTGCATGATGAGTGCTAATTTTAGACTCATAGCTATGGATCTAATTATTGTAATTAGATGTCTAATTATTGTTTGATGAGATCTATATAATAGACTCATGGTTGTATTGGAAATTAGTGCTAGGGAGTAAGAGAGCATAATTATAAGCTCCTTTTGTGTGTGAGGTAGAGCAATGGTGCATTCCTCCTAGTGCCACAGTACCAGGCGTGTTGGTGCTGGATTGGAGAGCCAGCTGGGTTCTTCAGGAGTGTATGATCTTAGTCATCAGGTGAGCATGGCTTATAGGAGATCTACATGGTAAGTAAGGTCTGTTGAATAGCAGATTGTTGCAAGTTCATGGGAGATCTACTTGAAGTACCTTGAGTACTTGTGGAGTGCATGGAGCACTTGTGGAGTGCGTGGAGCACAGGTATAAGGTGAACACCAACTCTGTGTTTGAGTTGGGTGTTGGGACCTAGGAGAGAGAGCTTTGAGGGAAGATCTACTGTTTATCATCTAGAGGTGTGGGAGCCCTAGAGGTGTGTAAGGAAGAAGAATTGTGGCAGTCTTCTTTGTTGTATTTCCTTCTGAAAGAGTTTTAATACAAGTTGTGTATTGTCTCTCATATCATGTGTTATTCTGAATTCTAGTTACTTGTGAATCTGGTTTAATTTCTGCATATTAAGTTGCTTGGTATTTGGTAATCAATTGTGTGCTTCCGGTGTTTCGCATCCTGACAGAGGATTGCTTAAGGGATGAGCTCAAGTTAAATGTCAAGTGGAGGAGTACTCGAATAATAGTAGAACGGTTGCAGATGTAATGCATTAAGAGGCTCAAGTTCTGGCTGTCCGTCGAGAGAAGATAGATGATAAGTCCCTGACCCATACTTGCGCGTGATGATAAAAGGTTTGAGCCAATTAGGGGTGAACTTGCCTCGTTTACTTCGCTCCATATTGGTCACATGCTGATTCTCTTTGAGGACGAGGTCTCTGATGTTAAAATCTCATTCTCATAGATTTTTGTCATAGGCTCGTTTGATGCAATTTTGATAGACATGGAGATGATTGAGGGCAGCAAGACGGCACTCGTCAAGTAACTCAAGCTGAGCTAAGTGATCTTGACGAAAGTCATCATTGGAGAGAATGTCATGTAGAGAGATGTGGAGAGATGGAATCTGTAGTTTGAGAGGTAGGACAGCCTCTATTTTGTACATGAGAGAGAAAGGGGTAGCACCTGTAGAGGTTCAGATGCTAGTGCGGTAGGCCCACAAAGCGAAGGGAATGTGAATGTGCCAATCCCTTCCAGTGTCATTGACCAACTTCATGAGAATTTTAGTGAGAATTTTGTTGGAAGCCTTGGCCTGCCCATTTGCTTGTGGGTAGTAAGGTGAAGAGAAACTAAGCTTGATGCCGAATGAGTTGCATAGCTTTTAGTCCGTCTTATTTTTGAAGGACTTGCCATTGTCGGTGATGATTTTATGAGGGACACCGAAATGATAGATGATGTGGCCGCTGATGAAGTTGACAATTTTGTTGGCTTTTATGGAGACAAGAGGAATGGCTTCCACCCACTTAGTGAAATACTCAGTGGTGGTGATGATGGATTGATGATGAAGAGATGAGTGAGGGTTAATCTCACTGATGAGATCTAAACCCCACTGAGAAAAAGGCTAGAAATCTTGAGCGACTTGTAAGGCATGGTTGGGGAGATGAAGTAGGTTAGAGTGCTGCTAACACTTGATGCAACGCCGAACATAGTCGCTACAGTCTTGATGAAGGGTGGGCCAATAATAGCCCAGACGAAGGATGTGCTTGGCAACTGAATTTTCACTGAAGTGTCTGCCACAAATCTCATCATGGACTTGCTTGATGGCCTGAGAGGCTTCAATGGAAGTGAGACAGTGAAGAAGGAGGCCATTGAAGCCTTACTTATAGAGAAAACCCCCTAGCATGGTATAGCGAGCTGTGCACTTGATGAAAGCTCATCACGCATTGCTAGAGAGGTTGGGAGGAATGACTGAAAGAGATAGGTAGTCCACAAGTTGCTTATACCAATCATCTCATAGATTAGAATTGACAATGTTGATATAATTGATGTGAGGAGAGATGTATGAAGGAAACGACACATGATGCATCGTGACAAAAAGTCTAGATGAAGATGATGAAGACAGGATATGCGAAGCAAGAGAAGCCATGGTGTCAGCAAACTTATTCGTGGATCGAGGAACAGTCTACAAGAGGTAATAGTCAAAAGATGCCAGAAGAATGTTAGCATGGTTTTTGTACCTTTACAAAACTTCATTTTTGCAGAGGTATGAACCATTGACCTGATTGACGACAAGTTGTGAGTCGCTGAAGATGCTGATAGACTTGATGCTAAGAGAGAGGGCAGTCTGAAGTCCCAAAATTAAGGCCTCATACTCGGCCATATTATTGGTACAATCAAAGTCTAGCTTGAAGGATAGAGGCATGGGCTCCCCTTCGAGTGGGATGAGGATAACACCCACACTCCCACCGAGTTGACATTTGGAACCATCAAAGAACATGGTCATTTGGTAGACGGTGTCATCAGTGGAAAGCATGGCGATAGACTCGTCAGAGAACTCACAGTGCGAAGGTTGATTGTCAGGAAGAGGGGCATCTGCTAGTTGGTCAGTGATTATTTTCCCCTTGATAGATTTCTACTGGATGAATTTGAGGTCAAACTCAGCAAGCAGCATGAGCCACTGAGCCATACGTTGATTTTGATATGGCTTGGAGTGCATATACTTGAGAGGGTCGGTGTGAGTGATGACGAAGGTTTTATGGTTGAGAAGATAGTGGCAGAGCTTGATAGCGGCAAAGACTAATGCCAAACAAAGTTTCTCGGTATGGATGTACTGAGTTTCATAGTCGACCAGTGTTCAGCTGATATAGTAGACTGGTTGCTCACGATGATGCTTGTCTCGGTGCGTGATCATGGCACCTAACGAATGGTTGGTGGCAGAGATATAAAGGTAGAAGGGTTGGTCATCTTTAGGTGAAATGAGGACTGGTGGAGAGACTAGGTAGCATTTGAGGGCTTCAATAGCCTCTTGACAGTCCTTATCCCATTTAAAGGTGACATCCTTCTTAAGGAGATGATGAAAAGGTTGGTAGCAGTCAGAAAGTTGTGAGATGAAATGGCGGATGGACTGGAGCTTCCCTTGTAGACTACAAAGCTGCTTGAGATTGGTTAAGGGTGGCATCTCGAGAATAGCACAGATCTTAGCGGGATCTATCTTGATGCCACAAAAAGAAACAATGAAGCCGAGAAGCTTGCCTAAGAGGACCCCAAAGACACATTTCTTGAGGTTAAGACAGACATTATATTGAAGAAGACAAGAGAAGATGATTTTGAGAATAGTCAGATGGTCATGGCGAAGCTTGGATTTGCTAAGCAGGTCATCCACATAGTCCTCATTAATTTTGTGGAGGAGATCATGGAAAATGTAGGTCATGGCACGTTGGTATGTGGCACCTACGTTCTTCAAGCTGAAAGGCATGACCCGATAGCAGAAAGTCCCCCACGGGGTGATAAAGGTAGTCTTGTGCTGATCTTCTGGAGTGATCAGGATTTGATTGTATCCTGAAAACCTATTCATGAGAGATAACATCTCATGGCCAGCCGTAAAATCAATAAGCTAGTCAATGTTAGGAAGAGGAAAGTCATCTTTGGGATAGGCTAAGTTAAGGTCGCGATAGTCTGTGCAGATCCGGATCCCCCCAGTTGCTTTGGTGACTGGGACGATGTTAGAGACCCACTATGGATAATCGATGGGCTGGATGAAGGAGACAGAAAGGAGGCACTGAAGCTCTTCTTTGACAAGGAGCACAACGCAAGGATGCATCTTTCGAAGCTTTTGCCTAACAGGCTTAGCCTCTAGTTTGGTGACAATGTTATGGGTAGCGATTGTGGGGTCGATGCCAGGCATGTCACTGTAAGTCCAGGCAAAGGCCTTGCTATGGTCTGAGAGGAACTGGGTGTAGTCTAGCTGCTCCTAAATGTCTAAGGATTGGCCAATCTTTAAGACATGAGGAACATCGGAAGAAGGGAGGTTGATGTCAATGGTTGATTCATTTAACATAACCTGGGTCTTAGAAGGGAGGAAACGCTGAATAAAAGAGTCATCGGTGCCCATGTAAGAAAGAATGGCATCATCGTCAACGTAGCAGACAGTGTGAATGGTCGTCGACTCATCCTCTATCATGCTAGGAAAAATGAGAGGGAGAGATCTGGACACCCCATTGAGTTGATAGGTCAGGGGTTCCAGACGGATGGTGTTTACGCAAAAAAAAATTAGGAGGGATGGAAACCACCGACTTCGTGGGTGAAGGAGGAGAAGCGGGCGAGCTTGGAGGAGATTGGTCAATGGTTGGCTCTAGAAAAAGGTCTAGAGAGGCCTGAGTGGGGTCATGGTATCCTAGGCCATAGAGTTTCTTGGCATCGTCATCATCGAGCAGATGGATGGGCTGATGGGAGCCCTGCTCATAGCGTCTGAAACTGAAACCCTTCCATGCACACCTATAAAGGTAAGTGTGTGCAAAGGCAGGGTTGCCAAGAAATGAGAAGTCTGATGTGAAAGGTTGGGATGAAGAGAGAGGATTGCCATTAGTAGGAGCTTGATTGAGCCCCCCATAGACAAGGTTGGTTCGGAGATGAGGAGGACCATAAGGCATGACCATCCTGATCTGATGGTTGTAACTAGGGCTGAGGTGAAGGCATTCATACTCTTGTAGAGTTTAGAACATTTCTAAGGCCAAAAAGTGATATTCCCCCAGAGAAAGTCATTGGAAGATGTCTTCCATGGGGTCTTTAGTTGTCGCTTGAAGGGGAGGTGTAAGGGCGACTGCCGATTGCGAACTGGTCAAGGCTTTCACGGATGACGACGGTGATGGGGTTGATGGGCTTGATAGGAATAAGAATGTCATTTGGATGGTAGGTTGTGTTATAAGTTTTGAAGGGTGAAGGGTCAGCAGGAATGGTGTGGACTTGCCTGTCATGCTCAAATTTCACACAATGGTGGAGGGTGGAGGGGACACAGGCCATGGCACAGATCCAGGGTCGGCCCAGCAACATGTTGCATTGAAACTCTCCTTCGATGATATAGAAGAGCTCTGAGACTATGCGTGGAACAACATGAATGTGAACGATGACTGTGCCAATGGCCATGGCGGTAGTGTCATTGAAAGAGCACAAGATTGCATCAGTTTTGGAGATGCAGTTCTTGGGAAGAGTCAACTGATCAAAGGCATGGGTGGAGATAATATTGATGCTAGCGCCTCTATCGATCATAACACATTTAATGCGTGTCCAATCAACATAGGTAGTGATGAAGAGGGTGGTGTCCTGATCTTTCGTATTAGATGTGGGAATCTCAGAATCGCTGAATGTGATGGAGGCAACAAGAGACAAAGAATGGATGAGGGCAGTGAGTGGTTGGGGGTCCTCAGGTTGGACCTCCACTGCCTGCAAGGCTTGGATGAGGGCTTGACGATGCTGAGGTGAGGTTTGAATAAGGTCATAAAGGGACATCTTCACAGGCATCTGGTGAAGTTGCTTCAACATGGAGTTATGAATCAGCTCGAAAGAGGAAGAAGAAGAAGGCTGAGACGCGCCAAGGATAGAAATTTTAGGCTTGGGTGCTAGAGGTGGTTTGATGAAAGGGTAGGTCCAAGGAATGGCAGATTTTTCTTTCACCTTGTCCTTTTGTGACCTAGTGATTATGTGGATAGCATTGATTTCAAAGATAGGAGGTGAAGAGGGGGTCATGGCCTGCTGATGAGATGTTGATGGGGTTGAAGAGGTTGGATGGGAAGGTGTGGAAGGTCGATCAAGAGTGTCCTCAAGGAGTAGAGTGTCCTTCTCCATATAGCGGTGAATGACGGCCTTGAGAGCACAACAAGTCTTGGTATCGTGTCATAGCGTATGATGGTATAAGCAAATCTTTGTATCATCAAACTAGGAGGGCTTAGACCCGAGAGGTTGGAAAGCCCTGATGGGTGGAAGGGTTATGCTGGAAGTCTGCAAAAGTTGGTGCAATATCAATGAGTATGAGCCCACTAAAGGGTTTGTGCTAGTCAATGTGTGTGATGTTGGTGACTTTTGCTTAGGCAGAGTTGGAGGAGGCTTCCGTACCACCTTTTGGTTTGATGGTGTGGCGACAGATGGAGATGGCACTTTCTTCGTGAGAGGTACCACCTTTTTAGGAGAGGGTAGGCTAGAGGTAGGCAAAGGAAGTAAAGGAGGCAACTGGTTTCGATTAGAGGTCAGAGTGGGGAGGACTCTGGTCAGGGTCGAAGGATGGGGGCCTAAAATGGAAGGCAATGGTGACGGAAGAGGAGGCATTCGCTTCTGTGGTCTGGCAGTCTTCTTTAATTTAGTTGGAAGACTACTATTGGTCGAGGTCTGGTCTAAGTCCACCTTCACTTGTGGATGAGTGATGGTAGAGATAGGGTGAATGCCAAGTGATTTGATAGGTTTAGATGGGGTAGATGTGGGTTTTGGTTTTGGTGAGGCTTTGGAAGGCTTAGAAGTGGGAGTTTGGTCTTTGTTGAGAGTCTTGGGAGATTCTGCTTTGGGAGGATTGGCAGCATGAGACGAGAGGGCACGGGCATGTTGAAGAGCTTTAAGACGCTCCCACAATACCTGATGCTCCACTTTCCTTGAAGGGAGAAGTCTGATTTTCTCCACTAATCAGGAAAATGGTTGAGAAGATGATGGATGGGGTTTGGGTTCTTGAGAAGATGTTGACGGTTGTGGGGTCGAAGACGAGATGGGTGTAGCAGTCTTGGTCCCAAGGCATGATGGAGTCATGACATATTCGTCTTGGGTTGGAGACGAAGGAGAGGCAGGTTCTTCCCTGGGTGGAGAAGAAATCAGAGAGTGAGGCTCCTCAAGCGAGTAAAGGGCAGGGATGATTGTGCCCTCCACTTGCAGTTGAGGAGTAGGGAGGGTCGGGTCCTCCATGGGCAATAAGAAGGAGGATGGTGAGACCAGTGGTACTAGTAAGGTCGAGGCATCCTCCAAGATGAGAGAGGTTGATAGAGAACTAATTAGGGAAAGAGGTTCGTCCACATGTGATAGACTGATAGATGGACTAACCTCTTGAGGTTGGTCGGGTATGAAGGGCGAGACCGTATTGACTGTTCGAATGTTGTGTTCATGAGTGTCGTCAATCAAGGTCTGGACATTGTTTTGAGTTAGAGGATGATTGGAGAATGGTTTCTTGAAGATGTCGATGTCCTGATTAGGGGGTGCATTGGGATTATCTAGGACAAGGTCACCCTTTTCGAGCATGTCTTGGATTATGTTCTTAAGGGTTTTGCAGTTTCTTGTGTCATGTCCTTTAACACGGTGGTAGTTACAGAAGTCATTTTCCCTATACCACACGGGGATGGCACGTGAGGAATCAAATTGTGGAGGTGGTCAGATCTGGGGGAGATTGAGAACCCCTTGTTTAACAAGTTTTTCCAGTACAGATGTGTATGATTCTCTGAGAGGAGTATACTGTTGTTGTACGTATCTCTGCTGAAATTGGTGGGTGGCACTCTGAGACGTGGATGGCTCAGGCTGGTTAGTTGAAGGCGAATAGGATGAAGGTCTAATGACCACATCATTTGCTGAAGCTTTAGAATTAGGATTGGATGAAGAGGGCTTAGAAGAAGAGGAGTCATTGGTCTTGGAGTTGGGATTGTTGCTCCGCAACTTGACTTTATTCTCCTTGATGGCACATAATTTGAGTTTACAGGCCATCGTGAAGGCTTCGTCGAAGGTGCAGAAGGTTTGAACCCTCAAGGTGGAAGAAATATGTTTGGTGCAAGCTTGGGAGAATAGTTCAATAAGTTCGGGTTGGGGTAAGGAAAAGGAGAGTTGATTAATGAGGCCTCTCCATCGAGTAACAAAGTCAGCTATGGATTCATCCTCGAATTGGCAAATAGAATAGAGGTCTATGATCAAGACCTTCTTGGAGATGTTGATAGAGAAATGATCAAGAAAGAGCTGGGCCAACTGAGTGAACATGAATAGAGAATGGCTGGCAAGGGAGCTGTACCAATCAAGCGCAGCACCAGAGAGGGACATAGGAAACGTGCATAAAAGCAATGCATCATCATGGGCAATAAGGTAACAGGCATGTCTGAATGCCCGCAAGTGTTGTTTTGGGTCTTCCTTGCTTTGGAAATGAGAAAATTTAAGAATTTCCCACTGGCTGGGATATGGCCTGATCAGGACAGAAGGATGAATGGGCTCATTGCAAATTTGTTCGTATGAGAGGGCATTGCGTGAGCCGGAAATAGAGGTCTCTAGGCTAGACATCTTGTCCATCAACATTTTGATGATATCTGCTGACGGATTGATGGGTGGAGCGCCCCAGAGGTTGTAGGGCACTTGAAAGAGACTAGAGGAGGCATACGACGTAGTCGATTGTACTTGTAAGGGCACAACGTATGGATGACTAGTCATAGGGATAGAAGAGGAGGCTAAGAGTGGCTGGGTAGAGGGCATAGCTAGGCTCGATGTTGCCACGGGAGGTTGGATGGTGGTAACATGGGCCAATGGATAGGTAGCCACCCTTGTGTTGATAGGGGCAAGGGTAGGCAGAACAGAAACAATAAGATTCTGGAAGGGGGTAGAGAGTGGTTGGATGGGTTGAGGTTGATAGGGGGCTGAAACCTCGGTGGAAGTGGGCCCAAAGATGGAGGGAGAGGCCATACTTGGAAGGTTGGTCAAGGTCTGGTCATTAGTCGAGGCAATAGCTTGGGTGTCTAAAGGTTGAACTACGAATGCTGTCAATATGGCCGCAGTCTCGACAAGAGAGGTCGGCATTTCGTAAATCAAATTGCCCAAAGAGTCTCGCGTTCGGCTATACGCGAGATAGTGCTGCAAGGCTTTGACATTGAGGTCCAAGAATTGTGCAAACTCTTGGTCCCCTTCTGGGACAATAGGAGTCTGGGGTAGGGTTGGGCGAGTAGGAGTTCTTTCAGTCTCTGAGTGGAACTCCATTATGGGACTGGTTATGGATAGGGTAGACAGAAGCGGTTGATGCCTCGCATGGTTGACTAGAGCCTTGGCTTAGTTGCGAGTCATGACCATTCAATGCAAGAAAGAACATCCTCACAAGCTCAAACAAGCAGATAAGAATAGAAAAGATGAAGAACACAAGCAGATCCTAAATGTTAAGTCCCTAGGAGTAAATTATTAAGATCGTGGCGGCTTATGCCTTAGAATGTGTGAAGGAAGATTGGATTTTGAGTCGGGTCCTAGAAGAAGTAGTCTATGGATGGTTTTAGGTTAGTTATGGTGCTCAAAGGTCTGTGTTAGGTTCTGTACTTGGCCTGGTGCTAAGGAGCAAGCTCCCCTCACTTCATGAACCCAGTGATGAGCTGGGCCCGCTTAGCCAATATATACTTCCCCTAGAGATATCCTCTGCCAGAGAACAGAGTGAGCTTTCCCCTTGGTGATGAAATCCAAGTAGGATCGCCGGGACGGGTAAGGTATCCGCTGGGTGATGAAATCCCAGTCGGGCCTTGTCTCAGGTAAGTTAAGATGTTTGTTTTGTGTAAGTGGTTTGGTCGTGTAACATAGAGTGGACTACGATTAATTCATGATGCAGTTACTAATTACTAGGTGTGGACTAAGAAATGCAAGTAAGCAGAAATGAAAATGCAATGTGTTTTAAGCCCATGTCGAAATGTTAAGTTTAGAATGAAGACAAGTTTGAGAAAGGGTTGAAGAATATGACTTTTGACTAGTCTAGAAATGCAAGAAAAGAAAGAAAAGTTCTTTTTAGTCCCGCTGATAGTGTCGTTTAGAAGACAAGAAAGAGGTGAAAAGGGAGAAACCTAATGCACCTATATGAACAAAAGAAAGAACCCAAGGAAGGCCCTAGGGTCCCACCAGGCGTGCCAAAATGTTTCCAAATAATATTCGCTTTTCACATTCAAGAAAGGGAAGAATGAGAAACTAAAAGAAAGGACAAGGGTTTGTATGTACCTGGGTTGTAGACGTGCGCACCAGAATTCAGATGATAGCAGGAACTCCTCTTTGGTTGTAGAGGATGACACCTGAAAGAGCAAAACACTAAAACACAAAAAATGTTAGATGACAAAAGGGTGGACTGCCAAGCAAGGGCTTGGTCCTAGAAGCGCAAAGGCTTCTTGGGGGATGACAGTCCACTATTGAAATAGAATGCTGATCAGAAATAGAAAGTGATAAATGATGAAAAATAGAAACAAAGAACTGAAAGAAAAAGCATACTTGTTCAACAGTAATTTGCTTTGCACAGTCACCGACGTTGGTGGTATTGTCAATGTCGGTCAAAGAGGTCACCAACGTCGGTTAGGTTGCCGACGTTGGTAGGGGCAATGGACGAGGTCGGTCAGGGTAATTGCCAGAGATAGGTTTCAGGTCCGGGTCTTGGTCTACAAAATGGTCTGAGTCTTCATCTGAGGATCTGAAGGTCTGTGTGAGATTCAGAGGGACTGCTTGGGGGTCTGAGGAGTTGTTTAAAGGTTTGCAGGACTGGTTGGGTAGAGGGGATTGTCGGGAAGGTGATTCACTGGGACCAGAAACACAAAATGGGATGGATAAGAAGCAGGGGTCTGAGAAGGCTTTTCAGCCTCTCAGGGATAGACAGGGAAGGTCTTGGCAATGAGCTAGGTTAGTAAATGAGACCAGATGATAGAAATAAAATGAAAACAATGAAATAATTACCTCTTGCTGGCTGGTTGGAGAATGGAGAAACCTATTGTCGGAGCTACTGAGGAACCTGCAAGTGGAATTATTGCTTGAAGCTGCTCCTGTAAGATGCCTGTAGCTAATGGTGTTGTTGTGCGAGAGGGAGAGGGAGAATACGAATGTAAAAGCATCAAGAGAGTTCTATTTTTTGGGGGGGCCTGCAATGGATGCAAGAAATGGTTTTGAAGGTTGACGACGCTGTCAGGATCACTGACGTCAACCGTAGGGTAGCTGACGTCAGCAGCAAAAGAATGGGGATAGAGGCTAAAATTAGCCTCTGTCCATTCTTGCACACTGCCGGGTCAAGGGGTCGTGGGAAAACGGTCGTGGGGAGGCTTAATGGGCGCGAGAGGAAGGATAAAGGGGAGATTTGGGGTAATAAAGGCTAGGAGAGAGAGGGGGTATCCAAGGAGGGGATCCAAGGTGGCATGGGTGAGGTGGAAAGGGGGCCACTAAATTAATTATTTGATTATTTAATTTAAAAGTGGAGGGGACTAGGATATGGATTAGGATATGGGTCAAGGGGGGCCAAAGGGAGAGAGGTGACCAAGATGCAGACACAATTTTTGTGTCTACAGCTATGACATCAATGCCTTGGACACATGAGTGAGAAAGTATTGAAGATGTTACATGACTAAGATATGTTGGTTGAGATTAAGTATTGTGATTTAGGCTTTTGTGAGCACTGCATCTTTGGTAAATAAAAAAGGGTAAAGTTTATTGTAAGTGCATGTAAATTTTTTGATTTTCTATAACTTATCCATTCAGATATTTTTGGACCTGTCCCTACTCAGTATATAAATGGTATAAATTAATTTATTTACTTTATAGATTATTATTATAGAAGAGTATGGGTGTTTTTTTTAAGAAATCAATCAGAAGCTTTGAAAAAATTTAAAGAATTTAAGGCACGGGTAGAAAAGAGTTTGGGAAAATCTATTGTATGTCTCAGATTAGATAATGGAGGAGAATATTGCTCTAGGGAGTTTGATAAATTTTATATGTAAGAAGGGATTAAACATAAAAATACTATCCCTTATACTCCACAATAGAATGGTATAGTTGAGCGGATGAACCATACTATCATGGAGCATGCAAGAAGCATGTTGAGTGTTTCAAAGCTAGCAAATGGATTTTGGGCAGACACTGTTAATACAACTATATATATTATTAATAGATCTCCTATATATGCATTAGATGGAAAGACTCCAAAAGAGGCTTGGCATAGTAAGCTTATTGATTATTCTAATTTACATATTTTTGGTTGTGATGTATTTTACCATGTGCCTAAAGAAACAAGGTCTAAAGTAGATTTGAAATCTAGGAAATGTATTTTTCTTGGCTATGAAGATAATATAAAGGGGTATAGATTATGGGATCCTACTAACCAAAATATTATTATTATCCAAGATGTTGTGTTTTATTAAAAATCTATGAAAGGGAAGGAGGTACAACAAACACCTGAAGTTGTACTAGTTGAAGTAGTCAAAGAAGAAGAAAATAAAAAAGAGCAAGTTGATGCTTTAGAGAAGTAAGTAGAACATCAAGTATAATAACCAAAAGTGATAATGTACACTCATACCAAGAAGGTTATAGAAAGGTATACTCCTGCATTTCATTCATCTTTTACTTTGGTTACTGATATGGGTGAACCTAGTTCATTTCAGGAAGCTAGAGAATATGAGAATGCAAAAGAATGGAGGAAAACCATGGAGGAGGAAATGAGATCACTCCATAAGAATGAGACATGGGAGATTTTGGATCTCCCATATAGAAGAAAGAGTTTTGGTAACAAGTGGGTGTATAAGATGAAGAAGAATAGTGATGGGTTGTCCGAACAATACAAAGCTTGTTTGGTGGCAAAAGGTTATGTGCAGAAATTAGGTATTGATTTCTACGAGATTTTCTCTTTTGTTGTGAAAATGACTACTATTAGAGTGTTACTTGCATTTTTAGCTTCATATAATTTAGAGCTAGAGCAGCTTGACATGAAGATAACATTCCTACATGGTGATCTTGAGGAAGATATTTATATGGATCAGCCTAAGGGCTATGAGGTAAAAGGAAAGGAACATATGGTTTGTAAATTGAAGAAATCACTATACAGTTTGAAGCAGGTGATACGAATGTATTAAAAAACAAATTGACACCTTCATGAAGAGCCAAGGATGTAGCAGAAGTGAAGATAATCATTGTGCATATCATAAAAAAATCAATGATGGGAGATTTATTATTTTACTACTATATGTTGATGACATGTTGGTTGCAGGCCCCAACATGAAGATGATCAATGATTTGAAGGATCAATTATCTAGGACATTTGAGATGAAGGATTTAGGAGAAAAAAAAAAAATTTAGGGATGAAGATACATAGGGATAGGAAATCTAAGAATATCTAGTTATCATAGAAGACATATGTTGAGAGGGTCTATAACGGTTCAGTATGCAAAATGCCAAACCATTTAATACCCCACTTCCTGCACATTTTAAGTTGTCTTCGAAGTAATGTCCTAGTACAGAGGAGGAGAATATAAGTATGTCTAGTGTACCTAATTCATCAGTAGTAGGGATCCTCATGTATGCCATGGTGAGCACAAGACTAGATATTTCTCAAGCACTGGGAGTTGTGACCCGATTCATGAAAAAATCTTGGAAAGGATCATTGGTCTGTGGTGAAGTGGATACTCAGATATCTAAAAGACACTTTAGATGCTATAATATACTATGGAGGGGTAGATTTATAGATAATATGTTTTTTAGATTCTAATTTTTGTGGTGACAGGGATGGATGAAAGTCTACTACAAGATATGTTATTACTTTTGCTAGTGGAGCTGTGAGTTGGGCTTCTAAGTTACAACCAGTGGTGGGTTTATCAACCACTGAAGCAGAGTATGTGGCTGAAAATGAAGGTTTTAAAGAGGAAATATGGTTAGAGTGACTATTGGGTGACTTCATGAAGATGCAAGGAAAGATTACTTTGCATAGTGATAGTCAAAGTGCAATTCACTTGGTGAAAAATGCAACATTTCATGATTATACGAAGCATATTGACATCAAGTACCACTTCATCAGTAGCATGGTAGGATCCTATTGTCAAAGTTAGACACTGAATAGAATATTATAGACATGTTAACAAAGCCATTCAATGCAGAGAAGTTTGATTGGTGCAAAACTTCTTTGGGCTTGTTGAAATTGTGATGAAGGCAACATCGTACATGGTAGGTAGCTAGATGGTATAATACATAAGTATGACAAAGCCTATATATATTGACTTCAAGTGGGAGAATGTTAGATGTGAAGTCAATATTCATAGTTATTATTCATCCAACACTATTCACTTTTACTATTCATAGGTGACATGGCAGTGGGGCCCAGGTGGTGGGACCATGGCGAGACCCAGGTGACTAGACATGTGAGGTGGCACAAGTGTGACATGGCATGACCCACATATCATCTTTATTTTTGAAAAGATTAGAAAGAGAAAATGGGATGCCATTTTTTAAGGCATTTGATTTGGCACATGTGGGAGAAGAGTGAAGTCAAAAAGGAAGGATCTTTTTTAATCTTTCTTTTTGCTAAGTGGGAGTGGGGTTTTCATGTTGGAATCATATTTTGATCCCTTGCATGCATGAATAGTAAGGTGGGATGAAATATTCTTTGGATGTACATATATTTGGTCAAAATTAGTTTTTTCATCTTTTGGAGCAAAGGTGGATGAAGTCTACATCAAATCCTTTTGAAGTTTTGGCCTCATATGATGATGTCTAGATGATGAATAGTGTTGCCACATGGGTGTGGCATATTTTTTCTTCTCTCCTTCCTCATTTCCTTATTGATAATTATTTTCATTGTATTTTCTATTTTTATGAGAACATTCTCATAATGTTTTATGTGGTGGAAGTTTGAGAAAATAAATTATTATTTTCTAGTTTGTAAAATAGCTTTGAAAAGCCTGTATGCTTGAAATATAACATTGTAAGAAGGAGAGTGTGTTGAAGAGGAGGACTTGTTACAGATTTTATTTGAAGTTAATAAAAAGATACAGTTGCCTATTGCCCCGTAGTTTTTCCTTGCATATTTCAAGGTTTCTATGTAAACTCTCTGTTTAATGTGTTACTCTTGTCATTTGATTTTGTAGCTTATTATTTCCACATTAATTTTATTGTACAAATTTTGGATTATTTCCTTACATGCATAAATTGAAACTTGTGATGCCACATAGCAAGATTTTACCACACTATCATAGGATAATGTATTATTTCTTATGTAATGCATCTTTTCACCTAAATATTGAATTATAATTATTGTAGTTGATTTACCAACAACTATACATACCTCAATCGTTGCTATTAGTTGGATATCCTCCTCTTGAATTTTCTTTCTAAACACAACAATTATATGTAGAATATGAAATGTATCAAATGAATGGTGATGCTTACCAATTTAGTGATGTGTTTTCATGATTTTTGGCATGCCCTTCACCTTGTCCTCATCCTTGACATGATACTCATATCCTAAAAAGTGATTTAGGAACATAGTAGGAAGGTTTTGCACTGATGACTTGCCCTAAAAATAATTAAATGGCTTACCTTTATCTGTTGTTCCATAAATTATAACAAGCTGATAGTGATCATTAGCCTTTGTGGTGTGGACTTGTTCACCAATTTACCTTAGTCAATGTGCAATATTTATTTCCATTTATCTACTGCATGATTATGTAGGTGTTTAAGGTACTCACCTTCATCTTGCATGACTTACTTCTTATCACAAGTGGCTGTCCCACTTGATCCTTCTTCCATTGTGTGTCTAGAGTTCATCTCTCTTGGTTCATCCATCTTTTTGGTTTGCTCTTCAACTTCAGTTTTGGATGCTTCTGAATCTTCCCCTTTTGGATCTATTTTTTTGATTTTTTTTTACCTTTTCTAAGTTCTCAAAGCTTGTTGGTCTTGTACTTAAATGTTCTAATTTTTTTGATTTTTTATGGTCTAAAATTTTAACCTTGTCAAATCTTGCCATGAACTTCCTGTTAAATTCCTCATAGTTTTCTATGAAGTGATTTCCTTGGGTTAACAACCCTTGGTGATACCAATCATGAGAAACCCATTATAAATGTGTTGTGATTAATCTTAGGGCCTTCTCTGCCTCCATGGGATGAAGTGTAAGGTAAGTACCTAATTTATCAATCTATACCCTAGCTGAAATGCTTGTAAAACCATCAAATATGGGAAGAACAATATTCTTCAAAGCATCAAGTAACTCCCATCTACCCCAAGTACTACCCTTACCTATTTTCCATGATATAACATACTTGAGGTCCATCTCCTTCTTAAAAGGAAGTGGGTATCTCATATACTCCTCATAAATCTCCATCTAATCCACTCGAATGGAAGGTTGTTCCTTCCTTTTATAAGCTTGAGAGGATCTCTCAAACCCTGTACTATTCATATCTCCCATGCCATTATTTGACATGAAACCCTCAAATCCCATAGTTGGCCAATAAATTGTCTCTTATACCATTGTAATGCCCCTAAATGGGATAATTAGGACAAATTGGGTTTTCCCAACATGGCTTTAGGAAAAAATGAAAATAATCTGAATTCTGACCTAAAAACTAGCAAAACCTAGTAGTAATATATGTCTAAATTCCAAGCAATAACACTCCACAATAACCCCCATAATTAATGAATATGAAACTAAAATAAAGTACCTCTTTTTATGGCAAGATGGAATGGTGACATGGCTGAAGTTTCTTTGAAATAATTTTAATTTTTAAGATGATGGTACAGTTGCATTTTCCCCTTCTGATCAACTTTGAACCCTTACACAAACTCACAATAAATATGCAAAAAATACCTGCAATTTATTAGGGCTTATAAAAAATAAATTATGGCTACCAATAGTTAATTTAGTACCTCCAAACAAGTCGTCACACTTAAAAAATAGGAGAAACAAATATGAAAATCAAACCCTTGTTATATCCCTTCAATAAGTTCTACAATCTCCCCAAATCAATTCACCTCACTTATAAAATTATTACAATAATTTCCATAATGTAAAATAAAATATTCCCTTCAATATTAGAGCCCCAAAACACTATAACAACCTATCCAAGTGAATTGATCCACTATGGAAAATTATACAAATAATTTCTTGCATTAATTACCTTATTTTCATCCCTCAATAATTTATTATTTGCCTCAAGTAGCTGAAATTTCATAAATTTGTATCTTCCAAAATATTTGAAAATTACAATGCAAAAGTCAGCTCAAAATGATCACAAAAAAGTAGCTATCAAACAAAATTAGAATCAGAGTTTTTCCTCTATGTATGTCCCCCAAAAGTTGTCTCAAAGTTTTAAAAACTATAGTTATAGCCATAGGTTCCTTCAAACTCAAAAATAGAGCTAAATTATGCAACCAAACAATGATAAATCAATGCAAACAACACTCCAAGGTATTCACTTTGCCTTTAAACAAGGTGGTGTTATAAAACACCTTTTTAGATTCAATTGCATACAACCATGTAAATCTGAACCATAATTACAACCCTTGAATAGAGTTTTCATGAATGTAAGAATGGAGGTTTTCATCCTTAAAGCCTTGGCACACTTGAAGGTTTTCATCCTTAAACCCTTAGCACACTTAAAGGTTTTCATCCTAAAGTTGTGGTGAACAAGCTTGATATACTTGATCAATAATTCAATATTACAGATTAGCATAATTCAAATGAAATACAAATCCCCTTTATATATCCACCTTTTAGTTATGAAGGAAGAGTTAGTGGATTATAAGGATAATTTGCTTTTAAAATCACTTTAAGGCTAAATAATTTCATGACCCTCAAAAAGGTCCCAACTTAAGTGGAAAACTAATTAGAATATTATTACTTAATTTTAAGTATTAAAAAATATTTTTTATTTTAGTAATAATATTATTTTAATTTCAAAATAGGGACATTACACATAGTATATATTATTATTTTTATTTATCAATGTTTTTAATATATTAACACCTAGATACAAAATCAATTCTCACATAGACCCAAAAAAGTGATTGCATGAAAATTGTCAGGTGTTATCTTTCGGTTAATGTGATTCAAACAAGAAATAAATGACACATTGGCTCAATACAAGGATATATGTCAAAAAATTTCACCAGAAAGAAAGAGAATAGACCAATGAATAAGTGACCGAATTCCACATGGAAAATTAGATAGCAAAAGAGTCCAAAAGATCAAATTCAAGACAACAAAAAATTATGACCCCTATGACATTCCTTGCACCATCAGTGTAACTGCTAGGCATGGATTCTACATTAAATGTTTTTATGGAATTCAGAAACTAAAAAATGAATAAATAATTTTTTGCTAAATATCTTATTGATTGGTTTTTTTTATACCTACAAACATATGTGAAGTATAAACCCATCATTCATCACTCATATTTCCACCCATTCAATGTTTGTGGATTTTACGTAAAGAGCTGGTAGGTTCCGCAAGTTAATGATGAACCCACTAACTGTTTACATCACCACACACACATGTCAACATGTTGTATTTATAAGCTTTACCTTATTGATGTATATTTAAAGGAAACCAAAAATCATTTAAACTTTTGTTGCATGTACAAATGTTACAATAGGAGTTAACAATGGAATGGTTATAACAAATTTGCCAAATCAAGGGGAGATGGGGGAGGTGGTAGCTTTGATGGAGAACAATATTGGAAAATATAATATCTTCAAATAATGAATCCTAATTGTCATTCACCGAGAATGAAGCAAAAAAATTTATTTAATTTGAGATTTAGATTATCTAAATAAGATAACATTATTGAAATTCATAATTGTGTAAAGTATGGGATTTACCATACAAATTTGAATGTAAAAGAGAGATTGATTGCACTTACCATTTATAAAATTTAACCATATGGTGTATGAACAAAAATAGGGGGGACAGGGGGAAGGGGTCATTCTTGAAATTTTTATCCATGATTTAAAAAGGGTGAATGCCTTTTTGAAAAGGGTACATGCCCTTTGAAGGTTACTCCCAATCCTAAATTTGAATTGACTTGGCTTACCAAACCTAAAAGGCATGTGACCTATATAATACATAGGACACACACCCTTTTTTAATTTATTTTGGAGGGAAATGAGAAAATTTTCAAAAAATGCAAAACAAATGGTGCACACCCTATTTATTACAAAGGGTTTGTGCCCTATGCAATGCAAAGGACATGCACCCTTTATATTGCATTTCATAGTGTTTGTAATATTTTTAGAAACTTTAAATTTGATAGAATAAATATTTATCTTTAAATATAATAAATTAGGGCCACTCTGAGCCTTTTGAAATTGATTCCAGGGTTGCATGAGTTATAGTTTAGAATATTATTTTTCAAAATCCAATTTAGTTGATCTTTTATTTTAAGAATTTTAGTATTTAACATAAGGTTATTTGGGAGTAAATTTTACACCTAACATCTATTTTGAAAAAAACTAATTGTCATTTTTTATGTTTTTGGCCTTCCACATTGATTTCTAATAGTTTTAGGAGTTCTAGGTGCATCATAAATAATTTTTACAAACCTTGAATCTCTGAGAGATATAAAGAGCTAAGATGATATTAACACATGGATTCACGTACTCACTAAAACATTTAGACAATTTAAATTTTCCCTCTAAATTGACCTTAAAGTCGCATAGACTTTTATTTATCAAAATTGGAAACCTTAAGTCAGATTTAAAGTTGTGTGAGACAGGTGTCTCTAAAGGGTGACATGAGGGTGTCTCTAGAACACAAGACTTTGGTAGGAAATATTATGATAAAATTTTATGTGAAATTAGGATTACGTGTGTCTCTAAATGGTGACATGAGGGTGTATTTATAACACAAGACTTTGGTAGGCAATATTATGATGACTTTGTATGTGACATTAGGATTACTTACGACATACCATTAAGGTATCTTTAATAGATGATTTTTCATGTCTTAAGGGGTGACATTAGAATGTATTTAGAGGCAAAATTTAATGTTTTTAAATTTTTTAGATTTGGTACTTCATGCACAATCATGTAATATCATACACTTATACTTTACACACTTGCACATCTTATGCACAAATCAATTTATAGTTATATTTGTTGTATTCATTATGTGTAAACACAAGTCTCATGACAATCATGTACAAATCCTATTGCACCTATAAAAACACTTGTGCACCACCACCTTATCATGCAACACTTCACCTCTATGTAGAGCCTCTTACACATAGTAAAACCCATGCCACTTCTGACTCATCTTACATGGAGCTTATCACACTGTATCCATGTGGCTTTCCAGATGGCACTTCTCAGTTTTTTGATATGCCAAAGAATCCCTTAGAGTATCCATATGATATATCAGTTCAACCACCACACACTTGGAAGAAGTTCAATTGTCACATGAGAAGAAGGTGAAATAACTTATAACTATTCTCTTTGTAACTATTGATAGTTGTAACTGCTTTCTTGTATTCTATGTATAAAAATGTAATATATGTATCTAGCTTAAGGTTGATGATATACATAATTTTAGTGATATATAACATGCTTTGAGTATCTAAATATTTCTCATGCACATTGTATTCACACCTTTAGTCTAGGAAAATCAAAGAGTACTTCCCCTTCTGATCACAAGGACTTGCATTCCTAACATTGTTGTAGCATTATTCATCTCTATAATTTGAACATATTCATTATAATTGAATACAAATTACATTTATTTCAATTATAATACTTATACTTACTTGAATGTGTGTTGATTTAGTTTCTTCAAGATAACATTGTGTCCACTCTTTTTAAACTTACATAATATCTTTATGTGAAAGGTTGTTATCCACACATAAGGTCCAAGGCCCTATGGCATGGATCATTGGTTTGAGAGCATATCTATTTTCTATGCTTGTAAACTTGTGACTATAATGAGATAAGGAATGATTATTATTTGGCTCTATTTCATCCTACCTAGAATAACATCATAGCAAAATTAAGTTTGGTGATGCCTAGAAGCAACATGAGGCATCCCTAGACATTTAAAAGCTCAATGTGAATACCTTGGATACACTGTTCACCAAACTCATTGGACAATTATATGGGTTGATGAGGTATCTCAACCAAATGCCTTCAATTGCTCTCTCTCTCTCTCTCTCTCTCTCTTATAGCATCCTCAATAACAATTTTAGTAGCAAACCCATTTTAAAGTACAAGTTAATATTGATGTTTCCATGTTAAAATTCCAAATCTTTATTGTAGCATTGAATGCCTAGATTCGATAGCTATATCTATACTTCATAGTGAATATCTTCAATGAAGCTAAGAATACCACCTTCAACATGTTAAAGATGTCCATTTTGGTGGTTCACTATTGGGATAATTTAAGTGCACAATACACGTAAGTCTACATTCTAATAGAGTCTTGGAATACTTTTTTCAGTGCAATAAAGGATGAGTACTATCCTCTTTGTCACTTTGATAATGAATAGATCAAGTTCCACTAATTGCACCAACACAAGTAACATTCAATGGACTATTAAACCAATGAGATCAATGACTACACTAAATGTCTATGTGAGAACTTTACTAAACAACATAAGGTGATTAAGTACATATATAGACTTTCACCTTGTGTCCTTGTGAAGATATAGTTTTTTAGTCTAAAAGTCTTGGAAACGCTTATCATAACATTTATAAAATCAAAGGTAAGATAAATATGTATTATCATCTCACCTCTTCATTCAACACCATGTCCAAGAGTTAGTCCACACACAAATCCTCATCTCAACCTCCTACACATAAGAATAATGCTTTTTATAAAGGAGAGTAGGCTAAGAAGGTTGTAATAAAATCACAGGCTCATGCACCTTGTAATTTAGAAAAAAGGAAATAATAATTCTGGTGATAATTTTTGTCATCAACATATCTCATAAACCCATGACAACTTTAAATATTGCACATGATAGTCCTTACTTGTGTAGTTTATTTCTAGACTTGTGCATAGGGATGATACTATTCCAAATGCCACTTATCTGAGCACTAGAGTGCGACTACAATAGATACCTCTAAGGAGTGATAAAATCTCTTCCATTCTAAGTTTTTAGTGAAGGGTTAACCTCTTCATTTAATCATTGATAGTGGAAAATAAGAATATCATCGTTACAGAAGTCAAATTCTAATGCCTAATCCTTTCCACTACTGTGCATTCCAAGACATACTCATTGGAGTGGATTCGATAGGGGAAACATATATAGATTTGGTGATAATTCACTTTCCATTAAAAATTCAAGCCTATGGAGAACATCATCACTTGTGAAAATGCACCTTTAGAGGTCTATGACATATTGCTAGGGAGACTATATTTGTATTATAAAAATGCTATGTATGAATCCAAACTATAGTGGTGTACTATACATGTAAAATATTACTTATTCAACCTCTTATAGTCAGACCTAATGTTCAAATTCATCTTGGTCCCTACCAAATAATGTCATAAACTTATCTCATATATGAATGATTTTATGTTTCTCATGGTCTATTTTGAGACACATGCATGTGAAATAAATCATGCATTGGTAGTACACAAAGTGAAATCAAGGTCATAGTAATAGTTGATCAACAATTTAATAAAGCATCACAAAAAATTCATTATAAATACTAAATGTATTCTAAAACATCATGTAGTTGAACACTATAAAGATTTGGTTCCAAGATTCCCTCTTCTAAATATCCCTCTGAATCACATAAAATTTTGGAAGAATGATGAAGTTTAGTGCCAAATACAAGATATCCTCAATTAGGGTAAGATTATGCCTATCTCTTTTACTTGAGAGAGTTTTATAGTCCTCTCACCTAAGAAGGATGGGTCCTAGAATCTCTGTATAGACTATCTCAAACTCTAAAAAATTATGATGAATAATTGATACCCATTTTCATGCATTAACGACCTCTTAGACTAGCTTTGAAGCATAAAATACTTCACCAAGATCGACCTAAAGTTAGGTTACCACCAAATTCTAGTCCGTCATGAATAGGTATAGAATATACTTTCAAGGCACAATAAATATTGTATGAATGGTTTGTTTTGCCTTTCTACTTGACCAACACACCAAAAACATTCATACGCTTCATGAATGATCCACTCAAGGCCTTATTCAACTCCTTTATCATCATCTACTTAGTTGACATCCTCATCTTAATTAAAAATTTAAAGGAGCATGAGGAATGCATCTCATTCATCTTATATACCTTGTGCGAACATAAATTTTATGTCAATTTAATAAGTGTACTTTTGGCATTATTACCCTCCATTTTTAAATTTTGGGACAACAACCCCCAATTGAACTCATAATAAGTGATTGGAGGTAAATCAAAGAAGGAAAATTAATAAATTACATGATGAGAATGATAACTCTATTTCCTAATGGATAAGGATTGAAAAAAATTAGTATCTCATGCCCAGGTAAATCCATGAGGCAAAATTTTGCATGGATAAATTTTAGGCATTGGCATTCATGATTTAGAAAATAAATTGCATGATTTTGTGATATTAAATCATGTTAATTATCATGGAATTAATTGACTTTAATTCAAGGTTATGATAAGTGAACAGGTCATGTTTTCAAAAAGAATGACAAAATCATTTGTTAATGTTATCAGGTACAAATTCTCATGAATGTGATAACTTGAACAATAACTCCAACATCAATCATTTGGTTATTATAGAATTTAGTGCTTATTAGATTTGACACTAGTTTAATTTAGCACTTATAGAATTTAATGCTTATTGGATTTGGTGCTATTTCAATTTATCACTTGTTTAATCCAATTCTTGTTTGCATTTGGCACTTGTTTGCATTTGTAATTTGTTAAAATTGGGCACTTATTGCATTTTTGAACTCATTGTATTTGGAATTTATTCTATTTTACATTAGTTCTATCTAACACTTATTTGATCTAGTGCTTATTTGATTTGGCATTTGCTTAATCTGATTCAACACTTGTTTCATATGGCACTTGTTTGATCCAATCTAATATTTATTTAATTGTGTTAAAATGATTGAATGTAAAATTAATTTCAAGCATCATGATGAAGTTTGGTGCTAGTTTGATTTAGTTTCAAGGTGGAATTAAATTCAAAATCAAAAAGATAATATTTATGAGTTTGAGATGAAGTCAAAAGTTAAAAATCATAAAATTTAATTTCAGTGTCAAGTAAGTAATCATTGCCAAATTAATTTAATGTCAACTTTAGTTTGATTTAACACCAAAATTAAACTATATGTTTAGAGATCACAAAGTGACATTGTTGGCTATATTAATGTATGGATCAAGCTCAATGGGTCTCATTCAACACACTAATATTTCTAAGGAATGTTACTTGTCAAAAATTGTTTTACTGTTCTCAAAATACCTTAGAATGTAATATTTTTGAAAGGTCACATTGGCATCATAAATAAGTAAGAGGATCAGAAGGTTCTTGATCCAAATTGAATTATGAATGATTTCTTGGTATTGATAGGTGCCACATTAATCTATTACCTGAGATACATCATTGACCATGTAGGAATTCATGTAGATCTAGATAAAATCAAAGTGATGTAGGATTATCAAACTACACACATTTATATACAATCAAGGATTTTTCTTGGACTTTCACAAAATTATACCATATGTTCATCCTTTTTTTCTCACACATGTCATGGTATTTTGGCTAGATAATGTGCACCAAATCCATGTTTGATTGGAATCATGCACAATATGGTGCTTTTTAGTTTTTTAAGAAACACTTTTATGTATCACCTGTACTCATAATGCTTAACATTACACACTCCAAACTTCACATAGATGCATTTGAATATACACTCAGTGCAATAATTATGCATTGTGGACATCCAATTAGATACTACAAAGAGATATTTAGTGACATGGTTCAAATATACTCTACTTATGAGAGAGAGAGAGTTGTATGCTATTGTCCAAGGTGTTAAACAATGGAATAAATACATATATAGAAAGAAGACAATTATTCATTTTAATCATAAGTCATTTTATTTTTTATAGACAAAAATAATGTTGGATATTGCATGCCACATGAAGTGGATGAATTACATGTAGAAGTTCCATCTAGTGATCAAGCATAAGAATGGAAAGGATAACAAGGTTGAACATTACCTTAGCAAGCCATTGTTTCACATAATCATCATAGTTTTCAACACGCATGACCATAACTTCATTATTTAGGTATCCATCTACTTAGTTGACCAGGACTTTATAGACACGTACACTAGCCTTTTACAAGGCAATAGTTTTAAGAGAACTAACTCTCTGGCCAACTTCTCTACATGCTTAGGAAATTTTATGTTCTTGGTGTTTTACCTTGCCAAAGACTCAAATGGGAGGTGTACTACACTAGTACATTGATACACTTTAGTGTGACAAAAATTCTAGTCGCATTATGGTCACACATTTTTTCCTACACATGTGCACAAACATGAAGAGACACATCAAGTATTGTATTACTTGTTACATCACAAAACCCTTAAATTAAAAATTGGGACTTTACACACCTCTTCCAATTCCATTTAGGCCATGGGAATCTATCAGTATCAATTTCATGATTGGTTTGCCTATGAATAAGTATCAACATGACTTTGTGTTAATTTTAGTGGATTGATTTTTGAATATAGCTATAATGATTGATTTCAATAAATACATTGATGCAACTAGTACCACACAATATTTTTTTTGCCATGTATGGGTTCATTTTTTACTCCCAACATCCATCATTTTATGATTAATATTATCACTTTGTGAGTTTATTTTGGCAAGCATTGAGGGATTTGATGGGTATACAATTAGATCAGTGAATGACATTTCATCGATAGACAAATGGAAAATTTAACTTTTCAACTACACACTTTTTCATCTTCTTTGAATGCACAACCATGTGCATACTTTCACATGGGATGACCAATTATTGTAATATGAAATTCCTATAATAGAGGGTTTCACAAATCTATGGGGGATAGTCCCTTCCAAACACATTTGAGAATATTAATCCCCAAATCACATTAGGTTATTGAAATTCGGAATAGGGGGATCAATATGCCCTAATTACATCTCCTATTCAAGCAATTAATTAGGGCATATTGACCCCTAAATCATATTTTGTTGTTATAATTAAGTTTATGATGCTTGATATGCCCTAATTTCATACCTATGTAACTAGTTGAGTGATTGGTTGTAACAAGCACTCAATTAGGCCATATCAATTCTCAAATAACATTAGTTGGTTATAATCAGGTTGGGTTAAAAAAAATGATTTATGGACACCCCAACATCACCCACTAAAGATAAATATAAAGTCACGAAAAATTCAACCAACCATTTAAAATTATGTCAATTTTAAAAAACCCTAAATGTTGCATCTAAATATATATTAACATCACTCTTTAAGATGTGAAAATATTTTCTACTATATATACCCTAATATTGTATTGTAAGTCAATCTAAAGTCACCCCAAAATTTCTTGCTAATGTCATGTGTTCTAAAGACACCCTAATGTCATTCTCTAGAGATGCCTCCCTCATGAAATTTAAAATTTGACACAAGGGTTCTAATTTTGAAAAATAGAGGCCTAAATGACTTTAAGGAGACTTAAATGTTACTTTTGAGGGTGAATTTAAATAGTCTAAATGTTGCAGTATGTATGTGAATTTGTGTGTCAATATTCTCTCAACTCACACTATCTCTAAGAAATGTGAGGTTTGTAAAATTCTTTTTTGGCAAACCTAGAACTCTTACAAATGTCATAAATCAATTTGAAAGGCCCACAAACTTATAAATTAACCATTTAGTTTACCAAAATAGATGCAAAGTGTAAAAGTTACATATAAATAACCATATATTCAATATTGAAATTTGGGGACATAAATTTACACATAAATTATCTTATACTTAATTATGGTAATAAGTAATATTAAAATTATGCAAAGGACTAAATACTGACTAGATTAGATTTTGAAAATCTATCTTCTAAATAATAATTTCTACCATTCTAAAATTGATTTTAAAAGACTTAAAGTGACCTTAATTTTTGATATTTAGTAAAACAAATTTAAAATATAATAATTAAATGTTATATTATTATACTTAAATATTTTTAATTAAATTTATAACTTTTAAAAACATAAAAAATAATATGAAATATAATAAAAAAAACATGTGCTTTTTGTAATGAATAGAGAGAAAAAAAAAAGGGAATGTACCCTTTGTATTACATAAGGTGCATGCCATTTAAACTTGGTAAGCCAAGCCAATTCAAACTTAGGGATGACAATATATTTTAAACAATGTACACCATTTTTAAAAGAGTATTTTTCCTTGTAAATAATTGACAAAATTTTCAAAAATAACTAATATTTTGTCTCCATATTTATGCATCCACCTTTAGTTAATTTTAAAAACAATAAATGTAATAAATCTATATTTTAGATAATATAATTTTCAATAATTTTATCTTGTTTAAATCACCCAAATCTCAAAATAAATTAAATGGTTTGTTTTATTCTAATTGGATGCCATGGTTTACAAATTGTCATTAACCACTTTCGCGATCAATTCAATCCCAAAATTAGGAAAATACCTTAACTACACTTACCTCCTCTTTAAATATCCTATATTTTTCAATTTTGTATTCCATCAAAGCTACCACCTCCTCTTGATTTGGAAAATTTGTTCTGGCCATTTCATTGCTAACTCTTATTATAGCATCTACACATGCAACACAATTTAATTCATTTTTGGTTTTTCTAAATATACATAAATATGGTAAACATTATAAAGTCAACATGTTGACATTTACATGTGGTGACTTAAATAGATGGTGGGTTCAACGTTAACTTGTTTAACCTACTGGCTATTTAGGTAAGATCCACCAATAATACACAATTAGGAACATAAATGATGAGGGATGGAATTATAATTCATATACCTGTGGAGGTTAAAAACATTAACTAGTCAATAGAATATTTAGAAAAATAACATTTCAAAAAATATTTATATTGTTATAGTTTCTAAATTCCATTGAAAACATTTCATATATATAAATGTTTGTGTAATAATTATAAATATATTATAAATTGTATAGAATAATTTAGATGAAAATTAGATCTACTATAAAAATTTAGTGTTATTTTACACAATATTTATTAGTTTTCATATTTAAAAAGATAAATATGTATTATATAACTACCTAACTTAATTTGTTTCCATGGATTGAATTAAAGAGGATGGATATTTTTATATATATATATATATATATATATATATATATATATATATATATATATATATATATATAAAAGTGTTATTTTGCAAAACTTTTAAGTGAAAGGCATTAAAAATTGAACATATATCAATTATTGAATAACATTATTATTAGGATGAGGTTTATTGATAGAACATATTGATATAGATACATAGTTTTCTACACCAAAAACTGAACATATATTAGACAATATCTGTTCAATATTTACCTAATGACAATGTAAAGTAGCCAATCACATCATAATATGTAAGATTTACAACTATTAAATATTCATTGTCAACACATGCACATTCATATATATAAATATAGAATCAAAATTTTTAAATATTTTAAATGTTTTATTTTAAATCAATCAAAATTTGACTTTCCTTTCAATTCACAAAATTAAATAAAACATATATATTAAACATAATAATTTAACTATAAGATAAATTTTAAATTCTGATGTGATATCATTTAAATGTCATGTGAATGCCAAATTAAAATTCTCAATGTAGGGTGTTTTTTCCTTAACAATGTTCATATTTAAAGATAGAAAAATGTATATTATAACTACCTAATTTAACTCACCCCATAGATCAAAACATAGAGAGTGTAGATGTGTGCAATCAAGATTAATGTTCTTAACCGCCTTATACTTAGGCCTCACTAAAGAGGAAGGTGATACAAGGAAATAAATATGTGAGTGCAATAATATTATTAGGAGCTAGAGTGCATCCTATTCAAGTTTAGTCAAAGCCCTTTGAAATTATGCCCTTGTTGCCATGTAATTTCTCAGTCTATAGTATTTTTATTTTCTTTTAGATCTATTCAACATAGATACTGTGCAAATTGAAATGCATTTATAGTATTACATGTGTGTTGTTTGCTTGTGAGGAATTGTTTTAGTATTGAAAAACAACATAGTTATGCATGTGTAATGTGCGCTAATTTATTTCACCTCAAAAATTGGAAGCATGTTTTTGGTCATAAAATGCTTTCAATGTTTTGATTGCAGAGTCTCCCTTAACTTCCATTGTATAAATTTAACAGTCTTTTTTACTTATAAATGTATGTATGTGAGTGTTAAAAATTATAATAATACTAAAAGTTTACTTTCTTTTTTCATTTGTTTTTGATGCATTTAAAATCGTATAGTTCTTGTAATTGAGATATGTGGCCTTAAAATTGAAATCTCTAGATTTAAAATCTACAACTCATTTATTTTATTTAGTATTTTATCTTGATAAATGTTCATTGATTAGGTGGATACCTATCAAGATGGAGAGGCGAAAATAGGGAGTCAAACATCCCTTGCAAGCTAAATGACTTTGATGGTTCACATAATTTTTAATATAATCTTTTTAGATATCTATTTTTTTTAGAAATAGTGTTATAATTAATTTTGTTTAATATCAATATACTAATTCAAACATCATTTTGAATTCAAATTTTATCATAAAATTTATTAACATCATTTTTTTCTCTTTTTTGAATAGTTAATTAATCCATATTAATTAATTATCATGCATATATCTACAAAATTAATTAAAAATATGGAATTTCCAAGTCACTAAACATATTCTACATTTATCTCAACCAAGCATTGAGTCATTCAACTATTTACTTAACTTCCTCAACCAATTATTGAGTCATCATTGAACCTTTCAACCAATATGGTGAGCCATCCAACTACCTTGATTTATTCATGAGAAAACTTCAATTATAAACTAAATTCCACCTTATATATCAAACACATGAGGAATTGGTATCTTCTAATTGGATGAGGAATCAAATTTGAAAATATGAAATCAACATAATCCAATAAATCCAAAATTTTCCTAACCATCCATCGTCTCAATAAAAAACCTATAAATTGAAGTGTCATCCTCCATTGTCAAAATTATATCATCGAGTTATTGAATTGATATTAAAATTACCTTGTGCATCCGTTGGGAATCAATAATATTACATCTTTATGATGTTAATATTCATTTTGAATTTGGAAAATGAATTGAGCATCCACATACACACTTGCAGGAGCAAATCAAAGTCAATTAAGGGAGAAGGCAATCACTTTTATTAGTAAGATGGAAGATAATTTGTTTATTTTTTCTTATTCTTTCATTGAAGCTCCATCCAAAGATTTAGATTAGTCTTATAATAAGAAATTAATTGTTTATTTATTTCTTAGTTATAACTTATAATTTTTAGTCATCACATTTTGATACACTTGATGGGACTTTCTCAAATCTTTCTCATATTGTATGGTTTTATTTGCATTTTAAGTCATTTTTGAATCTTGTTAGAGTGTATAATAGTTTAATCTTTGTCTAGGAAGTTTTATTATTGTTTCAAGTGTAGGTTTTGTAAGTTTCTGATTTTTATATACGATTTATACAGAATGATGGTTTTTTTAATGGAGAACAATGAAATTACTATAAAAAACAATAAAATAGTTTCTAGCTAATTTCTAGGCTTTTTTTTTTTATAGTTTTATCATTTTGTTTTCAATCCTTTTCTGCTTTGCGATCTTTCTATCATTTAGTTTTATGCTTATTTTTCATGTTTCTCTATTTATTTATTTTGTTTCTATCTTTTTTTTAGAATGGTAAAGTTGTTATGAACTTCCATGAATTTGTTATGAACTTCAATATATTTGTTATGAATTTTGGTGATTTTTTTATGAACTTCAACAAATCTATTATGAAATCCGGTGGTTATGTTGTGTATTTCAATGATTTTGTCAGTAATCATTTTCTATTTATGTAGCTTTCTCATATCTATTTTTTGCTAATTAATAAATTTTTCAATTTCTATATATCAAATTTATTATCTTTAGAAATGATTTTGTTCCAAATTGTTCCAAAACTATTAATGGTTTTGTGTAGTACCACAAGTCAAAGACTTAAAAAAGCTAAATCAAAGCACAATTATATTTTCATCTTCAATCATTTATTTCATTTCTAGTATTTTTTTAAGTTGGTTAATTAATTAATTAGTTTCATTTTCTTGCAAACTTATTTGTGTGTTATAAGAGGTTGTCTATGCTCTTTCCTCATGTCACATTGGTGACAATCTTTGAAAATAAAAAAAACCACGTGTTATAACTAATTTTAACCCAAAAATTAGATTAAATTATCTTGTTTATGTTGTCACCAAATCTTGTACCCTAGATGAGGGTGTTCAAGACTCCTCCAAATTTGGGAAACATGAGAATACTTATAAGTATGTGGGTTTACCTATAGCAAAAGTAGACCTCTAGATTTAAGGGTTAGCTCTTTGAATATGCCTTGAAGTGCTTATCACCTAAATAACTATTTGTTTGTGAGAAATAGTATATAAGTTTGCATGAAAATAAACTAATCTAAGAGGATGATACACCAAAAGTATTTCTACAAGAACATCATAATTTTTTCACTAAGAAACAAGATATACAAACTAGCTTCCAAGTCCTAAAATATTATAACATAAGTATTTCAATATAGAGATGATATGCATGAGGAAACACAAGGTAATTGAACTAGAGGGAAGATTTCACACTATAAGGAAAATTTTACACTTGAAAGGAGCCTGGCTCACTAGCTACACTCTATATGATCTGTTAGAATATGAACTCTTGCATAAACATGAGAGGATAAGGAGAAGCATGGATAGAAGATTATCACTTAACATCACCATACATCACTTTTCACACATACACAAATGTTCATGAACTCAAAACTAGACTTGAATTTATTTTGTAAAGGAAAAATACAATGTCATTCTAGTAGGGCTTCACCATATATGGTGTGGTATTAGTTTTTAAGATCCAAAATGGATACTACTTATAAAATTTGAGAGAGAAGAGAAGAGAATGAAGTATAAGAGTCACTAGACCATGTGTCATGCTAAGAAAAAGAGTTACACATGTAGGGGAGATAAATATGAAATAAACCATGCAAGTTATACTTGGATAAATTTACCTTACAACATGAAACTCTTAAAATGTGGTGTAAAACTCAATTTCTTGTTTAAAAATTTTCCTTCATCATTTGGCCTTCTTGGAGCATCCCACATCAAAATAGGGACAAATGTGATGATTTTACTAAGAGGTAGAGTTTTTTAGACATTATAAAACATGAATTGGTTATATCCATGATCATCAAGATTCTTTTGAACATGATTTACCACTGCCTGTAGGTCAAATAACTCCTCTTTCACTCACCCTCCACACTTGGCACCAAATTTGGTCTTTGGTTTTCCAATTTGATCTATAAAAATGAGTTTATGACACTTTTTATGACCCATCATGGCTTTAAATTCATTAGGAAAACCTTAAAAGGCATCTAAATTAGAACTTTCACCATCTCACTTATTCACTATGCCATTTTGGACTAGTTGAGATGAAGGCACTTGTAGAGGCACTTGTGGGATTAGATAAAGCATGAAATTAATATGGTGAGATAGTATAAGTCCCAATATCTCTCTTAAATTGTATTTTATCCTAAAAAACCCTTCCATACCTAAAAATCACCAAAAATAGTCAAGAAAACACATTTTCCACCTTGTCCATACAAGTAGGGTATAACTTGAGTTGATGGGGAGGAGCCCTAGAGAGTCCTTTGGAATATCCAATCATCTTCTAAGCCATTATAGTTAATTTGGATGCCTCTTCTCCTTAATTTTACCAATCAAGTCACTACGAAGGGTTTTTGAGGGTTTAGAGTACTTTCACCATATAAATATTATTCATACATGTTTGACATTGGATTTTCAAACAAATTCTACAAAAACATTGTTCAAGGCCTCATTCATCATTCCCCAAAATCCGTAGACTCCCATGAAAAGTGTCCAAGTAGGTGTGAGCTCTTAAATTTTCCCTCTCAAGCTTTCCTCTCCATTCTACATACCCTATGAATGTCTTAAACCAATAAGTGGATTCCCTATGGTTTCATTTACATGCCGACATTTATAACACACCTTATATCTCCCTATAAACATGTTTTAATGAATTAGAATGTCCATCTACTGCTAAAAGTGAAATTTGGACCCAATTAGGCACTAGGCCTTATCAAGACCTAATAGGTCTTTTTGTATGTTTATAGGTTTGGACCACCCTGATTGGTTTCTATCCCCTCTGTCTAGGTTTTCATATTGGTCCATGTGTGACACAACTCTCAACATCCTTCTGTAAAGTCTCACTAACCCCTAGCTCATCTTGTCATCCTCTTTCTCCAAAACTTGTAGATTTTCACCCTTGTGGAGTGCCCTCTATCTGAGACAAAATAGAGTCTACTTCTCCTATTGTCTCATCAAAGGTCAACATATTATAGTTCCAAGAATATAAATAGAACTACTAGTGTTTGGTAGGGGGTACACAAGGTACTTAAACAAACCACTAAGAGGATAGAAGGCTCAAGGCTTATATGGGCCATAGGAGATCTATAGTGGCTATCTTGTTTATTGGCTTGCACCAAGATATCGATAGACTTGTAAACAAAGTTAAGGATAGAAAAATAAAGTGTAAAAAAGACACAAGTATCTCTAACATATCTAACCATAGTAAAACAAGTAGCTAAGACTAGACAACTGATTACATACAAATTGTGAAAACAACCATGTCAAATATAAACAGCTAACAACTAATATGTAAACTTAGAATCAAATCCACTTTCAGGCCAAATGAAATATTTTTAAGTAATAAATATGTTTTCAAGAGAGTGTTCAAGAGCATACCTAGTCTAGGTTTGATCTATCTTTCACTTTCAACACTATTTTTTTTCTAACAATGCAATTTTCTCGTTTAACAAAAGAGAGAGATTGTTTGAACAAGTTGTATATTTTGTTTTGAGCATGTATGATTCTATTATATAATGGGAAATGTTTCTAAATAGATAATGAAATGTAATAGAGGATATTTAAAGCCATGAAAGTATTCATTAACCATATACAAATGCAATAAACTTTAGAAACTATTGTAAACAATGCCCTAAACAAGCTAAATCACTAAGCAAATCAAACCCTAACATGTATACTATTGTAAATAAGCAATAATTTCACTTTGAAAAGCAAAGTGACCTCATATCAAACTCAAGAGAGATGTGCAAAATTTATACCAACCAATTATCCAAGCTAGGAAGCGATAGAGGAAGAGGACTAGGCTGTGTGTGAGTTGAGTCCATACCAAGAGCCAAACATTATGGAAGAGGTGAAGGAGAAGCTACCAATTTTTGGAAGAGCCAATGCAAGGAGAACAAGAGATAGCTGCAATAGAGTATTTAGGGAGAAAGGAGCCTCCCACAAGCTTTAGGAACATTGTAGAGAGAAATGTGAATTATCAAGAATAGTTTTAATAGAGTAGGGCATCCCCTGTCATAATAAAAGCTATTGTGTCAAGAAAGAACCAAGAGAGATTCAAGGAGGCAACCAATATTTGAGTGTGATGATCAAGTTGGAAGATTAGATCAATAATTCATGAGATAGATCAAGAGAGAGAGTCAAAATTAATGAGAAAAGGCATATATCTCAACCCCAATATGCCAACAAGCCAAAAACTAGCCATTTTTAGTTTTTTGGGCCCAAACAAGGCACTTTTTCATGCTTTATAGCTAGGCTATAGATTTTGTGAAGGAATCATGTGGCCTAAGCTACAGGTTTCCTCCCTAAGCCATGGCCTAGGTCAAAAAGCTACTTTGGGTGGTCAATAAGGCTTCAAGAGGGCCTCAAGGGGTCCTAAGAGAGCTTGTCTTGCATGAAAAAGGACCAAGATGGACTGAGGATGTGTAGGGGATGATAATATGATAAAAAAAGGTCCAAGTGAGTGGTGAATGTATTTAGGTAGGATAACCAGGGTTAGTAGTCTACACGTGAGTCAATGTGTAATCATAGGGAGGAGTATGGTCATGCAAAGTTCAATTATATATGTCTTTGATGTATAATGAATTGGTATCTAGATGAATAAGAAGTGTTTTGTAGTACCTAAAATCCACACAAAATAAAAATAAATCAAGAACTAAAAAGATAAAAGAGAACATTACCTACACTTAACAGATAAGGATGGAGGTGGAAGAAGTTAATGACATGATCTATGGGTGAGAGTGCAAATGTTACATAATCCAAAATCTAACTCTAGCTCTAGCTCTAGCAGTAACTCTTGTGAAGAAGAGATACAAGTGATATCAAATCAAATCACATAATCTAGAATGATATTCACTAAGGTATCAGCCCCAATGTTCTCCCTATGAGGGATATGGGTGAACTAAATGTCCTCAAAGGAGAGAAAATCATGTACTACCTCAAAGAGGGGGAGAAACTCAAAGCTAAGGATAACCTAGACACTAGTGAGTTGAGACATGACTAAGAGTGAGTTAGAGAATATCTTCACATATCATGTGCCTAACTCATGGGCATTAGTCAAGACACTAATAATTGCATGATACTCGATAGCATTATTCATCTCACTGGTAAGGAATAAACTAATTGAAACAAGTTCATGGCCCCATGGATCATCGATAACCCAAGCCATAACTACCAATCTTTGGTTACCTCGACTATCACCATCTATGTGAATCACAATTGAGAGGTATACCATGATGGGGTAGAGGATGCAAGACTAGCAACTACCAGAAAGCAATCTCAAAGCAGGTAAGTATAAGTGATTTGCATGAGGGAAAAAAATAACAAAAATAAACCAAAACCATATCAGTTGACCAATACTGATCATGGTAAGAGGTAATAAGGGGAAATGGGGCGAAGTTCAAAAAAGACAAAGACTACTCAACAAGTAGAGATAGTCCCAAACCACCATAGCTAGCTAAAATCCTTACCTACAACCATGATAAAAGAGAGAGAGAGGGAGTTAGAACGGATCAATTGCATAAAATTAGAGAAATAACTAACTAAAATAAGTACAATAAGTAACTTCTATCCTTGGGTGCCGACGAGATGGGACACAAGCCTGAGAGGTCAACAAGGACCCAAAAGGGGTCTTGGGGACTGAAATGGGGCCAAAGTGGGCCTAAATAAGCCTCAAATTTAAAAATAGAAGCCACCAATATGCTTAGAACATTCCAAAACCCCTAAGATGGAGGTTTCATAGTTTGGAATGCAAAAAAAGAGACACACCCAAAAAGGGGCACAACAAGTAAGAAAAGGGGCTAAAAAAGGGAAAAAGGAGTAAAAAGTAAATCATATTCACTCTGAGAGAGCCAAATGAGAGCCTATGAGACTCCAAATCATAAGCAAAGTAGATGAGGATGTAGGATCATGCCACAGATGCACAAGATGGTCCAAGTAACTCATCTAACCAAAATTTTTGTAAGTTTTGTTCATTTTTGGGATTTAAGAGGCCCTAAACCCATTTTGCGTCATTCCAAATGATGCAGTGGATAAATGAGGTGAAACATATAGTCAAAATGATAAGATCAATGAAAGGAAAAAAATGGGATCAATGAAAACTCAAACTGTGGCCCATGAAGCCCTACGGCTCCCTAAGTTGCCATGCCCTAGGTCATGCCCTAACTAGGAAAAACCATGGCTTGGGCCATTGCCAGGATATGGATTTACCTTGAAAGCCATGGCCTAGGGTAATGAGGCCCCAAGATAGGCCCTGAGGAGCCCATAATAGCCTAAGAGGTTGTGAAAGGGTGCAAAATAAGAAAGAAGAGGGATAAATAAGCTAAGTAGATTAAAAAATAGATGTTTTTTACTTACATTTGCTCATTTTATAGTGAGTATACTAGTCCATTTTTCTATTAATTACTTATGGAAACTGTTAAGGTGTGGAGCTAAAAGCTTCACCAAATGAGCGAGTGCAAAAGTTGTAGGAGTCACATAGTCACCGATGATGGTCAGGAATGGACCAGAGGCTGCCGGTGTCAGTCATGAATTGGCCGATGTCAGTCACAGGTAGATAGGCAGGGATCGACGTCAGTCACTTGTGCATCTAGAATCTATTTTCGTGGACATAACAGAATGTTTGCATGATAGGATTAAGTGTTAGTCTTAAGTCCGCATCTCTATCTTTAGTAGGACTATTTTGAGCCCTTGATTAGGAGGTGCATCTAATGGTTGTGATTGTATGCTCATGAATCCCTAAAGTTATATAATAGGGATAGATCTTCATAGATTATTGTAGGAGTAGAATAGTACAAGAATTGTACAGTATATGTATATGTGAATCAATCTAGGTTGTTGGAGTTGATTGTAATTGAGAGAGAGAACTCTTGAGGGAAAGAGATCTGGAAAGAGATCTGTACATCTGAGAGAGGTGTGGAAGAAAGAGAGATTTCTTCAATTGTATTTCCAATAGTTTAATACAAGTTTTTAGGGTGGTTTCTTGTATCTCTTATTCTTTGCTAATTCTGATTTCTAGTTGTTTTCAATTCTGGTTTAATTCCGCATTTAGTTGCTTGCAAAAGTAATCAATTGTTATTGTCTAGATCCTAACAGAAACATGTGGAGGAGTCAACATATCATAGTATGGGGAACCTTCTCAAGTGAGGGAACAACCAACATAATGAGAGACCATGTGAAGTGACCAATTGGGAGAGAGTCCCATCATGGTTAGCCAAGGAGGCAAATGCTCTACCTATAGAGGACCAAGATCATCTACAAATTGTAGGACAGTAGAAATTAGTGCATATTATTTCATTACATTAATCTAAGGATCTAATGAATGAGTTGGTGACCACATGGGTACCTAAGAGACATGTGTTCTAGCTGGGTCCCAAACTAGAGGCCATCCTAAGCATTGAGGATGTCTACTAGCTCTAAAAGGTAGGGCCTATAGGAAGAGAGATAAAGCTATCATAGGTGTAGGATACAATCATAGCCAATTATTATATAGTGGAACCTTGATGAGAGTAGAATAGTCATGGAGTTCAAATCAAACAGCTATTACGAAGGGTACCACCACTATGAATAGTGATAGTAGGCACTATGGTCAGGAAGCTCTAAGGGAACCAAAGTATAGGGAGACTACCAATATCTTAGATAGGAGTTATCCAATGAATAGAGGGAAGACATAAATATTCATGGGGCTAGTAATCCTAGGTGGACTATACTAGTAGCTGAATCACATCTGGTTCATAGGGGCTAGAGGATTGACACATCCCAACCTACTCATGTCTTGGGATTACAAGAGACTCCCATTGACATGACCAAGGACACCATGGGGTAATAATGTATACCTTACACTGAAGGAGGGAATTTCATGGCCATGTGGTTCATAGATAGGGATAAGTCTATGAAGACCACCAACTTTATCTTTGTATTGATCCTTAGGGAGAGCTAATATGTGACTAGCATATGTGATCTATGTGTGTGTGTAGGAGACTAGCCTAACTAAACTAGACCCTAGGTGGACATACTAATGAGGGAGCTATTCCCTGATGTTATAGTGACACCATTCATGGGGTGGGTTCTGCATTTATCAGTGGGGATAGAGCCACATACTCACTTCTTGTAGGTGGGTGTGTGAGACTCACTCAAGCTATTGAGGGCACAACACTAGATACCACAATTAGAGGTAGAGTCAACATAACACAAGGTAGTCATGACATGACTAGAGACCATTTTATTAAAACATGAGATGGATACAGTGAATACCAAGGCATGATTGGCTAGATCAGAGGCATAAATCAATTGGCTATGGGTTGAGCTAGCCTAAGAGAAGACTAGAGGAGTAGATGTGCCTGGATATAAGGTAGACAAGATAGCTTCCATGGAGTAGACTATAGCTTGACTAATCACTAGGTAGAGATTAAGGTCTCCATTTGAGGAAAGAATACCATAGATAGATCCCAGTCATAGGTTGACTAGGATAGTATCATATGTATAACCATGCATGTGGTAGTTTTAGGGACTATGAGCCCTATCTCAGAGGAAGCCATGTGATGCACCTAGATAAAAACATGTATTTTTTGTGTGATATATATATATATATATATATATATATATATATATATATATATATATACAATTATTTCTCATTATTAGCACATATGTGTATATGATTTTATGTGTGATGTGTATGCTTCATCTGATATAAACTACTAGATACATGTGATTAGATAGTAAGAATTGTTAATAAATAACCCACGTGCACACACATATACAAGTGGCACAAAGGTTAGTGGTGTAAGAAGAGAGGAAAGGTTCACCCTACCACCATAGGTGATTTTCTTGGAGGGACACAAAAGACCTAGACATGAAATGTATTGAAGAATAACCCATTGATCAGGTGCTACAAGGGATTACCTTCAAGGGTCAAGAGATGATAAGCCCCATTCTCTAAAGAGGCAGTGATAATGAAGGGGCCAAATAACTTGTGCATGCATTTTCCCTTCTTACAATGATCCTTATTAAAAATGAGGATCATATCACCTACCTTGAATGGATGAGGGTGCACCAATTTATCAAATTGGTGGTATTGATGACATTGGTAACCATGGTTATGATCAAGAGTGGCTAGCCATTGCTTATCTAGCTGCTCAAGCTCAATGAGGTAATCAACATGTTATTCCTCATCAGAGAGAGATCCAAATGTATTAACCCTCAATGAAGGGATTAAGACCTCCAAGGGAAGAACAACCTTAGACCCATACATGAGAGAGTATGGGGTTACCCTTGTGGCTATCTAGGAGCTATTTCGATAGGCCCAAAGGGTAGGATAGAGAATGAAATGCTAATCCCTCTTGGATTGGGTAATGGTATGAAGAAGCATCTTCTTCAAATTTTTATTTTAAGACTTTACTTGCCCATTTACTTGGGGTAATGGGTGGAGGAGAAATGGATCTTGAACCCAAATTATTTAATGAGCTCATGCATCTCAGGGATTTAGAAGCCTAGGACATTATCGATCATAATCACAATGGGGACCCTAAACCTATAAATAATCTAGTTTAAGACAAACTTGATGATAGTCTTCCCACACATACTACTACGAGGCATGGCTTCAACCCAATTCATGAAATAGTCAATGGCAATGATGAACTAACAATGGCCATCAAAAAAGGTGAGTTTGAACTCACCAAAAAAGTTGAGATCCCAAACCAAGAAGGGCCAATGAGATGAAATGGAATGCAAAAGGCTTATAGGGACATTGATGACATCCCTAGTGACTTGGCACATCTTACACTTTTTTTGTATTGGACCGCATCCTTAATAAGAGTGGGTCAATAGTAGCTGAATGGTGGCTTTCCCTCTTGGGTGACCACCACAAAATCTCTCATGAGACTCCTCCAATGCAATAGGAACATCCTTAAGGGTGAGGCACTACATCAACACACCATATACACCCATGTTGAAAAATATGCCACCTATAATGGCATAGTGAATGTTAAGCTTGTATATTTGATAACATTCCTGTGAAGGAACATTGATGGAATAAGATTGACTCTCAAGGTAATGGACAATGTCCCAATACCAATCATACTCAGAGACCTTAGTAAGGTCAATCGATTAGACCATCTCATTAGGAAAGGCATATTTAACATGCTAAGATTTGGTAGTGGGCACTCAATGAGTTATTCAACTATTACCAGATCTTTGGTGGACTTTTGGTTAATAATGTGGATGTTAAAATCTTGAAGAAGCATGAACCACCTCGTAGTCCTACCAATAAGGTGTGTCTTGCCAAGTAGGTAGTAGATTTGATCAGATTGGATAACCACATTGGTGGTTTGGCCCAACATGTAATGTTTTAGCTTCTCCATAGGAAAGATGAGAGAGGCACTACCTCTAAACAAGAGAGTAGTTGAGCTCAGGGACAACTAGTGTGCGAGAGATGTAGTAAACAATTATCTCTCTACTAGTGTTGTCCTTTTGACATAGCATGCCTCAATAAAAATATTAATTATAGAGGTGTATAATATAAACTCATGACCCTCAATGGGTGGCATCAGGATGGGAAGATTATAAATCATGCACTTCAATTCCTCAAGATCCACTTGGCCTTCAACATACCACAAGAATAGTGTGTTCTTGTGTAGGAGACATGTGAGGGGTATGGATTTCTGAGCATACTCTTACAAGAAACATCTAAGGAAGTTGAGCCTTCCAAGTAAGGATTGTAATTAAATGAGGTTGAATGAGGGAGGCATCTCAAGTGATCTAAAAATGGAAAATGCAAGTGTCACAAAATTGAATAATACATTGTCGCATTTAAAAGATCTACTAATTTCTTGACTTTTTTGTTTAGTTTTTTAATACAAAAAATAAAAACCAAAAATTAAAATGAAGATCAAAACTAAAAAACAATAGAGAAAATTAGAAGAATTCACTAGTGAATTGATAATAGACTTCGACTTCAATAGCCTACATCTTCAGGTCTGTTCAAAGTGAGGACCATTTTCATTAAATTTGTGTAACAAATGGATTATAAATTTATGTCAAGTCTTCAAATCTCCTTCTATGGTCTCTACTTGCCTATAAAAACATCTATCAAACTTATCATTAATGGATTAAGGCCATACAAGGCATAATTAAGTCTCTAACCTTCTTAAGTCTCTTTACACAGTCGGCTGAATGCTTCTCTTCAAATATAATTTTGTTCCTTCTATAACACTTCGAAACCCATGGCTTAAGCGGTCAAGGCTTATCCTTTTTACACAATAGGTACAATGTTCAAGGCATCGACTGTCTCTTTTGGAGCTTTGGACTTATCTCTTTATCCCACATTTGTAAATGGGAAATGACATCAAGCCTTTTTTAAGGTTGGTGGCCTCCTTACATAATGTCGATGCCCCTTTTGGTGGGCTTGAAGTGCTAAACATAGCATGGTTTCCAACTTAGCATTTGGTATTCAACTTGTACTCTTCTCACATTCTATATCTTAGAATTTCTCATGGTCTCCAATCTGGGCAAAGTGGTTGGAAGGCATGGTAAGTGTGGGTTCTCCCATGTGGCATAATGGGGAATGGTAATATTAAATTGCCAAGTATTACCAAGGAAATATTACAAAGCTTTAAAAACATATAATTGAATTGTCCCACATGCATTTGGTGGGACTAATATTATGGTTTAAAAGGAAATTAGAATACATTGTATTATGAGATGGAGGCCAAGGAACCCCTCCTTAACCAAGTGTGTCGACCCTCACTGAGGGCCCCCAGTGAGCCAATAACAGGGCCCACGATTCTCCATATGACCGCCTGTCAAAGACTAGAGGTTATCAGCAAACCAAACACCAAACCAATTTTTTTGCACAAATTCATATTACCATGTGTCAAATGTTTATTGGTCCACTTGGTGCATTTGAACAATGCCATGTCACCTTTTGACACCCATTATTCCCCTATCACAAGAAAAATTCAGCAAGCTATCTCAAGTATCCAGACTCCATTTTGCATTCTAGAAGAAGCATCGAAAATATCTCAATGAATTCTTTGATGTGAAAATGGTTCAACTAGAAATTAAAGACTTTTGAAATGAAATGGTACATGGATATGTCTGGATCACTCCTCCCCACTAGGAACTTTTGGACCTCTAAAAGTTGAATTTAATTGGTAATGAGGTGAGGGTATTTCTCCCTCACCCTTCCAACTTCCATCCATTTGGCCTTGTTTGGGTGCATCCCTTTTAGACCAACATGAAGATACTTAACATCACCTCTTCACAAAGTCTGCACATTCCTATCAAGAATAATATCTTCCTACAATTCTATTAGATATTTAGGAGAAAAATCATCAACAAAAGGAATGGATACACTTTCATCATGATCAATTATCATTGGAAGCTCATACAATTTTAGATTTTCCACATTTACAACTAAATAAATCTACATATAAATTGGTAAATCTAACTAGAAAGCATTTGGGCCAATTTTTTTCATAATCTGGAAAGGACCATACCGGATTGGTTTCAACTTTTTACCTTCACCTGTTAGTCTTTCCTTACTGATGTGAAGCCATACCATATCACCTACAAAAAATTGGTGATGAACACGATATTTGTCATGTCTCACTTTATACTTAGCTTGACTTTTATCCAATTGAATACAGATAGTCTGATGTATGAGCTATATTTTTTCAATGAAATTATTAGCTAGAATAGCTTCTTTTGGTTCACTAACAGCTGTATCTTATCTATAACAAACATCTAGAGGATATTTGGCAAGTATCCATAACAAACTTCAAATGGAGATTTCATAGTAGAAGAATGAAGTGCCTGGTTATATGCATGCTATATGTAACAAAATTGTTCATCTCATAACTTTGGATGTTTATTGCTATAACCCCTAAGTAAATGTACCATAGTGCGATTCACAACCTCTATTTTCCCATCGGTTTACAGATGAAATGCAATGCTCTTTTTTAATTTAGTGTCCATTAGTCCCCAAAAAGTTGACCAAAAATCCCCAATAAACCAAGAATCTTGATAAAAAATAATTGAAGTAGGCAACCCAAAATGAACCCATACATGTTTAAAGAACAAGTGTGCAGTGCCTTCCCTAGTAATTTTCTTAGTGCAAGGAATCAAAACACACATCTTTCTAAATCTATCCACAACCACATATAAATAGTCATGTTTTTTTTGTGTCATAGGCAAACCCCCCAAAAAATCCATGGAAATACTTTCCCATGGGCGAGTAGGAATAGGTAGAGTGTAAAGTCCTAGTTTGTTGTTACTAGGTTTGCTTGTGGCACAAAGAATACATCCCTTAATATATTTGGCAACATGTTCCTACATACGGGGCTATTAACAATACATTTTCAAATGTGCAACCATTTTAGCAACTCCAAAATGACAAAAATAAGAGAAGTATGTGCTTCTCTAATCATGTGCACCCTCTCATTTTAAGGAATACAAAGTTTACCCAAATGATACAAAAGATCATTATGTACATGATAGTCCAATTCTTCTACTTGTCTACTACTCATCAAGTCTTTATATACATCCTAAAAATCAAGATCAACATACTATTCTTTATAGCTTTCATGAAATAAAGAACCATGTTGTGAAAGAATAGATACAACAACCATAGGAGGCCTAGAAAGCATATCCTCAACCTTATTCTGAATACCTTTTTTATACTTAATCACAAGATGAATTATTTTAAGAAACCCATCCAATGAAAATGTCTAGACTATTGTAGCTTGGTTTGTGATTGGAGATATTGTAAGGGCTGATGGTCTATATGTATTATTGTTTCTTTTCCCATTATATAATGTTTCCATTTTTTAACACTTTGAACCAATGCATACAATTCCTTATCATAAGTTGGATATTTTCTTGCTGCACTTGTGAAGGTTTCAAAATGATAACAAACTAGTTTCTTACCTTGCATTAAAATAGCTCCCATAACATATTCACTTGCATCTGTCTTGATCTCAAATGGTTGTTGTATATCAGGAAATGCCAAGACTGAAGTAGTACTTATCTTTTCTTTCAAAGTGTCGAAGGCCTTTTGATGCTTGCCTCCCCACTAAAAGACCTATTTCACACTTGTCAAAGAATGCAAAGGTGATGCAATATATGAAAATTGCATAATAATTTTTCTCCAAAATTGTACTGCACCAAGAAAAATTCTAACCTCAGTTGTATTAGTGGCTGTAGGCAAGTTAACAATGATTATCACTTTTTTAGGATCAATTTTTAATTTAACATGTCCTTTAATGTAACCCAAGTATATCAAAGAGGTTTTGCCAAATTCACATTTTGACATTTTTAAATAAAGTTTTTCCCTTCATAATGCATCCATGACTTTCTTAATGTGGATCACATGCTCTTCCAAAGATTTGATGAAAATCAATAAATAATCTAAGTAAACTATGACAAAATCATCAAGGAACTATCTAAAAACATCATTAATCAGTCTCATGAATGTAGTCGGTGCATTACACAACTCAAAAGGCATAACAAGCCATTCAAACAATCCTTGTTTAGTTTTGAAGGTGGTTTTCCACACATCACCTTCATTAATTCTTACTTGATGATATCCACTTCTCAAATCTAGCTTAGTGAAATAAACAACATATTTTAATTGATCCAACAAATCATCAATATGAGGAAGAGAGTAATGATTCTTAATAGTAATTTTTTTTAAAGCATGAAAATCAACACACATTCATCAAGTGCCATCTTTCTTTGACACCAAAAAGATTGGAAAACCAATAAGAGATGAAATTGGATGAATAATACCTCTATCTAATAGATCCATTACCTATTTTTTGATTTCCTCATTTTCCACCACTGATAACTTGTACATGCCAATGTTAGGGAGAGGAGAATCCTGCAATAGCTGAATTTCATGTTGAACTCCCCTTTTAGGGGGCAAACCCTTAGGATCTTGAAATACATCATCATAAGTAGAAATGATTTCAACCAATTCATGATTATGTTTAGGATCATAATTTTCCAAAGCTTGAGAATATTCTTTTTCCTTAGACTTAATCAACATGAGACAAAAAGTCTTGCTTGAATTAACTAGTCTTTTCATTTTCCCTGCTGTAACCAAGGAAAGACTTGTTTTAATGTGATGTGCTCTGACTATATATTCAATTCCATCATTAAAAAGCATGTACTTATTCTACTCTATATAAAATATTGATTTTCTATCATAAAGATATGAACTTCCCAAAATAATCCCGCATATGTCCAAAGGGACAACATCCAACTCAACCTCATCTACGAATTTGGATGTGATGGCAAACCTCAGTCTACAAGTTTGTGATACTTGTAGCTTCACATTGTCACACACCTAACCTAGTGGATAAGGCTTCAGATGGGGATTGGTTTGTAAGCCTAACTTCTTAACAACCTCTACAAAAATTAAATTTGCTTGAGAATGACTATCAAATAGAGTGTCAATCCTAGTATGTTTTGAAACAACTTTAATGTGGAACAATTCATTTATTTTCTTATCACCATGTAAATAATTTTGTTTAGAAGAAGATGAATCATTTTATGACTTAGTGCTATATAATGAAAGAGAAGAATCATTACATAATCCCATAGCTATGATCTTAGTTTCATCACTTGAATCTAAACCTAAATCCTAAACCGTAGCATTAGTCTTCTTTTCCTTCTTTTAAAATCTTTTAGGCCTTAAATCAGGGTGTAGTTTCCAACACTTAGACTCATCATGGTTTTTCTTACAATGATTAAAAAATGGTTTTCCTTCTTTTTTAATAGTAAAAGTGGATTTTTGTTTACCCTTTCCTGATGAACGTTCCCCTTTGGATTGCTTAACATTAGATTGCTTACTTTTAACTTAAGGAAAAGATTATTTTGATTATTTTCCTCTAGCCTCTAAATGAGTTGCTTGTACACATATTGCATCTAAGTTAATGGGATTGAACATAAGAATCATATGTCTTAAGTAATTATGTAATCCACCTATGTATTTTAGCAGTGTTTCTTGTGTGTAAAGAGGAACATTCAAAAGTAAAGCTTTTCTCTTAAATTCTTGTGTGTAATCTTGAAAATTTTGGCCTTTACCTTGTTTGAAATTTTGCCAATCCATCATGGCTTGCTGCATATAGCCTAAAGGATAAAATTGATTTTTGAGTTCTTCAACAAACTCAATCCAAGTAGAAATTGAGTTACCTTTTTGAAGCTCAGCTTCCTTCAACTTAATATCCCATCAGATGAGAGTTGTGCCTCCTCTACGAAGAGTATCCAAATAAATTTTTGACTCATCCCCTACAATATTTTAGACCCTAAAATAAAATTCAATCTTCTTGACCCAATTATCCAACTTTATTGCATTAACTTCACCATTAAACATTAGTAATTCAAACTTAATATCTAATTTTAGTGAAGGGAGAGATTCCATAGTTTTTTACCGTCATCTGATGAAGAAGGTTTTTTTGGTTTATTTACCTTTCGATTCTTGGGAATCACCTTATTTTTCACTCTTGGATTTCATTTTTTTATGATGGTAAAGCTCCTCAACCATGCTTCTCATCTCCATGAAGGCTTGGTAGAAAGCTTGTTTGGATTCCATCTCTTCTTTGGAAATCCCTGAAGCACACCTTGAGCCAATATATAGATTATACTCAACAAGTTTTCCTTCATCCTTTTTGTATTTAGACCTTATCAACATACACTAGCAACCACTATTAAATAACAACCACTCTGATACCAAAAATCTGATTTAAAAATTGAAAATGCAAGTGTCACAAATCCAATAATACACTATCGTATTTAAAAGATATACTAATTTATCAACTTTTTCATTTAGTTTTTTAATACAAAAAATTAAAATCAAAAATTAAAATGAAGACTAGAACTAAAAACAACATAGAAAATTAGAAGAATTCACTAGCGAATTGATAATGGAGTTCGGCTTCAATAGCCTACATCTCTAGGTCTGTTTGAAGTGAGGATCATTTCCATTATTTGTGCAACAAATGGCTTACAAATTTATGTCAAATCTTCAATTCTCCTTCTCTGGTCTCTGTTTGCCTATAAAAACATCTCTTAGACCTATCATTAATGGCTTAAGGTTGTACAAGGCATAATTAAGTCTCTAGCCTTTTTAATTCTCTTTACACAATCAGCTGAATGCTTCTCTTCAAACAACATTTCATTCCTTATATAACACTTCGAAACCCATGACTTAAGTGGTCAAGGCTTATCCTTTTTACACAATAGGTGCAAGGTTCAAGGTGTTGGCCTTCTCTTTTGGTGCTTTTGACTTATCTCTTTATCCCACATTTGCAAATGGGAAATGACATCAAGTTTTTTTAAAGGTTGGTAGCCTCTTTACATAATGTTGATACCCCTTTTGGTGGGCTTGAGGTGCTAAACATATCATAGTTTCTAACTTAGCATTTGGTATTCAGCTTTTCCTCTTCTCACATTCTATAGATCAACATTTCTCATGGTCTCCAATATGGGCAAAGTGGTTGGAAGGTGTGGCAAGTGTGGGTCTCCCCATGTGGTGTAATGGGGAATGGTAATAGTAAATTGCCAAGCATTACCAAGGAAATATTACAAAGCTTTAAAAACATATAATTGAATTGTCCCACATGCATCTCGTGGGCATAATATCATGTTTTAAAAGGAAATTCAAATGTATTTCATTATGATATGGAGGCAAAGGCACCCCTACTTAACCAAGTGTGTTGACCCTCATTGAGGGCCCCCAATAAGCCAATAGTGGGGCCCACAGTTCTCCATATGACCACCTATCAAAGGCTAGAGGCTATCAACAAACCAAACACAAAACCAATTTTTTTTACACAAATTTATATTTCCACATGTCAAATGTTTATTGGTCCACTTGGTGCATTTGAACAATGCCACGTCACCTTTTGACACCCATTATTCCCTTGTCACAAGAAAACTTTAGCAAGCTATATCTCAAGCATCCAGACTCCATTTTGCATTTTGGAAGAAGTCTTAGAAAGCTCTCAATAAATTATTTGATGTGTAAATGGTTCGACCAAAAATTGAAGTTTTTAAAAATAGAATGGTACATGGATCCGTCTGGATCATCAAGGATCACCTTGATCTTCTCAAGATCTACCTTAATGCCTCTTTATGAAATGAGGAAGCCAATAAGCTTTCCAATAAAGATGTCAAAAAATTCACTGCTTAGGGTTAAGGCTGATGTGATACTCTATGAGATGCTCAAAGATGATCCTAAAGTCTCATACATGCTCATCCTGCTTGCAAGATTTGTTGAGGAGATCATCGACATATCGCTCAATCTTATGGATAAGGTCATAAAAAACATGGGTCATAACATGCTAATACATGGTCTAAAGATGATAGGATCAATGAAAGGAAGAAAATGAGACCAATGGCAACTCAAATTATGGCTTGTGGAGCAAGAAATGGGGAGCCCTAGGGCTCCCCAAAGTGCCATGCCCCAAGTCATGCCCCAGCTGGGCAAAACCATGGCTTGGGGAACTACTAGGCTATGGATTTGCCTATAAAACCATGGCTCAGGGTAGTGAGGCCCCAAGATTGGCCTTGAGGAGCCCAAGAGGTCTTGAAAGGGTCTATAATAGGAAAGAAGAGGGAGAAATAAGCTAAGTAGATAAAAAATAGATGTTTTTTACTTACATTTGCTCATTTCATAGTCATTATACTAATCCATTTTTTTTTTGCATACTTGTGCAAACACATGAAGTAGTCAACATATTAGAAGAGGGAGAGCCTTTTCAAGTGAGGTAATAACCAACATAGAAAGAGAGACCATGCAAGGTGACCAACTAAGAGAAAATCCCATCATGGGTGGTCAAGGAGGCCAATGCTCTACTTATGTAGGACCAAGATTGCATATAGAGTACAAGACTTTATAAATTGGTACATGTGCCTTCATTACATTAATACAAGGATCTAATAAATGCATTAGTGACCACATGGGTACTTGAGAGACGTGTTATAGCTAGGGCCCAAGCTAGAGGCCATCTTGAGAATTGAGGATGTCTACCATCTCTATGGGGTAGATCTTATAGGGAGAGAGATAAAGCTATCATAGGTCTAGGATAGAGTCATAGCCAATATCTATCTAGTTGGACCCTGATAAGAGTGGAATAGTCATGGAGTACATATCACACAACTATCACCAGGGGTGACACCACTATGAACAATGATAGTAGGCACTATGGTCAAGAAGATCTAAGCCAACCAGAGTATAGGGTGACTACCACTATCTTTGACAAGAGTTTTCCAATGATTAAAGGGAGGACATAGATATGCATGGGACTAATATATCTTTGGTGGACTATACTAGTAGCTGAATCAAATCTAGTGTACAGGGGCTTGAGGATTAACACATCCTAGCCTACTCATGTCTTAGGATTATGCGAGACTCCCATTGACATGACCAAGGAAACCATGGGGTAGTGATGCATACCCTATAATGAAAGAGGAATTTTCATGACCACATGGTTCATAGATAGGGTTAGGTCTATGTGGACCATATTTGATATGGATGTAGTGAGTAGCTACATCTGGGATCCATACAAATCCATGGTGTGGATAGAGGATGTAGGGGTGGATATCCATGTAGGATAGGATGATTTTCGAGGTCCACAAGGGATGTACCATCATCTAGGGAGATAATCTATGGTGGCACAGGAGATATGGGCACAACCCAGTCTAGCTAGGGTTGAGCATGGTAGGCATCTGAGATAGAAAAAAGGGGTAATGGTGGAGACAGATAGCCATACTGAGGACCACCACTACTAGGAGGATCAAAACCTTCTAGATGGCCATGAAGGCCATTTGCATGACTAGGTAAGAAAAGTGTATTTGATAGATAACACTTAATCTTTGTATTCATCCTTAGGGAGAGCTAATATGTGACTAACATATGTGTGTAGGAGACTAGTTAATTTGGACTAGACCCCAAGTGGACCTACTACTGAGGGAGATACTCCCTAATTTGGTAGTGACACCATTCATGGAGTGGGTTATTCATATACCAATGGGGGGAAATCCAAATACTCTCTTCTTGTAGGTGGGTGTGTAAGCCTCACTCAAGTTGATGAGGGTATAACACTAGATGCCACAACTAGAGGTAGAGTTAGCATAAAATGAGGTTGTCATGGAATGAATAGAGACCATTTTAGCACAACATGAGATGGATACATTATATTTTAGGGCATGATTAACTAGATCAAAGGTCCAAATTAATCAGTTATGGGCTGAGCTAGCTTGAGAGAAGACTAGAGGAGTAGACATACCTAGAGATAGGGTAGACTAACTAGCTTCCCTAGAGCAAACTGTAGCTTTACTAATCACTAGGTAGAGATTGAGGTCTCCATCAGAGGTAAGACTACCATAGATAGAGCCTAGTCATAGGTTGATTAGGATAGTATCATACGTATAGCCATATATGTGCTAATTTTGGGGAATATGAGCTCTAGCTCAGAGGAAGCCATGTGATGTACCTAGATTAAAAAACATGTATTTTTGTGATATATATATACATATATATACATATATACATATATATACATATATACATATATATATATACATATATATATATGTATATATATATATATATATGTATATATACATACATATATATATATATATATATATATATATACATACATATATCTATACATATACATATACATACATACATACATACATACATATATATATATATATATACATACATACATACATACATACATACATACATACATACATACATATATATAATTATTTCTCATTATTATCACATATGTGTATATGATTTTGTGTGTGATGTGTAAGCTTCATCTGATATAGACTACTAGAAACATGTGATTATATAGTAGGAACTGATAATAAAGAACCCATGTGTAGACACATATACAAGTGGCACAAAGGTTAGTGGTGTAAGAAGAGAGGAAAGGTGTACCCTACCACCATAGGTGACTTTCCTAAAGGGACACATGAGACCTAGATATGAAATGTCTTGAGGTAGAACCTATTAATTGGGTGTTGTAAGGGATCACCTTCGAGGGTCAAGAGATGATAATTCCCATTCTCTAGAGAGGCAATGATAATGAAGGAGCCAAATCACTTGTGCATGAGTTTTCCCTTCTTAAAATGATCCTTATTAAAAATGAGGATCATATCACTTACCTTGAATGGATGAGGGTGTACCAATTTATTGAATTGATGGTTTTGATGATGCTAGTAACTATGGTTATGCTCGACAGTGTTTAGGCATTACTCACATAGATGCTCAAACTCAATGAGGTGATTGGACTATTATTCCTCATCAAAGAGAGATCTAAATGTCTTAACCCTCAATAAAGGGATTAAGACCTCTAAGGGAAGAACAACCTCAGACCCATACATGAGAGAGTATAGGGTTGCCCCTATGGCTATCTGAAAGCTAGTCTGGTAGGCCCAAAGAGTAGGATAGAGCATGAAGTGATTATCTCTCTTAGACTTGGTAACTATATGGAGAAGCATCTTCTTAAAATTTTAATTTGAAGACTCTACTTGCCCATTTATTTGGGGTAATGGGTGGAAGAGAAATGGAGCTTAAACCCAAAGTGTTTAGTGAGCTCATGCATCTCAGGACTTTAGAAGCTTGGGCCATTATCAACCATAATCACAATGGGGGCCCTAAACCTATAAATAAGATGGTTTAGGATAAACTTGATGATAATATTCCCACACATGTTGCTAAGAGGCATGGCCTCAACCTACTTCTTGAAATAGTCAATGACAATGATGAAGTAATAATGGCCATTAGAAAAGGCAAGTTTGAACTCACCAAAAAAGTTGAGAGCCCAAACCAAGAAGGGCCAAGGGGATAAAATGGAATACAAAAGGCCTATAGGGGCATTGATGACATCCTTGGTGACTTGGTACATCTTACACTTCTTAGTGTATTCAACTACATCCTTAACAAGAGTGGGATAGTAGTAGCCCATCCTAATAATATGCTAAGTGGTGGCTTTCCTTATAGGGTGACCACCATAAACACTCTCATGAGACTCCTCCAATTCAAGAGGTATATCCTCAAGGGTGAGGCATTGCATTAGTAATCCATCTACACCCATCTTGAACAAGATGCCACCTATAATTACATAGTGAATGTTGAGCTTGTAGATCTGATAGCATTCTTATGAAGGATCATCAATGGGATAAGATTAAGTCTCAAGGTAATAGACAATGTCCTAATACCAATCACACTTAGAAATCTTAACAAGGTCAATTGAGTAGACCATCTCATTAGGAAAGGCATCATCAACCAGTTCCAAACTAAGATTTGGTAGTGGGAACTCAATGAGTTGTTCAGCTACTATTAAACCCTTGGTGGACTTTTGGTTAACACTGTGGATGTTTAACTATTGAAGAAGCATGATCCACCTCGTAGTCCTACCAACAAGATGTGTCTTGACAAGTAGGTAGTAGAGTGGATCAGATTGAATAATGAAATTGGTGGTTTGACCCAACATGTAATGTCTCATCTTCTTCATATAAAATATGAAAGATGCACTACCTCTAAACAAGGGAATAGTTGAGCTTAGGGACAACTAGTGTCCGAGAGATGTAGTAAACAACTCTCTCTTTACTAGTGTTGTCATTTTGACACAGCATACCCTTGATACAAATATTAGTGATATAGGTGTACATGATAAAATCATGACCCTCAATGGGTGCCATCAAGATGGGAAGATTATGAATCATGCACTTTAATTCCTCAAAATCCACTTAGGCTTCAGCATACCACAAGAACAATGTGTTCTTGTGTAGGAGATGTGTGAGGGGTATGGATTTGTGACCACACTCTTACAGGAAACATCTAAATAAGTTGAGCCTTCCAAGGAAGGACTATAATTGAATCAGGATGCATGGGGGAGGCATCTCAAGGATCACCTTGATCTTCTTGAGATCCACTATAATGCCTCTTTATGAAATGAGGAAGCTAATAAGGTTTCCAATAGAGATGTCACAAATGCACTTTTTTGGGTTAAGGCTGATGTGATACTCTATGAGATGCTTAACGATGATCATGAGGTCTAGTACATGCTCATCTTACTTGCAAGTTTTATCAAGGAGATAATCAACATAACACTCAATATTCTTATGGATAAGATCATAAATAAAATGGGTCATGGCATGTTGATACATGGATGATACATGTACCTATAGAGTAATGCTGAGGGATTTGGGTCAACCTCCATGGTATGAACCTCACCTTCATGCACAAACTAAACCATGCAAAACATGGCCAATGTGAAGGCATGTATGGTAGTGGTCTAGGGATAGCTAAGAATTATGTTGTATGAAGGATATAGTTCTAACACACAAAACTCAATCATAACTATCTTGGGGCCAAACTTGACTTGAAGCTTCAAATTCCCCACTGATGCAACTAGGTCATTATTGAAATGAACATAGTTTTAATGAGAATCAGAGAGATTCTTCAAACTGATCCCAAAATCATTGAACACACTCATGGGTATGATATTTAATGCAACTCCTTCATAAAAAATACATCTCTTAATTCATCAATTTTCAATGGAGGTCTCAATATAAATAGGGAACCAAGCCCTCTTTATAAAAACTAGAACATTTGGTTAAGAGGTGGGGTTAAAAGATAAGATGGTATGGGGAAGGTAATTAGATGCATCAGAGTTGAACAAAAATTCAACATCATCCTCAAGCAAATCCTCATGAGAGAGACCAATCTCATCAAAGATGAGGCCCCTATGATCAAGGCAAAGGTGAAGAAGGTTCCAAATGGATATCCCAACTAAGAGGTCTTGTAACTCCTCTATGATGAAGTAAGTATTCTATCTAGTCTTGGGATGGATTTTATGCCAAAAATCAAATCTTTGGGATCTTTACCCTCATGGGATGGATAGGAAGCCCAACACCACTAATATTTCCAACAAGGTTAGTGACCTAACCAGAGTGCATGTTCTCAAAGCACTCATACCCAATATAGGCTATGTCAATAGATGTAGTGACCTTTCTACTTTTGCACTTAGATTTCCCTCTTAGGTTAGCTTGATAAGATGAGTTAGAAGAGGTGGAAGAACAAGAAGGAGAATAAGGGACCTTAGCCTTTGATATCTTCTTTTTATTATTAGTCTTCTTCTTCTTATCATGGTCAAGTATAGGCTCCTTGAATAGATTCAATTTATAGTTGGGTCCTACACGAGGAGAACTTTGAGATGGAGGTGAGGCTTGCACACCATAATTTTGGGTAGCACAATTAGAATAATCTGATGGTAATTTAAAAACTTAGCAAGGTCATAAGGAAAAATCATCTATTGTTTTGTTATGATTGATTTAGAAGCCTTATTTTTGGTTGGCTTCTTATTCAAAGCATTCACCTCGTAGATATCCTTCTTGTTGGGAGGAGAATCAGTAACACTATCACCAGTCATATTGTAGTTATGATCAGATAAAGAGGATGAATTTTGGGTTGGTATGAGTCGTATGTTTGCATGCACCTCAAATATTTCAATATTAAAAGACTCATTAATAGCTTTATTAAACAAGGTGGGCTTATGCTTGAGGAACTCAAGTTGAACCTCCTACCTCAATACTTGCATGAACATGCCATAAATTTGATCATCTAAGAACCTATTTCTACATGTATGGATGGTTGAATGCCACCTACACATAAAATCAAAGTTTGACTCACCCTTGGCCTGAGCCATGGAGGTGAGTGATTGGATGTAAAGGTTGAAAGGTCTGTAGATATCAAAGTACCAGAAGAAGTCATATAAAAGGAGTTAGAAACTAGAGAGAGAATCTAGAGATAGATTTTGAAACCAAATAAATCTTTGACTCGTATAAAATGAGCAAAGAGCTTCTACATCATGCCTTCATCCTATTCCTAATCCATACATGTCATCATGAATGCTATAATATGCTCTGTGAGACTGGAGTTCTGAGTCCCATTGAAATTAATAAATTTAAAGATAGGAGGAGGAATGGGAATAACATATATCTAAGGGGATAAAGGATTATTATGGATATCCTCATAGGCATAGTTGATAGCAGGCTAGTGATGAGCTCAAGGAGGGGGCTCATTATGGTAATGATTTTGCCTATGCACATAGACATCATCATAACCATGAATGTAGGGATGATGATGTCAAGGTGGATCCTGATAGGGAGGATGCTCATGGTTGAAATAATCTCTACTATGGGGTGGGTAATGACCATAGGAAGGATAACATTCTCCATGGGGATGATGGAATAATGTGGAATGCTCATGAAAATGGTCATGATGACCAAAGTCTACCTAATTTTAGTCATGTGCTATCAAATGAGGATCAACTAGAGGGTGTTGATGCTCATGATAGGCATCCCATAGATCCTTAGTTTGTAGGTGGTGATCAAAATAAACATGCTCATCTAAAAATCTAATGGAAGGGGTAAGAGGATAGGAGGACTCCTCATGCCAAAGGTACCTCACCAAGTGGGAACACCTATGACCCATAGCATGGATATGAGGGTGTTTTTGCTGCAAAATATCATATCAAAAAAGATGTAGGGAACTCAAACAAGAACTAGTCAAGGCACTCAAAACTGAATGAGTACAAGCTCTGTCTCTAAATGAAGCATGCCATCAAATCTTAGGGGGATAAGGATGCACTTCATTCACCTTAAGGCATCTATATTAATCATCAATGATCACATATAAATCATCAAGTCCTAGTCATGCAAAAGGATCCTCATCACCTTGAATGAGTGAATGAGATCTGGCATGAGGCTAAGAAGAAATATCCTCAGATGAGTAAAAGATTGGATGGTGAAAAGGAGATAGATTTTTTTGGTTGTAGTCCTAACAATCTTATTCCCATTCAAACATGAGAGGGTGTGGACCACCATGTTAGGTTTAGGGAACCTCATAGATCTTATGGTGCTTATGGTGTTCCATTACAACTGTGACTTGCTAATGAGTGAGCTCAGGGATGAGACCTTGAATCTGATGAGATTGGTGTCTCAAGGGTAGGGGACCAGTCATGGATGAAAAGAAGCAAGAAAAACATGAAAGACAATAGAAAAGATAAACTGATGGAGTGCCAATAAGGAGAATGACATAAAACCAAAGTAAGAGAAAATAACCAAGGTGAGATCTAAAACACAATTGATATCAAGCCTAAAAATTAACAGAGGGGAATTGGCTAAGAGAGATCTAAATGGGATAAAACTTGCATGAGACCATATGTGATGTCCCACTAGGTGTGCCAAAATGTAGCTTCATGAATCTGAATAGAACCACTAGTGTTTGGTAGGGGGTACACAGGGTACTTAAACAAACCACTAAGAGTCTAGAAGACTCAAGGATTCTATAGGCTACATGAGATCTATAGTGGCTATCCAATTTGATGGCTTACACTAAGTTATAGATGGAATTGTAATCTAGGTTAGGGATAGCATGATCAAGTTCATAAAGGATGCAGGTGTCTATAGTAGATCTGAACATAGTAAAGTAAGTAGCTAAGACTAGACAACCAATTGCATACAAATTATGAAGACAAACATGTTGAATATAGAGAGATAAAAAATGATATGTAAACTTAGAAGAAAAGTCACTTTCAATCCAAATGAAAGAACTTTTAATAAATAAATATGCTTTCAAGAAAGGGTTCAAGAGCATTCCTAGTCTAGATTTGAGCTATCTTTCACTTTTAAAACCATTGTTTTCTAACAATGGAATTTTCTAATTTAGCAAAAGAGAGAGATTGTTTGAGCAAGTTGTATACTTTGTTTTGAGCATGTATAATTTTATTATGCAATGATAAATGTTTCCAAATAAAGAATGACATGTAATAGAGTAAATTTCAAGCTATAAAAATATTTGTTAACCATATACAAATGCAATAAACTTAAAAAACTATTGTAAGCAATGCCCTAAAAGGGACTATTTTAGATAATTTGGACTTTTATATAGTCAAACTAAAAAAAATATATCAATAATATACCTACATTATTCAAAATTTTATAAATTTAAATTATCTCCAATCTAATAAATTGGAAATAGATACAAATTATTACCATACTCTCTATGTGCAAATTATGCATAACCCAAAACTATTCACTTTCAAAAATTATCTCCCATCAAATTTGGGGACATAAGTCCAGATTATCTAATATATTACTTTAAAAAATCTAAATCATGAAACAAATCAAACCCTAACATGTATACTACTTAAAATAAATAAGCATTTCACTTTGCAAAGTAAAGTTCCCTCATATCAAAATTAAGAGAGATAACAAATTTCTATATATCAGCTTGTGTGTAAGCTAATTCTAGACCAAGAGCCAAAATTTGAGGAAGAGGTGAAGGAGAAGCTACCAATCTATGGAAGAGTTAATACAAGGAACACAAGAGATAGGTGCAGTGGAGTCTTGAGGGAGCAAGGATCTACCCACAAACTTTATAAACACTATAGAGAGCAATGTGAATCACCAAGAATAACTAAAATAGAGTAGGGCATCCCCTATCACAATAAAAGCTATTGTGCCAAGAAAGAACCAAGAGAGATTCAAGGAGGTAGCCAAGCTTTGAGTGTGATGATTAGGTAGGAATATTAGAACAAGAATGCAGGAGATAAATCAAGAGAGAGAGAGTCCAAATGAATGAGGAAAAGACACACACACACACACACACACACACACACACACACACACACACACACACACACACACACACACACACACACACACACACACACACACACACACACACACACACACACACACACACACACACACACACACACACACACACACCAACCTTAATCCACCAACAAGCAAAAACTAACCGTTTTTAGGTATTTGGGCCCAACTAGGGCACTTTTTCATGCATTATAGCTTGGTCATGGATTTTTTAAAGGAATTGTGTAGCCTAGGTTGTGGGTTTCCTCCCTAAGCACAGTCTAGGTCAAATAACTACCTAGGGTGGTCAACAAGGTTTTGAAAGGGCCTTAAGGGGTCCTTAGATAGTTTTTCTAGCATGAAAAAGGGCCAAGATGGACTGAGGATGTGTAAGGGATGAGAATATGATGCAATAAAGGTCCAAATGAGTGGTGAATGTCTCTAGGTTGGATAAATAGGGTTGGTAGTCTACACATAAGCTGACATGTAATCATAAGGAGAAGTAGTGTCATGGGAAGTATGATTACACACATGAGGGGATTATCCAAATTGTGTGGACCCTTTATGTTGAATTTTAGCTCTTGATCACATGAATAACCCTTTCAAAACTCAAAAAACCCAAGGAAGACTCATGGAGAATCTCCCTATGTGTAGGGTCTTGAATATAGACTATAGGTGCATGTCAAAGACCCTTTGTTTCCCATGTTTCCATGCTATGGGGGTCTCTTGAGGTGTTCATAATCATATTTAATGTGCTCATAATGCTCAAAAACCTTTATCAAACTTTATTGCTCACTCTCACCTTGACTGGTCTTAACACATGTGTTAATTATGACTATGGTATACCTTGGAGATTAAACCCTTCAACACTCTATCCTCTTATTTTGATAATTTAATATGATGAAAAACATACTCAATAATATTTATAACATGCCCACACTCCTTTTTATTTACCAACTCCATTTCAAACCTTGTACTTGACTTACTAGGGGTGTTGATTATGTTTTGAGTTTCACTATGCTCGTAGGTGTATATTTAGTCTTAGATATTGTATAAAACATTTAAATACATTGTTTAAGTCATCATTGGCATTCTAGAGTCATATAGGTCACTTTACATCATGCATTTTCTATGTCAACACCATCATACCATCTTTATTTCACTGTCAACTATAATTGACTGCTCACTGATGGAAAAATAGGGGTCATCAGGTGAGTATCCACCTTGAAATATATGTTACATTGTGTATAATCCCATTAGAGGTCTTAGATAAAATTCCCATGGCAAATTTTTTGTGTTTACAACATTGATGTCTATAGGTTCATAACATGGACTTTGTGAACACCTATAGTTAGGCTGTAAGTAAGCTTTTCTAGGGTAATATACACTTGTAGTTAGTGGTCAAGTCATAACCTTGTCATTCAATTATTTATTGATGAAATTTGAACCAAAAATGTGATATTTAACTTATTATAACCACTTATCATGGTGATAGGCTCTTACATTTCTATCTTAGGGTGTAGAGGTCACTTGGAACTTGAAATAGTGTAGTAAACACTAAAGAAAAGTAGTGAACAATTTCATGATTTGGGAGCCTTCAAACACCACTTTCCTCTAGTCACATATCCATTATTTTTTGCAAGGTTATACCCTAGGATAAGGACACAAGATATATGCATTATAATTCATCAAGGATCTTTAAAACACTGCTATATGACATCATTAAAAGGGCCTAAGGCTCTATTTTGGGGATTTAGGGAAACTTATCCTTGAACTCAGTTATCTTTTCTTAAAGTGGATTCTCACTCTTACCTACCAATACAATATTTGAAACATGACTATCATGGTTTCTCTCAAATATTCAAACTTAATGAAGTTATATAAACATGTCAAACTCCTCCATGCCAAACCCTCGGATCTCTATGTAAGTCACTTGTAGGTGGTCATTTGTAGGTTACAGGGTAGTGGGTAGAAACATGAATCATGTGCATGGTGTGTGATTATTCCAACCAATATTATACCCTTATAATTTTCTCAATTGAATATTTTTTACTTTAAAAACTTGAAAAAAGCTTCAATATTCCCATTTTAATGTGATATGTTTCCTGCAAGCACCTATAGGTACACATCAATGGATTGACTATGTATATGTTTTACATTAATTATCCTAGTATTTATTATGTCACTTGAAAGGGTTTAAATTTCTAGATTACATTATAATAATATTTTCACCACCTTTGAGACTCTTCATACACCTCTATGAATGTTTTCACACTTCAAGACACCATGACTATAAGTGAAAGTAAGCAACAAGCTGACTGTGTCTCACATTTGACTGTAACCTTCATGATATTAATCTTGGAGAGTAATATTTGAAGTATATATGAAAAGAGTATATTGTAGGTATTAAAAACAACAACACACATTGATTTGAAGCCATTTAAGAGAAATAAACCTTTTGCAATTGGTGAAACATGCTTGCAACTAGACAATGGTGACCTCATCCTGTAATTTGATTTATTTGGATAATGAAATCAAATTGAAACATGAAAAATAATATGGAAATAATGAAATGAAGGATTCCACATATTTTATAATCAATTTCAATAATTGGATTATATAGACATGCTCATACAAGAGGAAAACCTATAGGATGTGGGAAACAACAAGAAAAAATGGACATTCAACTTGTTAAGGATGGTTCATAAAGTATAGGAAACCATTATTCCAAATAAAAGAATGAAAATTAATCAAACCAAGTATAATATCCACCACCAAGAGCATTTAACTTGGAATTCTAACTACTAGCTGTACCATCTAAAGACCTATTAACTAATCTTGCTTGCCTAGTGGAGTCATGAAGAGATAGAATGGTTTTAACCTATTTTTGGAAATTTAAAAGTAGATAAAGAATGTAAATGGATTGAGGGCAGATGAAATATCACTACATAAGCTTCTCCCATGTGCCACTCTCTCTCATAGGCCATACAACCTTTGAAACTCCCTCTTTTTCACTTGTTTTCTTGATTTTTATTTAACACCTAAAATTTTATGTTAGTACTAATATTAATGACAATTAATATGACATGGAATAACATGAGGGACATTGATAATGAGTTATAACACTTTTATACCTAATAAAACCATACCACATTCATTAATAGCCCATATATTACCCCTAAATGACATCAAATGACATAAGGACTAAATTGGACCATGGCCAAGGATAATAACCTATGAAATCAAATCAAATGAACCATGAAAAACCTTATGAAATTATACTATACCCTTATATCAAGTTTTAGATTATAGGGGGTTGACCTATTTTGATTGTGGTCAAAATGGTCAACATTCTTGGCAATTTCCTAAGATTGGTATGCTTGCTATATCAAGGCCAATAGCCTAATCCTATCCATTGGGACATGAAGTCACATATACACAAGTTTTACACATAATTTACCTTTGAAAACATAAAAAATATAAAGGAAAGACACACAAAACAAGACACACCAAAGGAAACAAACATGTGTTCAAATAGAACACTTATAGAACACAACACAACTAAAAGAAAGACATGCACTCCTAATCTACTATCTACAAAACCTCAATTTTGAGGTGAAACATCTGATCATACCTCAAATAGGGTCAAAAATAGTTCCCCTTACATCTTTTTCACTCCATGATGGTAGTCTAGCATGAGAAGCATGCTCATCATCAACCACTTCCATATGGGTATGATCAAGAAGTCTTTTAACTTTGTGTCTTCTTAGGCTTGTAAGTGGATTATTTGGAGTCTTAATGAATTCTATTTCTTTATCTCTTAGAACCTTGATTATGGTTTCAATCCTCTTGGTCACTATCATATCCAATATGCCTTCCTAAAACTATAGATTGGAATGTATGATAGCTACTTCAATCTTTTTATCTTCTTGTACATGATGTGATTGATACATGGAGACATCAAGATATTCTTATTTATGTTCCAATAAATTTGAATTTAACTCAACATCATATGGATTTATTTAATTTATTTAAATCACAACAAAATCTACCTTGGACTCATGAAACTCCTCTTTGACTACAGGATTTTGAACAACTGTAAGGTCCTTACTTTCATGGTTGATAAACCTTTCTTTTCCTTGCTCAATACAAAACTCAACATCATGCTTGTTAGGATCATTAGAAAACTCATCAGATATAAATTTCTTAGAAGGGGAAGGAGAATTTCTTAGTTGATCAAATTATTGAAAAATGACATTAAACTTTTGCCATAGGTCATCCTCCTCTTCCTCATGAGTTTCATCATCAAGGGTGGATTCATCAATAACATGCATAAATACATCATTCCTCTCTACATGGTGATTAATTAGATTATTCAATCCATCATGATCATATATATGAATCAAATAGCTACTCTCAATAGATTGTGAAAAGGAATGTTTTACACTTACCTTAGCTCCTTCAAATGGCTCTTCATGGATGATATAAGTACCAAGGTCAGTTTGCTCAAAGTATGAATAAGGATCATGATCATAAGCTTATGTAACATATTCATCTAGAAAAAATTCAGATATGCCTTCAATCTTGGAATAATCACCATCATTCACACTATATTCCTCATTCTCATTGATCACACAATTCAAGTTAGAGCTTGTTTCAACATAAGGTTCAATGTGAAACCTTGTAAGAGGTTGAGTTCTTATAGTCACCTTGGCTCCATATCTTGTCCTAAAGGAAAAGAAGAACCATTTATTTGAGAGGTATCCACCTATCTTGGTTTTAAATTCTCTTGAAAGGTAGATTTCAAAGTGAGTAAGAAGGTCTCCAATAACAATGTCTTGGAGGATAGGAAAGCTAGGACATCCATGCAAGAAAACCTTCAAAATTTTAATCAATCATATTGTCTTAACAGGTGTACCATCTAGTTAAATCAATCTTTTTATATGGGGTTCATATTTTATTCCCAAATTATCAGCTACAACTTTGGGCATGACTGATGTAGAAGCACCACTATCAACTATGCAATTATGTACTAACTTGTCACCCACTATGAGAGTGAGATAAAATGGTGGAGGCTTCTCAACTTTAGTAGATTGTTCAACAATGGTATTAGGGGAATTTTAAAGAGAAACATGATCATGACCTAGAATTTAAATTGAAGGACTAGTCTGAATAATGGACTACTTTTGTATTAGCTCTTTTTTGCCAGGGATATGAAAGACATCCCGTAAGGAGATAGATGTTTTGGCATTCTTCAAAGAATCCACTATATTTAGGGTATCGATACTCACCTTATTTTGAGTGTTTTGAGGCAAACTATTTATTTAAACTTTATTAATTGAGACACCTTGATTAGTCCTTACCACATTTTGACTTGAAGGAGGTGTAGGAGCATTTGGGATTATCATGTTTGTAGCCATGTTTTGCTGTTGTTGACCAAATTTGAATTTTAGGTCAAATTTGGACCCCTATAGGAAAAACTTGGTTTTTTCAGATGTTCAAGGGGTATAAATATTTTTCATAAGATATATTATGGTTAATTTTATGTTATTTAAAGTAATTTTATCCTTAGTCATGTTTTCATCAGCTTATTTGTCATTTTGGGTCATGTAATGTGATTTTAAGAGTCATAAATGCAAGTGACATGGTTACCAAGGTGCCTAAGTGTCATATTTTCCTTAAAAACTTCAAATAGGTTAGTTTAACTATTATGGATATTAGTTACCTCAGAATATTGTTGGTTATCTAATTGAAATTGTAGATATCAACTGAAAAAGGGAGGAAATGGCACTTATACATCCCATGGGTAAGTGTGCCACATGGGAAAGATCATGGAGGGTATTTTCACCTTCATAAAACTCACCTCAACATTTGGGTTCTCTGAAAATGCCATTTTGAGGCCAAAATCATTCTACTCCTTTCTTAGTTTTCTAGACACACATAAGTGACCTTTAGGTTTTTGCTTAGTATAGATAGCTCAAGATGTTTCAAGACAAATTATTTTGAGAGTCTATATTAAAATAAAATACCTTAGTTTACATATAAATAGTGCAAGGATTTATCAACTATGCTTTATGAGTCATCCTTTACAATCTGACAGTACTTTTCTACTAGTTATTTTGTGTACCCTATAGATTTTGATCCATTTTGGTGAAATATGTATGAAATAGTTGGTGATGTTGGCTCCAGAGGATGTTAGAGTAAGTAATTATCATATGTTATCCATTCTTATTTTCATGTTTCATAATGTTTGGATGAGCAAGTTAGTCCATGATGCAAGAAGATGTCACCATGTGTAGTTTCAGCTAGAATGCTTCTTATTTGCTGAGTGTTTTTCTCTGGTAGGGGTCTCATATAGATAGGAAATGGTGTTAAATAATTCTCTAGGTCATGTGACTACCTCTTTCCATGTTTTGGCTTCACTATTTCATGTTTTGGGTATCTTGCAATCTTGTCATTCCTTATTGTCAACTCCATGCCTAACTTCAGTTATAGTCACATGTATGGGCTTGTCCATCTTATTCCTATATTTGTACTCATGGTGTATAAATTTTCCAAGCCATTAGGAATTGAAGATAACTCATTGAAATGTTTGGATAATGTGGAAGTTTGGTCCCAAGCCCATTCACCATGCTAAAATAATCATGAGATCCTATGCCTGCTTTATCCCATATGTGTGCAAGTGGTTACACATTAAAAAAGAGGTGTTATAACATATTTGAAGGTGTTATTGATGGAAAATATTATACTTGAAGGTTGGATATGCATTTGAGTTTTTTTTAATCCATTCACCACCATGTTTTGCTACATTTCATACCTTGACTATCTACACATAGCCAAAACATCCACCTATAGGTCTTGCTAACATCATGCTAATGTGTGGAGAGGTGGATATGTGTTCCAACTTATTAGAACTGCTAGAGGTATATTATGATACTAGATAAAAGCATACAAAGTTTATATGTATGGATAGTTTCACACTGCTTATATTCAACTCATGATTTGTGTACCAAACATCATCCACCTACAAGTGGATGAGCAAGGTAATAAAATGCTCTCATGGAAAATATGAAACCACTTGACACCTAATTAAGGTTGTGGTATGAGGAATAAGCCTTGAAAATCCATATATAGTGTCAAAATGGTAAGTTGAGGTGCGAAACCAACTTGAAGAGATAAGGATCCATGTTCTGGGAAGTTGTCCCCAAAAGGCCAAAACATAGGTCTAAGTGGTTTTCATAAACCTCATTCAACATGTTTCAAAGGTGTTCTAAAGCATATAAATGATTGGATTTGATAGCATCTGGTATAGACTAGTCCTTGAAAAAAATGGAGGTTATAAAGTAAGGGGAGATATATTGTTTGAGGCCTTAAACATGCCCTAAAATACACTAAAATGCTTTAGTAACATGTATAGGCATGAAGAGGTAAATGGACTTTTATCACCCTAAGGAGTGACATTGGACAAACCCCATGACTAGGATGGATAAACTAATGTAATGAAGTCAAATGGAATGAAATTCATCAAGAAAGGGTTAATAAAAGGTCCTATGTACCCCTATGACTACCTACATGTACCCTTCAAGCATGGAGATTGATACCTACAAGGGTCAAATAGGTAAGGTGAAAAAATAGTGATATATGCATGTGTTTGGATAGTGTTTAACCCATGTAAGGTGAGTTTAAGGTAACATCAATGTTGTGTGTTTCAAGGTGAACTAAATAAGGCCTTTCCTTCATCACAATCTCCCTAGCTAAACCCCTATAAATACTTATAATAGGTCCTATAGGCATAATATCTCAATACATAGCAGTGAATTTATTTTTGATGTCTAAATGATATTATTAGGAATATCAATCTAAATTTAAGATCAAGCATACATCTTATAACCTCAAGGAGTTGTAAATAAGTTCTATAAACGTCATGACTGAGTTCTTAGTCAAGCCTAATAAACACCTACAGTAGGGTCTAAAGGGCAGAGGTGTCTCAGTCCAAAGAAAGTATAGTTTGAGATTATATGGAACATAGAAGTGAAAATAAGATAATTATAGGTGTTTTATGAACTCAGAGGGGGTTCAAGGATGTCTATAAGTATCTTGACCAAATGGATAAGGCCATAGACACCTACAAGTAGGGTTTAGGGGCAGAGCATCTTAGCCTAGATAATGACCTAAAGGTTAATGCAAATATGATGTCTTAAAGTTATCCAAGAAGGTGTTAGTTCCATCATGAATTTTTAAACTTATAAGGATTCATTGAGATACTCCATACATATAACACAAAGCCTAAGTACACTCATAGACACCTATAGGTAGGGTAAATAGGGAGTCTCAGTAATAGCAAAAAGAAGCTCAATTTTGAGCCCAAGGAGTATCTAAGGTGAAAAAAATTTCATGGGAAGATATCAAACATATCTTGTTGTCATGGTCCAGTGAGGAGTCTTCTCACAGCATAACCAAGCCCCAAATAATCTCATGAAACCTACAATAGGCCTTAAAAGGCATGTGTCCTAGTCAACAGATAGTAAACTCAATTTTTAAGAGTAAAGGTCTATTGACAAGGTTAATAGGAGATCAAACCTGATGAAATAGTGAGTGATAAACTTAATAGGTATGTTGGTGATTTCATAAGACTCTTCCAAGAGAGAAATAATCCTACATAAGTCCCCTAAACTCCTGTATGTAGTCACAATAGGTTGCAAGCTAGTAAGGTTAAGGTGAGACATGGACTTGTCTAGGGAAGAAATAAAGGGTTACAGTCAATGAAAGGTGATACATAATAAGAAAATATGTGTAGTTAAATGAAAAATATCTTGCTAAGGTGATCATATGCCTTCCCTACTTGACCAAAGGGCAACCATTTGTACAATAAGCTAGGAAACGTCTTTGCTCAATAGGCAAGTATAAGGAATTCAAATAAGGAAGAGGTTCTGGGGTGAATTAAAAGATTATTTATCATGTTTTGGAGATTATTAACATATTTTTTAGGCATAATATTCTTTTATTTGGCCTTGAGTAGCCATTCATAATAGAATTTGTAGAAAAGGCAAAAAAATAGGTTGTTTAAAAGCCTTTTTTGAGCATTTAGAGTTGGTTAGACACCTAAACCATGGAATAAAGAAAAAAATTGGTAAATATCATAATTAGGAATTTTAAAAATTCAAAAAACACTCACTTTTACTAATGGATAAGGTTTATACCTCATTATTTTGTCTTAGAGGTCAGCTAGTCTAAGAAAATCAGGGTTTTACAAAGTGGGCTAGTGAGTGAAAAATGTCTAAAAGACTTGATATGAAGCTTTGGGAACCTTAATAAAAATATAATTATGTGTATGGAAGGAAAATATATGATATGGAATAACTATATCAATCTCATACTCCTCAAGGTGACTAAATTACCCATGCACACAGTCCAACTAGGCAAACTTTCACTAAGCCTAGTTGGTGAATGAGAGAATAAGAGGAATAAGAGTGATTGGAGGGTTATTTAGTGGATTTTAAATATAAAATTGGATATGAAAATTAATAATACATCAAAATAATGATGAAATACTAGTCCTAACAGTCAAATCTAGCAAGGTGCATATTAGACCTATTAGGCTTTGAGGGGACCTAAAACCAATTGGGGGTCCATCTACATTTATAAATATTTGTGGACTATCTAGATGACTAAAGTATGTTATGGAGGTGGATATATAAATTTTTGAACTAATATTATGTAGAGTAACCTATGAAAAATCCAATTATAGATTAGAGAGAGTACAAGCATGTAGGAAAATCAAAGACAAGCTGGATGAGGTGTCTTCAAATTCTCATTTATTTTATAAGGATTTTAATGGGAACAAAAGGAATTGAGAGGGGTTATTAGGGTATATTATCATCAAGTTTGTGGCATTTAGTGGTAGGTTCAACATCAAATCTTTATGAACAAAGCTTAAGACCAAAAACTAGCTAAAACCCTACCAAACCCTTAGCCAGGACCCGATGGAGAAAATAGGCTTGGAGAATTATCCAAATGACATATTTTGACCATGGAAGCTATTGGAAATTTTATAGGAAAAACTTAGGCTATCTACCACCAAGATGATCTATATGAAATTGTACAGATAACATGTAAAATAGGGTATTTTTTACCATTTTTTGTGTTTTGTAAGTTCTAGGAGGTTTTAAAAGATGCAATCAAGTTTGGAAGAAGGATATGGAATTTATCTAACCCCTCATAGTCATTTAATTATTGTAAAAATATTTTAAGTGTTTAAAAAATTTCCTTCATCTCAGCCATTCAAAACTGGCATAGTGGACACAAAGGTGAGAAGGGTGAAAAATCTAAGTGTGAGCCTTTTTAAGGTGTAATTGAGAAATATAAGGACATGTATAGTATTTAAAAGTGTAATTAACTCATTACCATGGATTTTAATGGGAAATTTAAGCCAATTTTGAGGCCAAGTGTGAGGGGTGATTGAAAAAGGAGTTTTAAGACTATAGACAATGATGGCTTCCTTTAGGAGTTTCTAGATGAGTAGGTTGCAAACAATACATGGAGAGGCATGTTTGAAGGCCTTACATCTCATTATAATCATCATACCTATCCATAATTAGTTATGGGATGTTTGAATGGGTTCAAATTATGAAGTTAATTTTCTAAGCCAGAACTAAGAGTTCTATGCCACTTTTCACAAGTTTCATGACTTGTATGGACATTTAGACCTCCTGACATTGTATGGTTCATTTCACATCTCTTTATCATATAATTTTAACCTGTTTTATCAGATTTACAAGTATCTAAGTGACCTTTGGACTTCCTTTGTCTTGCTTCTCTCTCAAAGGCTATAAATATTGAGTCTTTTAGCTCTTTTGAGAAGCCTCCATTGGTTATTGGTGAAACTCTAGACAATTTTATACTTGAATGACTCTTGAAGAAATAAAAAAGTGATTTTTACTACTTAAATGTTGTATAATTGAGTGTTATTTAAATCTTATTGGTCTTGTCTAGTAAAAGATGATCTTTTCTAGCATGTTATCCTTGATTGTTCACCAATTGTGCAGAAGAGTAATTGTTGCATGTCTTTGTTAGTGTTATTTTATAAGTTTATGTGTGTTTTAAAAGTGGTTCATGAATTTATTCCATAAATGAATCATACATTACCCTCCTAAGCATCAAAATACCTCTTGAACCTAGCATATGAAATATTGATGTGATAATCCATCTTGAGTTGTGAGTTTTGAGTGAAGAAAGCTTGGTTTGGCTCTAAGTATTATAATTTCAGTCAATAGGAGTAAATTCAACATTGGTGTATCATTTTTTGGTTTTCTTAGTTGTTTTTCTTAACCCTTTTCATCCAAATTTGATAGGCAAGAAAGTGATTCAAAGAGTGCATCAAGGGAACTATCCCTTCTAGAGATTCATCTCACAAAATTGTTACCCACAATAAGAGAGATGTTTTCATTATGCCACTTCGATGAGGAGAGCTAAGAATTTCCTCAGGGGTGCAAATCTAGGTGTCAATATTTTTTGGCATGCCCGGTGGGATTCTAAGGCCTAGAAGATTGTCCAAGATTGGTGCTAATCTTGGCATAGTTACAGCGATAAGAACATAAACATTCAATACGTAATTATTCCTTTAAAGTTCTCAACTCTTTGGTCGCTGATTATTCCTTAATTTCCATGCTAAAGGTAACCACTAGGTCTATTTCTAAAAGTATACCTTTTGAGTTTAGAGAGTTGCCTATTTATTCTATCAAGAGGTTAAGATTTATGACTACTCATCCTTATATAAGGGAGTTAGCATTTAAAAAGTCCAAATTCATACTTGATTCATCCCCTAATACACATAGGCTACATTATAAATGTAGAGGCCTTTTCCTTTTGTAGCTTTCATCGAATCATCTCCTTTGAATCTTACCCAATATGACTAAATTCTTGGAGCAACCCTTAAGAGTGTTCCATATTTTAGTGGAGAAGGTCCTATCACTCCCATTGAGCATATTTGGAACATGGAATTTTTTTTCAACATCCATAACATTACTCAAGATAATGTATCCATTAGATTTTTAGCATTGTATTTCAAATGGAAATGCCTAAATTGGTATATGACTTTACCTCATAACTCCATTGCTTCATGGGATGAGCTAGGAGATCTATTTTCTAAGAGTTATAAAGAGAGGAGTAATCATCTATCACTAGATTAACAATTAACCACTATCAAGAGGGCACCACAAGAGTTTATTCATTATTTTAACACTAGATTTCAAAAGACATGGGATATGATCCTAGCCCTTGTGATACCTACTCCAAACTATGCATTCTTGTACTACATATGGGCATTGAATAGTGATATTTCCATGATGATCTAATCATGGGTGGGAATACACTACCTATTACCTATGACAGCCATCAATGTTGATAATTGTCTTGTTCAAGTAGGGAAGATATCTCCTAGACCACCCATGCCATTGTTCCCTAATTTTTAGCCTCCTAGTCAAGTTGAATTACCTACCTTGGATCCTTTGCCTAGTCAAGAAAAGTTTGCCATTGCTCCTACCAATGAGATCTATGAAGTTAATAGTTTTCTCCAAACTATCACTAATGAATTGGTTACCCTCTAGAGGCAACAATCTCAAAGTTATAGGCCATACCAATCATATAATCATTTTGAGCAAACAAATAGGCCTCCTTTTCATAGCAATTTTCAAGGACAAGGTCAAATCACTCATGATAGACCTTATAACAGATAAAATCTTAATTCCCCCTCATATTATAAATATCTTATTCCCACTAAAAATAACTTGGTTCAAGAACAACCATGATATCTATCCTATGACCAAAATCAAGAATAAGTTGCCTATGCAAATGAAATGCATAATCAAGTCATGATAATTTAAGGTAATCAAGCCTCTCAAATTTAGAATTTTGAGGTGCCAATACAAAATTGGTTGGATAATGGAAAACATAATCTGATTGTACTCTCATCAATCACTTGGGGAATTTAAGTAATATGAATTCTAGTGTGTCCTCTAACACTAAGTCTAAGAAGAGGGTTGTTGAAGAGACACAGGAGAAACTCAAGGACCTATTTTGAATCCTAAATCATCTCTAATGGTGGGTGGGTAAAAATTATCTCCTAGGGTACAATAAAATCAAAATTTTTAAAATGAAAATTTAGCTCCTACACATCCATCTTCACAAGGTACTAGTGCTTTTAAGGAGCCTCCCAAGGTGAGAAATTTTTCTATCAATGTTGTGGACTAGATGAAGAAGCTACACATGAATATCTCATTATGGGACTCATTAACAATATCAATTTTAAAGTATATGCTTAAAAAGGAATTGTAAGGTTAGGTAAACACTTTAAATCATCTAGAAATGAAAATGTTGTCTTAGTAAATGGATCTTAGCCCATTAATAAAAAAGTGAAGAAGACTAATAAGACTCCTCCCTTTTACTTATACTTAATCATTGGTGATTACCTAGTTCACAATTGCATTATAGATAGTGGGGCTAGTACTTCAATTATTCCCAAGGAAATAGCAGATAAACTAGGCCTCAAGTATGAACTAATGGCTAAATGAGTCTTACAATTGGATGGATCACTAGGAAAGACCTTGGGAGTGGTCAAGGATTGATCTTACATGATTGTCCTAATTTTTCCATCCCTCATGATGTGGTTGTGGTATATTTACCCCCATACTTTTCTCTTTGTTTGTCAAGAGAGTTTATAGCCAAGATCGGTGGATACTTGGTAGCAAATTGGTCATATATGGTTTTCAAGACAAGGTATGGTACTAAAGTAAAGATAGAATTAGAACCTCTTTGTCACAATAATTTAGATCCCTACTTGCATAAAGTTGAAAATGTCAATTACACTATCCTTGATGAGGAGGAACTTCACATAGATCAATCTCTAACATCTTCTCTTGAAAGATTTTTAGATATGCATCTAGATGAATGGGGAGTTGAACACTATGAACATGATCCTTATAAATTCATAAAGGAAGCTCGTCTTGGAGTGTATTACATTCATGAGGAGGATTATTTCATGCCAAAATTTATGAAGTCAAGTGAGAACATGGATGGTTTATGGAATCTATTCTATGACGGATTAAGAAGTAAGATTGGGACATGTGGTGGAGCAATGTTGGTTTCACCATCCAAGGAAAGGTACTATTCCACTTTCAAATTTCAATTCACATGTACTTGTAATGTGGTATAATATGAGGTACTCATTCATGGTCTTGAGTGGGATAGGAAAAGAGGTGTGAAATAGTTACAAGTGTATGGTGATAGTGAGTTAGTTGTAAATCAAGTAAGAGGTCAAAATTTGACTAAGAAATCTTTGCTTAAGTATTATAAGCATAGAGTGTGGGATCTTATGGAGGATTTACAATCATTCAACATCACATCTATCCCAAAAGAGGACAAAAAACATGGTGATAAGTTGACAACAATTGGAGCTTAGTTTGATTTTCCAAAAGGGATAAAAGAAGACAAGAATCAACCTAATCTCAAGGTGATTGTAAGGCCCTCTATACCTGATAATGTCACTAATTGTAAAGTGTTTGATAGTGACCAATAAATAGATCTATTTCTACAAGAACATGTTGAGTTTTCTTCAATGAACCAATCCAAACTATAACAACAATATGGAGGGTAGATTATACAATTGAAGTCAAAAAATTTCCCTAAAGGCTTAGTCACACTTGAGAGTATTTTCAGTGATGATGACCAGTTGATTAAAGAGAAGGTAATAATATATAATAATAAATAAAACTATAATAAAGTACAAATCTTCAAGGATAAGTTACTTACACTTGGGAAGGTATGCACTAGTGAAGAAAGACATTGTTTCAATAAGTTATGCACGGAGTTTTCTGATGTCTTTGCATGGGAATAGTTATTTGAAGGGTTTTGATCCAAACTTATCTAAAAATACTATAGAGATAGATGATAATTATAAGCCTATCAAACAAAGATAAAGGACAATCAATACTAAGATTGAGCCTTTCATGAAGAAGGAGCTTACTAAGTTTATTGAGTCCAAAATCATTTTCCTATTAAGCATTTATCTTGGTTGGAAAAATTAGTCCTTTTTAGGAAGAAGAATGGGGAAATTAGGTTATTTTTTGGCTTTATTGACTTTAATATAGTTTATTTTAAGGAAAATTATCCCCTTCCTTCCATGGAGAAAATTTTGCAAGTTGTGGAAGGTAGTGAAAGGTTTTCTCTCCTTGATGGATATTCTAGGTATAACCAAATTTTGGTGAAAGAAATTGACCAATATAAGACATAATTTACTACTAAATTGGGTACATAAAATTATATGAAAATTCCTTTTGTTTTTTATAATGTTATAGATACATTTCAACATGCAATGGATATGGATTTCCAAGGACTAATAAATGGCATTGTGTTGGTATATCTTGATGACATCACAATCTTTTCTAAGGATGAAAAATATCTCTTGAATAACCTTAGGAATATTTTTGAGAGATGGAGAGAGTTTGGAATATCTCTCAACCCAAATAAGTGGGTGTGTTCTACCCACGAAGGCAAACTTTTAGGACACATTGTTTCAAAGAAGAGCTTATCCATATATCTTGAAAGGGTGAGTGCAATCTTGGCATTGGCTTTGCCCAAACACAATTGAAAAATTTATTTTGGAAAATTAATTTCATAAGGATTTTAATTTTTGATTTTTCTAATTTATTCAAGCCTCTAACCTCTATGCTAAGAAAGGATGAAGTGTTTACTTGGACAAGAAGAATGAAGGAGAGTTTTGAAGAGATTAAACAAGCCATTTCTCAAGATCCAACTCTTGTAAGTCCTAATTTATCAAATGAATTTAACTTGAATACCTTTTGGAATGAGGAGGTAATATCTACCATGCTTACTTAATCAAATGAAGAAAACTTGGAGCAACCTATTGCCTTCTTTAGTCAAGGTTTGGAAGGCTATGAGGTAATATACACCTATGTTGAGAAGCAAGTACTTTTAGATGTTATAAGTCTAAATAATTTTAGGCACATGTTATATAAAAACAAGATTCACATATTATTACCTTATCCTAATGTCAAATACTTCATTTTTAGAATATATTTGAATGAAAAAAGGGTTGGTTAGATTACAAAAGTGATGGAGTATGATGTGGAAATCAAGACAGCCAAGCTAGTGAAGGAAAGGGGTTGTGTGAGCACCTTGATTTAGATTTGAAGGAACAAAAATAGGTTTTTTTATCACTTCATGATGACCCTATGATAGCTATATCTTCATCAATGAGGAGTTGGACACAAGATATGATTCATTTTCTTCAAACTGATGAGTGTCCACAAGGCCTAGATAAAGCCAAATGAAGGTACTTTAGATTACAATCTATTACTTATGTGATTGTTGATGGAGTGTTGTTTATGAAGGAATTATTAGGTGTGTTATTGAGGTGTGTTGAATCAGATTAGGTTGAGAAAATATTTCTTGAGTTTCATGATGGACCAACTAGTGGGCACTTTATTCCAAAAACTACAACTGCTAGGATGATGAGAGATAGATAATTTTGGCCTAGTTTATTCAAAGACACCCATGCTTGGGTAAATAAGTTTAAAAAATGTACTCTCTTTGATGGTAAAAAAATCTTACTACCTTGCCTCTTCATCCAATTCAAGTTGACCAACCCTTTATGCAATGGGGTCTAGATTTCATAGGCCTAATCAACCCACCTTATAGTGCTAGCCACAAGTGGGTGTTGATTACTATATATTACTTTAAAATATGGGTGGAGGTTTTATCTCTCAAGGAAGAAAATGAAATTATAGTTCTAGACTTATATGAAGGCATAGTGACAAAGTTTGGGTTTCCTTCAATAATAATTTTAGACAATGCATTAGCTTTCCTTAGAATGAAGATAATTGAATGGGATTTGAAACATGAAATCTATCTTAGTAATTCCTCTATATATTATCCAAAATGGAATGGACTAGATGAATCCACCAATAATAATATAATCAAGATCATAAAGAGGACAATAGAGGAAAACCAAAGGACTTGGCATTCTAAGTTGAAGATAGATATTCGGGCTAATAGGATCACCCCAAAGAAAGCAATTGGAAACTCACCATATACAATTTTTTATGGGAGAGAATCTAGACTACCCATTTAGATTGACCTGCTAGCTTTGAATCTCACTTATCAGCCAGAGTTGATGGAAAATGAAAGCATAGAAGTCAAGTTGTGTGAGTTGATAGAACTTGAGGAGATAAGAGATCAAGCCATGCAAACCATTATATCTCATCAAGATCAAACAAAGAGATAATTTGATAATAAATCCATGACACAAATTTTCAAATAGGGATACATTATTCTAAAGTGGGATGCAGATAGGGATAAGCCTTGAAAACACACAAAGTTTGATGCATTGTGGAGTGGCCCTTATGTTATCACCCAATGTAAGCAACATAATGCTTTCCAAATCTCAAATTTAGATAGAGAGGAGATTCATATCCTAGTTAATGGGATATATCTCAAACATTTTTACTAAGGTCCTCCTCTCTCCTTGTACATAGTTTGATTGTTTTCCCTAAGTGCTTATGCACATGTGTAAGTCTTGTTGGTGTCTTGCTTTATCTTGTGTTGGTTTGGTGTGTTGTGTTTGTTTCAGAAAATTACTTGATAGTTGTATTTAATGATTCATTGACTTCCTTGGCCCTTGATAGGATAATTCTATAGGTCCTTAGTATATTAGGCATACTACCCCTATGAGTCACTAATTTGTTGACCAAATTTGACTTTTATGTCAAATTTGGATCCCTATAGGCAAAACAATATTTTTTTAGATGTTAAAGGGGTATGAATATTTTTAATAAGATATATCATGGTTAATTTTATGCTATTTAATGTAATTTTAGCTTTAGTCATATTTTCATCAACTTATTTATCATTTTGGGTCATGTAATGTGCTTTTAAGAATCATAAATGCAAGAGGCATAGTTCCTAAGGTGCCTATGTGTCCTATTTTACTTGAAAATGTCAAATATGTCATTTTAAATATTATTAATGTTATTTACATCATAATATTATAGGTTATCTAACTAAAATTATAGAAATTAACTGAAAAAAGAAGGAAATGACACTTATATGACCCATGAGGAAGTGTGCTATGTGGGTAAGATCATAGAGGGTATCTTCACCTTCATAAAAATCACCTAAAAATGTAGTTTTATTTATAAATTACATTTTGAGGTCAAAACCATTCTTCTCCTTTCTTTGGTTTTCTAGACACATAGAAGTGACCTTTAGGTTTTTGCTCGATATGGGTAGTTCAAGAGGTTTCAGGACAACTAATTTTTGGAGTTGATAGTATAATTAGATAAATTCATTTAAATATAAATAATTCAAATATTTATCAATTGTGCTTTATGAATCATATTTTACAAGCTGAATTTACTTTTCTTCTAGCTATTTCATGTACCCTATAGGTTTTGATCCATTTTCATCAAATATGTACAAAATAGTTGGTGATGTTGGATCCAAAGGATATTGGATTCCATATAAAATTATATCCATTCTTAGTTTCATGTTTCATAATGTTTGGATGAGCAAGTTAGTCCATGATGCAATAAGGTGTCACCATGTGCAGTTTTAGCTAAAGTGCTTCTTATTTATTGAGTGTTTTTCTCTTGTAGGGGTCTCATATAGCTAGGAAATGGTGTTCCATAAGTCTATGGATCATTTTACCACCTCTTTCCATGTTTTGGATTCACCATCTCATGTCTTAGGTAGCTTGAAAACTTGTCATTCCTCATTGTCAACTCCATGCCTAACTTCATTTGCAGTCACATGTATGGGCTTGTCCATTTTTTTTAGAGTTATATTCATGGTGTATCAATTGTACAAGCCATCAATAATTGAAGAGAGATAATTTAAATGTTTTAATAAGGTGTAAGTGTGGTTGCAAGCCTATTCACCATGCTAAAATAATCATGAGATGCATATGCTTGCTTTATCCTAGATGTGTGCAAGTGGTTTCACATTGGAAAAGAGGTGTTAGAACCTATTTCGAGGTGTTATTGATGGAAAGTATTGTAATTTAAGGTTGGAGATGAATTTTAGTTGTTTTTAATCCATTCACCATGTTTTTATACATTTCATACCCTCACTGTCTACACATAGCCAAAACATCCACCTAAAAGTCTCACTGACATCATGTTGATGTGTGGAGAGGTGGATATGTGTTCTAACTTCTTAAAAATACTAGAGGTGTATTATTATGTTTGATAAAATCATAAAAAATTCATATGTATGGATAGTTTCACACTACTTATATTCAACTCATGATTTGTGCATCAAGCATCCACCTATAGGTGGTTAAGCAAGGTATAAGATGCTCTCATGGAAAAGATGAAACCAATTGACACCTAATTAAGGTTGTGGTATGAGGAATAATCCTTGAAAATCCATATATAGCATAAAAATTTCAAGTTTAGGTGTGAAACTAACTTGAAGAGATAAGGAGTTGTGTTCTGGGAAGTCCCCAAAAGGCCAAAACAAAGGTCTAAGGGGTTTTTATAAGCCTCTTTCAACATGTTTAAAAGGTGTTATAAAGCATATAAATGATTGGATTTTATATTATCTAGTATATAATATGTCCCTAAAAAAATGGAGGTTATAAAGTAAGGGGAGATAGATTGTTTGAGGCCTCAAACATGCCTTAAAAAACATTGAAATACTTTAGTAACATCTATAGGCCTAAAGAGGTAAATGGCCTTTCGTCACCCTAAGGAGTGACATTGGAAAAAACCAATAACTAAGATGGATAAAATGATGTAATTAATTAAAATATAATGAAATTCATAAATAAAGGGTTAAGACAAGATCCTATGCACCCCTATGACTACCCACAGGCACCCTTCAAGCATGGAGATTGACACCTATAGGGGTCAGACATGTAAGGTGAGAAAATAGTGATTTATGCATGTGTTTAGATAGTGTTTATCCCATATTAGGTGATTTTAAGGTAATTTAAATGTTTTTTGTTTCAATGTGAACTCAATAAGGCATTTCTTTCATCATAATCACCCCAACTAAAACCCTATAAACACCTACAATAGGTCCTATAGGTAGAATATTTCAATACACAACAGTGACCTTGTTTTTGATGTCTAAATGGTGTTATTAGGACTATTAGTATAAATTTAGTATCAATAATAAATATTTTGAACTCAAGGAGTTCTAAATAAGTTATATAAACATCATGACCAAGTTCTCAGTCAAGCCCAATAAGTACCTACATAGGGTCTTAAGGGTAGAGGTGTCTCAATCCAAGGAGAGTATAGTTTGAGATTCTATGGAACATATAAGTTAACCTAAGATAATTATATGTGTTTTATGACCTAATATGGGGTTAAATTATGTATATAATAATCTTGACCAAATGGATAAGGCCATAAACACCTATAAGTAGGGTTTAGGAGTAGAGCATCTTAGCTTAGATAGTGACCTGAAGGTTGATACACAAATGTTGTATTAAAGTTATCCAAGAAAAATTTTAGATCCATCATGAATTTTTAAACTAAAAATTATTCATTAAGAGACTCCATACTTATAACACAAGGCCTAAGTACACTCATAGACACTTACAAGCAAGGGTAAACAAGGAGTCTCAATCGTAGCAAAAAGAAGATCAGTTTTGAGCCCAAGGAGTATCTAAGGTGAAAAAAATTCATGGGAATATATAAAATGTATATTTTTCTCATGGTATATTTATTAATATTATCACACCATAACCAAGCCCCAAATAAGCTCATGAAACCTATAATAGGCCTTAAAAGGCATGTGTCCCAGTTAGCAGACAATAAACTCAATTTTGAAGGGTAAAGGTGTATTGAAAAGGTTATTGGGATATAAAAACTAATTAAATAATGAGTGATAACATAAATAGGGATGTTGTTTATTTCATAAGACTCTTCAAATAGATAAATAAGCCTACACAAGTCCCCTAAACCCCTTATGCAGTCATAAAAGGGTGCAAGCTAGTAAGGGTAAGGTGAGACATGGAATTGTATAGGGAAGAAAGAAAGGGTTAAAATAAATTAAAGGTGATATATAATAGGAAAAGATGTGTCTTTTAATTCCAAATACCTTTTTAAGGTAATCATATGCCTTCCCTACTTGACCAAAGGGCAACAATCCATATAATAAGCTAGGAAACCTCTTTACTCAATAGGCAAGTATGAGGAATTCAAAGAAAGAAGAGGTTTTGTTGTGAATTAAAATATTAATTATAATTTTTTGGAGATTATTAAAATATTAAAAATTCATAAGAGTCTTTTATTTGACCTTGAGTATCCATTCTTAGGAAGATTTGAAGAAAAGGCAAAAAATAGGGGTTTTAGAGGCCTTTTTTGGGTATTTGGAGCTGGTTAGACACCTAAACCATAGAATCAAGAAAAAAAATTTGGTAAATATCATCATAAAAACTTGGGATAAATCCAAAAATAATTAATTTTCCTAATTTATAAGGGATATACCTCACTATTTTGTCTCATAGGTCAGCCAATCCAAGAAAATTAGTCTTTTGTAAGGTGAGCTAGTGAGTGCAAAATGGCTAAAGGACTTGATATAAATATTTAGGAACCTTAGGAAAAATATAATGAGGTTTATGGAAGGAAAATATATTATATGGAATAAATATATCTATATAATACCCCTCAAGGTGACTAAATCACCCATGCACACAGTCCAACTAGGCAAACTTTCACTAAACCTATTTGGTGAATGAGAGAATAAGAGGAAGAAGAGTGATTGGAGGGTTATGTAGTGGATTTATAAGATAAAATGGTATGTGAAAATTCAAAATAAATCAACATAATGATGAAATACCAGTCCTAAAAACTAAATCGATTAAGGTGCCTATTAGTCCTATTAGGGTTTGAGGGGACCTAAAACTAATTGGGGTTCCATCTACATTTCTAAATCTTGGTATAATATAAAGATGATTGAAGAATTTTAGGGAGGTGGATATAGACATTTTTTAACTCATATTAAAAATAATAACCTACAAAAAAGCCAATTCTATCTTAGAGAGAGTATAAGCATGTAGGAAAAATAAAGGCAAACTCGATGAGGTGTTTTCAAATGCTCATATATTTTATAAGGATTTACATGGGAACTAAAGGAATTGAGAGGGGTTATAAAGGTACCTTAGATTTAAGTTTTTGAAATTTAGTGGTAGTTTAAATTTTAAAGCTTTATGAACAAAGCTTAAGACCAAAAACTACCAAAAACCCTAGTAAACCCACAGCCAGGACCTGATAGAGAAAACAAGCTTTAAGAGATATACAAATGACATATTTTGACCATGAAAGCTATTGGAAATTTTATATAACTCCCTCAGGATATCTCCCACCAAGATGATCTATACACAATTTTATGGACAACATGTAAAACATGGTATTTTTTACAATTTTTTGTGTTTTATAGGTTATAGGAGGTTTCTAAAGATACAATCAAGTTTGGAATAAGGATATATACTTTATATAACCCATCATGGTCATTTCATTCCTAGAAAAATATTCTAAGTGTTCAAATAATTGCCTTCATCTCAGCCAGTCAAAATTGGCATAGTGGACACAAGGGTGAGAAGGGTGAAAAATCTACATGTGAACCTTTTTAATGTGTACCTAAGTAGTCTAAGGACATGGATAGTCTTTCCAAGTGTGAGGGGTGATTAAAAAAAGAGTTTTTTAGACTACAAATATTTATGGCTTCCTTTTAGGATTTTATATATAAGTAGGAGTGAAACTAATGCATGGAGAGGCATGTATGAAGGCCTTCCCTCTGATTCCAATCATCATACCTATCCCTCATCAGTTATAGGATGTTAAAATAGGTTAAAATTATGAAGTTTTCTAAGATAGAACTAAGATTTTTATGCCACTTTCACAAGTTTCATCACTTGTATGGACATTTGGACCTCCTAACATTGCATGGTTCATTTCACATCTCTTTCCCATGTAATTTTAACCTATTTTATTAGATTGATAAGTGTCCAAGTGACATTTGGACTTACCTTATCTTGCTTCTCTTTCATAGGATATAAATATTGACTCTTTTGGCTCTTTTGAGTAGCCTCAATTGGTTAATGGTGAAACCCTAGCTAATTTTGTACTTGAATGACTCTTGAAGAAATAAACAAGTGATTTTACTTACTTAAATGTTATACAATTGAGTTTTTTCCAATCTTTTTGGTCTTGTCTAATAAAAGATGATCTTTTCTAGCATGTTATCCTTAATTATTCATCAAGTGTGTAGAAGAGTAAATGTCACAGGTCTTTGTTAGTGTTCTTTTCTAAGTGTATGTGTGTTTTAGAAGTGGTTCATGATTGTATTCTATAAAATAATCATCCATTACCCTGCTAAGCATAAACATGCCTCTTAAACCTAACATATGAAACATTGATGTGATAATCCATCTTGAGTTGTGAGTTTTGAGTGAAGGAAGCTTGGTTTGGCTCTAAGTAGTAGAATTTCAGTCAATAGGAGGAAATTCAACATTGGTGCATCACATTTTCATTTTATTAATTTATTTTATTAACCCTTTTCATCTAAAGTTGATAGGTAAGAAAGTGCTTCAAAGAGTGCATCAAGGGAACTATCCCTTCTAGAGATTCATTCCACAAAATTTTTACCCACATCAAGAGAGATGTTTCCATTGTGCCACTTAGATGAGGAGAGATAGGCATCTCCTTAGGGGTGAAAATGTAAGTGTCAATAGCTACCTTGGAGGAGGGTTAGATGAACTTATAGGCATGCTATTATAATCTCCTAGAGCCTTCCTCTTGGACTTTTTGTTATCTGCAATAGAAGTTTCTTTATTGAGCACAAAAGTATCTTCCACCAAGAAGTTAATGAAAAATTTCTCCTTGAGGCTGTTAATCCTCATTTTATTGCATCATGAATTCATATTCAAGTAATTAGAGAGGTGTGATTCCTCCTTGAGAAACTAGAGTTTGCTCTCCACCTTCATTAGCATCCATAAATTGTCTTTATTTCAAATCTTATCCTTGCACCAAGTTGTTATGCACTGGTACCATCTCTCTTGAATTGGTGGTAGAATTGGGATTGTACACATTGGTAGGCCTATTAAATTTAGGTTGCCCTTGACCTCTTCCTCTCTCATATTTTTGGACAAATTATTCTTGATAGGAATATTTAATTTGATGATCTCCTTGTTGCCTAATATGATCTCTTAACATTTGAATTTATAGATATAGATCCATGGCATCATCTGCCTTCTTAGGAACAATCCTAGGCTTAACATTTGCATTACGAGTTTGAGCAATGTTTGGAGTATTTGTAGGAGTATTAGGTAGCAAGGTCATAGACACTTTAAGAGGCAATTTTAATGATTGAATGAGGCCATTATTATCTCTAATGGAAATTTCATATGATTTAAGAAGATTAAAAACACCAATGGATTGAAGCATGATAGCAATATCAGTACCAATGAATCTCAAGTATGTAGGGAACACAAGACTAGTAGGTGGTCTCATGGGAGGAGGCAATCTATACCAAGTCTTTTGAAACCTCTCATTAAACTCATGCATTGTTTCCTTGGGATCTCTCTTGATATCATTGAGCTGATGTATGAGAGAATTATGGTCACTTTCATCTTGAAACCTTGAAGTAAGAGACAATCCAAAGTCATCCCATAATGTGATGCATCCACTAGGAAAATTTATATACCAATCAAGATTTTTCCCTCTAAGGGACATGACAAGGATTATAATGGAAATATTCTCTTCAGTGACATTGTGGAAACTAAAAAAATTAGAGATATCCCTAATGTGTTCACTAGGTGTAACATGACTTTCACCATTTAAGGTAGGCACACTCTTTATAACATTATGAGGAATGTCATCAAAGGCTTGAAGGTGAATTGGATTTTTAGTATAAAAGGTAGGAAAGGCATGTTTCCTAGCCATGTTTTATTCAATATATTCAATATATTCAATTTCTTCACTTTCTTGGCTAGAAAAATCTTCTTGGTCTTCAGAAGGTAGATTAGGATGAGGGTATTAAACTTCAAGAGGAAGTTCAAGTTGAATAGGTGGATTGATAGGATTGAGAACTCTAATAAATGATTACCTAGTAAGGACAATGAAGTATGAGAGAAAATTTATGATAAAATAATGGCCTTGAACAATATTTTACCTTCAATGGAGTTGCCAAATGCTAATTAGCACACCAATTTGTCGCTGATGTTACCAAGACCAACATTCACCTTGAAAAATTATCTTAAGCATAATGCATCCCATTGGGTGTGATATAATTATTGCCTCAAAATATTACACCCTAGAGGAGGGTGTTTAAGCCTCCTCTAGATTTGGACAACATAGGAATAGTTATAGGTATGTGCGTTTACTTATAGCAAAAGTAGACCTCTAGGTTTAAGGGTTAGCTCCCTAAATATGCCTTATAGTGCTTATCACATAGCTAACTATTTTATTACAGGAAAAGGGATATAATTTTACATGAAAATAAACTAATATAATGTGGTGATTAACCAAAAGGATTTCCACAAGAACATCATACTTCTTTGACTAAGAAATAAGACATTCAAACTAGCTTCCAAGTCCTAAAAGATTCTAAATAAGTGTTTCAATATAAAGGTGATATGCATGAGGAAACACAAGGGAAGTGAACCAAAGGGCATATTTAAAACTCTAAGGACAATTATACACTTTAAATTATCCTAACACACTAGATACACTTTATATGACTTGTTAGAGTGGGAACTTTTATATAAACATGAGAGGATAAGGAGGATAAGCAATGATAGAATATTATCACTTAACATCACCATACATCACTTTGAACACATAGAAAAATGTTAATGAACTAAAAAATAGACTTTAATTTATTATTTAAATGCAAAATACAATGTCATTCCAATAGGGCTTTGCCATAAATGGTGTGATATTAGTTTTCAAGAGCTAAAATGGCTACTACTTATAGAATTTGAGAGAGAAGAGAATTAAGTCCAAGAGTCACTAAGACATGTGTCATGATGAGAAAAAGAGTTAAATATATAGGAGAGAGAAATATTAAATAGACTATGAAAGGTCTATTTGGACAAATTCCCCTCAAAACATGAAGCTCCTAAAATGTGGTGTAGAACTCCTCAATTGCTTGCTCAAAAAATTGCCTTCATCATTTGGCCTTATTGGAACATCCCACAATAGAATAGGGATAGATGTGGTGAATTCACCAAGAGGGAGGGGTTGTAAAAATTATCCAACATTAATTATTTGTATCCCTAATCATCAAGATTCTTTTGAACATGAGCTATCACTGCCTACAGTTTAAATAACTCCTCTTTCACTCACCTTCCACATTGGGCACCAAATTTGCTCTTCAATTTTCAAATATAATACATAAAAATGAGTGTATGACACCTATTATAAACTCTTATGGCATTATATTCCTTAGGTATACCATAAAATACATCCCACTTAGAACTTTCACCTTCTCACTTGCTTGTTCACTATGCTAATTTGGAATGGTGGAGATAAAGGCACTTGCAGAGGTGCTTGCGAGATTACCTAAAGCATGAAATTAACATGGTGAGTTATTTTAAGTCCCAATATCTCTCTAAAATTGTATTTCATAATTATAAACCCTTACATACTTGCATAACACCATAAATATTTAGGAAAAGGCATTTTAAACCATATATATATATATATATATATATATATAGGTAGGGTATGACTTAGGTTGTTGGAAAGGAGGCCTGGAGATTCCTCTATAGTATCTAATCATTTCCCAATCCATTCTAGTTTATTTTAATGCATTTTCTCCTTCATTTTCCCAATCAGGTCACTACCAAAGGTTCTAGAAGATTTAGATTACTCTTTCCCTCTAAAGATTGTTCATACAAGTCTAAAGTTGGATTTATAAACAAATTATATAAAAAAAATGTCTAGGTCCTCCTTCATCATTCCCCAACTCCTTAGACTCCCATAAAAAGTGTCTAAGTAGGTGTGAGTGCTTAAAGTTTCCCTCTTGATCTTTCCTCTCCATTATGCATACCCTGTGAAGGTCTTAATCCAAGAAGTGTCTTCCTTGTGGTTTATTTAAAATGTCAATAGTTGTAACACACCTTATATCCCCTTGAAAACATGTTTAGATTAATTAAAAATTCTATCTATTGCTAGAAGTGAAATTTGGACCCTACTAGACACTAGGCCTAATCAAGACCTAATAGGTTTGTCTATATGTTTGTAGGTTTGGACCACCTTGATTGGTTTCTATCCCTTATGCCTAGTTTTTCATGTTGGCCCATGTGGGACACAACTCTCAACATCCTTTTACAAAGTCATTCCAACCCCTAGCTCACCTTGTCATCCTTTCTCTCCAAAACCTATAGGTTTGTACCCTTGGGGAGTACCCTCTATCTAAAATAAAATATAGGGAAATTCCCCTTTTGTCTCATTAAAATTAAACATATGATGGGCTTATCCAAGTGGTGGGGACCATATGTGTTGAATTTTGGCTCTTGATCACATGGATAACCATTCTAAAACTAAGAAAACCTAAAACAGACTTATGGAGAATCTCTCTCTGTGTAGGGCCTTGAATATAGACTGTAGGTGCATGTTAGAGACCATTTAGTTCCCATATTTCCATGATATGAGGGTCTCTTTAGGTGGTCCTCATCATACTAAAGGTGTTCACAATGCTCACAAACCTTTATCCAACCTTACATTGCTCACTCTCACCTTGACTAATCTTAACATAGGTGTTGACTGTGATTATGGTATACCTTAGAGATTAGACCCTTCAACACTTTATTCTTTTATTTTGAGAATTTCATATGATGAACAAAATCCTCAATAAAATTGATATCAATCCCACCCTCTATGTTCTTTACCAATTCCTTCATCATAGACCTTGTACTTGACTTACCAAATGTGTTGACTATGTTTTGAGTTTCACCATGCCTATAGGTGTATATTTTCTCTTATATCCTATATGAAAAGTTCAAATACCTTATTTAAGTAATAATTATAATTCTATAGTTATCTAGGTCACTTTACATCATGCATTTCCTATTTCAATTCCATCATACCAACTCTAATTCACTGTCAACTGTAGTTGACTATAGCTACCCACTAATGGAAAAACAAGGGTCCCCTAGGTGAGAATTGTGAACTAGGAATTTGACTCAAGATAGGTTATTAGTATTTCATTAGTCCTAAAATGAACAAAATAAATTGACAAAAACATACTAATTAGCATACATCTCTAGGCCTAGTTACTAAGGAGAGCTTAGTGAGGGAAAACCATTTGAAAACACAACTAAAAATGGAAATAAATGAGAATTATGAACACAAAACACCAATTTATTACCAAATCCTTGATTTTTCTAAAAGGTTCCTTCTTTGGCTTGGTCAGATTGTGCTTCAAGAGATCTTATTCAATGGAGTGTGGCTACCTTCATCTCCTCTTAGCACCTTTGGCTTTGGTTTGGCTTGGCTCAACAATTTGGTATTATAACACTAATTACAATGGATTTTGGAATCAATTTGGCATGGTAAATTTGCACAAATTAAGCTTAAAATTCATGTGGAAAGGCTTCCTATTTATAGATTTTGGAAAATGGCTAGAATCAACCTAAACCATCCATATCAAGATTGAGATGTGTGGCTAAGGATTAATCTAATTATGTAATTAAAAATCCATAAATAGGCTCATGAATATTTGGGATAGAAGGTCATTCAAGAGGCATGGGAGGCATTGATGAGGCATGGGAGGGGTTAACCTTGATATTTTATGTATTTATGGCCTAGAGATGTCTTCCCAAGAAATGATGTCACTTGATGATGTAGATATTTAATATTAATTTCTAAAAATAAGCATTCAAGAAGTTTCCATGGAATTATTAATTAAGCTCCAATTTGGTTTTTTGGCTCTTAAGCATGATTAAGTACTTTGTGCACGAATTACTCAAATTGATCAGAATGCCTTGCTATTGGTCTAAAATTTGACTGGATTGGAATTAGAAGTCAATGTCAGATGTGTTGGATTTGTTATCCCATTTAAGATGTTATAAACACAAAATAACAAAGGCATGCATCTTATGCAAGAGATTTGATAGAAAAGAGCAATCCAGAGCACCTAGGTGTAAAATTGGCATTTTAACTCAAAATGATTTGATCAAAGTTAGTTGGCCCATAAATTTTATTGCCCCATTTAGGGATACCCTAGCCAAAATTGGAACTTGACTATATCATATTCAAATATTTTAATGTGTTTTAGTGTTTTTAGGCCAAATTGTGCATTTTTGGAGGAAATTGGCCAAAATCTTGGTTGGAGGTCATTGGTGGCCAGATTTAGGTGTCTACAAGTATCCACCTTGAAATCTATGCTACATGGTCTATGATCCCCCAATTGGTCTTACATCAACTTCCCATGGCAAATTTTTTATACTTATAGCTCTAGTGTCTATAGGTTCTCAACATGGGCTTTGTAAACACCTACAATTAGGATATAAGTAAGTTTTCTAGGGAAATGTACACCTATAGGTAGTGGTCAAGTCATAACCTTATACCTCAATTCCTTCTTGATGACCTTTTGACCAAAAATGTGCTCTTTAACTATTTATAACCACTTGTCATGGTGAGAGGCTCTTACATTGCTTTCTTAAGGTATAGAGGTCACTTGGAACTTGAAATAGTGTAGTAAACACTGAAGAAAATGTTGTGTTGTGGATCCTATTTCTAAATTACAATGTATTTTCAAATAATGTACACTTTAAATGTACTATAAACTCTATATGTATTCTTGTTAGGGTTCGGGGGTGGTATCCCTTAAATTTTTTTTGGGACCCCCTTTAATGGGAAACTGTTTTGGGTTGATGTTTCCCATGGTTTTGATACCCATTGTTTTTTAATACCACTTTATTTAAGTGTTATGTATAGATGAAAATTTCATAGGTAATACATTACGAGAATGAGGGTTTGAGAAGGAATAATAGAGTGTGTGAATTTAGGTGTGAATTTAAGAAGGGTTGTTGAGCATAGCTCTAAACAATATTTGTGTATTGTAATTTTGAGAGCACTGATTTGAGAGTGGTTTATACTCTCATGGCTTATAATAAAATTTGAGAAAGTGTTTCTAGGTGGATGTAGCCCACATTCGGTGAACCAACTTAAATCTAGTCTTCTTGTTGTGCATTTTATTTTTCTTCTTTTTACATCTCAAGTTTATATCTATTATTGTGATTATGTGAAATTGTTTTGCATCAATTTCGATATTTATTCCTAACAAGAAAGCAATGAAAAATTTCATGATTTTGGATCCTTTAAACACCACTTTCCTCTAGTCACACATCCATTCTTTTTTACAAGGTTCTACCCCTAGGAGAGGTATACAAGATAGATGCACTTGAATTCATCAAGACTCCTTGCAACACTGCTATATGACATCATCAAAAGGGCCTAGGGCTCTATTTTGGGGTTTTAGTGAAATTTATCCCTAAACTCAATTCTTTTCTCTTGAAGTGGCTTCTCATTCTTGCCTACCAATCTAGTATTTCAAACATGATTGTCATGGTTTATCTCAACTATTCCAACTTCATTAAGGTATATAAACATGTCAAACTCCTCCATGCCAAATCCTCTGATCTCTGTGTAAGCCACCTATAGGTGGTCATTTATAGGTTGTAGGGTAGTGGGCATAAACATGAACCATGTGCATAATGTGTGATTCTTGCAACTAGTATTATACCCTTCCAAGTTGATTGAATGAATATTTATAACCTAAAGTATTTTAAACAAGCTTCAATATTCCCATTTTAACATTATATGTTTCCTATAGGCACCTGTAGGTACACATCAATGGACTAACTATGTATATGTTTTATATTTACTATCACAATCCTTATTACGTCACTTTATAGGGTTTGTTTTTCTAGATTATTCTCTAATAATTTGTTCACCACCTTTGAGACTTTTTCACACTTCCATGAATGTTTTCACACTTCAAGACACCATGACTGTAAGTGAAAGTAAGTAACAAGTTGTTTGTGTCTCACATTTGACTGCAACCTTCATGATGTTAATCTTGGATAAAAATATTGGAAGGATATATGGGAAAGAAGATATTAGAGGCATGAAAAACAACACCACACATTTCTTTAAAATAATTTCAAAGAAAGAAATCTTCTACAATTGGTGTAACATGCTTACAACTAGACAATGGTGACCTCATCCTACAATTTGATCTATTTGGATCATGGAATCAACTTAAAACATGAAAACCAAGATGAAAATAATGTAAGGAGGTATTCCACATCCTTTATAATAAATTTAAACAATTGGATTGTATGAACCTACTCATACAAGATGAAAACCTGTAGGGTGTGGGAAACAACAAGCATAAATGGATAGTCAACTTATTAAGGATGCTTCATAAAGTATAGACAACTAGTATTACAAATCCAAACATTTAAAATAATTATAAAATTTTTAATATCCACCACTAAGAGCATTTGACCTATAATTCCTCCTACTGGTTGTACCATCCAAAGCCTTGTTGACTAGTCTTTCTTGCTTAGTAGAGAGATGGAGAGATAAAATGGTTTTAGCATATTTTTGGCACTTTCAAAGTAGATAAAACATGTAAATGGAGTCAAAAAATATAAAATATAATTTCATAATATTATCCCATGTGTCACTCTCTCATAGGCCATACAACCTTTAAAACTCCCTTTTTTCACTTATTTTCTTGATTTTTGGTTAACACCCACAAGTTTCTATTAATACTGACCTTCTTGACAAGGAATATAATAGGGATTGGCATGAGTGATTTAAATAAGGATTTATAACACTTTTCTACCTAATAAAACCATACCACTTTCATTAATGACCCATTTATGACCCCTAAATGACATCAAATGACATAAGGATTAAATTGAACTATGGCCAAGGCTAATTACATATGAAATCACATCAAATGAACCATGAAAAACCATTTGAAATTATATTAGACCCATATGTAATTTTTTATACTATATGGGGTTGACCAATTTTAACTTGTGGTCAAAATGGTCTATAGTTTCCTTGCACTATATATGTGGTGATTATTGGAAATCTAAAATAATCTGAGTCATTTTTTTGGTAAGGTCTCTATCAACCATGGATTTCAACACCATATGGTAGGTCAAACCCTATGTACTAACTAGGTATATAAATTAAGGATCAATTATTTTAATTACCTACGTGGTCTTGTGTTTTAATCATATCATGAAATAAGAGAGTTTCATTCTCTAGTACTCGAGGTTTCAACAACTACCTTAAAGTTTAGTTTTTTAGTGGTACTCTAATTAAATATTACGAATGGAGTGAGCATATAGAGATTATACCCTTTTTTGTATCCCATTAATCAAATTATTTAATAGTCTTGGGTATCATCGTAAATAAAGGTATATAGATGACACCACTTAGTTCAAATTGTGAAAACCATAAGTCTTAAGAAGAAATTCAACTATTTGACCTATTATAACTGAAATTTAAAACCTTGAAAGGGTAGTTCAATCCCTCTCAATTGAGATATACAATGGGATTAGTATTTTTTAATGGGAAACCTCTAAGTAGACTAAACATGTAGATTATAGGGCTATCTCCCCTTGATGTATCAGTTAATTTCTCAGTTCTACACTACTAGCTTGTAAAGGAAAATGGATAGGAATAACATGAAAGAAACCTAAAAAAGGGGTAATGCACCAAATTTTTCTCCTCCACATGCCTATTTACTTTTGAAATTAATCAAGACCAATTAGAATACATAACTTCAATGTTAGGTTATATTCACATAAATATTTTAACATGAAGGTATTGGGAAATGCATGAACTAGGAAGTGATATCCAAGAGGTCTGAAAAAAGACACCAAAGGGAAATCTGTTACACACCTAATTATACACATAACTAGCTACAACACTTCATGTGATCTGTAAAGCATCAACCTACTTGTAAATAGGTAAGAATGAGAGGACAAAAGAGAGGGAGTTAGAATACTACCACTATCAATCATGCACAATCATAGATATACACTAAGAGAAAGTTTGAACAAGGTTAAAATAGAATTACCATTCAAATTAGAGGAAAAAATAAGTGTTTAGTTTAGTAGGGCTTCAACATAATCAATCAAAGGATCCTTACAAAGCTAAACAAGACTATATATATAGACAAAGAGATGAGGAGAGAGACAAAGATGTAGAATAAACTAATTGAAAAGTGTACCTTCATGAAAGAGTAAGTTATATGCAAGAATGGATTTAAGTGGAGAATTATTAAGTCCTTCAACATTTGTTGATTGGTGTGATCATGATCTTCTAGTGGTTGGCATAAGAAAATTAATTTATTTAATAACTCATCAACCTTATTTAACACTCCCCTCCTGCTTGCTTAGGAGTGACAAGTGGCATACTTGATCATCAAGTTCACTTTGAGTTTCCCTCTTCCTTTTTTATTGACACATTACATCTATTTTATAACCTTCATACAAACATTATCGTAGTGATATTATCTTCTTAGGTATCTTGAAACCCATTAGTCTCATTATGCCTCTCTTTGCTCAAAAGCCTCAAATCTTTCTTCTATCCTCATGATTACAAAATATTTTCATGAGAGACCTTTCTATGCCTTAACAATCCTATATCAATCTTCTTGAATGCCTCAAACACTCTTAAAGACTTAATTTTACACTTAAAGCCCATATTTGTCTTCAATTCCTTGTATCCCTCAAAACATAAAAATATCCTTGCGTAGAACATTCTACAAATGATCTTAGAAAAATAGAATATATATGAGTACCCACTATGTTATCATTGCTTTATACAAAGTTTCATGACCAAACATTGAGTGCAAGTGTACTTTCTCCACATATTTATCTTCTTAATTAGTCCTCAATTAAGTCTGTAAGCCTTAGATTTGTCTGTAATCAATGCTCACACATGTGAAACTTTATATAATTTTTTGATTCACTTTTCATACACCATATTCATTCTTCATTCCAAATTTTAGGACTTGAAACCTTTTATGGATGGGTGAACCAAGAAATGGCCAAAACCCTAGTTTAGATGCATGTTCATGCCTAAGAAGTAACTAGAGTGATTCCTCAAGAAGTCAACATGTTAAAATACTTTATAATTATTTTTTAAGGATTTTAACATCATAGGAAAACTCAATACACTAAAAATAATCTCTCCAAGTGTACCCCATTGGGTTGTAGCTAGGCTTCTTAGACAATCAAAGTAATGCATTCACATTTTTAGCCCAAATTGTTGGCTTGAATGGTTCATATACCCTCTTAGGAGTCTTTAAAAAGTGTGTATATGACTATATAACCTCTTCTCAGGCTTACAAATCCTTTACACTTGATTTGAAGACCTACCATCACCTTGCATATTCACAATTAGGCCAACAACCATGTCTTTTAGGCCAATTCCATACATTGTACTCTATATGTGCCAATAAATGGTTTGAAGGAGTGATCATGAGAGTTAGGAATATTTATTATATCATTTAAAGAGTCATCCAATCCATTTAAATCAATTAGGAGACTCATTTATCTCATCGGGTCACTAGAGAGGTTTCTTGGTAGCCTGTGAGTGTCTTACACTCTTAAGGATTATTCACTCAGCTTAGGCCCTCGATGAACATCAAAAATTCCATGGATAAGTAGTTAATAATGGTGGTATTTATTCCTAATAACTTAATTTACCATTCATCTCCTCATGCAATATATGAACATCTCAAATTTCTCCTCTCGAATTGGTAGACTATGTTTAGTGAATTGGAGAGAGAGATTCTTGGGATTAAGACCTTCAAAAACATTGTGTTGATTAAGGATGATTTAAAATGGATGTAACTGGTGTGATGTTATACATAACTTATTTAAGTATCCTAAAATTAAAATTCCTTAAAACATGCCCAGTCCCACACGAGGGTTTATGATCAAATTTGTAAAACAAACCCTAATGGACTATTATGATGACTTTACTTTCATTTAAAAGAATCAAAATGATTTAAAGGTACTTTCCATGGATTATGAGAACATAATACACCCTAATTTTTTATCCAAATCATCAATTTCAATACAAATTTTCATCCTTCCTCTCATGTTTATACCAAAACTCCCTTGGCTATAGGTATGTATTAGGTATCTAGTCTAGGTTTGCCTAGGATTGTGCATTATTTTGTTGGATTTGACCTTATCAACTCTTGAAGTAGGTATGGATACATTATATATTCTATCTCTAACCTCTACCAATATCTTTACCCTTCACTTGACCTAATAAGTATGCCTTTCTCAACTTCGTACAAACACCTTCACTACATCAGATGATATGAGGATGGTCTTTAGGATTGAATTTAGAGTCCATGTTAAGCCTTAAAAGGAAATAAAAAATAAATAATTTAACCTATTCTAAATTTACCATATCTCAAGCCTTCTGAATTAAATTCAAGGGTTTCTTGATATGCAAATTTCTTCCACCTTTCATTTATAGTCCTGTATGTACTTGCTTTAGGTCTGCTTGGGCTTGTTGATTGTTAGAGCTAATAATATGTATTTAATGATATATTTTTACTATATATTACTATACCTACTTATCCAATCTTTATCATGGTTTTCATTACTATATGATGCAGGAGCATCTGGAAAGGACTAGTTGAATAAGCCTTGGATAGGCATTAGCCTAAGCAATTATAATATTTTCTAATATTCATACTTGTCATGTGGAGGAGAAATAAGGATTAAATATGTATTGTATGGAATTATTCACTGTCAAAGGATTTCAATAATCCTATTATTGTTGTAATCATCCACGGATGGCGTGGAGTCAAGCATAGTTGAAGAATTCCCTTATTAGATGAGTAGTTGAGCCTTTTTAGGATAATGCACGATTCAAGGAGATTGAAAAGGATTTTTATTTCCTTTTTGATCAAATCCATTGGATGGGCCAACATAAGCTTAGAAGTAGAGCCTATCTACTTTTTGTTTTTTGGGATGGAAATAAAACGCGTTAAGCTCTGCTTATCAAAAAAAAGGTGCAGGTTTGACAATACACGAAAGCAGGAGCAGGTAGGCGCTTTGTTATTATTATCATTTTCCTGAGCACGCATGTGGTTTTTCCAACGGCAACGCAATGCAGAAGAGGGCCTTGTGAATATCTAAGCTTGCTTTATGGTTGATTTTAATGGCTGCTGCGAACATATTCTGTTATCTTTTGTTGTGTTATGTCTTCGTAAGGAGAGATTCTTAGCGTGGTTAAATTAAACAAGCTATGATTTGTAGAGACATGCCAGAAGTGTACAAATTATGGTTTCCATAGTAAATATGGTGACCTACAAAGGTTCGAATCTCAGGTGGCCTCTATGGCAGTAATATTGGAAAGAGGCCCTACTGTGGGAGTTTTTCAAAGGTTCTGGATCCTCGTGCTTGCCGTATTCAAGATCTTATTACTGCTGCTCTTGATAACACGCAGAATCAAGACTAAGTCGAAACAACTGAGAAGAACATGACGAAGAAGAGCCTGAAGGCCGTGGAGAAGCTGGGATGGAAGCATAAGGCATAGAAGGATCTGTATAGAGATGTCACCGAATTAAGTCTATTCTTTCGACACAAGTGGAGGACAGGGCTACGCTTCAGGGAAGAACTAAGCAGATGGAGACTGACCGCTCTACTCCTAGAAGGCTATCTACGGAGATTGACAAAAATCGTGCTGAGGATGAGCCAGAGTTATGATCAACTCCAGCAACATCATGGACTTCAGATGTGGGAAGTTCTGTAAAAAATTTTCAAGTAAGATCTGATTTATTTGTCTTCTGCTCAGTTTCACCATTTCTTGGCTTATGCATCAAATGATCAGAATGGGATGCAACTTCACTTGTTTGTGCTTGAAAGAAACAACTGGATGGTGAGCGCTTGTGTTGAGTGTGGCCACCTTTAATTTCCTTTACCTGATACTCTTGTAAACTTCATTAGATGATTAAAAAGTCCAAGGAAATTTTGATATGCTAGATGACAAACAGTTTATCAACGAAGTTGCTATTTTCTCTCAAGTTAATCACAGAAATGTGGTAAGATTATTTAGGTGATGTCTTGATGTGTTTACAGCAGATAACACAAGCGTACATTACAGATTGAAATACAGGTCTTTAGACACTTTGTATTCTGAAATTAATTACACCACTATATTTTTTCTTTAGATTTCACCTTGTAACATGGGGTTCATTGCATTTTATTGAATCAAAGACCTATAGGTCTGCTTTTATCATTTTAATCCCCTTTACCATTAATTTTGGATCATCCTTGAATTTAATAAAACCTTAAATTGTAACGTATCCTACTTCATGATGTTGTGACCCTCATATTATAGTAACAATGTAATATTTATCACCTTTTGGTGCACTTTTATGTAGGCAAACTTCTAACAAAGTATCAACCTTAGAATGATAGTAGACTTGCCTTGATGAGTTGATGATAAGTTGGAAAAAAATTTAGAGTTATTATAGAGGTCTGAGGATCATTTCAACCCATACACATTCTCATTAGATACTAAACTTTCATTTGATGAATTCCCTTAGACTGTAGGTCCACATTTAGACTTTTATACTATTAGGTTCTACTGAGTGAGTTACTTTAAGACTATTTTAGTCTTTTGGTGATGATAATTAGGGTGAACTTGATACTCCTCTCTTCATTATTTCTTTAGAATCTCTTAATTTTCCACTCCATCACTGCAAAATTAGTATCTTTCCTCTTTTAGGATTGTAACAGACCTATGTATGCACATTGGGATATCTTAGCTATTAGGACTCAAGGTCTAATGTTATTGTACTTGTGAAGGTTATTTACTTGGCTTATTTGTACCATCATAACCTTGTAAATCCATGATAATTATTTGATCACATGCCTTTTGAACATGCAAAAATGGATTTTACCCAACTCAATTGGTTTTGCATCTCAATGCACACAACTAATAACACATTACTTGAGGTGACTATAAGTGGTTAGTTGACTAAGAGAGATTTATAAGGGACTTAAATAAAATATGTATTCCTTTATTCAAACCATATACAAACAAGAATACTCTTACAAACTCCAAAACATTGCCTACAACTTCATTAGGCCTTATGTAGCACAAATGAAGGTTTTTCTCACTCTCCTCTATCACACGTGCCAAAAAAGGATAGAATATGATATGAGGGGATTAAAAAGACCATACATGAACTCCCACATCCTTTCATCTACAGAAATAAACTCCAAAATTCATAAAAATGAGAATAAACTATGATGTTGGTGTTTTGTAGGTAGTTTAGAGGCATCTACACTCTTAATGATTGTTCATAAAAGAGAGGCTACCAAACTAAGAAATATGGCCATAGATTTCAAGGCCATTAGGACCCCTTCCTATGTTAAAAAACTTAAGTCCCAAATTTATCTCCTTTATACAAATCAATCATATGAAGTTGGCCTTCACAAGCTTGCCAAAGAGCCAATAGAAGAAAGAAAGTATTTTATGCCTTATTTGGACTTGTAATTGCATTCCAAACATATATTTGACCTAGATAAAATGAATATAAATCTCCTTAACCATTTTCACCTAAAAATAAGCCTTATTGATCCATACAAGTGAATTAATATCCTCTTCTTAGCATTGAAAGTCACTTGTAACTTATTTTATTCATTTTAAACTGACTTATCATGAAATGTCTACTAACTTCATATTATAACACTTTTTAAAATTCATTTTAAAGTACATTTCTTATGTGGTTTTTATCCTTTTGGGACCTTAAAGTTGTTTTTGAAAGTTTTACACATACTAGTGACCTATAAAAGAGTTTTAAAATGACTTATTGATCTTGGATACAACATGAAACTTATTTGGGCACTTTTATAGATTGGAGGGAGTATGACATGACCTTGACACATGTTATATGACTGAATAAGATGTCCTAAACCCGTATCATCACTTTAACCACATTGAATCATAATATGAAGTGCCTAGACAAGAATAGGACCAAAATGAATATTACCTTAAACTATGATAACATGCATTGAAAAAGGAAAAATTTTATGACCCTATCCTATGATAGCTAAAATTTGGAAAACATCTTTGGTGACCTCCTAGGATGGCATGATTGCTTTTCTCATTAGACTGGTTGCTTAGGCCATCCATTGGGCATGGAGTCATTTTCCACCCAAACTAAAACCTAAATTGACCTTGACACTTGAATGCAATGCTTGAATAATATAAGACAACTATCTTGACCTAAAAACATACATAAGGAAAGAACATCACATAAAATAAAGGAAACACACACACTTGTGCTACAAAGCACTCAGGGAAATTAAAACAAGGTACTTCTATGTAAAACTAACCTACATATCTTCCTCATCTAGGGTCAAATAGAAATATTCTTAGATAATTTGCCTCATGAAATGAGACATATTATGGAACAAGCTTAAATTTCACTATAACATTTGATAGATCATGATTCTTTCTTGACAAATTGATTGGCATGTTCTCAAGTAGATCATCAACAAACATGTCTTCAATGTATACATGTTCATCTTGTGCTTCAAATCTTACTTCATATTGTTCTCCACCTTTGGAAGTGTGAGAAATATCCAAGTTGATCACATTTTGACTTATGAAGATAATAACTTCATCTTCAATTAGATTCTCAAATTCGATATCTTTCTCATCTTGGGAAGTGTCATACTCATCAGAGGTTGATACACCATGTATTTAGACATCTTTGTGATGGTTGATCAGACTTGTTGGCTTACTAAGAGCCTTGAAATCTTCATCAATAACTTCTTATTAAGGTGCTAGCCTACCAGGCTCTTCAAACTCATTTAACATGTCCATGTAGGACTTCCACATGCCTTCAAATCCTCCTTATACTTGTATATGAGGTTTAACAATGTCATCAATCATGATATTATCTTCAATATATTTCTCATGCATCTCTTGATCATGATCATTGGTCAAGGCAACATCATTAGCACTCTCGTCATGGGCTATAGGTTTACCATCTATACTAGATAATTCTTTTTAGTTCTTCCCAAAAGGAATCTTCTTCTTCATCACATGAAAATATATCAACTTCAATACTAACCTTACCTTCCTCTTGAGGAACAACAAGATCATGTTCAACTAAAATTTATTCAATTATTGCATGATTATCCTTTCCTTCATCAAGACTAGAATAGTTTTCCTCATCCTTCAAGAAGAATAGAAGTTATTCTACCAATTCAAGACTCAACTTAGCATGTCTAAGTTGTGACAAAATTTATTCATATTCTCTTAGAGTGATTCCAACTTTTTCAAATTCATTTTGGAATTCAATTGCAAGTTATAGAGGGTTCACATGATTGCCTAACAAGTCCATTTATTCCATTAAAATGTAGTACAATTATTGCCATGCTTAGTCAGGATCTTCATCTTCACTCTTTTCAATGGAATTAATTAGATAAGGGGTGTTTTTCATGTTAACTTGATCTCCTTCATCAAGTCCATCTCTCTCATAACCTTTGAAGACTAATTTATCTATTTGAAGACTAATTTATCTCTTTCTCGATAAAGAGGGTTGCCAATCAGAATTTCCTCATCATAGATACTAGAGACACTCCTTTTATAGCCTTCTTGAGGCTTACATGTAGTTGATTGGTTTTCCTTTTCAGGTGCCTTCATATAACCACCTGACTTTGACAAACTTTCCTTCAGATTTTAATGTCCATATTTTTCCCTCAATACACTTGATTCTCCTTCACAAGATTAGAGTGTGGGAGGGAAAGAGACTTAATTAACTCACTTGAAACTTGCTAGAGTGTCTTTCCAACTTGGTATTTTAGGATAACTAGGCTGATTGGATGCTTCTTGGATAGCTTTAACTTGAATGTTAGATGAAGGAATTGAGGGGCTTGCAGGCTTTCTTAGATTGACCTCCAACATCCTTCCTCCCTCTTGATTTTGGATAGGCATAAGAAGAATATCCTTATAACTTAGAAAGATTTTTGGTGCGACTTCTACAACCTGTTCTCTCTCTTGACTTTGGATGGGCATGGGAGATGATTCATTCTCCAAGACTGGGATGGTATAATTAGTAATCATGGTCTAAGTAGGCATCCAAGATGGAATATTCTTGAGCTCTTGAGGAAGGGTGAATGGACTTGGTATAGAAATAAGTTTCTCTTGTGGAATGCAAGTCTTCTAACTTGGAATATTGAGGCTAGTGGACTCATTAAGATATTCATTAAGCTTATTTTGATGTTGTATTGTAGTTTGGAGGATATTTAGAGTAAAGGAAGGTTGACTTGGGATAGGAGGAGGTATATATAACCTATTGAAATTGATTTTCACATGATCCCACCTCATTAGGTTATCTGACACTAGGTATATCAGCTTCTTAACCTCTAGCTTTTCATTGGTTAGTTGATCTTCCTTCTCAACACCTACCTATACTCTCTAAAATACTTCCAAGAGCTCTTTCAGCTCTTAAATGGGATAGATAGGAGAAGCTACACCATGCTATACTTCTCTATCAGTCCTTATCATCATATTTACAATGTCTAGTATAACTTGTTTAAATCTGAGTAAAAGTGAAGAAGGAACAACAAAACTTTGAGCAAGTTGATTAGAGAGATAGGTGGGTTGTTGCTAAACTTAGTAGGTATTTATTTGAGGGGTAATTGAGGAGAAACCATGAACAACATTAACTTGAAAATATTGATATGAAGGTACACAAGAAGCATTTTGATCATATCAATAACGATACATACCAATTTTCTATTTTTAAGGCACTTGGATTACATATAATACCTTAGATTCATTTAGAGTATCCATTGGTACTTGAGTTATTTCCTCAAAATGGTGATGTATTGAAGGATAGAACCGAAAATTCCATCAATGGATGATAATCATATCCCACTAGGCTTTCTAAAACTATTATAGCTCAAATTTGCACCCTTGAGAGGGTATTTCAAGCCCTTTGAATTGAGCTATATATTAAAATTACTATTATATTATGGGCAACCTATAATTAGACTAAACCTATAGATTATAGGGCTAGCTTCCCTTGATGTATCAATTAAGCTCTCAATTCTACACTACTAGCTTATAAAGGAAAAGGGATATGAATAATAAGAAAGAAAACTAATAAAGGTGTGAAGATATACCATATACCATGGACAAACAACCAACTCAAATTCTTTTAATAAATCCTACACATCTAGATTACACTAAATTTAGTGAAGATAACTTTGATAATGAGCAGTATGAAAATAGAAATGATGATGTACACATTGATATTTATGCTCCACCGCATTGGACTGCTGATCCACTTCCACCTATTATTGATAATTAATTTGTCCTCAATAATGATTTGATTCTAAAAAGTTGTAGAGAAAGACTCAGGTAATAACCCCAAGATCATATTCTCATCTTACAATCTATCATAGAAATTAAAAAGGCTAAGCAATTTGAGTATTCCACTCCTTCAAAGTAATCATTTGTAAATGACACTATGGAAATAGCTATGTGTCAAAAACCCCTTATAGTAGCCCAACCTTCTTATATGCCACCAACTACAACTAGTACATATTTGTCTCTCAATGTGGTAGCCCTTGTGTAAGAGATAAAATATCTTCAATCCAAGGTGATACATCTTGATCAAGGTGCCTCTAGACCTACACAGGCTTTGGATTCTTTTAATCTACTACATATGCCATTGGTACGTCATATTGCCTCGACACCCTTTCCACAAGGTTTTGTTCAACCCAATCTTACTCTATATGATGGCAAGGGTGATCCAGAGACACCTTTGAGAGCCTTTCACACAAGATGATTGGACTATATAACAAATGACTGGTTACTTACCAAGCTATTTCCATAGAGCCTAAAGGATTATGCTTTAGAATGGTTCTTTAGTCTACCAAATTAGTTGGTCAATGCATTAAATCCTTTATCTGACATGTTCCTAGCTAATTTCAGCATTAACATTGGTGATAAGGTTTAATATGCCCAAGTTGCACAACAAAAACAAAGGGCAAATGAGCATCTCACAGGTTATGCTCTTTGATATAAGACTATCTTGTCTAAAATGACTAGCCCTATGGCTAATTAAGAGTTAAAATATCTCTTCAAACAAAGTCTTCTACTAGCTTTGCATGAATCAATTATGTTCAAAATATTCTCTCCCTTCACTGAATTGTGTCACACACTAAAGGAAAGAGAAGTCAAGTTAATTTCAATGGCCAAACTCAAGTACACAAGTATTTCAAACACAATAAATAAGAGTAACAACAAAGTCCCAAACAAAGTAAATTTCAATGATAAAAAGAGTATGAATCAACCCACAATCAATGCAATTTTTGAGCCCCCTCAACAAATTGTTTTATCAGCACCTCCTCAACGTGCTTTTACCAATCTACCAGTTTTTCTAGCTAGAGTTTTATAGTAGTTATTGGAATGTGACATCATATCTTTCCCTCCTATTCAAGAATTTGACCCAAAAAAGCCTCTTACATAGGGATATTATTATCATGCATTTTGTGAGTTTCACAAGGCACAAGGCCATACAACAAATATATGCATCATTTTGAGACATAAGACATAGGATTTAATAGATGGTAATCATGTAAATCTTAGAACTTTAGTTGAGTCTCCTCAAGCAAAGCAAATAGAGGATAAAACTTTGAAAATCTTTTTAGATCCTTTTCCACAAAATTCTAAATAGGAAACAAGGGACACATCATAGGTTCACCATGCATATCATGCACATCTACCACCATATACATACAAGGCACCTTCAATTGAGTTACATCCTTTGAGAAACATGATTGGTGTATACAATTATAGAGTTCCAGCTAGACCTTCCATCTCCTTCTCAGAGTAGGTGATCATCAAATATGATTTAGATTATCATGCCCTTTTTATTAGAGCTTACATTCATAATCATATTATTCATAATGTTCTCATAGATAATATATTCAATGTGAACATGTGCACTATGAAATTATTACAACATTTGGGATATTTAGAGTAGGATATTACCCCAATGGACACAATTATTAGTGGATTAAATGGGCATATTTAGTGGGTGAGATTGTACTTCCTTTATAGGTTGGTCTAACACACATGGCCATACCATTCACTATTTTTCCCAGTGTAGGAATTTTCAATATGTTACTTGGTCGACCATGGATTCATAATCTTTGTGTAGTACTTTATACAATTCACTAATGCATGAAATTCATTCACATTAATCAAGTTGTTTTAGTTGGTGGAGTTTTATATGAATTACCCCTTCTTAATTTAGATCCATCTAATATTTTGTAGTTACAAATTTTAGTTTTGCCATGAGTTATAGTTCCTCCTCCAATTCTAATTCAGACATAGTTAAGGCATCCATTATTAGCACAAAAAGTTCATACACCTCCATAGAGGCCTCTTATACAGTATCCATAATTTTAGGATTCTAGATAGCTTCTAGCTATAGTATTCAAACCTAAGGTAGTATCATTGAGATATCATGAATCGACACATAAAGCACATGTTCAGAGAGATTTTCCTACTTATCTATGGGTCCTTAAGATCCCTATAACTGCCTCCACTTTGCAGAGTTACAAGGGCACCCCATAGTTAGTTTCCACTTTAGAGATTTTAGAGCATTTACAATATATATAGCTTTAACAACCATAGTATCAAAATTTTCATTATGCTTCATGATCACACATGATCCATTTTATTGATATAGGAGACCATGATAGGTAGTCTCCCATGAGACTCATCGGTTAATATCATCGCTTCTCAACCTTACTTGTACATAGTCTCCTCATGCTTGATTGTACATAGTCCTTTTCAATTTCTTGTACACAATATTCTTATGATTGATTGTAGATAGCTCAAATATAAAACATACAAAAACAATATAACATTTCAAAATATAAAAAACATTCAAATAATCTAGAAACACCAATTTTTTTTGATTGTATGCATTATCATGCTTTACATTTCTACTATTATGCTAGACTTACATTTGTTATTTTATGTTGTTTGTTGATTTATCTAAATTACCATGATTTAATTGATATTATTTGAGTATGTATAGTAACATCCAAATCCTTGATTGCTTTACCTCAACCATTAAGGGGGCATCCTACTTCTACATTCGAGACACAAATCGATATATCTACCCACTGGGGGCATCTTCTACATGACTACACCATCGAGGTTATGTCATTCCTACACCACACACTCTAGTTATCATGTTGATGTACATTATTTAATATCTTACATATATTATTCTATAGAAACTCACTATTATATATCACTTGTGTATTTCCTAGCATATATCTAGTCTTGTACTAACATGTATTGCATACTTTCACATTCTTATTTTGTTTAGTTAGATGCGATTGTATTTCCAAAATTCACATGATTTATTTTATTTATTATGATATATTGATGTGATTTCATCTCTCATATTATTATTTTATCTCTAGTATGTTCTTTAGGACATTTTCCAATGTCCTTTGTGTTTCTGTCTAATTTTTGCTTTTTAAGTGTGAAAAGAAAAAACTAGTTAAGAAGGGTGTGTAGAAGAATACCTGTTGAATGTGCACATATTAAATCTAGATTTTTTTTAAAATTTTAAAACTCCTATTTATCTAGGTAATAATTACCTACAATAATAAATCACTACCACAAAACTTATTGGTTAGACAAGCAGTTGGATGGATTGCCTAGCGTGAGCTAGATCCTAGAAGTGAAAGCTTTCTAAGCGGCTATCAATCCACCTGCTTTTAAAACTTCAATTTGTGAATAGAAAATAAATATACTTGAATTTAAAACAATAAATAACTAAAATTTAAAACAAGTAAATAACAATAAATAACTAAATTAAGATAATAAATTCAAGTTCTTTTAAAACAATGACTAAATAAAGCAACTAATGCTGAAAATTAGTCAAAACAAGGCTATGGTTTTGGTTTGGAAATTTAAGAAGGTATTAAAGAAAGGTGGTTTAATTGGTTGATAAATGGTTAATGTTATAAAAAGGTAAATATGTAAATGGGATAAATGGGTGAATGGTTGATGATGCAAGAAGTTAAGATGGCAAAAGGGGAAGAGGATAAGGAGGGTAAAAGTGGAAAAGGTGTGAATGGATAAAATATGGCAAGGGAGAAAATGGATAAGTAGGGATGAAGAGATTAAAAATCCAAGGGGATGATAATATAAAATTTAATAAACAAATCAAATATTACCTTCCAATCTTGAAGAATAATGTTGTTGTTGTTGATGATGTTGTTGAAGATGTCTTGAGGCAATTTCGACAGAGCTTTGTTGCTTTGAATTCTTTTCCTCCAAGATGTGGATGACATATAAAATGATGACCTCATTTAAAGACCTATAACAAGATGTTAATAACCAAAGAATAACTTTCCACTTAACCTTGGGTGAAGGAGAGAGGGGGTATTTATAACATTTTTTGTCAAGAACCATGTCAAAAAAGGGAATAGTAGAAATATGGCACCATTTCCCATGTGGTGCATGAATGAGTCAAAATATGAGGGTGGTGGGATTCCCACCTTTATCATAGGTATCTTATTTGGGTTTGTGTGTCTTAAACCTTGCACATGAGTCCAATTTTGAATGGGAATCATGCACATGGGCATAAATGAGGCTAAAAGACTTTTTACCACCCTTTCTTGTTTTCATCCAAGCACTTAAAGAGATGCCCCATAAAATGTGGTGAGATTTTCCATGTGGGTGCATGAATAAGTCAAAATAAGAGGGTGGTAGGATTCCCACCTTGATCATGGGTATCCAATTTGGGTTAGTGTGTCTCCCACCTTGCACATGAGTCCAATTTTGAATGGGAATAGTGCACGTGGGCATAAATGAGGATAAAAAACTTTTCACCGCCCTTTATTATCTTCATCCAAGCATTCAAAGAGGCACCACAAAATGTGGCATCATTTTATATGTGGGAGTATGAATGAGTCAATATATGAGGGTGGTGGGATTCCCACCTTGATCATGGGTCTCTCATTTGGGTTAAAAAGTAAAAAATTGGTGGATGTAGTGTCATTTGTATTCTCTAGAGCACTTAAAGAGGTAGGTATCTCATTTTGAAGTCCACTTTCATGTGTGAAGACAAAATACATATTGAATGATGTAAAATTAAGATAAAATTCACCATATTTCAAGGGGGGACCCTTATGATGCTTAAATGAGGTCATTAATCACCTTGGGAAATGGTCCCAAGTGGGGTATGATGTCCTACATCAAGACACGTCACTTATAAGCCATGTCACTTGCTAAATCACTTGATATATCACCTTCCATGTCACTTACAATATAAAATTCCATGTCATCTTGAATAGTGATAGTGGGTACTTTTGTCTTCAAATTTTGCACCCTAGGATACTCTATGAGGTTCCTACAATTTGATGTAACATGGGATCATCTCTCAAGTTGTGGGTGAACTTGTAAGAGAGATGAATATGTAGATTATGAGGGCTAGCTCCCTAAATTCATATTTAAGTTCTTATTACCTAATCTAATGATTGTTTATGGGAAAAGGGTTATTATTTTGAATCAAAAGGAAAATACACTAAAGAGGTGATACATCAAGACATATCCCATAGACTATTACACTCCTACTAAGCAACAAAGCTTTCCAAGACCAATTGTAGGTATTGAAGGATCCTAATATAGTGTTTCAATGTGAAGGTAGGAATACATAAGTTAATAAACAAGATATATTATATATGGACATATTTCAAACCATAGATATAATTTCATACTTGAAGAGGAGCCTAGTAGATTCATACACTTCACATGACCTGTTAAAATCATAATAATTGCTTAAACATGAAGGATAAAGAGGAATAAGGATGACACTATCACTTAGCTCCACTATACATCAATCACAAACTTAGATAAAATTTTCTTAACTCAGGATAAAACTTTTATTCAATTTTTAAATACAAAATTCAATGTCATACTGGTAGGGCCTCGCCATACTAGTTGTGGTCTCCTTTTACAATAGCCAAGATGGCTCACATTTATAGAATTTAGAGAAGAGAGAGAGAAGAGAAGTTGAAGAGGCACAAGGAAAAGTGTCCAAGGGTGGAAATTGGTTAAATTTTATGTGAATGAGGTGTATGAAGAGTCATGAAACTTTTTTTCACATCATTATATCCCAAATTAGCCTCTTCTTGAAGTGTGGCGTAGCAATCTTGTCAATCATTCTCTCTTATGAAATTGTCTTCATGATGGGCTTTCAAGAGCACTTAAAAGTAGGTTAAGGACAAGTGTTGCATGGAAATTAGGTGGAGTAGAGATTAATTATCTGATTTTTACATGTGTCCATCCAAAAATTATCACCTTCCTCACATGTGGCATTGAAACTCTTCACAAGCATCTTTAAGTCTTGAAACTCCTTGACAAGTGGCAAAAGGAAAGAGTTTGATCATGAGATATCTTGGATAGTTACATTTTAATCCCAAGGATAATTTTAAATCATATTGAATAATCTAAAATATTTTCATTACCTAAAATCATCAATTCCCCTCTTATGTGCCACAAGGCCTCCTTGTCTCATTAGGCCTAATTTGGCCAAAATAGACAAAATTTGGATTTAGCTCAATTGGTGTATTTTTTATTCATTAAAATACTATTATCATCATATTTGACTAAAAAAAATCCATTTTAAATCATAAATATCTCACCAAGACCCCATTTTGCTCATAGAGCCTTCACTAGGCTTAGTCCTCTTGTAGCCCTATTTTTACACAACTCCACTTATGTAGGAGAGTGTAAAGACTTACAAGACTAGGTGAGACCATTTTTCAGTACCATGTTTCTCCATTATTCTTTTTGCCAAGTTTAATGGTTCAAAAATCAAGGAAAGTGTGTTTTTTATATCAATTAGTCCTCCCAATTAGGCCTAATTAGGCCTTTTTATCCTAGATTACAAAACAATGCTCATTTTGTGCTCCCACACATGTGAAATAATAAATTAGCCTATTAATCACTTTTTTCATCTCTTGAACATTTATAATGTTGAATTTGAGCTCTTGATAATTTGTACAGACCCTTATTTTAGCATTGAATGCTCTTTCTTGGCCTATTCTATACAACCTTGTTCTTGTAGGTATAAACCAGTTACATGAGGTGGATCTTAGGAGAGTTATAAAGGTCATACTAATGATTTTCAATCTTGAAACATCCATTTTAGTGATTTTTTGGCCTTTTTCTCTTATCAGGTTTAAATTAGGCTTCTTGGAGGGTTTGGAGTATATTATCCCTTAATGGATTATTTGTAAAAGATGCACGTTGGAGATTATTCAAAATTACACCAAGGGATCCTTAGGGAAATTATCCATCTTACCCAAATAGATCTAGTTACTATACACCAGCTCATGAAATATATGAGCATTCTAGATTAGCATCTCAAGTCAATTTATACATTTTGTGAGGGTTTGAGAAATTTAAAGCTAAAAATGGATTTTTGATGGATTTTATTGAAAACACATGATTAAAAAACTTATAAATATGTCCCATAAACATTCCTCAGTCATTGGAATAACACCCTTGGAACTAGAAATTAAATTTACCCCTTATTTGGCATTAGGCTTGTGCCTTGCCAATGAGCCTACCTAAACTTTAGACTCAAAATGGATCTTAAATGGATTAATTTAACTTATTATTACTTAAAAAATTTTCACTTACCTTTGAAATCATGAATTCGTCAAGGCGAAAAATGCACATGATCCTCAGTTTAGCCTCTAGGCTCAAAGGTTTCTTTCACACATGACTGCAAACTTCTTTGTGTAGGGTACCCTATTTTACCTAAAACCTTATATAAAGGTTTTATAAATTTACATGAGTATTTTATAGCTTATCCAACCATCATCCAAGGTATAATTTCCTATTGGTCACCAATTTCACCATTTTCCCCAAAAATATCTTCTTTGTGTATGGAAAATTGCCCCTACTCTGAGACAAAATAGAGGGTGTTTTATCTATTGGCATTAGAAAATTGGTCATATTAGAGTTTATTATATCTCCCAATTATTATATTTACCAAATTATAGTAGTAAAATCCAAGTTTTGATCATCAAACTATTGACATTTCTAAGGTAGACTTTGAACAAAGTAGCCTGATGAAGGTAGGCAGGGTAGAGGTTGTGATTGTAGGAAGTAAAGGTTATATTTTTATTTTACATGAAATATAAGGGTATTGTTTCATGCCTCATAAAACCTATTCATACCATATTATATTTCATTTTCTCCTAAAACACTTCCTTACATTTTGGAAACCATCAACTAGGCCACTGATTGCTGGTTGAGGAATCACTATTTAAGGTGTTGGATGTAGGTGATTATGGTGATGTTCAGGGTCTTAAGGACAAAATAAAACATATTTTCTGTTAAAAATATTTTTTTAATGATCATATACCATCTTACCAAGTTTAATTTTCACTCTTTTTCACCATTCTATCCTTCATTTCTAAGACTAAGCTCACTATTTGATGAGGACCGAGACACTAAAATCCCTACCTGTAGGTAATCACTGAGCCTTGACTTATGGATTTGGATCTCATATTCATGATCTTGGGTCATGTAACCTTTAATATGATTTTTTTTCTCATGGTAACCCTAAATATAACATAAAATCTATGTTTTATGCCCTTAACAAGGATAACCCTGCTGACTATGACCATCATGTTCTACCCCTATTGTAAGTGCTTATGATGATGTTTTGGGATTATTGGAAGGTATTATATCCTCCCATAAATATATTTTATCAAAAATAACCTTATTATTCCTTGAAGGATTAAAGTTTAGGTCAAACATCCATCCTTTAACTCACTATCTACTAACTTGACTGCAAATAACACCTCCTAGGCCTCTGTGTGGACAAGGGGATTAGCTTAGGGGGTCAAAACATGAAACTCCACCTTCTCTCTTAATTTTGGCTCATGAATACATTTTAAATAATTTTTTATGATTTATTATTGATGTCATAGATAGTATTATCATATTTAAGTGCAAAGTGAACTTTTCCATCCATACCCTATAGACTTCACTATCAACATTTAGTGGGTTTTTGACAACTTCAAGGGTCTTAATGACCATCTTCCTCTTACCCTTTATCCATCAAAATTGGCAGGGTTATTGTATGTGGTTATGGATATTATAAAAATCAACCAATAAAATGGTAAATTCCTTTTATCATGGCAAACATTATCCCAAAAAATGCTTTTGGATCTCTGTTTGGTCCATTTGGAGACAGAGCCCAAAATGGTTTGATCACCTTTAAAGTGAAAAGTTTACCTTGGCATGGTATCTTAGATTCATGGAAAGAAATCCATGATCCTTGGATATTATAGATATTCAAACTTGAAACCCATAATATCTTTCACTCTTTTCATCTCTATACAAACCTCTTGAACTTAAACATAAGTTGATTATGAGGAGATTAGGTAGTGAACAAGGAGATTAGGCAATTTGGATTTGGAGGAGTATGATACATTGATATTTCACAAAGGAATAAAATTAATACACATTTTAAAACATTACCCAATCATATTATACATCTTCAGGATCTCCTTCCATGTTTCAAAACTCAAGTTACCCATCTATGGCTATAATCTTGAGAAACAAACACAATTGGGAAATCTCCTTCAAGGACATTGAGATAAGGGGTGCTGGATGATGAGAAAACCATGGATAGGTCATACTAAAAATTTAAAACACTTAATATATCTCACATAGCTCCATGGATTCCTGAAAAAAAGAAATAGATGCACAACCGTTCCCCTCCTGGATGCAATTTCATAAAAAGCTATCTAGAGTCAAATTGATTGTTATTAAAGGAGGAGGCACCAAATTGTAACTTATTGTGATTAAAATAAATTTAATTTAGATTAATATTCACCCCCATAGTCACTTTTCCCAATTCCACCTGTACGACCCATGCCAAGTGATTAAATCTAGCCTTTCTTTGCTTGCCAAGTGAAAATGGAGGAAAACAAGTTGAAGATGAAATTTATTGCATTATCCTTGAAATAAAATTGTGTAAATTACATGTGGGGAGGTTAATAGTCACTCCAAAATGTTTTCAACTGATGGTGGACTTGAGAAGTCTATACAAGTGCCCAAAAGCTCCTATTTTGAGGAAAAATTACCATTTTATGATCATAATAGACTTATAAATATCACCTAAATAATTATGGAATGATTTGACCTTATCCAAATTGATATTAACCTTGATGACATATTTTAAAACTCCCACCATCATTACATGTCAATTAATTAGCCAAAAAAGTGGCCAAATGACCCTTTTACCACATGAAACCTAGCAAATGGCCAATTTGTGACTTGAAGACACCTTGGAACAATTAAAAGACCATTTTATGACATTTTAAATACAATTTGTCACTTTTAATAAGTTTAAATAGGTTTTACCAATGTTGATTTTGGTTGACTGAGCCAGTACAAGGAGGATGGGTTTCAACAAGGACTAGAAAGGGTAAGTGAGACATGTAGGATAATAGATGACCCCATATGACATATGAAACTTTATATAAAAGTTCAAAATAGTAGTGGTTAACCCAAATTTAACTTGGGGTCAAATTTTGTCAAAATTCTTGGTGATTCCCAAGGGTGGCATGCATGTTATGCTTAAGACTAGTTGCCCAATCCTTCCATTGGGCATGGAGTCATGCATATGAGCACTCTAATTGAATTGAATAGACCCTTGGCTCAAGGGAAATAATATGGTTGACCCACACACACAAAAAAAGGATACACACCAAACAAAGGAAAGGAAACACACATGTGCTCTAAAGCACTTAGGAAACATTGGAACAAACACAATCTAACATGTACAAACTAGACAAATAGAATTGATCATCCTGGATCAAAAGGAAATATTTTCATACCATCTCCTTGAAGTGGAATATACGAGTGTGAAATATACCACTTAGGTCTTGTCCATGTTTGTTTAACACCTTGCTTACTCCCCATGGTGCTTGCATTGACTTCATCTAGTTTCACAGCCAAGAACATGTGTTCAATAGAAACATACTCCTTTTGATTGGTTTGAATGGAAACCATGGTCCTTGGTTCAAGTGGTTTTCCATTGATTATAGACTCATTTATATCTTCACATTCAACCTCAACCTCAAGTGGATTTTCATCATCAAGTTTTTATTCATTTTTAAAAAGAAGTTCTCCATCAAACTTTGGTGTTTCTAGTAGTTGAATGCATGGGAGAGGTTCTTTAAAACTTTCTACCTCTCTTGGCACCTTGTATTCTCTATCCATCTTATGCATTTGATCTTCTTGAGTTGAATCATGATTACCTTGCTCTTTTTTTATAAGTGATTCATGATCTTCAATAGGTTCAGCTAAAACATCTCCTTTAAAACTCTTCTCAAGCTCTTCATGAAGTGGAGATACATCATCCAAGCTCAAAAAAAAAATTTCAAGATCATCCCAAAATGCCAAATATTCATGATCAATAGAAAATAATTGAATTTTATCAACATTCTTACCAATCTCTTATGGAACATCTTGTTGGCTAATGAGTGCCTCTTCTTGATCTTGTCTTACAGGTTGATCATCATCATCTTCAACGAAGCATGGTAATTCATCAATCCACTCAAGGTCTTCTTCATATTGTCTTACTATTGAAGTGTCTTCTTCTCCCAAAACCTTTGTTGGCTGCTGCATATCATCAATTCCTTCTTCAGTGTGTTCAAGGAACTCATCTATTATAACATCCTCCCCCAACTCTTGTGGAGTCTTAGGAACAATAAGTTGATGTGAAGGAAATAGAAAAGAAGTATTGAATGACAATCCTTTAAGTGCTTTGACAACCTTGTTCATATGGTTTTCTTTTTTTTGAAGGTTCACAAGAATGGTACCTTAGCTTCTACATTACTACCACATCAATTCCAATGGCCTTGAAATAAGTGGGGAACACAAAGATTGGAGGGGGTCTCATGATAGGTGGCAACCTATGCGATGTTCTTTGAAATCTTTCACTAAAATCTCCCATGGATTCATTAGGCCCTCTCCTTATCACATTCAACTGATGGATTAGTTAAATTTGATCACTCTTATTCTCAAACCTATTTACCAACAACTCTCCAAAGTCATCCCAATTAATAATACAACCAACTCCTAATGTCCTATACCAATCAAGTGTTTTACCCTTCAAAGACATGCCAAGTAGTCTAATGGCTATGTTGACTTGAGTGATATTATGGAAGTTGAATTTTTTTGAGATGTCCCTAATGTGTCAGATGGGGTAATAGGACCTTCTCCATTAAAGCTAGGGAGACTTTTTGTGGCATTGGGAGGGATAAGATCATATCCAAGAAGATTGATTGGATTTTGGGTGTTGAAGGATAGGAAAACATGCTGCCTAGCCATCTCTTCTTCCTCTTGACCATGGAATATAATGTGGAAAAATTTATCTACAACCAAATATTCTCACCTTTTGGAGTCGTCAAATGTTGGATTAGAAACACTTCTACAACCTTGGGCTTGTCAAGACCAACATTCACCCTGACATGGAAATAATTAAGACCAGCCATCCCATCAGATGTGCTAGAACTATTGTCTTCAAATTTTTCACCCTAGGATACTCTCTGAGGTTCCTACAATTTCATACTTCATGGAATCATCTCTCAAGTTGTGGGTGAACTTGTAAGAGAGATGAATCTCTAAATTATGAGGGCTAACTCCCTAGATTCATCTTTAAGTGATTATCACCTAATCTAATGCTTGTTTATCGTTAAAGGGTTAGGAGTTTACATGAAAAGGAAATTACACTAAAGAGGTGATACACCAAGCCATATCTTATAGACTATTACACTCCTACTAAGCAACAAAGCTTTCCAAGACTAAGTATAGTCATTGAAGGATACTAACATCATGTTTCAATGTTAAGGTAGGCATACATAGGATAATCAAAAATATAATTTATCTAGGGATATATTACACACCATAAAGACAATTGCATACTTGAAGAGGAGCTTGGTACATTCATACACTTCACATGACCTGTTAAAATTAGAACTCTTGCTTAAACATGAAGGATAAAGAGGATTAAGGATGACACCATCACTTAACTCCACTATAAATCACTCACACACTTAGATAAAATGTTCTTAACTTATAATCAGACTTGTATTCAATGTTGAAAGACAAAATGCAATGTCATACTAGCAGGGCCTCGCCATACTAGTTGTGGTCTCCTTTTACAATAACCAAGATGGCTCACATTTATAGAATTTGGAAGAAGAGAGAGAGAAGAGAAGTTGAAGAGGCATAAGGAAAAGTTTCCAAAGGTGTAAATCAGTTACAATTAATGTGAATGAGGTGTATGAAGAGTCATGAAACTTATTTTCACATCATTCTATCCCAAATTATCCTCTTCTCCAAGTGTGGCATATCAATCTTCTTAATCATTCTCTCTTGTGAAATTGCCTTCATGATGGGATTTCAAGAGCACTTAAAATTAGGTTAGGGAAAAGTGTTACATGGAAATTATGTGGAGGATATATCAGGTAACTGATGTTGATGAGCACCTTCCTCACATGTGGTGTTGAAACTCTTTACAAGCATCTTTAAGTCTTGAAACTCCTTCTTAACAAGTGGCAAAAGGTAAAATTTTGATCATGAGATCTCTTGGATAGTTACATTTGCATCCCAAGGACACTTGGTAACCATATTGAATCATCTCAAACATTTACATTACCTTCAATCATCAATTCCCCTCTTGTGTGTCACAAGGCCTCCTTGTCTCATTAGGCCTAATTTGGCCAAAAGAGATAAAATTTGGATTTAGCTCAACTGGTGAAATTTTTCATCATTAAAGGCCTATTCTCATCATATTATACTAAAAAAAAGTCCATTTGAAATCATCAAGCTCTCACCAAGACCCCATTTTGCTCACAAAGCTTTCACTAGCCTTAGTCCTCTTGTATCCCTATTTTTACACAAGTCCACGTGTGTAGGAGAATGTACGGACTTACAAGACTAGGTGAGACCATTTTTGAGTACCCTTTTTCTCCATTATGCTCTATCCCAAGTTTCATGGTTTAACACTCAAGGAAAGTGTGTTTTTTAAATCAATTAGTCCTCTTAATTAGGCCTTTTTAGCCTAGAGGACAAAAAATGCTCATTTTGTGATCCCACACGTGTGAATATAGAAAGTATCCTATGATTCACTTTGATAATCCCTTTATAATTCTTCATGTTGAATTTGAGCTCTTGATCATTTGTATGAACCCCTGTTCTAGAATTAAATGCTCTTTCTTGGCCTATTCCATACAACTCTATACTTGCAAGTATAGAATAATGGAATGAGGTGAATCTTAGGAGAGTTTTCAAGATCATCATAATTATTTTCAAGCATGAAACATCCATTTGAGTGATTTTTTGAGCCTTTCTCTCTTATCGGGTTCAAATCAAGCTTCTTGGAAGGTTTAGAATGCATTATCCCTTAAGGGATTGTTCATAAAGGATGCACATTGGAGATTCTTAAAAATGACACTAAGGAATCCTCAAGGACCTTCTCCATCTTCCCAAAATAGCTCCAAGTCCCATGCAAAATCTCATGAAAGATATGAGCATTCCAACTTAGCATCTCAAGTCAATTTATGCATTTTATGAGGGTTTGAGAGATTTCAATCCAAGAAATGTATTTATGATGGATTTTATTAAAAATACAAGGTTAAAACACTTCTTAATATGTCCCATGAACTTTCCTCATTCATTGGAATAGCTCTCTTGGAACTAGAAATGAAATTTACCCCTTATTTGGCATTAGGTTTGTGCTATGCCAATGAGCCTACCTACACTTTGTACTCAAAATGGATCTTAAATGGATTCATTTGACTTATGATGGATTCAAAAATTATCAAATACATCTACAAGCATGAATTGGTCAGGTGGAAAGCATGGTCAAGGCTAAAAATGCACATGATCCTCAGTTTAGCCTCTAGGCACAAAGGTTTCTTTCACACATGATTGCAACCTACTTTTTGTAGGGTACCTTGTTTTCCCTCAAACATTATATAAATATTTTATATATTTATATGGGTTTTTTTATATCTTATCTAACCATCATCCAAGGTCTACTTGCCTATTGGTCACCAATTTCACCATTTTCCCCAAAACTTTCTTCTTTGTGCATGGAAAATGTCCCTTACTCTAAGATAAAATAGAGGGGGTTTTATCTATTTATATTTTAAAATTGATCATCTAATATCATAGTATAGGTCCAAAGTATTATATGTACCAAATTTGAGTACTCAACTCTAATTTTTGATCATCAAACTATTGACATTTCCAAGGCAGACTTTGAACAAAGTAGCTTGATGAGGGTAGGCAGGGTAGAGGTTGTGCTTGTAGGAGATGAAGGTTCTATTTTGATTTTCCATGAAATATAAGGGTCATTAATGCCTCATAAAATATATTTATACCATATTCTAGTTCACTATCTCCTTGAACACTTCCTTACCTTTTGGAAACCATCAACTAGCCCACTAACTGTTGGTTGAGGAATCACTATTTAGGGTGTTGGTTGTAGGTGATTATGGTGGTGTTTAGGGTTTTAAGGAAACATTAAACATATTTTATGTTAAAAATATTATTTTAATTATAATATATCATCTTACCAAGTTTAATATTAACTCCTTTGCACCATTCTATCTTTTATTTCCAACACTAGGCTCACTGTTTGATGAGGATTGAGACACTAAAATCCTACCTATAGGTAATCATTGAGCATTAACTTATGAATTTGGATCCCATATTCATGATATTATTTCATGGAAAATATAATTTGATTTTTTTTCTCATGGGAACCCTCAAGATATCATCAACTCTATGTTTTAGGCCCTTAACGAGGATAACCCTGCTGACTGTGACAATCATGTTGTACACCTACTGTAGGTGCTTATGATGATGATGTGGGATTATTGGCAGGTGTTATATCCTCCCATGAATATATTTGATACAAAAATCACATTATCAATCCTTTAAGGATTAAAATTGAGGTCAAACATCCATCCTTTAACTCACTATCTACTAACTTGACTGCAAATAACACTTCCCAGGCCTCTATACGGATAGGGGATTAGCTTAGGGGGGTAAAAACATGAAACTCCACCTTATCTATTCATTTTAGAACATGAATAATTTTTTAATAATTTATTATTATTTACCATTTATGTCATAGATATTATTATCATATTGAAGTGCAAAGTGAACTTTTCCATCCATACCCTATAGACTTCACTGTCAACATTTAGTGGTTTTTTGAGAACTTCAAGGGTCTTAATGACCATCTTATTATTATCCTTTGCCCCTCAAAATTGGTAGGGTTTTTGTATGTAGATATGTTTATTATAAAAATCAATCAATATCATGGTAAATTCCTTATGTCATGGCAAACATTAACCCAAAAAAGGCTTTAGGATCTCTATTTGGTCCATTTAGGGATTGAGAGCCCAAAATGGTTTGATCACCTTTGAAATGAAAGATTTAATTTGGCATGGTATCTTAGCTTCACTACATGAAATACATGATCCTTGGATATTATATATCTTCAAACATGAACCCCATCATATCTTTCACTCTTTACACCTTTGTACAAACCTCTTGAACTTAAACATAAGTTGATTATGAGCAGACTAGGTAGTGAACAAGGAGATTAGGAAATTTGGATTTAGAAGAGTATGATAATTTGATCTTTCAAAATGGAATCCAATAAATACACCTTTAAAACATGACCCAATCATATTATACATCTATAAGCTCATTCCATGCTTTAAAACTTAGGTTACCCATATATGGCTAAAATCTTGAGAAACAAGCACAATAGGGAAATATCCTTCAAGGAAATTGAGAGATGGGGTTAGATGATGATAAAACCATGGAGAGGGACTATTCCAACTTTAAAACACTTTATAAAACTCACACATCTCCATGGATTCATGAAAATAAGAAATATATGCACAACCATACCCCTCTTGGATGATATTTCATAAAAAGTTGCTTGGAGTCAAGCTAATTGTTCATAAAGGAAGAGGTACTAAATTGAAACTTATTGATATGAAATTGAAGTGCATTTAGATTATTATTCACACCTAGAATCACTCTTCCCAATTCCACCTATACGGCCCATGCCATGTGATTGAATTTGGCCTTTCTTTTCTTACCAACTGAAAATGGAGGAAAACAAGTTAAAGATGAAATTTCTTGAATTATCATTGAAATAAAAATGTGTAAATGACCTGCGGGGGGTTGAAGAGTCACTCCACCATGTTTTCAACTGATGGTGGACTTGAGAAGTTCATATAAATGCCCAAAAACTCTTATTTTTGAGGAAAAACTACCATTTTATGATCATAACAGACTTCTAACTATCACCTGATTGATTATGACATGATTTTACCTTATACACATTGATATCCACCTTGATAATATATTTTGTAACTCCCACCATCCGTACAAGTCAATTAATTAGCTAGAAAAGTGGCCAAATGACCCTTTTACCACATGAAACCTAGAAAATGGCCAATTTTTTACTTGAAGACACCTTGAAAAAATTAAAAGACCATTTTATGACATTTTAAATACAATTTGGCACTTTGGCTAAGTTTGATTAGGTTTGACCAATATTGACTATGGTTGACTGAGCTAGCATAAGGAGGATGGGTTTTAGCAAGGACTAGAGAAAGGGTAAGTGAGACATGTAGGAGAATAGATAACCCTATAGGACATATAAAACTTTCTCTGAAATTTAAAAATAGTAGGGGTTGACACAGATTGACTTGGGGTCAAATTTGGTCAACAAGTCCCATGATGAATAGTATTTTTAAATAGTAATTTTGAATGGTGCTATATGAATAGGAGAATAATGATTTGGTTATGTTAAGAGGGGTTGGTTAAGCAAGTTTAGGGGGTCTTAAGGAATTTAGTCATTAAAAAATGTAAGTGTACAATTTTCTAGTGTCTATATTTTTCCCCTTTTTGTTATGCATCTTTGAATTAATAAGTTGCAAAATAAAAATGAAACACTTGGTTGAAGGTCAGGGTGCCTCGAGTATGGGAGGAGGTGTTCCCCCTTAAACTGAGATTTGATGAGGAAAGGTTGAATTAGGTATACGTTTGATAAGTAGTTATTGGGGAGGCACTAGGTGGTGCCACAAGGTAGTCAGGCATGTGAAATGCCAATGGTGCACAAAATGTGACTAAGCATGATAGTTAAGATTGCACAAATACTAAAGCTATCAATGTTTATAAAAAGATGTTTAAGGTCTATATGGACATACAACAAGGTAATGGTCCACAATGTTAGTCATAGTTATTCAAATTAAGCCTTTTAAGTCATCTAGACAAGGTCGGTGTTGTTGACAGATATCCAAGGTAGGATGTGCTCCTGCAAAATAACATAAATAGTCTGGTTACATATGAGGTGGGGCATAAAAATTGCAACATGACAAGTGTAATCAGTGTAATCAAAAGCATTAAGGCAAGGTCATCACAAAACATGCAAAGAGGGCAAGTAAAATATGGCCAACAATGAGGTGGATGTGGGCAAGTGGGTAGGTTGGTTGGAATGGGGTGGCTAAACGGACTCCATATGCACTAGGCAAGTAGATGCTACCTACATAGTTCTATGGACATAATGTCCAAAACTAACTTTAGATGTAATATAGTTCTTTTAAGTTGGGGAATGTTTGTTAACTTGGTTGCCCCAATTTGATGTATTATGAAATTAGGTCTAGTTGAAGGATGTTAGAGAAAAGGAAGCTCCAAAGGGTAGAAAAGATGGCTATCAAATGTTTTTTTGATTCGTTTTTTTAGAAATGGTGGATGAGATGTAATTAGATGATTACTTAAACTATGCAAAAGGAATATGCAACTATGGATAAGCAGGTTCAGTCATGAAATTTTTGCCACCATTTTAAAGAAAAGAAATGAGAGAAATATGCTTTATTAGGATTTACAAAATATGACACTACTCAAATTGCCATGATGACCTAATGAGTTTGATCATCATCATCTAAATAAGTTGACATTATGCACACTTGATAACAATGTTGTTAATAGGCTATAAAAGGTATTATTCAATGATTTGGGGAAGCAAAGTAGCAAAGTAGGTAAACAAGAAGTGGTGAAGATTTGAACCCTTGACCCAGTGGGGCCCCAAATAAGTAAGTGTTGAATTTTGAGGGAACTTAGAGAAAGACTATGAGAGGTTTTAGAATATGGAACAAGGTGAATGATAATAATATTAATTTTATGAGGGATCAAGGTGAAATAGGAAGGAAAATAAATGGTATACATAGAAAATTGAGATGGAAAAAGAAGAATGTATAGAGATAGATAGATTCGGGAGTTGAAAAGGAAGGTGGGAGAAATAGGTCTAAAAGAGACCAAGGAGGAAAATATTTTGGTGGAAGAGGGGACTCCTATAATAGGTTACTAGGTGGAATGTGATTAAAGAGTAGGGCTATTACAATGTATAGGAAGATGTAGGCTGGGTAGGGAGAATCAATGGAAATTATTCATTAGGAGGTAGGTCGCGTGATAAGGTATAGCTAGCAACCACATGTGGGTACCCCAAATCTTCCATTTGAAGGTGGGTTTAGTTTTTATTCTAACATCTCCAAAAAAGAGGTTTAAAATAGGCAAGACCAAAGGAGATGGGGAAGGAATCTATATCCTAATAGATGGTGGTGCTCATGCTCACTTGTGGGTTGTATGAGATTGTAGGTGTGGTTGATTGTGTTATAGAGTCATATGATCAATATATATCTCACAGTAAACCAAAATTGAATGAAAGACATTTGTGTCCATAACATGTTATATGTTATGATCATATAAGCTCAAAGTGGGTAGAGGGTTTAAAAGGGGAAAAGGTGATAGGTAGGGTGAAGGGAGGAGCTAGAGAGGGACAAAAAAGAGGATCCAATCTCAATATGCAAAGGCATTAAAGGAGGAAAGGGATGCACTTCAAGTAACAAACCTAACCAAATTTATTTCATTAAAGCAAGGGCATGGAGAAAATGAGGGATGTACGTAGAAGTGGTACAACTAGTGACTGCACTCTAAAGAGGTGGAAGTTGAATGGGAAAAAATAAAGGGGACTCAACAAGGGATGAGGTGAAGGTGGACCAAGAGATGGATGAAGAGATATGTGAAGAAAAGAATGAGGTCACATATAAAGATGAAGGTGGAGAAGGATGGAAGGAGTTAGGCATGGATATATAGGAGGAAAAAAAGAAGGTTGGGAAGAACAAGGATTGTCTTGAAGATGAGAAAAATGAAATGAAATGGAGAAAAGGGAGAGGATGGTGGAAATAATGAAAGGAATTGAGATGAAGATAAGGATGAAGATCATGGATGATAAGAAGAAAAAGGAAGAATTGAAGCAGGGATATAAAAAATGGATACTCACACAGATGTAAAAAATAAGTGAGTACTGAGATGGAAAGAGGAAAAGGGGAACCTGAAAGGAAAAAGGCAAGAACTGATAAGAAGAAAAGGGGAAGTTATAGAAGGTTTCTCAAAGGATAAATACCTAGGTATAAACTAGTTGTGGAGGAAAAAAATAAGACAAGAAGGATGAAAGGATGAAAATAAAGCAAATAGGAATAATGGGAAATGGGAAAGGTGGGAAGAGTGGAAAAATGATAGAGAATGGTGGTACATGTAAAGAAAAAGTGTAGCAACAAAATAAACAGAAAGCCTGCAAGATGCACAATATGATGTGGAATTGGTGAGGAAATGAGAGTGATGAAGAGGGTGTGACAAATTACCAAGGACAAGAGGAAATGATGAGGATAGAAAAATAAGACAGGAAATAGTAGGCAAGGTTGGTAAAAATTGGAGAGAGAGAGGTAAAAAATTAAAAAAGTGGGTGGGGAAGTGAGTCATGAAGCATGCACAAGGAAAGGTGTCAGGGAGGTTAGCAAAATAGAGTAGGTGGTGGCTTTATGGGAGATAAGAGGGGCCAATGAGGAAGGCTATCAATCCTTGTGTTAAAAGAGATTAACAAGCTAGAAAAGTGGTTAAAAGAGATTGACAAGTTGAAGGGAGGGAGGTGGTGAAGAGATAGGTAGAGGGGTAGAGGAAAAGATATTAGGTGAGAAGGGTAAATAAAGTAAATGATGTGGCTGAGCTGACCTCAGTAAATGAGTGCTACCTACATAGTCCAAAAAGACCTCAGGCCAATGTAGTTCTCCCAGTAATGGGTGGAAAATGAAGAGGAATTATTAGATGATGTTAAAATATAAGGATGATAGGAAGAATCTAAAGCTTTCCTAACATAGGATGCACTAGGTAAGAGGGTGTTGTTATCAATCAAAGGTAATGAGAAGGAAAAGGGAGGGTAATTAATTATTAGTGGCTAAACTGCCCTTAGAATTTAAGCAATGCCTACATAGTCGATGGACATCAGGCCAATGTAATTAAACTAAGGTTGGAAAATGGTGCTCAAATTAGCTACCTCAATTTGATGGACCACATGGGTTGGTTTGGACTAATGGAGAAGGTTTTGTAAAATAGAGTTTTTGGGTTTGGTGAAGGTACATGGGCTAGATTGGTGAATAGTTACCATAATGATCCCACATTTAGTAGGATGAGAGACACGGATGGGCAAGGTAGGATAAATTATAAGGGAACACAATGCTAGGTAATACAAATGATCTTAAATGGAGTTAATCCAAAGAAGAAGTGCCTTTATAAGGATGTTACACCTTCTTAAATTATGTGAGGGTATAAGTAGAGTGCTAGCATCTAATGTTATGAGCTAAGTTTTATGAGGCGGGTATCTATCAGGATCTACATAGTCATGCTGGCAAAAGGTCATCATCACTATGATTTGAGTTTTAAGGGAAGTATCAAAGTGACAACTTGAAAATAATTTATTTGATGGCTAAGTAGATTCAATGAGTTATAAAATTAGCAGTGTGGTGAGTGATAGAGGATGGACTGTGCTTGACCCAAGAGCTACATGGGTAGGCTAGACAAAAGGTGGCCATATCTGCATCCTCTCTCTTAGTTCCTTGGAACTGATGACTTGGTGTTCCACTTAGAAGAGGCCCTGGTAGTAGGGAGCTTCGTGGTCTAGGATATTGGTTATATAATTGGATTAGATGGGGGAGATTCTAAAATAGCATGCATTTAGGAAATACCACCATTAGTAATAGTGGTAATTTTGAAGGCATGATCATTACAATGGCCCATGGTTGGAAGCTAATTTACATTAACTATGCCAAATGTGACAATGAGATAAATGACCACTAGGCCCACAAGGAATACAAGATGAGAAATCAAGGAAAGACATTAGATGTGGATCAAATGATAAGGGTAACAAAAAGATATCATTATGGTGCATAATGGATTTATCGAGATGACCAATCAGATCTATGGTGATGTTTCCATACAAAAAGGTAAGTATACATGACCATTTCAAGTGGAAATATTATTCAAGGGAATCAATGACATCATATGACTTTCCCCATTAGTGGAATGAAGAATCATGTTGGTGAGGAAGAATGGTTAGGTATTATATTTAAAGAATCGTGATAAGGATGAATGTCTATCATTGAGTTATTTAGTTTTATAGGTTATAGAGAGTGCAAATAACTACATAAGGTTGAGGATGATGAATAATGGGAATAATGGTGGAGATAATCAACAACACTCATGACCTGAAATAATCAATATGATGAATGTGTGGATCTACTAGATACTAAAACATGTAATGGTGATAATGGAAGTAATATTAGACCAAAAACAAGAGGAAAGGCACCCATGGCCCGAGCTTGAGCCTAAACTATTACATCTGTAGTAGTGAAGAAGGTGAGAATTTCACTATGCAAGATGTGGAGTGAGAGAATATGACCATCAACCTATCTATGGAGGGAACCCTCACTATCCAAGGGGATGTGCACTAAGGTAATAACCAATGGTACTTATACGAGCAAAATAACTAGATAGAGGGATGTAATGGCTATGATAGATGAGTAGGGTAAAAGACCTAGAGAGGAATATGATTCTCACTCTATGGGGATGAATTCAAAAGAGGAGAACATAGTACACCTTTTAGTAACTACTAAGATAGGGAATGTTACAGATGTTGGTTCAAGGAGAAATCAAGTAAAAAGATGGCTAAACACAAATCTAGAGTCACCAGACAATCATCTTAGTGTTTAAGTAGGAAAATAATGTATGTAGGGGCTTTAGTTGAAGTGTAGATAGTTTGATAACTTTGTATGTGTCATGTGACTCCTCACACCCTAAATAAAATATTACACAATTTACTGTAAACATGTACAAAATGTGTTGGATGTCACTCGTCAAATATTATCATGCTTAAGGTTTTGTAGATACTTATGAATGCTATGGTTATATTTATGATTGGTATGGTTATGATTATTGTTTTCTCACTTAATTTAAAAATAATGATTATTGTTTTTGTAACATTGGATGGTAAAAATCATGATGAAAACATCAATTAAGCACATCAAGATAAGAATAGGGCATGATGTTTTGTTTTTGACAAGGATTAAAAACAAACCCAAAGTGGGATTGGATTAATGAATATAAGCCCTTCAAACACTATGCATGAGTGGCCATGAGTTGATACAAAAGGTTTCTTGATCACAGGGTGTCAAGTAAGATCTAAATTTGCTGATTTACAGATAGTCTAAAGGGAAGATGGGTGATAGATGGTGTGAAGGGTAATGGGTGATATGTATGATAACCTCATGTGAATTAGTTTACCCCTTCTATAGGTGGCCTAAGAATGGTAATAGATAAGTCCATATTGTATGCTATATGTAGACTGATCAATGCGAGAAGTCTACATGTGAGGTAATTACAACTTTTAACTTATTATGCTACTTGAGAGCTGATTGTAGCTTTAGATTTTGTTGTGATAGTGAGTCTTTTGCTTTAATTTTGTATGTGGGAAGTTGATTGATGCATGAATCTTTTAATAAATTAATCTTTTTTTGATAAAGTTAACTTATCCATCCTTAAAGGGAGTGGTCTAAGCTTATTAGCTTTATTTAATGCTTTTGATAGCTATCCTTCAAGGGAGCAGTCTACCTTATATTTGACAATTTTTATTTTATTTTTGGGTAGCTATCCTTTGAGGGAATAGTCCGTAATGCTTAAGATATTGACCCAAGTAGTATTTCAATATCCAAATTGTTTTTAGATGTAATGTTTTAGAAATGGATAGGTCTAATTAGGTTCAAAGGTTTACCTTTATGAGGATAAAATTTTAACACAAGAAGGTTAATGATATAAAAAGGTATGGTTTTTGAGAGACAATGACCATGGGATTCTATCTTGTTAGAGATGAAAAGTATCCATGAGAACCATGCTATAGGTAGAGTTGTAATACCCACATTTAGGATTAAGCTATGAATGTAATGGTTAATCACATGGTTATATGTTGTAATCAATTATCTTCAAAAGGGGAGGAGAAATATGGGTGAAGGTTAAAATCTTGTAATCAAGGGATGAGCTTAAGTTAGACAAAAAGAGTGAGTTTGATCCTTATTCAATAAAAAAATGGATGCAAATATGAAGAGTTGAGGGGCTAAAGTTTTAGTTTTCCTTTGAGAGAGGATAAATGATAAGCTCTTGATCCATACTTATGGGTAATGATGTAGGGTCTAAGCCAATTGAAAGTAAACTTGCCTCATTTAATCTTCTCCATATTGGTCATGTGTTGGTTTTCCTTAAGGATGAGGTCTTCAATATTGAATTCTTGTTATTTGAGGTGATTTTTATAAGCACATTTGATATGATCTTGATAGATATAGAGGTGGGTGAGGGTTTCTAAATGATGCTTGTCAAGTAGCTCAAGTTGAGCTAAATGGTGCTGATGAAAATATTCCTCATAAATAAGCTCTTGTAAAGATATGTGAAGAGAGGGGATTTTGAATTCAAGAGGCAAGACTACCTCTACTCTGAAGACTAGAGAGAAAGGGTTAGCACCTTTAGAGGTTTGAATGCTAGTGTGATATGCCCATAAAGTGAATGGGATGTAGAAGTGCCAATCCTAACTTGAAGCACTAACAAACTTTGGTTAGTATTTTATTAAGGGTTTTGTTGGATGCTTCTACATGTCTATTTTATTGTGGATGGTAAGGTGAAGAAAATATTAAATTGATGTCAAATGCATCACATAAGCCTTGGACTTACTTATTTTTGAGGGATTTACCATTATCAATGATGATCTTATGATGATATGATGGCTGATAAAGTCGATAATATTTTTTACTTTGGTCAAGATAAGAGGAATAACTTCCACCCATTTGGTGAAATATTTGATGATCGTGATGATGGAACTATGTCACTAAAAATAATGGGGGCTAATTTCCCTAATGAGATCGAGCCCCCATTGAAAGAAAGGCCAAAAGTCCTTAGATCCCTAGAGGCTATTAGCTGGAATGTGATATAAATTAGCATGATGTTGATATTTATCACATTTTTTAAAATAATCATAATAGTCTTGGTTGAAGGTGGGCGAATAGTAGCCAAGGTGAAGGATACGTTAGCAATCGTTAGGCTGCTAAAGTGTCCCCCATAGATCTCATCATGTGTTTCCTTGACATCATGGGAAGATTCATGGATGCATTTGCAATGAAGAAGGAGACCATCAGAACCATGTTTTTAAAGGATTATCCCTAGTATGGTGTAATGAGATGTACTCTGAACAAAGTTTCTATGGACATTCCTAGAGAGATTAGGAGGAACAATGCCTATGTTGAGGTAGTTGAAATTTTGATCATACCAAATGTTGGATGGGAATTCCTCCACATTAAAAATTGTAGGGAGGTTGGATTAGCTATAAGAGGGTGTGGTAAAATGATTAATGTTGATAAATATTTTGGAATTGGAAGGCTGAGATGGGATCTAGGAAGCAAGGTAGGCCATTGTATACATGAATTTATTGGTAGATTGGGGAACAAATTGGACTAGGTAATATTTGAATGATGTTAAGAGTTTATCAACTAAAAGTTTATATTTTTGCAAGACATCATTCTTACATTGATAATATATATTTACCTAGTTGATCACAAGTTTGGAATCACCAAATCCATGGATTGTCTTAATTCCCAAGGTTAAAGTAGTTCAAAGACCTATCACTAGGGCTTCATACTTAGCCATATTATTAGTGTATTCAAAGTCAAGTTTAAAGGAGAGAGGAAGGGCTTCACCATCAAGAAGAATGAGAATAACTCTAGCACCCCCTCCTTGTTGGCACTTCAAGCCATTAAAGAACATGGTCATTTGGTAGATTATGCCATATTCTTGAAAAAGAGTTACGATAGACTCATCCAAAAAAGCAAAGGCAAGAGGAGGTGGTTGGTTGTTTGGTAAAGGAACTTCAGCCAATTAGTCAACAATGAATTTCCCTTTAATCAACTTCTACTAGAGGAATTCAAGATTAAATTTAGCTAAGAGCATGATCCACTTAGCCATACATTGATTTTGGTATGGTTTAGAGTGCATGAAATTGAGTGGATCAGTATTAATTATGGCATAGGTTTTATGGTTAAGAAGGTAGTGGTAGAGTTTGGTATCCATGAAGGTTAATACTAAGTAGAGTTTCTTAGTACATGTAAATCAAGTTTCATATTCTACAAGTGTGTAACTAATGTAGTACATGGCTTGCTCTTTTGTTCATCTTAGTGAGCTAACATTTCCCCTAGGGAATGGTCAATGGTAGAGATATATAGGTAAAAGGGGTGGTCATTCTTAGGAGGGGTAAGGATAGGTGGTGACAAAAGGTACTGTTTAAGTGAATCAAAGGCCTTTTGATAGTTGCTATTCCATTTGAAAGATACATCCTTCTTCAGAAGGTCATGAAAAGGTTGGCACTGATCTAAAAGTTAGGAAATGGATTAAAGTTTTCCCTATAGGATATGGAGCTGCTTAAGGTTGGTTAGAGGAGGCATCTTCAGAATTAATCTAATTTTAGTAAGGTCTACTTCTATTCCATGAAGAGAGATAATAAAGCCAATAAGCTTTCTTGAAAGGACCCCAAAAATGAATTTCTTGGGATTAAGGTGAACATGATAATAGATGAGGCATTAAAATATGATCATAAGAATAGTCAAGTGGTCTTTTCAAAGTTTAGATTTCATACGAAGGTCATCCACATATTTTTTTATAATCTTATCGATGATATCATGGAAGATATAAGTCATGGCATGTTGGTAGGTTGGACTAGTATTTTTTATCCTAAAAGGCATGAATATATAGAAAAAAATTCCCTAAGGGGTGGTAAAGGAAGTTTTGTGCTAATATTCAGGAGCAATCAAGATCTAATTATAACCCAAAAACCCATCTATGAGAGATACCTGCTAGGGTATGGAGCTAAAAGCTTCACCCATGAGCAAGTGCAGGAATTGCAGGCATTTAACAGTCACCGACGACGGTCAAAAATAGACCAAAGGCAACTGACGTCGGTCAAGGAGGAGACCAGGATCGGCCGACATTGGTAGATTCAAGAAGGTAGGAACTGATGTCGATTACCTATGGCGTCTAGAATCTATTTCCGTGCGTGAACAGATTGTTTGCATGCTAAGGTTAAGTGTTGGTTGTAAGTCTACATTTCTAATTTGAGTAGGACTTTAATTAGAGCCCTTGTTTGGAGGTGCATCTATTAGTTGTAAGTGCATGCTCATGAGTCTCTATAGTTATATAATAGAGATAGATCTTCATAGTTTAAGAGACAAGAAGTAGACAATAAGACAATATTGTAGAAGTAGAATACAGATTGTATATCAATCCAGATTGTGGAGTTGATTGTAATTGAGAGAGAGGACTCTTGAGGGAAAGAGGTCTAAGAAGAGATCTGTACATCTAGAGAGGTGTGGAAGAAAAAAAGTTTTCTTCAATTGTAATTCCTTCTGTAAAGAGTTGAATACAAGTTTTTAGGGTGGTTTCTTGTATCTCTTGTTTCTTATTAATTCTGATTCTAGTTACTTATCTATTTGATATAATTTTGTGTTTATTGCTTTCATATAGTAATCATATTGTTGATTGATCCCCAACAAGTGGTATCAGAGCATTGGTTGCAAGTTCTAAAGCTTGATACCAACAAGTGGTATCAGAGCTTTGGTTCACTAATAGGCAGTTCAGATCTGGTTAGTGTGTATTGATTACAGATTACTCACAGGGATTTCTGTTTGAGTGGGAGAAGCAATGGTAGAAGAAAGTAAGCTAAGAATGGATAATGTAGATAGAAGATTATTTGTATCAAAAAGATTTATACTTACCGTTAGGAGGGACTGCAAAGCAGCACAAAGACATGGATGATGAAGAATGGGAAGTTCTTGATAGAAAGGCTCTTGGATCAATAAGATTGAGTCTAGCATCTACTATGATATCTAATTTATCATAGGCAAAGTCTACGGTAGAGTTAATGACTAATTTAGCAAATTTATATGAAAAACCCTCAGCTTCTAATAAGGTATATCTTATGAAGCAGTTATTTAATTTGCAGATGCAGGAAGGTAGTCCTGTATCTAATCATTTGAATGATTTCCATGGAATTGTGAATCAATTAAATTCAGTCAAAATAGTTTTTGATGATGAAATTAAAGCTCTATTAATCTTATGTTCTTTACCAAAAAGCTGGCACAGCTTAGTAATGGCAGTTAGTAATACTGCTTCTGCTTCAAATATTTTAAAAGTAGATGATGTGGTTAGTGTAATCTTGAATGAAGAAATTCACAGGAAAAGCACAGAAGAGACATTAGGGAATGCTTTAAGTTTTGAGAGCAGGGGAAGATAAAAAGAGAAGAGCAAGAAAGGGAGATCAAGATCTAAATCAAAGATAAGAGGTAGATCTAAATCCAAAAATGGCAGGAAGCCACAATGCTGGAATTGTGGAAAGATTGGGCACATAAGCAAAGATTGCTAGTCAAAGCCTAAAGAGGACAAATAACATGATGATAAAGAAGAAGCAAAGGTGGCAGGTATTGTTGCATAAGATGCTCTTATATTCTCTTTACATACTAATATAAAATCTTGGGTTTTAGATTCTGGTGCATCTTTCCATGCAACCCCTAATAGAGAATATTTCAGTGACTATGTCCATGGAGATTTTGGAATAGTTTACTTAGGGGATGATGAGCCTTGCAAAATTATTGGCAAAGGTAAAGTGCAACTGAAAATGTAGAATGGAAACACATGGGTGTTGAGAGACGTCATGCATGTTCCTAGCTTGAAGAGAAATTTAATTTTTGCAAGAAAGTTAGGGGATGAGGGTTGTATAGTAACTCTCACAGCTGAATCTTGGAAGGTTTCCAAGGGTGCACTTGTATTGGCTAGAGGAAAGAGAGTAGGTACTCTCTATTTATGTAATTGTATTATTGACAATTCTCCTTCTGTATTATCTATTTCAGATGTACATGCAAAATTGTGGCATCAAAGGCTTGGCCACATGAGTGAGAAGGGAATGACAATTCTTAAGTTAAAAGGTATGTTTCCAGATTTGAAAAGCATAGATCTAGATTTCTGTGAAGACTGTATTTTTGGAAAACAAAAGAGAGTGAGTTTTCTCAAGACTGGGTCAACAAAGAAGAAGCACAAATTGTAGCTTGTTCACACAGACGTGTGGGGACCAGCCCAAGTTGCTTCTATTGAAGGATCATAGTACTATGTTTCCTTCATAGATGATGCTACAAGAAAGGTATGGATCTATTGTATTAAGAAGAAATTTGATGTTTTTGACACATTTAAGATTTGGAAAGCTATGGTTGAGAATGAAACAGGCAAGAGATTGATGTGCCTGAGATCTGACAATGGTGGTGAGTTTTGTAGCCACAAATTCAATTGGTATTGTTATATGCATGGGATCCACAGGCAAAGGACTATTCCAAGAACACCTTAGCAAAATGGAGTTGCTGAAAGGATGAACAGAACAATCATGGAGCGTGCAAGGTGTATGAGATTACATGCTGGATTGCCCTTAGAGTTTTGTGTAGAAGCCGTGGATACTGCAGTGTACCTGATTAACAGAGGACCCTCCATAGTGCTGGAAGGTGGAATTCCAGAAGAGGCATGGATAGGTAAAAATGTAGATTTATCATTTCTCAAAGTTTTTGGTTGTGAAGCCTTTGTGCACATTGATAAGGAAAATAGAAAGAAGATTGATGCTAAGTCTATGAGGTGCACATTTGTTGGCTATGGCTCTAATGAGTTCGGATTCAGGTTATGGAATCTAGGAACTAACAAGATAATTAGGAGCCGTGATGTTGTTTTCAATGAAAAAGTGATGTATAGTGATCAGCTGAGGAAGCTGAATCATCCTGAGGAGAGCAATGCAAAATTGGGCGATGTGAAGGTCCAAAATAAGCTCTTGGGAAAGAAAAATCACAGGAAGGAAAACACAGAGACCGATGTTAGTCAGGTAGGAATTGATGTTGGCCATACAGAGACCAATTTTGGCCGTACAGGAACCGACGTCGGTCAGGCAGAGACTGACGTTGGTCAGGCAGAACTGACAATAGTCAGTTATAGGCCTGGAAGTGATCGAGGTTGGTCACTATTAGAGAATTTGGGTGGACAACGTGTTGTGGATGAGTCTCAGTCACCCAACAGGAGGTCAAAAAGGGTAAGTAAGCCTCCAATTTGATATTCCCCTTCATTATTCTATTTATTGCTAATTGATGGTGGAGAACCAGAGAGTTTTGATGAAGCAATATAGGTGGAATCCAAGAGTCAGTGGGAGCTAGGCATGAATGAGGAAATTGATTCCTTGAGAGAGAACCAAACATGGGATTTGGTTGAGTTGCCAATAGGAAAAAAGACACTAAAGAACAAATGGATCTACAGGTTGAAAGAAGGTGAGAATGGATAGATGAAATATAAGGCCAGGTTAGTAGTGAAAGGATTTGCACAAAAACCAGGTATTGACTTTGGTGAGATTTTTTCTTCTGTTGTTAAAATGACTTCTATACGGACTGTATTGTCTTTAGTTGCTATTGAGGATTTGCATCTTGAGCAGCTTGATGTTAAGACATTGTTTCTTCATGGAGATTTGGATGAAGAAATATACATGGAATAGTCAGAAGGATTTGAGGTCAAAGGTAAGGAGAAGCTAGTGTGCAGATTGAAGAAAAGCTTGTATGGCCTCAAGCAAGCTCCAAGGCAATGGTACTTAAGGTTTGATAGATTTATGACTGAGCATGGCTACAGTAGATGTCAATCTGACCATTGTGTATATTTTAAGAGATTGGATAATGGTAGATATATTATTCTATTATTGTATGTAGATGATATGCTGGTTGCAGGATCACACATGCAAGATATCTCTGAGCTAAAGGTGAAATTAGCTCACACATTTGCCATGAAGGATTTGGGAGCAGTAAAGAAAATCCTTGGCATGAGCATAAAGAGAGACAGGAAAAATCACAGGTTGATTTTGTCTCAAGAGGATTATGTGAACAAGGTGTTGAAATGGTTCAATATGCAGGATGCAAAACTGGTAAGCACACCTATGGCTGGACATTTCAAGTTAAGTAAAGAACAGTGTCCTAATTCACATGATGAGGTAGAGTACATGAGGAAAGTTCCATATGCTTCCACAGTAGGAAGTTTAATGTATGTAATGGTTTGTACTAGGCCTGATATTGCCCAAGCAGTGGGAGTTATAAGTATGTATATGGCCAATCTAGGAAAGGAACACTGGAAAGCAGTTTAGTGGATCCTTAGATATCTGAAAGGAACCAACAGTAGGCACTTGTGCTATGGTGGTTCAAATACTTCTCTACATGGTTATGTAGATTCAGATATGGCAGGTGATTTGGATGGTAGAAGAAGCACTACAGGATATGTTTTCACTGTAGGTGGAACGATGATTAGCTGGATATCAAAGTTGCAAAAGGTTGTTGCCTTGTCAACTACAGAAGCAGAATATATTGCAGTCACAGAGGCTAGCAAAGAGATGATATGGATGACACGGTTCATGAAAGAGCTTGGAAAGGAGCAAGAGAGTTGTAGACTATACAGTGATAGTCAGAGTGTAATTCATTTGGCTAAAAATTCAGCCTTTCATTCAAGAACAAAGCATATACAGCTTAGGTACCACTTCATTAGATAGGTATTGGAGGATGGTGAGTTGAAGTTGGAGAAAATTCATACATATAAGAATCCTATGGATATGTTAACCAAGCCGGTTATAAAGGATAAGTTGAATCTTCATTCAACTTTCATTGGTCTTCATGATTGAGTTGAAGATGGAGGAGCTAGAAGATGTTGCTGTATAGATACTGGTACAGCTATTTATCTCCAAGTGGGAGATTGTTAGGGTATGGAGCTAAAAGCTTCACCCATGAGCAAGTGCAGGAATTGCAAGCATTTAACAGTCACTGACGACGGTCAAAAATAGACCAAAGGTGACCGACGTCGGTCAAGGAGGAGACCAAGATCGGCCGATGTCGGCAGGTTCAAGAAGGTAGGAACTGATGTCGATTACCTGTGGCATCCAGAATCTATTTCCGTGCATGAACAGATTGTTTGCATGCTAAGATTAAGTGTTGGTTGTAAGTTCGTGTTTCTAATTTGAGTAGGACTTTAATTAGAGCCCTTGTTTGGAGGTGCATCTATCAGTTGTAAGTGCATGCTCATGAGTCTCTATAGGTATATAATAGAGATAGATCTTCATAGTTTAAGAGACAAGAAGAAGTAGACAATAAGACAATACTGTAGAAGTAGAATACAGATTGTATATCAATCCAGATTGTGGAGTTGATTGTAATTGAGAGAGAGGACTCTTGAGGGAAAGAGGTCTAAGAAGAGATCTGTACATCTAGAGAGGTGTGGAAGAAAAGAAGTTTTCTTCAATTGTAATTCCTTCTGTAAAGAGTTGAATACATGTTTTTAGGGTGGTTTTTTGTATCTCTTGTTTCTTATTAATTCTGATTCTAGTTACTTATCTATCTGATATAATTTTGTGTTTATTGCTTTCATATAGTAATCATATTGTTGATTGATCCCCAACAATACCATCTCATGGCTGGTTGTAATGTCAACAAGCTTGTCAATGCTAAGTAGAGGAAATTCATCATTGGGGTAGGTGAGGTTAAGGTCACAAAAGTCCACACAAATGCATAAACCCTTAGTGACTTTGGTGACATGTATGATATTCAAGACCCATTTGGGGTAGTCAATGGGTTGAATGAAGTTTACAGATAGGAGATACTGAAGCTCTTCTTTGATGAGAAGGGATATGTGAGGATGCATGCATAAGAGTTTTTGTTTAATAGGATTGGAATGACAATGAGTGACTATGTTATGGGTATAAATGGTGGGGTCAATCCTAGGCATATCACTGTAAGACCAAGTGAATGTTATGTTGTGGTCTTGGAGAAAAGAAGAGAAGTCCCAAAGTTCCTTGACATTCAGTGATTGGCCCAATTTGATAATGTGGGGGTTATCCAGAGTGCCTAAATTAATATCCATGGTAGATTCATTTGATATGGTCAAGGCCTCAAGAGGAAGGGATTTTAGGATAGAGGAACCCCCATATCGAGATAGGTAAGAATAGATTCATTGTCTTGATGTTGGATGGTGTTGATGGTAGAAGAATCATTCTCTACCATTTTAGGGTGTATGAGTGGAAGGAATTTGGTTTGACCACACTTTTGGTAGATGAAAGGGCCCAAACTAATGGTATTGACTAAAAAAAAAAGTTAGGGGGATGATGTCAGGATCTTCAAATGGGGAAAGTGTTTGGGTTGGTGAGGATGGGATATCTTCATCTATGGTGGCAATGGGTTTAAGTGAATTGGTGAGTTTTTTAGGTGGTTCATACCCAAGGCCAAATGACTCACGAGGTTATATATTTTTGATATGGGTTAACTCATGAGGCCCTTGTTCATAGAGACTAAGGGCAAATCCTTTCAAAGCACATCTATGAAGATACAACTTAGCAAACTCTAGTTTTCTAAGATAGAAAAAGTTAGAGGTAAATGGTTAGATAGATGAAGTAATTTTAGGGGCTAGAAATGGCTAATTAAGTCCCCCATAAATGAAATTTGTTTTATGGTTAGGTATCCCAAAGGGGATGATGGTTCCAATGTTAGGGTCATAGGATGGGTCATGTGTAAGATTCCCATATTCTTAGGGAGTAGAGAAGGCATTTAGGTATAAGAGTCTATATTCCCTGAGGGAAAGATGTTGGAATGCGGTTACCATGGGGTTCTCTACAAGAATGTGGGAAGAAGGGATAGATGAGATAGTAGAAGCTTCATCAAAATTTGGTGTGGAAGTGTCATGATTTTTGGTTGGTAGGGTTGTGTCATTAGCAGATGGTTGTGAGGTGGATGAAGGATGAAGAAGGACTTTATTAGGCCAATATGTCATATTACAAGATGTGAAAATACTAAGGTTAGATTGGATAGTCACAACTTACCCTTCATGCTCAAATTTGACACATCGATGTAAGGTGGAAGGGACACAACTCATGGCATGAATCCAAGGGCACTTGAGTGAAACATTGTATTGGAATTATCCTTCTACAAAATAAAATAGTTTAGGAATGGTATAGGGCCTTACACAAATATGGAGGAAAACTATGCCCAAGGTAATAGCCATGGTATCATTGAAAGAATGAATGACCATTGTGATTATACATATGATGTTCATGGGTAAGTGCAACTAGTCATAGGCATGGGAGGAGATAATATTGATTCTAGCTCCGCCATCAATTATCACCCTTTTGATGCAGGTTTGATTAATGTATGTCATAATGAAGAGGGGGGTTTATGATCCTCTAGATGAATAGAAGGTATTTCTAAATTTTTTAAGGTGATAAGGTTAGAAGTTTGAAGGGCACCAACAAAGGTGAATAGAGGTTGAGGGTCATTGGGTTGGACCTCAATGGATTGCAAGGCTTCTATGAGTGTTTGGTAGTGATGGGGAGAGGTAGAGACTAACTCATACAATCTCATTTTTGCTAGAGTTTTGTGAAGCTACTTGAGGATAGCTTTCCATATGGATATTGCATATGGGTTAGGGTATGGAGGGTTAGATGGGGAGGCACCTAATATATACACCATGGGTTTGTTTGATGATGGAGATGGTTGGGTATTGTGGGCTTATGATTTTGGGGGAGGGATAAGTCCAAGGAATGGATGACTTTGTCTTCCATTTATCTTTTTGTTGTGATCTTATGACCACATTGATTGTATGGATAACAGGATAGGTTGAGGTAGTGGAGTTGTCCAACTCACATTTATTCTTAGGTGAAGGTGGAGGAGTGGGTAGGTGTTGGATAGGTATGGTTATTATTTGGTTCAGTAGGGGTGGCATAGGAGGTTCATCTATTAATAGATCATCCTCATCATAAATTTGATGGATAAGAGTATAGAGAGCTTTACAATTCTCTGTGTCATGGCTAGGTGTCCTATGATATAGGAAAATCAAATTATCATTGAAGCATGATAGTTTAGGACATGAAGGGTCGAAAGGTTTTATGGGTGGTAAGTCCAAGGAAGAGGTTCACAATAATATTTGTAGAATGGTTGAATATGACTTAGCTAAAGGTGGTAAAGATTTAGTGGTTTTTTCTTTGGGTATTGAGGTAGAAGGTTTTTTGAATGTGGGTTTGGTGATAGGTGTCTTAGGTAAGGTGGTATGCTTTGATGGTTTTGGTTTAGGCAAGATGGTTGACAAGCTGGAGGAAGAGGATGGAAAGATAGATAACCTAAGAATCATTGATGTAGTGAGGAGAGGTGTCTTACAAAGCAAGTATGAAGGTGTGACCAACAAAGGTGGTGGGGTTTTGGTAAAAATAATGAACTTCATGCTCAAGCTAGAGGGATGAGGACCCAAAATGGAGCGAAAGTTTAAGGGAGGTAAAATTTAGGGTTTTGGGCCTTTTGGTGGTTTTATCTATTTGGTTGTTTTGGTTACAAAATTTTAAGGGGACTTGGTTAGTTGGGTCTTATTTTTAATGGTTAAGACCTTAGATGGAAGAAAAGGAATGGGTCCTTTATCTTTTTCTTGGTTTTTGATAGATAGTTCCAAAATCAGAGGTTGGGTGAATGAAGTTATCTTATCTTGTGAGCTAGCTTCCAAAGAGAGAATGGTTGGTTCTATGATAAGGGAGGTAGGTGTAGTATCCTCCAATGGAGGTGTGGGTATGGTGGCTTCCTTTGTTGGGTGTATCAAGGAATAGAAGGTATTTTTTCCCCTTCCATTAGGGGATGGGGAAAGAGGAAGTTGAGATATTGTTTTCTTTTGGGTTCATTAGTAACCACATTAATAGTATGTGCCTCATGGGATGGTTCTGGTTTATTGTCATGATAAGGGGTAGAAGGAGCATGATTAGGAAAAGGCTTATGGAACATGTCAAGGGCCTAGTTTGGTGGTGCATTAATATTGTCCAACATAATCTCCCCCTTGTCAATGAGGGATTGGACAAGGTATTTGAAGGTGTTGATCCTATTGATGTCATGTTCTATGACTCAGTGAAAGGTGCAATGGTCATTCTCATTATACCAACCCGGTAAGGGGTCAGAAGCATCAAATTGTTGGGTTGGTTTAATTGGTAGAAGTTGGATGATGTTGGCTTTTAGTAACTTTTAAAAAATAGAAGGATAAGGCTCCCTAAGTGGAGTTAATTACTTATGATTATTCAAAGTTTGGTTCCTTTAATTTTAGTTTGAATAATTGGAAGAGTTGGAGGTTTGGTTCCTTGGGTTCTATTGATTGGTAGATGATGATGGTGTAGATTTGAGGACAATGGAATTAGTGGTTGCTTTTTTTACTATTGGGATTGGTTTAGAAGAAAAGGGCTCATTGGGTTTGTAAGGTGAGTTCTTGCTCTTCAACTTTAACCTTATTTCATCAATGGCTCTATTTTATAGTTTGTGAGTCATGATAAAAGATTTATCAAAGGTCTGAAAGCTTTGGACACGCAGTGTGGATGAAATATGTTTTGCACATACCTGGGTGAAGAGATTTATAAGCTCAAGTTGAGGCAATGCTAATAAAATTTGGTTGATTATGATCCTCTATAGAGCCACAAAATTTATAATATATTCATCTTTAAATTTTTGAATGGAGTATAGGTTAGTAATAGAAATGTTCTTGGATATATCAATCGAAAATTGATCCAAGAAGTTTTGGGCTAATTAGGTGAAAGAGAGGATGGAATGTTTGGGTATGGCATTATACCAATCCAATGCTGGTCTAGATAATGACATATGAATGGTATGGAAGAGAAGAGTGTCATCATGGGCAATCAAATACCATGAATGCCTAAATAATCTTAAATTTTATTGAGGGTCTTCTTTACTATTAAACTTGGTAAATTTTGGAAGTTCTCACTAGGCCGAATAAGGTCTGATGGGGACCAAAGGGTGAATAGGCTCATTGCAAATTTGATCATAGGATAAGAGATTATGGGCTCTAAATATGGATGACTCAAGGGTAGTCATCTTTTCCATGATCAACTTCATGAAGTCTACTTGAGGTTATTGGGATGTGTAGTCATATGGTATGTTTTATTGAGGACAGGCAATATATGAATAACTAATAGATCACTGAGATGACTCCACATATTGGTATGTGGTCTTTGGAGGTTGGGTGTAATATATATATTGGTATGTGTATGTTAATGGTTACGTATATGTGTGTGGTTGGATAGCGGGCATATGCCCTTGTAGGTTATGAAGATAGCTAAGGTTATGTGTTGGGTCAGAGTGGTAGTTAGATTAGTGGCCAATGGAAGGGTGGTGACTCTTATGTTGATTGGTGGTAACATGGAGGGTATGGACACCACAAGGATTGGAAGAGAGTAGTTTTTGATGGATTAGAGATAACTAGAGGAAGATGGGTAACACTAGAGGTAGGCACTCCTATTGTGAATGAGTGATTAGTAAGAGATAAGGGTAGTGGTAGTTTGGGTTGGTGGGTTAGTTTTAAAGGAGTTGTTAGTTGATGATAAAGTTTGAGAAACTAAGGGTTGAGTAGTTCTCATGGTATTGGAGGTATTCCCCATGAGGTGTAAAGGCATGCCATAAGGCATATCTATGGGTGGGGTTGAAACTAGGATTTGGTAAGATATGGTTCTTAGGTAGCATTGTAAGGCTACATGATTATTGTTTAAGAAAGTGGAAAAATTCATATCTCTTGAGAATACCCAAGAAGGACTTTTCAAAGAGTGAGAGGATTTTGTGGGTTCAAAAATGTGTTCCATGAATGAAGAGGTAGAAGTTGGTGATGGTTGATTTGGTGGTGGGTTTTGTTCTTCGAGGTCATTTTGTTATTGGTAAGTGAGAACCATATAAGAAGATAAGAAAAAGATGATACATTCTCACACATCAAACAAATAGAAATAAAAAGACTCAAGGAAAATAATTCATTCACTAAGATTATGTTAAATCCTAGGATTCTTTTTAATCTCTTTTTTGGCTTATGCCTTACAAAAGTGTGAAGAGGAAATTGGCTTTAATAGGTCCTAAACAAGGTGGTCTATGTTTGGTTTCAGATTATGTTTAGGCACTAAATAGAAGTATATATTGGTTTGACTATGTGGCCTGGTACTTGTGGCTTTCTCCCCTCATGTCTTAATCTCGTAGCTAGTGCAATTGCTTAGCCAATATATACTGATTTTCAAAGTTTATAATCAGCTAGAGAACTGAGTTGGTTATCCTCTCAATGATTAAATCCAAGTAAGATAACCAAGAAAGGGTAAGGTGATCCTTTAGGTGATGAAATACTAGTCTAGCCTTGTCTCAAGTGTGTTTTAATGGTTTTTTATGCAAGTGGTTTGGTTTGTGTAACATTTTTGAACTATGATTAATTTATAATGCTTTTAATTAAACTAGGTAAGTTAAAATCAGGCAGGCAGTCAATGGATGCACTCAATTTTAACCAAAAGATTTTTTTTTGGATTTATTTGAATGAAGACAAGAAAAATTAAAATTAACCTAAATTTAACATGAAAATGCAATCCTAATCCTAGGATGAATTCTCTTTTCTTTCTTTTTAGAAATGCAATAAAATTTAATATTCTAAAAAATGTAACTAAAACTTTTTTTTTGGTAAAGAAAGAAGCTTAATTTTCTAAGAATTTAACTAAATTATTTTCAATAATGCAATTATAAATATTATAAAACATATAATAACCCAAGAAAACTCAATTTTTTCACCAGACGTGCCAAAATGTTTCTGTTTAATTTTTTGCTTTTTCTTAAGTGTGAAAAGAAGAAACTAGTTAAAAAGGGTGTGTAGAAGAATAACTGTTGAATGCATGCATTTTGAATCTAGAATTTGTGAAAAATAATTTTTGTCTAGGGAATAATGACCTAAAATAATAAATAAATATCACAAAACTTTTTGGTTAGACAAGTAGTTGGGTGGATTGCCTAGCGTGAGATAGATCCTAGAAATGAAAGCTTTTTAGGAGGCTGTCAATCCACCTGATTTTAACACTTTAGTTTATGAATAAAAAGGAAAGATACTTGAATTTAAAACATAAAATAAATAAAATTAAAAATTATTAAATAATATAAAATAGATAAATTAAGACAAAAAATTTAAGTGCTTTTAAAACAATGACTAATAAAGAAACTAATGCTGAAAATTAGTCAAAACAAGGCAATGGTTTTGGTTTGGAAATTTAAAAAGGGATTAAAGAAAGGTGGTTTGGTTGGTTGATAAATGGTTAAGGTAATAAAAATGTAAAAATCAAAATGGGATAAATGGGTTAATGGTTGATGAGGTAAGAAGGTAAGTAGTTAAGATGGCAAACGGGGAAGAAGATAAAGAGGGTAAAAGTGGCAAAGGTGTGAATGGATAAAAGATGGAAAGGGAGCAAATGGATTGAGATAATGAAATGAAAAGGGAGGGAATGGATAAGTGGGGATGAAAAAATTAAAAATCCAAGGGTATGATAAAATAAAATTGAATAAATAAAATCAAATATTACCTTCCAAGCTTAAAGAAGAATGTTTTTGTTGTTGAAGATGTCTTGAGGCAATTTCAGTAGAGCTTCATTGCTTTGAATTATTTTCCTCAAAGATGTGGATGACCTAAATAATGATGACCTACTTCAAATACATATAAAAATATGATAATAACCAAATAATAACTTCCCACTTAACCTTGGGTGAAGGAGAGGGGGGTATTTATATCATTTGTTGCAAAAACCATGCCAATAGAGGGAATAGTAGAAGTATGGTGCCATTTCCCATGTGATGCATGAATGAGTCAAAAGATGAGGGTGGTGGGATTAAAACCTAGATCATTGGTCTCCCATTTGGGTTGGTGTGTCTCCCACCTTGTACACGAGTCCAATTATGAATGAAATTCATGCATATAGGCATAAATGAGGCTAAAAAACTTTTCACCACCCTTTCTTGTCTTCATCTAAGCACTTAAAGAGATGCCCCACAAAATGTGGTGTCATTTTATATGTGGATGCATGAATGAGTCAAAATATGAGGGTTGTGGGATTCATACCTTGATCATGGGTCTCCCATTTGGGTTGGTGTGTCTCCCACCTTGCACATGAGTCTAATTTTGAAAGGGAATCATGCACATAGACATAAATGAGGATAAAAGACTTTGCACCACCATTTTTGTCTTCATCCAAGAACTTAAATATATTCCCCACAAAATGTGGTGCTAAAATACATGTTGGAGCATAAATGAGTCAAAATATGAGGGTGGTGGGATTCCCACCTTGATCATGGGTCTCTCATTTGGGTTGAAAAGTCAAAAATGGGTGGACATAATGCCCTTTGTCTTTTCCAAAGCACTTAAAGAGGTAGGTATCTCATTTTTAAGGACGCTTTCAAGTTTGAAGACAAAATAAATGATGAATGATTGAATCTTAAGGGGGAATCCACCATATTTCAAGAGGGGACCCTTGTGATGCTTAAATGAGGTCATTAAGCACCTTGGGAAAGGGTCTCAAGTGGGGTATGATGTCCCACATCAAGACACATCACTTATAATCCATGTCACTTGCCAAATCACTTGTTATATAACCTTCCATATCACATGCCATGTCATCATGAATAGTGATAGTGGGTCCCATGGTGCATAGTGATGGTGAATAGTATTTTTTAATAGTACTATCAAATAGTAATTTTGAATAATACTATGTGAATAGGAGAATAATAGTTTGGTTAGGTTAAGAGGGGTTGGTTAAGGGTTAAGAAGGTTTAGGGGGTCTTGAGGAATTTACTCATTTAAAACTATAAGTGTGCATTTTTTTAGTGTCTACACTTTGCTTTCTATTCATGTGTGTGCCTTAAGACATTTGCCAATGTCTTTTGTTTGTACTCTTCTATGTGATTATGGTCCTTGTGTTAATCCTTGATTGTTTCAATTACATGTGTATGAAAATTTTGAATATGCCTTATATGATTTCTTTCAAATTGGAGTGAAATGTGCACATGTCCCTTATTTGTTTAGCCCCTTGGCCATTTTTGTATGCTTCTTACTTCTTGTCTTGTGTGCTTGTTGCTTGATTGCTTTTCGATTGTTTGCAATGCCATAATCCCAATCATGCATTCTCTTGATTTCTTAGATACCATGATGGAGATCATGCTCCATCCCTCCTTAATAACTAATGACTAACACTTTTATTTCTAGTTTAGTATTTTACATGTGCTATTACATTGTTATATATATATCTAGGCACACCCCTATGTTAGGGAATGGAGCTAAAAGCTTCACCCTTGAGAAAATGCAGAGTTGCAGACTTTACACAGTCACCGATGACGGTCTGAAGGAGACCAAAGGCGATCAACGCTGGTCAGTAGAAGACCAGGGTCGGCCGACGTCGGCAGGTTTAAGCCAGCAGGGACCGACGTCGGTCACCTATGTAGGCAGAATCTATTTTCGTGTGCGAACAGACAGTTTGCATGTTAAGGGAACGAAGCGTTAGTTGTTAAACTCGTGTTTCTATTTTAAGTATGATAGAAATTAGAGCCCTTGTTTAGAGGTGCATCCATCAGTTGTAAGTGCATGCTCATGAGTCTCTATTGTTATATAATAGAGATAGATCTTCATAGTTCATTAAACAATACAGGACAAGTAGAAGAAGACAATACTGTAGAAGTAGAATATAGATTGTATATCAATCTAGATTGTGGAGTTGATTCTTGAAGGTTAAGAGAGATCTTGAAAGTGATCTATACATCTAGATAGGTGTAGAAGAAAAGAAGTTTTCTTCAATTGTAATTCCTTCAGTAAAGTGTTTAATACAAGTTTTCAGGGTGGTTTCTTGTATCTCTTGTTTCTTGTTGATTTTGATTCTAGTTACTTATCTATCTAATTTAATTCTGTGTTTATTGCTTTCATAAGTGTAATCATTATTGGTTGATCCCCAACAAGTGGTATCAGAGCCAAGCTGACTAACAGGTGTTTCAAATCTGGTTAGTGTGTATTGATTACAGGTGACTCACAGGGATTTCTATTTGAGTGGGAGAAAGTAAGGGCAGAAGAAAGTAAGCTAAGAATGGAGAAGTTCAATGGCAAGAACTATCAATTGTGAAGAATGCAGATAGAAGATTATCTATATCAAAAAGATTTATACTTACTGTTAGGAGGGACTGCAAAGCAGCCCAAAGGCATGGATAATGAAGAATGGGAAGTTCTTGATAGAAAGGTTCTTGGATCTATAAGATTGAGTCTAGCATCCACTGTGATATCTAATTTATCACAAGCAAAGTCTACGGTAGAGTTAATGACTACTTTAGCAAATATGTATGAAAAACCCTCAGCTTCTAATAAGGTATATCTTATGAAGCAGTTATTTAATTTGCAGATGCAGGAAGGTAGTTCTGTATCTAATCATTTGAATGATTTCCATGGAATTGTTAATCAATTAACTTCAGTCAAAATAGTATTTGATGATGAAATAAAAGCTCTATTAATCTTATGTTATTTACCAAAAAGCTGGCACAGCTTAGTAATGGCAGTTAGTAATACTGCTTCTGCTACAAATATTTTAAAAGTAGATGATGTGGTTAGTGTAATCTTGAATGAAGAAATTCACAGGAAAAGCACAGAAGAGACATCAGGGAACGCTTTGAGTTTTGAGAGCAGGGGAAGACAGAAAGAGAAGAGCAAGAAAGAGAGATCAAGATCTAAATCCAAGGTGAGAGGTAGATCTAAATCTAGAAATGGCAGGAAGCCACAGTGCTGGAATTGTGGAAAGATTGGGCACATAAGCAAAGATTGTTGGTCAAAGCCTAAAGAAGACAGACAACATGATGATAAAGAAGAAGCAAAAGTTGTAGGTATTGCACAAGATGCTCTTATATTTTCTTTGCATACTAATATAGAATCTTGGGTTTTAGATTCTGGTGCATCTTTCCATGCAACCCCTAATAGAGAATATTTTAGTGACTATGTCCATGGAGATTTTGGAATAGTCTATCTAGGGGATGATGAGCCTTGCAAAATAGTTGGCAAAGGTAAAGTGTAGCTAAAAATGCAGAATGACAACACATGGGTGTTGAAAGAAGTGATGCATGTTCCCAGCCTGAAGAGAAATTTGATTTATATAGGAAAGTTAGGGGATGAGGGTTGTACAGTAACTCTCACAGCTGAATCTTGGAAGGTTACCAAGGGTGCACTTGTAATGGCCAGAGGTAAGAGAGTAGGTACTCTCTATTTGTGTAATTGTGTTACTGACAATTCTCCTTCTTTATTATCTACTTCAGATGTAGATGCTAAATTGTGGCACCATAGGCTCGGCCACATTAGTGAGAAGGGTATGACAATTCTTAAGTCAAAAGGTATGTTTCTAGATTTAAAAAATATAGATCTAGAATTTTGTGAGCACTGTATTTTTGGAAAGCAGAGGAAAGTGAGTTTTCTCAAGACCGGGTCAACAAAGAAGAAGCATAAGTTACAACTTGTTCACACAGACGTGTGGGGACCAGCCCAAGTTGCTTCTATTGGTGGATCAAGGTACTATGTGTCTTTCATAGATGATGCTACAAGAAAGGTATGGGTCTATTGTATTAAGAACAAGTCTGATGTTTTTGACATGTTTAAGATTTGGAAAGCTATGGTTGAGAATGAATCAGGCAAAATATTGAAGTGCCTGAGATCTGACAATGGTGGTGAGTTCTGCAACCTCAAGTTCAAATGGTATTGTTTGAAATGTGGAATACGTAGGCAAAGGACGGTTCCAAGGACACCTCAGCAAAATGGAGTTGTTGAAAGGATGAACAGAACAATCATGGAGCGTGTAAGATGTATGAGATTGCATGCAGGATTGCCCTTAGAGTTTTGGGTAGAAGCCATGGACACCGCAGTATACCTGATTAACAGAGGACCCTCTACAGCTCTAGATGGTGGAATTCTAGAAGAGGCATGGATAGGTAAAAATGTAGATTTATCATTTCTTAAAGTTTTTGGTTGTGAAGCCTTTGTGCACATTGATAAGGAAAATAGAAAGAAGCTTGATGCTAAGTCTATGAGGTGCACATTTGTTGGCTATGGCTCTGATGAGTTCGGATTCAGATTATGGAATCTAGGAACTAACAAGATAATCAGGAGTCGTGATGTTGTTTTTAATGAAAAAGTGATGTACAGTGATCAGCTGAGGAAGTTGAATCACCCTGAGCAGAGCAATAATTATTTGGAAAAAAAGAAAGACCAAAAAGAGCTCGCGGGAAAGAAAAGTCACAGAGAGGAAAACACAGACACCGGCATCGGTCAAGTAGGAACCAACGTCAGTCGTACAGAGACTGATGTCAGCCATACAAGAACCAACGTCGGACAGGCAGGGACCGATGTCAGTTAGGCAGAATTGACAGCAGACAGTGACAGGCTTGGAAGTGACCGAGGTCGGTCACTATCAGAGAATTTGGGTGGACAGCGTCTTGTGGATGAGTCTCAGTCATCCATCAGGAGGTCAGAAAGAGTAAGTAAGCCTCCAATTCGATATTCCCCTTCATTATTCTATTTATTTTTAACTGATGGTGGAGAACCAGAAAGTTTTGATGAAGCAATACAGGTGGAATCCAAAGTTCAATGGGAGCTAGGCATGAGTGAAGAGATTGACTCATTGAGAGAGAACCAAACATGAGATTTGGTTGAGTTGCCAGCAGGAAAGAAGACACTGAAGAACAGATGGATCTACAGGTTGAAAGAAGGTGAGAATGGATAGATGAGATATAAGGCTAGATTGGTAGTGAAAGGATTTGCACAGAAACTAGGTATTGACTTTGGTGAGATTTTTTCTCTTGTTGTTAAAATGACTTCTATACGGACTGTATTGTCTTTAGTTGCTACAGAGGATTTGCATCTTGAGCAACTTGATGTCAAGACAACATTTCTTCATGAAGATTTAGATGAAGAAATATATATGGATCAGCCGAAAGGATATGAGGTCAAAGGTAAGGAGAAGTTAGTGTGCAGATTGAAGAAAATCTTGTATGGCCTCAAGCAAGCTCTGAGGCAATGGTACTTAAGGTTTGACAGATTTATGACTGAGCAGGGCTACAGTAGATGTCAATCTGACCATTGTGTGTATTTTAAGAGATTGGATAATGGTAGGTACATTATTCTATTATTGTATGTAGATGACATGCTGGTTGCAGGATCACACATGCAGGATATCTCTGAGCTAAAGATGAAATTAGCTCACACGTTTGCCATGAAGGATTTGGGAGCAGCAAAGAAAATCCTTGGCATGAGCATAAAGAGAGACAGGAAAAATCATAGGTTGATTTTGTCTCAAGAGGATTATGTGGACAAGGTGTTGAAACGGTTCAATATGCAGGATGCAAAACCGGTAAGCACACCTATGGCTGGACATTTCAAGTTAAGTAAAGAACAATGTCCTAATTCACATGATGAGATAGAGTACATGAGGAAAGTTACATATGCTTCCATAGTAGGAAGTTTAATGTATGTAATGGTTTGTACTAGGCCTGATATTTCCCAAGCAGTGGGAGTAGTACGTAAGTATATGGCCAATCCAGGAAAGGAACATTAGAAAGCAGTTCAGTGGATCCTTAGATATATGAAAGGAACCAGTAGTAGGCACTTGTGTTATGGCGGTTCAAATACTTCTCTACATGGTTATGTAGATTCAGATATGGCAGGTGATTTGGATGGTAGGAGAAGTACTACAGGATATGTTTTCACTGTAGGTGGAATGGTGGTTAGTTGGATATCAAAGTTACAAAAGGTTGTTGCCTTGTCAACTACAGAAGCAGAGTATATTGCAGTCACAGAGGCTAGCAAAGAGATGATATGGATGACACGGTTCATGGAAGAGCTTGGAAGGGAGTGAGAGAGTTGTAGACTATACAGTGATAGTCAGAGTGTAATTCATTTAGCTAAGAATTCAGCCTTTCATTCAAGAACAAAGCACATACAGCTTAGGTACCGCTTCATACAACAGGTATTGGAGGATGGTGAGTTGAAGCTAGAGAAGATCCATACAGATAAGAATCCTGTAGATATGTTAACTAAGCCAGTTACAAAGGAGAAGTTGAATCTTCATTCAACTTTCGTTAGTCTTCATGATTGAGTTGAAGATGGAGGAATTAGAAGATGTTGCTGTATAGGTACTGGTGTAGCTGTTTATCTCCAAGTGGGAGATTGTTAGGGAATAGAGCTAAAAGCTTCACCCTTGAGCAAATGCAGAGTTGCAGACTTTACACAGTCACCGATGACAGTCTGAAGGAGACCAAAGGTGACTGATGCCAGTCAGTAGAAGACCAGGGTTGGCCGACGTCAGTAGGTTCAAGCCAGCAGGGACCGATGTCGATCACCTGTTTAGGTAGAATCTATTTCCGTGTGTGAACAGACAGTTTGCATGTTAAGGGAATGAAGCGTTAGTTGTTAAACTCGCATTTCTATTTTAAGTATGACAAAAATTAGAGACCTTGTTTAGAGGTGCATCCATCAGTTGTAAGTGCATGCTCATGAGTCTCTATTGTTATATAATAGAGATAGATCTTCATAGTTCATTGAACAATACAGGACAAGTAGAAGAAGACAATACTGTAGAAGTAGAATATAGATTGTATATCAATCCAAATTATGGAGTTGATTCTTGAAGGTTAAGAGAGATCTTGAAAGTGATCTATACATCTAGATAGGTGTAGAAGAAAAGAAGTTTTCTTCAATTGTAATTCCTTCAGTAAAGTGTTTAATACAAGTTTACAGGGTGGTTTCTTGTATCTCTTGTTTCTTGTTGATTTTGATTCTAGTTACTTATCTATCTGATTTAATTCCATGTTTATTGCTTTCATAAGTGTAATCATTGTTGGTTGATCCCCAACACCCTATTGATCTAACAATCTCTCAATACAAACCATGTTATATCTTGAGAGATATTTCTGATTATCTTTGTTATATCATGTATATTTATAGTATAACACACTTATAGGGATCTTTCTTCTGAGGGAAGTGATTGTAGGGTATCTATTCCTACCCTCAAAAGAGGGGGAAACAAATATGGGTTTTGTCACAAATATCAAATCTCCTAACAATAAAAAATATATCTTTTAAAATACCCAAAATAGAAACCAAACATTAAACTAGTTAGAACAAACCAGGTAGATAGTGAAAATGTTAGAACAGTCATCAAATTTAGCCTAGGAAAATAATGCCAAGATTGGAGTATAGCACCCATGCCACTACTATCCATTTTTGATATTCTTATCCAAATAATAGAAAAACCATACTTTTTATAATTAAGTAGAAAATTAGGTTCATCTACAATTTTACACAATCAGATTAGTTCATAATCAACAATTTTTAATACACTTTTGCTTAGAGAATCTAGATATAGGGGGCATCATACGCGACATGATGGTTCTCACTTCCAGTTTCAGATATGGTAGTTGGTATAACTTCTAGATCAAAATCCATGTTTCAAACATTAGTGATTGGGGGCAATGTGCACAGCAAAGTTATTTTCTTTTCTTTTCAAGTTTAGATTACCTAGGCATTATCATTAATTACGTGCCTTATTCTATATGTAGTTGGTTGGCATCATTTCAAAGTGTATTTCATACAAGCCTAACCTTCACATTTTAGAATGGATTTTATACAAGCCTAGTGCCTAGTTTTGGAGTGGCTTTCATATAATCCTAATCTCCATCTTTTGGAGTGGCTAAGAGTGGCCTAGTTTTTAACATGCATTTGACTATCCACACCAATATTTTTAGATTATAAATCATTCATGGGATTTAGGATCCATATCATACAACATACATTTCATACCAATATTAGTTTAGAGCTTGACTTCATGGGGTGATGATGGAGCCAAAGGACTAGTTAGCCTTTATATTCTTGAGCCACCTATTCAGAGAGATTCGACACATAGTATAAACAATAATCAACACATGCATAACCACCTAGCTCCACTTATGGGTGATGATGGAGCCAAAGGGATATCCTTAGTATTCTTGAGCCACTTCTAAGGAATTGATCACTCAACTTCATTCATGATATTACTCTTGGTACAACATCATCCAGCATTACATCATTCTAGCATCACTTGGCATCACAATAGGTTTTCTATTGGTCTGCATACTCAGTGAGGTGTATTCATTATTTTCTCTTCCTCTTTCTCTCTTACACAAATTTGTGTATTCTTATTTTAGTATAGTGTATCTAGTAATAACTAATCTATTATTTGTTTTTATTATAGATTCATATTTCATAGCGTGCTCTCTCTATGCACACCTCACATCACACAACTTCATGAGCTTCACCCTTGCAAGTAAGTTTAGGTATTCTTTCTATTTTTATTCTATCCTAGTATTTCACTTTGTTTCATCACTAGAATAAAGGGGGGAGGTAAATGTAGTCATATAAAATGAAAAAAACTGGTAACTTGAGTGTGACTTGTGACACCCAACCCTTAGGTCCTTCATGATTTCTCTCATGACCCTCATAGGCATCTTTTAATTGATTCCTAGTCATATATAGCCTTTTAGACTTAATCCTAACTCAAATATACTTTTATTTACATGACTAATCTATCCCCCCAAGCTCCTTCAGCTCAAGATAATAGTGTCATACTTAGACTACATTGTCGGTGCCACTCATACCTTTTTTGACACTCCTATCCAAGTGCATTTTTGGTCCCAACAGTTATTTTATTTTGATTCTCCATCCTTATCCTTTTCATCCTAATGTGAGCACATTTAACCCATGACCAAAATATCCTTATAAAATCCCATTCAAATATCATTTGGAAAGGGTTGGCAAATATCACTAAGCAAGCAAGAATACAAACAAGACTACTTAAGCAATCTTTCCTATTATTTATATACAACCTACCAATATACTTACAAGTTTATTCAAATTATTATAATAGTCCCTATCCACCTCAATCACATCCAATTTTTCATTTTAAATATTCATACACTTTATTTCATAAAGCACATCAAGTGGGAGAGCTACATATGGCTTGATCCCTCTTCAGAGTATTAGTATGTAAGCAGTGTGCCCACACAAGGGGTGTGGATACACGTTCAATGAATCTTACACACACTAACCCCTCCTCCTCTTTCTCAAAATTGGTCAAAGTATAATGGAGTATAGGTTTTGAAGAGAAAGTCTACTCTACAAGGAGCTCTATAAACTTCTAGTTGTCAAAATTTCACAGATAGGGTCATATAGACATAGCAAACAAAACCCAAAAAGATGAGATCTCCTAGTTAATAGTGGCAGAAGTAGACTAAAGTGTCGGTGCCACTCTTATTCACTTTTGGAGCTCCTATCCAATCATAAAATGAAGGTCATATCGTAGTTCATGATAGTGTCCTAGTCTTACACAATGATTCTTAGACCCTGTCTCAATCATATCAGTCAATTTCTATCTAAGTCTTATTTTCTCCCTCTTATTACTATTTTTAGTAGGGTCAAAAGTAAAATCTAATTTAAAAAAATTAGTATCTTAATTATTGCATATTTATTTACTAATTTTACTACTAAAACCCTTTAACTAAATTAGGAATAATACACCAATATTCTCAAAATAGGTTAAATCACCAAACAAGGCTATATATAGAGAGAAAGAGCGGACGAGAGAGAGAAAGGCATAAAGGAGAGTAATTTACAAGTGTCCCTTTATGAAAGAGTAAGTTATATGAAAGAATGTCTAAATTGGAGAGTTATCAAGTCCTTCAACATGTGTTTACTGGTGTGATCATGATCTTCTAGTGGTTGGTGTAGGATACTACATTTCTTCAATAACTCATAAACCTTATTTGAAAACACCTTCCTTAGGAGTGACAAGTGGCATATTTTATAATCAAGTTCACTTTGAGTTTCCCTTTGCCATTTTTCTTGAAACTTTACATCTATTTGAGAACCTTATTATACTGGCATTATAGTAGTGATCATATCTTTTTAGTTATCTTGAAACCCATTAGTCTCACTACACCTCTCTTTGCTCAAAAGCCTAAAATCTTGATTACATCACCATGAATGAAACCTCTTTCCATGAGAGACATTTATTTACCTTAAAAAACTTGTATAAATCCTCTTGAATACCTCAAACACTCTTAAAGACTTCATTTTACACCTAAAGCCGATATTTATCTTTAATTCCTTATAACCCTCAAAACATACAAAAGTCCTTATATAGAACATTATATAGATGCTCCTAAAAAAATAAAAATATATTTGAGTACCCCACTATGCTCTTCTTGCTTTGTACAAATTTTCATGACTAGAAACTAAGTACAAGTGTACTTACTCCACCTATTTCTCTTCTCAATTAGGCCTCAATTAGGTCTCTAGGCCTAAAAACTAATATTTAGATCTAATCAATGATCACACATGTGAAAATTTATATAAATGTTTGAATCAATTTTCATACCTAATAGTCATTCTCCATGCCAAATTTGAGGACCTGAAACCTTGTACGGATGGGTGAACCAAGAAATGGCCAAAACCCTAGTTTAGATGCATGTTCATGCCTAAGAAGTAACTAGGGTGATTACTCAAAAATTAGATAGGTTCCAATTCTTTATAATGGTCTATTAAATCTTGTACCATCATAGGAAAACTCAATATACTAAAAATAAGGTCTCCAAGAGTACTCCATAGGTCTGTAACTACTCTTTTTGGACAATCAAAGTAATGCATTCAATTTTTTGGAACAAATTGGTATCTTTAATGGATCATATACCCTCTTATGAGTATTTAAAAAGTGTATATAGGAGTATAAAACCTCTAATTAGGCTTATAAATCCTTTACACCTGATTTGAAGACCTACTATCACCCTGGATATTCACAATTAGGCTTATAACCATGTCTTCTAGGCTAATTTTGTAAACTATACCTTGCATATGCAAAAAAATGGTTTGATGGAGTGATTAGGAGAGTTAGGAAGGTTTATAAAATCATTATAAGAGTCATAAAATCTACTTCAATCACTTAGGAGACCAATTTCTCCCATCGGGTCACTTGAGAGGTCTCTTAGCAACCTATGAATGTCTTACACTCTTAAGGATTATTCATAGAGCTCAGGGCCTTGATTAACATATAAATTAAATGGACAAATATTTAATAATTGTAGTATTGTAATCCTAATATATTAATTTACCATGCATCTCCTCATGAAATATATGAGCATATCAAATTATTCCTCTCAAATTGGCAAACTATTTTTAGTGAGCTAGAGAGAGAATATTGGGCTTAAGAACTTCAAAAAAAATTTGTTGATTGATGATCTTTAAAAATGTGTGTAAAAACTCATATGAGGTTATCCATCACTTTTACAAGTATCCTAACAATTAAAATGTCTTATAACATGCCCAGTCCCCACATGAGGGTTTATGATCATTTTTTAAAAATAAACCCTATTAAACCCTTTTGATGACTTTCCTTTCATTTCAAATCATAAAAATTATTTTAAGGTTATTTTCATGGATTATAAGCACATAATCCACCCTAATTTATAATAAAAATCATCAATTTCAATACAATCTTATATCTTTCCTCTCATGTTTATACCAAAACACATTTGGCTATAGGTATTTAGACTAGGTCTACCTAAGATTGAGAATTATTTTGTTGGATTTGACCTTATTAAAGCTCATATTAGGTATAAATACATTATATATCATCTCCATAACCTCTTAAAATCTCTTAACACTTCACTTGATCTTATAAGTATGCCTTTCTCAACTCTGTACAAACACCTTCATAGAATCTTCGATTTACTTTTCATGCTACATCAACTGATATGAGGATGGTATTTAAGATTGAATTTAGATCCATGTTAATAATTTAATGTACCTTGAAAATAAATAATGAAACCTATTCTACATTCCCCATATCTCAATCCTTCTAAATGAAACTCAAGGGTTTCTTAATATGAAAGTTTCTTTTACCTTTCATCTACAAGACTATATGTACTTGTTTTAGGTTTGCTTAGACATGTTGATTGTTAGAGTTAAAAATATGTATTAAATTACATGGTTTTACTATCTATTAGTATATGTAATTATTAAATCTTTCCCATGGTTTTAATTACTCTATTTTTTCTTCATATTTCACCTTGTAACATGAGGCTCATTGCATTCTATTGAAGTAGATAAATACAGGTCTACAGACCTATAGGTATACTTTTGTCATTTTAAGCCCATTTAACATGAATTTTGGATAATAATAAAATTTAATAAAACCTTACATTGTATAATATCATTCTTCATGAGGTTGTGACCCTCATATTACACCACCAATGCAATATTTAACACCTTTTCGTGCACTTTTGTGTAGGCAAAGTTCTAACACAGTCTCAACCCTAGGATGACAGTAGGCTTGCCTTGAAGAGTTGATGATGAGATGAAAAAAAAATTTATATTTATTATATATGTATTATGTATCATTTAAACCAATACACATTCACATTAGACACTAAACTTTCATTTGATGATTGCCCTCAGATTGCAGGTCCACATTTAGACTCTTATACTGTTAGGTTGTATTGAGTGAGCTCCTTTAAGAATATTTAAGTATTTTGGTGATGAAAATTAGGGTGGAATTTTTACTACTCTCTTAATTTTTATTTTATAACCTTTAAATTTTCCACTCCATCACTACAAATTTAGACTCTTTCCTCTTTTAGGATTGAAGCAGACATGTGTATGCACACATTGGACTCTCTTAGGTGATAGGACTCAAGGTTTGAGGTTATTTTACTTGTGAAGGTTATTTAATTTGAATATTTTTATCATTTAAACCTTGTAAATCCATTATCATGATTTGATCACATGCCTTTTGAACATGCAAAAATTGATTTTTCCTAGCTCAATTAATTTTACATCTCAATACACACAACCACTAGCACATTGCTTGAGGTGACTATAAGCAGTTAGTTGACTAGGATATATTAATTATGGAATTAAATATAATATTTATTACTTGATTCATACCATATAATCATAATAATACTGTTAAAAACTCCAAAACATTTCCTATAACTTCATGAGGCCTGCACCTAACATCAATGGAGGTTTTGATCACTCTCCACTATCACACATTCTAAAACATGATGGAATATGATATCAAGGGATTAAAAATACCTTGAAATATATCACATGTTATTTAATATAAACCAAAAAACTCTAAAAATGTATTTAAATGAGAAGATATTATGATATTGGGGTTTTATAGGCAATTTAAAGGCATCTACATTCTTAAGGATTGTTCATAAATGAGAAGCCACCAATATGAGAAATACGGGCATGGATTTGAATTTAATTTTAACCCCCTCATATATTAAAATTATGAAGTTCCAAATCTCTCTCATATATATAGATGAAGCATCTGAAGTTGGCCCTCACAATCTTGCCAAGGAATCGATGGAAGAAATGAAGTATTTTATGCCTCATTTGGACCTGTACCTACATTCCAAACCTATATTTGACTTGGGAAATATGAACATACATATCGTAAACCATTTTCACCTATAAATATGCCTTCTTGATCAATACAAGTGAATGACTATCCTATTCTAAGTATTAAAAGTCACTTGTAAGTGCTTTTCTTCATTTGAAATTGACTTATCATGAAATGTATGCCAATGTCACATTATAACACTCTTAAAAAGTCATTTTAAAATACCTCTCATATGTTTTTTTTCACCCTTCTTACAATGGTTTTTGATGATTTTGCACATGTTGGTGACCTATAAAAGAGTTTGAAAATGACTTATTGATCTTGGATACAACATGAAACATATTTTGGAACTTTTACATATTAGAGGGAGTATTACATGACCTTAACACATTTCATATGAATAACAAGACACCCTAAACCCTTAGCATCACTTGAACCATCTTGAAGCATGATGTGAAATGGCTAGACAAGCATAAGATCAAAATGAATATCACCTTAAACTTATCACAATTACCTTAAACTACGATAACATGCATTGTAAAAGGAAAAAAATTGTGACCCTATCCTATGGTAGCCAAAATTTGGCTAACGTGATCTATGGTCCATGTAAGAAGAGTGTATCTTCTAGGGAAATTACTCTCAACATACCCTTGAAACTAAGTTGAGTGGGCTATGGGTACGACACTACCTCCATAGTTAGTACTCTAAAATATTAGGTCTACACTATTTAAAATACAAGTACTCATAATACCCCATAAGTCACTCAAGACCCTTCCCTAGTTTTATCTTTTTCTTGTGGTTTACATGTTATATTCTTAGTTATAACTTGTTTTCTATCTTTGATTTTATCTCCTTATGAGAAAACTAATAATTTAAATCTTTCTTGTGTATTGGAAACAAAATTTTGTTTTATAAAATACCTTTGCCAAAAATATCACATTAGTATTAGCTGGTCTATGTCATATTTTACCCAAGTAAATATTCAAGTAGAGGCATCTAATAAAAAAATTCTCAATATTTTTAAATGAGTTATCAATGATGCTAGTTGTGATTAACATTGACAACTTTATCCTACTCTATGGGCCTACCATAAAAGCATCTAAACACCCATGGTGGAAACCTCATATTCCATTATCTATGAAATTGAGTCTATTTTACCATTTGAAATCTAGCTCCTTCATTACTCATCTCTTTACAAAACTTAGTTGAAAATGAATAATATCACACCTCATGACTATATGAACTTGACCTCTTAGAAGAGAAATGACTATGTGCCATCAATCACTTGCAATCCTATCAAAACCACCTCCATAGTTACAATATAAAAAAAATCTAGGGAGTTTGAATTTTGAGAACTTCAATGGAATAAAAATACTAATCATGAAAAGAAAGGGGAATTGAAACCTAATTAGTTAGGTCCATGTGTTGTCATTGTCAAATATGGATTTAGTGCTTAGAAACTCTATACTAAATATGATGATAATCTTGACGATCCAATAAACATCATGCATCTCAATTGATTTCATGCCTAAATAACTCTAGTATTGTTATATATTAAAAAAAGATTAAAAAAATTGTCCAATAGTGAAAACCATTTTTATGACACTTTAGGCAAGTACCATGGTGAAAACTAGTTTCTGGTGCCATTTGTAAACCATTGTCTATACACACATTTGTTACTTAGGGACATATAAAAATACATACCATCCCATCCTTCATATCTATTGATGTATATATCCCATTTCAATTTATCATTATTACCCATTTATGGGGGTCATCAATCCCCTTCATTTAATAATATCAATCTAGGGTTGGTGTATGAAGCTAATATGTAATAAGAGAAAGAGGTATCTATAAAACAGTCCATTATACCACATTCCACACTGGCATAAATTTAAAATGAACCTTGCATAAATTAAATCAAACATTCATGGAATGAAATCAAGCTTGTATAAAAGTAGATTATTGAATTGAAAATAAATAATTAAAAAATAAAACACCTACATGATCATAATAAACTGTAAAAAGGATTAGTTACAGACACAAAGAAAATAATAATTTATAACAAAATGATAATTATAGAACAAAAATATATTGATCCATCTTCCTTGGAATGAGTGGCTAGCTCTTTCCTTGGAAGAGGATTTATTCAGAACATAAGCTTAAGAACAAATTACTCAAAATGATGTAGAGAAAAGTATATTGATTGATTACATTCAGATGTGGGAGGTTACATTTATAATCTCATGCTACCAAGCAACACCTAATTTGGGAGTAACGATGCAAATATTCTAACATATCTCAATCTCCATAAAATATGGAGAGATATATTTATTATAAGAATACAACATAATCTCAATCTACACAAAGTATGAAGAGAGAAACTTATTGGAATGAGAGTACACAAATCTATATTTAGATATATTATATAAATGGAAAGTATATATATAGAAATAACATAAATGGAAAATATTATTGTGATAGATAGAAATGATCTTGGTCACCTTAGAATGGACCAACAATAATTAGAATGCCTTAATATGCTTTGCAAATGAGTTTGTGGTGGTTATGCCATAGTCCATAGCAGTCCTATAGAAGTTTGTATCTAACCTATCAAAGTCTATAGAAATCTTGTGGAAGTTCTTAGCTAGCCTGTCAAAGTTTTTAGCAGTCTTATGTAAATCTATAGCTTACTTGAATAAGTTTGTAGCTCACTTGTGTAAGTCTGTATCTTACTTGTAGTATTCTATAGCTCATATGTGGAAGTTTTTAGCTCACCTATGGAAGTATGTAGCTTGATTATAGAAGTCCATAGCTATAAACTGAGTGAGTTTGTATCTAAGTTTATAGCTACTATCTAAGTCCATAACTGAGTCCTTAGCTATCGAGAAAGTTTGTATTGGTATATTGGGTGAGTCCATAACTACTGATCAAATCTATAGCTTGGCTAAAATGCTAGATCTTCTTTAAGAGATACTGTAGAAGACTCTGAAACAAATCCAACATTTTTCTTCAAATGGTTACTATTATCCATTTTTGACTCCCAGATTTTACATCTTTAGTTTTGGCTAAGTGCAGCAAAAAGCGTCAGATATTTTTTCCCTTTAAAGCCTTTGGTTTAGTATTTTTGCAAGTGTTATTTTGGTCTCTTTTCAAATTTGTTTATTCATTTTGGTGAATTTTTCTTTAGGCTTTTTATCCAAGTCCTTTTAGACTTTTTGTCCAAAATAAAAAGTCTGAAGGAATTCTTTCAGACTTTTTGTTTCAGACAAAAAGTCTGAAAGAATTATCCTTTACAAATTTTTCAAAGGAATTATTTTAAACTTTTTATTTCAAATTTTTTTTGAAATAATTCTCCTTTGAATTTTTTTTGAAGGAATTATTTTGGACTTTTTGTTTTGGACAAAAAGTCCAAAAGAATTGATCTTTACAACTTTTTCGAAGGAAATGTCTCTTACAACTTTTTTGAAGGAATTGTTTCAAAATTTTTGTCTGAAATCATCTTTTTGAAGGGTACATTATAGATTGCCAAAGGTTATTTTCTCTTGGAAGTGTCCTTTTCAAAAAATTTGAAGGGTCATTTTTCTTCAAAGTGTCCTTTGGTAAAATACTGAAGGGACAAGGGACACTTTCAAAAAGTCCAAAGGGACACTTACAACATTTTTGAAGGGTCTTTTCTCAGAAATTGGTCAGTTCATTTTGCTAAAGGAATTAGTCACTTTCAAAAGCTCAAAGGAATTATTCCATTTGGGAAAATTTTGAAGGGACACTTTCAAAAAATTTAAAGGGACACTTGCAAGATTTCTGAAAGGTCTTTCTTAGAAATTGGTCCACTTCCAAAAGTCTGAAGGGTCTTTTCGTTGTAAAAGTGTCATTCAAACAAAATCTAAAGGGAAACTTAGAAAAAATTTGAAGGGCCTTTTCAAAAGCTCTGAAGGGTCACCTTTCAAACAAAGTGCCCTAAAACTAAGTTCCCGAAGGAGCATTCTCAGAAAAAGTGTCCTTCAAAAAAAGTTTGAAGGGTATAGACAATTGAAGGGAGTCTATAGAGAGATGGTTTTGAAGAAAAGGGACACCTATAGGGTCCATAGAAAGGGCATGTTTGAGAATTTTGATGGTTATAGACACCTGTAGATTCCATATAAGGATTACCAAAGGGCATGTTGAGCAATACAAAGGGACACTTTCAAAAAGTCCATTGAAAGATACCTATAGAGTGCATAGAAAGATGGGTCTGAAGAAAAGAAGAGAGTTCATAGAAGGATGATTTCAAAGGGAGAAAAGGAAAATGCCTAAGGAAAATAATCCAAAAGAATGGTCCTAGTAGAGTGATGTCTATATGGATGTCAAATTCAAGGTGATGAGCTAGCCATTAGCATTTTAAATAGTGGGCCCCCAAACAACTTGATGGTCCTCATTAAAACACTCAAATATCTAAGGGCTCACATTCTTCATTCATCAAAATAGTGAGAGGGCCCATATCACCATTTATCAATTAGGATCCAAGTCATTTCTTAACAACCAATCAAAGGAAGAGGACAAGGCTAATGGAATGAAAATGACAAATCTGCAATAGGTGGATAACCACTTTGATGCCAAGACTTAGCCCAAGAATACCTTGATTTTGTTAGTGAAAATGATGGGGAAGCATCTTTGGGAGAGAAATCTTATTGTGTAACCACTTGAAATGGCATGGATCAGTCAGATGGCTTGAATGAGCATCCTTTGCAAATTTGGTTAGAGCTGAAGATAGAGACCTCTAACAGAATGATTCCTCCTTCTGATGCTAAAGGGATCCTCCTCCCACTTTATCTTTGATATATATATATATATATATATATATATATATAGCCCTTAGGCTAGTGTAAAAAGAGACCACATATTGTATGATGAAGCCCTACTAAAATGATATCTTGCCTTTAAGCATTAGTACAAGTCTATTTCCTTTAAAGTTTTGAATAATTGTCTGAGTGTGTATGTGATGTTTAGTGACAAGTGATGGTTTTCATCCTTCTATCTTTTATCCTTCATGCTTGAGTAGGATTTTTAGGTCTAACAGGTTATATAGAGTGCATCTAATTGTGTTTAATTTCTACATGTGTATAACTATTCTTGAAATATATAGCTTATTTTTCAGTTCATTTACCTTACATCATTTCATACATCTCATCTCTATATTGAATTACTTATGTTAGAATCTTTAGACATTGAAAATAGCCTATGTATCTTGATGTATTATGCAATAGGGTATTATATTCATGTGGAATATAATCTTGGTGCATCACCATTATTAGAACCTATTTTATTTATGAAATTTCTAACTCTTTTCCCTTCAATAAAACTAGTTTAGATAGATTTTTTTTGCATAGGTACATTCAAGTAGCTAACCCTTTAAATATAGAGGTTCATTTCCTCTATAGGTATACCCACATACCTAAAAATGTCCCAACATTTCCCAAATATGGAAGAGAATTGGACACTCTCTATTAGGGTATGAGATTTGGAGACAACAATTTTGGCACACCTAATGGGATGAATTTTTTACATGCCAAGGTGAATGCTCATCTTGCCAAGCCTAGGGTTGTGGAAATATTATTAATCTAGTATTTGGAGACTCCAAAAGATGATAATCTCTAGTTGTAGATCAATTTTCCCATATTATACTTCATGGTCCTCACTAGGTCATCTAGAACTTCTGATCAAGCCCCTCTAGTTTAAGCTCTTCTTGAAGAACAATGCCCTGAACCATACCCAACGCTTAGAGATCCTTGGCAAGGAGGTTTTGGAGAAGAAGAACAAGAAGAAGTTGAGGAAATTAGAGAAATTGGAGATCAAGAGGAAAGAAGAGAAATGGATAGGCAATAATGTTTCCTGGCCTTCAACACCCAAAATCTAATTGACCTTCCTACATATGACCCTACTCCTCCCAATTCTACCAAGAGTATCCCTAGTTTCAATGGAGAAGGTCCTATTACCCCATCTGAGCATATTAGGGACATTTCAAATTTCTATAACTTCCATAATGTTACCTAAGCCAACATATCCATTATATTGCTTGTTATGTCTTTAAAAGGCAAGGCACTTGACTGGTATAGGACTTTGGAAGGTGATTTCATTACAAGTTGGTATGGCTTTGGGGAATTATTGGTAACTATATTTGAGAATAAGAGTGACCATACCTAGCTGATCCATTAGTTGAATGTGATAAAGAGAGGTCTTAACGAATCTATGGGAGATTTTAATGAAATATTTAAAAAGACTTGGCATAGGTTGCCACCTGTCATGAGACCTCCTCCTAGCTTTGTGTTCCCCACTTATCTCAAGGGTATTGGTATTGATATGTAGTGATGTTACAGCCAATGGAAGGATTCACTCTGATAGTCACAAATGAGATAGCTATTAAAGCTAATAATAGCTTAATATAGGCTAGAAAGCTACCTCCAAGAGTTTCTATGCCTTTTTTATCTCATAGTTTAGTTGAAGCTCCAAGCATAGCAAAAGTTCCTAATGCCAATGTCAATCTAAGAGCCTTTCCAAAGAAGGAGGATAATGTTATGGACAAAGATGAATAAATCCAGTCATTATGATCTAAACTCAAGCAAGCTCAATTTTAGATAAGTGCTTCACCTAACCATCAATACTATCCTCAACAAGGCTATAGATCTCCACCCCAATACAATTACCAAGGAAGAAGACAAGGTCAACATGGTTTCAATAGGCAGCCCAATGCCTATAATCCTAATCCTACTCCTTCCACAAAGGCTATTATTCTAGTACATGCTAACCTAGTTCAAGGGGAGGATCATTTGGACTAATAGGAACAACCCCAAGGTTAGTTTATGCATGATGGTGGAGAAGACAACCAAGATTTGGTGGCATAAGAAGAATCTACTCCTTACATGACATCAAAAGAAGTGAATCCCAGTCAAAGGAATATTCATGGAAAAGGTAGCAGCTATAGTGTAGGTATGATGAACTTTCAAGTGAAGGATTATCATGTGTTGAATAAAAACACATCAATTATAGAAAACATAAGAGCCAAGAAGAGAGATCTAAGAAATGTTATGAGAGTACATGTGACTCCAAGTGATGCCTATCCAAGGCCATAAAGTGTGAATCCTAGTGCAATACCTACTACTAGTTATGCTCCTCAACAAAGTTAGAATGCAAGTAGGGTTGTCAAGCCTATAATGAAGTAGGTTTAGACTCTCTCACTACCTTCAATAGTGAAATAAAATGTGAATACTTTACCTCTAAACATTATTTATTCTTTGAAGAATACCAAGATAAGCATATCTCTTTGAGAAGTATTGCATATGCTTGGTCAAAAGGAGCTCCTACAAGAGCAGATTGTAAACATTCATGTATCCCCTCAAAATCCAAAACATAATAATGTGGCCCTTACCAATTATTCAAGTCATGTCTTAGAACCCTCTACCAAATCTGAAAAGTCTCCACCCTTCTACCTCACACTCATTGTAGGAGACAAATTGGTTCACAATTGTATTGTAGATAGTGGAGCTAGTACCACTGTCATGCCTAAGGTGGTGGCTAATAAATTAGCACTAAAGTATGAACCACATAGTAAAGGTGTGTTTCAGCTTGATGGGACTCCAACCAAGACATTGGGATTGGTCATAGGTCTAAAAGTTTTCCTACATGATTGCCCAAGTTTCCCCATTTTATAAGACGTTGTGGTGGTAGACCTTTCTGCCCATTTTGCTATCTACTTATCAAGGGACTTCATGGATAAGATAAGAGGGTGTCTTTCTATTGATTGGGATTTTATAGATTTTAAAACAAGATATGGAACCAAGGTGACTATAAGGACTCAGTCATTAACAAGGTTTCATATTGAGCCATACATGGAGACAAACTCAAGTCAAAATTATCTAATTAGCAAAGAAGAAGAAGGTGTCATGGATGGTGAAGCATCCTCCCCCCTTGAAGGCATTTCTAATATTTTCCTTGATAATTAAAACACTAAAACACATGGACTTGATCCATATACTTTCATAAAAGAAACTGATTTGGGAGTTTATTGTATACACGTAAAAGATGTTTCAATCCCTTCACTCACTAATGAAGACCATGAACTTGATGGGATATGGGATTTTTTTATGGATCAAGAAGAAAAGGAGGTGTAGGATCTGGCATTATGTTAGTTTCTCCATAAAATAATCAATACTACTCCTCATATAGATTCCACTTTAGCTGCACCTGTAATGTCGCAAAATATGAAGGCTTAGTTCATGGCCTCCAATGGGCAAAGAAGTGAGGGATCAAGAATTTGAAAGTTTATGGGGATAGTGAATTAGTCATCCATCAAGTGATAAATCAAGCTAAAAATAAGAATCCCTTGATTAAATCCTATAAACATAGGGTGTGGGACCTAATTGAAGACTTTGTGCCTTTAACATACAACCCATACCAAGGGATTCAAATAAACATGTTGATATATTGACTACAATAAGAGCACAATTTGATGTAGTATTAGATATAGAAAAGGAGAAGGATCAGTCTCATATCAAGGTCATTATGAGGCCTTATATTCTAGATAATGAAGTGTCATGAAAGGTGTTTGAAAGTGATGAACACATTACACACTTCTTACAAAATTAAGCATGATTCTCCTCAAGAAACTAAAAGAGACTGCATGATCAATATGAATAAAAAGTTATTCAGCTAAAGATAAACAAGATACCTAAGGGGTTGATTACCTTGGAGAGTGTTTTCAATGAAGATGATCAAAAGAATAAATAAAGAGTGAGCATGTCAACAAAAGAAGAGAACTATGAGAGAATCATGATTTAAAAAGGACAAGCTCGTAAAAATTAGTAAGGTATGTTCTTTGTCTAAGAGGTAGGACTTTATTAAATTATGCAAATATTTCCATGACATCTTTGCTTGGGAATACAAATATTTGAAATGGTTTGACCCAAGTTTAGCTCATCAAATCATTGAGTTAAAACTTGGAGCTAAACTAGTCAGGAAAAAAACATAGGCCTATCAATCCTAAGATAGAGGAACTCATGAAGAAAGAGTTGACCAAGCTGATTGAGTCTAGGATTATCTTTCCTATCAAACACTCAACTTGGGTGGATAATCTTGTACCTATCTAAAATAAAAATGGAGAGATCAGACTTTGTGTAGATTTTTGAGATCTTAACAAAGTGTCTCTCAAAGATCATTATCCACTACCTTCCATGGAATAAATTCTACAAGTTGTTTCAGGTTCTCAACGCTTCTCACTTCTTAATGGTTATTCAAGTTACAATCAAATACTAGTGAATTAAGAGGATCAGTTCAAGACAACCTTCACTACCAAATGGGGGAATTTTTCCTATAATAAGATGTCATTTGGTTTATCCAATGCTAGAGCTACATTTCAAAGGGCAATGGACATGACTTTTAAAGGTTTAATTAATAAGTAATTGCTTGTGTATCTTGATGTTATAACCATTTTTTGAAGGATGCCACTAATCATATAGAACATCTAAGGTAGGTGTTTGAAAAGTGTAGGGAGTATGGAATATCCATTAATCCATAAAAGTGCATCTTTGCTATCCTTGAAGTAAGCTATTGGGTCATATTATCTCAAAATAAGGCTTGTCTATTGACCTTGAGAGGATTGAGGCTATTCTAGGATTGTCTTTGCCTCAACACAAGAAAGGAATACAAAGCTTCTTGGGGAAAATAAACTTTGTAAAAAGGTTTATTCTAGGCTTTGTGACTGTGGTAAATCCTATCACAACCATGCTCAAGAAGAACCAAGCTTTTGTTTGGACAAAGGAAGGTAAGAGTAGTTTTGAGACAATCAAGCAAGTAATTGCATAATCTCCTACTCTCTTGAACCCAAACTTTTCCAAAGATTTCATACTCTATACCTTTGCTAACCTTGATACAATATCAGCTATGCTTATGCAAAAGAATGATGAAGAGGTAGAATAGCCAATTGCATTCTTCAACCAAGGATTAGAAGATTATGAGGTCAGGTATACATTTTTTGAGAAGTAAGCTCTAATAGTGATAAGAGGATTCAAGAAATTTAGATACATGGTTTCAAATAAAAAGATACATGTCATGGTTTCTCATCCTAGTACCAAGGAATTTCTCTTAAGAAAATTCCTTAATTAAAAGAGAGCCAAGTGGATTACAAAGGTGATGGAGTATGATGTGGATATTAAGATTAAAAACTTGGTAAGAGGAAAAGCATAATGTGAGAATTTACATTAAAATTTATAAGATCCAACAGAGCAAGTCTTGACTAACAAGGTTCAACCCTAACCATCTGATCACACACAAGTTCAAAATTGGACACAAGACATTAATTTTCTTCAAAATGGTGAGTGCCCCAATGGTTTAAACAAGTCTAAAATGAGGTATTTTAGATTGCAGACCATTCTTTAATGTCTTGTGGATGGTGTTCTCTTTAGAAAAGACATTAATGGTTTGTTTTTAAGTTGTGTTAACAATGATCAATTTAATATGCTACTATAAAAGTTTCACAATGGTGCAAATGGAGGTCACTTCTCTCCTAAGATGATAGATGAAAAGATAATGAGGGCTAGTTACTATTAGCCTAATATTTTTAAGGACTATTACCATTGGGCTAAGATGCTTATTCAATGTTACTTCTTTGTAGGCAAATAGAAACTTGCAACCCTTCCATTGAATCCTATCCAAGTAGACCAGCCTTTCATACAATGGGGCCTTGATTTCATTGGTGCGATCAACCCTCCATCAAGTGATAGAAACAAATGGATATTGACTACTATGAATTAATTCAAAATGTGGGTAGAGGTTGTTGTTTTGAAGGAGGTAGGTGAAAATGCAATCTTGGAGTTCTATGAGAACATTATAACAAGATTTAGGGTTCCCCATGTTATCATTTTTGATAATGAACTTACTTTCATAGGTTTTAAAAATTTTGATTGGGCAAATAATAATGGAGTTTACTTGAGTACCTCATCTAATTATTACCCTCAAGGTAATGGATTGGCTAAGTCTACTAAAAGAAATCTCATCAAGATCACAAGAGGACATTGGATAACAATCAAAGAGCATGGTGCACAAAGTAGAAGACAACCTTATGGGCCGATAGGATTACTCTTAAGAAGTCAATTGGCAATTCTTCCTTTGTGCTTGTTTATGGGAGAGAGGCTAGGTTGTCCATATCTCAATAAATTCTACTCTAGAAGTTGCATAATAGATGGAACTACTTGAAAATACTCTAATGGACATCAGATTGATAGAACTAATGTAGCTGTAAGAAGAGACAATACACACAAAACCATAGAATACCACCAAGTGCTTGTGAATAAGTCTTTTGATAAAAGAACAAGTGCAAGAGTGTTTAAGGAGGGTGAATTGGTCCTAAAATGGGATGATGACAGAGCAAAACTAGGTAGACATACAAATTTTGACACTTTGTGGAGTGGCCCTTACATCATTAGTAGGTGCAAGTAAATAAACTCTTTCCAGTTGATTAAGATGAATGTAGAAGAATTGCCTATCCTTGTGAATTAGATACATCTAAAGTTTTGCTATTAGTCCTTGCAAGTCTATTTTGTAAATAGTAGTTTAGGTGTGTGTTTCCTTTGGTTTGATACTCTGTTCTCTAAGTTCCTTGTAGCACAAGTGTGTTTCCTTCCTTTTATTTGGTGTGTGTCTCTACCTTATGCATGAGAATCAATCCAACTTGTGTTTTTGAGCTAAGGTCTATTTAAGTAATTTTAAGTGCTTATATGCATGACTCCATGCCCAATGGAGGGATTTAGGCAATTGGTCTTAGGCATAGAAGGCATGCCTCCCCTTGGAATCACCAAGAATGTTATCCATTTTTTAATCCCAAATTTTACAACTTTTTTTTTGGTTAAGTGCAGTAAAAAGTGTCAAATATATTTTTGCAAGTGATATTTTGGTCTCTTTTCACATTTGTTTATTTCTTTCAACAAGGTTTTTTTTAGGTTTTTTGTCCAAGTCTCAAAGAAATTCTTTTGGACTTTTTGTCTGAAACAAAAAGTCTAAAGGAATTCTTTTAGACTTTTTATTTCGAATAAAAAGTCCAAAAGAATTCTCCTTTTCAACTTTTCTAAAGGAATTCTTTCAGAAAAAAAGTCTAAAAGAATTCTCCTTTGCAACTTTTCCGAATGAATTCTTTTGAACTTTTTGTTTGAGACAAAAAGTCTAAAAGAATTGATCTTTACAACTTTTTCAAAGGAATTATTTCAAATTTTTTGTCTAAAACAATCTTGTTGAACGGTACATTATAGATTGTCAAAGGGTCTTCTCTCATGGAAGTGTCCTTTTCAAAAAATTTGAAAGGTCTTTTTTCTTCAAAGTGTCCTTTGGGAAAAGTCTAAAGGGACACTTGCAACATTTCCAAAGGGTCTTTTCTCAAAAATTGGTCACTTTATTTTTCTAAAAGAATTGGTCACTTTCAAAAGCTTGACGGAATTGGTCTATTTTGGAAAATTCTGAAGGGACACTTTCAAAAAGTTTGAAGGGACATTTGAAATATTTTTGAAGGGTTTTTCTCAGAAATTGGTCCACTTCCAAAAGTCTGACGGGTCTTTTTGCTACAAAAGTGTCCTTTAGAAAAGGTTTGAAGGGACATTTGGGAAAAGTTATAAGGGCCTTTTCAAAAGCTCTAAAGGGTCACCTTTTAAACACAGTGCCCTAAAACCAAGGTCTCAAAGGAGCATTCTCAGCAAAAGTGTCCTTTAGAAAAAGTTTGAAGGGTATAGACACTTGAAGGGAGTCCATAGAGAGATGGTTTTGAAGAATAGGGGCACCTGTAGAGTCTATAGAAAGGGCATGTTTGATAATTCCAAAGGGTATAGACACTTATAGAGTCCATAGAAAGATTATTGAAGGGAATGTCAAACAATCTAAAGGGACACTTTCAAAAAGTTCATTGAAAGACACTCGTAGAGTCTATATAAAGATGGGTCCAAAGAAAAGAAGAGAGTCTATAGAAGGATGGTTTAAAAGGGAGAAAATGAAAATTCTTGAGGAAAATAGTTTAAAGGAATGGTCCCAGTAGAGTGATGACTATATGGATGTAAAATTCAAAGTGATGAGCTAGCCATTGGCATTTAAATAGTGGATCCCCAGGCAACTCGATGGTCCTCATTCAAATGCTCAAAGATCTAAGGGATCATGTTCTTCATCCATCAAATCAGTGAGAGGCCCCATATCACCATTGATCAATCAAGATCTGAGTCATTTCTTAATGACCAATCAAAGGAGGAGGACAAGGCAAATAGAATAAAAATGACAAATCTACAACAGGTGGATAACCACTTTGATGCCATGACTTGGCCCAAGAATACCTTGATTCTATTAATACAAATGATGGGGAAGAATCTCTGGGAGAGAAATCTTGTTGTGTAACTGCTTGAAATGACATGGATCAATTAGATGGCTCGAATGAGCATTCTTTTCAAAGATGGTTGTAGTTGAAGATAGAGACATCTAACAAAATGATTCCTCTTTTTGGCTCCAAAGGGATCCTCCTCTCACTTCCTCCTTGCTATATATGTATCCCTTGGGATAGTGTAAAAGGAGACCACATAGTACATGATGAAGCCCTATTAGAATGATATCCTACCTTTAAGCATTAGTACAAGTCTATTTCCTTTGAAGTTCCAAGTAATTTCTTGAGTGTGTATGTGATGTATAGTGACAACAAGTAATGGTTTTCATCATTCAATCCTTTTTTCTTCATGCTTGAGCAATATTTTTGGGTCTAACAAGTCATATAGAGTGCATCCAAGTGTGTTGAATTTTTGCATGTGTATAATTATTCTTGGAATGTATAGGTTGTCTTTCAGTTCATTTACCTTGTGTCATTTCATACATCTCATCTCTATGCTAAAATACTTATGTTAGAATCTTTAGAGCTTGAAAATAGTCTATGTATCTTGTTGTATCATGCAATAGGGTATTATATTCATGTGGAAGATAATCTTGGTGCATCACCATTCTTAGAATAGGTTTTCTTTATGCAATTTATAACTCTTTTCCCTTTAATCAAACTAGTTTAGACAGAGGTTATTTTACATAGGTACATTTAGGGAGCTAGCCCTTTAAATGTATATGTTCATTTCTTCTATAGGTATACCCACATGCCTGGAAATGTCCTAACTTTGCCCAAATCTGGAAGAGGATTAAACACTCTCTTCTAGGGTGTGAGATTTGGAGACAATAGTTACTCTTAATATTCCATCTTTTATAGCTTAGTATGGATTACATATGCACATATTGACATCTTTTTCTTGATAATTATTATAAATAGCTAACAAAGAGATAATAATGAATTATAAATAAATAACCATGATATATACTTTATATTTTATTCTAAATAAACTAAATTTAAAAACTACATTTAGATCCACCTTTTATGTAAGGAAAAAGGATGTTATTTCATGGATATAATGAGTCAGTTTTGAGGCTCATCACCCATGACATGTTGGTATAGGGTTTGATCTTGGTGGTCATGTGCATAAAACTTTGACTCGTGTTTTAGAAACTTCTTGTATATATGACTTCCATGTCACAATCCATGTATCACCACTCATTCATTCATGGTAAATCCCCTTTATTTCCATTCCTCAATATAGAAATGGTTTTCCTTTATATACATAGCTTAGTTATCCATCCTAAAAAAACCCAAAAAATGAAAAAAAATGAAAAAAAAAAAACATTGCTCATTTATACTACCTTATGCAGATTACAATTCATAAGGTTATCATTATCAAAAATATCATATGCCAAAGGGTTTATAATATACCAAAGGACATAACAAAAATAAAATTGTTTTACTTGTTTATATAGTTTATTTACTTAGGTTGTACAAATGTTTTGACATCTATTTTCTTACTTGATTGTATAGTTGTTTACTATCTTTACGTATTTTAAGTGTCTATTAGTTTAATTGCTTGTTTTTATCATTTTCTTTGAACAATTGTTCATTTGTTTTATCTTGTTCTAATTTTTGGTTTGAGTCAAATTCACTATGCACATTAAAAATGATATTATGATCTTCCATATCATGATACATTATGTATTGCAATTGTGAATATCTCAGTCCTTGTGTGTATCACATAATATTCATCATGGTGTTTCCATACCATTGGTTTATATTATCATGTGAAATATAAAAAATAAGGTTGCTCAATTCATGTTTGAAATCTTGTAGGAAATATGGTTGTAAATCCATGTAAAGCCTATAGATAATAGCTATTAACCCATCTCATTTTCATATCCATTTTGTATAATGATTCTAACAAAAAGAATAACATGTGTCAAATATAAAATGCATAAGAGATAATTTAATAACATCTACTTCCATATATACATTTATATATGCCAAAATAAAACTTACATCATGATCATATCCATACATAATCACATGAAAAAGTGAATCATATATATCATGTCCATGATTCCATTTTGTAATCTCATGTACATATCATAAATGTATGTGTCTTAAATCATCTTGAACTCTTGTTTTATCCTTTTGAAGGGGCATATGGAGGTGATCTCAGTCATGGAAGTTATGGTGTACTCTATGGAAGACCCATGATGTGATGGGATGACTGACCCATAAATTGCCTTGATGTCATCATCTATACTATCTTAGCCACTAATCCTAATATCCTACCATTATAATACTCTATAAATGATGGTGTTCATTGATCCATGATAATTGTTCACTCATAGAGGTTCTTACAGTAGGGTGCATGCTCCATCACCCTTATAATATTTTAAAGGGCCTTTAATTGGCCTGGTGACATCAATAATTCTCTATCTCTATAGCTAGTTGTGTGATGCATCCAAATCTCTTCAATATCTCTAATCAATCCCTATCTCATCCTCTAATTAAGTACCCACATCATGGGTCACCAAGCCTTCCTCCTTCATCCTAACCAATGTCATCAACTGATCCAACTTAGAATATAATATGGCTAACTCTATAACTCTCAAGACTACTTGAGTATCTTGGTCTACCCCTTATCCCCACAACAATATTATCTTTGTATCCAAAACCTTGATATCTTTCTACAAACTATCAATCAAGGGCTCGTCCTTTACTAACTTATTAATCATAATGGCCCTGCCCCATCTACTCTAGTTATAGAAATCTTATGTGTTTGTTTCATAATTGTATCATCTCCATCTCCCTCCCCATCATTATGTACATCGTTAACCTACACATCCTCATCCCTATATCCATCACCACTACTAACATGTCCTCCATCTCCATCCACTGGGTCATATATTTGCACAATCCTCCTTAATTACCCTCTCTTCCATGGTCACACCCTGAATTCCATGTGTAATCTCTCCATTCATGAACTAAGCCTCTAATGAGGAGATTTAAAACTCAATGGTTGAATTTGATCCCACTATGCCTTTTAGGCATTAGTCACCCTGACATTTTAAATCTCTCCTCCATTGATATGACACCATATGTAGTTATACCTATCTATACTCAGCTATCCTTAGATCTATAATCAATCCTTATTATGGTCTCTCTCTTGTTGATCATTTAAATAGATATAGCCCTATCAACACATCTTATTTTATTCAAAAATACCTTATAACCATATTTGGTCTATATCTATCTATAACATACTCATGCTTACCTATAATGTAGCACAATATCAATATATAATCCATGTAAAATACATCATGTCTCTACAATGAAACTATTTCCCTAAAAGGTCTTTATGTAATCTCATGTGGAGACAACTCATCCAATTATCTCTTTTAATAACCCATATTGTGATCTAATAATTTGTTTCAAGAGAGGATGGTTAGTATGGTGTTAGCTCCAAAATAAAAGAAACACACTAATAACATAACATATCTAGGCCTAGACACTAGGGAGAGCTTAGTTAACAAAAACAAATGACAAACACAACTAAAAATAAAGGAATAAAACATAAGAATTCCTTCACCTTCCTTGGATTCTCCAAATGCCTTTGTAGTAGTGGCTTTCTCGATTTTGTGCTCATAAAGTCCTTAGCAATGGAAGCTTGGCTACCTCCATCTCTCCTTGGCACCTTTGGCTTGTGTCTTGGCTTGGCTTGGGATTAATTTTACATGGTAACACTAGTTTCATAAATCTTATAGAACCAATTCTGCATTATAACTTTGCACAAATTAATTTTAGAAATGATGTTGTGAGGCCTCTTATTTATATATTTTTTAGAATGCCTAGAATCAACTTGAACCATCCATCTCAAGATTGAGATGTGTGGTTGAGAATTAATTCAATTTTTAGAATTATGTTTTTAATTATCCTCATCATGAAATTAGAATAAGGGGAAATTAAGAGGCATGGATGGAATCATGGAAGGCATTGATGAGGTATGAGAGGCATGCATAATGATATTTGTGGCATTTATGGCCTAGGGATGTCTTCCCAAGAAATGAGGTCACTTGATGATACATATATTCAATATCCATTTCTAAAAAAAAATATTCAACAAGTTTCCATGGAATTCTTAATTAGGCCTTGATTTGGGTTAATTAGATCTTAAGCATGATTAAGCCCTTTGCACACAAATTACTCAAATTGATCATAATGCCTTGTTATTGGTCTAAAATTTGACTAGATTAGAATTAGAAGGTGATGTCAAATGCATTAGAACCATATTCCCATTTAGGATGTTTCCAACAAAAAATAATAAAGGCACAAGTCTTGTGTAAAAGATTTGATAGGGAAGAGAAATCCAGAGCACCTATGTGCAAATTTGGCATTTTGACTCGAAATGAACTAATTAAAGTTAGTTGGCCCATAAATTTCATTACCCCATTTAGGGATACCCTAAAACAAAATCAACACTTTAATATGTCAGTTTCACATCATTTATCATGTTTTAGTATTTTTAGGCCAAATTGTGCATTCTAGGTGGAAATTGGCTAAAACCTTGATTAGAGGTTATCGATGGATAGATTTAGGTGTCTACAATTTCCCCTTATTTGGGAAGGCATTACAAGATATAAGCATAGTAACATCTTCTCAAAGAATGAAACGATCATGTATGCTTACAATTACAATGATGATAAACTAACTATATGATGCACCCTCGAGTGAATGGTTGGCACAAGCAGGTCGAGAAATGGTCCCTGAAAAAAGAAAGAAGTAAAATGAGGGGACCAAAGAAAGGAAAGATGATGGGGTGAGAACACAATGATATTGAAAAGGTAGTCAAAATCATTGAGAATACAAGTGGGATGGTGCACAATGGTTTGCCTAAAGGCAGTTATGAACATTGTACCCTGATAGTGGCAACATGGTATGATAACACAATAATTTGCCTAAAGGTAGTTATAATCATTGAGAAGATGGAGCTACCCCATATAGGATAGACAAATAAGATAATAGCATGCCCCTGCATAGGAATAAAAAGTAAAGTGGTGACAATATAATTATTTGACCAAAGGTGGTTATAATCATTGATAAATATAGGTGGGATGATGTGTAATGATTTGCCCAATAGGCAATTATAATCATTGGACCCTGATTATGGAAAATATGATAAACTTGGCTGAGGATGATGATAACTTAACATAGAGGGTAATGATGAATTGGAACAACCTACTAGTAGGGATTTGCTCATCTAAACTAATAAAGGTTAAAATTCTTTCATGTTTAATTACTATATTTAGGATATGATTAGGATGGAATCAAGATGTCAGTGTCGAAGAGATGCTACCATTGCTGAATGGAATTCTTGAAGCTGAGGTTTATTATAGCATGTGATGGTAGGCTTCATGATAAAACACCATAAATACTTGGCCCAAATATGCATGAGGCCTGACTTCTGTAATCTAATACTCAATAAAAAATAATACACCAATGACAAAAACCATGATGACAATGTAAACATATGAATAGGGATGGATTCAAGTGTAAGTGTGGACAAGGAATAACCCAATGAACACACATAAACTAAATCAAGGCAATATTACTTGAAATCAAATAAATAGGTATACAAACAAACAAAATAAGCATAAATAAAAAAACAAACAATGCAATAAAAACCCTACAAACATTGCCCCTAGAAAATAGATGAAAACTTAACAAATAAACAAAATGGGGGAATAGAAAAAAAGAAAGGGTGTGGACGAGCTGTTTCTATATGCACTAGGAAAGTGGATACTACCTACATAGTTCCATGGATGTAATATCCAAAAAGCTTTAGGCCAAATGTAGTTCTCCTAGGGAATGGGAAGATTGTGATAACTTATGTAAACAAACAGAATGGATGTGAGAGAAGAAGAGGAATGGTCTTATAAAATGGTAAGTTCATGAGAGAAAAAGGCAAAAAAGTATGGAAAAACTAAATGACAAGTGATTTGCTTGTAACTTAGTAAGGGTTCCCAGAATCCTTAAGGCAAAGAAGTGGTCAATGTTTTTATTCTTTTTTTAATGATTTTTACAAATGTTTTTAGAATTTTTTGAAGTATCTCAAATCGATCAAAAATGATGAGACATTAAATGGTTCAAGCTCACAAAATGATGAGAGTGTTTAAACTAAGGTTTCTCTCAAAATGACAAGAGAGTGGCTTAGGTTGCTCTCAAAATGATGAGATTATGGCTTAGGTTGCTCACAAAATGGAAAGAGTGTGGCATAGGTTGCTCACAAAATTTTGAGAGCATGGCTTAAGTTTCTTGCAAAATGGTGAGAGAGTGGCTTAGGTTTCTTATAAAATAGTGAGAGCATGGCTTAGGTTTCTCTCAAAATAGTGAGAGTGTTGCTTAGGTTGCTCATAAAATGGCAAAAGTGCAGCTTAGGTTGCTCACAAAATGGTGAGAGTGTGGCTTAAGTTACTTAAAAAAGTCAAAAGAATGGCTTAGATTGATCACAAAATGGTGAGAACATGGCTTAGGTTATTTTCAAAATGGCAAGAGCATGGCTTAGGTTACTCACAAAATGGTGAGAGCATGGATTAAGTTACTCATAAAATAGAGAGAGCATGTCTTAGATTGCTTACAAAAAGGCAAAAATGTGGCTTAGGGTGACTGAGCTAACCTCAACAAGTATTGAGAGCTACCTACATAGTCTCAGAGTAGGACCTCAAGTCATTATAGTTCTACCTTTATAGTAGAAGAATTTGACTAGTGTAGCAGGCAATTCAAATAAAATAGGCATAGTTGGTAAAAAGGCATAAGAAGTGGCAAGTTGGTATTTCAAGGCTTAATGTTTCCCTTAGTTTTCCCATAGGTGGTTATAACTAGGACACAACAGCATAGATCAAAGGTACTAATTTTTCCAAAGGCAGTTATAATTAGTAGCAAGACTGGTGGTAAGAAAGGAATAACAAATGAAGGATGCAATTGCTGAAACTTCTATCACACTATCTTAAAATATGATCTATATCTAAAGTACTTAAACCAATAGATGAAACTAATTAGATACCTTGATGTTGAAAATGCATAATGAATGGCAAAAAACCAAGGTCAAATAGAGTAGGCTTTAAAACACATTAGGCTAATAGGTCGAAAGTGAAAAATGGATATGATGAAGAGGATGGATAAGGATGGTACTATGTATAAATAAGAATAGTGGTAAAATGGCATAACTGAAATGGTCCTTATAGACAATATACCTTAGCACTCAAGCATAGCATCATTTGAGATGAATAATATTCATTGGCTCTAGAAGTTCCTCTCTCTCTGGTGTGGCCAACTTGTATGCTTCTAATCTATAATCTGTAGTGATGTTGAAAGGCCCTATCCAATTTGGTTTGAATTTCCCTTTATGTTTCTTCTCAATCATTATATTCTTTTGGTTTTCTTTAATAACAAGATCACCAAGTTTAAATGTTCTATACTTGACATGTCGATTATAATGGCCTTTGATTTGGTTTTGATATGCTTGAATATTGTTGAGCATGGCTATGCATTTCTCATCAAGTAGGTCTAACTCTTGCAGGTAATCTACGTGATAGTCATGATCATCCAAGACATGCTTGAAATAGATGCATAGTGAAGGTAATTTGACCTCAATGGGAAAGATGGCTTCTGTACCATAAACAAGTGAGTATGGAGTGGCTCCTATGGGGGTATGATGATTGGTATGGTATGCCCAAAGGATAGGGAATATTTGGAGGTGTCAATCATGACTGACATCATTTAAAAACTTTTTGAGAACGTTGATAATGGATTTGTTGGATACCTTAGCTTGGACATTACCTTGAGGGTAATATGTTGTAGAAAAATGTTGTGTGATGTTATATTCAGTACATAGCTGGTCTACATCTTTGTTCTTGAATGATCTTCCATTATCAAATATAATTTTAGAAGGGATACCATAGTGGCAGATGAGATGGTTGAAGATGAATTTGGAAATTCTCTTTCTAGTCACGTAAGTGAGGGGTATAACTTCAACCCACTTAGTGAAATATTTAGTGGTGATAAGGATATGTTTATGGCTATCAAATGAAGTGGGGTTAATCTTCTCAATGAGTTCAAGTCCTCATATAGAAAATGGCCATGGTGTCAACATCAATTTTAGAGGTTTTACTAGGGAATGAATCAGATTAGCATGCCATTGACATTTTCACTCTTTTTTACATATGTCATGGTATCTGCGTCCATTGTGGGCCAATAATAACCAATACGCAAGAGATTTTTGGATAGGACTAAACTGCTATAATGGGCTCCACATACTCCTTCTAAACTTCTCTTAACGCTAATATAGACTTTGCTAAAGTTAAACAATGAAGCAAAGTTCCATCAAAACTATGACAGTCAAGGGTGGATCCAAGTAAATTATAATGAACGAAATGATGAATGAAGGCTTTGGTTTGTTTTCGATAGAGATTAGGTGGTATAACTTGGTCATGAAGGTAGTTGTAAAGGTCTAAGTACCAAATAGAATTAGGACTAACAATATCATAAATCATGGCAATGGTTGAAGGTTCATGAGTTGGTGTTGAAAAATTATTGATGAAGAACTAATACTCTCTAGATTTATCTATTTGTCAAATCAGAGATCCAATAGTAGCCATGACATCTATAGTTTTATTACTAGACTTTGGTATGTGCTCAAACCGAATATTGGAATTTTTTTGTTTAAGAGTATCAGCCATGGATTTATATGGAACTAGCTTGTCATCTTTGGTCTTAAAATGATGTATAACCTGATTGATGATTAACTAAGAATCACCATAAACTTGGAGATGAGATATATTCCACTAAACTACTTGTCGAAGTCTTGCAATAAGTGATTCATACTCAGCCATGTTATTTATATAAGGAAAGTTGATTCTAAATGATTCAGGGATTAGATCTCCCTATGGTGTAATAAATAATAGGATTGCCCCTGATCTATGTGTAGTGAATGAACCATCAAAATATAGATTCCAAGGTTGCTCCTCAAGGGGTGTGTCAATGATGGTCATGATAGATTCATTAAAAAATTGAAATGTGAGTGGTTGTGTGTCTATGAAAGGTGCTTCAACAAGCTAATCTATAAGAACTTATCCCTTGATTGCCTTTTGATTGACATACTCTATGTAAAATTCACTGAGAAACATGATCCATTTAGCCATTCTACCTTGCAAAGCTATTTTAGGTAGTAGATACTTGAGTGGATCTAATTTTGAAATGATCATGGTTTTATTATTCAACATGTAATGGCATAGTTTTTGAACTATGAAAACCATGGCTAAACAAGATTTTTCAATAGGTGCATAGTTATGTTCATATGTAACCAAGGTACGGATTAGGTAATATACAACATGCTCCTTTTCCTTGTCATCATGTTGAGCCAAAAGTGCCCCCAGAGCATGATTAGTAGTTGATAAGTATAAAAAGAATGGCTTTCCTAGCATAGGGGGTAATAAAACAAGTGGATTTATAAGATAGTATTTGAGTTGTTGAAAAGCTATTTGGAAATGATCATCTCAATAAAATGCAACTCCTTTCCTTAAAAGGTGTGTAAAAGGATGGCACTTGTTTTCAAACTAAGAGATGGAGCATTAGATTGACTGGACCTTACCCTAAAAATAATGAAGTTGCTTTAAATTGGTTGGTGTTGGCATCTCAATTATAGCATGGAATTTAGTCAGATCAACTTCAATACCTCTATGAGACACAATAAAGCTAAGTAATTTGCTTGAAGTTAAATTGAACACACCTTTTTTTGGATTGAGTCTAACTTTGTACTCTCATAATCTTTCAAATATCTTACGCAACATTGCTAGATGGTCGACCCTAGTTTTGGATTTTACTAAGATGTCATCAACGTAGTCTTTAAAATATCATGCATCATATCATGGAATATGATAGTCATGGATCTTTGATATGTAGCTCTAACATTCTTAAGGCCAAATGGCATTACCTAATAACTTCATGTTCCCCATGAAGTGGTGAAAACTATGTTATGCTAATCTTTTGGTGCTACTATGATCTAATTGTATCCTAAAAAGCCATCCATGAGTGAAAATATTTCATAACCAGCCATGGAATCGATGATCATGTCACTATTAAGTAAAGGAAAATCATATTTAAGACAAGATTTTTTGATGTCATGAAAATCAATACAAATTCTAATCCCTTCAAGATTTTTACTAATAGGTACAACATTAGAAATCCATTTTGAGTAGTCAATGGATCAGATACATCCTACTTTTAAGAGTTTTTTCAACTCTTTCTTTACCAATACAACAATATGAGGATGTATCTTATGTAACTTTTGTTTTACCAGTTTGGCATCAGTATTAACCACAAGATGGTAGAAAACCAAGGTGGGGTCCAATCTTGACATGTCAGAATAAGCCCATGCAAAGATATCTACAAATTCTCTCAATAGAGTTGTGAAGACGTCATGTTCCTCTTCAGTGAGGGATGCGCCTAATTTTATCTATTTTAGGTTTGATGAAGTCACAATGTTTACCTCTATTGTATCTTTGACTAAAATACTCAAATTGTTTTCTAGGATAGTAGGCAATGACTTGAACTATTGAATTATGTCTGAATCCTTTGTTAAGACTTGCTCCTCAACTTCTCTTAGGAATGATGAATCTAAATCCCTTAATGGGAGATTTGGCCATGTGAAAAAAATAGCCAAATTTTTTTGAAGAATTTGATCAAATAATTAATGTTGCTCAAAGCTGAACTCAGATCCATAGACAAGCTCATCATTAGTGGTCTCCTAGTCTAAATTTGAAGTAGAATGAATACCCCCATCTAATAGCACTAAGACAGGTTTTCATTACTAGACTAGCCTTTATTTTTACTTTTTCCTTGGTAAAAAAGAACCTCAAAGAGGTTTTCACTTTGGGACCTCAATTTTTTACTTATTTGTTTTTGGCTAAGGGTGTTCACTCACTCTCCAAGGTAGGCTATGGTATTCAATGTGATTGAGAATCTTGATTTGTGATCTCTCAATAGAATGTTGTTTCTAAGGCCTAAAAAATCATAGAATGCCTCATCATTCTAGAACTCATCAATCAACAGACTGGATTCTTGGTGGTCCCAATATATCAGTTAGAGATAATACAATGGAAAAGGGTTGTGATGAATGACCAAGGTAAGGGTACAAATGGCATTATTATCAAACAAGTTGGTTTCAACTAGGTCATCAAAGGTGAGGCTATGATCAGAATCTACTTCACTGTCAACATCATCATCACTAGTCGTTGGTGATGGAGTTTGAATAAGATATGTGGGGTCACCCCCAGGTAGTTTAAATCCAAGTATATAAGGTCTTTAATACTTAGTCATGGAAATTGGCTCAATGGTCCCTTGCTGATTCAGTTTGAGGAATTTTCCTTCATATTTATGATGTTCCATGATCCTATTAGGAATGAGATAATTTGGATTTTTATAATAATTAGCTTGGTTGTCATTGTATAACCATGATTCATCTCCTTCAAGAGGGTCATGTTCGTTGCTAGATGCTGGTACAAATGTGATAGGCCCCTTATCTTTGTTCTTTTATTGCCAATACATATGTGGGGTGACTTTAGGTCACCTAAAGGTTTTCATATTCTAAGGAATATTGACAATATGAAATGTATCATGGGTCACAAACTCTCCCAGTCCATTATCTAAAATGATGAAATGATTAGAAGCTTCAAGAGGTGGCATGTGGGAAAGGGAATCTAAGGTATTAGGATCTATACAATTATTTGGTAAAGGATCAATAAGTATGGCCTTTCCTTTCTCCTATTTGGAATTTGGATTCATGCCATAATGATAATTTTGGCTTTTAAATTTAACCTCAAAATGCTTGCAGTGTTCATATGGGTGTAAATCTCTTGGAATATTCACTTTCATCCTTGAGTGGGAAAATTTGATACATTGGTGCAGCGTTGATGGGACTACATGAATCTCGTGTAACCAAGGCCTCCCTAGAAGTATATTGTATGATAACTCAAGATCAAGCACATGGAAAAGTGTATCATGGGTCAAAATCCCAATGATAAATGACAAACTAATGGTGCCTTGTGATTCTCTTTCATGATTATCATAGGCTTTGATAGTTATTGTTTCTAGATGGAGATCTATCATTGTGTACCTAAGAATATTGATGAGCTTTAGTGACACTATATTTAGGCTAGATCCATTGTCTATAAGGACACATTTCACTTTATGCCATCTTATATAAACTTCTATATATAATAGATTATTATGGAGTGGGCCAAGGGAAGGCATGTCGCTCTGGTTGAATGTGACTTATTGGACTGGGGCTAGGTGTCTAACCAAAGCTTGAAATTTATCAAGGGATATGTCACTAGAAATAGTGGATTGGGTCAAAGATTCATTCAAAATGTTCTTATGGATTATTGACATTCAAAACAAATCTAAAATAGAAATTTGTGCTGGTGTCTTCTACAATTGTTCTAAAATATCAAACTTCTCATCTTGGTCAGTAGTGAATGGTTTATTCCAAGGCTGAATGATTGATTGGATGATAGAAAAATTGGTGGATGGTTGTGGGATTGGGATAGTAATCTTTGACCTTTGATTTGTGATTGCACAATCAAGATTAAATATTAGACCATTATTACTAACTGATGTTGGAAATGGTGTGGGACCAAACATGACAAGTCTCAATTTTTGGTGTACTTGCATGTGGTCAAGTGGCAAGAATGAGTTATCAATTTAAGATCCAAAAGTGGAAGTTCTAGTTTTCTAGGTTGCTTGTATGCATTCCTAGGTCAAATAAGGATTATCTATGTATTTTTTTTGAATATTATTGTTTAGCAATGGTCTAGGATGATTAATGTTTGGTCTGGGATTAATGGAGATGGTATTAATGTTACCCCCTAAAATATGACCTACAACCTTGTTTTATTCATGTGAAACTACATGGTAGGTTTGTTTGTTGTTACCATTCTAACCTTGGTTTTGTCCATTATTTTATCATTATGGATTCTACTGGTTCAGCCTTTGATTTTGATACTGTTGATTTTACTGCAGCACTGGTCATTGTTGTTGTTGCTAATTTTTCTACTATTATTGATTGTTATATCAGGGAAAGGGGGTTTTTTAGATCCCAAGAGTTTGATTAGAAGTGGAGGCATCATTATCCAATTTTATCTCCCCATTCTCCAACATATTCTCAATTAAATGTTTTATTTGGACACATCTTCGTAGATTATGCTTGTTGACCCAATGATAGTCACAAAATTCATTTTCATGATACCAATCAGGATAAATAATGCCTTACGGTTAATGCTTTGGTATAGGCCAACTAATTAGATTAGAAATATCAAGCTTGTGAAATACAAATTTAATAGGCTTTCCTAGGTCACTAAAGGCATGGCGTGCAGACACAATTCTCTTAGGAGGAGGGGTTTGCAATGGTATAGGTTATATTTGTTGTGCAAGTTTTGGTTGTTGTGCTTGTAGCATTGGTTGGAGAGGTTTCTAGGTAGGAGTAAGCTAAAAAGGTGGTGTAGGTGATATTTGCATAGTTTGTATATGATGGGATTTAGTTACTCCATTTCCCATAACATTCCTATTATAATTGAATTACTTCATTCTTTCTTGGTTATTGCCCTGTGCCAGTTGTATTGCTTATGCTTGAACAAGATGTTGTTGGCCATTTCCTTGATTAGTTTAATTAAGTTTGATGACTCCTTTATTGATAAGCAGTAAATTGATCAATAAACCTTTATCAATGATCTCTTTGAATGTATGTGCACATTGTAATTCCAGATGGTAAGCTATCTCACTATGCAAATTTTTAGTAAACATAGTAGCTAATTGTTTATCTAGTAAACTATGGGTGAAATAGCTTGTAAGGGCTCTCCATCACTATAAATAACTTGTAAAACTCTCACCAACTTTTTACTTTGCTTGTGTCAAGTCCACTAATGAAATCTCATGCTTGAGATTATAGGAAAAATGTTGCACAAATTTATCAAAAAGATCATCAAAATCTGTTATTGAATTCTTGGGAAAATTTAAAAACCACTCCAAGGCTTGTCCAACTAAGCTCTTTAAAAACAACAACAAAAGGTATATGTCATTATATGCCACTAGCTGACATGCGATAAAGAATTCAGTCAAATGAGCCTTCATGTCTCCTTTCCCTTTGTATTTATTGAATTTCAATGGTTTGTATCCTAGAGGAAATGGTATCTAAAAATACTCCATGTTGAATGAATAAGAAGACACGTCATCCAATTTGAACATTTTAGTTTGTTTACTTGCTTGAATGGCAGCAATTGTATCCTTCATCTATTGCAGTTCTTGGGATATGAAACTGAAAGGGATATTAGTTTGAGGGAGAATGTTCGTTTGGGTAGATAATTTGGAGGTCACAAGTGGAACACTTTGACCAGGGTATGATGGACACACCTATTGAGGTACATTGGTTTGGTTGGGGAATGGATCGGGAATATGCACACATGGATTAGGATTTACATGAAATTGCACATTTTGTTTTGGGATATTCTAGTTTGGGTTGGCAAGAAAGGTTTGACTTGGAGGATTTTGTGGTTGGGATAGAGGGATATAACTATATTGTGCCTATTGTGGTTGAAAAAGGGTATGTTGCCAACTAATCAAACATGGATATTGAGTGGGAACTTGTGGACCAAGACCCTATCTCTAAATTTGTGGCACATTTTGAACCAACGATAGTCTAGTAGGTACTTGAGAAACATGAGGACCTCCTTATTTCATGAATCCTTATGAGGTAGTGAAAGCAGGTTGTAGATTTGGCATCTATCATTGACCACTATTTACACATTATTAACTAGTCATTGCTTGGTTTTGAATTGGCATATTAGTCTGTGACTGAAAAAGTATGTTCATTTTTACCTGGTGAGGTGGAACATTAGTTATCCATGATTGAGGCAGTAATATATTTGTCTTTTATTGCATTGATACACTAGACTGTGTCTATTGTTGTGGAATACTACTTATTACTTATTGAGAAGGAATAGAATTCATCACATTCTATCATTGAGGCATGACATTAGACATTGTTCGATTACCTAATCCTATAAATTGTACACTTGAGGAAGCATGTGGTTGAGGCTCTGGTGCAAAACTCCTATTCCTTGGTATGATGATCTACTCATGGGATTAACTATAGGCACATGTTGTTGGCTAGTTGTTTGTGAATTAGTACCACTTTGATCAAGATTGGACAATGTTTAAACATTGCCCTCTACATTTGACTCACCATTCAATGTAGAGGCCAAAGATACTTCTTCAATAATAGGCATATGCATCAAGTTATCTATCGAAGTAGTTTTTATGAATGGGTCAGAATTTATATTTTCTTGTCTAGTTAATTCTATCAACACTCCTATTGAAGGTATTAGGTCAATAAGAGACTTACCATATTCATCTAATTGAAATCAAGTGATAAATTCAAGTGGGTTTGATATGTCATTTTCATTTCGTTAAAGTGATCTTTCATGATGTTTTTTCCTCGATTGGATATATTGGGGTCTTAATACATTATTTAGACTAGAGCCATAGGATTGCTAGAAGAACCCTATTGATCGTAAATGATATTATGGGTAACTCTTACTAGATTTGGTAAATTTTCATGGGGTAAGTCTATTGGAAACTTGGCCCCTACCTCTATGGCTCTAACTAAAATCTCATCTTTGTTCTTTAACAAATGTCATTCAAACAAAAAGGATCATACTTGGAAGCTGTGTTAGTATAATATGACTGTTGAAACATTAGTTTGTCCACTGTGGGTACTATAGCTAGGTATTGCATAGTTTGTTATTGGTCCTACTCTGAATAAGGTGGGGTGTTAACCAGGTAATTAGCCAATGAATCTTGGCTTTGTGCTCCTGATTAAGTATTATAAGATGGATAAGAATCTATCTCATAAGTAATATTATCCGCATAGGGGTCTTGCACCATTTCTTCCTATGGAACTACATTACTAATCCCTAGATTGTACATGAGTCCACTATGAGTGTAGGAATGCATGTTGGGATCCATATTCAATGCTTTGTGATAAAAGGTCAAAGATTTCTACAGACTCTAAAAAAGATAATGTCTAAAACATACAATGTTCCAACTTGGTCTAATTTTTTTAAAAGGATCAAAAGGTTTATGAAAATATTTGTGAGGAAACAAGCTAGTGTGAAGTATCTAATGTTTCACTATTCACACAAAGGTAAACAAGTAAATGGACCAAAAATTAAAATGCCAAACTCTAAGGTCAAAGTGTTTCAAATTAGTCTAATCTAGGAATTTAAAAGTTGCTAGGTCTTTTGGCCAAACACAACATTAAAAGATAGGCTTAAACAAGGCATGTGATAGGACTCTTAGCCAAATGGCATCAAAATCTAGACTTTAAAAATAGATGAAAGTTTTAATCTAATAGATTTGAAACACTTCTAACAAACACTAGGCATTTGATTCTTGGACATGAACCTGATAAACTAGGTATAAGGTATGAAACAAGAGGCACTTTAGGAATAGTTTATATTTCTCACAAAAAATGGTATAAAACTTGGTTCTTTCAACAAACAATCTAAACAAAGGTGAATAGTATAACTGTGTCTTAGACAAAAGATCACAAAAGTATACTCAGATTGGTCTGATTTTGTAAGAACAAATTTGAACTCTGTGTGAAAGGGTCTATGAAACAATATTTGAAATGTTTTGGTCAGTGTAATGATGCTATACTACCCAAAATGTGTGACAAAAAGTGTGTTTCAAAAATTCTCTAAGGTAAAGATAATTTCTCACAATTTTGACAACATAACACTACCTTTCTTGACTCAAAATGTTGTGGTGCATAGACTCAAAGTGCAAGTGTTTAGCACAAAATTTCTTAAGTCTATCAAGTGATGAAAATGATTATGAGTCATAAACGGCCTTCAACCTAAATTGAAAATTAAACCTAAGTTCTCTCAAGTTTAGTGCAAATGGAGAACCCACTTAACACACCAACTCTATGAACTTATAAAGGTGTAATTGTGAATTTATATTATAAGTGAAGGACTTAAACAACTTTGGTAAAGGTCTAGACTCAATTGGGTAGAATAACTATGCCAAAGTGGATGATATGACTCTCAAGCTTTTGATGAACTTTGAACAAGGCAAACTGATGTTCTCACATGGGCAGCATAATGCCTCTTTGTTCAAAGGAAAATGAGGACCATGTGTTTGGTTTTGGATTATTTATTTACACCAAGTTTTTACTCCAAACAAAACTTTAATCTAGGACAAGACCAACTAATTAATCACCCTTAGATCCTAAATTGATAAGGTTTCTTGGTATTATTGGAATCCATCAATATACATCATTTGAGATAATTTTAAGTGTTCATCCAAAATTAAATGTGCATTATATAGTAGGGTTTTTACACCCCCTTCTCTCAAATGATAGTACTATGACATGGATCTTGAGGTGCACCTTGCACCAACAATACTTCCATAACAAGTGGGGATTTATCTAAGATCTAACAAGTTTTTTAATGATCTAGGGGAATCAATTATACAATGACTTTCATGCCAAACAATGCAAAATAAAAGCATGGATTTTGGGTTTGTATCACTTAGCTTGTTGCAAAAAGATCTAGTTCTTTTTGCAATCACTACATCATGTTATTCGCTCAATGTAGTGCAATGTCCAAAGTACCACTACGTCTTGTGTGCAACTCTAAAGGATCCAAATGAAGTCAATGCTAATAGGTGAAACCCTAAGTCAAAGATTCCCTAAAGAACTTGTGGGAGGTGATGAAGTCCCCCTCATAAGCCAAAATACATAAAAATAAATAAAGCATGAAAGTAGAAAGACTTTAGGGTCATTTTCAAAGTCACCCAAACTTTGATGAGTTTTTGGGGAGTGCTTTAGACAACTTTATTTCTAAGCCTTGGACTAGGCTACTTAGAATAGGAATGGTACTTTTTATTCAAAGGGTTCCCTATAGGGGACAAATGGAAGAGCATACACACAACATTCTTATTTTTGCCAAACAAAAATTAATCTAATCAACTATTGTAAATAAAAATTGACAAGTGTGTTCAGTTTTAAACCCAAATTGAAAGATTTGGTGGTGTTCATTTGACCCCTTGGTCTCAATTGAAAAATTTTAAAGTATTCACCAAAAACATCTAAATTCTTTGTTAAACACCAAAACAAGGTTCCTAATTGATTTTTAAGCATGCAAAAGTGATTTAAACATGTTATGAACAAATATCAAGCTTGGTCCTGTAGAAAAATTATTACCATGTCCTTTAGATTTGAAGCTATTTTGAGTTTGAAATAACAAACTTTGGAAAAGTAGCTCTCGGGTCTGTGTTTTTGAAAAACAAAGTGATCAACGTCGATTATTACCACCAATGTTGGTTACTCTAGCTAACTGAGATCTAATCGATGTCAGTTTTTCTAACTGATGTCAGTTAATATATGTAACTAATGTTAGTCTTACTTGTCGATGTCGGTTACTGTGTAAAATTATGGCAAGCAAAAATGGCAAAATAAATTTAGAAAATCAATTTTCAAGAGTTTTAAAGGCTCAAATAAATATTTTAGAGTTGTAAAAGGATCTCCTTTAGGTGTGAGATACATCTAGTCCCACCGAGTGTGCTATTATGTGATCTAGTAATTTGACTCAAGAGAGGATGGCTAGTATGGTGTTAGTTCTAAAATGAAAATAAAATGAAAGAAACACACTAATAACATAACATCTCTAGGCCTAGACACTAGGGAGAGCTTAGCTAACAAAAATAAATGAAAAATACAAGTAAAAAGGAAGGAATAAAACACAAAAATTCCTTCACCTTCCTTGGATGCTCCAAATGCCTTTGTAGTAGTGGCTTGCTCAATTTTGTGCCCATCAAGTCCTTGGCAATGGAAGCTTGGCTACCTCCATCTCTCCTTGGCACTTTTGGCTTGTGGCTTGTATTGGCTTGAGATCAATTTTGTATGGTAACACTAGTTACATGAAGCTTTTGGAACCAATCCTGCATTATAACTTTGCATAAATTAAGCTTAGAAATGATGTTGTGAGGCCTCCTATTTATAGATTTTTGAGAATGTCTAGAATCAACCTGAATCATCCATCTCAAGATTGAAATGTGTGGTTGAGGATTAATTCAATTTTTGGAATTAAGTTTGTAATTATCCTCATCATGACATTGGAATAAGGGGCAATTAAGAGGCATAAAGGGCATCATGGAAGGCATTGATGAGGCATGGAAGGCATGAATCCTGATATTTGTGGCATTTATGGCCTAGGGATGTTTTCCCAAGAAATGAGGTCACTTGATGATGCATATATTCAATATTGGTTTCTAAAAATAAATATTCAATAAATTTTCATGGAATTCTTAATTAGGCCTTGATTTGGGTTAATTGTCTCTTAAGCATGATTAAGCCCTTTGTGCACAAATTACTCAAATTGATTAGAATGCCTTATTATTGGTCCAAACTTTGATTGGATTGGAATTGGAAGGAAATTTTAGATGCATTGGAACCATATTCCCATTTAGGATGTTGCCAATAAAAAATAACAAATGCACAAGTCTTGTTCAAAATATTTGATAGGGAAGAGCAATCTAGAGCACCCAAGTGCAAATTTGGCATTTTGGCTCAAAATGAACTGATCAAAGTTAGCTGACCCATAAATTGCATTACCCCATTTAGGGATACCGTAGCCAAAATCGGCACTTGAATATGTTAGTTTCACATCATTTAGCAAGTTTTAGTGTTTTTAGGCTAAATTATGCATTTTAGGTAGAAATTAGCCAAAAACCTGATAAGAGTATATTAGTGGCCAGATTTAGGTGTCTACACATATCACCTAAATGATCTCTAAAACACACACACACACACACACACACACACACACACACACACACACACACACACACACACACACACACACACACACACACACACACATGGATCTCCATTTAATCTTTGATATAACTGCCCACCAGTTTCTCCATTATAATATGCTTCCACCCCCACACATGTAGTAGTGTGGATGATCCTATGATTTTTCCTCCCTTTTAAACCAAAAAATAAAAATATATGTACAAGTTTATCAACACACATGGTCCCCATGTAAACTCTATCACCCTCTCCAACATATTTCTAATCACATTCAATAGTTCTATAGGAAAAAACCTCCCACTCTTGTTTGATAATAATATACCACCAAAAAGATCCATCAACACCAGTGTCAAGCATATGTCTCCTCTAAATCCATGCATGCATCTAGTTCTATCCCATGATCAATCATTGGTATGATATCATCAGCAAATACCCTATCTAGTAATACCACATGTATTATCTCTCTCTAATATAAATTTACAACCTATATTGGGATGCAAAGTATACACCACACATCCTCTAATTTGAAAGTTATATCACCTATAAGAAGGTGAAATGTGTTGTTATTTGAGTCCTATCACGTTTTCAACATTTTCAGCATCACCCTATCAACATGGATCTCAGGAATCTCTACAACATAAGACAATCCCATTGCCTCTATAAGACCCACCTCATAGTCTGAGAATCTATTCATCAGTCATACCGCTTATGATCACCTTTCCTTATGACTAATATCAATTATCTCTCATAAAATCATCAAAATGACACATCATTAATATTTTTATGCAATAAATCATCTCCCAAGACCATCATTTAAATACACATCCTTATCAGATAACACTTTTTTATAATAAAGGGTTAGAATTCACCAAACATCATAACAAATTCACCTCACCCCTTAATGAATTCACCATTATGATGAATTTAATTCTTGGTTTTATGAGTTAACTATAGGTTTTAATGAATTCATTTCACCTTTTGACAAAACTATTGATTTCACAAAACCACCAAATCTCATAATGAAATTGTCAGTTTCGACATTGAAATTGAGATTTAGAAAATAATGAATTCATTACGATTGAATTTCCATATATTTATGACACCTATAGGAAAAAATACCAATTCAAATCATAATCTACCACATTATGACTCCCCTCTTTCTTCTGATACTCTCACACTCATTTACTCCAGTGATGATCAGCTAGAATGCAGTCCATATTTATTCTAACACCTCTCAAAATCTAGAGCAAAATGTAAATCCTAGGTGGAGAATAAAATAAATGAATTTAAAATTTCCCCTACCCCTATTTATTCTACCAACCCACCCACATTCACCCCTCATTCAAGACTTTTTGCCTATTTCACAAATCTATTCTCTCATTTTCAACCCCACATCATACATCCAAAGGTCATTTCTAAGAATTTATAAAATTATAATGAAAACTATACCTTTGAATAGGGTTAGTCAAGAGCTTTCCAATGGTATAAAAAATTCCAAAAATAGAGCTCATTTACTCCTTGTGTAGTCGATCAAAGTTTTGGTCAAAGTAGGTCAACAGGTAGTCAAATCTAATCAACTAGAAAAATTGACCATCATGAAATGTTTTTGAACTAGTTTCATGGCATATAACTCATCACAAGTTTTCTAGTGCATTTTAACTAGACTAAATCTGAGTTCATATGCATAAGTTATGATTGGTCAAAGTTATGGTCAAACTTAGTCAAAGTGATGACATGGCTAATGTGGTAGTAAAGAGTGGTGATGTAGAAAAAATAAAGGACTAACATGTGGTGTGGATGTGGTATAAAATGTCAATTGAAAATTTTACATGTGGTAAAGAGGTCCAATTGAAATGAGACACACAAACCAACTAGTGGTTGACATGTGACAACTCTAGCTCGGGTTGAAGGTTTAAGAAGTCCAAGTTTTTGAAAGTTGAGCATATAGACATGGAAACATTCAAAGTAGTATTAAATCACTATGGTATATATAATTCCACATGCCTCACAATGCATACACGTAGGCCCAAGGTTCATAAATAACATGTTGAACCCTTCCCTGCCAAATGTGGGATAAACCAAATCCAAACATGTTATGATAAACATGTAGGTGTGTATTTGCCTTCATGGATCTCAAAATCCTAACCTAAAAGTAAAATGGATAAGGCATTATCACTATGCCCATGCATTTAAACAACTATATAAATCCTTGAATTGGTATTTGAATACCAGGTTTCAACAGACTAACTTTGGGTAAATAGAGACCAATTGGCAATCAACCTCCATTTTGAGGCATCAACAGTCAATCTCAGCCTTCAGAGTAAACTAGAGGGTTGTTATAGACTCCAGTATGGTTTGATTGATATGTGGATTTCATGATTTTGTGTTTGTTCGATCCACTTTTTAAAGTATTGAAGTAAGACTTTTGGCATAGAACTTCAGGAACATGAGATTGCTTTCGAGACAGGAAGGTGGAAAGTTCAACCGTGAGTGCTAGAAATTTTTGATTGTCTATTGATGAGTTTTTTCAATATTGTAATATCCATTATAAAACTATAATATTTTGTCCATGTACTTTCAATTCATGAAAATGAATTGGTTTGTGTTTTGTAGCAGGTGAACTCCATTATCAATTTTGGTTGTCATGAGTACTTTTCTATTATGCATTACTTTTTTATAAGTTAATTATTAATTATTAAATGTATATTGAATCAATTACAATAACTTAATGGAGAATCGGAAATTTGGGTTTAGAAATAGGTTGAATGGATAATGAATGAATTTGTGACTTCAATTCATTCCATCTTCAAATCCACTTTTGAATAACCTTGAAAAACACTTTTTTAAAGGTCAAACATTATTGTAATTCCTTTGAGTATCTTGATAAAATGAGTGTTTGACAAAAGTATCCATAGATAAACTTTTTTCACATGATAACAGTGTAGAGTTTACAGATCAAGTTTGGTATCAGAGTAGTTAGTGTGCTAGATTTGATATCAGTTATTTTTAGTTTTGGTTTTCAGTAGTATTGCAAAAAATTTGGGCTTATTGATATTCCATTTGTAGTGTGGACTTTGTGGATTAAGTGTTTTACAGAAACAAAAAAAACATGGGCAAGATGTCAAACAAATATAAAATTGAGGAGCTTGAAGTAATTAACTGGCAAATCCAAGAAGAGAATTCTTTCCTAAGAGCTCAGTTGTAATCCTTGGATGAGGAGATTTCTCACTTGAAATTTGAGTTGTAAACCAAGGATGAGCTCTTGGTATAGATGTAGAGTGAATAAAGACACAATATTCACCAATTTACTTCCACTATAGATGTAGGCACTATGACTGATGAATGCAATGTAAGTTGTTCATTTGGTAATTCCTTTCAATTAGTTTCAGATGTTTTAGATATTGGTTTTGGTAGTTTTGAAAAACACACTTTGGGCATTAGATCTAAACTTTTATTGAAAATGGGATTTGATGGAAGGGGCCTTAGAAAGAATATCCAAGGTATTGCTAACCCAATACAGGTAGAGCATCAGTCTCATAATGCAGGATTGGGTTATACTAGTGAGAAAGTGGATATTGGAGAAAGTTCCAAAGCTACTAGAGGAAGACAAGCTTCTAAAAGCAAAGAGTCTACACCACTAGTACTATAGGATGGATTTGGTAAGAGAACACATTGAATAGGTAATGATATTCCACCTCTACCTTTTTATCATAATCATAAACATGAGAGAAATTGCAAGACTTTTAATCCACTCTTTCTATTTAAAAAATTTGGCTCTTATATTAAAAAAATGTGGAATGCATTCCCTTGTACTTTCTATGGATTGCATAACCATTATGTTACCAACTATTGGAAGAGAAGAACATTGATGAAGAATTTGATGCCATTCATCAAGAATAAGGTAGTTGATAAAGACCAATCTCGTAACTCTCAGGTGAGAAATGGCAAATGAGTAACCTCACCCACATAGAGGAATTATTGTACTCATTGTCATAAAAGTAGACACCAAGTTGAGAAATGTTGAAAAATTCACCCAACAAGCCATCCAAAAAATGGTAAGAAAAAGCTGGTTTACAAGGTAAAAGAAGTTTTTAATCCACCAATCAAGAATAAAACAACTTGGGATCTATCTATAGATTGTCCACATATGATTCCATTATATTTTGATATGGATAATGAAAAATCATTTATTTTCATGGATAAACTTATATAGCATTGTTGATACTAATGAATATCATGCTTTTTGGTTTCCCTTGTTTTTGGAATTCAGATTTATGAAGAGGAACTGAGAGACATGTTTATCATGCTCAATGATCCTCTTATCTTTAAAATTTTGAGGAAAACTCCATTTGAATTTTCTTGTTTAGCTTTATGAGTTTCCTATTGAATTGTTAAGGAATTTAATTCATTAATCAACTTGGAAGATTTGATATTTGTTGTACAGGGTGATGGAATTTGATAGTGTTCAGTTTCATACTTGTTTCAGAATAATTTATATTTTGATATGCATATATTTTTGGCATGTGTATGTTTGAATGCATTTGTAGGACCCTATTGGGAAATGTTTGTGATGGTAAACACTATACACTATTTATTGTTTCCTTAGTGATTTAACATTTTAAGACCAATGTATAGATAGTGTATTGTGATATGGTCACAATAATTAATGTATTTTGTTTACATTAACAAACTTGTTTTGCATTTGCATTGGTGATTGTTGTAGTGTTTGGTAGTTCACCACTTACAGGTTGTGATAGTTGGGCAAATAGTTTGATAGATTTTGTGATCTTTATTGGTAGATTCAAGATTTAGTGTAACTCATGAATTTTTATTAGGCATTTATATTGTGAGTTATGAATAATATTTTTCCATTTGCTATGATCTAGGTTCTATACTTTGATGTGTTACAGAGAACCACGTAGCATTTCAGTTGAGTACCAGCTTTTGGTGGACCAAAAGCCTTCTTAGTGAGGAGGTGTGATCCATAGCTCATTTCAAAAAAGTTCCAAAATTAGACTAAAACATGTATATTTTCATAGGTTTTGTCAAGATATTTTTGATGATATGCATAACTCTAGAAATAGAGCTCATTTTCTCCTTGTGCAGTTGATCAAAGTTCTGGTCAAAGTAGGTCAACAAGTGGTCAAAGCTAGTCAACTATAAAAATTGACCATCATGGAATGTTTCTGAACTATTTATATGGTGTATATCTTATCATAAATTTTCTAGCACATTTTAAAAGGACCAACTCTGAGTCCGTATGTGGAAGTTATGACTAATCAAAGTTGTAGTTAAACTTGGTCAAAGTAGTGACATGACTGACATCGTTGATGTGGAAGTAAAGAGTGGTTATGTGGAACCAATAAAATACTAACATGTGTCATGGATGTGGAATCAAAGGTCAATTTAGAAGTTGACATGTGGTAGAGAGGTCTAGTTGAAATGAGATACATGGACCAACCATCAATTGACACATGGCAACTCCAGCTTGGGTCAAAGGTTCAAGAAGTCTGAGTTCTAGGAAGCTAAGCATGTGGATGGGGTAGAGTTCAAAGTGGTCTTAAATCAACATGGTGGATAAAATTACACATTCCTCATAATTAATACACATGGTCCCAAGGTTCATAAATAACATGTCGATCCCTTCCCCACCAAATGTGGGATAAACCAAATCCAAACATGCTATGATAAAATGTAGGCATGTATTTTCCTTCTTGGCTATAGAAATATTGACCTCCATGTAAAATGGATAAGGCCTTAACACTATTCCTATGTTTTTAAATGGATATATAAATCCATGAATTGGTATTTGAATACCAAGTTTCAGTGGACTGAGCTTAGGGAAATAGAGACCAGTTGGCAATCAACATCCATTTTGAGGCATCAACAGTCAATTTCAGCTTTCAGAGTAAACTAGAGAGTTGTTATAGACTCCATGATGGTTCTATTGATATTTTTATTTCCTGATTTTTAAATCATTTTATCCACTTTTTAAAGTCTTGAAGTAAGACTTTTGGTAGAGAACTTCAGGAACGTGAGATTGCTTTCACAACAGGAAGGTAGAAAGTTTGACCATGAGTGCTAGAAAATTTTGAAAATCTATTACTAAGTTTTTGAAATCTTGGAGGATCCATTAGACAATTTTAGGCTATTTTCCATGTAAATACAATTCATGGAAATGGATTGATTCATGTTTTAAGCAAACCCAGAGACATAGCCCGAGCAATGGGTGAACTTCGTTATCAATTTTGGTTTTCATTAATACTTTTATATTGTGCATTAATTTTTTTGCATTTTGATTGATGTAGTTAATTAATCATTATTAAATTCATATTTAATCAATTACGATAATTTAATAGAGAATTAGAACTTTAGGTTTAGAAACAGGTTGAATGGATAATGAATGAATTCGTGACTTTAATTCATTCCATTTTCAAATCCACTTTTGATCAACTTTGAAAAAACATTTTTAAAGGTCAATTATTGTTGCAATTCCTTTGAGTATCCCAGGAAAATAAATTTTTGACAAAATTATCCATAGATAAACTTTTTTCACATGATAATAGTATAGAGTTTATGGATCATCCAAATAATTAGAATATTGTATTTCTTTATTCTTTTCTTGTAAATTACTCTAGTAAATTTAATCACAACTCATTGGAAAATATATTTCTATTTTTATAGCCCAGAACTTATCAATGTGATATATTGTTCCCAAATCCACTAACATGTAACAATCTTTATGAGGGAAAATTCAAGCGTGTAACTTATCTCAGGAAATATTATTTCTCCAATCGACTCCCTATCCACTTAGGGAAAATCATTTTACATATGCCTACAATCATGAAAATATTTTATCAAAAATGTTACTTTTGTTAATTATGATATAAACTACATCATTTTTCATATACCCTACCTTCAATCATTCATTTCAAGCGTTCGTCTGCATCATTTTCCTCGCATGAATGCTCAAGGGAGAATCATTCATAATCATTTAAATCCACTTACAGAATCATATTTTTACATTTATTTCTATTATATTTTTTATTCTTTGAATATGCATTACTTCTTCCAATCACAACACCCTTTCAAAGATATGAAAATGTAGACACCTTTATTCTACCACATTTAATGTCATAATTAAATTTGTTTAATATTGACTCACTAACTCAACTACCACCTTTAATTTGAATTCTAACCTAAGTTCCACTAATATGATGCCCCCCATTTTTTAATAATTAATTAATCCATATTAATTAATTAATCATGCATATATAATTCCACAAAACTAATTAAAAATCTAGAATTTCTAAGTCACCAAACATCTTCCACATTTCTCTCAACCAAGTGTTGGGTCATTCAACCATTTCCTTAACTTCCTTAACCAGTTATTGAGTCATCATTGAACCTTTCAACCAACATTGTGAGTTATCCAACTACATTGACTCATTCATGAAAAACTTCAATTACCAACTAACTTCCCACTTTTTTCTCAAACACATGAGGAATTGATCTCTTTCTCTTGGATGAGGACTCAAAAATCAAAGGTTAAATTTTATCCTTTAGATTACAAACATAAATTATTTGGGAAAATGAAATCATCTATTTAAAATTATTCAAAATTAACATAATCTAATAAATTTGAACTTTTTTCAACTGTCCATCTTCTCACCCAAAAGCCTATAAATTAAAGTGTCATCCTCCATTATCAGTATCCTATCTTCATGCTATTGAATTGATATCAAAATTACCTTATGCATCCATAAAAAATCAATAATATTGTGTCTTTATGCTGTTGAGATTCACGTTTCCTTTTAATAATGAATTGAGCTTTTATATACAAGGGAAAGTGAAGTTGATCTACAAATCAATCCTATCTCAAAGAAGATAAATCACACTTACCCTTATACTTATTGGTACATTTAGATAATCAGGATCATGACCAAGAGGAATCCACTAGACCTAACCAAGGGGTCCCTTACTAAAATAATATCACTAGATTGGGTTTAAAAGCCTCTAGTTAAGCAACACCATTCAATAACCCTAGCTAGGTCCTATGTTTTCTTATATTCACAATGTAAATGTAAATTAAAGTAAAATCTAAACCTAGTGATCACTAAAGCTTGTGAAACAAAATGGGTGTAAAAAAACATGAAATTAAACATGCAGAGAAGATCTCTATTTAAGCCATTGTAGAGGAAATCTTAATGCATGGAGAGAGAAGCATATAAGATAAAAAATGAAAATTATCTGTTATAATAAGGAGGAGAAAGATTTATGAATACTTACCTTTGAAGATGAACCTACTGAACGTCAATATCTCCCTTGGCCAAGGTGATTCACAATAGGTTGTTGTGGTATGTAAGGATAATAAGGATATGTTAGCTCTAGGCTACAGAACTTCTTTGTGCATCCAAAAGACTTCTCTATAAGACAAGATTCATATCTCCAAGTATATTATTGAAACCCTTAGAAATACTCCTCTAGTAGAATGGTGGATAAGTAGATACACAAATAATTAATTTCTTCTTATTGTCTCTCTCTAAAAGGGCAAAAATGATGTGTATATATATTTGGATCTAACCCTAAACCTTTTCAAAAGTTTAGTCGATAGAGTCAGCCCAATTGACATTGTTAGAAATAAAAATATTTAGGTCTAAAATAAGTTGGCTTAGGTTGACTTAGTCCTGTAACATGCTCAAATCTCAAAATAGAATCAGACTAAGCTGACTTAGTCTATAGATGGTAAAACAAGGTTTTGTCTTAGGCAGGTGCTAAAAATAGGTAGTATAAATATAAAATAAACATTTAAGTATAAGTTGATATTTAGACATGGACATATAGTTTCTTATACTTTAATTTATATTTTATATTTATACTTTTAAGATGTTTAAGAGTGGTTTTGAACCTCTAAGAACTGTAATGAAAATTATATATTTTGGAGGGTCCTATTTGATTTTAGACTTGGCCATATTTTAGGGTTATAGGATTTTAGGCAGGCATCATAAGAGGTAAATGGATATACAATCTAAATAAGTTGGACTAATGGTAGGAATGATACAAAGCCATAACAATATTTTGAAGCACTAATGTTCTTCCCACCCCTTTCTCAGTGCACCCTTTAAGACATGCACTCAAAAATATTGAAATGGAACAAGTTATTTCAAGAAAGGAAGTGTTATTAAGTGTTAAAGTTAATAAAAAATATTGTGTATATGTATACCCCACTTGAATCTCATCACATGTAACATGGTATGGTGATTTGAAAAAGTACATGACAACACATGAAAATGAGCTAACTAAAAAGAAATACTAAAATGAATGTTGAAATGAAGTGAAAGTAACTAAAAATACCATATATATACCTTAACTTACATTTATACTAAATGACTACATGCAAATATCCTAGTTTTGATTATGGAGGGTGAAGTACCTACATTTGATAAACCCTAGGGATATAAAACTAACAATAGAAGAAATACCTACGTACGTAGGATGGTTAAATTCGTAATGAATAACTTACAAAACTAATTAAATTACTTATAAAAATTGGCAAATTAGGATTGTTAAGTCTAGGTTAGAAACAAAAGATCAAACATGTAAATGACAAAATTATGGAAAATGAATGTAGAATACACTAAGTCACATTGGTAAGCATGTAAAACATAAATGACAAGAAGGAATATAAAACATACTAAATCAAGGTGGGAAGCATGTAAAACATGAAATGATAAAAAAAAATGTCAAATACACTAAATCAAGTTGGGAATCATGTAAAGCATGAAATGATAAATGAAAAATCAATGCGAGAAAAGTCTAACAAAGATATGTAATAAAGTGAAAAGTAAACCCATGTAATATAAGCATGTTGAATCAAACATAAATTAAAACATGAATGACTAAAATGAAATGTAAGTCAAGATGTAAAACAAAAATGTTAAGTTATACATAAATAAAAATATGTATGTAAAATGTCATATGTAAGATAAGTGAAGACCACAAAAATCAAACAAAAACAAGATGGATGAATGAAAATCAAATGCTCTAAAGGATGAAAACCCAAACTTAGTGTTTTTTCTACAATTCAATGTAATAAAACACAACCAACTAATGACATGACTAGTATTATAATGATATGGTATGGTAAGCAAATGGTGTAAGGTTGTTTATGAGGAAAACATGTTCCTATCCAAGGTATTACAATGCAACTCAAAAATTATAAACCAAGAGGTGTAATAAAGAAAATGTGATAAAGGATGTGATTTTCTAAAATTAATATCCAACAAGAGGAATATAAACAAAATATGATGTAAATAAGGAATGTGATGTGCCACATGGGTGACATGAACATCGTTAGCAAGAATGAGACACATTATGCAAGTAATCAAGTCTAAAAACTATCAACAACAAGGATATAAGACAATTTAAATAATGGACACAAAGCTTGGGATAACAAGTGAAGTCCATAAATCAACCTATGAAAGCTATGTGAATGAAAATTAAAATGGACCTACCTTCTCACAACATGTTCCCCATTCCTCATGACCCCTTATAGAGTCATTCATCTACTATGAAGATTGGGTACTTATGTGAGAAAATAATTGATACTAGAAGTATATGATATAATGAGATGTCCTAACCTAGTCTACTAGCCTACTGTACCCCAACAGACCTTGGCTCTATCATGAGACCAACTACAAATTTTGAGTTTTGACTAAGATAGGACATGTGTTAAATATAGATCACATCTTTTATCATGATCTGACTATTAAGATTGTTTTTGCCTTTTGTTTCTTTTATGATTTGGATTTTATATTTTTTTATGGATTTTGTGACTTCTCCATATTTAATTGGAATAACCAACCTAAGTGAAATAGGTAACAAATAAAAGATATCTTACACTTGGTCACTAGAGAAAAGGACCTAAAGACCAAGGTGTCTAAATACTCCTAGACTTGCCCACAAGTAAGTGTGAAATCTAAAAATTGACCTATATGTGCCTAAAATGAAATGAAATAAGGGAAATATGGGGATCATAATAGATACATCCATGTAATATGTGATTCAATGATGAATATGCTCATAGTTGATCATAAGGAGGTAAAATAGTGCTATGAAAGGGATGGGGCTATCTTATGACAATCATGTCACTAGAGAATCCATACTAACCTACAATAGATCTAGCACAAGCACTAATGAAAGTAGTAGTCATCCCAAAAGAGGGGGAAAGTAATTTAAAGATGTTTTATGTGTTAATTTGTGAGGAGAGCCTGGTCTTATCCATGGTCTTACACTACAACTCAAAAGGTAAACACTAATGTGATGAATGTTAAATAAGGGTAAAAATAATCATAAAGATACTAAGGAAAATAATGACATAAAAATAGAATAATGAAATAGATATTTAAGTGTAGACACCGCAAACGTGTCTGCACCTTGGTTCTCCCCCTTGGCCCTTTTTCCCACCTAGTCCTCCTTGGTCCCTAACCCACCTAGGGCTTATTAATTATAAATTAACATCTATTTTTAATTAAATTAGGCCCCCTTTCCACCCTACCCTTGCCACCTTGGATCCTCCCTTGAATCCCTCCACCTTCCCCCTAGCATTTATTAGGCCAAATCTCACCATTATATCCCCCCTCGTCCATTTTGGCATCCTCATGACCGTTCTGCCCATGACCCCTCGCTCGGCGGCGTGCAAGAGTGGGCAGAGGCTATTTTTAGCCTCTGTGCCCATCCTGCGACCGCCGACGTCGGCGACCCTTCGGCCGACGTCGGCGAAACTGCCGGCGTCGGCAGCCTTCATTATCCCCTTCTGCATCCGTTGCACCCCCTGGACTCTTGAGCTCGAAAACGGATTCTCTTGACGCTTTGGCTTTGATCTCTCCTCTGTCTTGACCTCGTGCAATAGCAGCAACAGGTGAAAAGGCCCTGGATCAGCATCTTCTCCTTGCAGCAACTCTTCTATGGCTCCAGCAACATCTTCTTCTCTCTTCATTCAGTAAGCTAAAGGTAAGCTAGTCTGGGTTTGTTATTTCATTGTATTCATTTATCTATATTCTATTGTCTTTTGCTCCCTCTGTCCTTCCCCCTTGAGAGGCTGCAAAGCCTTCTCAGGCCCCATCCTCTGTGAATCCTCCTCTTCCCTATCCTCTGTGTCTCTTTCAACTTCCTCACCCCTCTGCCAAAAAGACCTTGCAACAGGTACCCAACCCGAACCAGGCCACTCCCCAATCCATCCAAACTTGTCCCCATTCAGTCTCAGACCCGTCCACAGTCCAGCAAGCAACCCAGACCCGACTACAGGCCACAGCCCCGACCGACGCCGGTCACTTCCCCAATCGACGTCGGCAGGATAGCCGACGCCGGCAGATCAGATAATCGACGCCGGCGACATTTCCGACCTCGGCGACTGTCTTCAGCCCAACAGCTCTTTCAGGTAATCATTTTGTTTGCTTCTTTCCTTTCTACTTTCTTTTTTATTTCTGTATTCTGGCATTCTGTCTTTTATCAGTCACTTATCTCATCAAAACAGTGGGTTGACCTCCCTTAAGGAAGTTTTTACACTTCTGGGAACAAGCCTTTTGCTTGGCAACCCACTGCCTATCTGTCTAACGTTTTTCTTGTCCTAGCTTCCTTTTTTTCTTGCAGGTGTCATTCCTCCACAGCCAAAGAGGAGTGCTCACAAACGTCTGGATTTACGGTGCGCAATCTTTAGTCCAGGTACTTCCAAGCCTTGTCCATTACTTTCTTTTAGTTTCTTTCTTTTTAGTCTGAAAAGCGAAATTTGAGGTAGAAACATTAAGAACCAAAATGAAAAAAAAATCCAAATGTAATGTGTAATAAAACCAGAGGAATCGAAAGGAAACAATGGTGCTAGTAAAGTGTGTTTATGAAGAAGACATGGTCCTATCTAAAGTTTTAAAATACAATTCACAAATGATAAAGTGAAATAAAACCAAATAACCCAAAGGAAATAATAGTTTATGTAAAATGAAACTAAATGAAATAAAGTTCATAAAAATAAATAAACATAAAAATCAAAATCTATGCTAATATATATATCAAAGATGAGCATGTGAAATACAAGCCTATGTATCTCGAAATGTTTTTTAAAGTTGAATTTATTTTTTATTATGAATTTTAGAATAATATTTGGCATCATAAGATTCCATAATGGGTAATTAGATGTAGGGATGGGTTAAGATGCCCCAAATTTTGAAGTGATATGTGGATGGGCATAACAAGATGCCCCAACATATGATATGGAGCGAGGTGAAATTGAGCCATTAGAATGATTTGCATTGGGTTGGTAGGTGTATTTGGAGATAGGTAAATGTGTTTTTTTATTATATTTTAAGGGTGTTGAAATTTAAATAATATTTATGGGATAGGTATGAAGAGGTATATAAGGCAAAGGAGGACCATGCATGATGCACTTTGGAGTAGACATTTGAACTAGGTGCTCCTTTGGTTCATGTCACTTAAGAGGTTGAGGTTGGATGAATACAATATTCCGTTTGAAGTTTTCCATGTTAGATATCTTTTCATTATTGGTAGAGGAATAAGGATCAACTATGGTTTGGATAACATTAGTATATGAGGTGGAAGTATGGGATAATTGTTTTTCATAATTAGGTAGGTGTTATTGATGTGATTCCTTAGAGTGGATTTATGATGTTTGAAGTTAATATTGATAACATTATTTTATTATAGTATCAATATTAAAATGTGGACCAATCAAGGAAGCAAGAAGGAATCATTGAATATCATGATAAGACTTATGAGAATGACCTATAGTAACATGCCACCAGCAAAACTTATCAGGATTAAGCCAATTTGGAGGAGGTTTGGAAGGATCAAAGCTCATGGGTTTAAAGGGTGTCAATTTCTTATTAAGTGCTTCTAGACTTAAGGAAGGGTGGGTGAGTTAGAATTGTTTGAATTGGATGCTCCATTTGGAGGTTGGTGAGGATTATATGAATCAATGTTATGAGAAAATGATTGGAAAGGTTACATAGTAGTTACTTGAGGTGATTCAAATTGAGTCATAAAAAAGTCTTGCCTTTTTACTTGGTCTAAAACTTTTTCTAAAGTTTGATGGGAAAAGATCCAAACTTTATCTTTACGATGAGATTTAAGAGCGGTAACAAATAATTTTAAAAGAGTATCATCATTCATGTTATGGTCCACTTTGTGATTTAGATACTTCCATCATTTGATGAAAGTGTGATAAGATTCATTAGAAAGTTTCTTTGCATTGATGAAATAGCTAAGGTAATTTTTAGGAAGGTCATCATGTTGGAATTCCTTCACTACACTAGTTACTAAATTCTCTAGTTATGAGATGAAATGTTTAGGATTTGATTTTACCGTTCAAGTGCATCATCAATAAAGGTTTTTGTTAATATCTAGGTGGTAGTAAAGGTGTTAGTTTAGACTCATTCCTTATATATATATTACAAAAATCTTTAAGAAATATTGTGGGATCTTTAGTTTCATCATATGTGATAGTTGGAGAGATGCTTCCAATGTATATATATTTAATGAATGGAGATAAATATTCATTTTGAATATGTTGATTTTTTTTTTATGCATGATTGTTTGAGGAATGATATTCTCATTTGCATATCTAAGAGGAGGTATAAAATTTTAATTTAGTTGATTCATGATGACTTGAGGTGGTTGACTATCCATTTTTAACATTTATTATTGTATTTTCATCACTTGAGAATGGTTATTATTTTTCATAAAATTCATTTTTTGAATTATTTGAGCAATAATATGAGTTGTATCATTGGGAGGATTTGAATTACTAGTGGTAGGAGGTGGGATGTTAGTTTTGGTAGGAGGAGAATTCTCTACATTGGTAGTATGGGATGGATAATTAGGTGGAGGATTCTAAAACATTGTTAGTAGGAGAAGGACTATAATGAATGACCTAAACTATATTACATGATGTAGTAATTATTTTTGGATTAGGAAGACATGAAGGAAGAAATTGAATAGTTTCTTCTGAAGTAATAAAATAAGTGAGGTTTGATCTAAATCCTTAATTATGGAGTGTTATTGACTAATTAGAGGCTTAAAAAATGACATAATTATGAACTATAAATCCTTGGTAGTTAAAAATAGTAAGAAAAGTATAAATAACTAAGTTGAATAGGTTCACCTATTTCTATGAGAAAGCTAACTAAAATAACATGTAATAGACTGAGTCAAACCAATCAACTATGTTTTGACGATAGGAATTTTTTTTTAAATGTGATAAATTGTAGATGACTAAGAAAATTAAATTTAGAACACAAGCAACTAGATTAATGTGTTTGATCTAATTGTATCACATAACACAACCTTGTACCAACACTGGTTAGTAAAATTTTTGCAATATAGAATATAATTTGTAAAGATCAAGCAACAAAAATAGAGTGTAAATTCTAAGCAAAGTGGTCATCCCTGAATGTTGTTGAGTTATAATAAAATTTGAAATTAATGAGATATGGATTTGGTTGTAATAAGGAACTAAAAAATCAATATAAGGATAGTTTCAGGTAGTTGAGGATGAAGGGAATCTTTATTGGTGATGGTACTAGTTTGGTATTAGGGCCTACACCCTCACTTCACAATCTCACAACAAAAAGGGTGTCAAGTGATTTATCAATATATATCATCAACCACACATTTATACTTGGTCAAAAAATGAAGTCATCTTCCCCCTTTTTGATGAAATCTAAGTAGGTAGACCTTAGGTAGAAGTTATTTAATAATTTTTGATGTTATATGATTTAGAAGAGTGTGAAAAAGAAAAATAGTATGAATAAATTGGTAAATTTAAAATCTCCTATTTAGTCTATGTTTTTTACTATAATCAAGAAAGCAATAAAAATTAAAAGTGAATTAATTACTAATAAGATAGATTAATTACTTTGATTTTGACTAGTATAAATTTGGTTTAAGCGACACGGTATGCAAACAATATAAAATAGAGTCGATATGGTCAATGTTTTATGTGGAATCAAGATCTAGATAAACATAGTCAACTAGGTTGATTGAGTCTTTTAGATATGAAAATAATATATATAATCATGTCAATCTAGTTGACCTAGATCATTTTAGGGTTACAATTTTATAGACTATAAACTATGAAAAGTAGGACTATAAATAAACAACAAAAATGACTAATAAGGTAAGAATGAAATTGATAATTTTTAAAGATATCAAAGTTGATATTTTTTTATATACTAAAAATATTATAACAAAGTTAGTTGTGTTTATTGGGTTTTTAAATCCTACTAATAGAGTCAGCTTTGTCAATTGTGTTTATAAAACCTACTAACAGAGTCAACTATGTTGACTATGTTTGTAAAACTTGCTAATAGAGTTGGTTATGCTAATTGTGTTTTTAAAACCTACTAATAAAGTTGGCTATGTTGAATGTTTTTTTAAAACCTACTAATAGATTCAAATGTGTTGAATATGTTTTAAAACGTATAAGCATGAAGAAAATTGAGTTGATTGAGTTGATCCAATTACTTGTATTTGAAAAATACTTGCACAAATCCAGACTGAGTTGATTCGATCAATTTTGTGTTAAAGTTTGTGTACAAAATGTTAGACAAAATTTATAGATTCAATATAGTACTATAATATATATGATAATAAATGAATCCATGAAGGAAAATCTACAAGGGTTAGTTTCACATTGGGTTCACTAGATTGTATACAATTAAAAGTGAAGTTGATCTACAAATCAATCTTAACTCAAAAAAGATAAATCACACTTACCCTTTCACTTGTTGGTACATTTGACAATCGGTGTCATGACCAAGATGTATTTTCTAAACCTAACCAAGGAGTCCTTTACCATAATAATATCACTAGAGAGGGTTCCAAAGCCTATAGTCAAGAAACACCATGTAATAACTCTAATTGTGTCCTATGTTTTCTTATATTCACAAAGTAAAGTAAAATATAAACCTAGTGCTCACCAATGATTGTGGCATAAAATAGGGGTAAAGAACATAAAATTAAACATGCATAGAAGATCTCTACCAACTAACTTCCTCCTTTTTTCTCAAACACAAGAGGAATTGGTATCTTCCACTTGGAAAAGGACTCAATAATTAAGGTTAAATTTTCTCCTTTAGATTACAAACATTAATTATTTAATAAATTTATTAGTTTTAGGAATATGAAATCATGTATTTCAAAGTATCCAAAAATAACATAATCTAATAAATCTAAAAAATTTAAACCATCCATCTTCTCACCCAAAAGCCTTTAAATTAATGTGTCATCCTCTATTGTCAAAATTCTATCTTCATTCTATTGAATTGCTATCAAAATTACCTTGTGTATCTATTGAAAATAAACAAGATTGTATCTTTATGCTATTGAAATTCACTTTTCCTTTGGATAATGAATTGATAATCTATATACAATGGAAAATGAAGTTGATTTACAAATCAACCCTAGCTTGGAGAAGATAAATCAAACTTACCCTTCCACTTGTTGGTGCATTTAGAAAATTAGGGTCATGACCAAGATGGACCTGCTAGACCTAACCAAGGGGTCCCTTATCACAATAATATCAATAGAGAGGGTTCAAAAGCCTCTAGTCAAGCAATACCATGAAATAAACCTATCTAGGTCATATGTTTTTTATATTCACAAAGTAAATACAAAGTAAAGTCAAATATAAACCTAATGCTCACCAAATCTTGTGGCACAAAATGGGGGTTCAAAAAAAAAAGTAAACATGCATATAATATCTCTACTTAATCCAATGTAGAGGAAATATTAATGCATGGAGAGAGAACCATATAATCTAACAAATGCAAATCTATCTACTTTAATAAAGAGGAGTAAGACTTAGGAATACATACCTTTGAAGATGAACTTGTCAAGCCTTAATCTCTTCCTTGTCCAAGGTGATTTAAAAAAAGTTGTTATGATATGTAAGGATAACAAGGATATGTAAACTCTAGGCTACATGACTTCTCTATGCGTCCAAAATACTTCTTTACAAGAAAATATTCATATCTCCAAGTATAGTATTGAAACTCTAAGAAATAATCTTTAAGTAGAAGGGAGGATAAGTAGATGCAAAAATAATGGATTTCTTCTTCTTATCTCTCTCTAAATTACCAAAAAATATGTGCATATATATTTGGATCTAACCATAAACCTTTCCAAAAGTTTAGTCGACAGAGTCATCCCAATCTTCCCTATTAGAAAGAAAATAAGTTAGGTCTAGACTAAGTTGGCCTAGGCCAACTTAGTCTTGTAATGTGCTCAACTCTAAGAATAGAGTCAACCTAAACTGACTTAGTCTGTAGATGGTAAAATAAGTTTTTGGCTTAGGTAGGGGCTAAAAATAGGTAGTATAAATATAAAATAAAAATTTAAGTATAAGAAAAGTTATACTTTTAGGGGCTAAGTTATATTTTATATTTATACTTTCAGGATGTTTGAGAGTGGTTTCAAATATCTAGGAGCTATAATGTAATTTTTTTGGAGGGTCCCATTAGATATCAGACATAGCCATATTTTAGGGTTTTAGGATTTTAGGGAGGCATTATAGGAGGTAAATAGATAGACACTCTAAATAGGTTAGACTAATGGTAGAAATGATACAAAGCCACAGAAATATTATAAAGTATCAATAGTCTACCCACCCCTTTCTTGGTGCACCCTTTAAGGCATGAAATCAGAGAGATTGAAACTTGATGCATTCCTAAAATAAAAGAAGGGTTAGTAAGTGGTAAAGTTAACAAAAATATTACGTGTATAAAACATACACATACACACTTAGAAGAGGAAATAGGAAATTAATTCTTTATTTATTTCTTAGTTGTAACTTCTAATTTATACCTATCACACTCCTTTATAGGTCCTTTCTTTTTTAACATGGTCATTGATGTCTTTGGTTGTCATTGATGTCAAAGAGAGATTGTGGTACTAGTGCATGAATGATAAAGTGATCAGATTAATAGCTTGGAGAGTATATGGCATTTATGTTGATCAATAAGGACAAAAAAGAGGTTGTGAGGCATCCATAGATGTCTTGATGAAGTTATGATGTTTCATTTGAACATTTTGAAAGAGAAACTTGCATCTTGTAGATTAAGAGAATCTAGACTGTCACTACACATCATGCAGATAAGAATGAACCAATAAGTTTGTGCATTTAATGTAGGTACTCATAAAGTCAACAATGGTAAAAAAAATTCATGGAGTTGTTTTATATAGTGCTAAGAAGGGACCCTAAATATTTAGATTCTTGAAGTTTTTTCTAGCTCAAGATATAATCCTTTAAAGTTGCTCTAGCATACTGTGATGGGCTAGAGACCGTCAAGTTTAACTGCATTGAAGTCTGGGGTCAACTAATCAAGACAGATCTAATGGTCAGCATGTATTCATACAACTAAGATAAATGGTGTGTATTTATTTAATATGTCAATAGATTGATTAGAAGGTAGGTAGATCTACTGAGTGTCAAATTATCATTGAATATTGACTAAAGGGTGTGTAAAAGACATGTAGGGTTGCTAAGTGGTGAAAGATCATTTGATTATATATTGTAGGGTGATCAAAAGGCACATGAGGGTGCCAAGTATCTTAATTTTAGAAGTGTATATCAAAGATAAATGGTGCATATTAACTCAAATAGTTAAATTCTTAAAAATCACATGCGACTGCCAAGTGGCACAAAAGCAGGGACCTACAGTAATATGCTTAAAAGGCACACAAGGGTGCCAAGTGTCATAATCATGGAAGTACTGATCAATGATCAATGGTGATAATTAAAAAGTTAAATTTAGAGAGACTTATAAGGATATAGATGGATTGAATATGATCAAGTTGAGTGAAATCACAAAATAAAGACATGTGTCTACAATATTTAGATTTACATAGTGACTATTGGCATTCAAATTAATGAAAGAAAATGAGTCTATAGTGTTTGAGTTATAACCTTTGATATATGACTAATTTGATAGTGGTGTAAAATGAAATGTTGTAAATGAATTCATGGTGCATACATATAATCTAGTTAAAAGGTTTGAATGTTCATACAATTTTAGATATTGAGATCCAAAGTTAACTATATGTTCATTTATTGTGGTTATATATACAGAACTATTGTTTGAGTAAATTGTGTTTTAGCAGAAGAGTGTTTTGGTAGATGTATTCATTTGAATATGTCATAAAGGTCATATGGAGTGGTTCCATGTATTTGAAAGTGGTATTGTGTTATTTTTTTGCTTGATAAAGTGCTAAAGGGGTAATAGGTCTCCATGAGACCTATAAGGGCTATTAAGGCCTAATTGAAAGGTGTAACTGCTTAAGTGTGACCCATGGATGCTATGGTTGACATATGATGATGGTATTAAGCTATGTGTTAGCATGAGACAAGTATTAAGGGTTAAGTAATGTCTAATGGCTGACCAAGAATATGATATTCATGAAGACTCTATAAAGAGTGAAAGCTAAGGTAATGGTTTCTAGACTTGAATTAGGAGAGTAAAGAAAAGGTGTATGTTGTGTGAGCTTGATGGATGAATTAAGAGGTAGATCAGAGTAAAGACTATGTGTATGACATTTTTTTCATGTCTCTATTATTTTAACATAGTTGTTGCATGTTTTTTGGCTTAGGATGAGCAAAGAAGTCTAGGTTGATCCAAAATGCTATTTTCGATACCTAGAGTTGTTGAGAAAAGCATAGAGAAGTTTGTGTGTGCCCAATGGATGGAATGAATAATAGAATAAGTTAAGTATATTTTTGATTTCATAACAATGATCATGCATATTGGTAAATTGAGGATGAATGAAGAAATTTAGAGTGATCCAAAAGGGTGTTTGGATGCATTGCTTGTATGAGCAAATTTGAGTGTGTATGAAGAGTTGAAAGAGAGGTGTTATACATTGTTTCTCCATCATATTGAAAGGCAATAAAATTTATAGAGATGTTGATTTCATAGGTGGTGTGTGGGTTCTCAACATCTAGAATAAGTCGGTGCTTATTCATACTTAGAGGTGGGTGCTCCTTGTGAAGTGGATGCTTCACTAAAAGGTATCTTTTTTGTGATCATCTTATAGGACAAATAGTCCATGGTTTTTTTAGGCTTGAGAGTGGGTTTTATTCCCCATGAGGGTTTTCTATAGAATTCATGTCTTGTGTGTTTTATCTTGCATCATCTTTCTTATTAATTGTTATGAATATCTTATATGCTTCATGAATGATTGTGTTCTTTGATTAAAAGTTTAAAAGGATTACAATTGAAGTTTGAAATATATTGAATCACTGATTCACCCCGCCTCTCATTGATTATACCTCTAATAATTGGTGTCAGATAAGGACCTTAATTGTAAGTTTAACCACTTGAAGGTTATCTAAGGTAAAATATGGCAAGTCAATAGATGCAGGGTTTATCTATAAAGCAAGAACCATTATTCAATGGGTCAACCTATGATTTTTGGAGTGTAAAGATGAGGACATACATCATGTCTCTAGAGTTTGATATTTGGAAATCTATCATGGATGGTTATACTACACCAACTACTCCTTCAACTAGTGCTACTAATAAAAATGAGTAAGAATAATTCTCAAGCTATGAATGTTATCCTTTGTGGTCTATTTGAGGATGAGTTTACTAAAGTGATCCAATATAAGTATGCCAAGGAAATTTGGGTCAAATTATAGACCATATATGAAGGAGACTCAAAGGTAAAATTGGCTAAGTTACAAACCTACCGAAGGCAATTTTAAAGTCTCAAAATGAAGGAAGAAGATACTATGGCATCTTATCTTCTAAATTTTGATGAGGTAGTAAACATGAACAGAGGTCTTGGAGAGGTGATTGATGAAGCTATTATAGTATAGAAGGTATTGAGGACTCTTATACTCAAGTTTGATTCAAACTTTTTTGATGTATAATAAATTCATGATCTCACTCAAATGAAGATGGATGAACTGCATGGCATCCTTGCTACCTATGAGATGAGATTTGATAAAGATAGACCTCCTGAGAAGGAATCAGCCTTCAAGGTAATCAAGGAGATAAAATCCAAGAACAAGTTAAGTCTTGAAGATTTTGATCTTAATGAAGATTAAATTGAAGCCATGATTTTAAGAAAATTGAACATAGGATTAGGTAAGTATGAAGGAAAACTTATTTTTAAATGTTTTTTATGTGGTAAAGTTGGTCATTTTATAGCTAGATGTCCAGGTAGAGACAATTTTGAACATAAATAATCTTATAATGAATCTCATGAGTATGAACATAATAAATTTGAAGGTCCTAGAAAGTATAGAAAGTTATTCGATAAGAAAAAAGGAAAGAAAAAATCATACAAAGGCAGTAAGAGCCTTTACCATGAAGAAGATAGTAACTCATCTGTGTAAGAAGTAAGCACATCTGACAATGATAATTATGTTCATAATGAGGTCAAAAAGACATTGTTCATGGCTTTTAGTGATGATGAAGGTGAATGTTATTTAAGTAGAGATTTATTTGGAAAAGATATCTCAGAGGAAGATGAGAAAGACACTCTTGAAGATAAATATCTAGATACTATGGAAGAAATGAAGATACTACAAAGAAAGAACAAAAAACAAAATTTCTTGATCAAATCCTATGAGGATAAAATTGGAATTTTTGAAGGAAGGCTGAGTAATGATGTCAAGGAGCATGATGAGATCACACAACAACTTGGAACTTAGGTTTGTATTCTTGATGAAGAAGTAAAGAGTAAGAATGAAGAGTCTTTGCAGATGAAACTAAATAAAGCTATGAGTAAAGATACAACTAATTATTTAAATAATAAGGATGAATTGATGAATGCTCTTGAATATCTAAATATTAAGAAGAAACATAACAAGAAGATGATGTCATAAATTGAGGAGTATGAAGAGCAATTTAGTGTGTTTGAAGCAAAAATGAATGATGACACTAGGGAACATGAAGATATTGTTAAGCATCTCAATAGTTAATTAGAAACTATGTCTACAAGCCTAAAATCCAAAGAAGATGAGTGCTTAAGGTATGTGATTGAAATTGAGTCACTAAAATCTGAGTTAGACAAGATATATTTGTTAAGCATGGGATATATTGAGGGGGGGTGAATCAGTATATCATATATCTTATAAAACTTTCCCTTAACCAAATTCCACTTAATCAAACATTCAAGATATGTAATAAAACTCAAACAATAAACACCACACAAGATAGAGAGAGACACCAGATATAACATGGAAACCCAATGTGGGAAAAACCATGGAGAACAATCTCAAGTATATGAATGAGCACCAACCCAAATAATATTCGCAAGCACCAACTTGCAAGAGCACCAACCCCTTTGTTGAGCACCAACCCAATAACTATTCATGAGCACCAACCCACAGGAGCACCAACACCTTTGTTGATCACCAACCCAACAACTATTTGTGAGCACAAACCCACAAGAGCACCAACCCCTTTGCCGAGCACCAACCTAGAAACAATTTGTGAGCACCAACCCATAGGAGCACCAACCCTTTTATCGAGCACCAACCCACAAGAGCACCAACCCCTTTGTGTATACCACACAACTATCTCTCAATGTTGCTATCTCAACAAATGATAGTTTATTACAACATCTCTTTCCTCTCTCTCACCTTTGTTGTTCTAAGCTAGATATAATAAATACAAATCATACTCTTCTCTCTCAAATGCTCTTCTAAGCTAGATATTATAATATCAAATCAACCTCTCTCACTCTTATTACAAATGGCTTCTCAATCCTTTATTTATAGATTTCCAAATGACCTTTGGCCTTCCCCCTTTGTGACCCTTCAATCCTCATGGAAAATGGCACCAAACTTGAATGAACCTTCATATCCTTGCCTTTGAAAATTCATGTGGTGACCCTTCATGAGCAAAGACGTCCTTCCCTCCTTTGTCCTTATCTTGGTGACTTTTCATATTCCTCAAAGTGTCCCTTCATGAGAAATTGCACCCTTCCTCTTTTGTCTTCACTTGGTGACTCATGGAATTCCCCAAAATGACTCTTCATGGGAAAATGTGTCCCATCCTTCTTTTGTCTTTACCCTGTGGCTCTTTGACTTCTCCATGGGCCCTTCTTTTATCTCATATGCAACCAAAAATATATTCATTAATATTAAATAAATATTAACTCACATTAGCCAAGATATATCTATTACAAATATCATTAAATGCAATGGGGCCTTTATCACCAAAAATGCTAGACCTTTGACATCAATGACAATATTTCCAACAATTTCCCCCTTTGTCATTGATGGCAATCTCAATCTTGAAACTGCCACATCCTGTCACCTGCACATACTATCATCTAAAAACATACATAACTCCCCTTACTGTAACAACCTGTACCTATTCCCTATACCTATTTTTGCACCTACACATGTACCTATTATTCTCCCCCTTTGACATCAATGGCAAAGGGCCTACATGGAGCTAACACTTAGCTTCCCCTCAACTGATGCTAAACATCAATGGTAGGAAGTAATATAAATTACTCCCAACTCCTCTTGCAGATTTTTGAATGTATCTTTTGATAGTGCCTTTGAGAAGATATCTGATAATACATACACATTGTTCCCTATCCTTTGATCATCTACAATCAACTCATTTGAATCTTTTATTCTAATCTCATAACCTTCTATATGAAACTTTAATGTGTATCTTTGATCACATATTTGACTAACACTCAATAGATTATACTTAAGACCTTTTACATATAAAACATTCTTAGTCTTAGTTCTACCATAATCCAAACTCAATGTACCTTTTCCAGCTATCTTGGTAGTGATTTTATCTCTGAATCTCATTGTGCCACCATTGATCTTATTTAGAGTTATGAACTTCCTTTTATCTCCTGTCATATGCCTTGAACATCCACTATCAATGAGCCATGACTAATCTTTATTTCTTACATGCAGAGCTGTCTGAACCATCATAGAATCTTCAGGTTGTTTCTTCTGCCATGATCATTTTTGAACCTTCTTCTTGATGAATGGAGCTTTGAAACTCTGATCCTTCTTGACTAAGTTGAACACACTTCTACAATACCGCGTTATGTGTCTAAAGTTATTACACTTGTATCATACTATGGTCTCTTCATCAAAGCTTGATAGAGGAGCAAAAGAGTTGTGGCTTCTGCTTGACTCTACTTGACTTTCCTTCTCCTTATTTCTAAAATTGTTCGATATTTTTCTACATTCTAATTTCTTATGACCATATCCATTGCAATAAAAATAATAGCCATAAAGATAAGACCTATCTGTATATCTTTGACCTGATTGTCTTTTGTAGCTTTGTTCTCTCCATCCTTCTCTATTTGAAATGTCCTCTATATTCTTCACTTCTTCCCTTGTTTCCTCTTTTGTAATAGCTTCAGTATAGCTCTTCTTTTCAAATATGATCCCTATCTTATCTGAATTTGCTTTTTGACTTTCCAATATCTTATTTAGCATGTTAGTACTATCCTCAAATTTTAAATCACTAACTAATTTATCATTGACTGCTTTCTAAATATCTTCTTTTAAAGATGCAATTTAAATAACATACATTTCACATTATTTTCTTGATTTTTCCAATTATGCTATTAGATCTTCAATAATATCCTTTGACTCCTTTTCATTTTTCTCAATCCAGTGCATCAATCTTCAATTCTTCTTATCAACAGCTTCTAACTCTTCTAAGGCACAAATGAGTTCTCCTTCCATATTCACTTTATCTTCCTCCTCTTCTTCTTCTTGATCACCTTCATGTATGGCCATGAATAGAATCACTTCTTCTGAATCACTAACTCCACTATCTTTGACTGAGCTAGGATTCTTAGAATACAGGCTCTTCTTCTCAAATCCCTTCTTGGATTTGCCTTTGAAATTCTTCTTGTATGTAGGCTTTTCTTCTTCATCATCATCATTTCCCTTATTTGGGCATCTAGTTAAAAAATGTCCAATATTTCCACAATTAAAACATTTAAAAGGTAATTTTCCTTGATATTTACCTATTCCCTTTTTCAGCTTGTAAATGAAAAGTGCTCTATTGTCATCTTCATCATCACTGGAACTATCACTTGACTCTTAAATCTTAGATTTCTCTTTCTTTGATGTCTTTAAATCCACTTCTCTCTTTGAGGGTTTATCTTTTTCTATCCACATCTCATATGACGTGTGAATACCATGAAGCTTATCTATCTTTAGCTTGGCTAAATTCTTCATCTCCTTGATTGATGAAACCTTTGCATCATATCTCATTGGTAGAGATCTCAAAACCTTTTGCACCACCATTGACTCATCCAACGTTTCTCCAAGACCTTGAATCTGATTTATGATTTGATCAAATCACAAATTATAACTTGCTATATCTTCTTCTTCCATCTTCAAACTTTCAAACTATCTTCTAAAAGTCTGAAGCTTAGCTTGTTAAACCTTTCCATCACCTTTGTAAATATTCTCAAGTTTTTCATGAGCATATTTACATTTCATAACTTTAACAAATTTAGATTCACATAAACCACATAAAATAGCATTTAAAGATTTAGCATTACATTCACTTGCCTTCTTTTCTACTGGAGTAATTACAAATGTCTATGGCTCTTCATATTCCTCCACTACTGCTTGCCATATGTCGAATCCAAGGGCCATAAAAAAAATCTTCATTCTCATGCTCAAAAAAGCATAATTCATCCCATCAAACAAAGGTGCCATATTTGTAGAAAATCCTTCCTGTGACCTGGCCATCGTGCTTTCTCAATTTACCTTCAAGCTGTAAAACTTTTCAAAAAGGAACCTGCTCTAATACCAATTGTTAAGCACAAGATATACTGAGAGGGGGGGTGAATCAGTATATCATATATCTTATAAAACTTTCCCTTAACCAAATTCCACTTAATCAAACATTCAATATATGTAATAAAGCTCAAACAATAAACACCACACAAGATAGAGAGAGACACCAAATATAACGTGGAAACCCAATGTGGGAAAAATCACTAAGAACAATCTCAAGTATATGAATGAGCACCAACCCAAACAATCATTACAAGCACCAATTTGTAGGAGCACCAACCCCTTTGCTGAGCACCAAAATAACAACTATTCGTGAGCACCAACCCATAGGAGAACCAACCCCTTTACTGAGCACCAACCCAGCAACTATTTGTGAGCACCAACCCACAAGAGCACCAACCCCTTTGCTGAGCACCAAACTAGCAACAATTCATGAGCACCAACCCACAGGCGCACCAACCCCTTTGCCGAGCACCAACCCAATAACTATTCATGAGCACCAACCCACAAGAGCACCAACCCCTTTGTGTATACCACACAACTATCTCTCAATGTTGTTATCTCAACAAATGATAGTTCATTACAACATCTCTTTCCTCTCTCTCACCTTTGCTCTTCTAAGCTAGATATAAAAAATACAAATCATATTCTTCTCTCTCAAATGCTCTTCTAAGCTAGATATTACAATATCAAATCAACCTCTCTCACTCTTATTACAAATGGCTTCTCAAGCCTTTATTTATAGCTTTCTAAATGACCTTTGGCCTTCCCCCTTTGTGACCCTTCAATCCTCATGGAAAATGGTGCCAAACTTGTATGATCCTTCATATCCTTGCCTTTAAAAAGTCATGTGGTGACCCTTCATGAGCGAAAACATCCTTCCCTCTTTTGTCCTTATCTTGGTGACTTTTGGTATTCCTCAAAGTATCCCTTCATGAGAAATTGTGCCCTTCCTCTTTTGTCTTCACTTGGTGACTCTTGGAATTCCCCAAGATGGCTCTTCATGGGAAAATGCATCCCATCCTTCTTTTCTCTTTACCCTGTGGCTCTTTGATTTCTCCATGGGCCCTTCTTTTGTCTCATATGCAACCAAAAATATATTCATTAATATTAAATAAATATTAACTCACATTAGCCAAGATATATCTATTACAAATATCACTAAATGCAATGGGGCCTTTATCACCAAAAATTCTAGACCTTTGACATCAATGAAAATATTTCCAACAATATTATAAGGTGAAGTCATTTGTGAAGTATGATAATAGCTCAAATGCTATTGATAATATTTTGAGTAGTCAAAATCATGTAAGTGATAGATATGGTTTTGGATACAAAGAAAAATAAAAGAATGTAACTAAAGGCAAGATAAAGGCTGATGTGAACAAGGATAATAAGGATTTGAAGATTAATCATCAGTCAAGGAATGAAGTTATTGATAAAATGAAGACAAATTAGATCAGACAACCAAATGCTATGAGGTATGCAAATTTCAATGGTCATTGTTACTCTTGCAATTAGTTTGGTCATAGGTTAAAAGACTATAAGAGATCCTTAAGGAATGAATGTTCATGGAATTATGAGCAAGATAATGGAAATAATGAATAACATCATCACTCAAGACAAACAAAAAGTTTACAAGGAGAGAATCACATCTTTTGCTACAAGTGTCAAGGATTTGGTCATATTGCAAAGTTTTATAATATCTTCATCAAGAGACCAAATGATCAGGTGCATGAAATATTTCATGAAACTTCAATTAATTAGCTTATGTATCAATTAAAATGTATGTATAATATTGGAAACCTCATTTGTTTCAAATGTCATGAGAGAGGTCGCATAATAAGGTTTTACATGAATAATCAATATTCTACTTCAAAAATTATCAATCCTATCATAAAAATAAGGAGCTATAGTGAATGGAAGCCTAAGAAAGTAAATGAAAAAAAGTAACAAGGTGGATTATTTTCCATGATAGAATAGGGAACAAGTTCAAGTATCAAGTAACAAGCCTTATTTGCTCAAATGGACAAAGAAATCAAGCAAGATCATGAGACAAAAGAAAAGAATAAGGTTGAGAACTCATTCAAATTCAATCTGAAGATGAGGAAGGATTTCAAGTTAAGTAAAATCATGGAGATATGGGAGTCTTGACCTTTGGGGTCTTTAGTTCCTCTATGACAAGTGGGTATCTATACCTATGATTCTTAGGAGACATATTTCTTATGTGGAAGTAAGTGTGTGTGCTCTAGATGATGGTCAAAATGCTAATCAATACAAAGGTATGTTTTCTTCCATTTGATAATATGCAATATGGGTTTGGTTAAGTGGGATATAACTTAGATAGCTTAAATGTATTGAAGAGATGTTCATTATGTTAGGGGGATATTTATAAGATCTATGGGTAGCTTGCCAAGCCTAAGGATTAGAGAAGTCTAAGTTCAAATTGGTGCATGTTAAATGAAGAGTAATTGATTCATATGCTTGAAATTATGTAACTATCTTGAGCATATTAAATAGTATTTGAATTCATACTTTATGTTGAGGAATTATTGTTGGCATGATGAGGAAGAAACCCTTTATCATTAATTTCAAAGGGGGAGAAAGATCAGAATAAATAAGTTTAAGTGAGCAAGAAGTCGTTCTGAGGGTATTTTATTATCAATGACAAAGGGGGAGATTGTTGAACATGGTCATTTATGTCTTAGGTTGTCATTGATCTTAAAGAGAGCTTGTGGTACTAGAGCATGAATGACAAAGTGATCATATTGATAGCTTGGAGAGTATATGGAATTTGTGTAGATTAATAATGATAAATAAGAGGTTGCAAGGCATCTATAGATGTCTTGATGAAGTTTTGATGTGTCATTTGAACATTTGTAAAGAAAAACTTGCATCTTATATCTTAAGATAAGATAGACTATCACTACATGTCATGCAAAAATGAATGAACCAACAAGTTTATGCATTTAATATAAGTAATCAAAATGTCAACAATGGTAAATTTTTTTCATAAAGTTGTTGTCTATAGTGCCATGAAGGTACCCTAAAGATTTAGTGTCTTGAAGTGTTTTATATTTCAAGATATAATCCTTCATAGTTTCTCTAGAAGACTGTAATGGGTTAGAGACTGTCAAGTTTAAGTACTTTAAGTTTGGGGTAAATTAATCGAGGTAGATCCAACAATGAGTGTGTATTCATAAAAACTAAGATAAATGGTGTATATTAAGTCCATATGTCAATAGAGTGATCAGAAGGCATGTAAAGCTACCAAGTGTCAAAAGATCATTGAAGATTGACTAAAAGGTGTGCTGAAGACATGCGAGGCTACCAAATGGCAAAAGATCATTTGAAGATAGACTATAGGGTACTCAAAAGTCATGCTATGGTACCAAGTGTCATAATCATGGAATTGTAGATCAAATATCAATGGTGCATATTAATTCAAATAATCAAATGCTCATAAAGAATGTGGGATTTCCAAGTGGCACAAAAGTGAGGATTGACAGTAATGTGCTTAGAAGGCATATGAGGGTGCTAAGTGTCATAATCATGGAAGTACTGATCAATGATCAACAATAATTTAAAGAGTTAAAATTAGAGAGACTTCTAAGGAGTTTAATGGAGTGTGTTTGAGCAATTTAAGTGAGAGCATGATATGAAGACACATGTTTGTAATATTTGCATTTACACAGTGACTGTTGGCATTCAAATTAATAAAGGAAAACTAGTTTGTAGTGTTTGAGCTATAACATTTGATATATGATGAATTTTGTTGGGGATCAATCAACAATATGATTACACTTTATGAAAGCAATAAATGTGGAAATAAATCAGATAGACAAGTAACTAGAATTAGAATAAGCAAGAAACAAGAGATACAAGAAACCACCCTAAAAACTTGTATTCAACTCTTTACAGAAGGAATTACAATTGAAGAAACTTCCTTTCTTCCACACCTCTCCAGATGTACAGATCTCCTCTTAGATCTCTTTCCCTCAAGAGTCCTCTCTCTTAATTACAATCAACTCCACAATCTAGATTGATTCACCTATACAAATATTGTACAGTCTTGTCCAATGAACTATGAAGATTTATCTCTATTATATAACTATAGAGACTCATGAGCATGCTCTTACAACCAATAGATGCACCTCCAAACAAGGGATCTAATTTCAGTCCTACTCAAAATAGAAACGTGAAATTAACTAACCAACAGTTCGTTCCTTAACATGCAAACATTCTATTCATGCACAAAATTAGATTTTGCTTACACAGGTGACCAACATCGGTCCCTGCTAGCTTAAACCTGCCGACGTTGGCCGACCCTGGTCTGCTCCTTGATCGATGTCGGTCACCCTTGGTCTCCTCCAGACCATCGTTGGTGACTGATGAACTCCATCAACTTTGCACTTTACTCATGGGTGAAGCTTTTAGCTCCATACCCTAACAATCTCCCACTTGGAGATAAACAGATGCACCAATACCTGTACATCATCATCTTCTAGCTCCTCCATCTTTAGCTCAATCATGAAGACCAACGAAAGTTGAATGAAGATTCAACTTCTCCTTTGTAACTGGCTTGGTTAACATATCTGCAAGATTCTTATCTATATGGATCTTCTCCAGCTTCAACTCACCATCCTCCAATACCTGTCTAATGAAGTGGTACCTAAGTTGTATGTGCTTTGTTCTTGAATGAAAGGCTGAATTCTTAGCCAAATGAATTGCACTCTGACTATCACTGTATAGTCTACAACTCTCTTGCTCCTTTCCAAGCTCTTCCATGAACCGTGTCATCCATATCATCTCTTTGCTAGCCTCTGTGACTGCAATATATTCTGCTTCTGTAGTTGACAAGGCAACAACCTTCTGCAACTTTGATATCCAACTAACCACCATTCCACCTACAGTGAAAACATATCCTGTAGTGCTTCTCCTACCATCCAAATCACCTACCATATCTGAATCTACATAACCATGTAGAGAAGTATTTGAACCTCCATAGCACAAGTGCCTACTATTGGTTCCTTTCAGATATCTAAGGATCCACTGAACTGCTTTCCAGTGTTCCTTTCCTGGATTGGCCATATACTTACTTACAACTCCCACTGCTTGGGCAATATCAGGCCTAGTAAAAACCATTGCATACATTAAACTTCCTACTATAGAAGCATATGGAACTTTTCTCATGTACTCTACCTCATCATGTGAATTAGGACATTGTTCTTTACTTAACTTAAAATGTCCAGCCATAGGTGTGCTTACCGGTTTTGCATCCTACATATTGAACCATTTCAACACCTTGTTCACATAATCCTCTTGAGACAAAATCAACCTGTGATTTTTCTTGTCTCTCTTTATACTCATGCCAAGGATTTTCTTTGCTGCTCCCAAATACTTCAGGGCAAATGAGTGAGCTAATTTCACCTTTAGCTCAGAGATATCCTACATGTGTAATCCTGCAACCAGCATATCATCTACATACAACAATAGAATAATATATCTACCATTATCCAATCTCTTAAAATATACACAATGGTCGGATTGACATCTATTGTAGCCATGCTCAGTCATAAACCTGTCAAACCTTAGATACCATTGCCTTGGAGCTTGCTTGAGGCCATACAAGATTTTTTTCAATCTGCACACTAGTTTCTCCTTACCTTTGACCTCATATCCTTCTGGCTGATCCATATATATTTCTTCATCCAAATCTCCATGAAGAAATGTTGTCTTAACATCAAGTTGCTTAAGATGCAAATCCTCAATAGCAACTAAAGACAATACAGTCTGTATAGAAGTCATTTTAACAACAAGAGAAAAAATTTCACCAAAGTCAATACCTGGTTTCTGTGCAAATCCTTTCACCACTAACCTGGCCTTATATCTCATCTTTCCATTCTTACCTTCTTTCAACCTGTAGATCCATATGTTCTTCAGTGTCTTCTTTCCTGCTGGCAACTCAACCAAATCCCATGTTTGGTTCTCTCTCAAGGAATCAATTTCCTCACTCATGCCTAGCTCCCACTGATTCTTGGAATCCACCTATATTGCTTTATCAAAACTCTCTGGTTCTCCACCATCAGTAAGTAATAAATAGAATAACGAAGGGGAATATCGAATTGGAGGCTTACTTACCCTTTTTGATCTCTTAATAGGTGTTTGAGACTCATCCACAACATGATGTCTACCCAAATTCTCTGACAGTGGCCTACCTCGGTCACTTCCAGGCCTATAACTGGCCATCGTCGGTTCTTCTTGACCGACGTCGATCTCTGCCTGGCCAACATCAATTCTTGTACGGCCGACATCGGTCTCTGTACGGCCAACGTCGGTTCTTACCTGATCGACGCCGGTGTCTGTGTTTTCCTTTCTATGATTTTTCCTTCTCGTGAGCTCATTTTGGACTTTCATCTTGTCCAAATTTGCATTACTCTGCTCAGGTTGATCTAGCTTCTTTAGCTGATCACTGTACATCACTTTTTCATTGAAAATAGCATCACGGCTCCTAATTATTTTGTTAGTTTCTAGATTCCAAAACCTGAATCCAAACTCATCAGAGCCATAGCCAATAAATGTGCACCTCATAGACTTAGCATCCAGCTTCTTTCTATTTTCTTTATCAATGTGCACAAAGGCTTCACAACCAAAAACTTTGAGAAATGATAGATCTACCTTTTTACCTATCCATGCCTCTTCTAGAATTCCACCATCTAGCACTGTAGAGGGTCCTCTATTAATCAGGTACACTGCAATATCCATGACTTCTACCCAAAACTCTAAGGGTAATCCAGCATGAAGTCTCATACACCTTGCACGCTCCATGATTGTTCTGTTCATCCTTTTAGCAACTCCATTTTGCTGAGGTGTTCTTGGAACAGCCCTTTGCCTGTGGATCCCATGCATATAACAATACCAATTGAACTTGTGGCTACAAAACTCACCACCATTGTCAGATCTCAGGCACTTCAATCTCTTGCCTGTTTCATTCTCAACCATAGCTTTCCAAATCTTAAACGTGTTAAAAACATTAGATTTCTTCTTAATACAATAGATCCATACCTTTCTAGTAGCATCATCTGTGAAGGAAACATAGTACTATGATCCTCCAATAGAAGCAACTTGGGCTGGTCCTGACATGTCTGTGTGAACAAGCTGTAATTTGTGCTTCTTCTTTGTTGACCCAGTCTTGAGAAAACTCACTCTCTTCTATTTTCCAAAAATATAGTCTTCACAGAAATCTAGATCTATGCTTTTCAAATCTGATAACATACCTTTTGACTTAAGAATTGTCATTCCCTTCTCACTCATGTGGCCAAGCCTTTGATGCCACAACTTTGCATCTACATCTGAAGTAGATAATACAGAAGGAGAATTGTCAGTAATACAATTACATAAATAGAGAGTACCTACTCTCTTACCTCTGGCTAATACAAGTGCTCCCTTGGTAACCTTCCAAGATTCAGCTGTGAGAGTTACTGTACAACCCTCATCCCCTAACTTTCCTGTAGAAATCAAATTTCTCTTTAAGCTAGGAACATGCATGACGTCTCTCAACACCCAGGTGTTGCCATTCTACATTTTCAGCTACACTTTACCTTTGCCAATAATCTTACAAGGCTCATCATCCCCTAGATAAACTATTTCAAAATCTCCATGGACATAGTCACTAAAATATTCTCTATTAGGGGTTGCATGGAAAGATGCACCAAAATCTAAAACCCAAGATTCTACATTGGTTTGCAAAGAGAATATAAGAGCATCTTGTGCAACAATACCTGCCACCTTTGCTTCTTCTTTATCATCTTGTTGTCTGTCCTCTTTAGGCTTTACCAGCAATCTTTGCTTATGTGCCCAATCTTTCCACAATTCCAGCATTGTGGCTTCCTGCCATTCTTGGATTTAGATCTACCTCTCACCTTGGATTTAGATCTTGATCTCCCTTTCTTGCTTTTCTCTTTCTGTCTTCCCCTGCTCTCAAAACTTAAAGCGTACCCTGATGTCTCTTCTGTGCTTTTCTTGCAAATTTCTTCATTCAAGATTACACTAACCACATCATCTACTTTTAAAATATTTGAAGCAGAAGCAGTATTACTACCTGCCATTACTAAGCTGTGCCAGCTTTTTGGTAAAGAACATAAGATTAATAGAGCTTTAATTTCATCATCAAATACTATTTTGACTGAATTTAATTGATTCACAATTCCATGGAAATCATTCAAATGATTAGATACAGAACTACCTTCCTGCATCTGCAAATTAAATAACTGCTTCATAAGATATACCTTATTAGAAGCTGAGGGTTTTTCATATAAATTTGCTAAAGTAGTCATTAACTCTACCGTAGACTTTGCCTGTGATAAATTAGATATCACAGTAGATGCTAGACTCAATCTTATTGATCTGAGAGCCTTTCTATCAAGAACTTCCCATTCTTCATCATCCATGTCTTTGGGCTGCTTTACAGTCCCTCCTAACGGTAAGTATAAATCTTTTTGATATAGATAATCTTCTATCTGCATTCTCCATAATTGATAATTCTTGCCATTGAACTTCTCCATTCTTAGCTTACTTTCTTCTGCCATTGCTTTCTCCCACTCAAACAGAAATCCCTGTGAGTAACCTGTAATCAATACACACTAACCAGATCTGAACTACCTGTTAGTGAACTTGGCTCTGATACCACTTGTTGGGGATCAATCAACAATATGATTACACTTTATGAAAGCAATAAACGTGGAAATAAATCAGATAGACAAGTAACTAGAATCAGAATAAGCAAGAAACAAGAGATACAAGAAACCACCCTAAAAACTTGTATTCAACTCTTTACAGAAGGAATTACAATTAAAGAAACTTCCTTTCTTCCACACCTCTCTAGATGTACAGATCTCCTCTTAGATCTCTTTCCCTCAAGAGTCCTCTCTCTCAATTACAATCAACTCCACAATCTGGATTGATTCAGCTATACAAATATTGTACAGTCTTGTCCAATGAACTATGAAGATCTATCTATATTATATAACTATAGAGACTCATGAGCATGCTCTTACAACCAATAGATGCACCTCCAAATAAGGGCTCTAATTTTAGTCCTACTCAAAATAGAAACACGAACTTAACTAACCAACAGTTTGTTCCTTAACATGCAAACATTCTATTCACGCACAAAATTAGATTCTACTTACACAGGTGACTGACGTCGGTCCCTGCTAGCTTAAACCTACCGACGTCGGCTGACCCTGGTCTGATCCTTGACTGACGTCAGTCTCCAATAACTTTGCACTTTGCTCATGGGTGAAGCTTTTAGCTCCATACCCTAACAAATTTGATAGTGGTGTAAAAGGAAAAGTTGTAAATCACTTCATGGTGCATCTAGATAATCTATTTAGAAGGTTTGATTTTTTTTTAAATTATAAATATTGAGCTCCAAAGTTTACCATATGTTTTTTCATGGTTGTTGTATATATAGAACTATTATTTAGGTAAATTGTGCTTTAGGAGAAGAGTGTTTTTGTGGATGTATTCATTTGAAGATGTCTTAATGGTAATATGTAGTAGACCCATGTTTTTGAAAGTGATATTGTGTTTTTTTTTGCTCATTGAAGTGTTAAAGGGGTAATAGGTCTCTATGAGACTTATAAGGGTTACTAAGGCCTAATTAAAATCTATAGCTACTTAAGTGTGACCCATGGCTGCTATGGCCACCTTGTGATGATGGTATTGAGATATGTGTTAGCATGAGAGAATTATAAAGGTTTAAGAAATGTCTAAGGGATAACCAAGAAAATTATATTCATGAAGACTCTATAAAGAGTAAAATCTAAGGTAATGATTTATAGACTTGAATTAGGAAAGAGAAGAAATGGTGTATGTTGTGTAAGCTTGGTGGATGAATTAAGAAGTAGATCAAAGTGAAGACTATGTGTATGACCTTTTGGTCATGTCTTAGTTGTTTTAACATATTTGTTGTAGGTTTATTGGCTGAGGATGAGTGAAGACGTCTAGGTTGATCCAAAAGGTTGTTTTGGATGACTAGAGTTGTTGAGCAAAGCATAAAGAAGTTTATGTGTGCCCAGTGGATGGACTAAAGAACATAGTAGGTTAAGGATATTTTTTATGTCATAATAGTGATCATGTAGATTGGTAAATTAAGTATTATCGAATAAGTTTAGAGTGATCTAAAAGGGTGTTTGGATACATTTATTGTATGAGCAAGTTTGAGTGTGTATGAAGAGTTGAAAGAGAGGTGTTATACATTGTATCTCCATGAGATTGAAAGTCAATAAAAGTTTTAGAGATGTTAATTTCATAGGTTTTTTGTGGGTTCTCAACATCTAGAACAAGTTGGTTCTTGTTCATACTTAGGGGAGGGTGCTCCTTATGAAGTGGGTGCTTCACTAAAAGGTCTCTTATTTTTGATCATCTATTTTATTGATTTTAATAAATTAGAGGTTTAGTTCCTAAATAATAAAGGGTCTAAGCAATGTAAATCAATGAATAAATATGAAATAATTAACCTATGAATTTGTGTAAATAGATAGTATTTTTTATTTTTATAAATATAGTAATAGGTGAGAGAAATTAAAACTTAGCTTATTCTAGATAATCTAGACTGAGACAAGATCTGATACTGGAGGATCAGGATTAAGAAACAATCAAAAATAAGTCACTAGACATTATTTTTAGGTTGGACAAGAGCACTAAAACTAGGACACCCTATTGTCCAGCACTATAGTCCTATTTTGATGTTATTATCTTGAGACTAAAAGCTTTCTAGGTTCTGTTCAAAATGTTTGTGTTACCCTATCATTGAAATTTTAGGGTCTAAGACCTCACAGAGCTCATAGTGTGCCTATTTTACTCTTCAAAACTCTTAGGATCTCATGGTGATTTAAATTGAATACAAACTTTGGAAAGAGAGAGGAGGGGTTAGTGTGTAAAGGATACATTAGACCCACTTCACACCCCATGTGTAGGCACACTGCCTACATACCAATACTCCAAACATGGGTCAAGCTAATGTAGTTCTCCCATTGAAGTGCTTGGTACAATTTGTGTATGATCAATGAAAATATGATGTGAAATTAGATGTGCTTCAGTTGGCTAGGGATTAGTGCAATGACTAGAGTACGCTTGAAACAATGTTAGAAGGCTGTGTACAAAGAATAGGGGAAAATGCTCGAGTGTACTTGCTTGTATTATTGTGTCTCTCTTGAAAATGAGTTCAACCCTTCTAAATGGACTATGAATGACCTTCTATATAGAAACTAATGATCATGGGTTAAATGAATACATGTGAGGTTGATAGGGAAAAATATAAGGATCTAAGAAAATATGATTGTTTGAGGTAAAAATGAACTTGGACAATAGCACTAGAAATAAGACACCCTAAATTCTAGTGCCCTATCTTATTTGGTAATTTATTTTTTAAGGGGATGAGACTTCGGGGGATAGGTCTGGGCCTGAGAGGGCTACTTAGGTCTCAAAAATCTAATTTTGGGAAGTCACAAAGGACTAGGAATCAGTGAAAGAAGTAGCTTAGAAGGGTTGCGTGATCCAATTGGAGGACCTATGGATTAGGTGTCTTAGACATTATAAAGTTGTACAATTTGATATTTTACATGACTACATTCTCCCCCCCCCCCCAATTTATTATAGTGATGTGTCAAAGTGAAATATTAGGATAAAGGAAAAATAAGAAGCATACCTGAACTTACCTATAAGGGTGAAGCTCATGAAGTTGTGTGATGTTGGATGTGCATAGAGAGAGCACACTGTGAATTATGAATTTGCAATGAAAACATAAATTATATTAGTTCTTAATAGATACACTATATCTAAAATAATAGTGTATAAGATCTGATAAAAAAGAAGAGAAAGGAATGAATACACCTCACCAGGTACATGAACCAATACAAAAACCTATTATGATGTTGGAATGTATTGGATGATGTTGAGTGTGTGTTGAATCAAGAGTAATATCAAGAATAGAGTTGAGTGCTCAATTCCCTAGAATTTGGATCAATAATGCAAAGGTTGGCTCTTTGGCTCCATCATTGCCAACTATGTGAAGCTAATGAATCATGCATCTGCTAATCAATTTTTGGAATATGTGTCCAATCCCTATGAATAGGTGGCTCAAGAATACAAAGGTTAGGTAGACCTTTGGCTCCATCATTTCCCTGTGAAGTGAAACTATAAAGTTATATCAGTATAGAGTAGATGTCATATGATATGGCTCTTAGAGTCCATGGATGCTCTAGAAATATGATAATGTGGCATGGATAGCCTAAATAGATGTTGGAAACTAGGCCACTCTTGGCCATTTTAAAAGATGGGGGTTAGACTTATATGAAAGCCTCTCTAAAATTGATGCAAAATGCTTATATTAAATCCAACTTGGGAACTCAAGTAATCAAAAATATAAACTTTTATGAAACTTTAACTCAAATGTGATGCCAACCACCTGTAGATGGAGTAAGGCATGCAAGTGTTGAGAATGTCTGGAAAAAAATGAACTCAGAATGAAAAGAATATCAATGTGCCACACACATTTCCCCCAATCACTAATGTTTGGAACATGGATTCTGATCTAGAAATTATACAAGGGTGGCCAAAGGGACAAACAAGTAAAATACAAGGGTACATGTCCTTAAAACTAGAAATCAAGCATAAAAGGCATGTTCAAATGCCACATACACATACATGTGAACAAGAAAAGTTGGCACAAGGGCCATAGACACATAGAAGATAAAAAATAAAGGACATTGGAAAATTTCCTAAGGCACATAAATTAATCAAAGCAAAGGACATTGGTAGATGTCCCAAGGCACAAATAAGAGACAAGTTAGAACTAGAAATGCAATCACACAAGATATGCTAAGCAATCAAAGAAAGCATGTAATAACTAGAAAGATACAAGCACATCTTACTAATCAAAGCAAATGTGAGAGTATGCAAAACATGTATAGTACAAAACTAGTTATATTCTAAAAGATACACAAGTGTTAGTTACTAGTGACATGTTGATATAAGATTATATATAAGCTATAGAGTAATGTACATCAACATGATAACTCAAAGTGTGTAGTGTAGGAATGACATAACCTAGATGGTGTAGTCATGTATAATATTCCCCCAATGGGTGTGTATATCAATGTGTGTCTTGAATGTAGAAGTAAGAGTGCCCCCTCTATGGGTATAATTAAGCAATCAAAGAGCTAGATGTCACTGTGCACACTCAAAAGAGATCAAGTGAAGCATGATAATGTAGAAAATTGACATAAAATAGCATGAAATATTAAATTTAAGTCCTAACATGGTAGTAGTAATGTAAATCATGGATGATGCATATAATCAAACTATGTTTTTTATGTTTTTTCAAATTTTTGAATGTTTTTTGTATTTTGAAGTGTTATATTGTTTTTGTATTTTTGAAAATACTTTGAACTATGTACAATCAAGTATAAGATAATATGTACAATTAGTGTTAAAAATAAGTGATATTAACTGATGAATCTTAGATGAGACCCCTTGTCATGGTGTTTGGTATCAAATAATGGAATTATGCATGATCATGAGGCACGATGGAGTATCTAAGATTGTGTAGCTGAAATTTGTGTACATTGTAATTGCTCTAAAATATTTGAAGTGAAAACTAATTTTGGGGTCCCCTTGTAACTCTAAGAAGTGGATGCAACTCTAGGGCTCTTAGGGACCCATCTGAAAGTAAGAGGAGAAGCTCTGTGAATAGGAAATCTTTGTGTAACTATATGAGATCTCAATGTAGCTATTCAAGGTGTGAACACTATAGCTAAAAGCTATTTAGAATCCTGACACTAGGGGGGTGTATGAACCCTCTGTACTGGTGATGGATGTTATGGTTGGATTTGAAGTGGAAGCTACACTAAAACTATAGTAGAAACTAAAATAGGTGGATGAACTAGAAATAGTGACTGTAAACTGGTAGATGGCTCTAAAGTGGGGAGTGGTGACTCATAACAAACTCTACCAACTATAATAACTTTATTAGTGTGAATGAATTTCATGCATCTATGAACTATAAAAGCTATTGCCCTAAGTTTTTTGAATCCATGGTTGACCAAGTAATATATTAAAAACTCCTATACTAGGAAATATAGTGAATGGTGTGGCCACATATGTAGGACCAACCTATAATGGAAGCACTATCTCACCCAATGAACTCTATATATGCCCACTAAAACCACTAATAACTATGTCTGTCAGAGTGATATCCTACTCTAAATAACTCAAATTTTGTAATAGTGTGAAAGTGTACATGTTATGATTAGAATAGTTGTCGATGAGTACACTATGAATAGGTTGATTCTAAATATGTGCTCTAATAAATAGTGTATTGCAACTTGTATTATCCTCTATAATCTCATGATATATAAAAGATACCAAAGGCCTATCTATAAATTTGGACTCATACACCCCTATCATACCACTCAAAGGATGTGATTCTACTGAAGGTGCTTGGTATGTATGGTGAATACCTAATGTGTCCCCTTGCTTTTGTTTAGAATGTTGTGGAAATGGATCTAAAAATATTTTCAAAGTTTTATCCTATGTTGGTTTTGCCTTTGGAGGATCAACTAAAGTGCCTAGATCAAGTAGATTATCATCAATCAAATCTTGTATCTTATGTCAAAAACTAATGCATCTATTTGTTGTATGCCCTAGTGCCCTATGAAAATTGTAAAATGCATACTAATCATATCCCTTTGTAAGATGCTTTGTTAGATATACTTCTCAAATAGGAGGGAGAGCGATAATGTTGCATTCTAATAACTACTGTAAAACCCTTGCTAAGGAACTGGTAGATTGGTAAATGTTTGACAAGGAGGTGTTGATAGAACAACATGTTGAGGGGGCTTGAAATCCGCATTAACTATTGGTTAATTCTAATTCTTATTATCATTGACTTTGACCTTGTATAGTACTTTGTTATTACTCTTATTATTTGTGTTTGGGATACTTTAATACTTAAGTTCACCCATTGAAATTAGCTTGACTTCTCTTCCTTTGAGTGTATGACACAATTCAGTGAAGGAAGAGAATTTTTGTAGCAGAATATATTCATGTAGTGCTAGTAGAAGACTCTATTTGAAGATGTCTTGTAGCTCTTGATCAACCATGGGGCTAGTTAACTTAGCCAAAATAGTCTTGTATCTAAGAACACAATCTGTGAGAGGCTCATTTGATCTTTTTTTGTTATGCAATCCATGCATATGAAACATTATCACCAATGTTGATACTAAAATATGCTAGGAATAGGTCTACTAAATAATTAAATGTCATGATTGATTGATTCAATAGACTATAAAACCATTGTAAGGCATAATCCTTAAGGATCCACCAAAAAAATTGTTAAGTATCCAATCATTGGGTACATAATCCAAACATGCTACATGAAAATATCTCAAATGTGTATTTGGATCACCCTTGCCATCATAAAGAGTAAGCTTGGGTTGAACAAATGCTTATGGCAAGGGCGTAGAAGCAATGTGACGTGTCAATGGTGTATGTAATAAAATAAAAGAATCCAATGCTTGTGTAGGTCTAGAAGTACCTTTCTCAAGATGTTTCACCTTGGATTGAAGAGATAGTATCTCTTGCACAAGTGCTTCCACATCAGGAGATAGGGATGTACTAGCTATAGCTGGTGGCATGAAAGAAGATTGGGTTTTTATAGGGGTTGTTGAGATGTAGTTTCCTCCATAGTGTCATTTGTAATTAGTGGTTCTGTGGTTTGAGAATATTGACCATTGGACATTTTTTGTTGTTCTTCTTATAGAATTTTTTGCATGTCATCTTGTAGATCTGGATGTTTAATTAAGAGTTTTTGAAGTTCTCTTTTATCAATCACATCAAAACTAGTATATTGGGCCATTGGTAAAGTATTAAAATAATTTGAAATGAATTTTAATGTTTTATAAGAAGTTTGAATAGGTAATGTGTTAGAAAGAAAAAGTACTGAATATAAGAAATACAAAGTAAAAAAAATAGTGAATTGGAATTTGCACAAAAAGGATACTAAGTTATCCAACATGTAAGGTGATACCTCAACAAGAAAAAATGAGCTATTAGATGCAACTAAAGATTTTTTAGAAATATTATTTGAAAAATACTATGAACTTTTGAATTTGAAATTGATATTTTGATTTAGATATTTAACTAAAAATGTAGAAAATGATTAGAATATGTTTGAAAATAACTGGGAACTAGTTAATGCAACTAGGGTTCGAAAATAATTGTTTTAAATTAGTCTGATAATTTTTAAAAAAATATATGAATTTTTAGAATTTATCTTTAAAATTTAGGAAAAATCTGAAAATATTTCTAAAATTAGCAATATATTTTTCTAGTGTTTTGAAAGTGTTTGTATTCAAATAGGACCTAGTATGTGCAAACTAGGGTTTGAGTGAATTTATTGAAAATATTTCAATTAATTTATATATTTTTTATTTTTAAATTCATAAAATATTAGGAAAATATTGAAAAAAATTAGAAATAATTATCCCTATGATCTCTAGGGTTTTTGTGTGAAAATTCAAAGTAAGTCCGGTTCACCAAATGTTTTGATTTTAAGAAATTAGAGGTTTAGTTCCTAAATAATAAAGGGTCTAAGCAATGTAAATCAGTGAATAAATATGCAAAAATTAACCTAATAATTTGTGTAAACAAATAGTATTTTGTCTTTTTCTAAATATAGTAATAGGTGAGATAAATTATAACTTAGCTTATTCCAACTGATTTGGACTGAGACAAGGCCTGATACTAGAGGAGCAAGATTGAGAAATAGTTGGTAACAAGTCCTTGGACTTCATTTATGGGTTGGATAAGAGTGCCAAAAATAGGACATCCTAATATGTAGTGTTATAGTCATATTTTGGTGTTATTGTCCTAAGGTTGAAAGCTTTTTTAATTCTATTAAGAATGCTTGTGTTACCTTGTCACTAAAATTTTAGGGTCTGAAACCTCATAGAGCTTGTTGTGTGCCTATTTTAATCTTCAAAACTCTTAGGAGCTCTTAGTTCTTGGACTTGAATGCAAATATTAGAAATAGAGAGGAGGGGTTAGTGTGTAAAGGATACGCTAGATGCACATCACACCTCGTGTGTGGGCACACTGCCTATATACCAATCCTCTGAAGAGGGATCAAGCTAATGTAGTTATCCCATTGAAGTTCTTAGTGCAATTTATGTACGATCAATGAAACTATGATGCAAAATTGGATGTGCTTCAGCTAGTTAGGGACTGGTGTAATGACTTGAGTAGGCTTGAAACAATGTTGGAGGCTATGTGCAAAGAATAGGGAAGAATGTTTGAGTGTACTTGTTTGTATTCTTGCATCTCTCTTGAAAATGAGTGCAAACCCTTATAAATGGACTATGAATGGCCTTTTATAGGGAAAATAATGATCATGGATCAAATGAGTTCACATGAGGTCAACAGAGAAAAAGATAAGGATCTAGGAAAATCTAACCATTTGAGGTAAAAATAAACTTGGACAATAGCACCAGAAATGGGACACCCTAAATTATGACACTCCTATCATATTTAGGCATTCTTTTCCTAAGGGGATGAGACCTAGGGGGCTAGGTCTGGGATTAAGAAGGCTACTTGGGTCTCAAAAATATAAGTCTATGAATCTATAGATGACTGAGAATCATTGAAATAAGTAGCCTAAAAGGGTTGTGTGAGCCAATAGGAGGAACTATGGATTAGGTGTTTTAGCCATATTGAAGTTGTAAAATTTTACATTTTACATGACTAAATTTTCCCCCCCTTATTCAAGTGATGCAAAAAAGTGAAATAATAGATAAAGGAAAATAAGAAGCATACCTAAAATTACCTATAAGGGTAAAGCTCATGAAGCTATGTGATGTTGGATATGCATAGAGAGAGCACACTGTGAATTGTGAATCTGTAATGAAAACATAAAGTAGATCAGTTCTTACTATATACACTATATCTAAAATAAGAATGTATAATAGTTAATAAAGATGAAGAGAAAGGAATTAATACACCTCATTGAGTACACAAACCAATAAAAAACCTGTTGTGATGTTGGAATGTGTTGGATGATGTTGAGTGTGTGTTGAATCAAGAGTGATATCATAAACAGAGCTGATTGCTCAATTCCCAAAAATGTGGCTTAAGAATGTAAAGGCTATCCCTTTAGCTCCACAATCACCAACTAAGTGAAGTTAACAAATCATGAATATGTTAATAAATGTTTGGGTTGTGTGTTTAATCCCTCTAAATAGGTGCCTCAAGAATACAAAGGTTATCTAGACCTTTGGCTCCATCATTGCCGCATGAAGTGAAACTATGAAGTGATACATGTATAGAATAGATGTCATATGAGATGGATCTTGAAGTCCATATATGCTCTATAAATCTAACAATGTGGCATGGATATCCTGAATAGATGCTAGAAACAAGGCCACTCTTGCCCATTTTGAAATATGGAGGTTAGGCTTGTATAAAAGCCTCTTCAAAATTGATGCAAAATGATTATGTGAAAGCCAAATTGAGAACTTAGGTACTCAAATAGATAAAATAGTATGAAATTTAACTCAAATGTGATGCCAACCACATCCAAATGGAGTAACGTACATAACTATTGAGAATGCCTAGAATAAATTGAATTTGAAAAGAAAACAAGAACAATGTGTCACACACATTGCCCCCAATCACTAATGTCTGGAACGTGGATTCTATTATATAATTTATGCCAACTAAATAATTTGAACTAAAATTAAAAACCATCATGCCACACATGATAACCCCCCTGTATCTGAGAAAATTATACTAAAACTGCTAAATCTAACTGATTTAGAAGTGCAAAAACTATCCTTAAACTAAATTTTTTGCCTATTTCTAGAAACCCTGAGTGTTTTATTACCTAGAGAGGAGCACCAAAATTTGGACACCCTTATGTTTGGAACTATAGTCCTACTTTGGTGTTGGTATCTAGATCCAAATCTGATGACTTTTCTAGATTCTTTGTTATCTGACTGGTCTGTTCTACCGAGTTTGGTGTTTAGATTCTGAACTGATTGATCTGAATACTTCTATTTTGATTATTATGAGGTTTGATCTATATGACAAAAACCCCCTATTTTATGCCCCTTATTCTGAAGGTAGGAATGATTAACCTACAATGACTACCCTCAGAAGAAAAGAATCTTGCAAGTGTGTTAAACAATATAGATACAAAATATAACATAGAATGTTTGACAAGATATCTTAAGATATAGAAATATTTGTATTGAGAGATTTTTATATCAACAAGGGTATGCCTATATAGATATAACAATGTAAGAACATGTGCATGATACTGAACTAGACTAATAATGTTAGATATTAGTTGTTAGTAGTTAGTTGTTAGTAAGCATGGAGGGATGGAGCATGATGTCCATGATGGCATCCAAGAAAGAAAGGTAAATGCATGATGTGGATCATGGAATTTCACACACAATAATAAAATAAGCAAACAAGAATATGAAGCAAAAATCATACAAGGGTGGTCAAAGGGCTAAACAAGAATAGTCATGACTTGGATCATAAGCTGGTTCTTGACTATGATCCATGTATTGATTATTGAAAAGAGGGTATATATTTGTATCCCAAACAACATTATCTATAGTTAGATTTTCAAATTTTTTTTCATCAACCTATTCATACTAATCAAGGTCTTGAATTGGATCGTAAGTTATTTCATGACTTTTTTCCCATGAATAATTAATATGAGGTAGATATAAATCTATCTCAAAAACCATATTAGCATCATTGTGGTCTTGAAAAAATCCATAAAAGTCATTTTGTGTGGCCATTCTACCATAATTCAGATTGTAAATGACTCCACCATAAGTGTAGTTAGACATATCCACATAAATGATGAAAGCTCTAAAAAAAAAGGCTTAGAGTTCTACAAACTCTCAAAAACTATGTCCAAAGGATAAATGGTTCAAGCTTGGTCTAACTTGGTCGAAGGGGTGGAGTTGTATCTCTAATGTGGTCTAAAAGTGGGGTTGTATCTCCAAGATAATTTGTGATAAGACTTGGCATAAAATAGTCTAATGTCAAATGTCTAACATCAAATGTCAGACACAAGAGGTCAAGCATATGAATAAAAATTGGCATGTCAAAGGTCTAGGTTAAAGTGTTCCAAACAAGGTTTAAACTAGGAAAGGGAAAAGTTGAGTTACTAGGTCTTTTGTCCAAACATGGAGTCAAAATCTAGGCTCAAACAAACAATCATGTGCTAGGACTTTTGGCCAAATGACGTCAAAATCTAGACTTGAAACAAAGGTTGATGTGATTTGATTTAATCTAACAAGTTTGGAAATAACTTTGACATAAACCCAGCACATAGAATCAAACATAAACATGATAAATTGACATAATGCATAAGACAAAAGGATCTTTGAGAAAGGTTGTGTTCTCCCAAATAAAGGCATAAACAATGATGAGGATAGGCTTTAAACAAACAAACCATCAATAGTTTTCAAATTTGGGTAATTGATTAACTGAAGTTATGTAACCCAAAAGAGAAAGATCAATGTATTAGCCCCATGAATTGAGGCCTAAATAGAAATCAATCAATGTTTGGAACCAAACTTAACAAGGCTAATTGAAAATTCAACATTGAAAACTAGGATTTGACCAAATCACCTAGACAAGATCAGACAACATGATAGAACAAGACAAAGGTCTAAATGGTATACACAAAATGGTTTGAAATAAATGGTTTTTGATATAATGGTAAACTAGTTTTGAAACAAATTGAGTAGCCTAATGGCGTAAGCATGCTCAAATAATGTGGTTAATGTTATGTTTCAAAGACTTAAAAGGCTCAAAATGGTTTTAACATGATTTGGGTAGCATAACACTACCCTTTGCAACTCAAATACATTATTTTGACATGGCTTACAAACAAACAAACAAACAAGTTTTAGCCTCAAATCATACCAAGAAAATCATGACCAAAATACACTAAGTATAATCATCCAAATCCTAGAAAGGGTATGAAAAAGTGGGGTATACTATGTTGGTTGAATATTTTGTCAATCAGCGTACTGATAAACAAAATAGGTTTGATCAGCCAAAATAGGAAGATTGGTTGTCCAAATGTGTAGATTTACCACAACAAAAGGGGACTAATCTCTCCTCTCATCAAGGGGAGGTTCCCTATAGATATGCTATATATATAAACAGAAAATAATACTCAAGGGCAAGATAAACCATCCATCTCTCTTTCTTCAGAGATGATGCATGCAAATCAAAGGAAAAATCTCAAGGGAAATGACATAAAGCACTCCTCTTCTTTTAGAAGTACTATTGAGCAAACCACAAGAATACTCCTGGTAGTAATTGCAAAATGTAACCAAGGACGTAGTAACCAACAAAGTGAGATGTAGCACAAAGTCTCTACCTAAATTGCCCAAGAGTGAGATACGAAGGACAATGAGGGCACAAAGTCATCCCAAGGTCCTTTACATAAAAAAAATAGAAAACACACTAAAGGCAATTATGGGGGCACAAAGTCTCTCCATAGTTGACTTTAGGACACCTTCCTGACTACTTTCACTAATTTTGCTTGTTGAATTAAAGGAATAGAAAATATATTAAAGGAAAAAGACATAAGAACAGTTTCCCCAACAACAAAGATATCACAGCACAAAGTCTGAAAAGTCACTTTATTTCTTATTCCAATAACAAAATATGATCAACAATTTGAGCTCAAAGTCTCAGTAATGCCTTTCAATTTGGGTAGAGTTTCGTTTCTAACAATCAGAGAGAGATCCATTTACACTAAAAGAGAGCCCCTTATATAGCCTCTTTAAGAAGGACTCAGGAATAGTAACACATCATGTTGCACTGAATTTTGCTAAGACATGATGGAATTTAGGGGCATTTACCCATTTTCTTTTCTCAATGCAGAGAAACGGGTCACACTATTGAAAGTTTACATCTTTCAATGTCCACCTGGTGTTTTAGAAACATATCCAATTCACAAATGTTTCTAATCCTTCCTCATCATTCCTCCTTTTTTGGTTAATTGAATTGGGTCTTTGATTCAATTCGATGTTCTATTCCTTAGTCGCTTCTTACTGGTCTTGGCCTTAAAGCCTTTAAATACATTCAGGTCCATGCTTTACAAGGATCAATAGCTATTTCATTATTATAACTTTGACGTCTACGGGCACATCACCTTGTTTGAATTTCCAATGGCTAGTTTTCCATTCTTGACTTTGACATCTTCAAGTGCATCACCCTTTGGATTTTCTTCAGCTTTCTCTTGATTTGGCCTTTTATACTACTTGTTTCCTTTAGATTTCTTGTTTTGCATCCTCTTGAAGGGAAGGTGACCCTTCAGTTTTGGGGAAGTGTCCTTTAATTTGGTAGCTAAGAGTCCCCTACAAGGGCACCTACCCTTCGAGGTCCTTCAGTGGCCTTTTATCTTTGAAGTCCTTCAGAGCTTTCCCATGGACATTTTCCTGTGGACATTTTCCCACAGACAAAAAGTCCGCAAGAATTGTTTCGACTGGCTTTGTCTTTGGCCTTCAAAAATTCTTTCAGGCTTTTCTCTCGTAGATTTTCTTGAATTTCTTTAAAAAATTTGTCCAAATGAATTCCTTTAGACAAAAGTCTAAAAGAATTCATTTCTTTCCTTGGTATTTGAGGGAGTTTCACTTGCAGCCTTTTAAAATTCCTTCAGACAAAAAGTCTGAAGGAATTATGCCTTTGTCTTTCGACTGCCTTAAACAAAATTTTGAAAGAACTTACCTTTACAGCTTCCTTGAAAACAACCCTTCCTAATGGTGCTTTTGTCGACCAAGTTCCCTCTGTAAGGGCACTTGTCCTTTGGGAGGCTCTCTTGAAATTTTGCATTGAACCACTCCTTTGAACCAACTGTTGAACCAAGCTTTGAACCATTTGATGAACCAACTGAGTGAACTGAAGAATTGAACCAATTGAATTGAACCAACTTTGGTTCAATGGTTTAGTGGTTCATTCCCTTTGATTTTGCTAAGTCCTTATGATCCTCGTTAAACCAAACCTGTTAAACCTTGAACTTGAGTGGTTCAATGGTTCAACAGTTCAATGGTTCAAGCATGAGAAACTTGTTCTTTTGATTGAACCTACTTGTAGAAGCCTTTGAACCTGACTATAGAAGCCTTTGAATCTGACTATAGAAGCCTTTGAACCTAGAAGCGGTTGAACTCTTGCTGCTAATGTTGAACCTTGATGTTGAACTCTTTTAGTTGAACCTAGTTGTTGAAACAACTTTGAAATCACCTAAGTGTTGGGAGTTTGCTTCTTTCCTACAAAGTCCATAGAAATCAACCTGTGAATTCCATTGAACTTGGCCTACAGAGTCTATAGATTCTCTTCCTTTAGAGTCTGTATATTCAAGCCTGTAGAGTCTGTAGATTTGAGCCTACAGAGTCTGTAGATTCAAGCTTTTAGAGTCTATAGATTTATGAGAAGCTTGAAAAATGAGGAATTTGAATGCTCAGAACAAACTTCAAAAAGGGAAGAGATGATTTTGGTCTAAAAGACCAAAATAGTTCAAATGTTGTCTCAAAAATGAGTGATATTTTTTAGGGGACAACAGCTGGCTCTAGTTAGGGAACTTCTATCAATTGTAAAAAAAATTGAAGGGAGTAGAATCTAGAATCTCCAGTGTCTTCATGTTACCATTGGGCTATGGAGCCATGTTACCCAGAAATGAAAGGCATCAAAAATGAAAATAAACAAAATAAAATAGAATTAAAAAAAACTATACAAATATACATATGTACAGATGCAATAATTTGATACTTCAATAGTTGAAGTGTTTCAGATGTTACTTCCTGAGAGGTAGTGAAAATATTTTGCCATCTTGGTAAACCAGCAGGAAACCATTTTTCCCCCAAAAATGGTGACGAGCAAATGGAGCTCTCCACCAAGAAACCAATTTTTTGCATCTTCCTCTTGGCCTTTTCTTATTCTTGCCCCATGGCGGGATGTGGTCTTCAAATTGAAAACCATAACTCCTTGCTCTCCATGTGAAGAGTTCCTTTTGATGACTTTGGAATACAATAGTATGGTCCACCACCATAGCTTGTTATTCTACTAGTTTAGTCCAGCACATGCTTTGATTGTCAGCATCAAACTCCTGACAAACCATTAGCTCAGCATCTCCTTTGGTGTGAAGGAGTTTGACCTCTTCACCCTGATCAATTTTTAATCTAAGCAACAGAGATCCGCATCCAGCTATAGAAGAATCACTTCTATTAGATTCCAAGATCCAAGTATCATCAGAAGCTGATTTTCTATTAGATTTCTCTTCATGGGAGATGGAAGATCCTTCTTGATTTGTACCATGCCCTACAAATTTTTTTGATGCCTTGTTTGGATGAAATCCTAGATTTCTAGCTATGGGACTTTCATCAGCCTCTACATGAGCATCCTCTATGGTTAAGAAGTAATTACCCCTGCCTAAAGGCTCAAATAAAATTAGAGTTATAGGGGCTGACGTTTGGGTGACCACAATTTTTACCTCAAACAGGTCTACACTTAGTTCTCCACCAATGTTTAATTACTCAAGATTGGCTTGTAGGGATTCAAACTTAGTCATCTAAATTTTGGATTTCTTGACATGATCAATCATGGAAAATGACTGAGATGGACTTGGAAGAGAGGATTGGATTTCATCCTTTTGGTTTTTGGGAGGGGGAGGACTGATCTATGAATTTGAAGTAAAAAGTGTAGAGATGTTCGATGTACTTACTTCTTTGGCAATCACCAAGTCCTTTGACTGGAAAGGAAGAGCAGTTCTCTACTCAGCAATTGAAATTGTTGGTTGGGGTCACTCCTCTATCTTCTCTTTGTCATCTTGTTGGGCTGACTAATTCTAGGACCTTATGATCCTTTGACTGCTTCACCTTCACTTCTGGGTTCATCCTGGTATTTTAGAAAACCAATGTGGGAGTCACTAGTTGATTCTTCTTAATCCTCCCTGAATAGATCAGCATCATTTTCTTACTCAAACTCTAGTTTGAAATAGGAAACATGTTCTATTTCCAGATATCTAACTACTGAGTTGGTTGGAGGTGCTTCAAGGGCAAGGTTCTTCTGTGGGAGAGGAAGATGATTTTGTTGCCCTTAACTTCTGGCAGTGTTGCCTTAATATGGATAATTAGGGAATGTCCTCCTTAGTATATCTTTATATAGAGGATCAAAAGACATAACTTGTGCCATTTGCCTTTACAAGGCAAGTAATTCATTTGCCAGCTTTTATACCATTGGGTCAGTGGTAACTATGGGTGAGTATTCAGAAGATGAAGAGGGTTTGCTTATATTTGGGTCTCTCCTTATCTTTCCTGCCAAGATAAGGTCATCTTCTACCTCAGTAGCCAAGTCTTGAGCAATAAAAAGGTCTATGTGGCTAGCTCATCTTAGAGAAAAACTCACTTTAGGTAGTTGTGAGTTGATGAAGAAGCATTTGAGGTTCTAAGGTGTCAACTGGGCAACCATGGGAATCATGTGCCTCAACTAATTGAACATGGCAATAAAATCACTCATAAGCTCATGAGGCTCTTTCTTCATCTAAGTGAGTTGGGCCAGTAAGGCATGTGCATCTTTTGTGAGCTTGAACCTTGCTTCGAACATGGCTTTAAGTGTATTCCAGTCAGTCATTGATCTAGCTTGCAGATGGTAGAACCAATTTATAATAGCACCTTGTAGTGTCTCCACAAAAATCCTGACTACCACGTCTTCAAATTCCACACCTATAACACCATAGGCTATGCTAAAGGCTGTAATGTGTTCATCAAGGTGAACTATCCCATCACCAAAGAATTTGGGGAAATTCTTTCTTAAACTACGTGGGAGTTCATGTAGAGGTGGAGTCAAGTTGAGTGGGCCAAAAGAGTTACCCCAGGGGCCTCAAACTGCCATTATTTAATTACGAAAAATAGAGATAACAAATCTAGATGAAGTGGCTAGATTATAGAACAAAAATGGAAAAGGACTGGCTCAGCTTCAACTTGAGGCTTGAGGCTTCAAACTGCACACTCTTTTCCAGCAGCTCTGGTTTTTACAGACCAAATAAAATAATGGAGATGGAGGAAAATGGTAAGGCTATAAATGGATAATGGGTAAGACATGAAATGGAGTCATTAGAGTCTATAATGGATAAGGGTTATAATCATAATGGGTAAGACATAGGTGATGTTTCAATCTAAAACTTGAGGTTCCAAATTGCACAAAATTATGTATATCCCTAGCAGAGTCACCAAAAACTGTTGGTTGAATATTTTGTTGATCAACATACTGATAAACAAAATAGGTCTGATCAGCCAAATTAGGAAGATTGGTCATCCAAATGTGTAGGTTTACCACATCAAAAGGGGACTAATCTCTCCTCTCATCAAGGGGAGGTTCCCTATAGATATGTTATATATATATATATATATATATATATATATATATATATATATATATATATGTATAGAAAATAATACTCAAGGGTAGGATAAACCATCCATATCTCTTTATTCAAAGATGATGCATGTAAATCAAAGGAAAAATCTCAAGGGAAATGATAGAAAACACTCCTCTTCTTTTAGAAGTACTATTCAGCAAACCACATGAATACTCCTGGTAATAATTGCAAAATGTAACCAAGGACGTAGGAACCATCAAATTGAGATGTAGCACAAAGCCTCCACCTGAATTGCCCAAGAGTGAGATATGAAGGACAATGAGGGCACAAAGTCATCCCAAGGTCCTTTACACAGAAACAAAAAGAAAACACGCTAAAGGCAATTATGGGGGCACAAAGTCTCTTCACAGTTGACTTTAGGACACCTTCCTGACTACTTTCACTAATTCTGCTTGTTGAATTAAAGGAATAGAAAATATATTAAGGAAAAAGACATAAGAACAATTTCCCCAACAATAAAGATATCATAGCACAAAGTCTAAAAAGTCACTTTCTTTCTTATTCCAATAACAAAATATGATCAACAATCTGAGCTCAAAGTCTCAGTAATGCCTTTCAATTTGGGAAGAGTTTCATTTCTAACAATCAGAGAGAGATCCATTTACAATAAAAGAGAGCCCCTTATATAGCCTCTTCAAGAAAGACTTGGGAACAGTAACACATCATGTTTCATTGAATTTTTTTAAGAAGACATGCTAGAATTTAGGGGCATTTACCCATTTACTTTTCTCAATGCAGATAAACAGGTCACGCTATTGAAATTTTGCATCTTTCAATGTCCACTTGGCAGTCTATATCTAGAAACATATCTAATTCACAAATGTTTCTGATCCTTCCTCATCGTTCCTCCTTTTTTGGTTAATTGAATTGGATCCTTGATTCAATTCGATGTTTTGTTCCTTAGTCACTTCCTAATGGTCTTGGTCTTAAATCCTTTGAATACATTTGGGTCTGCGCTTTACAAGGATCAACAGCTATTTCATTGTCATAACTTTAACGTCTGCAGGCACGTCACTTTGTTTGAATTTCCAATGGCTAGTTTTCCATTCTTTAATTTGACGTCTTCAGGCACGTCACCCTTTGGATTTTCTTTAGCTTTCTCTTGATTCAGCTTTTTCTACTACTTGCTTCCTTTGAATTTCTTGTTTTGCATCCTCCCGAAGGGAAGGTGACCCTTCAACTTTGGGGAAGTGTCCTTTAATTTGGTAGCTGAGAGTCCCCCATAAGGGCTCCTGCCCTTCAGGGTCCTTCAGTAGCCTTTTGTCTTCGGAGTCCTTCAGAGCTTTCCCACAGACATTTTCCTATGGACATTTTCCTACAAACAAAAAGTTTGCAAGAATTATTTCGGTTGGCTTTGTCTTTGGCCTTCAAAAATTCTTTCAAGCTTTTCTCTCACAGATTTTCCCAAGTTTCTTCAGACTTTTTATCCGAAGGAATTCCTTTGGAATTTTTTTTGAAAGAATTCATTTCTTGCCTTGGTCTTTGTGGGAGTTTCATTTTTAGCCTTTTTGAATTCCTTCAGACTTTTTGTCCGAAGGAATTCCTTTAGACAAAAAGGCTGAAGGAATTATGCCTTTGTCTTTTGACTACCTTAAACAAAATTTTGAAAAAACTTACCTTTGCAACTTCCTTGAAAATGACCCTTTTGAAGGGTGCTTTTGTCGACTAAGTACCCTCCACAAGGGCACTTGTCCTTCGGGAGGCTCTCTTGAACTTTTGCATTGAACCAACTAAATTGAACCAACTTTGGTTCAATGGTTTAATGGTTCATTCCCTTTGATTTGGCTAAGTCCTTTTGATCCTTGTTGAACCAAACATGTTGAACCTATTGAACCCTTAACCTGAGTGGTTCAATGGTTCAATAGTTTAATGCTTCAAGCCTTAGAAACTTGTTCTTTTGATTGAACCTACTCATAGAAGCCTTTGAACCTGACTGTAGAAACCTTTATACCTAGAAGTGGTTGAACTCTTGCTATTGATGTTGAACCTTGACGTTGAACTCTATTATTTGAGCTTGGTTATTGAAACAACTTTGAAATCGCCTAAGTGTTGAGAGTTTGCTTCTTTCCTACAAAGTCCATAGAAATCAACCTGTGAAGTCCATTGAACTTGGCCTGCAAAGTCTATAGATTCTCTTCCTTCAGAGTCCATAGATTCAAGCTTGCAGAGTCCATAGATTTCTAAGAAGCTTGAAAAATGAGGAATTTGAATGCTCAAAACAAATTTCAAAAAGGGAAGAGACAATTTTGGTCTGAAGGACCAAAATAGTTCAAATGTTGTCCCAAAAATGAGTGATATTTTTTGAGGGAAAACAGTTGGCTCCAGTTGGGGAACTTCTATCAATTATAAAAAAAATTGAAGGGAGTAAAATCCAGAATCCCCAATGTCTTCATGTGTACCATTGGGCTATGGATCCATGTTACCCAGAAATGAAAGGCATTAAACATGAAAACAAACAAAACAAAATAAAACAAAATTAAAAAAAAACTATACATATGTACAGATGCAATAATCTGATACTTCAAGAGTTGAAGTGTTTCAGATGTTGCTTCCTGAGAGGTAGTGAAAATAGTGTTCCATCTTGGTAAACTAGCAGGAAACCATTTTTCCTCTAGAAATGGTGACGGGCAAATGGAGCTCTCCACCAAGAAACCAATTTTCTGCATCTTCCTCTTGGCCTTTTCTTCTTCTTGCCCCATGGCGGGATGTGGTCTTCAAACTGAAAACCATAACTCCTTGCTCTCCATGCAAAGAGTTCCTTTTGATGACTTTGTAATATAATAGTATGGTCCACCACCATAGCTTGTTGTTCGATTGGTTCAGTCTAGCACATGCTTTGATTGTTAGCATCAAACTCCTGACAAACCATTAGCTTAGCATCTCCTTTGGTGTGAAAGAGTTTGACCTCTTCACCCTAAGCAGTTTTCAATTTGAGCAGCAAAGATCCACATCTAGCTATGGAAGATTCACTACCATTAGATTCTAAGATCCAAGCATCATCAGAAGCTAATCTTTTATTAGATTTCTCTTCATGGGAGATGGAAGATCCTTCTTGATTTTTACTGTGCCCTACCAATTTTTTTGATGCCTTGTTTGGATGAAATCTTGGATTGCCAGCTACAATACTTTCATCAACCTCTACATGAGCATCCTCTGTGGTCAAGAAGTAATTACCCCTACCTAAAGGCTCAAATAGAATTTGAGCTATAGGGGTTGACATTTGGGTGACCACAATTTTTGCCTCAAACATGTCCACACTTAGTTCTCCACCAATGTTTAATTGCTCAGGACTGGCTTGTAGGGATTCAAACTCAGTCATCTAAATTTTGGATTTCTTGACATGATCAATCATGGCAAATAACTGAGATGGACTTGGAAAAAAGGATGGGAGTTCATCCTTTTGGTTTTTGGGAGGGGGAGGACTGATCTATGAATTTGAAGTAGAAAGTGTAGAGATGTTTGATGTACTTACTTCTTTGGTAATCATGGATCCTTTGACTAGAAAGGAAGAGTGGTTCTCTGCTCAGTAATTGAAATTTTTGGTTGGGGTCACTCCTTTATCTTCTCTTTGTCAGCCTGCTAGGCTGACTAATTCTAGGACCTAGTGAATACTATGTATGATCCTTTGATTGTTTCACCTTCACTTCTGGGTTCATCCTAGTATTTTAGGAAACCAATGTGGGAGTCACCAGCTAATTCTTCTTGATCCTCCTTAAATATATCAACATCATTTTCTTGCTTGAACTCAGGTTGGAAATAGGAAACATGTTATGTTTCTAGATATCCAACTATTGAGTTGGTTAGAGGTGCTTCAAGGGCAAGGTTCCTCTATGGGGGAGGAAGACAATTATGTTGCCCTTGACTTTTGGTAGTGTTGCCATGATATAACTGATTAGGGAATGTCCTCATTAGTATATTTTTATATAGAGGAGCAGAAGAAATACCTTGTGACATTAGCCTTTTCAAGGCTAGCAAGTCATTTGCCATCTTTTGTACCATTGGGTCAGTGGTGATTGTGGGTGAGTATTCAGAAGATGAAGAGGATTTGCCTCTATTTGGGTCTCTCTTTATCTTTCTTGTCAAGATAAGGTCATCTTCTACCTCAGTAGCCAAGTCTTGAGTAGTAGAAAGGTCTATGTGGCTAGCTCGTCTTAGTAGAAAACTCACTTCAGGTAGTTGTGAGTTGATGAAGAAGCATTTGAGGTTCTAAGGTGTCGGCTGGGCAACCATGGGAATTGTGTGCCTCAACTTGTCAAACCTGGCAATAAAATCCCTCATAAGCTCATGAGGATCTTTCTTCATCTGAGTGAGTTGGGCCAGTAAGGCATGTTCATCTTCTGTAGGCTTGAACCTTGCTTCAAACTTGGCTTTGAGTGTATCCCAGTCAGTCACTGATCTAGATTGCAAATGGTAGAACTAGTCTGTAGTAGTACTTTGTAGTGTCTCCATAAAAAAATTGACTGCCACGTCTTCAAGTTCCACCCCTATAACACCACAAGCTATGTTGAAGGTTGTAATGTGTTCATTAGGGTGAACTATCCCATCACAAAGAATTTGGGTAAATTCTTTTTTGAACTACGTGGGAGTTCATGCAAAGGTGGAGTCAAGTTGAGTGGGCCAAAAGATTTACCCCAGGGGCCTCGAACTGCCATTATTTAATTAAGAAAAATAGAAATAACAAATCTGGATGGAGTGGCCAAATTATAGAACAAAAATGGAAAAGGACTGGCTTAGCTTTAGCTTGAGGCTTGAGGCTTCAAACTGTGCACTCTTTCTCGATAGCTCTAGTTTTTGCAGACCAGATAAAATAATGGAGATGTAGGAAAATGGTAAGGCTATAAATCGATAATGGGTAAGACATGAAATGGAGTCACCAGAGTCTATAATGGATAAGGGTTATAATGATAATGGGTAAGACACAGGTGATGTTTCAATCTAAAACTTGAGGTTCTAAATTGTACAAAATTATGTATATCCCTAGCAGAGTCGCCAAAAAATGTTGGTTGAATATTTTGTTGATCAGCGTACTGATAAAAAAAATATGTCTAATTAACCAAAGTAGGAAGATTCATCATCCAAATGTGTAGGTTTACCACATCAAAAGGGAACTAATCTCTCCTCTCATCAAGGGGAGGTTCCCTATAGATATGGTATATATATATATATATAGAAAATAATACTCAAGGGTAGGATAAACCATCCATCTCTCTTTCTTCATAAATGATGCATGTAAATCAAAGGAAAAATCTCAAGGGAAATGATAGAAAGCACTCCTCTTATTTCAAAAGTACTATTCAGCAAACCACAAGAATACACTTGTTAGTAATTACAAAATGTAAACAAGGATGTAGTAACCAACAAATTGAGATGTAGCACAAAGTCTCCACTTGAATTGCCCAAGAGTGAGATATGAAGGATAATGATGGCAAAAATTCATCCCAAGGTCCTTTACATAGAAACAAAAAGAAAACACACTAAAGGCAATTATGGGGGCACAAAGTCTCTCCACAGTTGACTTTAGGACACCTTCTTGACTACTTTCACTAATTATGCTTGTTGAATTAAAGGAATAGAAAATATATTAAGTAAAAAGACATAAGAACAATTTCCCCAAAAATAAAGATATCACAACACAAAGTCTGAAAAGTCACTTGCTTTCTTATTCCAATAACACAATATGATCAACAATCTGAGCTCAAAGTCTCAGTAATGCCTTTCAATTTGGGCAGAGTTTCATTTCTAACAATTAGAGAGAGATCCATTTAAAATAAAAGAGAGTCCCTTATATAGCCTCTTCAAGAAGGACTCAAGAATAGTAACACATCATGTTTCATTGAATTTTGTTAAGACATGCTGGAATTTAGGGGCATTTACCCATTTGCTTTTCTCAATGTACAGAAACGGGTCATGCTATTGAAATTTTGCATCTTTCAATGTCCACCTGGCGGTCTGTATCTAGAAACATATCCAATTCACAAATGTTTCATATCCTTCCTCATCATTCCTCCTTTTTTGCTTAATTGAATTGGGTCCTTGATTCAATTCGATGTTCTGTTCCTTAGTCACTTCCTGCTGGTCTTGGCCTTAAAGCCTTTAAATACATTTGGGTCTACGCTTTACAAGGATCAACGGCTATTTCATTGTTACAACTTTGATGTCTATGGGCACGTCACTTTTTTTGAATTTCCAATGGCTAGTTCATTGTTCTTGACTTTGACGTCTTCGAGCGCGTCACCCTTTGGATTTTCTTTAGCTTTCTCTTGATTCAGCCTTTTCTGCTACTTGCTTCCTTTGGATTTCTTGTTTTGCATCCTCCCAAAGGGAAGGTGACCCTTCAGCTTTGGGGAAGTGTCCTTTAATTTGGTATTCGAGAGTCCCCCATAAGGGCACCTACCCTTTGGTTTCTTTTGGCGGCCTTTTGTCTTTGGAGTCCTTCAGAGCTTTCCTACAGACATTTTCTCGTGGACATTTTCCCACAGACAAAAAGTCTGCAAGAATTGTTTTGGCTGGCTTTGTCTTTGGCCTTTAGAAATTATTTTGGGCTTTTCTCCCATGGATTTTCTTGAATTTCTTCAGACTTTTTATCTGAAGGAATTCCTTCAAACAAAAGTCTGAAAGAATTCATTTCTTGCCTCGGTCTTTGCAGGAGTTTTGTTTGTAGCCTTTCCAAATTCCTTCAGACTTTTTATCCAAATTAATTCCTTCAGATAAAAAGTCAGAAGGAATAATGCCTTTGTCTTTCGACTACCTTAAACAAAATTCTGAAAGAACTTACCTTTGTGGCTTCCATGAAGATGACCCTTCGAAAGGGTGATTTTGTCGACCAAGTGCCCTCTGCAAGGGCACTTGTCCTTCAAGAGGCTTTCTTGAACTTTTACATTGAACCGCTCCTTTGAACCAAGCTTTGAACCATTTGATGAACTGACTGAGTGAACTAAAGCATTGAACCAACTTTGGTTCAATAGTTCAATGGTTCATTCCCTTTGATTTGGCTAAGTCCTTTTGATCCTCATTGAACCAAACGCATTGAACCTATCGAACCTTGAACTTAAGTGGTTCAATTGTTCAACATTTTAATGTTTCAAGCCTCAAAAACTTGTTATTTTTATTGAACTTGCTTGTAAAATCCTTTAAACCTGACTGTAGAAGCCTTTGAACCTAACTTTAGAAGCCTTTAAACCTGGAAGTGGTTAAACTCTTGTTGCTGATGTTGAACCTTGATGTTGAAGCCTGTAGAGTCCATAGATTCAAGCCTGCAGAGTCTGTAGATTTTTGAGAAGCTTTAAAAATGAGGAATTTGATTGTTTAGAACAAATTTCGAAAAGGAAAGAGACAATTTTGGTCTGAAGGACCAAAATAGTTCAAATGTTGTCCCAAAAATGAGTGATATTTTTTGGGGGACAACATACCAAGCTGGCAAGGTTTTGATCATTCTAGGGAATCAATTGCATAATGAATTTCACATCAAACAATGCAAAAGGTAATCACTCAAATGGGTGACCACAAAATTGGCTAGTTCTAAAAAGGTCTAGTCTTTTTTACAACCACTACATCCTACTATTAGATCAGTATATTGCAATGTCCAAATATAGATACATCCCATGTGTAACTCCAAAGGAGCTAAATGAAGTCAATGTTGGGAGGTGACACCCTGGGTCAAAGCTTCCCTAAAGAACTCATGGTAGGTAATGATGTCTCCCTCGCAAGCCAAGATGCATAAAAATAAATAAATCATGAAAGTAAAAAGACTTTAGGGTCATTTTCAAGGTCACCTAAACTTTGAAGAGTTTTGGGGAGTGATTTAGATGACTTTGTTTCTAAGTATTGGACTAGGGTACTTGCAATAGGAATGGCTATTTAGATTCTAAGGGTTCCCTATAGGGGACAAATAGAAGATAATACACACAACATCCCTCTTTTTGCCAAATAAAAATCTTAATTAAGCAATTATTGCAAATAAGAATTGATAAATGTGTTCAATTTTAAGCCCAAAAGGAATGATTTGGTGGTGTTCATTTGACCCATTGGTCTTAATTGCAAACTTTGAAAACATTGACCAAAAACATCTAAATCCTTTTTTAAACACCCAAAAACAATGATCCAAAACTCAAAAGATTTGGTTGAAAGATAATTCACAAATAAGAACAACACAATTCAAATAATTCTATCTCTGAAAAGAGATGTTTTATTGATCAAAATTGTAAACCCAAACATATGCCTATCTCTGAGAAGAGATGTCTGATTTCTATTTCAAGTTACATCTTCATTTATACATGTTTAGGTGAATTGAGAAGCTAGAATTTCCCACCAAGATTTGTTGGAGAATTTGAGAAAATTGTTGTAGCATCTATGCTTGATACTGTTAGAGGTATTCATTCACCATTTCCTTGAAAGGATCAAATGTCTCAGTGTTGTCTGCCATTTGAAGTCATTTGGAGTGAATAGGTGGATAGTCTATTGGTTCTATTTTCCACCCAAGCTTCATGTAATCTGACCTCATCCTTTATATCATACACTCTAAAGACAAACCACTCTAATACTAATGATCCAAAACTTGAAATCTTTGGTTGAAATATAATTTATAAATAAGAACAACACAATTCAAATAATGCTATCTCTAAAAAGAGATGTTTTATTGATCAAAATTTCAGACCCAAACATATGCCTATCTCTGAGAAGAGATGTCGAATTTACATTTTGGGTTACATCTTCATTTATACATGTTTTTAAGGTGTGAAGAGGATGTGAAAGGTTACCAATCTCAAGGGAGATTAAGTGGTTTGACTTCCACGATTTACAATAATACAACATTTGAGGAATTACTATTTTTAGACTGCACTACTAAAATTAAAATTTGGAGAACTTCCATTAGGTTTTCAAGGGTTAAAATTCATTAAGAAAATATCCATGCCATATCATGACATTCCTCTCATTATTATCTTTCCAACAGTTCAAGCGATGATTTAATTGGAGCTACAATGCAAAAGTTATGGCTCCCAGAAGTTTCGTCATCAATTGGGGTGGACCCATCACCCAAATTGTCACTTGAATTATTGCCCAGATCAAACAAGGTTCCTAATTGATTTTTAAGCATGAAAAGTGATTTAACCATGTTTTGAGAAAATATCAAGCTTGGTCCTATAGTAAAAATGTTAGCATGTCCTTTATCTTTGAATCTCTTTTTAGCTTGAAACAATGAACTTTGAAAAATTAGCTCTCAGGTCTGTGTTTTTGGAAAAACATAGTGACCAACATCGATTATTACCACTAACATCAGCTAATCTAGCTAATTGAGATCTAACTGATGTCAATTTTACTAACTGACATCAGTTAGGATCTATAACTGATGTCAGTCTTACTTACCGATGTCGATTACTGTGTAAAATTGTGGCAAGTAAAAATGGCAAAATGAATTTAGAAAATCAATTTGTAAGAGTTTTAAGGGCTCAAATAAATATTTAGAGTTATAAAATAATCTCCTTTAGGTGTGAGATGAATCTAGTCTCAATGGGCATGCCATAATGTGATCTAATAATTTGACTCAAGAGAGGATGGTTAGTATGGTGTTAGTTCCAAAATGAAATAAACACATTAATAGCATAACATCTCTAGGCCTAGACACTAGGGAGAACTTAGTTAATAAAATTAAATGACAAACAAAAATAAAAATCAAGGATTAAAACACAATAATTCCTTCACCTTCCTTGAATTCTCAAAATGCCTTTGTAATGGTGGCTTGCTCGGCTTGTGCTCATGAAGTCTTCATCAAAGGAGGTTTGGCTATCTTGTCTTCTCCTTGGCACCTTTTGGCTTGTGGCTTGGCTTATAATCTATTTGTCATGTTAACACTAATTACTTTAATCTTTTGGAACCAATCCTACATTATAATTTTGCACTAAAATAGCTTATAAATGATGTTTATGGCCTCTCTATTTATAGATTTTTGAGAATGTCTAGAATCAACCTGAACCATCCATCTCAAGATTGAGATGTGTGATTGAGGATTAATTCAATTTTTGGAATTAAGTTTGTAATTATCCTCATCATGAAATTGGAATAAGGGGTAATTAAGAGTCATGGAGGGCATTATTGAAGGCATTGATGAGGCTTGGGAGGCATGAATCTTGATATTTGTGGCATTGATGGCCTAGAGATGTCTTCCCAAGAAATGAGGTCACTTGATGATGCATATATTCAATATTCATTTTTAAAAACAAGTATTCAACAAGTTTTCATGGAATTATTAATTAGGCCTTGATTTAGGTTAATTATCTCTTAATCATGATTAAGCACTTTATGCACAAATTACTCAAATTGATCAGAATATCTTGTTATCAGTCCAAAATTTGACTGGATTAGAATTAGAAGGTGATGTCAGATGCATTAGAACCATATTCCCATTTAGGATGTTGCCAAGAATAAATAACAAAGGCACATGTCTTGTGCAGAATATTTGATAGGAAAGATCAATCGAGAGCACCCAGGTGCAAATTTGACATTATGACTCGAAATAAACTGATCGAAGTTAGCTAGCCCATAGATTGCATAACCTCATTTAGGGATACCCTAGCCAAAATCGGCAATTGAATTTGTTAGTTTCACATCATTTAGAATTTTTTAATGTTTTTAGGCCAAATTGTGTATTTTAGGTGGAAATTGGTTAAAATCCTGGTTGGAGGTTATCGATGGCTAGTTTTAGGTGTCTACAAAGAGTACCATGTTGATTTGGATTGAGGCCTTAACATTCATAGGATTATTTCTCCATGATCTGTTAGGGATGGGATATTTGGAATTTTTGTATAAATTATCCAATTTTTCATGTTAAAATCATATTGAATAAAAGGGAGGGGTTAATCATTTTTCAAAAACTTTTACAACTTTACTTTATCATTCATGAATGAACCAAACAATATAGTAAACTGGCAACACATTAAGGTCCATGAGCATGAGATAAGAACATAACACATAGAACAAATATTTGAGTGGGAAACCATCAAGGAGAATAAAACAAATTAATATCTTCAAATGTAATAATATCATATAATATAAACATTAAGATTCAGTGAAGCACCAACTTTACTTGGAGCACCCACTTGACTAGGCTTTTGCTTTAACAAGCACCTACTTGTAAGGAGGCACCAACACCCTATATAATTCAACACAAACTTAGCCACTTTATTTACTTGATAATATTTATGACATCTTATTTCTCAACTAACTGATGATGACCACCTCTTCAGCTCTTCACACTCTTAACCCTCTCAAATTGACTTCTAGCTCCAACTTGGTCTCTTCAAGATAGATTAGGTCATTTAACTTTGATATTAATTTGTAGTACCCATATTATATCTTCATGATAATTTATATACACCATAATTATGGTCTAAAATACCTCATTTATTTCTTCAAAGTGTTATATATTTTGCTTCAACTCACACATTCACTAACTAGCCAATTAGGCTTTATTCTTATACTAGGTTTTTTCTCATACACCTCTTGGTTTTCATATACACTTTCCAAATTATATTTTAAATAAAATAGGCCTTAGGAAATTCCAAAAAAATGAATAAAATATTTCAATAGTTTGGTCAAATCATATAGGACCAAAACCCCTTTTAGGCCTTAAGGAGACCTAATTCAATTAGGCCTTCATTAGCACACATTACCCATTGAACTCCTTGGAACACTCTAAAACTTATTACATGGAAGGAACATATCATATGTCACTAAAATACCCACACTAGTCTCATATTTTTTCCATTACATCTTTTGGATCTAATCACCACTTGAACCATGCCATTAGTATTGATCACAATTAGGCCTATACATACCCAGAAAGTCTATTTTAAACAATTGAAGCATAAACACACTTTTTCAAAAAAACCATATAAAAAAATAACATATAAAAAATATAAATTACCTTAAGTTCATCACCATATGATTTATACTTCACAACTCATGGCAAATGGACTCAAACCATTTTATGCAAAGAGCCCACTCAGAATTGCCAACTAGCCTCAAAACATAGTCATGGAAACATGAACTTATGACACCTAATAAAACACAATAAATGACTTAAAATGAATTAAAATGATCATAAAACATCCTTATAACAACCTCAAAAAAAAATATTATAATCTCTAATGGAAATATTAGTCTTGTAGACCAATCTCATTTCCTCACTAAGCTAGACAAGTCAATTTGAGAGCAACGTTTTGTTATATACAATGATTTACAAAACTTATATAAAACATGAACATGTAATATATATATTGAAAAATTTATTCATGTATTTTTATTCATCCCTAATCCATGATAACACATCCCTAATCACCTTCTCACTTCTGCCTAGTTTTCTCACTATTTGCAACATTAGGCCTTTTAGCGATAGGTCAACTTGTATGACCATTTTAACACACTTGAGGGATAGAATATGATATTAAAACACCATTGACATTTAATAAAAGTCTCAATATTTTTCTTCCATATATTTATCAACTTTAACTTGGTCAACTCTGATTGTTACAACAAATCTCTAAGAAATAAGGCCTTTCCTATAGGGTCCACTCACACACATGATAAATAAATCACACATATAGATGCCTATGAGAGTTGAATAAATGATACAATAGTTTTTATCATAATTTTATACCATTATAGGTTGTTTTTAACAATATATTTCATATCATTTTATTCTTAGGGTTTTATAGAGGGTTAACACTATTTCTAGTGTTAACAATTGTTCATAAAGGATGCTTAGAGATTTTACGTATGATCCTTACCCATATCTCCTCAATATATTAAGTTACAATGTAGATGTTACATATTCCAATGAACACTTGAAATTATTTCTCTAGATGATAACCCTTCATTCTGTGCACTTGAGAAACCTCAAAACTATGTTTCATGCCTTTTATTGCAAATTTTGACCTCAAAACTAGTCAACACACCTGGGAAAACATATCACACCACTTAAATTTATCAAATTATCATTCTTAAATTTAAGTCTAAATCTCATACCTCATTTGGCCACCATCTCTCTCTTTACTTGCTTGGACCTTGACCTGCAAACCACATTAGGCCTTGAAATTGACCTTCAAGCCTCTTTTCATGCACTTTATACCTCAATTACATTCTCACAAAACATCTCATATGATCAAACAATATCAAACATAATTCATATGCATTGACAATAGATCATGATGCCTCATTAGGCCAAGTAGGGTCTAGAGGTGGTCTAGTTGCATACAAGGTCTGTAGGTTCTACCCCTATAGGCTCACTCTGAGACTCTCATGAGTGATACAATTCCTCATATGCATGATAAAAAATCCTAATACATCCTCATATGCCTATGTGAATCCATCTCACTAGGACACCAAGCTCATACCTTCTCACAAGGTCTCTTCATGCAATGACCAATGTCATGATTAGGCTTCTCAAGCTCTTAAAACTTGACTGTTGACCTTAAAACACTTATTGATGCTCTTATACTTTGATCATATATCTTACATTCTCCTTAGAAAATGTCATATCTCTCAATGATGCAATCAAACAAGAACATTCTTAAATGACCTTATGAACACCTTTATTAAGAACCTTTTACATCAATACCAAAATTCAACAACATAAACAATGCTCAATAATCTCTCCCTTTGTCATTGATGGAAAAACATATTGTATATTGATCATTCTTATCTCCCTATTTTTTATTTCTTCCCCTTTGACATAAATGAAAAAGTGATGTTTGTAACTCCTTGTAACTAAAATAATCAGCACATGGGACTTATTATTTTATGAGACATAATACAAACATGCTCCCCCTATCTCTATTCATACCTTCTTGGAAAAAAACTCACCTATTCTTGGAGTCAATAATCATGATTAGCTCCCTCTAAGTACTTGAATTTTTCAATGATTACTAGGGGCAATAATTACACCCAATTCATGTCTTAGGTATTCAAAATTTACCTTTGGAAGTGGTTTGGTCAAGATGTTTGCAATATAATTCTGTGTAGAAACATATTCAAGTTTGACACTTTGTTCACTTCCCTACTCTCTTATAAAATGATACCTAATCAAAATGTGTTTGGTCCTTGAATGCATGATAGTGTTCTTTGAAATTCTTATAACACTTGTATTATCACAATAAATAGGTATATGACCATCATACTCTATCTCATATTCTTTTAGGGACTATCTCATCTATAGGACCTAAGTGCAACATGAAGCTACTGCAATGTACTCAATTTCACAAATAGATAAAGCTATTGATGGTTGCTTCTTTCTTATCCATGAAACTAGGCACCCACCTAAGAAGAAGGTTCCTCCACTAGTACTCTTCATATCATATACAATTTTATTGTAAGTATAGATATTGAGAGTTGGGGGGGATGAATCAATTCCTTTAAAATAATCATTCAATTTCACTTATCATTCATGAAGCATTAATTTAAACACATACATCAATGAATGCACAAATAATCATCCATATAAGTATATAACATATAAACACAAGGGATATGTGGGAAAACCTTTAGGGAGATAAAACCCATTGAAAAATATCTTGGATTACATTCATATAAGTAATTAATCAATTTTTAGTGAGGCACCAACCCCATAAGGAGCACCAACCCCTCACTTGTCAAGCACCAACTTAAAATAAATAAATAACCCCCTAGGTAACTCAACACAAAATATTCCAATTGGAACCTATGATTACCTTTGGACACCTATTTCTCACTCAAATTATGATGATCACCTTCTTTTTCTCTTCACACTCTTATATCTCTCTCAAATAACCTATTAGGCCTCTTCGCTTAAATAGCCTTCTTCTTGATAGATTTAGGTCATATGACCTTGATCATCATATATATAATAATTTTTATAAATTTATGACATATTAAACACACCTATTTCATGTTATTTAAACCCTTTACCTAGTTTCCAAACTTTTATTGCATTTGTTCATACCCTCATTATTCTAACTAGTTAAATTTGGCCTATTAGACCTTCATTTTATACATGACTCTTGATCTTACACACCTTTATTGGCCACAAAACTATCCATACTTGGATCACCTTTGGATTACATAAAAATAAAATAAAAAATTGAGACAACCAATACATAGGTCAGTCACCACTCAAAAGGACCAAAACCACCATTAGGCCTAATAGAGACCTAATGCAATTAGGCCTTCTCAAGGCAAACGTTTCACCTTGACCACCTTAAAAAATTTTGAGCCTCCATAAATTAATTAAAAACTTCACACACACTTTAACTAAACACTTTATAATCTCATCTTAGGTACCCAACACCATTTAACTCATTTCACTCCTTAGGTTTACTCACAATTAGGCCTTCTCACTGTCAGAAAGTCTGCATTGAATATATGAAGCATACGCTCAAATTTTACACATAAAATTATAAAAAAAACACATGTATATAAAATTCATGACCATAGGGCCATTACCATATTCATTATGTTTCACCAAAAAGGGCAAAATATCTCAAACTGACCACTTTCATATGCTCACTTAAAACTATAAACAAGCCTAAAAAACTAGTCAAGAACATTTAACTTTTCACACATTCATAGGATTTTATAATGAATAAAAATGCATTAAAATTAACTTATGATACCTATATAACAACCTAATATGCATTAAATTATTTAACTCTATGCATAATGACTTAGGAACATCAATCTTACTAACACACATAAAACTGCTTGAATGCTCCACAACAGAGTCATGGAAACAATGACTTAGAACACCTATAGATTAAATTTAATAAAATTTAAATAGGTTTATATGATAATTAATCATACTTTAAACATATTTAAATAAATATATTACAAGTTTCAATATCAATATTGGTCTTACAAACCAATCTCATGTCTTCACCCTACATAGACCTCACTCTCTTAGGTAGGTCACTTTGAGAGCAAATTTTTTCTTGTATATAAGCATCTCGAAATATTATATTCAAAGGGGATATGTGTTACATGTATTTAATAACAAACCTATTCAATTTTATCGATCTCTAATCCATGGAAACACATCCTTAATCTTATTCCCACTTCTGCCTATTTTTCTCATTATCTTCCTCACTAGGCCTTTTTAACAATAGGACAACTTCCATGAATGGTTTATCATATTTTAAGTCTATAACCTGATAATAAAGTTACATGGACACACAATAAAATTCTCACACATCATCCTTCAATAATTTTCATGCTTTTTCTTGCTCAACCCTTCTTGTTACATCAAAAATTTGAGAAACAAGGGGTTTTCTGTAGCTTTCACTCACTCTTATGACATACCAATGCTATTTTAATGTACTTATGAGAGTCCTCTACATGTTACAATCACCAAACTAGGTCATAAAAACCATTATGAGCCATTTTCAACAAGATCTTCCATATTGTGTCATAGTTAGGGTTTTAGAGAGGGTTAAGACCACCTTACAGTCTTAACAATCATTCATAAAAATTGGGACCTTAATTTAGAAACTTGGGTTAGTAACCTTAACCAACTTACATGAAATTATTATTATCTGATGCAAAGGTTGCATGTTCCAACAATCATAATAAAATATTTCATGGGTCTGTAATACCTCATTTTATGCACAAAAAAAACCTCAAAACCACATATCATGCTTTCTCCTTCAGTTTATAACCTCAGACTTGGACAAAATACTTGACATAACCTATCACACCTATTAAAATTCTCTCATTATCTTTGGCTTCTTGGAAACTTAACTTGACCCCTCATTAGGCCATACTAGGTCTTTTTGCACATTAGGCCTTAAACTACTAATCACACTTAAACCTTGAACACACCTTGAAACCTTTTGTACTATTCTCAAAACAACATGATCACGTCATACAACCTCATACCATGCTCACACACTAATTTTAATCTTTTATAGATCTTGATAACAACTCAAGACTCATCATTAGGTTAGATAGAGTCTAGGACTAGACTAGTTGCATGATAAGGCTTAAGACCTTACCCCTGAAGGTTTATATTGAAACATTATTGAGTGTTTCAACACTTCATATGCATGCTTGGGAATCCTTAACCATCCACTTATATCTATGTTTATCCATCTTACCAGACCACCATCATCATACACATGCTCATGATATGACAAAGCTCTTTAAGACTAGTGCTTAAAAGTATGCTTACCTTGTATCTTGATCTTGGCCTTGACATGTCATAAAAATTAGAAGAATTACCAAGTTGACTTCAAATTCTCTCTCAATATAGATATAATAGGTTTCCTTAAAATTATCTCTTGTCATAGGACTCCTTGTCACATACCACATCACCATGCATGACACCAACTTTGACTTTGACATCAATGACAACATGTGTGCCTTTACACCAACAACAAAAACATACCTAAAAAATATCCCCCTTTGTCATTGATGGAAAACACTCAAACAATGTTGATCATTCTCATCTCTCCAAGATAGATCTTCTTCAAAATGACCTTTTTCCAAAATGGAAGTTTCTCCCCCACATTAATGAAAAAGGTCATCTTTTGACAACTATCTTATCCTTAGACTTGGAAAAACACACCTTTTCTCTCCAAACAATATCACACACTCTCTTTGATAAAACCCAACATAAATCAGGCTCATAACCAATTACTATAGATTTTCTTGGCAAACATACGTACTCTTGGATCATTATTGGATCCCCTTATCACCATGAGGTATTCAGACACTATTATGAATGTGACTTGGTCCGATCAAGTCATCATATAAATGCTTTATAACTCATCTCTTGCGTTCACATGTCCAATAGACTATTAACTAAACTTTAGATCTGAAATAAAGAATACAAAGCTTCCCCTAAGACCAATCATCCTTCATGTTTTTGCTCACTATCTGAGTGCCTTCATGAAGCCTAATGGAGTCGCCTCTTCTTTCTTGGGTACTAAAATAACATAAACTTAGGAGATTCCTAGATCTCTATGTCCTTAATAGATTTAACTTTCTTCATGATCCTCTTAGTCTTGAATTCCTTAATCTCTATTTGAACAACATTCTAACTCAGTCTATTTATCTTGATGTCTTCATCTATAATTTCAGCTAATAGGGAGAATTCTTGGTATTCTTTTAAATATAAACTATGCTCCACCATGGCAAGTAGTCCACTTGGACTTACATGCTAATCATCATTCACCTTAGCTACCTTTGGTCTCCATTCATTATTTTATCTTTTTTCTTTCACTCTAGGGACCTCAATATTCTTGTTTCTACTTGATAATCCATGCTTACAAAACTTTTCAATATGTCTATCCTTTTGAAAATTGAAACACACTATTCCTCTTTATAGGAGCACATAATTACCCATACCTCTTGACTGATGATTCTCCTCATATTTGTATTAATATTCATTATTGGAGGGTTTTCTCCAATGCCTTTCTCTATGACCAAATGGGTTACATGAATAACAATAACCATTGAAAGGATTAACATACCTTATAGTATTAGAATAATTGAAAGAATTAGTCTTTATTCTACTAGCACCATCACTTATTAATTGACCATTGACCTTTAAGGTCTAATTCTTCTTGATCACATTAGTGTTCTTCTTTTGGTCTCCATTGAAACCAAGACATATTTTGTCATTATAAATCTTTTGACTACTCAAGATATTGTTTAGATCAGTGGTACTCTTTTCAAACTTCATAAAAGACTTTACCTTATTTTATGCATAATTCAACTCATATTTCAATTAATCCACTTCAGTTACATACCATGCACATTCTTCTTCTTTAGCCTTAGGCTTGTAGTCACAATCTAAATTTGAGCCTCCACCTATTTGACTATTTCCTCTTGTTCATTGCTCAGTCTAAATTTAAAAAAATTGATTTGTTCCTCATATTATTTTACAAGAGACCTCACCACCTTATTCTTCTTCTTCACCATCTTTAGTTCTTCTAGAGCATTCATCAACTCAGCCTCAAGGTCCACCTCATTTTATTCATCTAAATCACCAATAGTATCTCCAAACCAATTGGTCTCTTATTGATTTGAATAGCTTGCCTCCATGACATGAAGATTCATTGAAATTAGGATCAACACCTTCATGGTCACTCTTAGAATCACTTCTCTCACTCTCATTAGATGAGTTGCAATCTTCCTAGTGTAAAAGCTTCTTTTATTCTTGAAAAAGTTTTTCCTATCATCATACCTTATAAAGCTTTTCTTGATTTTATTATAAATATAATACTCCTTGTCATCATCATAATATTCATCATCCTTTGTCTTATGATTATGAGGGAACTTGTTATCAAAGTTTGCAATTTCTCCAAAATTAAAGCACTTGAAGGCCAACTTACCCTTGTATTTACCTGAATTAGTTTTCAACTTTATTGCAAACATAGCTATCAAATCATCATCATCGATATCAAAATCATCAAAATTTGAATTTATTACCTTTTGGTTTATCCTCCTTTGACTTATTTTCTACCTTTAATGTAGCTTTCTTTTTCCCAGATCTTTATTCACTTGTCCTCATTTCATAGGTTATTAGGTTGTCATGAAGTCCATCCGTCTCTATCTTGTCTAGATATTTCATATTTTATATAATAGATACTTTAGAATCAAAATTAGGAGTTAGATATCGCAATACCTTTATAAAAATAGTAGAATCTTTCAATTTATCACCTAGGCATGTTATGATGTTGACCACTTCATCAACCCTCAACATGTAGGTTACGCCTCATATTCATTCATACTTAGACTTTCAAACTATCTTCTATGGGTTTTTAATTTATCAAACTTGACCTTGGAGTATCCCTCATGGATATTATTCAAATTGTCCCACATTTTTTTGGTAGACATATAGTGCATCAGCTTCACAATCTTTGCTTCTAATAAGCCACAAAGAATACCATTCATTGCTTTTGAATTGTTGTCACTAAACTTTTTACCTGTTGCATCTATAGGGGGATAGGGGGTTATAGTATATCCATCCAAAACTTATTAACAAAAATCATTACCTTTAAACATAAAATATGGTCTCATCCTGACACTCCAAAAAGTATAATTATATCTATTAAATAATGGAGATTTACTTATAGAGAAACTACCTTGTATTTGACTAGCCATCTTCACTTGCTTAGGATATCCTTTAAGATATTAGGCCTAATTTAAAGGACCTGATATAATACCAAATTTTTTAAGTACAAATATTAAGAGGGGGGTTTAATTATTTCCCTTAATATAATCATTCAATTACACTTATCATTCATGAAGCATTCATTCAAACACATATATCATTTAATGCACACATAATCATATAGATAAGAATATAATATATGAACAAAAGGGATATATAGGAAACTCTAAATGGATATAAAACTAACTAAAACACATTTTGGATTATTTTAATATAATAAATAAATCAATATTTAGTGATTCACCAACCCCACAAGGAGCACCAACCCCTCACTAGTCAAACACCAACTTGAAATAAAGAAACAACCCCTTAGGTAACTCGGCACCAAATTATCCACCTGGAAAATTTTATTACCTTTGGACACATTTTTCTTACTCAAATAATTATTATCACCTTCTTTTTCTCTTCACACTCTTTTTCTCTCTCAAATAGCGTATTAGGCCTCTTTGCTCAACTAGTTATCTTCTTGACAAATTTAGGTCATATGACCTTAATCATCATATATATAATAATTATTATAAATTAATTACATATTAAAAATTCATATATTATTTTATTAAATCCCTCTACCTAGTTTCCAAACTTCTATTTCATTCGCTCATACCCTCAATATTCTAACTAGTCAAGTTAGGCCTATTAGACCTTCTTTTTATACATGACTCTTGCTATTAAACACCTTGTCCAAAATCATATAAATAATTGGAATACCCTTTTAATATATCAAAAAAAAAGTTTCACAAGTGAGAAAACCACTACATATGTTGGTAACCACTCATAAGGACCAAAACCACCATTAAGCTTAATAGAGACCTAATGCAATTAGGCCTTCTCAAGGCACACATTTCACCTTGACCATCTTGGAATATTTTGATCCTCCATAAATGTATGAAAAAATTCACACATAATTAAATTATACCAATTATAATATCATCTTATTTCCCAAACACCATTTATCTCATTTCACTCCTTGAACCACACCTTTAGGTCTACTCACAATTAGGCCTTCTCACTGTCAGAAAGTCTGCATTGAATATTTGAAGCATACACTAAAATTTGAAACATAAAAATATAAAAAAATAAAATTTATATAACATTAATTACCTAAATTTCATCATCATATTTATTATATTTCACAAAATATGGCAAAAGACTTCAAACTGACAACTTCCATATGCTCACTTAGAACTGTAAATAGGCCTCAAAAACCAGTCAAGAACCTTTGAATTTTCACACATTCATAGGAGTTTATAATTAATAAAAATAAATTAAAATTAACCTATTAAATTTATATAAAAATTTAATATGCATTATATTCTTCAAATCTTTGCATAATGACTCAGGAACATCAATGTTACTAACACACAAAAAATTGCCTGAATGCTCCATAACACAGTCATGAAAACAATGACTTAGAAAACTTATATATTAAGTTTCATGAAATTTAAATAGTTTTATATGATCCTTAATAATAATTATAACATATTTAAATAAATATATTACAATTTTAAATATCAATATTGGTCTTATAGACCAATCTCATGTATTTACCCTACACATACCTCACTGTGTTAGACATGTCACTTTGAGAGCAAATTTTTGCTTGTATATAAGCATATCCAAATATTAAATTCAAATTTGATATGTTTTACATGTATTTAATAAAAAACATATGTAATTTTATCCATCCCTAATCCATGGCAACACATCCCTAATCTCAGTCCCACTTTTGCCTATTTTTCTCACTATCTTTCTCATTAGGCCTTTTTAGTGATAGGCCAACTTTTATGACCAATTTAGCATATTTGAAATTTTTAACCTGAATATAAATTTACATGGACACAAAATTAAATTCTCACATGTCATCTTTCAATAATTTTCATGCTTTGACATAGTCAACCCTACTTGTTACATCAAAAATCTAAGAAACAAGGGGTTTCTTGTATCTTTCACTCACTCTTCTGATAAACCAATGCCACTTGAATGTACTTGGAATATTCCTATACATTTTAAAATAAAAAAAATAGGTCATAAAAACAATTTTTATCCATTTCCAACAATATCTTCCATATTGGGTCACAGTTAAGGTTTTAGAGAGGGTTAAGACCACCTTTCAGTCTTAACAATCATTCATAAAGCTTGGGACCTTAATCTAGATACTAATTCTTGTAAAATTTATTTATGAACCTTAACCAAATTCCATTAACTTATTATTATCTAATTCAAATCTTTTTCATGCCAAAAATCATAATAAAATCTTTTTTGGGTCTGTAATATCTCATTTTGTGCACCAAAAAAAACCTCAAAACTACATTTCATGATTTATCCTTCATTATATGACCTTATACTTGTTTTAAAAACTTTAAAAAACCTATCAAACCTTTAAAAATTATCTCATGAGTTTTGGAATCTTGGAAACTAAAATTGACCCCTTATTAGGCCACACTAGGTCTCTTTGCACATTAGGCCTTAAATTGCCAGTCACACTTAGACCTTAAACACACCTTAAAACCTCTTGTATTATTCTTAACATAAATTATCATGTCATAAAACCTAATACCATGATCACACATTTATTTTAATCCTTCATATAGCTTCATAACACCTTAAGACTCATCATTAGGTTAGGTAGAGTCTAGGATTAGACTAGTTACTTGTTAAGGTTTAAGACTTTATCCCTGAAGGTTTACCTTGAAACATTATTGAATTTTTAAACACTTCATATGAATGATTTGGAATCCTTAACCATATAATTTTACTTTTTTGTATCCATCTTACTATACCACCATCATCATAATCATGCTCATTATATGACAAAGCTCTTTAAGACTAGTGCTCAAAAGTATGCTTACCTTGTATCTTGATCTTGACCTTGACATGTCATCAACCTTAGAAGAACTACCAGGTTGCCTTAAAATCCTCTCTCAATAGAGATATAATATGTTTCCTTAAAATTATATCTTTTCATATGACTCATAATCACATACCACTTCACCATGCATGACAACAACTTTGACTTTGACATCAATGACAACATTTATGCCACAACACCAATAAAAATAACATACCTCGATAACTTCCTACCCAATCTGCATCTATGTAGGCTATCAAACTAAAATCCTTGCTTCTTAGATACTATAATCCATACTTCATAGTCTCCTTAAGATACCTAAGTATCCTTTTGAATGCTTTCATATGATTCTCCTTTGGATCTACTTGAAACCTTCCCATAATACCTATTGATTGCATGATGTCAGGTCTAGAGGTAGTGGCGTACAAAAAAATTATAATCATTGACCTATATGACATTAGATTAACCTTTGAAGACTCATCTTCCTTTCTCAACTTACATCTTGTGATCATGGGTATACTAATTTCTTTGCAATATTCCATCTCAAACTTCTTCAACATCTCTTATATACATGTGTTGTGGGATGAATATACCTTTTTCATATTGAGTGATTTGTAATCCAAAAAAGAATGATAGTTCTCCTAGAATGGACATATCAAACTCTTTCTTCATTACCTATGAAAAGGCCTTGGTCATGTTCTCATTTTTTTCACTAAATATGATGTCATCCACATAGACAACTACTATCAGTTGATGGTCATCTTGTTTCTTGATGCATAGATTACTATCTGCAACTCCTCTTTTAAATACTTGATATAATAGATACTTGTCCAACCTAGTATACCAAGCTCTAGGAGATTTATTTAGACCATAAAACCCCTTTTTAAATCTACAAACATAGTCTTTGCCATCTTATAATGAGAACCCTTTAGGTTTCTCAATGTACACTGCTTCTTCCAAATTCCCATTCAAAAAGGCAAATTTGACATCCATTTGGTATACTTTGAATACTTTGAATCCTACATATGATAGAAATAAGTTTATGGCCTCAAATATTTCTATTGGTGTAAATTTCTCCTCAAATTCTACCCCTTCAACTTGTGCATATCCCTTGAATACCAATATATCCTTGTTCTTAGTGATTTCTTCATCTTCATTCAGCTTGTTTCTAAACACCCATTTTGTGCTAATGACATTATTGTCTTTAGGCCTAGGAACTAGTTCCCAAGTCTCATTCTTATATATTTGGTATAACTCCTCATTCATGGCACCTATCATTAATTTGTCTTTTCTTGCTTCTATAAGACTCTTAGGTTAAATCTTGGATAATAGAGAAACATTTTCTTGATTTAGATTACTTACCAATCTTCTTTTTGTTTGCATACTTACATTCTTGTTGCCAATTATTTGAGATTCAAGGTGATCTCTTTGAATCTATCCTGAGGATCCTTTGCAGTCTTATCTCTCTTCAACTTCTTCATCAACCTCTATAGTCTCCTCTTCATTAGTGAAGTCCAAATTCTCTAAAGTGTTCTTTGACTATGATTGAGATTTCCTTGTCTCATCAATCTTCACATTGGTACATTCCACTATATTTTATAGTCTCTTGTTATAAAATCTATAGGCTAAGCTCATTGATGAGTATCCTAATAATATTCCATCATCAGATCTAGAATCAAACTTTCTTGAGTTTTCATCATCTCTTTTGATGAAAACTAAGCTCCCAAACACTCTAAAGTGTTCCACATTGGTATTTCTACCCTTCCATATTTCATAAGGAGTCTTGTTACAATTAGTCCTTATTCGTCATCTATTCAAAATGTAGACAAAAATGCTTACTACCTCTCTCCAATATCCATCAAATATAGACTCATTTAGCATACTTTTAGCCTTATCTTGAATTGTCCTATTCTTTCTTTCCACTACCCCATTCTGATGAAGTGTCTTAGTTGTTGAGAATTGTCTCCTTATTCCATAAACCTCATAAAATTCATCAAACTCATTAGACCAAAACTCTCCCCCTCTATTAGATCTTAGGCACTTGATCTTCCCATTCTTCTCACTCTCAACAAGTGCCTTGAATGCCTTGAACTTGTCAAGATATTCTAATTTTTCTTTTAAGAAGGCATCCCAAGTCATTCTTGTGTAATCATCAATGAGTAACATGAAGTAGTTGTCTCCTTTAATGCTTTGAATTCTTGTAAGCCCATATAGATTAGTGTGCATTAACTCCAAGGTACTTGTATTATAGTACTCCTTAGAATTGAACCTTCTTCTAGTATACTTACCATTTTGACATGATTTGCAATGTATGTTTGTAGGTTTGATGATCTTAAGCATGTTATTCACATACTTATTAGTTTTAATCTTGACTAGGTTATCAAATTTTAGGTGACCTAGCCTTTTGTTCCATATCCAACTTTCATCTATCTTTATCATGAAACATATCTCCTTCTTGATCTCATTTAATACATATAGGTTGTTCTCAGTCCTCTTGGCATTGACAAATAGCCTTCTTAATTTGTCTCTCCTTATCTCACACCCTCTATCATGAAAGGTTAGTGTGTGTCTTTAATTACATATTTGACTTACACTAAGTATATTATGTTTCAAACCTTCCACACACAACACATTTTGTGTTTTGGTCTTTCCATTATCCAAACTCAAGACACCCTTGCCAGCTATATTGGAAGTTGTGTTGTCTCCAAACCTCACTATTCCTACAACATTATTCTTTAATGATATGAAATTATTTATATCTCTGGTCATGTGGATTGAGTAACCACTATCTATATAAAATTTCATCATTCATCATAAATGTGCAAGGCAGTCTGAGATAGCATATAATCCTCTTTGATCTTTTGTTCCTCCTTGGTAAATATTCCATCTTGCCTCTTGAGCTCAATATGATCCATCCTAACTTTATTTGGTTTCCATACCAATATTTTACCCTTCTTATTCCTTCTATGAGATTCATGTGTATTGTTGAATCTTGTGGGCCATCTAACTCTATTAGAGTAGAATCTTGTAATATGTCTTATATTGTGAAAAATGTATAAAATAACATTTTTGTACTTTCCATGGTTCCATTATGATTATAATTTATATAATTTTTATACTTGATTGGTATTTTCATTTTAGTACTCTTGACTTGTTCTGAGTTATCATGCTCTCTCTCAAACTTGCTCATTTTATCTATGAGTTTCTCATGTTCAACCTTCAAGGAATCTAACTCTGTCTTCAACTAGTGATAATCAAATTCCTTTGACATAAACCTTGTGTTTACCCCTTATAACTATTGAGATATTTGATAATCTTATTTTGATGTTTCAAATCATCAACATTATTTATGAGCTCAGCGTCAAGGTTTACTTTAGCTTCTTCTTCTTCACTATGATAGTAGACTTATTCATCATACATGTTATCTTCTTCCTGTTGATCACAAGATATTCTTATGATTCTTAGGATCACCTTCAAGTTGTTAGACTTGAATTAAAGGACCATGATCTAAAACCAATATTTGGAAGCATAATGACTGAGAGGGAAGTGAATCAGTCTTCAAAAACTTTTACAACTTTACTTTATCATTCATAAACTATCAAAATAATATACTAAACTAGCAACACATTAAGAGCCATGAGCATGAGATAAGATAATAACACATAGAACACTTATGTGAGTGAGAAAACCTCAATGGAAATAAAACCCACTGATATTTCAAAATGTACTACTATTCTATAAGACAAACATCAAGATATAGTGAAGCATCAAATTCACTTGGAGCACCCACTTGACTAGGCTTTAGCAAACACCTACTTGTAAGGAGAAATTAGACCCCTAGATGACTCAAAACTAACTCATAAAATTTATTTACTTGATCATATTCATTTAATATTTTTTCTCAACAAATTTATGATGACCACCTCTTCATCTCTTCACACTCTTAGCCCTCTCAAACTGATTTCTAGGCTCCTTCGCTCAACTAGGTCTCTTCAAGACAGAGTAGCTCATTTGAACTTGATAATAATATATAATATCATTATTGTATCTTCCTGATAGTTTATATTCACCTTGGTTATGGTATAAAATACCTCCTTTATCTCTTTAAAGTGCTATATCTTCCATTTCAATTCGCGCATTCACTAACTAGCCAATTAGGCCTATTAGGCCTTATTCTTATACTAAGCTCTTTCTCATACACCTCTTGGTTGGAAATACATAATTTAAAACTTATATTTAAATATAATATGCCTTATTACATTATAAAAACATTAATAAAATACTAAAATAGGTCAGTCATAGAATATAGGACCAAAACCCCTTTTCGGCCTTAAGGAGGCCTAATTTAATTAGGCCTTCATTAGCACATGTTACGCTTTAAACTCCATAGAACACTATAAAACTTCCTAAATGTAAGTAAAATATCATATTTCACTCAAATATACACATAATAATGTCATATTAGGTCCATGACACCTTTTAACTCTAATCACCACTTGAACCATGCCATTAGTATTGTTCACAATTAGGCTTGTGCATACCCAGAAAGTCTATCTTAAACAAATGAAGCATAAACATAAATTTTACAAAAAAATATGGAAAAAATAATATATATAGAATATAAATTACCTTAGGGTCATCACCATGTGATTTATACTTCAAAAATTAGGACAAAATAATGTAAACCCTTATCTACAAATAGCCCAATCAAAACTACCAACTAGCCTCAAAACACAGTCATGAAAACATGAAATTATGACACATGATAGAACATAATAAAGGAATTTAAATTCATGAAAAATATAATATGACATCCTTATAATAACCTAAAACAAAAATATTATATTCTATAATGGAAATATTGGTCTTACAGACCAATCTCATGACCTCACTATACACAGACCTCGCTAAGCTAGACAAGTCAACTTAAAAGCAACATTTTGCTATATAAAATGATTTAAAAAATTTATATCCAACATTAAAATTTATGATATATTTTTAAAATTTTATTAATGCATTTTTATTCATCCCTAATCCATGATAACACATCCCTAATCACCTTCTCACTTCTGCTTAGTTTTCTCACTGTTTGCACCATTAGGTTTTTAGCTATAGGTCAACTTTTAAGACAATTTTATCACACCTAAGTGATATAAAATAATTAAAAAACACCATTAAAATAAAATAAAATTCTCAATATTTTTCCTCCATCTATTTATCAACTTTGACTTGGTCAACTCCGATTGCTATAATAAATCTCTGAGAAATAAGGCCTTTCCTTTAGGGTCCACTCACTCACCTAATAAAAAAATCACACATGGAGATGACTGGGAGAATTGAATACATTATCCAATAGTTTTTATAGTCATTTTATACCATTTTGGTCTATTTTTAACATGATCTTTCACATTCAATCAATGTTAGGGTTTTAAAGAGGGTTAACACTATTTCTGGTGTTAATAATTATTCATAAATAAATGCACCTCATTTCAAAAATTAATGCCTAAATATATTACCTAAGACACTTACTCATCTTTCCTCAATATCTCAAGTTCCCATTCATAGGTTACATGTGCCAATAAACACTAGAAAATCCTTCTCAGATTGTGAACCCTTCATTCTATGCACTTGAGAAACCTCAAAACCACTTTGCATTCCTTTTTTTGCAAACTTTGACCTTAGAATTGGTAAAAACACATAATAAAACATATCACACCACTAAAAATTCTCACATTCTCATTCTTAACTTGAAATTTGTATCTCATACCTCATTTGGCCACCATCTCTCTCTTTAGTTGCTTAGACCTTGACCTGCAAACCACATTAGGCCTTGAAACTAACCTTCAAGACTCTTTTAATACACTCTCCACCTCAATTACATTCTCACACAACATATCACACGATCAAAAAATATCAAACATCATTCATATACCTTGATAATAGATCATGATGCCTCATTAGGCCAAGTAGGGTCTAGAGGTGGTCTAGTTGTATACTAGGTATGTAGGTCCTACCCCTATAGGCTCACTCTAAGACTCTAATGAATGATTTAATTCCTCATATGCATTCTCAAACAACCTCATACATACTCTTATGCCTCTATGCATCCATATCACTAGGCCACCAAGATCATACCTTCTCACAAGGTCTCTTGATGTAATGACCAATGTCATGACTAGGCTTTTCAAGCTCTTGAAACTTGAAAACTGACCTTGAAACACTTATTGATGATCTTATAAATTTCTCATATGTCTTATATGATCCTAAAAAAATATCATATCTCTTAATGATTCTATAAAATAATAACATTCTAGAATGACCTCATGAACACCTTTCTTAAGAACTTTTGACATCAATGATAACGTCAATGTTAAAATTCAATAATAGGAACAATGCTCAAAATGTCATTGTATAGCCAAAATTCATCAGTGGTAAGTGGGTCTTCTTCTTGGCTAGTGGCTGATGTGAAAATGATAGGATATAGACTATGAATTTTATCTTTTCCTTTTCATTTCCATTCTATGTAAGATGGCCTAGCTTTAGGTCTTCTATAGGACTTAGGGTTCTATGAAAGCTTGGCAATGTGAAATGTGTCATGGGTCAAATACTCTCCTGGGCCATTGAATAAGATGGTAAAATGATTAAATATTTAAATAAGAGGCATATGTGAAGATGATTCAAAACTATCTATATCTATATAATTGGCCTTTGGTAATTCAACAAATATTTATTTGTCTTTATCCTTTTTGGGAACCAGATCTAGGCCAAAGTGGTAGTTTTAACTTTTATACTCAGCCTCCAAATGTTTGAAATGTTCATAAGGATGAAAATATCCATTGATAATGACATCCATGCCTGAGTTTGAGAACTTGAGGCACTAGTGCAATTTTGGAGGGATTACATGAATTTCATGTATCTAAGGTCTACCCAAGGGCAAATTGTATGATAAATCTAGGTCCAACATATGGTAGAGTGTATCATGGGTCAAGGGCCCAATGATAACTATCAATATTATGGTGCCTTGTGATTCTTGTTCTTCATTTTTATAAGCTTTGATAGTAACTATTTCTAGATGTAGATTAGTTATTATATATCTAAGATGCTTAATGAGCTTTAAAGACACAAAATTTAGGACTGATCCATTATCTATGAGGACACATTTGACCTTGTGTCATGTGATGACAAATTTAATGTACAAGGGATTGTTATGTAGAGGTTTGAGGGATGAAATATCACTTTGGTTGAAGTTCAAACATTATCTTGGCGCTATATTTCCAATCAAATCTTAGATTTTGTCTGGGGTTATGTCATTGGGAACGTGGGATTGGCCTAGGAGTTCTGTTAAGATATTCTTGCGGATGGTAGACTTATGAAACAAATCCAACATGTAAATTTGGGCAAGTGTCTTTTAGAGTTTTTCCACAATGTCATATTGCTTCTCCATAAAAGTGGTATATGGATTGGTTCATTTGTAGGAGGCTGTGGGCTTGGGATGGTACTCTTAAACCATCAAGCTATGATTACACAATCAAGAATGGATATAGGACCATTGTAACTTGAAAATAATGGAGATGGTCCACATAGGATAAGTCTTGATTATCAATGTACTTTGTTATGGTCATGAGATAATGAAGATTTATCAATATAAGGTCCTAAAATAGTAATCCCTAGTTGTTGTATTTGGTTGTGGTCTAAAATCAAGGAAGGATTACTGGCATAGGTGGGTTGATTGAAATTATTTGGAAATGGTCTTGGTATATTATCACTTGGTCTAGTATTAGTGGTGATGGTTAAAATGTGACCTCCTACAATATGACCTACAACTATGTGGTAAGTTTGTTAGATATTGAAATCATTTTGGCCTTAGTTCCTCCCATTTGATTGACATTGTTGTTATTTATACTATTTTTGGAGTGGTTGTTGATATTATTTTAATTTTTATGGCCTTCATTGTTGTTTTTATTATTGATTATTATTGTTATGTTGAAAAAAAAGGTTTTGGTAGATACCCAGGTTCTGATTGGATGTAGATGCTATATTATCCATTGTAATCTCCCCATTTTCCAACATATTTTATATGAGGTTCTTCAAATACAACCAACAACATACATTATATCCATGAACATGATGGTATTCACAAAAATCATGCTCTTTGTATCAGTCCAAATATGGAATAATCTTAGGATAGTTCTTCAAAATTGGCCAACTAATAATATTAGCTATGACTAGCTTATGAAAAACTGCTTTGATAGGTTCACCAAGGCCACTGAAGACTTTAGGAGTGGCTTTTATTATTTTAGGAATGTTTTCAAAGGTGTGGTTTCTGCACTTATGGATTTGTTCTAGGTTGCTTTGTATGCTACACTTGTTGAATAGGTTATTGATGAGATGTAAACTATATTTGTAGTTTGGGTTGAGCAGATGGTGTTTGCACTATTTAGACATGGCATGGATTAGTTACTCTATTTCTAACAACATTCTTATTATTAATTTATTTCTTAGATTTCTTATAGTTACTAGCCTAGGTTGGTACCAATGCTTGTGCTTAGACTTAGTGAGGGTTCTAACTTAGGTCTACACCTTGGTTTTGGTTTTGATTTTGGTTCAAGGAGGTTAAATTGATAATTACTTTGTTAATAAGGTCATTTTAAATTTTCAAACCTTTGTTGATGATCTATATGCACACACTGAAACTCTAAATGATAGGATATCTTATTGTGCAATTTTTTAGTAAACACAATGGCCAATTTTTTATTTGGTAAGCTATGGGTGAAGTGATTAATAAACACTCTCCATCTTTGTAGATAAATTGCAAAGCTCTCACTAGCTTTTGTTTGGCCTGAGTCAAATCTACCAATGAAATATCATGTTTGAGATTATATGAGAAATGTTACACAAATTTTTTTGAGAGGTAGTCAAAATTAGATAGGAAATTCCTTGGTAATTTCAGGAACCACTCCAAAATTTATCTTGCTAGACTTTAAAAAAAAGTAGGTAAATGTCACTATAATCCACTGGTTAGAAAGTGATAAAGAACTCTATCTGATGGACTTAGAGTTTCTTTTACCCTTGTATTTATCAAATTTAGGTGGTTCATAACTTGGAAAAAATAGTATCTGAAGATACTCTATGTTGAATGGGTATGAACACACATCATCTAATTTGAATTTCTTGGTATGTTTCCCTCGTTGAATGGTGGCAATTAAATTCTTTATTTATTACAATTATTAGGAAAAGAAACTAGATTAAACATTTGGTTGAGGTGTTGGATGGTAAGTCAAAGGTGGATTACCTTCAATAGGGTAAAATGGAGGTATAGTTTGTTATGGAATGTTAGTTTAATGGGTAAACCAACTAGGAATATGTATTCAAGGATTGGGATGTGGTTGTTTAAATTACACATGCTTTTAGGCTATATTCTAGTTCAAATTCAATATATAGCCTAGGTTTTTAGGGAATTGGGGCTATGATGGAAGGATATGGATCTGGGTAAAGTAATATGCCTAGTAAGGTTGAGTAGGGACTTGTTGTCGACTAGTCAAACATGGATAAATAAGGGGAACTTGTTGTAGACTAAGGCCCTATCTTTCAATTTGTGGCACGTGTTGAGTAAAAGGAAATTTATACCTAATTGGCACTTATTTAATATTAGTACCTCTTTATTTCATGAACATTGATTGTTCACTAAATGTTGATTGGGTGTTCAAAATTTATCTTTGACTAATATACACACATTGTTTATTAGACAATGTTTGTGATTTTAAAGGTATATTGGTTTATGACTGTAGAGGTATGTTTGTCACTACTTATCAAGGTAGAACATTTATTGCCCCTATTGAGGTGGCATAGTGTTCTATCTTTACTGTAGTGGTATAATAGACTGTGCCTGATGTTTTGGAATGTTAATATCCACCTATTAAGGTAGGATAACATTCATCACTTGTTATTGATGCAAAGCACTAACCGACTCTTGATTATTTATTCTCCATGGTTTCATGCTTAATGAATTAGCTATTTGAGGATTGGAAGTAACATGTTGTGGTTAGGATGTGGGATTTCCTACCCCCTATGGTTGTGCACCACTTATGGTATTAAATAAAGGCACTTGTTATTTTAGACCATTTTTTGGTGTAGTTAAACCACTTTATGTTTGACTGGAAGACACTTTCATGTTATCCATCATGTTTTGCATATTATTTTGTGTAGAAACCATAGTCACATCTTCAATAGATGGGACACTATAATGTTACTGACTAAAGTTATTTATTCAAATGGGTTTATACCTAAATTATCTTGACCTATCAAATTAATTAATACTCTTTTTGAAGTATCTAGATCTATGAGTACAATGTTTGACATGGCCATGACATTAAAATTGCACACTAGATTCAAATAGGTTTGATATGCTTATTTCATTTATATAAAGTGGTCCCTCATGAGGCCTTTTCCTTTTATAATCATATTTGGTTCTTGATACGACATTGGTACAAGTTCTTGAGGATGGATATTAGAGGCTTGTTCAATGGTTTGGGTATAAGGCATGTTTAGAGGCACTCTAACTAGACTAGGTAAATTTTCATGTGAGAAGTCTGCTGGAAACTTGGCCCCTACCTCCATGTATCTAAATAAAACCTCATCCTTATTTTCAATTAATTGAATATCAAACAAATAAGTTTCATATTTCAATGGCATAGTAATGTAATATGGTTGTTTTTGATCTTGTTCTATAATTGATGGTACGTTAGCGATATATTGCATATTATACTCTTGGTCTTGTTTTGAATAGAGAGGTGTGTAAAACAAATAATGAGATAATAGATATTGACTCTATTCCATAAATTAACCAATGTAAGGAGGATAAGGATCCATATCAAAAACTACATCATCACCATAGGGGTTTTTTAAAAAGTTATCATTTGTGACCACATTATGGTAACCTGGATTGTACATGGATCCATTACAAGTGTAATGAGACATATCCAAATAAATGACTAACATTATACATAGAAGGTATAGATTTATAAAATATCTTAATAATAATGTATAAAATACAAATGGTTCAAAAATGGTAAAACATGGTCTAAAAACTTAGTCTAGGAGGGGAGTTGTTTCTCCAAAAAACTAGGCAATGACAAACTTGGTCTAAAATGGTCTAACGTCAAATATCTCACACAAATGGTCAAGTGAATGGGTAAAAATAAATTCCAAAATAATTTAAAAGTGTTTCAAACAATTATATTCTAGATCTAAAAAATGAAAAAGGTTATTAGGTCTTTGGGAACAATACACAAAGTTAGGTTCAAAATAACTAGGTCTAAAAACTAAGGTAAGATGATAGGACTCTTAGAAACATGACATAAAAACTAGAGTTGGAAAACGCTAGTTATAAGAAGTAAAAATGTAAAGTTCTAGGTCTTTTGGTAACATGACATAAAAGCTAGACTTTGAAACAACACTAGATCTTAAAGGCAAGATAATTAATCTAACAAATTTGAAACATGCATTTAGATTCAGAACATAAAATTGACCTTTGGAAAAATACATTGGACTTTAGGCACATGGAAGATAGATCAATTACCAAATCTAGGCACAAAGATCACTAAGCAAGGAATTAGTCCAAGTTTCACAATCCAATAGTGAGAGGTAAATGTCTAAGCCAAAATTATGTGAGACATAGGCATCAACCAATCAATGTTTGAATTTGAACTTATCAAGACCAATTTTGAACTTATTTTAAAAGACTTTTTTCCTCAAATGGAAAACAAACTAAATTAAAATGGATGGCATAACGATACTATACATAGACCAAAAAGGTACACGTGGTTTTGAAATTGTGATTGGATACAAGGCAAGAAGTATTGAAACAATGTGAGCAGCATAATGATGATATCTTTCTCTAAAGGAATGATAAATGGTTTGTTTTAAAAACTTTAAGGCACAAGACTTAGAATGAAATCGGTAGTGTAATGATGCCCATTTCAAACAAGTGACACACACACACACATAAAATTTTGATATATGACTAAGGTAAAGTGTGGTGTTAAATAGATGGCATAACACCTCTTTAAACAAAAGAGTGATGTGAAAAAATGACTTGTTTTGGAAGAAGTTTAAACAAATAGTTTTGACTCAAGATAATGCAAGAAAAAATCAAAAATAACAAAACACTTAAGTGTATCTTAATCCTAAAAATTGACAATGTGGATTTGTACTATCAAATTCCATCTATATATTATCTCTTGATAGGAAATTATGTTGTTAATCCAAAAATTAAAATGTGAATGAACATTAATTTTTTTAGGCCCCCTCTTCTCTCAAGATTTTGTACAATGACATGAAAATTTAGTCTACTCACCCTGTATTGATAATATATCCACAACAAGTGGGTCTCTCTAAGAACTATCAATTTTTGTACATTCTAAATGGTCCCATATGTGTGGTTAAAACTAATTCATAATAGATAATTTGGATCCATGTTAACCAACTTATTATGAAATTGTCTTATTCTTTTCACAACCATTACATCCATCAATTACTCAGTGTAGTGCAATGTTAGAATTAAACCTACATTTTGAGACAATATCTTACTAATGAAACTTGTTTAACTGCTCAAACAAGTGTACCAATAAGTCCAACTCAATGTTTATATCCCTACCATAGAGTGGGGTTAAATCAATTTTAGGAGATGAATTCTCGAGTCAATACTTCCCTAGAGAATTCATGGGGAGGCAATGAACTCCTACCCATAAGCCAAGATGTATGAAATAAAAATTGACTTTGGAGTCATTTTGGGATCACCCAAATCACTTAGATTTTAGGGAGTGCCTTAGTGACTTTCCTTCTATGTTTTGGACACAACGAAAAATGTAATAATTGACTTATTTTTTATCACCCAAGTTACCTAAAGGGGATGGAGGGAGAGCATGCACACTACACTTAGTTTTAAAAATAAACACACAGCTATAACAAAAAAAAAATCATAATCTATTATAAGCATTTATGTAACAACCCTATTGGGTTAGACATATAAATACATGATTTTTTTTTTAATTAAACACATACTCTATAAATATATTACCTTATGAGAATCTAATTAGTGATCATATAAAATTATACAAGTGTGATAACAATAAATAAAGCATATTACAACATATATCATTGATCTTTAATATCATGAGAACACAACATAATATGAATACATAAAGTATTTACATTAACTCAACCATGACTGATTCAAGTATACAACCACTACTATCATTGTACAATAATAATTAATTACACCTCTTCATGAAAATATTTCCAATAATAAGTAAAATACAATACAATATACATATAATCGACATGGCTCACTTAGAGCATGAGTTCCCCAGACTCTTCAGTATATGTGGCAATCTCAAGTGTTATTTCAAAAGTACCATTATTTTGGGGAGGGAGAGCATCATCCAAGTGATTTTACACACCAACCATGAACCAACGATACCCCACACTAATCCCATCATGGAATGGCCCTCCTTTCATAGATGAGTAGATAGTAATGGTGTAGAAATCTAGAGAGATAAGCAAGTACCTGTGTGTTGTATAATTTTTAAAACTAAACATGAAGTATATTATAAAAACTCATTCTATTACAAGATATCATAAAAACATGTTAAGCATACTCATGAAATGATAATGTCTCATTAAACATACTTTGGACAAATTTTTAATAATAATGATCTATATATCAATCAAAATTTATACACACCACTTGATTGAATTAACTTCATCTAGCATTGTGATGATAGTAAGAAAGTGAAGTCTGTCTTAGTCCTTACTCACTATCAACAATGTAAAAGTGGTCAATCATAATTTAACCATAAAATTCATATAATTTACATCCTACTAGAATTTATCTCGCATAACATGATAAACATAGGAGTAATCAATCATACATTTTTTATGTCAAACATATGAATGAATCTTACATTATTATATATCTCATACTAGAAATAATGACTACAATTTATACCACCCAAATAAAAAACACATCTAATTGTAGATTTCAACTACCATAATTAGTTTCCAAACATACTACACCCTATGATAATACATATTATCATAGTCTAGTATTCTAAGACATAACTACTAGTTTTCCATAATCAATCATATAAATTAGTCTTAAATATATAGAAACATAAGATTATATTCAAGCAACTAGACATAACAAAGCAAGTCACAGTTTCCATGAAACATAAAATATTCTATCTTAGAAAGCGTTACACTCTCAAAGGTTGTATGCATGCATACATAAAGTCCTACTAACTATCACAAAACATGTTATTCATTAAAATAACTAACACAGATGCATTTAATCAGTCAAACATAGGTGTGAGTCTAGAAATAAAAATTATAGTATGCACCATCTAGGTATAATATATATTTATATTTTAGTACCTTATGACATCCCATACTATCATAGTTCATTATTTATGAACAAAACTATAAAATTATGAATATCCAATCCTATAATTCTAAGAAATAAATGACTCATAATCATAATAATAATCCAACAAGTACAAGTTATACCACCCAAGTAAACCCTATATTTAAACTACATACTAATAATCAGAAGAACATAAATTATAGACATACCTCATGATGTACTATTATATGCCAAATATGTCTAAACACTTGTACATATTAACACTCTCATAATATGTACCGCACATAAGTATACAATGTTGATTATATTTTAATAGTTCAGTCATACTATTATGAAGAGTTAGATAATTCAAAGCTAATTTACTCCATAATATTAAATTTAAATAACTTAATTCCCTTCCTAGATGACTATTTTCACATGGTTATAGTTTTGGTCCCTTGAACACCTTAGGACTCATTATAACTATCTATTAACTATAGGTATAATCCATGCATACAAGTACTTTTGCATCATAACAACACCATATGTAAATACTCAAATGACATGTAAATATAATACCAATGTTCATTTATATCTTTTAATCAAGAACTCCCTATGGTTTTGTTTATACTTGAAACTTCCCTACTCATGAAGCATATTGATGATCTATGAAAGATAAGGGATTCTACATTGGAATTCTCTTTTAAAAAATTTATTATGTTTTAGAGAGATGTTTATACATGAATTTGGTGTCCTACTCCTTCAGATTCTATGACTAAAAATAATTAATAGAACTATGGAATATATAACAATCTAATATGTCAATTAATCTTCGCTTATCTATTAGCAAATTAATGTCAGACTGTTGGAATTATTACTTATACAACTCAGTTTAGCCCCAATATATGCTTAACTATAATAGTTATGTGATATTGAAATTCTTAATAGATCGAAAAAGGCCACAAAATCTAAAGTTCCTCACATATAAGAACCTTGATATCAGAAATGGTTCATATAAGAAATTATTCTAGAATGCTAGATAAAAATACTTAATAGCTTCCAAATACTAGTAAAGTACATGTGCTTTATGTGCTCTAGGCTTATAAATTCTAAGAAGTCTTTATTGTAAAATGAGGCACTTTCACTTGTTGGGGATTAATATGATACACTTGTTATGTAAATGAGACATAGGATTTTAATATATATCATTTGTGAATTATCAATCATTTTTATATTTCTAGAGAATCATTCTACATTCACTATTACACTAAGTTTATTTTGTCATAATTTATTATATAGTCACACTATAAGGTAGCAATTCAATTATGATGTTCCACATAAATTTATTATGTAATATGAAACCCATCCTATATACCCATCCATAAATAAGAATATAATTATAGATCATTATATTTACCAATATCAAATGACATATAACTATTATATTAATAAAAATAATATCCTAAAATATCCCTATAATATAATTACATAGAATTATAACCAGCAAATCACTATCACTATGTACAGAAATATAACTATAGGTTTAATATATGTCTATTTTAGCAGAGTGCTATATGTATCCAAATCTCTGAGATATACACTGTATGTTTTAATTACCTGGGCCATCCATAACATCACTATATTGACATAATTTAACTCAGTCAGATCATAAAATCATAGTATACATAAACTAATTCACTGCATTTAGAGAATAAGTCACTACATTTAGAGTATAAGTCATTGTATTATACTTATTTTAAGTTCACTATAGGTCTATCATAAGCCACTGCATGATGTTTTTAAAATCATTGCATGTGACTAAATCACTACATGTTAAACATGAATCACTACACCACATACTAAGTCATTGTTTGGTCAAAAGTAAGTCACTGCAAATAAAATATAATCACTGCACACAAGATGAAGTCATTAAAATATGATAATTTCACATAATATGCTATATATTATATAGCATCATCATTAAAATAGGATATTATATTTTATAAATTTATAATGATGTCATAAAATATAGCTGACCACATAGAATTAGTGTGCTAAGTCAATGAAATAGCTCTATGTCAAACCTATAGTGATATATACTAAGTTACATTGGTTTGACCTATATCAATGCTAGTATGCTAAGTCGATGGGGTATAGTATCGTGGTTTGAGTTTATATAAACCATTAGAATTTTAAACCAGTATATGGATGATACACTTTTAGCTCATAGCCATGAGTCTATGTTTATACATAGTATAGAAGTTTTGTTATTATAAGGAGTTCGTTGCTATATAGGAAACTGAAGTACATTCAGCATGTTCAATGTTTAAGCTATATAGCATTGGAATATTTTATGTCATCTCATTATATTTAATATATGTTCTTGTTGTATAAATGATATATAGCCCAATGCCCTCCAATTAATCTTATATGCACAGACCAATGCCATTCCAACATAAAAATATACAATTTATTCAAACTAGTTATATGGTATATAAAAGACAAATATTCTTTGTAGTGTACAAGTATGTTTATCTGATTTAACCATTAACCATTACCCAAAAAAATTAAAATTTCATTCATGTCCAAAATGCCTACCTGGCGACCTGTGGTTTGTCCTTGCCTCTTTCTTAATTATTTGTTAGTGCCTCTTCTCCCTAAATCCTCTGAGTGCCATGCCTTTCTCAGCTCTATCCAATTCTGATTTGAAAACACTTACGATATCCTTTCCATTCTCTCCTCAAGTTGAAAAGGGCATAGTATTTTTAAAATATTTTTGTCTCTCTTTTTTTTGGATTTTCTTTTATTCTTGTTATTGTTTAATTAATTTTCCTTCTTTTTGATTTTCTTAATTTTAGACCATTCGTTTCCTTTTTTTCTTTTTTTTCCTCTCAATGGAAATTTTCTAAATTTTTTTTTTTAACATTATTTATCAAAAATTCTAATTTTACTAAATTAATTAACACCCACTAATGCCATAGCAATTTAATGAGAATTTTATCAACCAATAATCTAGATTTTTAAATCTAGTTATGCTAATAACATTTCTACTATCATTAATGATCAAACATACCAATCATGCAAAATAAATTCATTATGTTATTTAAACTATATTAAAAAACCATATAAATCAACTATATAATGCAAACAAAAATAATCACATGTGTAAATCATTTATTATGCATTCTAACATGTGTTAGTTACTATGGTGCATGCAGGATTCTAGCTAGTTTCTCTATCATCATCTGACATATCCATCTATGTTTCCCTCTCTAATGATTCTCTCCATCCACCATGTTCTGAGAGATGAGTTCTCGTGCATCAACCTCACAACAAGAAGGTAGTTATATCATATCAACATGATAAACACACAACATAAAATATAAATAAAATAACACATCAGCATGTTCATAATGTAAACATATATACTATAGATAACTCACAATAATTCAAACATGTATCCTAAGAAATATCCTACTATCTTATAATAACATATATATCTCATAGCTTAGTCAAAAATATAACCAAATCAAATGTGTCTACTATAAATTTCCACAGATAATCAAATAGTTTATTTAGCAAGGAATCGGGATGTAACATCCTTTCCCCCTAAAGTTATTCATTGTCTCAAATGACACTTATTCAAACATAAGTTCTAAAATAAAAATATTATTCAATAAAAAATAATATAAAATAAAGTATCAAGTAAATAAATGTGAAATTACCTATATAACTCATCATAGTTCTCTCAAGTTGTACTATTCCTAGAGTATTGGTCCCAAAAGACCCTAGTTTATGACATCTCCCTATTATGCAAACATGGTTTGTGAGTATTACTTACTTTGATTGGTTCTATCATAATCACCCTAGGGTCCAAAACCATCAATACAAGCCTATATACAAAAGGACTAACCACTTATGTTACCTTGAAAGGTTTGATATATCTTAGTGAAATTGTCATTGACTTTCTAAAAGCATATGATACCACCACAAAACCTTCTAGCCCCTGTACATATCTCTCTAACTTAGAGAGTGTTTTTCTCATTCTAGAGAAAAGTATTTAGGGAGGCTGGTAAGAATGATGTATGTAATTTAATATCATCACTATTCTGTGTAGATCCTGATAAATATAACATGTCAATACTGTCACTACTGCACGTAGCTCCTAACAAGTATGATGATGAATAAGAACTAGAAATACTACATTTTTAATATAAATAAATTTAAGGAAAAAACATTCCATCATATACATCCATATGGCCATATGATTGAATTTAACAAGTTCATCTACCAAATCTTGGATTCAACAAGTATGTCTATCGAATCCAAACTCAGTAACTACCAAGTCAATGTAAGACTAAGTAAGATGCACTTCTATCACTTAGTACTCACATTACTAATTCACCACTCTTCCCTTAGGTTTTCATGACCTAATGATCTCAAAAATATGCAAAATGTTCAATGAATCACAATTCTATACTAAAAAATCTTAGAAATTAATAATATATGCTAAGTAATTCCATATGTACCAACATACATAAAATAAAAATCATAAAATCATTCCATCATTATATTAAGTTTCCACTAGCCTAACATAACTAGTATCATATTTCATAGTTTAACTTATTCTATTATATTCATAGTTAAGAGAAAATATTGTTAAAATTAACATAACATACAAAATCCAAGGATCACATCATCCTTACAACCCTATAAAAGAATACAAGAGAAAATATTTCCTTTCTTGCTTGACTGGTACCCAATAATTTATTTTTTTTAATCTCAACCATTTTAGACTAACAATATATCCCGCATATCCTATACCCTACTCTCTCGTAGTGAAGGTACATAAATATCTTTTCAAAATAATATGCTCTAAACAAAAGAGAATAATATCATTCTAATCAAGGGTATATAATAACAACAATTATAGTCAACTTATAATTCTTAATCTAGATTTAATATAAATTCAAGGTTTTCCACTCCTTATGGTCAAAGTTCATAAGCTAGATAAATTAGTGACTCTAAACAGTCACAAATGGAAAGTATGGAACTAACGTCTTGGCAACATAACTCTTAAATACCCTCACATGGTAAAAAGAAAACACCACAACTGAAGTTGCCAAAACACTACACACTTACCAATCTTGTAAGAGTAGTATCATAACCTACACGTGGAAGGAAAAAACTAATCGACATAAATGCATCAATCCATCCAATTATACAACTTATCTCTCAGTAAGAATTAGAAAACACTTATCCCGTGAACTCAAGGGAATAAAGTCAAAGCAACATTTCATAAATAATTTTTCATTTAAGGAAACACTAAGTCAACATCATGAAAATATGCATCCTCTCAGTGGGCTTATAATAATGTCAAAATAAAGTGAGGGAGTGGAAAATCTCTTATATACTAGATATACGAGAGGACTCCTGTTCCTAATCCATATAAACATAAGGGTGTTGACTCATGATCCAACTCCTAACACATTAGAGTCCTCAACAAAAATTACTAACTACACTCTACTATAAGAAAATCCCCACCGTACTAGGTGGTACCAAACTAAAAATGGTCTTATGGTATTTATCACTCCTAGGATTAAGGTATATAAGACACACAAAAAATTCACATATACTTAAGTGAGAAGCATCCCATGATTTTTTTTTAAAACACTCACAACACAAAACACTAAAGATAGAAGTGACTTGATTTAAGGATGTAATCACTCTCAAGGTGTTCAATCTAAGTGTTCAAAATATGGTAGGAATATCTTCTTCATAACTCAATAACTATTCTATGCACTTACCTACATAGATATCTTACACAAACATCACCATTGAGACACTCAATAAACCAACCCTTTAACAATTCTGAGAGGGTAGGAGTGATCCTAAGGTACACACTCAATGTACCACACACATTTCATTATTATCCTTTCTAATAAATAGAAGGATATGAAAATTATAATGGACTCTTAGGTCCTAGAGTTTGAGCCACAATTCTGATACCACATGTAATAACCCCATTGAGTTAGACATAGAAATACATGGTTTTTTTTTCTAATTAAACATATACTCTATAAATAGATTACACCATGATAATCTTAGTAATTATACAAAATTATCCAAGTGTGATAATGTTAAATAAATCATATTACATCATATGTCATTGATCTCTAATATCATGAGAACACAACATAATATGAATACAGAAAGTATTTATATTAACTCAGCCATGATTGATACAAAACTATAACCACTAATATCATTATACAATAATAATTAATTACAACTCTTCATGATAATATTTCCAATAATAAATACAATACAATGTACATATAAGATACATGGCTCCCCTAGAAAATGAGTTCCTCAGACTCTCCAATATTTTTGGCAATCTCAAGTGTCATCTCAAAAGTAATACTGTCATGGGGAGGGAAAGCATCATCTAAGAAATTTTCCACACCAACCACAGAAAAATGATCCCCCACACTAATCCCATCATGGAATAGCCCTCCCTTCATAGATGAGTAGATAGTGATTACACAGGAATCTAGAGAGAGAAGCAAGTACCCGTATGTTGTATGATTTCTAAAAATAAACATGCAGTGTATCATAAAAAACCTATTCTATTACAAGATATCACACAAATATGTAAATCATAATCATGAAATGATAATGTCTCACTAAACATACCTTGGCTAAATTTTTAAGAATAATAAATAATAGTGATCTATAGATCAATCAAAATTCATACACACCACTTGATCAAATTGCCTTCATCTAGCATTATGATGCTAGTAAGCAAGTGATGTCCATCTCACTCCTTACTTAGTATCAGTAATGTAAGATTGGTCAAACATAATTTAACCAAAATATTCATACAATTTACATCCTACTAGAAATCATATCACATAACATGCTAAACATAGGAGTAATCAAGCATACATTTATTTTGTCAAATGTATGAATGAATCTTACATTATTATCTATCCTATACTAAAAATAATGACTACATTTTATACCACCTAGGTAAAATACACATTTAAATACATATTTCAACTACCTCAAGTAGTTTCCAAAAATAATACACCTTATGATAACCCATATTACGATAGTCTAGTATTTTAAGACATAACTACTAGTTTTTCACAATCAATCATATAAATCTATCTTAAATACATGGAAATATAAGCTTCTATTCAAGTAACTAGACATAAAAAAGCAAGTCATGATTCCCATTAAACACAATATATTCTATCTTAGAAAATATTACACTCTCAAAGGTTAATGCACACATGCATAAAGTACTACTAACTGTCACAAAACATGTTATTCATAAAAATAACCAACACGCATACATTTAATCAGTCAAACATAGGTCTAAATCTAGACATAATAATTACAATATGCACCATCTAGGTATAACATACATTTATACTATAATACCTTATGACATCTCATACTGTCATAGTTTATTATTTATGAACACAACTACACAATTATGAATAACCAGTCCCATAATTCCAAGAAACAAATGACTCATAATCATAATAATAATAATACATCAAGTATAGGTTATACCACCTGAGTAAACTCTATGTTTAAACTACATAATAATAGGCATACCTCATGATGCACTATTATATGCTAAATATGTTTAAACACTTATACATATTAACACTCTCATAATATGTACCGCACATAAGTATACAATGTTGATTATATTTCAATAGTTCAGTCATTATATTCTCAAGAGTCATATAACTCAAAGTTAATTTATTCTATAATCTTACATTTAAATAACTTAATTCCCTTCCTAGGTGATTGTTTTCACATGGTTATATTTTTGGTCCCTCAAACACCTTATGACTCATTCTGACCATATACTAACTATAGGTATAAACCATACATATGATTACTTATACATCATAATATGCACCATATGTAATAATTAAATGACATGTAAATACAATACCAATGTTCATTTATATCTCTTAATTAATAACTCCCTATGGTTTCATTTACCCTTGAAACTTCCCTGCTCATAGAGCATATTGATGATCTCTAAAAGATAAGGGATTCTACACTATAATTCTCCTTCAAAATTTATTTTTATGTTTTAGGGAGTTGGTTATATATGAATTTGGTGTCTTACTCCTCCAAAGTCCATGACTTACTTAAAATAATTAATAGAACTATGAAATATATAACAACCTAATATGTCTATTAATCTTCACTTATCTATTAGCAAATTAATGTTGGACTATTGGAATTATTACCTATACAACTTGGTTTAACCCCAATATATGTTTAACTATAATAGATATGGGATTTTCAAATTCTTAATAGACAAATAAAAGGTTGCAAAATCTAAATTTCCTCCCATATAATAACCTTGATCTCAGAAATGGTTCATATAAGAAATTGTTCCATAATGCTAGATAAAAATACTTACTATCTTCCAAATACTAGCAAATTACATGTGTTGTCCATGCTCTAGGCTTCTATAATTCTAAGAAGGATTTTTTATTGTAAAATGAGGCACTTTCACTTTCTAGGGGATAATATGATACACTTGTTATGTAAATGAAACATAGGATTTTAATATATATCATCCGTGAATTATCACTCATTTCTAGATTTCTAGCAAATCACTCTGCATTCATTTTTACACCAAGTTTATTTCATCATAGTTTATTATATAGTCATATTATAAGGTAGTGATTCAACTATGATGTTCCACTTATTATGTAATATGATACCCATCTTATAAACCCATCCATAAATAAGAATATAACTATAGATCATTATATCTACCAATATCAAATGGGATATAACTATCATATTAATCAAAATAATATCCTATAATATCCCTATAGTTAACATCAAATAAATAATAAAGTATATAGATAGTTATAATATAATTATATAGAATGATAACCAAAAAATCACTATCATTGCATACGAAAATTTGACTATAGGTTTAATAGATGTCTAATTTAGTAGAGTACTATATATATTTGAATCTCTAAGATCTATGTTGTATGTTTTAATTATGTGGGACATCCCTAATATCAATGTATTAACATAATTTAACTTAGTTAGGTCATAAAATCATAACATACATAAACTAATTCACTACATTTAGAGAATAAGTCATTGCATTTAGAGTATAAGTCATTGCATTCTATTTATTTTAAGTTCATTGCAGGTCTGTCATAAATCACTACATGATTTTTTTAACTCACAACATAAATCATGGCATGTGACTAAATCACTGCATGTTAAACATGAATCACTGCACCACATACTAAGTTGATATCTAATCAAAAGTAAATTAATGTAGATAAAATATAGTCATTACAAACAAGATGAAGTCATTAAAATCTAATACTTTCACATAATATGTGATATATTATATAACAACATCATAAAAATAGGATATTATACTATTATAAAGTTATAACAACATCACAAAATATAGATAACCACATAGCGTTAATGTGATAAGTCAGTGAAATAGCTTTGTATCAAACATATAACAATATATACTAAGTTAAATTAGTTTGAGCTATATCAGCACTAGTGTGCTAAGTTGGTGGGGTATAGTACCATGGTTTGATTTTATATAAAACCATTAACATTTTAAACCAATATATGGATGATATAATTTCAGTTCGTATCTATGAATCCATGTTTATACACACTATAAAATCATTATTGTAATAAGGAGTTTGTTGCTATATAGGAGACTGAAGTGCATTAAGAAGTTTCAATGTTTAAGCTATATAACAATGGAATATTTTATGTCAGCTCACTATATTCAATATATGTTCTTATTGTATAAAATATATATCCCAATGCCCTCTAACTCATTTTATATGCACAAACCAATGTCATTCCATCATAAAAATATACAATTTATTCAAACTGGTTATATTGTATATAGAAGACAAATATTCTTCATAGTGTACAAGAATGCTTATATGATTTAACCACTAACCATTACCCACATAAATTAAAATTTCATTCATGGCCAAAAAATCTACATGGCAACCCATGGTTTGTCCTTGCTTCTTTCTTAATTCTTTGCCAATGCCTCTTCTCCCCAAATGCTCTGAGTGCCATGCCTTACTTAGCTCCTTCCAATTCATATTTCAAAACACTTATAATATATTTTATTAATGACCAAATGTACCTATTGGCTATTTTGACCATAGGTCAAAATGGGTCAAACCCCTATAGTCAAAATCTTATATAGGGGTTTATTATAATGTCATAGGGTGTGTTGTAGTTCCTTTTATGTCATTTCATATCCAATTTTGGCTTTGGTCATAGTCTAGTTTAGTCATTATGTCATTTGATGTCTTAGGGGTCATTTTAGAGTCATCTATGAAAGTGACAGGTTTTCATAGTATTCAAGTAATCATAGATATGATGAAGGTTTATATAAGTCTCAGTGATTCATTAAAGCATTGGTAGGCCAAACAATCGTTTCCTATATATCCATGCACAATCAACTGAGTAAGTAATAACCCTTCAAATGATAAGGATGGACTATAATAATTATCTCATATATGGATAGTTGTTCACCATGAATGGACACCTACATGTGCTATGGGAAGGTCATCATGTTAAATAAAATTAATTTCCTAGCTTTGACCACTTAATGGTTGAAAGATATTGTTTGAAGAAGAACTAATCCATCATGGTATGTCACATAAGAATGAATAAGGTATTTTGGTTGTAGATTTTATAAGTGTGTTTAGAAAACTTTTCAAACCAAAAAGACTACATGGGCATGCATATTTATGTGCCAAGATCATCCTCTACAATTTTTGTGTCTTGATGAGCTTACTAGCTTAAGATATAATCATCCAAAGTTGAACTTGCAGAGTGGGATGTACATGTAGACATCAAATTTGGGCCTCATAAAATAACCATTTAAATTCAAATATTCCAAGGATGAATGTAGGGATGGAAAGTGGAAAGATATCATGATCTAAAGGTAGATCCAATGGTATGTTGATGAAATCAATCCATTAGGTCCACATAGATCCAATGAAATGTGTTCAATCATACTATGAAGATCTAATGGTACGAGCAAGAGTCAAAGGGTCAATGTATCCTAGGGATGAGCAAGAAGCTACTAGATGTCACAACTATAGTAACTAAAAAATGATCTATGGATCATGTTCATTCATATAATTAAAGATAAATGATGTGAACAAGGTCAAGAAGCTAATAGAGTTTAGATCAAGTGAGAAGCTAACAAGTGGCAAGAAAGCATTAACCAAATGGGCTAATAATAAGATCCATAGAAAGCATGCAATGTTTCTAAATAGAATAATCTCAAATGCTTGGGTCTTAAATCAATGATCTACATTTAAATACTAGGACCCATATCCAAAAGAGTGTGTTTAACTGAGTAACATATATAAATAATTGATGTCAAAAGTTGAATCAAAGAGACTCTAAAGCAAATTGACAAAGTAAATTCAACCAGATTCTAGATGGATAAGATGAGGTTACATGTTTGAATGATGATAATCATATTTTAAAATAGAATGATCAAATTGGAAAGTGAATTCCACATAGGTATCTATGCAGGATCAAAGGATTTTATAGCAAAGCAAACACCTTAAACTCTTATGCTGCCATTAAATCTTAGTCAAAGTTCTAAGATAAATAGTGATTGCCAAATGTGAAGAATGAAGTCTAGGAGATAAATGAATGATTGAAGATGGAAAATACAGGTGTCTAGAACATAGTTAGTAGTTAGGAGAACATATTATGACTGTAATAGCATGTTTCAAGCTCCCTTAGATAGTACATATGTGTCAACTCTCCTAATTTAGTTTCAAATTCTCAAGAGATGATTCATGATGAAAAAAGTTTATTGAATAAGTAAAGAGATCCCTATGCCACATTTCATGAAGTTTCATGATTTATAAGATAATTTGTCCTATCATACTATTCATGGTTTGCTTCTCACTCCATTCTCCTACAATGTAACTAGTTTTCATACCTTGACATGTGGCATAGTGACTTTTTAACTTAATTCTTTTCTCCTCTCTCTGAAACTCTATAAGTAGATGTCATTTTAGCCTTTGTAATCTAATACCACACCATGTATGTGAATCCCTACTAGAATGAAATTGTAATTTTCCTTATAACAATGCATGAAATCTATTTTGATTTCATATTACATCTTTTTAAAGTGTGTGAAGATATTTATAGTGAATAGCTAAGTGATATCAATCTATCCTTGCTTTCTCTCAGTCCTTATATGTTTGATGTAAGTGATTATAGCCTAGTAGGTCATATGAAGTGTAGTTAAGTGTATGAATCTATCTTAAGTGTATAATGATCCTTAGTATCTTTAATTGATCTATGATTTTACTTGCCTTGGATAATCTTCATGCATCTCACCTTCATATTGAAACACTAATGCTAGTGCATTTTAGGACTCTGAGGCTAGTGTTGTAGATATTATTTCTTTGTGAAATAAGTACAATGGTCATGTAGAATTCATCTTGGTGCATCACCCCTTTCTAATAGTTTTATTTCATGTAACTTCTATCCCTTCCCCCCCACAAATAAATAGTTATCATAGGTGAAAGCACTTTGATATATATTCAGGGAGCTAGCCCTTAAATCTAGAGGCTCACTTCCACCATAGTTATACCCACATACTTAGAAGTGTTATCATATTTCCCAAATATAGAAGAGGATTGAACACCCTCTTCTAGGGTGAAATATTTGGTGATAATAGTTATGGCATGCCCGATGGGACCCATTGTCTTCAAGGTAACTTGTTAAAGTGAATGTTGGTCTTGACAACAGCAACTACAAATTAGTGTGTTACTCAACATTTGGTGATTCCATCAAGGTAAATCTAGTTCAATACCATTGTTTTTAATAAACTTACTCTCATAATTTATGGTTCTCACTAGGTCATCATCTAGTAGAGTGTTCAATCCCATTAATCTACCCATTCAACTTGAACTTCCTCTTAAAGTTTAATATCCTCATCTTAATATGTCCTTTGAAGACTAACAAGATTTTACTAACCAAGGAAGCTAAGAAAGTGAAGAGGATCAATAAATTGAAGATAATTAAGAATATATTGTTAGATCTCATGCTTTCCCTTCCTTCAATACTAAAAATCCAATTCACCTTCAAGTATATGATGGCATTACTCCTAATGCCATAAAAGGTGTGCTCACATTTAATAGTGAAAATCATGTTATAAATAGTGAACATATTAGGGATATTTCCAACTTTTTTAGCTTTTATAACATCACTCAAGATAACATTCCCATTATACTCCTTGCCATGTCCCTTAGAGTTAAGGCTCTTGATTAGTATAGGACTCTAGAAGGTGGATACATCACATCATGGGATGAGTTTGGAGTGTTGTTGACCTAAATATTTGGAAATTAAAGTGACCATTGATCTCTCATACACCAACTCAATATGATCAAGAAAGGATCCAAATAAATAATGCATGACTTCAACAAGAGGTTTCAAAAGATTTGGAATAAATTACCTCATCTCATGAGACCACCTGTTAGTTTTGTGTTCCTTATCTACTTGAGAGCCATTGGTACCGGAATTGTTATCATGCTTCAATCCATGGTTGGTTCCACTCTTCCTAAATCACATGAAATTGCTATAAAATCTAAAAATTATCTCATCCAAGATGGAAGGCTGCCTCCTAAGGTGTTTATGCCTCCTTTGTCTTATACTTCTACTAGAACTTTAGATGTGGCCCAAATTCCTAATGTTAACACCAAGCCTAGAGATGCTTCTAAGAAGGAAGATAATGTCATGAATAAATATGCAAAAATTCAAATGCTAAGATTTTATCTTAGGTAAACTAACATACAAACAGGTGCCTATCATAATCCTTACCCCTATCAGCAATAATATGGTCAGTAATTTGAAAGAGGAAAAGGTTAATGGCAGCCTAACTCTAATAGGCCTACCAATGTGTATAGTCCTAACTCAACTACCAATGTAAGAGAGATGGTACTAGTTAATAGCAACTTGGTGAGAGATGAAAACTAGAAACAAGGAAAATTCATGGAAGATAATTAATGTGGAGAGAAATATCTTATTGCTCAAGGAGGAGTTAATCCTCCTCTATCATCTAAATATGGATCCATGATGCAAACAAGTGAAGGTGGACAGCCTCAAGGAGAGATCTTCACCAACTTCCTACTTGAAGACACTTTATGCTCAATTAAGGAGCCTCTATTAAATAAAATACAAGGGATAAGAGGAAGGATCTAGGATGTGTTAGTATCATTCCCATTGGCTCACCCAATCCTCCTAAAAGATAGTAAGGCATGGCTATAAGTGTGATAGTTTCAAAAGCTCATGCACCTCCATCAAGTCAAAATATGGTAGGGTATACTCAGATTGCCTCTATTCCTCAAGTTCCAAGAAATTGTTTACCTCCAAGGACTCAATAAAATGTGAGTAATAATGTTATAAACATATTGTTTTCCTTTAAAAGTTCCAAAGCATCTATCTCCTTGTGGGATATCCTACATATGCCTAGCCAAAAAGAGTTATTACAAAAGTAATTATCCACTATTACTACTAGTCCTTCATCTTCAAATAAAAAATAATAGTCATGTTATCCTTGAAAATTTCCATAACACCATTATTAATCCATATACTAGGATTGATAAACCTCCACCATTCTATCTCACTCTCATAGTGGGTGACAAAATAGTTGATAATTGCATAGTTGATAGTGAAGCCTCTAACTCAGTTACGCCCAAATTTATAGTTGATAAGTTGGGCCTACAATATGAGCTTCATAATAAATGAGTCCTCCATCTAGATGGTAAAATTTTTAAGACCATAGGGCTTATTAAAAACTTGAAGGTTTTCTTTCATGATTGTCTTAGCTTTCCTATCCTTCAAGATATAGTTATTATTAACCTCCCAACTTACTTTGCAATCCACCTATCAAGAGAATTTATAGATAATATGGGTGGCTATATCTCAACTTATTTGTACTTATTATCCTTAATAAAAAGGTATGGGTCTAAGGTGATAATTAGGACACAACCTCTTACAAGGTTTCAGATTGATCCTTACATTGAAATAAGTTATAATTTGAATTATGTGGTCCATGAAGAGAAAAGTTCTATTATAGATGATGGCACTTCTTCCAAGCTTGAGGGAATTTAAAATTTGTTTATTGATGAATATATAACTAACACTTTTGATCATTATCATTATTATTTCATGGAGAAAACTGATTTAGGAGTATATTGCATACATGAAGGAGTACCAACACCTCTACTTGCCAAGGAAGGAGATGGAAATGAACAGATGTGGAAAATGTTTTTAAATGGTTCAAGAAGTAAATTTGGTGAAATAATTGGTGTTATATTTATCTCCCCATATAAATAATATTATTATGCTTCATATATATTTCATTTTAGTTGTACTTGTAATGTGGTTGAGTATGAAGGTTTGATTCATGGCCTTCAATGCGCAAGGAGAAAAAAGAATCAAGAACTTGCAAGTATATGGAGATAGTGAATTAGTTGTGCATCAGGTTAGGAATGTGGTTTCTACCAAGAACCATTTTCTCAAGTCATATAAGCATATGATATGGTATTTTCTTGAAGATTTAAATCTATTCAATATTCAATCAATTCTAATGGAGAAGAATAGTCATGTTGATAGACTAGCTGCCATAAGAGCTCAATTTGATACTCCAACTACCATAAAAGAGGAGGGAAAGCAATCTCATATTAGGATCATTTTAATACCTTCCATACCTGATAATGAAGTATATTTTCAAGTGTTTGGAAGTGAAAAACACATTTCATGCTTCTTGCAAAATGAGGCTGAGTTTTCTTCAAGGAATCAAAAGAGACTCCAAAAATAATTTGGTGATCAGATTGTGTAGCTAATGAAAAATAAGATACCTAAGGGTGTGGTGACCTTAAAAATTGTCTTCAATTAGAATTATCAAAATAATAATGAAAAATTTAGTATGTGTATAAAAAAATATAACTATGAAAGAGTCTTGATCTTCAAGGACAAACTTCTCAAACTAAGCAAGGTATGTTCTACATTAGAAAAGCAAACATTCATTGAGTTGTGTAAAGAGTTTCATGATATATTTTATTGGGAATATAAAAACCTAAAATAATTTTATCCTATCCTATCACACCATACCATTGAATTATAACTTGGATTTAAACCAATTAGACAAAAAAAACCCATCAACCCCAAGGTTGAACAACTCATGAGGTTAGAGCTTACCAAACTCCTTGAATCTAAAATAATATTTCCTATAAATCATTCAACATGGGTGGCTATCCTTGTTCATATTATAAATAATAATTTAGAGATAATACTTTGTGTGGAGTTTAGATATCTTAATAGAGTGTCACTCAAAGATCACTATCCTCCACCTTCAATGGAGCAGATTTTGCAAGTTGTTTTAGGGTCTCAACATTTTTCTCTCTTAGATAGATATTTAGGTTATAATAATATTCTTGTGAATGATGATGATCAATTTAATACATCATTCACTACCAACTGGGAGACTTTTTCTTATAGGAAGGTGTCCTTTTTTTTGCCAAATGTCGGTGCCACATTTCAAAGAGCAATAGACGTGGCCTTCAACGGTTTGATTAATGAGATGTTGTTGGTTTATTTATATGATATAAAAGTTTTTTTAAAAGATTATAATAAACACATGAAACCATTGAGGCAAGTTTTTTAAATATGTAGGCAATTTGGAGTATCCCTCAATCCAAAAAAATGCATCTTTGTTGTCTATTGATCTTAAAAGGATAGAGGCTATTATAGTTCTTAGGACATATTATTTCCAAACATGGTTTGACTATTGATCTTAAAAGGATAGAGGCTATTATAGTTTTATAATTTCCCTTGAATAATAAATTTCTCCAAATTTTCTTAGGCAAGATAAAATTTTTAATGAGATTCATACATGGTTTTACAACTTTGGTGAAAACTATCACAACCATGCTCAAGAAGAACTAAGTCTTTTCTTGGACCAAAGAGGGTAAGAGAAATTTTGAAGCCATAAAGAAAGAAATTTCACAAGATACTACTCTTTTGAATCCTATTTTTCTAAAGACTTCATGTTGTATTCATTTTCTAACCTTGATAATATCTTAGCCATGTTAAAGAAAAACAATGATGAGGGTGTGGAATAACCAATTGCATTCTTTAGTCAAGGTCTAGAAGATTATGAAGTCAAGTACACCTTTATGGAGAAACAAGTCTTTATTTTTGTAAGAGGAATAAATAATTTTATACATATGGTTTAAAATAATAAAATTCATGTTATGGTATCTCATCCTAATACCAAGGAGTATTTTTTAAGCAAAGACCTTAGGGAGAAGAGAGCAGGGTGGATCACCAAAGTAATGGAATATGATGTTGATATCAAAGTAAAAAAATTTATAAGGAGTAAAGGCCTTTATTCACATATATTTTCATATATTCATGAGTTAAAGGAAGAGGCGCTAGTTAATCATGATTGTTCCCAATTATTTAGTTCCTTACATAAACAAAGTTGGACACAAAAAATGATCAAATTTATTCAAAGTGGTGAGTATCCTAATGATATGAGTAGATATCAAAAGATATATTTTAGATTGAAAGATATTCCCGTTTCCTTATATATGGTGTGATTTTTAAAATCGATACTAATTATGTATTATTGAGGTGCATTGGCAATGACCAATTTGGTGTGTTGCTTGAGAAGTTCCATGATGGAACAGTAGGAGGTCATTTCTCTTCAAAAAACACAATTGTCAAGATCATGAGGGTAGGATATTATTGGCCTAGTCTATTCAAGGACTACCATGTTTGGGTGAGAAAGTGTGTACAATGTGATTTATTTATGGGAAAATAAATTCTTGCATCTCTTCCTTTGAAGCCTATCCAAGTAGATCAACCTGTAATGCAGTGGGGTCTTGATTTCATTGGCATGATAAACCGCCCATCAAGTGTTGGCCATAAATGGATACTCAAAGTAACTAACTATTTTAAAACGTGGTTTGAGGCAATAGAACTGAAGGAAGCTAATGATAATTCTTTCTTGGAGTTCTATGAGAGCATCATAACAAGTTTTGGCATGCCTTATACTATTATTTCAAACAATGCTCTTGTTTTTTTGGGTGCTAAAACAAATGATTAGGAAAATAATAATGGAATATTTTTTAGTACTTCATCTAACTATCACCCTCAAGGTAATGGGTTGGCTAAATCTACTAACAAGAATCTGATTAGAATCATCAAGAGAACCTTGAAGGATAACTAAAGGGCTTAGCATACCAAATTGAAGATAGCTTTATGAGTTGATAGGATAACTCTCAAGAGGTCAATAAGGAATTCTCCTTTTTTGCTTGTCTATGGAAAGGAAGCTAGGTTTTCTATATCTCAAGAGATACCTACCTTAGAGTTAGCATACCAACTAGAGTTACTTGAAAACACTCTAATGGAGGTGAGATTGATAGAATTAATGGATTTTTAAGAGAATAGAGATAAAGCTCATCAATATATGGAGAATCACCAAGTACTAATGAAGAGGTCTTTTGAAAAGAAGGTAACTTTAATATCATTTCAAGAAGGTTACATATTATCAAAGTGGGATGAAGATAGATCAAAAGCAGGGAGGCATACCAAATTTGACACCTTATGGAGTGGGTCATATATCATAATTAAGTGCAAGCAAAGTAATTATTTTTAATTAGAAAGGATGAATGGAGAAGAGTTGTCTATCCCTATGAATGGGTTACATTTTAAACCCTACTATTGAGAAGTGAAGTTAGTTTTGTAAAGTGTGATTTGCCTTCACTTACATTGTGTTCCCTAAGTGTTCTAGTTGAACACATGTGTGTTTCTTATTTTGTGTATTGTTTTTATTGTTTTATTGTGTTTAGTGTGTTATCAAAGGTAAATATCTATTAAGATAGTATGCAATTGACTCCATAGCCTAATGGATAGGATTAAGCAACTGGCCATGGCATAACAAGCATCCCATCCTTGGGAAATTGCCAAGAACATTGAACATTTTGACCACAATTCAAAATGGGTCAACCCATATAGTCAAAATATTATATAAGGATTTATTATAATGGCATAGGATGTGTTTTAGTTTATTTGATGTCATTTCATATGTCATTCTAGCTTTCATCATAATCTAGTTTAGTCCTTATGTTGGTTGATGTCTTAGGGGTCATTTTAGAGTCATATATGAAAGTGATAAGTTTTCATAGTGTTCAATCAATAAGAGACATGAATAAGATTTAAACAAGTCTCAATGATTCATTAAATCATTGGTAGGATAAATGGTCATTTCCTGCATCTCCATTCAAAATCAGCTGAGTGAGCAATATCCCTTCAAATGATAAGGATGGGTTGTAACAACCATCCCATATATGCACAGGCATCCACCATGAATGGACACTTATAAGTGTTATGGGAAGTTAATCATGTTGAATAAAATCAATTGCTTGGATTTGATCACATCATGGTTATAAGATCTTGTTCAAAGATGAACCAAGCCATCATGGATGTCGCATAGGAATGAATAGGGAAGTCTAGTTGTACACTTTACAAGTTTTCTTAGAAAACCTTTTAGGCCAAAAAGACTACATGGGCATGAAGCTTTTGGTGCTAAGATCATCCTCAACAATTTTCTTATCTTGATTAGTTTGATATCTCAAGATATAAGCATCTAAATTTGAAATCATAGAGTGGAATGTGTGTGCAAATGTCAAATTTGGGCCGCATAAAATGGTCATTTAAATTCAAATGTTCTAAGGATGAATGTAGGGATGACAAATGGAAAGATATCAAGAGATTAAGGTAGATCCAACAGTATGTGGATGATCTCAATCTAGTGGTTCCACATAGATCCAATAACACACATTTAATCATGTCATGAAGATCTAATGGTGTGATCAAGAGTCCAAAGGTAAACATATCCTAGGGACAAGCAAGAAATTGCTAGGTGTCCTAACCATGGTAACTAGTAAAAGATATATGGCTTGCATTCATTTTTAAAGAGAAATATCAATGGCAAGATCAAGGTTAAGAATTCAATAGATCTTAGATCAAGAAAGAAGCTGATAAGTGGCAAGAAAGTGTTAACCAAATGGGCTGATAATAGCATCAACAGAAAGCATATAATACTACCAAATGTTATAATCTTGGATGCCTGGGTGACAAATAAATGATTCAAGTTTAAGTACTAGGACCCAAATCTAATAGAACATGTTTAACTAAGTAATGTATATCAATAGTTGATGTCAAAATTTGAATCAAAGAGACTCCAGAGGATATCGATAGAGAAAATTTGATTAGAGTCTAGATGGACAAGATGAGGCTATGTGTCTGAATGATGACATGTGTATTTTAAAATGGAATGAGAAACATGGAAAGTGAATGCCACATAGGTATCCATGTAGGATCAAAGGATTATATATAAAAATAAGCACCTTAGACTCATACACTACCATTAAAGCTTAGTCAAAGATCTAAGATAAATAGTGACTACCAAATGTGAAGAACAAAGCCCAGGAGCTAAATGAATGACTACATATGGAAAATACAGGTGTTTAAAAGATAGTTAATAGTTTGGAGAACATATTATGAATTTTATATCATTTTTAACCTCCCTCAGATAGTACATGTGTGTCAACTATCCTAATTCATTTTCAAATTCTTGAGAGATGATCCATGATGAAAATAGTTTCATGAACAAACAAAGAGATCTTTATGCCACATTTCATAAAGTTTCATGCTTTGGAGAACCATTTATCCTATCAAAATATGCATGGTCTATTTATAACTCTATTTTCCTACAATGTAACTAGTTTTCATACCTTGACATGTGGCATAGTGACTTTTAAACTTCATTATTTTCTCTCCTCTCTGAAACTTTATAAGTAGTTGCCATTTTGGCCTTTAAAATCTAATAACACACCATGTATGTCAAAGCAATACTAGAATGACATTTTAATTTGCCTTAGAATGATAAATGAAATTTATTTTGAGTTCATATCTCATCTTATTAAAGTGTGTGAAGAGATGTATAGTAAATAAGTATGAGATCAATCTATCCTTGCTTTCTCTAGGTCCTTATATGTTTAATGCAAATGATTCCAGCCTAACAGGTCATATGAAGTGTAGTTAAGTGTATGAATCTATCTTAAGTGTATAATGAGACTTAGTAGCTACAATTTATCTATGGTTTTACTTGCCTTGGATAATATTTATGCATCTCACCTTCATATTGAAACAATAATGCTAGTGCATTCTAGGACTTGTAACCTAGTGTTGTAGTCATCATTTATTTGTGAAAGAAGTACAATGGTCATGTGGAAGACATCTTATTGCATCACCCATTTATAATAGGTTTATTTAATGAAAATTATATCCTTTTCCCCCTCATAAAAAAATATTTAGCATAGGTGAAAGCACTTAAATATATATTTAGGGAGCTAGCCCTTAAATCTAGAGGCTCACTTCTACCATAGGTACACCCACATACCTGGAAGTGTTCCCATATTTCCCAAGTCTGGAACAAGCTTGAACACCCTCTTCTAGGGTGAAATATTTGGTGAAAATAGTACCAATCATGTAAAATGAATTCATTAATATATTTAAACTATACTAGAAAACCATAGAAATCAACTATCCAATGCAAGCAGAAATAATCACATATGTAAACCATTTATTAATCATTCTAACATGTGATAGATATTTTGGTGTGTGTAGGGTTATATCTAGTTTCTCTATTATCCTTCGACATCTCCATCTATATCACCCTCTCTGATTATTCTTTCCCTCCAACACACTCTAAGGGATGAGTTCTCTTGCATCAACCTCACAATAAATAGGTAATTGGATCATATCAACATGATAAACACACAACACAAAATATAACTAAAATAACACATCAACATGTTCATAATATAAACATATACACTACAACTAAATCATAATAATGCAAAAATTTATCCTAATCAATATCTTATTGTCTTATAACAACATATATCTCACAGTTTAGTCAAAAATATAACCAAATCAAATGTGTCAACCATAAATATCCATGGATAATGAAATAGTTTACTTAGAGAGGAATCAGGATGTTAAAATTTAACTAGAGAGTGATATCATTTTTAGATTACCAAACAAAATATGATATGAATTTTATCCTATTGGTGTTGTTTGAGAACTTTGAAAAATGAGAATAAGTCAAGTAAATAAGTTTTAAACACCAAATGTAAATGTGACTTTGGATATTAGAGTGTTAAAAATGTATTTTCTTGGTCTTTAGGTCCTATAAAAGATGTTAGTGGGTTTACTTGTTGCTTTTTAAAATTTATATCCTTTCAAATTAGTTCAAAAATGCACAAAATCACCTCTAGAATGATTTTGTAGTTACATAGTAAACTACAAACAGTGAAATTATACTGTCATAATAACATAGTCAAAATAAAATGCTTAAAAACTCACAGCAGGTGATTTTATGATTTTTAAATGATTTTTGAACTTAGTTTGATGATTTCACTACGTTAGCAGACAATTTCATACTTTAGGTGACAATTTTTTGATTCTAAGAAACCTACAACAAAACATAGAACATAGAGGAATGATTTCGCTATTTTATAGCAATTTCAAAGTTAGTAAAATGATTTTGCTACTTGATAAGACAAATTTGTAGATAGGTAGAATAAATTCATAGCCCCAAAATGTGATTTTACTCCCCTAAAAGATGATTTTATTATTGTGAAGGATGATTTATCTACTCAAGTAAATAAATTCATAAATGAAAGAAATTTTGTAGTTATCTAAAAAAAGCAAAGAAAAGACATGTTTTCCTATTAGATAAATTTTTTTATTTGCTCAAAGAATTCACCATTTATGTGCCCAATTTCATAATTTTATAGAGCCAAGGCTAAACTAGATCAATTTATAAATTAGGTCAATGATTTAGGGGTTTACCATGCCAAATTTGCCATTCTGCAGTCATGAATTCATAAATTCATAGTCTCAAGCAACACACAAAAAAGTTATCAATAAATTGAGAAAATAAACTCTATAATGAAATATTATTGGCTCCAAAAAGTTCTCAAAAGACTCCATTCATGCTTATGGGGTGTATGGTCCTACCAGGCATGCCATCAATGTGAACAATAAATCCATATAGGGGAGATTAGTATAGTGTTAGTCAAGAAAATAAACTAAAAATAAACACATTAAACACTAACAACTCTAGCCTAGACACTAGGGAGAGCATAGGTAATAAGCATACAATGAAAACACAACTATAAAACAAAAGAAATCATCCTTTTACCTTCCATGTAGCTACAAAATGGCTTGGTGAAGGGGCTTACTCAGTTATATGTATCAAGAACTCTTTGTCAATGGATCTCCATTTTCTCCACCTCTCCTTGGCAACTTGGTTTGGCTGGTTGGCTAAGCTTGGCTTATGAATTTGGCATGGTAACACTACTTATAAGAGCTTCTTTGAGGTATTTTGACATAATAACTTGCACTAAAAAATAGTTTTGCACCTATTTAAGCATAATAAATATACACCAAAAGATATTTTTGGAGGTATTTTGGTATAATAACATTGCACTAAAAAAACATAGAGATCACTAGGTAAGGCCTTGTATTTATAGCGTCTAAAGTTAACTCTTATCCAAGTTGAGTTAGGTTAGGATTTAAGCATGGAATGAGTTCAAACCCTAGGTGAGTTAAAGTTAACTCCAATTGAGTTAAGAATGGTATATGTAATTATAATTTTCAATTAATAGGCATGGCTCTCAAATTATATATTTTTAGATATTTGTGAGAGCTTGACAACTCACAAAAGGCAATGATGAAGAAGCTTGATATTTTGAATTTTTGAATTTCCATTTTTAGATATATATTAATTACAAATAGATAATTTAGCTAAGGATTTAATCTATTTTATTTATTTGATTCATTTTGATTAGAATTTTAGATCTTTTAAGAATTTTTCAAGTGCCTCACTTAATGGGTCCATAAGCCAAACTACCAGTTATTAAATTGCAAGGTGACTAGGGATGAATCCATGAGAGGTTATTATTGCATATAGTATAGTACCCTAAATAGGGATACCTCAACGTGATTCTAAGCATTGATAAATTATGTGTGGATAAAAATGGGTTTTTTAGTGATTTTTAGGCTTAATTTGCACTATTTGGTAAAAATCAGTCAGAAGTCTAGTCAAAAGCCAGTTATGGCCAGAATGGGGTGTCTATAGATATTCCACTTTAAGCTTCACCAATATGGAACCATCCCTCTTAGCCCAAATTAATGATTGGAAGATGAATTTTTCTAGGTTATTTTCAATGTTACAATAGAGATAAAAAAGTGTTTGAAATTAAATGTGCATCATATTCAACTAATTGAGAGATTAGTTGTAAGGGGCATTCAATTAGGACATATCGAGCCTCAAATCACATTAGGTTGTTTAAATTAGGTTTAGGAGGTTTGATATGACCTAATTACACACCTATGTAGCCAATTAAGTGATTCATTGTATCGGGCACTCAATTAGGGCATATTGAGTCTCAAATAGTATTATGTTGTTACAATCAATTTAGGTTTAAAATAACAAAAAATAGCTTTATGTAAACCTCAAAATCAAACCCTAAATATTGACATAAATTCATAAGTAAAGTCAAATAAAGTTTTTAAATTATGTCACCCTAATGTAAACTTTCAAAAGCCCTTACTGTTTCCTTTAAATAAATCCTAACATCACTTTTTAATACATGCACATGTTATCTACAAAAGAAACCCAATGTATTGTAATTTAGCTTAAAGTCACCCTAAAGTTTTTGGATAATGTCATGTGTTCTCAATACACCTTAACATCAACCTTTAGTGATGCCTCTTTTATGTGACTTGAAATTTGACTAAGGGTTCTAATTTAAAAAAATAAAATTTTAATTGACTTTAAGTAGACTTAAATATGACATTAAAGGTAAAATTTAAATATTCTAAATGTTTTATTGTGTATTTTAATCTTTGTGTCAACATCCTCTTAGCTCTCACTATCTCTAAAAAATATCACAAATAAATTTGAAACTCATAAAACCCTAAAAAATGACCTTTGGGTTTCTGAAAATTAATGCTGGGTGTAAATTGTGCTCCTGAAAAAAATTATGTTCAATACTAAAATTCTGAAAGTGACTAAGTAATAACAAGATTACATTTTTAAAAACTATCTTCTTTACAGTAAGTCCTACAACTCTAGAATTGATTTTAGAAGACCTAGAGGGACCATAATATCTTATAGTTAGTAAAATAAATTTCAAGTCTAATAATTGAATGTTAAATATTATACTTAAATATTATTTTTCTAAATGTATAATCTTAACAAACATAACAAACACTATGAAATACAATACAAATGGTGTGTGCCCTTTTCACTTCATAGGGTGCACACCCTTTCTAATGCATAGGGCGTGCACCCTTTATTATGAGTTTTTTGAAAATTTTCTCATTTCCTTTTCGTGATTCATTAATCATAGATTTTTTTTTAATTCTTAAACCATATATGAAATGATTTTTTTAAGACACACAAGTTTTCAATGGGAGCGAAAGATGAAATCTAAAATAACATGCCCAATATTTTTGGCATATAATATTATTCTCAAGTGATTTAATCATTAGAGATAAAGTTTGGATTTTATTTTATAACACATCAATAGAATGCATCATAGTAAGCATATGATCTATAAGAATGGTAACACTATAAATATATTCATCCAATGGTTGATTATTATCATGAATGACTACACTAGGCACACTACTTCTCATGGGTTGGAAGATTTATATTTATAATCACAAACCCTGGACCTTTCAAATTCAATATTCATATACAATTCTATTGGAATAAGCACCCTACTTCTTAGTCTTGTGATAATATGGATCATTTAATCTAATATAATTATAGGGTAAATAATGGGTATGAGATTTTGGTTATCACTACCTTGAGATTTAGGGAGAGGTGAAACAAAAGCACTCGTGCAGGTCCTTTCCATATGAGTATTAGCCAAAAATATCCTAGATTGAATATTCATACAATATGTGTTACTAAGGATAGTTAAGAATTTATCATTATTAAAATATTTATTATGATTATATCTGATTAATCTATTCAATCACATTGCATGACATTGAAACATATGGCATATTCTAGAGAAGGAACATGTAACCCTAATAATAATAGTTTAAATAAAATATATATACATTATCAAAATCTATTATAGCTATGATGGGGTTTTTCTTAGAATAATAAATGTAAATCAAAAATCATATATGAAACCCTAATGTAAGATAAATTTTAAACCCTAAAATGGAAAGAATAAAATCCTAAGGAATAAAGACCTAGGTTTTGTGGTGCTCAAGATAAAGATCAGTTTCACCAGAATGTTTTATGTCATTTTAGATTTAGTGGATCTTGTTGACAATTTTGACCTCACAGGTTAGATTGTCACCCCTACCATTAGAAACTTTGCATACTATGCTAGTTTTTCTTGTGATTTAGTATTTGGTCTTGAAATTTTCTTAAAAAATCCATGGTTATAGGTCTTAAGGTTGTTTAGGTGATTTGAGGTCTTTTCCTTCATTTGTCTTGTGTTTTCTAGTCATTTCTTGGCCTTTTCGAGCCATTTTAAATGGTAATAAAAGTATAGAGTGTCTTTATGAGTTTCATATCATGTGTCAAGATCATTACATGCCTAACATATGGTTAATCAAGTTGATCACTTTTTGGACTAACATTGAGCCTTATTTCTATGCAAAATCTGACCATTGTGTGCCATTTAGAGAAGTTTTTGATAGTATATAATCATAAGTAAACTTGATTCCATATTATTTCACCTCATAATACATTTTAGAGACTTAATAAAACATTTTATAGCATTTCATTTAAATCTCCTTGGTGAAAATAGTTTCTCAGTACAAAACCTACCTTTTCAAGGCATTATTTTTTTCTCTTTAGAGGATTTTTATGAGAAAATAATATTATGGGACTCGTTGGGTCCTTAAAAATTCATATATATGGTTTGGAGGAATTTCTAGGTGGAAAATTTGTAAAATCCAACTTTGCTCCAATTTTGACTTTTCTTGCATGCCTAGAAGGGCAAGTTTTCAAATGCTCGGTATGAGAAAAGGAAAGAGAGATTTAGGATCTAAAAAATTTGTAAATTATTATGGGTCTAAGTAATATTTATTTTATTGGAATTTTATTGTGGATGTTGGTTCTCCCATGTTTATGAACAATCACTAAGAGTGACATCAGGTCACTATAGCCTATGGGTATCCAAGAGGGGTCCATGTTCTTGGATCTTATTTCTTAATATCAATAAGAAATGGAGATAAATAGTGATGGGGATATTGTTTTTATGGATAATTATTCTCCTTTTAATATTGTTATACATTTGATAAATCCTTATAATAAGGTAATATTTCACAAGTCTCCATTCTAAGTCTATCTCTTTATGAAGGCTTTAATTGGGTGTCTCTTCAACATGGTACATATGTATTATTTCAGATTTTAAATTATGATTTTTTATGTGTGATTTATATTTTTAATATGTTTAAAATCTTATTTAACTATAAATATATAACTAAGGATACTTTAGATACTATATTATAGATTGTGGCAACATGTATCATGTGCATACATTATTAGTTTCTGAAGTGAGACAACTCCAGGCATATGAGAAGGAACCAATAATGTTATTGAAGACATTGAAATCTTGTTTTTAAACTTTTTCATAAGGTAAATATGAAATATATCCATATAAACACACAAATTTTCCCTTAGCAACACACAACTCTACCCATAGCAACACACAGTCTTTGCCCATAGCAACACACAATATCTGTTTGTAGCAATGCATAGTCAGGAGGAGAGAGAAATAGCATGGTCCTTAAGAGTGTTGGTTATGACATAAGGGTCAAACATTCAAAGGTGAGAGAGGAGGTTTAAATTAAAAATTATATCTCAGTTTAAGTCATAAAAACTTGAGTGAATTTTTTATTTTTTCCATCAAGGTTCCTACAATCACCTACAATTTTCACCTATAAGTTGCTCATAAGTTCACAACTGAACACAAAGATGAGTTGTTATCAAGGTCAAAGAGACCAAAAGGGAGTCACTTCCAATGCATTGGTTAACCATGAGGGTTATTAAACCCATTGTATTTAAATATCCTAAAATTTAATCAACATAATAAAATTAACCTACAGTAGTTCGTACATAGTAGCACCTACATGCCATGTTGAGGGCTACAACAATCAAGGGTTTTAAAGGTGGATGCAAAGAAGTAAGAAGCATATCTTCTAGGTGACATGTGATTAAAGATCCATTCAAGTTGGCATGGATCAGAACAAATATCACTAATAATAACATTTTTCTCAAGACCTTTTCACTTCAAATATACAGTGCACAGTCAAGACCTGATACATTCACCTACAACCTTCCAAATAGGCCTATTTCCTAAAATAGTGAGGAATATTAAAGAGCATAATGGCATATTGACAGTCCATATACAATGTATGATTCATCATGGATTATATGGGATATAAAACTCATCCAAAGGGACCTAATACAGTTAAAATAACACCTAAAATGAGCACCTATAACCACTTGTTTGGCTTGCATGGGATTAGTGCTAGGTAGTGAATGCCAAAGCCTTAGCATGTAACTGGTAGGATAGGTAGGTTTAATAACATGATTTCATAAATGTTTAATTATTTCAAGGAAGTATAATATATTATTTATATATATATATTATTCTCTCACTCTTTGAGGTGACAAAAGGATCACCTGCAGGCAAGACTTACTTGAGGAGATACACAATCATCAAGAAGTCAGAGGTGATGGCACCTTAAGCATGATTCAAAGGCATTATGCTTCCCAAGGATATTTTTGAGTTTAAATATCATCATGAAAATACTCATGAGATAATAAAGGTTACCTTATGTCTCACACAAACCTTCCAAGCATTTTCATACCTTGTTTCAATTCGTACAAGGTCAAATACAAACAAACAACAGTCAAGAGCATGGAATATGAGAGATTTACTTCCATAACAAGTGGAATGGAAAAGGTTAAGAGTGATTTTATGTGGGTTAACACCTTATAAATTATTATTTTTAATTAATTAAGTTCCAAAGTCTTGGAAAATAGGTGAAAAAAGAAGATTTCAAGAACAATATACAATCAACTACTAAAGATCCTACACGCAGTCAAAAGTATGCCTTGGCATTTTGGACGTATGGGGAGCTATAAAGGTTATTTTGACTTAAAATTTTATATAATTTGTGCTCATGACCCAAGTAAAACCTTAGTATAATTTTTTTCATGGATAAATAAGACACATATCCTCTATTTTGTCTCATAAGTAGGCCACTTTCAGGCATGCATGAAGGCAAGAAATGGTGAAAAAATGGTCAAAATGGGTGTTAGGTGTCCTGGAAACAAGATATGATGATTTGGGATGATGAAATAAGGTGTATTTATATGTAAATGACATTAATTAAACTCAGTAATGATGAAAAAACACTCAAAAGTGTTGGTGGACAGCCATGTCCAGCCGGACCCCATGGGTCTCAAAAAGGCCATTTCATGGCTTTGGTACTTCCAGGTGGTTTCAGATCATAAAAATTGATATGTATAATGTTTTTTTTAATTATAAAATTTAATAAAACACTTTTTTTTAGGTTTCATACATGTGTGAGCTCCCAATAGCAAAATTTCTATTCTAGGGTTTAAAGGGCTAATTTGGCAAGTTAATAGGCTAGAAAGCATATCAAATCTTGGAGTTTGGACATGAATTTTTGTATGGATATGTGGGAGGATAATGGGTACCTCTAACAAGTATTTTTTTCTCATCATCACTTCAAAGTTTTCCTAGACAAGGAGCTTTTCATAAAAATAGGGCTATAAGAAATACATGGAAAATGCATGATTTGAGTGTCAAATTAAGATTTTTTGAGTATATGGTGCTTTGAATAATCTTTAAATAGGTCTGGTGTATCCTAAATAATCCATAAATTTTGGAAAAGTGAAATTTTGATTCAAGGATGAAGAAAACTCCTCCTTTTCCCTCTACACCATAGTGCAAAATGAGCCTTTTGAGGGGTTTGAAGGCTAAATAGGTGCATATAACCTATTAAAAATAATTATCAAGTGAAAAAAGGATATTTAATGCTATATTAAATTTATTATTAATTTAATTAAGACTTATAATGAAATAAGGCTTTGGAAAAGGTCTGCAATAAGTGCAAATAGGACTCTTCATCTTCCAAAGCCTCATGTGTAAGATAAAGTCAATTTGTTGAAGGAGTCTCATAACCAACTCTTGTAAAGCATTTAAAAATAATTAATGAGCCTAAATAAGGTTTAAAATCAAATAATTTAAGGGACTTGAAGACCTACATTCATGGATTAAGACTTATGCACCAAGGGAACTTGCAAGCTAATTTCTAGGAGTTGTAACAAGAGTATAGGCACTCTCCAAGTGTCTTATGATTAAAAAAATAAATTTGAACATGTTCCTGAATAATATAAACATTTTATAACCTATATTACACACAAAAATATGAAGGAAAAAAAAATTAAAGGTTGAATAATGATATGTACCATTTTGGAAGAGATATTTGAAAGGACATTTTCCTAGTTTTGAGGCTCTTGTCTCCTCTCTCTCATTTTCTATATATGTAGTCCAATTTTTGGAATTAAAAATGATCCTTAACCTGAATTTTGTAAATTACATGATTAAAAAACATTTTACTTGCCTATTTTGATGAATAAGATATAATTCATACCTTCTTAAAAGCTTATTTTAGTGTATTTTCATGGTTTGTTGGGAGATGAAAGTGATAATTATTGCTTCCACTCATCCTATCATTTATTTCATACCTATTTTTAGGTTTTAATCTCATCATTTCAGGTTTAATATTTTTCTCTAATCATCTTGTTTGTATGGCAAGTGCAATATTTCTTTAGTGTTTTTAAGAGCACTATTAAACAAGCACCTTAGATCATGCATCAAGCCTAAGCCTCTATGTGAAATATTGATGTATGGAGACTTAAATTTGAGAATTTTAATCAGGTTTATGTCCTTTTTCATCCTCTTAGTGAATATTACATAAATGGAGGTCATATTTTGGTGTATCACCCTAATTAGATAGGTTTTCATTTCAGTTTACCTTCTCCCTTTTCCTTTGCAAGATGGTAGTGTAGAGTAGGGATCCTAATTGATACATCAAGGGGAGATAGCCCTTATAATCTAGAGATTAAATACACATATTAGGCCACCCATATCCTAGGATTGTCTCCATGTTACTTCAGACTGTGAAGGCCTAAAACTACCTTCACAAGGGTGCAAGTTTAGAAGACAACAAATCTAAATACGTTAAAATTATTGAAATTTATTTTACACAAGATATAATATTTTTTAGATAATAATATCTAATATATGTATTAATTAAGTTTTATACACTTAAAAAATACCTATCATGGTTGTACCTTTTATTTATAGACTTGCTTGTTGTCGAAAGGATCTCATTCACTATCTATTTGTGCCTAATTATTTATCTCTTAATCAAAACATTATTATTATCATTACCATGCCTTATATACAATGAAAAAAATTATAACATTTTTTACTATCTTTCACTTCCAGTCCTGAACCTATACCTATTTTCTAGCTTCCTGTATAATTACATCCTAATCAGGCATATACATTGACATATGTGTCCACTTTTCCTACAAACTTTCCATTGCCCAAAAGCTATCCAATTTTAAAAAATAAACATATCCTAAAGGTCAGCCTAAATTATTTAATGTGATATATTTCTAAATGGGATTGATATATATATAATATCAGCCCTCATTCATTTCTCACCTAGTAAAAACCTAACAATTACCTTGAAATTGCATACAATTCACAAGGCCATATACCAAAAATCACTCAAAAGAGAATTAAAGTGAGAAAACCTATTTGTTTGTCCCTATTCCATATCAATCATAGGATCAATATTTTTATAGGTCTAAAGCATTCAAGGAGTAATCCATGAGCCATATTTTCTAATTTACAAGCTAAGTCACTACATGTCTTTGATTATCACACATTACATCCTTGTGAACACACAAGCCAATACGTAGGGTATAAATACATAAGTCTGAGGCCCTATTCAAAGTATTGGATATGTAATAAATACCCACTAATAGAGTGGTCTTTAGGGTAACTTGACACTATGAGGCCATTAACCCTTTTTTCGATAATCACTCCAAGGTCAAGAGCTAGGGTTTGATTATTTGATAAAAAGTAACAACTTATGTCCATGATCTAAAGACATCATAAGAAATACAACACAAAAATTATAAGGATCTAATTGATTGCATCTAGATCTAGCTAATATTTTATATAGGACACATGCGTCAGGGTTAAATACCTATGTCAACGTAATTTTTTATGTTTGATGCAAACATCTAAGGACACAAAAATTACATTTCTAGAATTTAATGAATTTTATAGGATCATATTATAGTCTAATTCAAACATGATCTGATGTATATGTCATCATCAATTGTCTTTTATGGATAAAAAACAAGAAACACATCACCTCTACTCCAACAACACCTAAATCTGATATCCTTACTTTATTTTATTGGTCCTTACACCTTTGATTAAAAAACTTCTTTGTATCTACCTTAAATATCCTTATTATCTCTATTTTTACTATTAATCCCTTTAACACCATCACACTAATAATATTTTACCCACTCTTATACCTATCAAACTTTACTTGTCTATCCACAACTTGTACATGTTTGCATAAAATCAAATTAGTTCTTAAAGTAAGGTTTAGGGATCCACTTGCTCATACATAGTGATTATGATATTTAACATTTTCATTATATTCTTATCTAACCCCTTATTACATTCATAATACTTCTCAATACACTCTTTACACTAAATAACTTTCCTTCTCACTCATAGGGTCTGTTAGTAGCCTTTTTTAGGCTTAATTACATTATACAAACAAGCTCCTTGTCATATTGGAAAACTAACACCCTTTTATAGTACCCTTTATCCTCTCCTTGGAATCCACAATGTTTCAATCTTTAATTAAAATATTTTATCACTCTTTCAGGCCTTTTGGGTCATTGTTTAGCCCTATTAGGTTTTATTGACCTGTCTTGCACACAATCAAGTATATTCATACGACACCATACTCTACTTATCTTTAAAATTGATAAAAAATTATTTGACATTAAAATTAACTCAATCACAAAGTTTTATCAATTTTGATGGTTAAAACTCTAAAAAATAGCCTTTTAGTTCCAAAACCCTAACTTAGGGTTTGCAGGGTCTATCACTAGCCGAGAAGGGTTATATCTCTTTTTTAAGCATTTCAAAATCTTTCAAATTATTTTTAATGTTATTTAAGGTCTGCCTACTTCCTCAAATCTTCCCCAGTCATTAAATTTCACTTTGAGACTATTATATCTTTATTTCTTCAATTTGTGTATGGATCGTGTACACATACACAGGTTTGCACTAACTCGAGAGGAAGTCTTTTGGTCTCCTTCCTTCCAAAAGGGTTTACAAACAAAACTAAGTGTATAAAAGATCCTTTGCACAATTTTTAAACACCTTTATTGAACAACACTTACCATCTTTAAGGCTTTTTCTCAACATTTCTCATAAGATATCACTTTGACTGTATATAGGTATACAGTAGGCTATAGGCCTAATTTCTTGTTCATGAAAACCTTAGTTGTCCAAAAACTTGAAATACGTAAATAACTTTGACAAGATTTAAAACTCACTTACCTCTATACATTTTATATCTTCAACTCATTTAACTAATATTCCTTCTCATAAGGATTCTTTCTCAGTCCTTCTTTTCACATAATACCAACTCATAATAGGGTCAATAAAATAAAGTTCCATTCCAAGTTATAGAATAAACACACCATGTTCATTCAAATAAATAATGGAACAAAACTTACAAGGTCATTTCCAAAACAAAGCATTGAACTCTCCATGTTTACAAAGACTTCTTTATTATTTTATAGTCAAGATTCTTTAACAAATACTTACATAACAATATATGATAGACAGAGTTTTCTCCTTCCTCTATTTCAAAAATCATTTATGATCATTTTCCACACCTCTTCCTACCTTGAATTTACTTACTAAACAAAACAACTATTTATTAAAAAAGGATCCAATTACTATAACTAACTTCTAACTCCCTTTTTGTACATTGAGGAGAGTTTAACTTCCTAACCACTAACATGACCATTACAGTGATGCAACATGTGGTACAAATATGCATGAGAACAACTTTGACCACCTTCCATATTTTAACTAACCCAATTATAACATTGAAAATCCTCTAGACAAATTGAAAGTCTCCAATACTTGACATGAAAGTTTGAAAATTCAAATGAAGGATTTTGATAGAAAAAGGCCAATGTGATCCCAATTCAAATTTGACAACATTATATCACCTAAAAATGATTCCTAAAAAACCTTAAATGGATATAGTGACTTGATAATGACTCAAAACTTTTGAACTAAACCAAAATTGACAAAATGTAATGATGCTCCTACATCATACTACCAAGGAGCAAAAAGGAAACTTTCCATGAAAGTTATAAATGATCTAACTTTTATATTGTATTTAGCATCACTCTTCCAATTTCATGTCCACATGGATCCCAAGGCCTATTTAAAACATGTAGACCTTATTGATGCTTTCTCAAACTCATTATGGCTCCTCTTTTGTTCATATCTCTCTTGGTTTGCATCTTCAATCTGATCATAGGCAATTGTTGCGTGTTCTCTCTCCTCCATAGACCTGCACATGAAGTAAATAAGTTACACAAAAAAACTTCTTGCTTTCTCTCTTGGATTTCACATTATTATTTGGCTACCCACTCTTCTTTATATTGATTCAATAGTTCTCTCAATGCCAACTCAGTTGCCATGATGGATTTCTCATCTTCTATGAGACTCAAATCATCTGAATCTTGCATCATATGCTGCCATATCTGATTCTTATCTATTGTATACTCATCTACACCTCTTTTCTCTTACATTGGTGTCAAACAAATCATTTCTATCTGCTACAACTCATATCTTTTAATTACTTAAACAAGTGCTTCTCCTTCATTCTCTATTGCTTCCGCCGCATAAACTTCTTCCTACATGTTAAGCAATTCACTTAGTGCTACTTTATCTGCTTATCCTCCAACTATAAAATTCATTAGCCTCAATTTACTTTCATAAAAATCATCCTCAATAATTTTAATTTCAAAAAACTCATTAAACACAATATAAAACTATTACCTTATGTTTCTTTGTTCTCCTCAAGGCTTTTTTGACTAAAACCAGCCTCCTTATTGTTTGTCATGAGGCATGGTGCTTTTGTAAATTCTCTATTTTCTTATTCATCATCTAATGGTTCCACTTATTCAAGGTAGCATATAATTGAATCACCAAACTCAAATGTCTAATTTGTTCTTCATCATTAGCATGTTGCTCATGCTTCCCATCTTCATGCAACTCTTCACCTGTATACAAACATTTCAATAAATTATTGGTCATAATATTTTAAGGCTTGCTTTCCCCCTTGCTTCTCATTTTAGACTTCCTTTCTATTATCTTCATCTTTTGTCTTATCCTCCTCTCTATCAACTTCTTAAGAGGCCATCTCACTTTTCTCTTTATGCATACATGGAATCTTGGTCTCATCTCTTCCAATAATTAATCAAACTTTGTCAAAACTTCCTTCATCTCAACAATATCCTTCTCTCTCTAATTTTATTTTCTTTACTTCTATCTTCTTGTGGCATTCCTCATTTTTTAATCCCTACATCATGCTTTCACTCTTTACACTCTTTATCACCTCACTCTCTCTTTAGGTCCCTCCTTGACCTTACTCTTATTCTTGGTAAGCCTTCCCACTTGCCTTCTTGGATCTTCACATGCTCTCTCTCACTTGAATCTCTCTCTTTTAGAGTCTTCTTTATTTATATGACCTCACCTAGGTCTATCACTCTATTTTCCTTTCCTAGGACTCTTATCTCTTTCTTAAGCTCTTCTTGAGCTTTCTTCCTAGATCTCTCACTAGCTCTCTTCTTTCTATAAGCCTTTTAGCTTAACGGATTTTCCATACCACACTTCTCTTTCTTATATTTCTACCTCTCTATCACATATACCTTTAGCCTCTTCACTCTTTCCTTCAAGTTACATTAGCCACAACATCTCAAAATAACATTCAATATGTACTCCACAAAATATTCATGCACATGTAACTCACATTTGTAAAACATAAACATACCTTATCCTCATAATGTTCTCATTCTAATACCAAATGATGCAGAGGTCATTATCAAATTACATTTTATAGATAGAAAATAAGAAACACATTCATCTATACTCACCTCTACTACAACAACACCTAACTTTGATCTCCTTCCTTTATTTTGTTGGACCTTACACCTTTGATTACAAAAATTATTTATCTCTATCTTCAATCTCATTCTAGTCTCTATTTATACTATTCACCCCTACAATACCATCACACTGGTAGCCTTTTACCCACTCTTATACCTAAAAACCTTTACTTGTCTATACACAACTTGTACGTGCTTGAACAAAATAAAATTAGTTCTTAAAGTAAGGTTCAGGGATTCACTTTCTCATACAAAATGATTATGATATTTAACATGTTCATTACAATCTTATGGAACCCATTATTGCATTCAAAATACTTCTCAATACACTCTTTACACCAAATACCTTTCCTTCTCATTAATAGAGTTTACTAGTAGCTTTTTCTTGGGCTTAATTACATTGTATAGAAAAACTCCTTGTCATATTGTAAAAATACCAAAATTTTATAGTAACCTCTATCCTCTCTTTTGAATACACAAATTTTTAGGATTTAGTTCAATTATTTGATCATTCTTTTAGTCTCTTTTGGGTCACTGTTTAGCCCTATTAGGTCTCTATTAACCTATCTTGTACATAGTCAAGTATATCTATATGACACCATACTTTACTAAACTAAAAAATTGATAATCAATTATTTGACGTTAAAATACACTCAATCACAAAGTTTTGTCAAGTTTTGATGATTAGAACTCTGGGAAATAGCCTTTTACTTCTAAAACCCTAACTCGGGGTTTACAGGGTGTGTCACTAGCTGATAAGGGTTATATCTATTTTTTAAGCATTTAAAAAGCTTTCAAATTAATATGAATTTTATTCAAGGTATTCCTACATTCCTCATATATTTCCAAATCATTATATTTCACTTTGAGACTACTATAGCTTGATTTTTTTCAAGTTTTGTATGCACTGTGTACACAAACACAAGTTTGCACTAACCCAAGAGGAAGTGATTTGGTCTCCTTCCTTCCAAAAGGGTTTAAAAACCAAACTAAGGGTAGAAAAAAACCTTTGAATAATTTTTACACACCTTTCTTGATCAACACTTATCATCTTTGAGGATTTTGCTCAACATTTCTCATAAGACATCACTTTGACTGTGTATACGTATATAGTAGGCTACAAGCCTGATTACTTGTTCATGAAAACCTTAGTTATCCAAACACTTGAAATATGTAACGCACTTTGAAAATATTTAAAACTCACTTACTTGTATATAGTTTATATCTTCAACTCAGTTAACCAATATTCCTTCTCAGTCCTTCTTTTCACAGAATACCAACTCATAATAGGGTCAAGAAAATAAAGCTCCATTCTAAATTATATAATAAACACACCATATTCATTCATATAAATAATGTAAAAAAACTTACAATATTATTTCCCAAATATAGTATTTAACTTTCCACATTTACAAAGACTTCTTTATTCTTTTATAGTCAAGATTCTTTAATAAATACTTACATAACAATATATGATTGATAGAGTTTTCTCCTTCCTCTATTTCAAAACTCCTCTATCATATTTTTTTAACACCTTCTCCTACCTTGAATTGACTAGCTAAACAAAACAAATATCTAATAAAAAAGGCTCCAACTACCATAACTAACTTCTAACTCCCTTTTTGTACATTGAGGAGAGTCTAACTTCCTAACCACTAACATGACCATTACAATGATGAATTATGTGGTCCAAGTATACATGAAAACAAACTTAACCACCTTCCATAATTTAACTAACCTAGTTACATCATTGAAACTCCTCTAGATAAATTGAAGATCTCTAATACTTGACATGAAAGTTTGAAAATTCAAATTAAGGATTTTGGTGGAAAAGGCCAATATGATCCCAATTCAAAATTGACAACATTATATCACCTAAAAATGATTCCTACAGACCTCAAATGGCTATAATGACTTACTAATAGCTCAAAACTTTTGAACTAAATCAAAATTGAAAAAATACAGTGATGTTTATGCATCATGTTCCTTCCTAGATTTACATGTGCATAGTAAACTAGTTAAGTATCCTTTGTTTCTAATTTATTATAATATCTATTAATAACTATAATTCATTATTTTTAGCAATCTCAAATGTACAAATTCAAAATATTTTTTATCTAAGTGGTGTAGTCATTAGGTTAGTTCACTATCCTTGTATAAAATTTAATCCAATCCCCTTAACCCTAGATATCCCCTTATCTAAAATTAGGGTTAAACATTTGGTGAACCTAACATTTGGTCTCTAAACCCTAGATTGACCTAAGGTTTTATTTTTTCTTATTTCTATTGCTATAAATTGATTTTTCAATTTTTGAATTTTTAATTTATAACCAAAGGAAAATGTTAATCAAAAAAATCTATTTCAAATGGAAGATAAAAAAATCATTGGTCATTGATCTTAGTAACAAAAAGGACTTAATGGATGTATTTTTTTATGTTACAAGAGATGAAATAAGTAAACATATAAAGGCTAAGTCACCCTCCCATAGTGATGGTGAATCCTTTAGTGGTACTACAACCAATTTCATACCAATAACCCTCTCCTTGAGCACATCATCACTGCATACATCAAATGGGGGCATGGGTTATGTGTTTATAGCATTGTTCTTTGAAAAAAATACTATTATTACTACATCTTATATGGGAACCATTATCATTTAAACCCAATTATTGGTTTCAATACCTATATCAACTCAAACCATGGGTACACCTCCTTTGGTGACTTCTAAAAATTCAAACCTTAGTGATAAAAAAGTGCAAGATCTTGTCCAAACTATAAATTTTTGCAAGTTAAGGTTACTAATATTGAGAAAAAATCTATGAAGTCACCTTATGTTATTAATTCACAAGAGGTGTTACATAACCCCATTGCACTTCAGATATCTTTTCACCCTTTGCTAACTAGTTATTTTAAACCTAAATTCACAAATTATGATGGTAAGGGTGACACTAAATAACATCTTTGATCTTTCTTTGTAGCATGACTTGATTATGCCTCCAATGATAAAATTTTTACTAAATTTTTTCTAATGGTCCTCAAGGAATATGCTCTATGATTTACCAATCCAATCAATAAAAATATTCAAACCTATTGTAGACAAGTTTTTGTCACACTTCTTTATCAATATTACTTAAAATGTATCATATGCCCAAATTGTAAAACATATCTATTTAATATTTTTTGAGGTACAAGACAATGTTGGCCAAAATGACAAACCAAAAGGTAGATAATAAAGAGCTTCAATAAATATTGAAGTAAAGTTTTCTTACCTCATTACATGAGTCCATTGTTTTCAAAAAATTAAAATCTTTTGATGACTTATGCCATATTGTGTCAAATCGTGAAATGAAACTTACTTCATTAAACAGACCTAAAAATGTGTTGTATTAGTTATAATCCAAAGTATTTTCTTATGTTTTGTTGTTATTAAATAAATAATTTTGTTATTAGGTTTGTTTGTTTATGGTAATGTTGGTTTCGTAACGTCCCTGTGAAAATGTTATAAGGATTTTCACCTTCTTTGTGATCACAACCCAAAATAATATATTATAAAAGTTTGTGTGGAAAAATTTATTCATGATGTAATTCCTCATTTTATTCCTCGAGCCAATAATGGTATCAAATCCATGACAAGAAAAGGAATAAGCCATGTTGAATAGCTTGGTTAAAGGATAATTTTGTGCATCAAGCAATATTTTAATGTGTTTCAAGTAGTAACACAATCCCTCTTTTGAGTAATACGGTGCTTCAAGGCTCAAAATTCCATCCTTTTATTTACATAGTGTTATGCAGCCTATCTATTTGGGGATGTCAAAAATTAATGACACACCTACCTGCACAACATTAGAGATTTTTAATTATTTTATTTTCCCTCCAATTAAAAATAAAATACAACTTTTAAGTGGTGACTCCCACCAAGTAGTCTCCAAAGGTGCTCTCTTTCTAATAATTTCAAGTTTATTTTTGATTGTATCAGTGGTATTTAATGATATCAATATTGATAAAATATCATTTTTTGTTGGTCAAGTAGAATCCCTTATTTATTATGAAATTTATCCTTGACATTGTATCACTAATTTCAACTTCTAGTATTATACTCTTGCCCACATTGCATTCGCCATGCCATTTGCTAAGGTTGTTCTAGAATGAAAGATTGATATTACTTATACACAAGTTAAATAGAGCATAAACATGAATGAGATTTGAATGACTCATAAGTTACATATACAACACCAATAACTATTCAACTTAATATTAATGACCTAAAATAGCTAGCATACATCAAACTATTATTTTACTTGATGCTATAGATGTTGTTGATTCATTTTTCTGACATTTTTAAGAATTTAGCCACTTTTTAAAATATATTTTGTCATCTAATGGGAGTATAATATAGCTATGTAATCTTGAATTAATATTCACATCACTTCAATTTCTAAAAAAAAAATGCTAAAATCTACATGGGCTCCACAAAAGTATCAAGTAGATTTCATGCAAGTTAAAAAAATCTAAAACTTTATTTTTACATGGTGTGATATTTGATAAAACTATGCATGCATTTTTATTTTTTCATGTCTAGAAAAGAAAGGATATATAGAATATTATCTATTTGTGTCCTCAAGTGGTTTGAGGGAAGATTGGATATTCAACTTTTATTAGTCACTTGATAACATAAGATCGAGGATTCAAAATTATATTTTTGACAAAATCCCTTTTATGTTTGATATTTGGAATGTGCCTTTATGAAAAATGAATATTATATTTTCAAAATTATTTATAAAGAGCATAGGTGACATAGGGGTGCAAGTCACATAACTTTTGAGACACTGATTATAAATTTTGTGAAAAATCATTAGTTGGTGTGAAGGTGGTCATGTGACCAGCTGATTTATAGGTTTTTAGACATGTTGATCATAACAAAATGATTTATTTAATGTTTTGTATCTTATTTATGTATTTTTTTTATAAATATATTAAAAATTATGTATAAAGGTGCATTTTTGAAGAAAACCTCCACATTAAAAATAAAAAGTTCCAAAATTCCATCTCACACCTATGTTATTAGAGACCATCTTGTCCTTGACATGTTCATCAAGATCCTTGTGATTGAAAAAGTGTGAGTGTACAACTAGAGGTTAGAGGATATATTAGATGTTGGAGGACTATTACTCCTCTCCATTTAACTATTCTCTTTGAGTTTGGGTTCAATGTTTGAATGGCACATTTGGTAGCAATAGTATGCTTATTTAAGTTCCATTTTTGGCTTTCTATCCATGATATTTAGACATAGAGTAGACATGATTAATTGATTTTGTTTCTCTCATTACATAGCTTCTCACTTATTGCCTGATAAGGGGAGAAGATATAGCATTTGGTTGGTCTTCGATTATTTATTGATGATAGTATGAGTTTAAAGGGGTTGCTAGCACCTTTAGTGTTGAGTAAAGGTCATTAGTGTTTATTAGACATCAGGTATATATGCCATACATAATACATGTTGGTCACTTTGATGGGATTATAGGTGGAGCCTTATGTGGATCAATGTAGTTAGATAGGCCTTGATCATGTTCTACTATAGTATGGTATGATTATCACTAGAGATGAGCAAGCCTTGATCATGCTCATTAGCCTTTTATGCCACAACTCATAGGGTAGGATTCTCTATGGAGTGACATTAGTTTTGGTTAGCATCAGGATGTAAAGTACACTAGTTGTAGTTGCTCAGAGTTTATTTGATGATTTCAAAGTCATTGTTAATGTTATTTCATCTTCCATACCCATTTGGATCAAGGAGGAGTTTATTGGATCATTTATGATCCAATGTATTTGTTTATGTTTTGTTGTTAGTAAATAAATAATCTTGTTAGTGTGTTTGTTATTTTATGAGAATGTTGGTTCATTAACCTCCATGTAAAAATCTTATAAAGCTTTTCACTTTATTTGTAATCATAATGATAAATAATATATTATCAAAGTTTGTATGGAAAAATTTATTCATGATGTAATTCCTCATTCCATTACTTGAGCCAACACTATGTAGCAAACAAACCAACTACATCTAATACCAAGTTTCATATCAAACCAAGCTACAAGGTGAAACCTACAAAACCTAAAAAGGAAACAACTAAAACTATTAATGTAGTTTCACAATAACCTAATCAACTTATTTTATCCAATTCAACAAGGAGATAATTTACATGATTGCCTATGTCTAACTTTTTTACTTAAGAAGACTTAATATTATAATCTCATATCTCTCCCTCCTCCCATAGAGGTTGATATGAGTACACCTCTACCTTGTGGATATGATGCCAATGATTATTATGACTTTTACCAGGGCCATGGATATTCTACTAACTGATGTTATAACTTGAATAATATTGTCCAAGGCGTTCTCAATAAATAAAAAGCTCACATTTGATGATCCTCTCAAAGATTCAGGGTCACAACCTGGTGACCATGAGAATAAAAAGATGTTTAATGATCCATTACAAGATCATTCTCAAAAGAATATGGAAGTGCAAATGGTATATAATGCATATCTTCCTCCACCACAATATTGGTGCCCATTAGATGGGATTATTGGTACCTATACATGACATATACCTCATACAGTTCAAAGACCATATATCACTTCTAATGTCAATGAGATTATGGATGGTGACTCAAATCTTTATTAATTATTTATTTGAGTATACCTTGATCACTAGCCTATTAATAGTGTTATGATTGATAATGGTGTTAGTGAAAATGTTTTCACCATGATATTACTTGCACATTTTGGATATACACATGATTATTTGTACCCTTCAACCAAATTTGTTAGAGCATTCGATGGGACCTCAAAATAGGTTATTAGTGAGGCTGACTTACATTTATAGGTTAGCCCAACACATGTGGTCATTACCTTCTATATATACCATAAACAAGAGTTTTTGATATGCTATTAGTATGACCTTGGATACATATACTCTATGTATTACCTTCCATAATGCATGGGTGTATTAAATACATTCATACCAATAGAGTAGTCATGGTTCATGGAATTCTATATGAACATCCACTTGAACAAGAGAATTTTATTCCAAGATAACTAATTATCAAACCTAATAAGGTTAATCCTCTACAAAAGGGTAAGAAACATGTAATCCCCTTTCATAAGCATCCCATACTCAATAGATCATTATATCCAAGATACATAATGGATTTCACATAATCCAAATATACTACTACACAACATACTCAGTTATCCAGATCATCTAAACATGTTCTTATTATTGTTACTTCAAATACACTACAGATCATAAAATTATGGGTTCCAAGAATCCCTAATCCTTCTATTACATCTTTGATACCATAGAGTCTTATGACACATATGCATAGCATTACAAAGCCTACATAGCCAGATATTACACCTATATATGCTCCTTAAAAATACCACTAATTTGATATACCATCTATAGTGCTAAGATCACTTCTATATTAGCATCCCTTAAATGGGATAATTGGCTAGACTTTTCCTTTTCCAAAATATTAAAAAATAATCAAATATTTAAACAACACAAAAATATTCAAATAATTCAAAAATACCAATTTTTTTCAACATGCTTCTAATTGTACTATTTCTTATGCATATTTTGTTTGCTCCATGTTAGTAGATAGCATATCATTATTTCCTATACACACATGTTTCACACTTCATTTGAGTGTGATACAAGCATACCCAAATACATGATATATGCACATACAGATAGTGGGCCTTCCATCCACTTGGGTCCTAAGTACATTGGGGCATCTACTTCTTTGATCATTATACACCCAGGTTATATTTTTCTATGATCACTTTCCACTATCATGTTTGAGTTTACATACTTACACGCGCACGCGTGCGCTTATAGCTTTCATAATGTACTTGATATGCTATGTACTTAACATTGCTTGCTAAAACATATTTGTGTGAACTAGTATGTTATGTTCATGTTGGTTGTTTACTTTTTACCTAATTTTTCATGTTTTCACTTCCTTGAGTGTATTCCTTGATTTTTATTTTTTTTCATTGTCTTGCTTGTTTTAGCATTTGAATATGCTCCATTGATTATGGCCCTCATGCCTTTGTTTACCTATTTGGACATTTAAATATGTCATTGTTTATTGTATGTAAATTTGAATATGTCATTCTATATTTTTTAGACTAAGTCATATCTCTTTGATTATGTGACATTTGAACATTCCCCTTGTATGAGGTCTAGTTGGACCATTTCCTTTTGCATTAATTTTAGTGATCTTGTGTGTGTGTTTTATTGCTTGCTGAACTTTTACTATTACTCTCTAGATGTTTTCATGATCTATATCATGCATCTTAGGACTTGATATGATCACATACTACATGGCTCAATGCTATATGTACCTAGACATGTTACTCCTATATGATAGATGATCTATACATAATTTATACAATTATCTTATCCTTTTGAGGTAAGGCAAATAATAGATTCTATTTCTCATCACCTCAGAATGGGACCCGTATAAATGGTGGCATGTCATAGAGCATGAATTCCATATTTTCATAATTTTAGATTTCTATGGTTGCATGTCAAAAAGGCATAACCTCCATACTTAAGCAGTACTCAGTGTCTCTAAATTACAGTGGAGGCATGTTATAGAAACATATTCTCCACCTTTACACTAGTTCTTAGATTCTTGAGATTCATTAGGGGAATTTTATATAAACATGTCCCCCACACTTGTATCGATTTCAAATTCACTAAATTTCACAGTTGTATGATTTAGATACATATTATTGGCAAAATTATATACATTAATATTGTTATTATACCTAGATTTAAAATACAAAATCAAATCATTTTTTCATATTTAAAATACTATTATAGACTGTTATTGAGCTAATTTATTGTAGTAGTTGGTTCACCTTTGGAAGGTTGAGTTAATTAAATCACTCAATATTACAAAATTTATATGTTAGATTTGATTAAATCATCTACCCTCACTAAATATATAGTGTGAGTTGATTAAATCACTCACACTCACTAGATTATGCATATATTTATGTTTCACAACTGAGATGAAACAAGATCAATGGCCATGTTTCAACTCACCTTTACACTAAGACTGGGAGCATGTGTCCTCTCTCTCTCTCCCTATATATATATATATATATATATATATATATATAGAGAGAGAGAGAGAGAGAGAGACACACACACACACACACACACACACACACACACACACACACATTTATAGGTTTAGAATTTTCCTAATCTTAGATTCAATGTTTCATAATGAGGCATCATTTCAAACCAATTTTACATCAACACACAGGTGTACTCTTAACCTTACTCCTATTACTTTTAAGTATTTCAAATTATTTCAATTTCATATTTCATACACTAATTATATAATGTAGCTTGCTCATGGTTATGGATCATCCACCAGCAAAGTAATCAAGTTGGGCTCACAAAAAGTCATGAGGTGTTATACAAACCCATGTATGCATTTATTTTTTTTAAACTAGTAATTTAATTAATAGATTAAATTGTTAAAATGTAGATACTAAAATCATATTTATTTAGTACCTCAATCTTGTACACATGGAAAATACCTTTCATAGTTTTACCTTTTAATTATAGACCTACCCACTAATGAAAGGCTCACGTTCACTATCATTTTGTGCCTAAATGTTTATCTCTTAGTCTTACCATTTTTATTTTTATGACCAGGAATTATATATTTTTCAAAAATATTTAAACTTGATTATTATCCTTCAATGCTTGCTCTATAATTGTACCTATTTTATAGCTTCTTAGAGACTTGCATCGTAGATGGATACATTCATAAACACAAGTGTCCACTTTTCTTACTAAGTGTCTAGTGCCCAAAAGTCATCCAATTTTAACAAAGAAATATATCATAAGGTTAGTCTAAGTAATTTAATGTGATATTGTTATAAAAGGGATTGTTATATATACAATATCAACCCTCACTCATTTCTCACTTAGAAAAAACCTAGCAATCACTTTGAAATCTCATATAAATGACAAGTCCATGTACTAAGAAGCAATCAATCAAGCATCCAAGTGAGCAAACCTACCTTATTTTTCCCTAATTTTGTATCAGTCATAGGATCATTATTTTTATAAGTTTGAAGAGTCAAAGGAGTAGCCCATGAGCTATATTTTCCAAGTTACAAGTTAGGTCATTATATGTATTTACTTATCACACATTTCATCCTTGTGCACATACAAGCCAACATATAGGGGAGAAATACATAAGTATAAGACCCTATTCAGAGCATTCCATTAAATAAAGGGTCATTAGAGAAGCTTGACACTGTGAGGTCTCTAATCCATTTTTCCCATAGTCACTCCAAGGGTGAATAATTAGGGTTTGATCATTTGAAAAAGAACAACAATCTATGTGCATGATATAAAGACATCAAAAAAAGGCAATAGAAAACCCATAAGGCTCCATTTGGCTACATCCATATCTAGTTAGTATTTTGTACAAGACACTTACGTCAGGGTTAGACACATGCGTTGATGAAATTGTCTATATCTAATGCAAGTGTCTAAGTACATATAAAGAATATTTATATAATTCGATGACAATTCTAGGATCATCTTATAGTTCATTTCCAACTTATTCCTAACTGTTACATCTTGATTTTTCATTAAGGGAAAATGTACTTGATTATCTATGGATATTTATAGTTGGAAATTTTATTTGATTAAGATATAAGTTATATGATTTTATGGGACAAATGTATGTTGATTTGATTTCATGATTGCATTGATATGAGTTATATGTATTGTATATTATTTACATTGTGATCACGTTGATTTATTATTTCAGCAGTATTTTATGATATATATATGTCACGATGTTATGGTCTAACTACCTGTTTGTCATGAGTTGGTTGTAAGACAAATTCATCCCTCAAAGCATGAAGGAGGGATAGTATAATCAAAGAGGGTGACTTAGATGAAGGTGTTTGGAGATGACATAGGATCAACTAGAATGTTGCACATACCACATTAAATAGCACTAATTATATGCATAATTTGAATGGTTAGCATTAGTACATTCTTTATGTTATTTGTATTTAGATAATTGCATATGCATGTGTGTTAATTCATATTTATGCTTAGTTTATTTAATATCTTATGATTGTGTTGTGAGCATTTATAACGTGTCATTATATTCATGATTGTTAATGTTTTCAAAAATATAAATTTGTGTGAATTGTGTAGGTACTATCGTATGTAGGCTAACCAGCTTGTCTTAGTAATATTAGTCAGTTATCTTTATGATATTCAAGAATATCATTATAGGGATTAACATTTAATATAAATATATAAAAAAATACATTAGGTGATCGATATAATATTACTATAATAACCATCTTATTTTGATATAATATTTGTGGATTTACCATTTCGAATTTAAAAGAATGTGATTGACTTATATTAGTCGTATTTTCCTTAAGTTATTATGTTTGAAAAAACCTATATTTTTATGGATTCTATATAATTAGGAAATAAAGTAATAATTAAGTTATAAAAATAGGAAAAGCCTCATAAATAAAATAAAATAATGGTATGGTGTTATTAATAAAATAAAATAATAAAAAACTCCTTTTATTGAGGTGAATTAGGAAAAGTATAAAATAAAAACATAAAAAGAAAAAAAATCCATTTAGTAAAAGAAAATAAGTTGGCGAACTTTAATAAAACACATTGAGAGTTAAAGAGAGAACTTTAAAAAAAAATGTCAAACTTTAAAAGGGGGTAAGCCTTAAAGTGCCTTAATCATGAAAAAAAAGAAAGGAGGAAGAGCAGCATATAGGAGAATAAGAAAGGAATAGAGGATAAGGATAAAGGGAAAAGAGGAGAATGAAAAAAGGAAGGAGCAGAGTGACTTGGAGAGAAGAAGGAGCAACAAAGTGAAGGAAGATTTGATAGATTAGGTCATTCTAGGTAGGTCATTTTGTTTTGATTTTGTGAGGAACTTGATAAAATTATATATAATAATTATAAAATTAATGTGGTGATATGTATACTATACTAACTAGGATTACATTATATTATCCATGTTGGTATAAATCTAAATAGTGATCAATCCCTAATCATTATACTAACTAGGATTTATATGAACTATATAGCGATCTGGCATAAAGTTTATATGTGATCAATTCCTGATAATATTCCTAATTAATTCCTAATAATATTATCTGGCATCATGATTTATATGTGATCTTAATAATGATCTCTATATGAACTATTTGTGTTATTTCACATACGGTATAATTGCAATAAATTGCATTTGTGTTATATAGTGAATATGTAGTGATCTAGTGTGTGTGTGTATTATTATTATTATTATTATTATAATAATAATAATAATAATCTCTCATTATAATGAAACACAATGATCTAGTTATAGTTATAATTATAATAATAAAACATAGTGATCTTGAAAATATTTAGTGAACTACATGTATGGGGCGTTCTGAGTATGTTATGAAACAAACTAAATAAAAATGAATAGCGAATAATATCTATATATTTGATATACAACGAGTAAATAATTTATATTCAACAAACCAAATATGTGATATACATTGATTTACATGTGGATATCTATTTAAATATATATTGGATTAGATTTACATGAATTTATATGTATGCAATAATTCAAAGCAGACTATGCATATAAGAATGGATACTTATTATGTACACAAAAATATTGTAGGATCTAATGAAGTTACAATACTTTTTTATACATAAATATAAATGTAGCTTTTATCTCTATAATTTCACCATTTACTTTATACATCGTTATTTCATGTGAATAACGACATACTCAAACACTGACATATGAACGGCTCAAACTATTATCTATGTATTATATTTCATAATTATTTTTCATGTATACTCAAATAGATATTTACCCTAAATACTCATATATACTCAATACTCACTCGTTTATGTGAATTATATTTCTCCAACTAGTTGTTACATTTATCTCATGTCTTTTGTCTTTATTAATGTATGTATATAGAAATAATTTTATACATATAATAATATATGGGGTTGATACAAGATATGGATTATAGATATACAGACATAAGTTTTTATTGGAAACGATAAATATAAATATGGTTAGCTATAATTTACTAATACAAATAGATGTCTTTAGTGACAATGATCTAGTTATAGCATGGAAAATTATTATGGATATCTAGTTATGGATGGGGGTCTAAAATAGAACCAATCCTAAAATAATAGAGAGATGTATAAATAACTTTTTAATAACATATTAGTCTTAGCGTCCTATTCATAGCCATATGATCTCTCTTTGTAAATTTGTAGGTATCTATAAACATGTAGGTATATGGTTCTTGTATAACAACAATAAAAATCATAGACCAACATAGTTTGATTAAGAAGATGAAATTCAAAACCTTTATAGATATGTTTTTCATAAACATGGGTTGTGTCAATTATAGATATCAGACTATTTGATTGTTTTTTAGCATAAGTTAATAGAATAGTTATTATTGGGTATAATGCATGATTCTATAAATGAACTCTATATTTATACATGATAGATTTTATATATATATATATATATATATATATATATATATATATATATATATATATATATATTTGTTAGGTATGGGTTCTAGCACAGTACCTAACATTGTGAACATGGGTATGGAGATTAAAATACTGGATACACCTACCAGCTTAAGTAGTACATTCACAATTATAAAAATACCATATTTATCTATCCATATAATCATAATTTTTATATGTTCATAATAATTATGGGAATGAGATAGACATAATGATTTTATTATAATGGATAGATGACATTGTATGTTCATAATACTCTTATATATTTTTGAATGATGATAATGATTAAAATATTGGATAGTTTAAACTTGTATATTAGGTATTCTATAATTAATTCTAGTATCTTGAGTTTAAGATATGTATAGTTTCAATGTCTTAGCTCTATAGTTACATAATTTGGTATGTTTGTATGGTATGTTTTGAGATAATAAATACCCAACAAGTATAGAGCCTAAGAAGAATGATGCAAATGAACAAAATTGAGTTAAGGTTAGTTGTTTAAATCTATTCTTTACAAATAATGATATGTGTATATTCCTACAAAGATATCTATAAAATATATTATTTATTAGGTATATCATATTTTTAGATATTGATCATGTGATACTGATTTACAGATATAGTGTGATATTATTTATCAATAAAATATATTCAATGATCTATATATTTCTATGATTTATTTATACATGGATCAAACTGAACAAAGATATATTTTCTTGAGGTGTTGGAGCTACAATCACTAAGAAGGGGGGGTCAATTAGTGATGTAAGATATTTCAAACTTCAATTGTAATCCTTTCAAACTCTTAATCAATTAGCATTCATGAAGCATATACATAATTTATAGGAATGAACTGAAAGATGAGAAAGGTCACACATATAACATAAGATCTACGTGGGAAAACCTCTTAGGGAACAAAACCCACTTACAATCCTACAAACACATGGACTACTTGTCTTATAAGATGATCACAAAAAAAGAGACCTTTTAGTGAAGCACCCACTTCACAAAAATCACCCACCCCTAAGTATGAACAAGCACCAACTTGTTCTAGATACTAAGCACCCACACAATACTTACGAAATCAATAGCTCTATAAATTTGATTGCATTTAAATATAATTAGATAAATAATGTATGTCACCTCTCTTTCAACTCATCACACACCCTCAACCTTGCTCATACAAGCAATGCATACAAACACCTTTTTGATCACTCTAGGCTTCTTCACTCATCTTTAATCTACTCTATACTTCAGTCCATCCACTGACCGCACTCCCTTTGATCTCTCTTCTTCATCTCTATATTTTTCTCTCGTAACTCATCCACATCCAAGTCCAGAAACCATTACCTTGGTCTCCACTATTTATAGATTATTCATGAATATCAACTTCTAGGTTGGCCAAAATACTTGATTTAACCTTTAAGACATATTACATGCTCACACATATCTCAAATTCATTCTCACAAGTTAGCCATAGCATTTATGGGCCATTCATAAGTAGCTACACCTTTCAATTAGGCCTTAGCATCCCTTATAGGTCTTATAGAGACCTATTCCCCTTTTAGCACTTTATCAAGTAAAATAAGAACACAAGATCAATTTTAAATACATGGTTCCACTCCATATGATATTTAATACATCTTCAGGTGATTTATCCTATCAAAACACTCTTTTGCTAAATCAAAATTTACTCAAATAGTAGTCTTGTACATAGTAGCACCATGAATAAACAAATAGTCAAATTTTAAGCTCCATAACATTGATTGTACAAACATTCAAACTTTCTAACTATATTCTCTAGATGTGCCTTGAAGTCCTTTACAACTTTGATTTTTACTTCATCAATAAATTAGTCATGGATCAAATGATATAGCTCAAAAACTACATAATCATTTTCCTTTATTAATTTGAAAATTTATATTCCAATGATCACTATGAAAATATTAAACATCAGACACTTTGACCTCATCTCATGCTTCCTAAAAACTTTGAAAAAATACACACCATTGCTCTCCTTGAAATTGTCCTAGTCTTTATCTTATAATGCTCACCATTGAACTTTGATTTGAGCTCCCATGATTGTGCCACTTAGTAGCTCTACATGCCTTCTACACATTTGATCCTTTGACTTCACCCACATCATCGATCTCTATCTATATGAACACCCATGAATTATTGATCTTCTATCAAATCAATGAGATAGAGACACACATAACTAGCATGTTTAATCTCAGGAACCTTTTATAATTTGACTTCACATGCACTATTAGATCATAATTTGGATGATGAATGCTCATTATTAGATCTACTGGCTAGTTGACCTTAGACTTTAATGTAGTTAAACTTGATGGTCTTTGGCCCATCATATTCTACAAGATCAACTTTGAAGGTTTATAACTTGAGCTAGAAAACACTTCAAGAATCTAAATATTTAGGGTACCTTCTTAGCACTATAAAAAATATCTCCAAGAAATCCTTTGACCTTGGTTAAATATTTGAGTACCTATAATAAATGCACAAACTTGATGGTTCATTTATATTTGTATGACATGCAGTGATAGTTTGGCTTCTCTTAAGCTACAAGATGCATGTTTCTTTTTCCAAATGATCAAGTGACACACCATAACTTCACCATGACATCTATGGATTCCTCACAACTTCTTATTCATTCTCACATACCTGAAAATGTGCCATATCTCTCCAAGCTATCAAACATAACTTCTTTGTCATTCATGCACTAGAACCATATGCTCTATTTGGCATCAATGACAACCTAAGACATCAATGATCATGCTAAAAAATATCCCCCTTTGACATTGATGGAAAAACACCCTTAGAATGACTTCTTACTCATTTAAACTTATTCATTCTAATATTTATCCCCCTTTGACATTAATGACAAAGGGTATCTTCCTCAATATTATGTATGCATTTAAATACTATTAAGATGCTCATGATACTTACATATTTTCAAGCATGTGAATCAATTGCTCCCCCTTTGACATGCACCAATCTAAACTTGGACTTTTTTTATCCTTAGACCTAAAAAACTACTCAAAAAGCTTAAAAATCTTCCCCTAACATCAAACACATCTTCTTCATGACACAAGCTAAATGAGTTAGCTCCCCCTCAACCAAGAACCTTCTATTGATTTGTAGACAAGGAGATGACTCCTGATCTTTATCTTAGATACTCAAATATTACTTTTGTCAATGGTTTGGTCATAATGTCTATAAGTTGTTATTTTTTAGGCACATATTCCAATTTAACACATTGATTTCTCACTTTTTCTATTAATAAATTATATCTAATAGGAATGTGTTTAATTTTTGAGTGTATTAAAATATTGTTGAGATATTAATTGCACTAGTATTATCACAATAGATAGGACAAGCTTCCTTTTGTATTACCTTATAGTCTTCCAAGGTTTACTTCATCCATATAGCTTGAGTGAAACATGAGGCAGTAGCTATATACTCACCTTATACAATAGATAAGGATACCAAGGCTTGTTTCTTGCTTAGCCAAAATACCAAGCACTCACCCAAGAAGAAAACACTACCACTGGTACTCTTCCTATCATCCACATAACTAGCCTAATCTACATTAGTGTATGTCTTTAGAGTGAATTATTTATTCCTAGGATACCATAAACCATATAATATGGTTCCTTTAAAATACCTTGAGATTATTTTGATTTCTTTCAAGTGAGATTCTCTAGGATCATCTTGAAACCTACCAACAAGTCCTACTTCTTGCATGATGTCAGGGCTAGAGGTAATGGAGTACAAAAGAATTTCAATCATGGATATATACAAGGTTTGATTTGTTGGAAATATTGTCATTAATGTCAAAGGTCTAGCATTATTGGTGATAAAGGCCCCATTACATTTAATGTTGTTTGTAATAGATATATCTTGGCTAATGTGAGTTAATATTTATTTAATATTAACGAATATATTTTTTGTTGCATATGAGACAAAATAAGGGCCCATGGAGAAGTCAAAGAGCCATGGGGTAAAGACAAAAGAAGGATGGGACGCATTTTCCCATGAAGAGTCATCTTGGGGAATTCCAAGAGTCACCAAGTGAAGACAAAAGAGGAAGGGTGCAATTTCTCATGAAGGGACACTTTGAGGAATACAAAAAGTCACAAAGATGAGGACAAAAGAGGGAAGGACGTTTTTGCTCATGAAGGGTCACCACATGACTTTTCAAAGGCAAGGATATGAAGGGTCATATAAGTTTGGTGCCATTTTCCATGAGGATTGAAGGGTCACAAAGGGAGAAGGCCAAAGGTCTTTTGGAATGCTATAAATAAAGGCTTGAGAAGCCATTTGTAATATGAGTGAAAGAGGTTGATTTGATATTGTAATATCTAGCTTAGAAGAGCAATTATGAGAGATGAATATGATTTGTATTTGTTATATCTAGCTTAGAAGAGCAAAGGTGAGAGAGAGGAAAGTGATGTTGTAATGAACTATCATTTGTTGAGATAGCAATAATTCAGAGATAGTTGTGTGGTATACACAAAGGGGTTGGTGCTCCTATGGATTGGTGCTCATGAATACTTATTGGGTTGGTGCTCGATAAAGGGATTGGTGTTCCTGTGGGTTGGTGCTCAAGAATTGTTGCTAGGTTGGTGCTCGAAAAAGGGGTTGGTGCTCATGTGGGTTGGTGCTCATGAATTATTGTTGGGTTGGTGCTCGACAAAGTGGTTGGTGCTCCTGTGGGTTGGTGCTCATGAATAGTTTATGGGTTGGTGCTCAGCAAAGGGGTTGGTGCTCCTGTGGGTTGGTGCTCATGAATAGTTGTTGGGTTGGTGCTCAGTAAAGGGGTTGGTGCTCTTGCAAGTTGGTGCTTGTGAATATTATTTGGGTTGGTACTCAATCATATACTTGAGATTGTTCTCCATGGTTTTTCCCACATTGGGTTTCCATGTTATATTTGGTGCCTCTCTCTTGTGTGGTGTTTATTGTTTTAGTTTTATTGCATATATTTAATGTTTGATTAAGTGGAATTTGATTAAGGGAAAGTTTTATAAGATATATGATATACTGATTCACACCCCTATCAATATAGCCTGTGCTTAACAATTGGTATAAGAGCAGGTTCCCTTTTGAAAAAGTTTTACAGCTTGAAGGTAGATTAGGAAAGCACAAGATGGCTATACATGAACATGTCTCTGCAAGCAAAAGAATAGTTGATCAAGAAAAAGAAGAGGATGAAGCCGAAGTGAATATGGAAGGATAACTCATGTGTGCCTTAGAAGAGTTGAAAGTTGTTGAAAATAAAAATTGAAGATTGAAGTGCCAGATCGAGAAAAATAAAAAGGAGTCAAAGGAGATAATTGAAGATCTACAAGCACACTTTAAAGAAGCCAAGAAGAATGAAGAAGATCTAACGGCATAGTTGGAAATAGAAAGAAAAGAATGTGAAAGGTATGTCATTAAAATTTCCTCTTTAAAAGAAGAGATTGAAAAAGCAGTCAATAATAAAATAGTCAATAATTCAAAATTTGAGAATAACACTAATATGATGAATAAGATATTAGAAAGCCAAAAGGCAATATTAGATAAGACAGGTAGCAATTTTGAAAAGAAGAAAAGCTATGTTGAAGATATTATAAATGAGGAAATAAGAAGGAAAGAAGTGAAGAATACAGAGGATAAAGAAGGCTGGAAGGAACAAAGCTAGAAAAGGCAATCAGGCTAGAGATACACAAATAGGTCCTATTTTTATAGTTATTTTTTTTATCGTAATGGATATGGTCATAAGAAATTATAATGTAGAAAAAGAGCTAACAATCTCAAAAATAAGGAAAAGGAAAGTCATGAAGAGTCAAGCAGAAGCTATAACTCTTTTGATCCTCTATCAAGCTTTGATAAAGAGACCGTAATTTTTTACAAGTGTAAAAACTACAGACACATAGCTCAGTATTGTAGAAGTGTGTTCAAGTTAGTCAAGAAGGACCAGAGTTTCAGGGCTCCATTCATCAAGAAAAAGGTTCAGACATGACAGAAGAAACAACTTGAAGGTTCTATGTTGGTCCAGACAGCTTTGGATGCAAGAAATGAAGAAAAGCCATGGTTTATTGATAGTGGATGTTTGAGGCACATGATAGGAGACAAGATCAAGTTCATAACCTTGAAGAAGATCAATGGTGGCACAGTGAAATTTGGAGACAATACTATTTCCAAAATTGCTGAAAAAGGTAAACTAAGTTTAGATAATGGTAGAACTAAAACTAAAAATGTTTTATATGTAGAAGGTCTTAAGCATAATATTTTGAGTGTAAGTCAAATGTGTGATCAGGGGAACACACTAAAGTTTTATGTAAAAGGTTGTGAAATTAGAAAGAAAGATTTAGATGTATTAATTGCAGATGCTTAGAAAATAAGTAATAATTTATATATGCTATCAGACATCAAAGGTCAAAAATGTTGTTTGAGTCAGATTGAATAAAGTTGGCTATGGCACAAAATGATGGGGCACATAAATTTTGACAATCTTGTCAAAATATAAAGAAAACAAGCAGTCAGGAATCTTCCAAAGATCACAAAGCCATCTAACACGCTTTGTGGACCTTGTCAACATGGGAAGCAGGATAGAAGGTAGTTCAAAACAAAAGAGTACTCGACTACTCAGATGCTAGACCTTGTTCACACTGATCTATGTGGACCTATGAAGACTCAAAGTACTCAAGGTGATAAATATTTCATGTTGCTTATTGATGATTTTTCATGTATGACTTGGATAATGTTTTTAAAGAAAAAATCAAAAGCTTTTAAACAATTCAAAGAATTTAAAGCATTAGTTGAGAATGAAACTAATCTGAATATTAAGTGTCTAGGATCAGATCGAGGAGGAGAATTCATGGCAAATCAATTTATTGAGTTTTGTGAAGATCATGGAATAAAGAGACAGTATTCATCAGCCAGAACTCCACAACAAAATGGAGTAGTTGAATAGAAAAATAGAACAGTTTAGGAGAGATGGTGAGGATAATGATAAATGAATCCAAGATAGCAGATAAATATTGGAGAGAGGTAGTTGGTATAATAGTGCATATTTAGAATAGAGCTTTATTAAGAGTCAATAGTGACAAAACTCCTTATGAGCTATGGAAAGAAAAACTAGCAATAGTTGATTATTTCAGAGTTTTTGGTAGCAAATGCTTCATAAAGAGAATCGATGAAAAACTTGGTAAGTTTGAATCTAAAGTAGATGAAGGTATATTTCTTGGTTATTCTTGCAAAATTAAAGCTTATAAATGTTATAATAAAAGAATCAAGAAAATTGTTGAAAGTACAAGTGTCAGGGTAGAAGAAGATGGAACACAAAGAATCAGTGATCCAGTAGACATTCCTGAAATCATTGAAGAGGAAGGCTTTGAAGAATCAGATGAAGATGAGGAAAATGAGAAAGAGAAAAAGGGCACCAAGACTCCATCCAAATATGTTTAGATAAATCATAATGAAAGTGACATCATCGAGAATATAAAAGAAGGAATTCGCACCAAAAGAATGATGGTAAGTGAATCTGAAAAAGTTAATTTCTCTTTGTTATCTTAAATTTAGCCTAGAAATTTTTTAGAAACTAGAAATGATGAGCATTGGGTTAAGGCTATGGATGAAGAATTAAATCAAATAAAAAAGAATGATACTTGGGAATTAGTGCCTAGACCAAAAGATCACAATGTGATAGGAACAAAATGGGTTTATAGAAATAAGTTGAATGAAAATGGAGAAGTGACCAGAAAAAAAGCAAGATTAGTATGTAAAGGATATGCTTAGATTGAGGGGATAGATTTTGAAGAAACTTTTGCACCAGTCACAAGGTTAGAGGCTATTAGAATGTTACTTGCGTATGCAGTGTTTAAAATTTTCAAAGTGTTTCAAATAGATGTCAAATATGCCTTCCTAAATGGGAATCTTGAAGAAGAGGTCTAAATTAAGTAGCCTGAGAGATTTATTCTCTTGAATATTAGTAACCATGTATGCAGATTGAAGAAAGCATTGTATACATTAAAACAAGCTCCCAGAGCTTGGTATGCAAGACTTGATAAGTACCTGCAAGATTAAGGATTCAATAGAGGATTTGTTGATAGTAATCTTTACATCAAAATAGAAGGTGAGAATAAATTGTTAGGAACCCATGGAAGCACAATTGATTACTTTTATTATAAGCAATTAAACATGGAATTATACCAGAATGATTAAGTAACTAGAAACTTGAAACAGCAAAGAATTTGAGAGACAATACACAATCTTGTATTAAATAATCTTCAGAAGAAAATACAATAAAAAAGATGCCACTTCTTCCTCCACCTCTAAGGCTTGCCACACCTCAAGGACTTCTTCCCTCTCTCTCTTGCTCAACCACAGCCAACTCAACAACCTAAGTTGTTAACCACTCCTTGATAGCTTTAGCTGATCTCCTTGACCTTACACCTTGCAGATCTCCTTGACCTTGCTTTCTTGCTTCAATGCTTTAATTGCCTTAATTACAATACATGCCCATGGGTCTCTTAAATAGGATCCCATGCATACAATAATTAGACCTCTAATTACAATAATTAGAAACACATACTCAAGACTTAAATTAGCCTTCAACATGCAAACACTCTTGGACCTCTTAAATTAGATGAGTCTAATTCTGGAAACATGTTCTGGAAACACATGCAGAAGCATGCATGCGCACAGGTGACCAACGTTGGTTGATGTCAGTCTGCTCCTGACCGATGTCAGCCAATCCTTGGTCCCTACCTAACTGACGTCGGCAACACTACCGATGCCGGTTACTGTTTGAACCTAGTAACTTCCTGATTAGCTCCTTGGTGAAGCTTTTAGCTCCACAACTCAATAATCTTCCACTTGGAGATAAATAGCTACAGCTGTACAACATCCTCCACTAAACATCTCAGGCACCTCCATCTTCAAGCTCAATTCTAAAGACCAACCACCACACATCCTGTGATGCTAAACCTGTCATCCAAGTCCCCTATCACATCTAAACTTTTTGACAACTCAAACTACTTGGGAAAACTCAGGTTTACACCAGACCTTATGTGATTTCAAACACTATTCTAAGCTCAGCTTGAACTGTCTAGCCATAGGTGTGCTTACCGATTCTACATCCTGCATCTTGAACCTTACCAACACCTTCTTCACATCAGCTCCCACTTGAGACACAATCAACTTGTGATCTTCCATGTCTCTTATGCCAAAGAATTTCACTGCTCCCAAATTCTTTGTAACATACCTCTAAACTAAATTTACCTTTAGCTCAAAAACTCCCTGCATGTGTAACCCTGCAACAAGTAACCACATAACAGTAACAAAATAATGTTACAACCATTATCCAACCTGGTAAAGAAAAAACACAATGGTTAAATTGACCTTAACTAAAGCTATGCTTTGTCATACACATGTCAAACCTATACCACTATCCTGTAGCTTCTTCAAGACCATATACCTTGGCCTTCTGTCTCACGTGTCCATTCCCACTCTTCTTCATCCTGAACATCCATTCATCTCTCAATGTTTTCTTCCAACTGACAACTCTACCCAACAACTCTTGTTTGGTTCTTCTCCAAGGAATCACATTCCTCATCCATGCCAAGCTCCCATTGTTTCCTGGATCTACCTATTCTACTTCTTTAATGACTTCCTAATTCTTGACCATCAGTGAGCAATAAGTAGTGTAAAGAAGGGAAATGACAAATTTGAGGCTTACCTACCCTTTTAGTCCTCTATATGGGTGTTTGAGACTCCTTGATAGGTTGATGTCCACCTAAAATCTGTCTCAGTGACCAATGCTGGTCACATCTCAGTCGGCACCTGACTGATGTCAATTCCATGCGACTGACTTATCACTGACGTCGGTTCTTCCTAACCAACACCAGTGTTTATCTGTCCAGAGTCACTGATGCTGGGGTTCACCCAGCTAATGTCGGTCCCTATCTGGATGCCGATGTTAGTCCTCTAACTGACATCGATCTATGTGTTTTTCATGTGAGTGATGACGTCTACCCGCGAGCTCATCTTGGATCAAAACCCTATCCATACTGTCCTGCTCAGAATTATTCAGCCCCTGTGACTAATTTTTGTCCATCATCTCTTCCATAAACACCAAGGCTTCCCTGTTTGTGTCAAAAGCATCAAATTTCCTTTTCTTGCACTCAACTCAATTTATGCCTTCTAAATTTGAACTCATACCTTTTGACTCAAGAACATGCATCTCCTTCTTATTTATGTGACCAAGCCTATTAAGCCACATCTCTAAATCTACAGCTGAACCAAAAAAAGAATTATTAATACAAGTAGATAGGTAAAGCGTACCTACTTTCTTACCTCTTGCTAAAATAAGTGTACCCTTGGAAACCTTCCAAGAATCCATTGTGAGGGTTACTGTGCATCCCTCATCACCCAACTTTCCTATAGAAACTAAACTCTGCTTCAGGACTGGGACATGCATAACCTCCTTCAAAACCCATGTGTTGCCTATCTACAATTCCAACTGCACTTTCCCTTTGCCAACCATTTGACAAGGCATACCATCCCCTAAGTAAATCACTCCAAAGTCTCCTTGGACATACTCATGGAACAAATCTCTATTTGGGGATGCATGAAAAGAACCAGAATCTAAAACCCATGATTCTAGCTATCTATCCAAAGAAAGTATGAGAGCATCTTGTGCCACAATACCTAAATCTCTTGCTTCTTCATTACCTTTATGTTGATTTTCTTTATCCTTTAACCAACAATCTTTCTTTTTATGTCCTTTCTTTCCACAAAACCAGTAGGTGATACCTCTGAACGTGGATCTCCTTCCCATCTGTGACTTTTATTTCCCCTGCTCAACCTTCTCTCTTTGCCTTTCTCTGCTTTCAGCACTTAAATCATTCCCTGATAATGATTCACCTGTGCTTTTCTTGCAAATTTCTTCATTCAAGATTACACTAACCACATCATCAACTTTTAAGATTTTAGAAGCAGACACAGTATTACTTACTACCATTACCAAACTCTCCCAACTTTCAGGTAAAGAGCATAAAATTAAGAGAGCTTTTATTTCATCATCAAAAACAATATTGACTGAATTTAACTGGTTTACCAAACCATGGAAATCACTAAGATGAGTATACACCGATCCACCTTCCTGCATTTGCAAAGTAAATAGCTGCTTCAAAAGAAATACCTTATTTAAAGTAGAGGGCTTTTCATATAGATTTGCCAAAGATTTTATCAACTCTTCCATTGTCTTACACTGTGATAAGTTGGAAATCACAGATGATGCAAGGCTCAACCTTATGGATCCTAGAGCCTTTCAATCAAGAACGTTCCATTCTTCATCCTTCATGTCTGTGGGCTTGCATGCAACCCCACCCAATGGTAAGTACAAATCTTTCTGATACAGATAATCTTCTATCTACATCCTCTAATGTTTATAATTCTTGCCGTTAAACTTCTCCATTCGTAGTCTACTTTCATCTGCCATTGCTGTACTCCCACTCAATCAGAAACCCTTGAGAATGACCTGTAATCAAACAATAACCTGCTCCCTATAACCTTAGTTCTGATACCAACTATTAGGAACCCATGGAAGCACAATTGATTACTTTTCTTATAAGCAATTAAACACGAAATTATACCAAAATGATTAAGTAACTAGAAACTTGAAATAGCAAAGAATTTGAGAGATAATACACAATCTTGTATTAAATAATCTTCAGAAGAAAATACAATAAAGAAGATGCCACTTCTTCCTCCACCTCAAAAGCTTGCCACACCTCAAGGACTTCTTCCCTCTCTCTCTTGCTCAACCACAACCAACTCAACAACTTGAGTTGTTAACCCCTCCTTGATAGCTCCAGCTGATCTCCTTGACCTTACACCTTATAGATCTCCTTGACCTTGCTTTCTTGCTTTAATGCTTTACTTGCCTTAATTACAATACATGCCCATGGGTCTCTTAAATAGGATCCCATGCATACAATAATTAGACCTCTAATTACATTAATTAGAAACACAGACTCAAGACTTAAATTAGCCTTCAACATGCAAACACTCTCAGACCTCTTAAATTAGATGAGTCTAATTTTGGAAATGCGTTTTGGAAACACATGTAGAAGCATGCACGTACACAGGTGACCGACGTCGGTTGCTGTCAGTCTATTCCTGACCGACGTTGGTCGATCCTTGGTCCCTGCCTGACTGACGTCGGTAACACTGCCGACACCAGTTCCTGTCTGAACCCAGTAACTTCCAGATTAGCTCCTTGGTGAAGCTTTTAGCTCCATAACTCAACATCAATTGATTGTTGTGGTATATGTTGATGATATCATTTTTGGAGGAAATATTGAAAAGATGACAAAAGAATTTTATGATAGAATGCAAAAAGAATTTGAGATTTCTATGCTTGGAGAATTATCATTTTTCTTAGGGTTGTAAATATTTTAATCAAATAAAGGAATTTTTATATCTCAAAGTAAATATGCCAAAGAAATGTTGAAGAAATTTGGTTTTGAAGATTGTGCACCAGTTAGCACACCTATGCGTACAGGAAATAATGTAAGCAAGGATGAAGATTCACCCGTTACAGATCAATCTTTGTATAGATCTATGATTGGTAGTCTTTTATATTTGACAGCATCGAGACCAAAAAGCATGCATGTAGTAGGTATGGTTTCAAGATATCAGTCATCTCCAAGAGATAGTCATGTTCAATTGGTGAAAAGAATATTTAGATATATCAAGGGGACATTGGATTATGGATTATGGTATCCCATAGGTAAATATTTCACTTTAGTTGCTTATACAAATTCAGACTAGGCAGGGTGTTTAGATGATAGAAAGAGTACAAGTGGAGGAGCTTTCTTCCTTGGTGATAGCTTAGTATCGTGGCTAAGTAAGAAGCAAAACTCAGTATCACTTTCTACATATGAAGTATAATATATTGCAGTAGTATTGTGTTGTACTCAAGTGCTTTGGATGAAGCAAACTTTGGAAGATATCAAGGTAAAGTATGATGAACCTATTTCCATTTTTGGTGATAACACAAGTGCTATAAATATTTCAAAAAATCTAGTAATGCATTCAAGAACAAAACATATTCCCATTAGATATCACTTCTTGAGAGAGTAGGTTGAAAATCAATAGGTTAAGATGGAATATATTAGTACTACAGAGCAGATTGTAGATATTTTCACAAGGGCACTACCAAAAGACACATTTGAGTATCTACAAGAGAAGTTGGGAGTAATTTCCTTTACTTCCTTCCATTGAGGTTTAGCATCAGTTGAGGGGGAGCTAAGTGTTAGCTCTAATTAGGCCCTTTTCCATTGATATCAAAGGGGGAGAATAATATGTATGGTACAGGTGCAGAAATAGGTGTAGGGAATAGGTACAAGTTGTTATAGTAAGGGTGAGTTACTGTATGTTTTTAGATGATAGTATGTGTAGGTGACAAGGTGTGGCAGTTTCAAGATTGAGGTTGCCATAAATGACAAAGGGGAAGATTGTTGGAAATATTGTCATTGATGTCAAAGGTCTAGCATTATTGGTGATAAAGGCCCCATTGCATTTAATGTTGTTTGTAATAGATATATCTTGGCTAATGTGAGTTAATATTTATTTAATATTAATGAATATATTTTTTGTTGCATATGAGACAAAAGAATGGCCCATGGAGAAGTCAAAGAACCATGGGGTAAAGACAAAAGAAGGATGGAATGCATTTTCCCATGAAGAGTCATCTTGGGTAATTCTAAGAGTCACCAAGTGAAGACAAAAGAGGAAGGGTGCAATTTCTCATGAAGGGACACTTTGATGAATATGAAAAGTCACCAAGATGAGGACAAAAGAGGGAAGGACATTTTTTCTCATGAAGGGTCACCACATGACTTTTCAAAGGCAAAGATATGAAGGGTCATACAAGTTTGGCACCATTTTCCATAAGGATTGAAGGGTCACAAAGGGGGAAGGCCAAAGGTCTTTTGGAAAGCTATAAATAAAGGCTTGAGAAGCCATTTGTAATATGAGTGAAAGAGGTTGATTTGATATTGTAATATCTAGTTTAGAAGAGAAATTGTGAGAGATGAATATGATTTGTATTTGTTATATCTAGCTTAGAAGAGAAAAAGTGAGAGAGAGGAAAGAGATGTTGTAATGAACTATCATGTGTTGAGATAGCAACAATTGAGAGATAGTTGTGTGGTATACACAAAGGGGTTGGTGCTCCTATGGGTTGGTGTTCACGAATACTTGTTGGGTTAGTGCTCACAAATTATTGCTAGGTTGGTGCTCAGTAAAGGGTTTGGTGCTCTTATGGGTTGGTGCTCATGAATTGTTGTTGGGTTGGTGCTTAGCAAAGGGGTTGGTGCTCCTATGGGTTGGTGCTCATGAATAGTTGTTGGGTTGGTGCTCAGTAAAGGGGTTGGTGCTTCTGTGGGTTGGTGCTCATGAATAGTTGTTGGGTTGGTGGTGAGCAAAGGGTTTGGTGCTCTTGCAAGTTGGTGCTTGTGAATAATATTTGGGTTGGTACTCATTCATATACTTGAGATTATTCTCTATGGTTTTTTCCACATTGGGTTTCCACATTATATCTAGTATCTCTCTCTTGTGTGGTGTTTATTGTTTTAGTTTTATTTCATATCTTGAATGTTTGATTAAGTTGAATTTGATTAAGGGAAATTTTTATAAGATATATATATATATATATATATATATATATATATATATATATATATATATATATATTGATTCACCCCCCTCTCAGTATATCCCATTCTTAACATGATTAACCTTTGGTGAGTCATCTTGCTTACTCAACTTGTAACCTATAACCATGTGTTTACTCATTGGCTTACACTCCATCATATCAAATTTCCTTAGCATATCATTAATGTATTTAGTTTTTGAAATGAATATCCTTACATATAGTTGGTTAATTTTCAATCCCAAAAATAATGGAAGCTCCCCCAACATAGACATCTCAAATTCAGTCCTCATGACATCTAAAAATTCTTTACTCACATTGTCATTGTCAGAAGCAAATATTATGTCATCAACATATACAACTAAAAGTAATTGATGACTACCTTTAGTCTTGATGTACAAATTGCTATTAGCTACCCCTCTTTTGAAACCTTAACTTAGAAGATACTTGTCTAGTCTATCATACCAAGCTCTCAGAGCTTATTTAATACCATATAAATCCTTTTTCAATTTACACGCATAGTCTTAATCACTTGAAAAGGAGAATCCTTTAAGTAAATAAATGTACACTTCTTCTAAGTTACCATTCAAAAAGGAATATTTCACATCCATTTGGTATACCTTAGAATCTTTGAAACTAGTATATGCCAAGAAGAGTTTGATTGCTTCCATTTTTGCCAATGGAGCAAAAGTCTAATAAAAATCTATCCCTTCAACCTGAGCATATCCTTTACACACCAGTATAGCTTTATTTCTTGTGACCTCTCCTTTCTTATTCATCTTATTTATGAAGACCCACTTAGTGCCTATCACATTCTTGGTTTTTAATCTAGAAACCAGATCCCATGTTTCATTCTTTACTATTTGATTAATTTCTTCATCTATAACACATATCCAAATTTCATCTTTGCTAGCTCCCAATAAAGTTTTGGGTTTAACCTTAGATAAAAAAAGTTGTGTCTTATTGATTTTGATTTATCAACCTTCTTTTCCTATTCTACAAACTAGCATTCACATCTCCAATAACTTGGGAAATTGGATGATCCTTTTATATCCTCCAAGAAGGGGCTTTAGTATCTTGTCTTAATTCTTCCTCTTCATCATCTAATTAATCAGGTATGCTTTAATTATTTGAAATAACATCCTCAGTAGTGTCAATTATCTTCAAGTTGAGCTTCTTGATGCCACCTACCTCTTTAACTCTCACATTATAGATTTAAATAACTTTGTGGAGTCTCTTATTAAAACATCTATAATTAGAACTTATGGAGAAATAACCTAAGAATATTCCCTCATCATATCTTGAGTCAAATTTTCCAATATTATCTTCATTCTTCTTGATAAAAAAACTTGCTCCCAAACACTCTAAAGTGTTAGACATTAGCTTCCCTATTTTTCCATAGATGATATGGAATTTTATCACCATTTTCTCTAACTTTGAATCTATTTAAGATATAAATAAATGTGTTGCCAGCCTCTTCCCAAAAACCATCTGAAAGTTTGGAATATTGAAGCATGGTTATCATCATCTCTTAGAAAGTTCTATTTTTTTTCAATAACTCCACTCTATTGGGGTGTCCTAGTAGCAGAGTATTGTCTTCTAATTCCTTGTTCCTCATAAAATTCATCAAACTCATAAAACTAAAATTCACCTCCTCTATTTGATATTACACACTTGATTCTTGATCCTTTTTCATTTACAACAAGTGCTTTAAATTCTTTAAATTTTCCAAAATCTTATGATTTCTCTTTAAGAAAAAATATCCAAGTCATTCTAGTGAAGTCATCAATAAATAACATAAAGTATCCATTGCCTTGAACGCCTTGAGTTCTCATAGGTCCACAAAGGTCTGTGTGGATCAACTACAATGGTACTATGGTAGAGTGTTACTTATATTTTTATCTTATTTTAACTTGATTTATATGAAGGCATGCCTTGTAGAGATTATGAGGAATCTTAGTGATCTTAGGCATATGCCTCACTAGTCCTTTTGAACTGATCCTTACTAAATTATCAAAGTTTAGATCTCCAAGTCTTCTATGCCAAAGCCAGATTTCCTATAATTTATTCATGAATCACCTTTCCTTATTGGATTCATTAAACACATATGAATTATTATCTTCCTTTTGAATGTTTGTAACTAATTTACCAGACTTGGAGCTTCTCATTTCACACCCTTTATCATGAAAAGTCACAACATTTGCTTGTTTACACATTTGGCTAACACTTAGAAGATTGTGTTTCAAAGCTTTTACATGTAAAACATTTTCAATTCTAGTATGACCATTATCCAAACTTATAGGCCTTTCCCAACTATGTTAACAGAGTTTTTGTCACCAAACTTTACTAAACCTAAATTATGTATTTTGAGAGAAATAAACTTACTCTTGTCTCATATCATATGACTTGAACATCCACTGTCTATGTACCATTTCTTGTTTTCATCCTCTTGAGTATGTAAGGTAGTTTGTACAAACATGGATTATTCCTTTAAGTCCTACTCCTTCTTTCTCTGAATATTGTTTTTGTCTTTCTTAAACCATTTCATGGTGTCAATAACTTGAAAGTCATTTTTCTAATAGTCCCTTTTGCAAGACTTGGCTATATGTCCCTGTTGATTGTAGTTATAGAATAAAACCTCATTCATTATTCTTAGAGAGTAAGTACAATCCTTATATCTATGACCATATTCATTACAAGTATTAGTGTCCATTAAAATCATAATTATATTTATTCATGTTAACCACCCCTTTTATTTGATTATCAATACCCCAAGACATCTCATTCATAGATTCTTTTGTAGAGCTAGATTTATGCTTGTCTTTAGTTAAAAGTGCATCAGTATAAGTCATAACTTTACCTTCCAATTGATTCATTCTTTGACTCAAATTTATATCAACCACAACCAGCAAATTTTTTACTATTGCTTCTATCATTCATGTTTGTGTTTTCACACTATTAATGCTTGCAAGTATCTCATGACATATAGAATAAGTCAGGTCTGAATTTTTACTCCCTTGAACATTTATTTTCTTTTAGACATTTATTTTCTTCAATCTTTCCATCTTTCCATCTTTTATTTTAGACATTTATTTTCTTCCCTTGAACATTTGACCTCTGATAAAGCACATATTAGTTCACCTTAAATAAAAAATCAACCTCTTTGTCTTCCATTGTACCTATGATCACCTTCAAGTGGTTTAACATGAAACAAAGGCCCTGCTCTGATACCAACTATTAGAGGTACAATCACTAAGAGGGGGTGAATTAGTGATGCAAGAAATTTAAAACTTCAATTCTAATCCTTTCAAACTATTAATCAATTAGCATTCATGAAGCATATACATCATTTATTGAAATGAACTGAAAGATAAGTAAGATATACATGAGAAACCCTCTTGAGGAATAAAACCCACTCTCAATCCTAAAAAAACATGGACTACTTGTACTATAAAGTGATCACAAATAAGAGACCTTTTAGTGAAGCACCCACTTCACAAGGAACACCCACCCTTAAGTATGAGCAAGCACTAACTTATTCTATATGTTGAGTATCCACACAAAACCTATGAAATCAATAGCTCTAGAACTTTTATTTCATTTCAATCTGATTGGAGAAACAATGTATATCACCTCTCTTTCAACTCATTACACACACTCAAACTTGCTCATATAAGCAATGCAACCAAACACCCTTTTGCATCACTCTAGGATTATTCACTCATCCTTAATTTGCTCTGTAATATAGTCCGTCCACTGAGCACACTCCCTCTGATCTTTCTTCTTCATCTCTATCTTTTGCTCTCTCAACTCATCCACATCCAAGTCTAGAAACCATTACCGTGGTCTCCACTATTTATAGAGTCTTCATGAATATCAACTTTTAGGTCAGCGAAACTACTTGCCTTAACCCTTAAGGCATAGAACATGGTAATACATATCGCAAATTCATTCTCATAGGTCAAACATATCATCCATGGGTGACTTATAAGTAGCTACACCTTTCACTTAGGCCTTAGCATCCCTTATAGGTCTCATAGAGAACTATTACCCTTTTAGCACTTTATCGAGCAAAATAAGAACACAAGATCACTTTAAAATACATGGGTCCACTCCAAATGATCTCTAAGACATCTTCAAGTGATTTATCCCAACAAAACACTCTTTTGTTAAAGCACAATTTACTCAAATAGTAGTCTTGTACATAATAGCACCATGAATGAATAAATAGTAAACTTTGAAGCTCCATAAATTATACTTTATAAACATTTAGAATTTTTAACTAGATTTTTTGGATGCATCTTGAGGTATTTTACAATTTTTCTTTTCATTGTATTAATAAATTCAGCTTGGATCAAAAGATATAGCTCAAAAACTACATACTAGTTTTCCTTCATTAATTTGAAAATTCAAATTCCAATAGTCACTGTGAAAATGTTTAACATCAAACACTTTGACCTCATATCATGATTTCTGGAAAATATGAACAAATATGCACCATCAATCTCCTTAGAAGTAGCCTATTATTTATCTTGTAATGCTCACCATTGATCTTTGATCTAAGATCCTACAATTTTTCCACTTGTCTATTCTATGTACCTTATACACATTTAACTCTTTGACTTGACCCACATCATCAATCTCTATCTATATGAACACCTGTGAACCATTCATCTTTTATCAAAAAAAGAAGATAGAGACACATGTCACTAGCACATTTAATCTCAGGAACCTTTGACAATTTGACTTCACACACACCATTGGATCACAATGTAGATTATGAACTCTCACCATTAGATCTATTAACTAGTTAACCTCAAACTTTAATGTAGTTAAACTTGACAGTCTCTAGCCAGTCACAGTTTGCAAGAGTAAATTTGAAGGTTCAAAACTTGAGCTACAAAACACTTCAAGAGTCCAAATATTCAAGGTACCTTTTTGGCACTATAGAAAACATCCCCATGAAATCCTTTGACCTTAATTGACTTTTTGAGTACTTGTAATAAATGCATAAACTTGCTAGTTCATTTATATTTACATGATGTGAAGTGACGGTCTAGCTTCTCTTAAGCTAGAAGATGCATGTTTCTTTTTCTAAATGATCAAGTAACACACCATAACTTCACCAAGACATCTATGGATGTCTCACAACTTCTTATTTATCCTTACAGACCTACAAATATATTGTATCTCTCTAAGCTATCAAACATAACTTCTTTGTCATTCATGCACTAGAACCATATGCTCTCTTTAACATCAATGATAACCTAAGACATCAATGACCATAATCAACAAGAGGTTGAAATCTCATAAAGTCCTTGATTTAAATTATAAGTGATTGTTAGCATTTACATACAATATTTATATATTATTGAAAACTTATGTGTGGTGCATACTATGAGTATATTAATATGTATAAGTGAATACACACACACACACACACACACACACACACACACACACACACACACACACACACACACACACACACACACACATATATTAGTACATTCAGAGGTGTGCTTACATTTATAGTTTATTGTTTGTTAAAAACTAAGTCATAGATTCCTGAAGGATTGGACACTATGTTTACAACCTTCTAAAAATATAACAAGATACTTAAACAAAAGATTATGTTATTATGGGCATTATGACTTTCTTTATTATGACTAGTTGTTGAAATTAAGTAGTGTGTACATGAAAATGTTGGACTATGATTGCTTGTCATAGAATGTACTGTGTTTGAATCTACTTATGAAAATTAGAAATTTGCAAATTATACCTAGTTGTTATAAACTATACTTATTATGCTTGTTATTATTTATGTAATAAATAATATTGTGGAGATTCATTCATACATTTGATGGACTAACTATGTGCATTTCAATTAATCTTGGGTTTATCATGTTTTATGCCTGTTATTAGGAAGTAATTTTTATAAATATATTGGTTATATTTATATTAACTATATCTAACATTATTGGTACTAAGTAGTGAGATAGACTTCACTAGCTTACTAGCATCATAATGCCAGATGAAAGTAATCCAATCAAGTGGTATGTATGAATTTGACTGATCCTAGAGATCAATAACTATTAAAAACTTTGGTTAAATTAATGTTAGCTATACGTTATTATTTCATATGTATGATTTACATGTTTGTGTGATATCATGTTAGAATGGATTTCTTTATAGCACATTACATGTTCTTAGAAATCATACAGTATATGGGTACTAGCTTGTCTCTCTGAATTCCTACACCATCACTATCTACTCATTCGTGAAGGGATGACCATTACCTGATGGGGGATTATGTGGGGGATCGATAGTCCATAGTTGGTGTATAAAAGTACTCGGATGATGCTCTCCCTCCCCATAATAATACTTCTTTGGAGATGACACTTGAGATTGCCATAGATACTGGAGTTCGAGGAACTCATGCTCTGTGGAGCCTTATATCTTGTACATAGTATTCTATTTATTATTATTAAAACATTATACCTGATGCTATGTAATTATTTACTTATTGTACCATAACAATAGTGGCTATAAGTTTGTACTAGCCATGGTTAGAAATCTATAATTACTTTATATATTCAGTTATGTTTTATTCATATGATGATATTGATCAATAAAAGGTAGTTATTACATGCTTATTTTGAAGTTAAGATAGACTGTTTAGTTTGATCACTAATTATATTCTCATGGTGAAATTTAATGGAAGAATACATTGATTAACAAAATCATGTTATTTTAGGTAGGTCCCAGTGGGGATGTTACACTAACTAGCTCTGTATGTGCACAATAAATGAGCTAAGTATCATTTGTTTCTAATTTATTACAATATCTATCAATAGCTTTACTTTTTTATTTTTAGCAATTTTCATTGTAAAAATTTATAATACTATTTATCTAAGTTTTTTATTAATTGCCATGCTCATTAGGTTAGTTCACCATCCTTGTGTAACTATAAAATCTAATCTAATCCCCTTAACCCTAGATATCCCCTTATCTAAATTTAGGGTTAAACACATTCATCATACAAATCTAAATGTAACAAAGAGATTGATTGCACTTAATACAAAAAAAAGGAGAGATGAGGCACATAACTAATTTTATAACTTGTTTTGCTCACTACATGTGTTACAATATCTAGAAATTCCCTATAATATCTTTGATACTACTTGGATCATAAAATTGACAATTAAAATATACCAAGACTGTCAACAAAATATTAGATATCTACAATGATCGACTGTGTCCCTATGTATTTTCTAGTCAAATCTTCCACATATCATTATGCCAATGAAAGCTCAAATGTCTAATTTTTTAGATAATTTCTTTAAAAAAATCCATCCTTGGTCTTGTGTGTAGATTTTGACTCTCTCTATCTCTCTTTTCTTTTAAAACACTAGCTCTACTTTCAACACCTTATTCACTTAGAAAAGTGGGTGTAAAATATGGGTTGGATACCCTCGACCATTCTCCACTAATTGATTGAGCATTTCCTATGTTATAACATTCTAAAGAGGGCTTATATAACATGTACTTTTACTACTTATGTGTGTGTGTGCACGCATTCATGTTTCAATATAATGTAATGCAATTTTTTGGGTTTCAACACTTGATAACATGCAACTTTAGCCTTACATTAGTGTTTAAAATTAGCTTTAAGCTTGTTCTTTTGAGATATTTTAGATGTTTATCCCTTTGGAATAATGTATTAAATATGTGCAAATATATTTATCAATGTGCAATAGTATTTTCCGAGGTGAATGCTAGATAGTACAAGATACATAAGTCCTTAGGCTTGATTTCTATTTATAAACAACTCTTTGATTAACATTAAAAATGTGTATAGGCTAACCAAGTAAGAGATGTGAACATGAAAAATAGGAATTGGAAGCTCTTAGACACTACTGGTGAAGGCAGACACCTATGGTAACCATAACTATCTATTTATTGACAACAATGTCCATAGAGGGGAAATCAGGGACATAAAATATGGTGATAACATGCTTAGGATTTTAGAGTTTTGTGACATAGACTAGGGAGATCCTAAATATCTGTGATAGTAGATTGGGTTGGTCAAGGATGTAGATAGGTAAATTGATATTAAAGATGTGAAATAGTCAAATATGCACACACAAGTCTTGTATATTGAAGATATGTCAAAATTTATGTCACCAAATGTCTAATACCAATTTTATGTGTCTACAATTTTTAGCTTCCAAAAACACACACTCAAGTCACAATTAAGGTATTTCTATAATAAATATCATTTCCAAATTTCAATTATATTAAACTCCTATTTTCACACATTTTAGATTTGTTCTTGTTCCTATACTATCATATTTATTTATATTTTTCATGTATACCTTATTTATGATTTAGTGCAAGGTCCCTTAACCTAAAACAACTTTACTATAAAACATAATAATATTATCTTAAACATATATATGGCCTTTGGTTAGTCTCATATATTATAAGGTACCCTCTAATGAATATGGGATGCAAGGTATCCTCAACCTTAAGTGATGCTTGTTAATCTCATTTATCATAAACTACCCTCTAATATAAGTGGAACACAAAACATTTGGACAATAGAAAATTCTCAAAATGCTTTTACTAATTTGCAAAATTTTCATCTATATGGCTCTGTAAAAGGCTCTATAAAGGAGGTCTATGTATATTTTCAAGATTGACATTTTATTTTTGAGTGATAAATCACATAAACATGCATTGTGAGAGTCTTCTACAAATTAATATGTACAAATAGGTTGTTTTAATGTTTTGAATCTCTCTACATGAATCATCATCAAGGGATAAAAATGAAAATTATGCTTTATAACAAGATTTATAGATTATAACATTTTTAAAAATAGTTTCTTCTTAGTTACATATATATTAATGTCTTTGTATTTAAGTAGGGGATTATAATAATTTAAGAAAACATACACCTATTTCAAAATCACTTCAGACTATGTTGTCACAACTATGGGCTTCATGATCTAGGAGGATCCCCATATTTGACACATTTATATGGTTCCAAATTCTACTAAAACTACTCACACATAGAATATCTCATTGAGATATTTCTAACCCAATTCGAATGGAGTCATTTTAACATCGTATGCAAAATTATGGCCCATTGAAGGTAAAGTCATATAAGTAAAAAAATACATGCAGTACAGAATCAATAGCTAACTAGACCTACATGAATTTAATAGTTGGACCAATCATACTCTTCCAAGTGTACCAATCACATGGTGACATATGGTAGAGAGAGTATGTAAATGGGTTTAGTTTTCGTCTCTAATCTTTGACAACGTACTTTTTAGTGTGGGGTCAATGATATTTTCTAGCTAGGGGCCCTTCAACTGGTAGGGTACTCCTATTTTAAGGAGGGGGACCCTATTGCCTTTCTTCAAAATGCATAGGAAGTGTTTTTATATATAAACTCTTCATATTATCTTTTCACAATGCATGTGTGATTAAATTCCCATGTATTTCAAAGTTTAGCACCTTCAAACAATTGGAGAGAGTTAAAGCCACCACATGGAATTCAAAAAAGCCTCCATGCCAACTACCCACATCATATCTACCAAGAATAATCTTGAATCATCCATGTACCAAGCTTTAAGGTAATTCCAATGGTGGTCTCATGACCAAGATGCAAGGTTTGAAGATTTCCATTTAAATCCAAATTTGTTTCCAATCCCAGTGAATGTGGGATAAATCCAATGTATTTATAATATTTGATATATATCCTTTAAAAATGGGATTTCTTAGCCAAAATAAAGGCATATATGGGGATTCAAACCCCTATTCCAATGCTAAAAGGATAAATCTCTAGCCATTATACCACGGGCATGAGAAACATTATAAAAAGAACAAATTTGTATCCAAATTGTAATTTTTTCCCTTTAAAAAAAGAAAATAAAAAAATTATATGTCTATTTTATTGCATGAGTAACAATTCAAAGACAAAGAGTTTATTTCAAATACCTCCTAGAGACAATACACATTATATACACTAAAATCTGCTCATCTTAATTATTCTAATTAATCTTGTTAATTTATCCCTTTTATCATAATCCTAGCTAATTTATCTAACCTACCCTTTTATAATTCTACATCCACTAACCTTATTCCTACCCCACCAATCAATTAACTCTCCTAAATCATGCCTTATCATATTCTAATCCCACTATCCATTATTTGGTAATTTAAAATTCTCATGGCCCACCTACCCACCTACACTAGCCCATTCTTAGGCTCTCCTACATCCCTAGTCCCTAATCACCTATTGAATCACCCATCATAATTCCCTACTAATCTTGCTTAGCCCCTAAATGTATTATTAATTCTAGAATCCTCTCTAACTTGGCCCTTCCTCTCTAGAATCCTCTATTCTAGAGGCTTCCAAGTAATTTTTAATCTTCCTCCTCTATTTTATTTAAACACCTCAAATCCTCCATTAAAACTAATTAGCAAAAAATAGTAATCAATAGAGGAAGCCATACAATCTAAATGCCAAATCCAAGAATCTACTTAATCTATTAATCCATAGTCATTGATCAAGCCATCACCATGCCAAAATTATGAGTTTAATTGCAATCAACAATCCAAAAATTTGGTTTAAAGACCTTAGAGGGAGGATATGAGAAGCAAGGAATTGATAAGATTTGTCCAGTTGATTCTGATTTGCTTCCATAATCTCTCTTATTGAGTGTATTATGAATTTTGGATAAAATTCCTATGTTTTAGTAGATTTTTTTCATTTGCCCAAAATTACATTTATACATTTGAAAACCATGGTGGGACTATCCCTTTTAATCTAATCTTATTTCTTGTTAGATGCATTTTGATCAATTACAGGGCTGACTAGGTAGAGAATAAGCACCAGGTTTTGCCAAATTGTCATGCCCAGGTGTTACAGTTTGGATTTGAAAAATTGGTGATTCACAATCATAATTTTGTCATCAAGATTCATAGTTTTGCATTAACCACCAAACCTTAACTTCTAGCAGATAATATTCTCTTGCAAGTTGACCTTCATCTACAAAATCATGAATTTACAAACTATGATATAGTCTATAAAGTCATGATTTCATCTATAAAGTAGTGATTTTGTCTAAAAATTGGAGATTTTGTGTTCTAAATTGGGTTTGCATCAATTCTAGGTTTTTAATGTGTTTGTGCTAACTAGTCATGTTGCAGGGTTGAGCTTAAAATTATTTTATACTAAGCAAAATCGTAGATTTGCAGTCATGGTTTTACCCAAAAATTCATGGTATTGTCCTCTTAAGTCATGGTGTTATCCTTGGAAATGAAACTATAATCTAAAATCATTGACAGTGGTCTCTAATTTATTTTATATATCTGCCTAAATGTCATTTACTTGTAGGAAGGAAGAAGGATCAGCCTAACTCGTTATCAAATGTTTAAATCAAACAACCCTTTTTCCCTACTACCACAATACCACAAATCATGAAATAATGGTTTTGCATAATTTAAGTGATATTACCTGTTAATAAGCAAAATTGTCCTTATCAAATTTTAATAATCTAGGAACTAGTATAAACACCTATCAACTACCTTTTTAGTCTTTTATACATATATTTGGTCTTTATATATACTCTTATTTATGTATATATCATCACATATTTTCATTTAGTTTCAAGTCTAACTATCAAAATCATGTCGATCTTCTTCATCCTTCAAAATCGTTAATTACAAAATTGTGATTTCATAATAAAAATCATGATATTACTCAAACTCTTGTAGTTTTGTAGAAAACCACATGGTAAATTCTAGCAGTCTCCCCTTTCCATAAAATCATGACTTTACAGTCACAATATTGTAGAAAATTAGTAATTTTGCACTTTCTAAAAGAGATATTACAAGTAACTGACTGTGTATTCACATGTTTATAGGAAAAGTGGTATTTTTCTCTAGATTAAACCACTAAACACTTTATGCAGGACCTCTTAGTTTGTAGGCATTGAATATCTAGCTTAACATCATTATCTTGTAGGTTGCATCTCCAAAGTCACCAATCAAACTACTAATTATTTTCTTGTAGGCCACCTGTCAAAGATATTTTGGCCTCCTAAAAATAATTTTTGTTTATCTAAAATCATTTTAATCACTTGGTCTAAATTATGTTGTCTAAATTCCTTGTATATTATTGTATATATTTGATCTTGTGTATACCTCACATCTAATCAATTTATTAGTTAATCTCTTTTTGGTATGCTTGTTTGTCACCCAAGGGCTATGATGGTGTATTCTCTCTTGCATCCTTATGGTGATTCCTAGAGGATTAAAAATCACTCACATTTTTATTTTTAATGGGAAATGTGATGTGGAATTCACACCCATGCACTTACCATAGCCTTAAGGTGATAGTAGCTATAGATTTCACCACCACACACTAATCCACACTCTATGTTCTAGCAAAGTATAAATATCAAGAACAATTATCGTTAGGCTAAGTGGTTGACCCCATATAGATCATTGGTGAAGGGGGAGATTTAATTCTCTAAACTAGGCATTAGATATCACCATACATGGACTTGGGCCCCATCATACCCAGTGTATATCAGAGACACCCTCAGAGAGCCTACCAAGCCTAGCATAGGACCATCGACAGGTAACAGGTGACTTAATGTCAAAGTTGGTATCAACTCCCAAGTGACCATAATGTGTAGATAGGGTTGAAAGGGTTTGGTAAATTATGTAATGGGTTACTAGCCTACAGTCTCATTTGTGAATCCATTAGATGGTGCAGTCATCAGGTTACACACCCAAAATTAGTTTACTAGTCTTAGGTTTATGGTTTGCTTGCTTTAGTGAGTTGTTTGATAGACCAATGTTGTTTTTGAGCCAAGTTATAATTTACCTAAACCTATATACACCTATCTAGGTCTTCACATATCATCATCTTGTATATCCTTGTCCTATCACCATATCCTCTTGTATATATTTTCTTTATACATTTGTGTACATCCTTATAAACTTATTTTATTGTATGCCTAGTCTTATCTCTCATTGCCCCTATCATCTTGGTCACATCCTATACTAGTCTCATCCATATAGATATAATCATACCTCCATCCCCTACATATCATAATCAAGTCTCATCATCTACATCTTATCATAGTTTAACTTTGACTAAGTTCACTTTATCCATAACCAATCATTTATCTTGATCTTTTCAAACTATACCTAATCATAGTCTAACCCACCATCCTTTTATCTATAATAATCTCCTCATCATGTTTTTAGTCCTCATCCATGTTGGAAAAATAACTCTTTTTATCAAGGTCCTTATTATAATATTGCTAGTGTCTAATCAAGTTTGAGTCCCACACATTATCACAATCCCATCAATCCAATCATCTCATCCTATTTGAGTCGATCATCTTGGTCTTGAGCTAGCATTAATCCTATCAATCCTAGTCAAAATTAATCTCTCAGGCTAGTCTATCCCCTCATCCAATCTTAGAGCTTGTCTTAGCTCACCTAGTCATATCCAATCCCAATCATCAAAGACTAGCTCATGTCCTAATTTGGTCAACTAGATCTTGTCCTATCCAATCAAACATCATAGTCAAACTTGAGACCAGGCTAAAACAAGTCTTTATCTAAATTTGTTACACACGTCCCATCCCTTAGTCTTTCAATTTAATCCCCTACACCTTTTGACTAGGGATGGCAAACCACATCATCCATACTTTCTCCCATCATTATTAATGGCATACAAAACATATTTGGTGAATACCCTAATTGAACAATGTCTCATAGCCAATAGGGATATGCTCATTTCTTTCCTCATCAAAATGAGCATTCAGTGTCTTACAAACTTTAACCCCATCCACATAACGTTACTTCTAGTTTGTACCCATCCACATCAGTCAACTCCTATTCTTCACACCATCTTGTCCCATTCAAATCCTCCATCCACTAGTCATAGCTAGTCATCTACCCCTTCCTACATGAGCAAAGGGAATGATATCCTTGTCACCTAATCTAGTTAACAACCATTTAGTCTAAAATCCAATGTTTCCACATCTAAGTCACAAGGTGAAGAGAGCCCCTATACTCCTCTTCCTATCTCCCTAGAATCCCTCTTCCACTAACTCATTTCTAATAGCATGATGGTCTATCCACTTATATGAAATCTTAATCCTACCAATCCTAAGCCCTCTTGGTATTAAGCTAACCACTATTATATATATCACCAAACTTAGGAGCATACTATTAATCGATGTCATAATATCCAAAACTATGTCCAAGACCTCATCAACCATGGTGATATAGAAATTGAGAATGAATCAGATGAGTCTACCCTTTTGGGTGAATAAGAAGATGAATGTCAATATTCCATTCTATATCATGATCAAACTCTTCCCTCTCTAGCCAAAGGTTGAGATACCACACCCACCTTCCATGGTCCCCCCATCTTTGACCAATATTCCATCATAGATGAGTATGTCCCCCATGAGCCTGGTCATCCCTTCCCTCTTGAGTCCTTTCATGAGCCTATCCTTGGCAAATTCATTATTCCTCCATCATCTTCCTCTCACCTATCATATCAATGACCCTATGTTGACAAGTCACTTGCAGATAATGAATCTTCTACTAATAACATTGCATCTTATACATTGGAGTAAACATTGGATTCAATACAAGTGTTAATTACATTAGGACCATGTTCAACACTAGTATATAAATTATATTCCTTATCTGAAACATCATCCATCATAGATATTGTAAGAGATGATGACTATGTTGGCCCTTTTAAAGATACCTCCAACTTGGATGATAATCAGTAACCAAGCATATATTTTGATGCCAATCAAGATTATGAAGTTATAACATAGTTTTTACAAGATCTATCTATTAAATATTGTCAAAGTGAATCTGATCCTACCTTGAATGCATGTCTTAGTGATCTTTTTACTAATCTTGAAGTGATTTTCTCTGATGTCAAAATTGGTTCTCTAAGGAACCCCTACAAGGACCATGTTACCCCATCATCACTCATTAACCTCATCATATCATCTCCACTACCTTCATCCATCATAGATCCTTTCCTTCCCATTAATGATCATTTAATCACCTCTCTCTATAGGGACAAATAGGAACATACATCATTTGACCCTTCCTCAAGCAACATAATATGTGCCAAAAATATAAAGGTCTAAAACATTCCATACATGATAATCAAATAATCTTTGATCCCACCAGCCAAAATCAAGAAAAGCAAGATCATTAGCCTAATCAAAAAGTGTCTTCCCCTTGTGAATCCTAAAATTAGGCATTAGGGGACTGTCAAAGTCAAAATAATCATCATCTATCAAGTCAAAAATCATTCTCCTCTAATGAAACCCAAAATCAAGCACTAGGGGGTCGTCAAAGTCAAATCCAATTAGAAAATCAAAATAATGTCAAAAACACTATCAATACATATGATAATCCTTTTGATGATCAGATCAAAGAAGAATCACATAATCAAAGCATCTTAGATCTCTTATAGTATTTTTTCATATGACACCAATCAAATGCAAAATGTTTAACATGTTCAATGATGAGTGAAATTGATAGTCCCACTCCCTACTCACCCATCACATATCCCCATCATAATTTTATCATCCATTTAAGTCTGATACACCCCCATAAACATCAATATCTAATTCAATCCATACCTCACCTCACACTCATGGGCAGTATTATCTCTCATAGGGGTGATGAAGACACCTAGTCTAGATATCTAGAAGGGTCTAAATCAAGAATCAACAAAGGTCACATGGACATCAATATATCTAGTAGTGACAACATGATCCTAACCTTGTATATCTCTATAAAACGTGTTCGCTAAAGAGCATGAAAGTGTCAAAATTATTGCATCTCATACCCATATCCAATAAATGAGCATGCCCAAAATATAAAAATTAAAACAAAAAAAATTAAAAAAATAAAAACTCAAAAATAAACATAAAATAAAATAAAAAATCATTCATCCAATGGTGAAAACTAGTTGACTAGTGCCTTGAGTAAATACCATGATGAAAACCAATTTATGACATCACGGTGAAATAATCTATTGTCTAAATTTTACCTCAACACTTGGGGGAAAAATCCATCCATTTCATCCATCAAACCCATCCTTTGTCAATCCCAATTATATCATATCCCTCTACCATCATATCATGCATCCTATTTATCATTCCTTCCCATCTTGAGCTTTGTAAGGAAGTGGAATATGTTTTGATGAATATTCCAAAATGATCTTGGCATATCCTCTAATGAAAACTCAACTGACTAAACATTCAGTTCCTTTATGATGTGGTCATTGGCACTCCCTAGTCCATTCTTCTTTGGTCCTCATACCTCTTTTCAGCATCCCTATCATCCTTTTGTCATCCCATCCATCATTCCATCCATCTTTACCCTGGTTTCTAGGATCATTATTCCCTTTGCTAGTAACTCCTTTGTATAGTGTACATATATATTCCAAACTCCTAAATATTATAAAATCCACAAAATCCAAAAACATCTAAGTTGTCTATCTCATTATCATATTATCTTGTATTTTATCCTAAAAGTCTTCTCATTATGTCATCTTGTCTTATGTCCTCAATATCCTAGTCATCCTATCTAGTATATTAGTCATCATCATCTTATCATCTTAGTCATCTTGTCCTATTATATTTATCAACCTTATCTTAATCCTAGTCCCTCGTCAAGTCCAAACCCGTATTCTTATCCAAATTTTTATCCTCATCCAAGTAACTAGTCTATTCTAATCCTATACCTTATTCGTGTTCTTATCATTAATCCAAAATAACATCATCATCATCATCATCATCATCATCATCATCAACATCATCATCATCATCATCATGAAAAACAGAGTCCAACTCATCACCTAATCAATCATCTTTATGTCTCTAATCCAGGCCATTAGACAAGACACAATAAAATTGCATGTAGATACTTGTGTGTGCTTGTCTGCTCTATGTTGTTTGACTTGTTTGTATGCTTACTATGTATATATCTAATTATCTTATGTTTGTGTATGTTTATTTTTAGTCTTATTATTTCATATATATTTTTGTCTATCGAGAAATGAACAAGAATGCTATGATGAGAACAAGGATGCTATGATGACATCACAAAGGCTATAATCATACTTTTTAGTGCCCTCTATTGTTCCCAAAGTCTATCACTCATTTTTAGGAAAACACATGAACTATTTTTGGTCCTATAGGACAAAAAATTCTCTATTCCCTTCTCAAAAATTATTATGGGTAATCAAATTCTCTATTTTTCAAACTTTTTTAGCTAAGGGACTCTGTAGATACGTTTCTACGGACTCCGCAGGCTCATTTCTACAGACTCTGCAGGCTCATTTCTACAGACTCTATAGGAAGGAAACTATGAACTCTACAGGAAGGAGAATATAGACTCTTTCAAGGCTCAAGAGACTTAGAGAAAGCTATAGACTCTACAAGCCCAATTCTATAGACTCAGTTCTATGGACTTCATAGGTTGAAAACTATGAACTCTACAGGCCCATTTTTATAGACTTATTTCTATGAACTCCACCAGTTCTACAGACTCATTTCTATGGACTCTATAGGTTGGTTTCTCATTTATATGAACTCATTTCTATGGAATCTATAGGTTGGTTTCTATGGACTCTACAGGAAAGAAATAGGTTTTCAACACTTAGGCAATTTCAATCGAGAAGTTCAAAGGAAGGTCTTCAAAGAACCTGAAGGACAAGTGCCCTTGTGGAGGGCACTTAGTTGCCAAAAGGAAATTATAGAGATCATTTTGCCCTTGTGGAGGGTAGGTGATGAGCAAAATGGACTGTTTCAAAGTCTGAGAGGGTAAGAATTCCTTCAGAAATATTTTTCACAGCAAAGTTGTTAAGGCAATTTATTCGAACAAAATTTCTGAAGGAATTCCTTCAAACATTTTATCTAAAGGAATTGGAGCCTGAAGAAGCCCAAAGGCCACCCAAAGTATGACCCCGAAGGGCAGGTACCCTTGCGGGAGGCTCTCATCAACCAAAAAGTGGACCTTTCTTAAGACCCCTAAGGGCAGGTCCCCTTTGGGAAGGATAAAACAAGAAAGCTGAAGGAATTGCCAAGTAGGGTGACGGGCCCAAAGACATCAAATTTAAACATTGTGAACTAGCCATTAGGATCTAGGTGTCTGGTGACATCCCCAAAGCCATCAAATTTAGGGCAACCAACTAGCCATTGGCTTTCAAACAATGACGGGTCTGAAGACATCAAATTCACGGTAATGAAATAGCCATTGATCTTTGCAAGTTTGAGCACAAAATCAAATGCATTCAAAGGCCAAAATGCCAAAGGAAGAACCACAAAGAGAAAGAGCTGAAATAGCTAGCAAAGTTGGGAATTCAACCCCAAGAGCTCAAATTCTAGGAAAAGACAAAACTAGGAAGAGATAAAGAGGGAAATATCTACGTAGTAGTTATTCCAGTAGGTGGAACAGTACATAAAATAGATATTTGAGCCCTTAAACATTAAATACGTAGCTTATTTTTCTCCCTTTGAGTAAAGGCAAAGTAGATAGCCACACAAACATCAGGTGACAAACCAGATGACCTAGACCCAGGAGGAGACATTTGAGATGACTTAGCATGCCACAGTTAAGGCAACCACCCTATTTCAGCATGGTCCTTTGAAAAAATTGAAGATGCATTCAAAGCATTGAATGTAACATTGGTCACTCCATGGAACAAAGTGCCATGCCTTTCTTGGCTATTATATCTTGTAAATATCTTCTTTTCACAAGGGAGATCTTTTTGGTTAATAGAAGCAAAACTCTGCCAAATTTGAGAGGCTATCACTGAGACTTTGAGCTTAGGTTGTTAATCATATTTCTTTGTTTAAATGAGAAAGCAAGTTACATTCAGACTTTGTGCTATCATGGCTTGTGTCATTTAGGAGATTGTTCTTATGTCTGCCTTCTAGATGCATTCTTATCCAATTAATGAAATAAGTAGAACTAATGGAAGTAATCAGGAAGGTGTCCTGAAGCCAACTGTGAGAAGACTTTGTGATGTCTACAATTGCCTTTAGTGTGTTTGTCTTTTTTTGTTTCTATGTAAAATACCTTGGGATGACTTTGTGCCCTCATTGTCTTTCATATTTCACTCTTAGGTAGTTGAGGGGGAGACTTTGTGCTACACCTCATTCTTCTAGTTATTGTACCCCTATCACTAGTTACTTGTCACTACCTGAAAGAACTCTTGCTATTTCTTGTAAGATCACTTCTGAAAGAAGAGAAGTGCCTTCAATGTTTTCACCTCAATTTCTCCTTTGTCTATGAACATCATCTCTAAAAAAAGAGAGATGGATGGTGGTATCCTACCCTGAGTGTTATTTTCTACATATATATATCGTATATGACCCTTCATACTTATAGGGAACCTCCCCTTGATGAGAGGAGAGATTTGTCCCCTTTTGATGTGGTAGACCTACACACTAGGCTGACCAATTTCCTTATGTTGTGGTTGAAGAGACCTATTTTGCACATCAGTTAGCTAGTGACAAAATATTCACCCAATAGTTTTTGGTGACTCCATTGGAGAAGAACAAGAAGTTTGAAGCCTCAAGCTTCAATCTAAAGAAGGGCCAATTTTTTTCCATTTTTATCCTACAATCTAGCAACTCCATGCTATACCATAAGCTAGAGAACCCAAGGTGTTGTTGACCAAGTTTTTGAGTTAGTGCAGCAAGGAAATTTTGATTTGTTTCCTTCACAACTTCAAGTTCAACGATCCAAGAGTGTTCCTCCTACCCATACTAGGTCACCAATGCAAGGTAGAGCTTCTTTTCTATTGTCGCCAAAGCTTTATCTATACATGCTCCACCCATATTTTTTATCCCTACTTTCCATAATCTAATCATGGCAGTTCAAGGCCCCTAGGATAACTCTTTTGGCCCACTTAATCTAAATCCACCTCTACATGAGCTTTCATGTAGTTCAAGGAAGAATTTCCTAAAATTCTTTGGTGATAGGAGAGTTCACCCTGATGAACACATTTCAGCCTTTAGCATAGCCTGTGGTGTGATAGGCGTTGAGTATGAAGACGTAGCAATCAGACTATTTGTAGAAACTTGCAAGGTGTTGATGTAGACTGGTTCTATCATCTGTAGGCCCAAACTATCACTGACTAGAACACCCTCAAAGCTAAGTTTGAATCAATATGCAAGCCTACAAAAGATGCACATGCCCTACTGGCCCAGCTCACATAGATGAAAAAAGAACCTCATGAACTTATGAGGGAATTCATTGCCAAATTTGACAAGCTGAGGAACCAAATTCCTACAATTCCTCAGCCTACACCTGATAACCTTAAATGTTTCTTCATCAACTTATAGCTTCTTAAAGTGAGTTTTATATTGAGACGTGCTGGTCACATAAACCTTATTGCTACTCAGGATTTGGCCATTGAGGTAAAAGATGACATTATCTTGGCAAGAAAGATAAGGAGAGATCGTAATAGAGGTAAATCTTCTTCATCTTCAGAATACTCACCTACAGGCACCACTAATCCAATGGTGCAGAAGTTGGCCAATGAGTTACTTGCTCTTAAAAATAAAATGGCACAAGGGATGTCATCTGCTCCTTTGTATAGAGATATACCAAGGAGGACATTCCCTAATCAGGCATACCAAGGCAATGCTGCCAGGAGTCAAGGGTAGCCAAACCATCTTCCTCCCACTTAGAAAAAACTGGCCATTAAAGCACGTCCAAATAATTTAGTAGTTAGATATCTTGAAGCAAAATTAGATTTATCCTTCCAACCTGAGTTGAACGTTAAAGATGACACTAATCTCTTCACAGAAGGAGAAGAAGAATTAGCTGGTGAATCTAACATTGGTTTCCTAAATTATCAAGATGAACCCAGAAGTGAAGGTAAACCAGCTGAGAGATCATATATTGTATTCACATGGTCTAAGAATCAGTCAGCCCTATCAGCTGATAAGGACAAAATAGGAGAATAATCTTATCATATAATTTCAATTGCTAAGCGGGGAACCACTCTGCCTTTCTAGCCAAAGGATCTAGTGATTGCTAAAAAAGTAAGTGCTCCAAACTTATCTTCACCTTCAACTTCAAATTTGAAAATCAGTCCTCTCCCTCTTAAAAACCAAAAGGATGAGCTCATATCCTCTATTCCTAATTCATTTCAGACATTTGACATAATCGACCATGTCAAGAAAACCAAAATTCAAATGTCTAAATTTGAATTCCTACAAGCCAACCCAAGCAGATGGATAGGTTGTTTGAGTGTGTGAAGATTAAAGCCATCCCTACAAGACAAGATGTTAAGAAAGTAACTCATGATCCTCCAAGGAACATGTCCACCTAGAATAACCTTGTCATTACTCCTCCTATTGCTCCTAAAAGGACTAAACTATTTTATGTCTCCCTGCTGATAAATGGACATTGGCTGAACAATTGCATCATAGACTCAAGTGCATCAGATAATGTCATGCCTACCAAAGTAGCTAAATCTCTTAGTCTCACACTGACCAAGATATATGAGAGATGTTTCTCCATGGAGAACAAATAAGTGCCACTACTGGGACAAATTAAAGACACCCAATTTGCATTTACATCATTCTTAGAAAAGAGAATCAAGATGATAGTCCTAGTAGTTGACATCCTAGCCTCATACGACATCCCTCTAAGATGAATTTCTACAAGGATGTTGGTGGCGAGTTGAGCATGGACTTGTCTGAAGAAAGGATCCTTGTTAAAGGCATTATGCAAAGACTGCTCCCTAAAAAAGAAGTAAAATATGTGGTCACTAAAACATCAGCACCTTAAGCTCAAATTCTATTTGAGTCTTCAGACATGGATAATTATTTCTTGACCACAGAAGATGTTCATGTTTTAGCTGATGAAACTTTTGAAAATGATAGTCTGAAAATTAGTTCAGACAAAACAAAAAAAAATATGAGAGAGCACAGTGCAAGCCCAAAGGAACTCTCCCCTCCACACAAGGATAAGTATAAGGAAAAATCAATCTCAAATGAGGTATGGATACTGGAATTTGATGGTAGCTATTCCTCTACCAGTTCAGGAGCTGAGATTATGTTGATATTTCTTCAAGGAGATATTTTTCCTTCATCATACAAGTTGCAATTTGGAAATACTAAAAATACTACCAAATATGAATCTATGATGCTCAGATTTAAGGCCACTAAAGACAAGGGCGTCAAGCTCCTTTATGCTAAAAGAGATGTTGAGTTGGTGGTTTGTTAGGTTAGAAACTTGTACCAAACCAAAAATGAGAGATTGTGCCACTATTGCAATCTAGTTTGGGATCAACTTGAAAGCTTTGATGCTTTTATTATCTCTACAGTTCTTAGAGAATTCAATGATAGAGCTAATGCTTTGGTTGTTTTAGCAACTCTTTTGGTTCATCACCCTGATTTTAAGGGAGACAAGTACACTATAGAACTGGTCTTTCGACCAAGTGTGCCTGATGATGCCAATCATTGGCAATTATTTAATGGTGACCACCAAATCATTATCTTCTTAAAATAAAAAGGTAGCTTTGAATAACTCCACTTCGAAGGTAGTGAACTAGGCCCTAAATCAAATTCAAACACAGGTGAAGAATTCCTACAACTTAAATTGAATAAAATTCCCAAAGGATTGGTTTCCCTTGAAAAGTTGTTCGACAAGCATGACAGGTTTGTCAAACAGTAGCAAATGGATTCAATCTCTTCTCAGGAGTTTGATCAAATAAATTTGAGTACTAAGGGCAATCCCAATATGGTGAACATTGGAAAGTGCTACACTCAAGAGGAGAAGTTCAAGTTCACTGCTTTGTTCAGCTAGTACATAGATGTCCTAGCATACTCCTATGATGATCTGAAGTCACTCAGGCCTGATGAAATTTGCCATGAAATTTCTCTCAAAGATGATTTAGCACCTTACAAGCAAAAATCTAGGTAGTACAATCCTAAAATACTAGGTACTATTCTATCTGAAATACAAAAAATGTTGAATGCCAGGATAATTTTCCCAATCCATCATTCCACATGGATTGCCAACATAATGCCTATGAGAAAGAAGAATGGCAGAATTTGCCTTTATGTGGACTTTAGGAATTTGAATTAGTCATCCTTAAAGGATAACTATCCTCTACCTATCATGGACCAAGTACTTCAGACAGTGACTGGTTCAGAGATGTTATCAATGCTAGACAACTTCTCAAGAAAAATCAAGTTGAAGTGGGTGAAGCAGACCAGCATCAGACTGCATTCACCACACCTTGGGGCACCTTTGCCTATCGAAGAATGCCATTTGCCCTGATAAATGTTGGTGCCACTTTCCAGAGAGAAATGGATCTTGCTTTCAAAGACAAAATGGGTAAGTTCATTGTGGTATACCTTGATGACTTGATCATCTTTTCCAAGCATCGCCCTGACCATATGCGCATTTGCAACAAGTGCTAGAACATTGATACTAGAATGGCATTTCTCTTAACCCCAAGAATTTTGTCTTTAGAGTGACAAAAGGGAAGCTTCTCAAACACATTATATCTAGAGAAGGCATAAAGATTGACTCAAAAAGAGTCAAATCCATCCAAGATCTTACTCTACCCATAAGTAAGACTACAGTTCACTCTTTCTTCAGAAAAGTAAATTTTTTATGAAGGTTCATCTCTGAGTTCACTAAGAAGACTCACCACATTTTGAACATGATGAAGGGAAAGGCCACCTTTATCTAGACTAAAAAAGGCAAATTAGCATTCTGAGACATCAAGATAGCCATTACCCATGCCCCAATTCTAGTTTGTCTAAATTATATCAAGGATTTCATCATGTATAGTTATGCTTCTCAACACACACTTTTAGCCATTTTGGTTCAACAAAATGAAGAAGGTGTTGAATTTTCCTTATCCTTCATGAGATGTCCTCTCAAAGCTCATGAGCTAAATTATTCAAACATGGAGAAGCATGCTTATGCGGTGGTCAAGGTAGTGAAGCATTTTTGCTTTTACATTCTAAATTCCCACACTACTACCCTAGTTTTTGATACCACAGTTAAATCTATATTAACTCAGTAGGAGTTTGGAACCAAAAGGAGCAATTGGATTGCTAAAATCTAGGAGTTTGATCTAGTTATCAAATTGATGAAGCTGGTGCAGGGAAAGGGCCTTTGTCAATTGATTGCTGACAACAGACTCGAAGAAGAAGGGCATGAAGAAAAAGAAGTAGAAGACATGCCAACAGTCCTCTTTGTCTCCACCATGAATGAGTGGTATTCAAGTATTACTCATTTTCTTACTTATGGTGAGTGTCCTACCCACCTATCTCATAAAGAAAGGAGGACTGTCAAACTGAAAGCTGCCAATTTTGTCCTCTGAGACAAGAACCTGTACAAGAGAAGCCTTGATGAAGTGTTCCTTCACTATGTGGATAAAGAGTAGCAGAACCAACTTTTGAGATCCTTTCACAATCTAGCCTGTGGAGGACATTTTTATACTCTTGTAACTACCCACATGATTCTTAGAGCCAGATATTACTAGCCTACTTTTTTTTAGGATGCATACAAATGGGCATGAAGGTGTGAACTATGCCAACAGTTTGTTGGAAGACCCAAATTAGCTGCCCTACCTCTCAAGTCAATGGTGATAGAAGAGCCATTTTAGTAATCGGGAATCAATTTCATTGATGTTATAAACCCATCTTCAAGTGTTGGACATGATTATGTCCTCACATCCACAGATTACTTCACCAAATGGGTGGAAGAAATTCCAACCAAGCATGATACTTCAAAAGTAGTATGCGATTTCCTCAAGGAGAACATCATTTCTAGGTTTGGGGTCCCAACCAAGATTATGACAGACAATGTTACCTTTTTCTCTTCTCATGAGATCACTCAGTTTTGTTTTTACTATGGGATTACCCTCTCCCACTCCTCTGATTACTTTCCACAAGGGAATGGCCAAGCTGAATCAAGTAACAAAAACATGGTGACCATCATCAAGAAGCTAGCAGATGACAACCAACAAACATGGCATAAAGCATTGGTTGATGCTTTATGGGCAGACAAAATTACACCCAAAAGGGTGATAGATATGTTATCTTTCCAACTTATGTATGGTCTCAATTCAGAGATACCAATCACCCTGGAATTGCCAGCACAGAAATTGGCAAAGGCAGTCAAAGATTAGACATATGAAAGCTCCATTGATAAAAGGATCATGTGCTTGACTGAGCTGGATGAGCAGTGAACTATGGTGGTGGACTGAATTGTTGCACATCAAATTCTGATGAAGAAGCTCTTCAACCAGAAAGCAAAAACCTAGGATTTCCAAATTGGAGATCAAGTCCTGTTATGGGACAAGAGAAGAGAACCAAAAGGAATGCATGGGAAGTTTGATTCTGTATGGAGAGGCCCATTCACTATCCATGAGCTCAATGGTGAAAATAGTTTCCTATTGAAGTACCAAGATGGCACACCCTTTTCTCTGCCTCATAATAGGTAGCATCTGAAGCACTTCAACTCTTGAAGTATCAGATAAGATCATCTATACATATTGTATATTTGTATAGTCTTTAGTTCTGTTTTGTGCTTTTCATTTTTTTGGCACCTTTATTTTTTAGTTGGCATTGCTCTGTATCCCAATGGCATACTTCAAGGCACTAGAGATTCTGGTTTCTACTCCCCTCAACTACTTCAAAATTTCAACTAAAGGAAGTTCCCCAACTGGAACCATCTATTGTTCCCAAAGTCTATCACTCATTTTTCGGACAACACATGAACTATTTTTGGTCCTACAGGCCAAAAATTCTCTCTTCCCTTCTCAAAAATTATTTTGGGCATTCAAAATCTCTATTTTTCAAACTTTTTCAGCTAAGGGACTCTACAGATACATTTCTACGGACTCCGCAGGCTCATTTTTACGGACTCCATAGGCTCATTTCTATAGACTCTGCAGGAAGGAAACTATAGAATCTAAAAGAAGGAAACTACAAAATATTTTAAGGCTCAAGAGACTTATAAAAATATATAGACTCTACAGGCCCAGTTCTATGGACTCAGTTCTACAGACTCGATTCTACAGACTCAATTCTATGGACTCAGTTCTACGGACTTCACAGGTTGAAAACTATGGACTCTACAGGCCCATTTCTATGGACTCATTTCTATGAACTCTACAAGTTGGTTTCTAATTTCTATGAAGTCAGTTCTATGAACTCATTTCTATGGACTCTGTACGTTGGTTTTACGGACTCTGTAGGAAAGAAATAGGTTTTCAACACTTAGGTGATTTCAATCGAGAAGTTCAAAGGAAGGTTTTCTAAGAACCCGAAGGACAAGTGCCCTTGTGGAGGGCACTTAGCTACCAAAAGGACCTTTGAAAATTTTCTAAAAGGCAATTCTAAAGATTAGATAGCCCTTGCAGATGGCAGGCGATGAGTGAAATGGGCCATTTTAAAAGCCGAGAGGGTAAGAATTCCTTCAGAAAGATTTTTTGCAACAAAGTTGTTAAGGTAATTCCTTTAGACAAAATGTCTGAAGGAATTCCTTCAAACATTTTTTTTGAAGGAATTAGAGCCTAAAGAATCCTGAAGGCCACCTAAAGGATGACCCCGAAGGGTAGGTACCCTTTTGGGGGGCTCTCACCGACCAAAAAGTAGACCTTTCTTAAGACCTTGAAGGTCAGGTCCCCTTCAAGAAGGATAAAACTAGAAATCCAAAGGAATTACCAAGTAGGGTGACAGGCTCGTAGATGTCAAAGTTGAACATTGTGAACTAGCCATTGGGATCCAGGCATCTGGTGACATCCCTGAAGCTATCAAATTTAGGGCAACCAACTAGCTATTGGCTTTCAAATGATGACAGGTCCAAAGATGTCAAATTTGTGGCAATGAAATAGTTGTTGATCTTTGTAGATTTGAGCACAGACCCAAATGCATTCAAAGGCCAAAATGCCAAAGGAAGAACCACAAAGAGAAAGAGCTAGCAAAGCTAGGAATTCAGCCTTGAGAGCTCAAATACTAAGAAAAGACAAAACCAGGAAGAGACAAAGAGGGAAATATCTATGCAATAGTTATTTTAGTAGGTGGAATAGTCCATAAAATAGATATTTGAGCCCTTAAACATTGAAGATGTGGCCTATTTGTCTCCCTTGGAGTAAAGGCAAAGTGGATAGCTATGCAAACATCAGGTGACAGACCAGATGACCCAGACCTAGGAGGAGACATTTGAGATGACTTAGCATGCCATAGTTAAGACAACCACCCTATTTCAGCATGGTCCTTTAACAAAATTGAAGATGCATTCAAAGCATTAAATGTAACATGGGTCACTTCATGGAACAAAGTGCCATGCTTTTCTTGGCTACTATATCTTGTAAATCTCTTCTTTTCACAAGGGAGATCTTTTTGGTTAATAGAAGCAAAACTTTTCCAAATTTGAGAGGCTATCATTGAGACTTTGAGCTAAGGTTGTTAATCATATTTATTTATTTGAATGAGAAAGCAAGTTACTTTTAGACTTTGTGCTGTCATGGCTTGTGTCATTTAGGAGATTGTTCTTATGTCTGCCTTCTAGATGCATTCTTATCTAGTTAATGAAATAAGCAGAGCTAATGGAAGTAATCAGGAAGGTATCTTGAAGCCAACTGTGGGAAGACTTTGTGTTGTCTACAATTTTCTTTAGTGTGTTTGTCTTTTTCTATTTATGTGTAAAATACCTTGGGATGACTTTGTGCCCTCACTGTCTTTCGTATTTCACTCTTGGGTAGTTGAGGGGGAGACTTTGTGCTACACCTCATTCTGTTGGTTATTGTACCCCTATCACTAGTTACTTGTTACTACCTGAAAGAACTCTTATTTTTTCCTGTAAGATCACTTCTGAAAGAAGGGAAGTGCCTTCAGTGTTTTCACCTAGATTTCTCCTTCGTCTGTGAACATCATCTTTGAAAAAAGAGAGATGGATGGTGTTATCCTACCCTGTATGTTATTTTCTTCATATATATATATATCGTATATGACTCTTCATATTTATAGGGAACCTCCCCTTGATGAGAGGATAGATTTGTCCCCTTTTGATGTGGTAAACCTGCACACTAGGCCGACCAATTTTCTTATGACGTGGTTGAAGAGACCTATTTTCCACATCAGTTTGCTGGTGACAAAATATTCACCCAACACCCTCGATGATGCAAAGTTCAATATTTACCCACTTTATAATCATGCACTTTGGCACAACATCCTCTTTGTCATACTTATATCCTGGGGCATACCACCAAGTGTTATATTTCAATCAGATTTCTTAGGCTATGATGAGTTTTATTATAGCAATGATGGATTGATAATCTACACATTCATCATTTCTCTTATCTCTTATCACCTCTCATAAATAATCATTTACCCTAGTCCTCTATCATTAATTTGATCATCTTAGTCCACTCCTCTAATATCTAATCATTCCTCTAAGTCATTTATCATCCTATCTATATCCTTTATTTAATCATCTATCATCAGCAACCCAACATAGTCACCATCCTACTTAACCACTAACATGTCTAATAATCATTGTCATCCTCCTTATCTAATCCATCATCATCATCCTCTAGTCTATCTTGTCATCTATCGTCTAGTCTAAACTACACTAGCCTGAGTTCTTTTTAGACTATGAAAGCAATGCTTAGTCATATAACATGTCTAAGGTCAGAATGGCCACTCTCTCCTCTTCCCCATAATTTTCCACCACATATATCTTGTCTTTCATCCTCATCCCATCTTGCATTAGTCAAATACTTGAGCTATAATATCCATTCCTAATCAATCATCCTATTGGTCAATCACCATCTACACAATCCTCTCATTAATATTTTCATCAATCACTCACACCTATTTATTGGGCTTGATAAAATCACAACATTCATCTTTTCTTCCATTAATCATCAATTGGTTAATTCATCATTTAATGTTTATGGTTTATTCCATTGATTAGGGCATGACCAGAACTATAACTTTATCCTCATATATCACTGCCTTTCATGTGTCTTTCTTAGGGGCATCATCACAATTAATTACCTTATGGCTCATTTATTTGATGCAATTTAGTCTAACTCTTCGCCTTCATCTTTTGGTCACTCAATCATACCATTTATTCTCTCTCATCCCCTTCATCATATCACTCATCTTGAACTTTTGAGCTACACTCATCATTAATATTATCAAATTAGTCTTATCGTAGCCTAAATCTCTCCCTTGCATGCATCCTTTCTTGGGATACATAAAAATTTTGTGGCCTTTTATCTTATTATCATGCCATGGTTGATTCCCTCTTGGGATGTGTCGATAACTATGACACATTCATTTCCACTCCCTGTGCATATGTCTTTGCAAGGGGCATCATCACTTTGTATCTCACTACTTAGGTTGAGTTCATTTTCTTCATCATCTATCTCACATCTTGTATCCCATCCCCATCTCTAATCTTCACATCCCTCCCCTCATTTCCTCTTTCAAGTGTCCATCTATCTCATTCTTCCTTACATGTCCTCTCTAAGGGCCATCATATCATATCCACTAACGCCATTTACTAACATTCATCCACCAAATGGTTTTTCTTTGAAATATTATTACTCCTATTTCATCCACTCGCAATTCACTTTCAAAGAGGAAAAAAATGTATACACTAAAATCTACTCATCTTGATTATTCTAATTAATCATGTTAATTAATCTCTTTTATCATAATCCTAGATAATTTATCTAACCTACCCTTTTATCATTATTCATCCACTAACCTTATTCCTACCCTACCAATCAATTAATTCTCCTAAATCATGCCTTATCCTATCATAATCTCACTCATCCATTATTTAGTAATTTAAAATTCCCATGGCCCACCTACCCATACCCCTCATTTCTATTTAAACACCTCCACTCCTCCATTGAAACTAATTAGCAATAACTATTATTAAATAGAGAAATCCATATAATATCCATGCCAAATCCATGAATCCACTTAATCTATGAATCCATATTCATTGATCAAGCCATCACTATGCCAAAATTTTGAGTCTAATTGCAATCAATAGTCCAACAATTTAGTTTGAAGATCTTGGAGGGAGGATAGGAGAAGCAAGGAATTGGTAAGAGTTATATGGTTGATTCTAATTTGCTTCCATAATCTATCTTATTGAGTGTATTGTGTATTTTGGGTAAAATTCCTATGTTTTGGTAGTTTTTAATCATTTTCTCAAAATTACAATCACATAGATAAATTTTAGCCCCTTATTGGGAGATATAGCCTTGTATAGGGAGAAAATTGATGTAAAGAAGTGTGTTTTGCATCATTTTTAATTGATCAGTTCATGTTTTGAGCAGACCCAAAGACGTAGTCTAAGCTGTAAAAACTCCATTATTAATCTATAGTGTAGTATTCTCTATTCTTTCAATTACTTTCTTTATTTCAATTTTTAAATATTGAATTAAAATTTGAGATAAGCAAAGTTTAGTATCTGAACTGGTGAATTAATAAGTGATTACATTAATTACCCATTTTCATACCACTTCATTATGTTAAAGTCCTTAGACTAAAATAATAAAATTGGGGAGGTTTGTTCCATTAAGATTACTCAAAGATCAAACTTGACCCTTTTCATATCAAATGTCTCCGATAACATACTTTCATCCTCACCAATTAACTACAACCCTTTTGAATTAATGTGGATGTGATCTAGACCCTCAACATTAGGTCTGAGTTCAAAGACATTAGCATAGATATTTTGTCCCAAATCCAGACTTTTCTAGGTCACTCTAAATTCCACACGTATATGTGGTCTTTCAAGTCCTTTCCTTGTGAAAGATTGTGTCTAACTCTAGCCTAAAAATTGAAAGCTTGTGTTTAATTCATGTGACCAGTGATCAAAACCAAACTCATCCCATTACTTCCAAGGGGTTTGAAGTTATCTTATAATTGAAACTTAAAAACCTTTAAAATTTTCAAAATCTAACTTTTAAATGACATAATTGAAGTATGGATATATATAATAAATGTCTAAAATAAGGTTTATTTTATTAAATGTATGTAAAATAGAAGTGGCTGGTGGCAAGTGTCCATATTGGTAAACTAGTAAATTTGAATTGTATGTCCTAATCAACAAAAAAAATCATAGGTGAAATATATTACATAGGTTTATGGTTGAGTTTACTAAAATGGATGAACAATGGCATAGTGTCACATGGTGAGGAGAGTTGGGGGAATTTTATTGTTAACCTACCTATTGGCCATTTTGGCCCACATACAGGGCTTTTTCCTAGACAAATAAAATGAGCAAAGGTTCTAATTAAGTAGTGGATCAAAAGCTTAGCAAAGGGGGTCTAAGGTTACAAAGTAAGAAAGACCAAGAAACCTTCATGATGTCTGAGCATTTTCAAGAGCATGTCCAAAAGAACGTGTGGGCTTAAAAGCTTATTTTATACTTGGTAAATGGCTAAGTGGTAATTCCTTTAGAGAAATCATTTCAAGTTCAAAGACTAAGTACAAATTCTTATAGGGAAAGTGGCCAAACAAAAATCTTGAAGGCATGAATTTCAAACTCATTCTCTCAGACATTGTGTCTACAAGTTAAAGTCCCGAAGATCCAATTCTTTAAAAAAAATTGTCTGAGACAAAAGAATAAGTATGAATTTTTTAGGGGAAAGTGGTCCATCAAAAACATTGAAGGCATGAATTATTTTAGACATTTTGTCTGAATCAAAAGGTCTACGAAAAAGCTAATTATGAATTCTTTCAAGAAAATGATCTCGTGATAATGTCCTAGAAGACCTTATTTCTCTCAATAGTTTTATCCATAACATAAGTCAATTCTTTCAAACATTTTATCTAAAATAAAAGTCTCGAATACAAAATCAGATTTCTTTTGGGGAAATTATTCCATAATAATTTCCTCTAGGACATATTTCTTTCGACAAAACTATCCCATGATAATTTCCTCGAAGACCTTATTTATTTAAGACAAAATGTCCATGACAATAGTTTCAATAAAGACAAAATCTCAAGAAAAATGGTCTGCAACAAAAGTCTGAAACATAAAGTCCAAAATATGGTTTGTCTTAGAGAAGTTGATCCAGTAATTTGATGTTCATGCAAGTGTCAAAATTAAGTTCATTAACTAGTCATTTGAGTTCAAAGTGTGACGGCTCATAGACGTTAGTGATGATCACACGAACATATTTGATGGTCGCATGAACATAAAATCCAAAACATGGTGAATAATCATTGAAGTTAAAATATTTTAGTGACGATCATGTGAACATCAAATACATTCACATGGATGTCAAAGATAGGTATGCAAATGTCAAAGTTAAGCCCTGGGAAATAGCCATTGGAATTAAAATAGCAAGATCAATGATCAATGTTAAATCATACATGAGATCCAATGGTGAGTGGTGGTTAATAGATTAATGGGCCCAGGGAGATCAATGGTTCATGTTCAATCATGGATTCAAGATAAATGGCACATGAGCAAGTCAAGGAGTCAATAGATCCTAAAAATGGATACAAGGTTGACAAGTGGCATGAGCACATTCAAGCTAATAGAAGATATATGAACTACATCTTGTCGTGTAAATTAGGATCAATGGTGCAAGCAAAGGTAAAAAATTTAATGATCTGAGTCAATTTTCAATGAACAATAGAATGAAGGTGAACCCATGTGACTTAGATGAAGTTTGATAAGGCAATTTTTTGGATAAAATTAAACAAGTCTGGTAGGAGTCATCATATCACGATTAAAGCTCAATCAAATGCCAAGGAGTGGACATAATCATGAAGTTAGGATCTATTATGTGATTGTTTTTGCCATTCTTAAAGGGATCCATGCATATGGTGGATTCTTAGGTCTATGTAGAGACAAAGTGGGTCTATTTGGACCTTTTATAATTAAAAAGGGCCATGAAATCTATAGGTCAGCACTGGCATAAAGACATTAGGAAAACCAATAATATTAAATTGGTTTTCCATCTATAGAATGGACCTATGATCCAGATATAGAGATATAATAGATATGAGATTAATGCAAAGGGTCTCACCTGTCGACATGGATCCATCATCGATAAAATAGGTACTAACTACCATTCATGGCATGGTTTTATCAGTTTCAAGATCTGAGGATTTGATCCTCATGATCATGTCAAGTAAGCTTAGGGTCCCAAGGTGAATTGGTAATTCAAGAAGCAGTTAAGGGTGTTGATTCTGCTCAAACAAACCTTGTCATCATTTAAAGCAAACCCTTGTCTTCTAGTGGGATTTCTCAACCAATGAGAGGATCTCAATGACTATTAGAGCAAGTGGAGGTCCAGGCTAGTTTGTTGGAATAAGGCACACATGTAAAAATTAATAAATGAGTTGTCACCTTGTGACTAGGATCTTTTCTCCACTCTCATATGCATTATTCCCATGTCTTTCTCCCTTTCTACTATATATAGAGGCTTTTGAGCCTAAAAATGTATCCCTCTGATCCCTCTCTTGGGCACGACTAAAATCTACCAAGATGGAGCTTGTAACCTCTTGAGATGAATACAATATTATTTTTAGATTTCATTGTTCTGGTATAGTGTATACAAGTCATTTTGATTTGCATATATGGTATAAATCTTTCCCTTGTCAAGTCCTGATCTCACCTAGTTACTAGTTGATCTTATTATGTAGGTCATGTTTAGTTTTTAAATATTTGTTGATCGAAGCCTGCATGTGGATACATCGACTAGTTAGTGTCTTGTATTAGACCTCTCCATCAATTCCTAAAAAATTTTGATCATTTAAGGGACCTCTACATGAAATACTGATGTATGATGGATATCTAGAATCCTAGATCTAGTATTTTACTTATTTTACTAGTGTTTTAAAAGTCAAATAGAGTAGATCAACCATCATTTAGGTGCATCACCATATTTATCTTAGGTTTCCTTTTCATGTTATCTCTCTCTCTCCCTTTTCCTTGATCATTACTAGGTTTTAGTAGTAGGAATGAGCTAAAATAATGCATCAGAGGAGCTAGCCTCATTAAAAATCCTAGAGGTCTAATCCCATTATAGGGTACCCACAGCCTAGAGTCTATCCCATATTGAGCTATATTTAGAAGTAGAACCTAAACACTTATGCTTTCAATGGGGGTACAATCTAGACCTCCAATAGTTCTGGCATGCCTGGGGGGACCAATTTCTAAAAGAGAGGGAAGATCTTGGTGTGTCTTTCCTTTGATTAGCTTTTGAAAGCAAGAAAGTTGACACCAATGTTGACTCTAAATCAAAGATTCTAGTTATGATCAGACCAAGTATGTCTCATAGATATTTTAGTTTGTTCTTACATCTCATTTGGCATATGATGAAAATATGGACAACTATGGTAGATCCTCTTATTATCCACCTCCTTATCAATAACCCCAATATGATCCTCATAATCCATATGACCCTTATCCACCCTACCAAGATTTTTGTCAAAAATATGAGGAGATTTTTCAAGTTTCTCGTGATCCTTATTATCAAGGGAAAGGCTCTTACCTTCCTCGTGATCCTCACTAGCAATATGAGGACCAATATCAGTCATATAGGTAAGAATATTACCCTGATCCTCCATATAAACAATAAACCCATCTTAATATTGTTCCTCATCAACCCTATCATGAGCCATTCATACTAGTACTTAGGCAAACTTTAGTGAGCCTTGACAAACATACAATAGAATCATGCTCACAAAAGTATTATGTCCAAGATATCCCTACCCACTAGATCTGTTATGTGAAGGAGTCATTGCAGCAAGTGAAAGAAGAATGGGCACCTATTGAGAGAGAAAATTAGAACGATCTCATAGATGGGATGATGGATGTAGGTGCTTACATTCAAAGCATTAAGGATAAGCTAAAAATCCTTAGAGAATAGTAGGCCCAACCTTGCCAACCTTATGTATCCTCATATAAACCACCTTAGCCTTCATATGTGCCACCCATTCTTTCCCAAAAGGCCATCCCAAGTGATTCTTCATGTGTGTCTCAAACCTTCCCTTCTTGGATTTTAATCTAGGATATATTTCAAAGAAATAAGGGGACTATTGTGGAACATTCTATTGTTAATGTCTAAGACTCCATTCTTCCTTAAGAACACCTTCAGAAGTCCTCTATGGTTCCAAGCTAGAATCAAGTGGTAAAGTCATGGGGTGGGCAAAGTAAGACAAATCTAGATTTTAAATCCCAAGTTAGAGGAAGATTTGAACCTATGAAAACCTCTCTCATCCCTCCTCAAGAGTCTTTTTGTATTCCTTACATTCATGAAGCCACTAGCCATCTTAAAGAGAAGCTATTCCAAGAGAATATAGATAGACAAATCAAAGAGTTAGAGTTGAAGACAAGCAAAGAGGAAGAGAACTAGAATCAAAAGGGTAAATAACCCCTATCTTTTCCATCTTGGAACCAAATCATGCACTCAGGCAAATCCAAAGTCATTCAATCCCCTCTCCCCCTTTTCAAGAATCTAAGTCCTTTCCCTCTTAGAAATCCATCCAAATCAGTATGCAAAAGGAGGAGGACATGACTGTCAAAGATAAATAGTTGAACCAAGGAGGTGTCACATATATCTCATCTCTCTTGGAGTCATCCCAAGAATATCCTATGTCACTCCTTGAGGAGGTAAGCAGTGAACTTCATGTTGAACTCATACATGATAGTAATGGATTGTTAGATTCAAAAGAGAATATCATTATTGTAACACCACTTGGAAAGAGCGAGTATGTTTTAGTCTTTCAAGTGTAAGTTGAATATTAGATCCAATAGGAAGAAGTCTCAGGTATGCATTAAGAGGTTATTTCTGAAGAACCTATTGATCACATATTAGTTGTCCAAAATCAAGAGTTTTCTCAAGATCTTGTGATAGATGATATATATTAAGTATAGTCTCATCTTTCTTTGAAAGGTATCCATGAAGACAACTCACATAGAACCATTGTTGAGGTAGAGAGCATTATTGAAGAGGAAGACCATTGATAGCAGCTATACCATGATTTCATGAGTGAGATTGATGAATTTAAGATGGTAGACTTAGATGATGAGATAGTGCAACAAGTTAAATCTTCATCTCAGGATTCCATTAATGTTTTGGAGATTTAGGAAGATAATGATACTCTAGGGATGCCCAAGTAAAATGAGAAGGTTGATCTTGATGAGATATTGGTATGAATGGAAGCCATGGATGGGATTGATATATCTCTTATTGAAAAGGATCAAGTGTTTGAAAAGGTGGGCAAAGGGTTTCCCATAGAGGACAATGACCAATATTAGGTAGAATATGTAGAGCTCCTTGATGAGCTTGAAAAACTTGTAGTCAAGAAGATGTTGAGTGTGGAGCCCTTTGGGGATATCACATGACCTTAGGAGTGCATTTTTTGGGCTTAGAGAACTCCATAAATGTGGGGAGCACATTTTTCCCCACTCCACCTTTTGTGGAACCTTGCTCCACATGTGAGTGGAATATTCCTAGTATATTTCTAATTTCTATGTTTCCATATTTTATGGAGTTGGTTGTTAGATGTCTATTTTCCATGTTGGCTGATTTGATCTAAGGGAGTTGGTTGTTCCTTGGAAAATGTGTTACCTTGTTGCAAGGAGTTGGTTGTGATCACATGGTGTTGGAAAATGTGCCCTTAAAAGGTGGAGACCCAATCTTGGCATGTTCCTTATTGGATGGCCTTTTTGGATGAGCTTGATGAGGTGGAACTAAGGTGTCCTTAATGGATGATGCTTATCTTGGATAAGCATGGCATAATTTCTCCTCCTTTCATGGATTTTCCTTCATTTTCTATAAATATAGGGTGTGGTGTGGCCTTTAAAGGTTGATGTGTTACTTTACACAGATGGTTTGTTTACAGGGTGTAGCTTTGAGGATCAGAGTCAAAGTGTAGATGGTTTTTTGCAAAGTGTAGGTGTTCATTATAGGGTGTGGTATAATAGCTTGTGAGATATAACATTGTGCAAGTGCAGGTGAAAGTGCAGTTTTTTGTGCAACATTTTCTATAGGAGATTTTTCTATCTCTATGAGAGTCATTGTAGTCCTAGTTTTTTTTATTACAGTTTATATTGAGAACTTTCTTGGTTGATGTAGCCCACATTGGGTGAACCATGTTAGATCTATGTTTATTGTCTTATTCTCTCATTTATACTTTCATATTAATGGTGATTTAAGGAATGTTTCTATGATGCATGTTATTATATAATTTAGATCTCTTTTATGGTAATATTAAATCTAGTTTAAAGTATTTTAATTTCTAATAGAAGAATCCCAGTCTTACTAAGGACACTATGAAAATCAAGAAGGTATGCCTTTTTGAACCACCATTAAAGGTAATAGTTGAAGAGTGATACAAGAAAGCTAAAACTATCTGGATGCACATAGCTAACCTATTTGGTGCTGTCTAGTTCTCATTGAACATCATGATAAAGAAGTTTAAAATATCATAAAGAAGAAGGAGGCATCAAGGCCAAAATTGAAAAAGCTACATGTCTCATTCAATTCCTCATCCTATGATGCAAGAATATTTTCAAACTTTCCTTTTGATCTAGGAGGAAAGGTACACATAGTTTTAAGCTATATATATTAAGATTATTTTGTCAAAATTCATTTGTTGTCCCTATTTCATTCTAGGTTAACTTCCCTTCAATAAGTTCCTTTGGGTACTCTATCTTGTTTTTCTCTTTTCTTGGTCCTTTGTTTATTTCAAGAGAGGTTATCCACAGGATTGGCAGCCAGTGTTGGATCCAGGTCAATGTGTTGAATCAAAGTAGAGACTCCATGCCTAATAGACTATTCAAGGAAACTAAGTTTGGGTTCTCAAGCATAGCAGGCATGCTTCCCTATGAGTCATTAGAAATGTTGGCCATTTTGGCCCACATACCAAGCTTTTGCCTAAACAGAGATAATGAGAAAAGTTCCTAATGAAGCAGTAGATCAAAATCTTAGCAAAGGGGGTTTGAGGTTGCAAAGTAAGAAAGACCAACAAACCTTCATGATGTTCGAGCATTTTCAAGAACATGTCCAAAAGAGCCTGTGCACTTAAAATCTTATTTGATAATTGGGAAATGGCTAAGTGTTAATTCCTTTGAAGAAATCATTTCAAGTTCAAAGACTAAGTACAAATTCTTTTAGGGAAAGTGGTCGAACAAAAATCCTAAAGGCATGAATTCCAGACTCATTCTCTCAGACATTTTATCCATAAGTTAAAGTCCTAAAGATCCAATTCTTTCAGTATTTTTATCCAAGGAAAAAGACTAAGTATGAATTCTTTTGGGGAAAGTGTTCGAGAACAAATCCTGAAGGCATGAATTATTTTGTATATTTTATCAAAATCAAAAGGTCTGTGAAAAAGCTAAGTATGAATTCTTTCATGAAAATTATCCTATGACAATTTCCTTGAAGACCTCATTTCTCTCAGACATTTTGTCCACAACATAAGTCAATTCTTTCAGACATTTTATCTGAAACAAAAGTCTTGAAGACAAAAGCAGATTTCTTTTGAGGAAATTATTTCACAATAATTTCTCTAAGGACATATTTCTTTCAGGAAAATTGTCCTGCAATAATTTCTTTGAAGACCTTATTTATTTTGGATAAAATGCCTATGGCAATAGTTCTGACAAAGACAAAAACCCAAGGAAAATGGTCTACAGCAAAAGGCTAAAACATAAAGTCTGAAAGACGGTTTGTCTCAAAGAATTTGATCCAGCAATTTAGCATTCGTGTAAGTGTCAAAATCAAGCTTAGTAACTAGTCATTTGAGTTCAAAGTGTGATGGTCTTACAAATATCAGTGACGGTCGTATGAATGTATTTGACGATCGTACAAATGTTAAATTCAATACACCACAAATAACTGTTGAAGTTCAAATATCTCATTAATAATCATGTGAATGTCAAATATGTTCATGTGGATGTCAAAGATAGGTGCGTATATGTCAAAATTAAGCCTCAATAAATAGCAATTAGAATTCAAATAGCAAGATCAATGATTGGTGTTCAGTCGTATAAGATATCCAATGGTAAGCAACAGTTGAAAGATTAATGGGCCTAGGCAGATCAATGGCTCACATTCAATCATGGATTCAAGATCAATGACATGTGAGCAAGTTAAGGAGTCAGTGGATCCTGATAATGGATGCATGGTTGACAAATGGCATGAGTACATTCAAGCTAGTATAAGATCGATGAACAATATCTTGTCATGCAAATCAGGATCAACAATGCAAGCAAAGGTTAAAAGATCAATGATACAAGTCAGATTTCAATGACCAATCAAATGAAGGTGAGCTTCGGTGACTTAGATGAAGGTTGGAAATGCAATTTTTTTGACAAAAGCAAATAAGTCTTGCAAGAGTCATCCCATCACCATTAAAGCTTGATCAAATGCTAAGGAACAGACATAGTCATGCAGTTAGGATTTGTTATGTGATTTATTTTGCCATTCTTAAAGGGATCCATGCGTATGGTGGATTCTTAGGTCCGTGCAGAGACAAAGTGAGTCTATTTGGACCTTTTATAATTAAGAAAAGGGTTATGAAGTCTATAGGTTAGCACTAGCGTAAAGACTATAGGAAAACAAATAATCTCATTTTACTTTTCCATCTACAGAATGGACCTATGATCCAGATACAAAGATAGAGAAGATATGTGATTAATGCAAAGGGTCTCATCTGTCGATGTGGCTCCATCATTGACAAAATGGGTACTAACCACTGTTCATGGCATGATTCTGGTAGTTTCAAGATATGAGGATTTGATCCTCATGAGCATGTTAAGTGTGTTTAGGGCCCTAAGGTGGTGAATTGGTAATTCAAGAAGTAGTTAGGGGCATTGATTTCACTCAAATATACCTTATCATCATGTAGAGTAAACCCTTGTCTTTTAGTAGGATCTCTCAGCGAATGAGAAGAGCTCAAGGACTATTAGAGCAATTAGAGGTCTAGGTTAGTTTGTTGGAAGAAGGTACGCATTCAAAAAGTAATCAATGAGTTGTCACCTTGTGACTAGGATCTTTTCTCCACTCTCCTATGCATTGTTCTCATTTCTCTTTCTCCCTTTCTTCTATATATAGTGGATTTTAAGCCCAAAAATGCATCCCTCTGATCCCTCTCTTTGGAATGACTAAACTCTACCAATATGGAGCTTGTAACCTCTTGAGATGAATACAAGATTGTTTCAGATTTCATTGATCTGGTATAGTGTGTAAAAGTCAATTTGATTTGCATATATGGTAGAAATCTCTCCCTTGTCAAGCTCTGATCTCACCTAGTTACTAGTTGATCTTGTTATATAGGTCATGTTTAGTGTTCAAATATCTATTGATCAAAGCCCGCATGTGGATACATCAACTGGTTAATGTCTTGCATTAGACCTCTCCATCACTTCCCTCAGCTTTTGATCATTTGATGGACCTTTGCATGAAATATTGATGTATGACGAATATCTAGAATCCTAGATCTAATCTTTTACTTGTTTCAATAGTGTTTTAAGAGTCAAACAGAGTGGATCGACCATCATTTAGGTGCATCACCATCTTTATCTTAGGTTTCCTTTTCATGTTATCTCTCTCTCTCCCTTTTCCCTGATCATTAATAGGTTTTAGTAGTGGGAATGAGCTAAAATTATGCATCAGAGGAATTAGTCTCGTTAAAAATCCTAGAGATATGATCCCATTATAAGATACCCACAACGTGGGGTCAGTCCCATGTTGAGCTAGATTTGGAAGTAGACCCTGAACACTTATGCTTTCAACTAGGGTGCAATCTAGACCTCTAACACTACCTCTTTGTTGTCACTAGGAAACCTTCATATTTAAAATTTTAATAATCATTATTTTAATTCACATTTTAGATCTGAAATCAAGTTTTAGAAACAAGGCATATATAAATGATATATCAATATAAAGGAAATATAATTATCGACATATATTGAAAATCCTAATACCATAAAACCTATTTTCCCTCCCGTATTCTAGCAAAAGTACTTGGATAAATTTCCTTGTACTTTTTATTTTTCTAAAATGATGAGCATTGTAACTACTTTAGCCAAGGTGTAGGTAAAAACTACAAACTAAGATTGAGCACTTAACTACAAACTAAAAAACTAAAATTAAACACTTAACTACAAATTAATATTTATACAACTTTTCAACATAAAAAGTTGCATAAATAATATGCCGTTCACATTGAAATGAGGACCAGCCCTTCAAATTTGACCACTCCTACCGACCCTGAATAAGTAAGAAAGCAAGGGATGCATATTGGGAAACACTTTTAAGAGGCTACATCATGCATGACGCCCAATGATGGATCCTCTTCTTTCCTAACCGTCGATCAGCTAGTAATCGGACGGCAACCATAGGGAATGTCGTGCGGTCCTTTTCGTATTCCTGTTTTGTTCTCGGATATTATTTTTGCATTTCAATTCGCAGTGTCAGCGTTGAATAGGTACTTTCTAGAAGCTTGGACTAGACTCAAACGGGATGCACTGTGTCCTCGTTGAATATGCTCGCACTCACATCTATCCTCGTATCTGACATCTATCCTTGTATCGTCTTCCTCTGTATTTGCGCCTAACTGCAATGGGGTTAAGAAAAGGAATCCTGATTGCATGCATCTACATCCTCTGTGTTTCAATCCATGGAGGTAAGTTAATTTATCCTACATTTCTGTGTCTTTAAATATGGAAGCCACTAACTGTTTTTGTAAAATGGCACGCTATGGTTATAGTTGTATGTGCTTTCCTATTTTTATTTTTTTAAGTTTCTTAAGTTAAACTGTTAATTGTATTTTCGCTTGGTCAATGTTACTGCCATGAAGTATGATCTTTCCATTCATCTTTGTGTACCATTAACTTTGTTATAAAATATTATATTAATATATGAGAAAAAAAGTAGAGTAGCTATATTCTATATGTTTGTCTCTAAATATAGAAGACGATAGTTGTTTTATGAAATAGTATTCTAAAAAATTTTAATTTTTTAATGATCTATCAAAATTTTATCTAAATAATTTTATACAATTTATAACATGTTTAGAATCATTTCAAAGATATTCATAAATTTTATAAAATGTTTTCCATTAAATTTAGATAGACTTTTAAAAAATCTGAATATTTTGGAAAGTGTTATTTTACTAAATATTTCAGTGATTGGTCAATATTTCAACCTACAAACATATCTAAAGTATAAACTCATTCTTTATCATTATGTTTCTATCTTTCTACCCATTCACTATTTGTGAATCTCATGTAAAGAGCCCGCAAGTTCAGCAGGGCAAAGCTGAACCTACCCGCTATTTATGCCACCAAATGCAAATGTGGTAAACATTTTGTGTGTTGAGCATTCACCCCATTGAACAAACCAGCGTTATAAAGTTTATCCTATTTGTGTATGTTTAAAGGAAATACAAATCAATTGAACTCTGTTGGTTGTGCAGATGCTACGATAGGAGTTAACAATGGAATGATGGGAGACAATTTGCCAAGTCAAGAGGAGGTGGTAGCTTTGATGAAGCAATACAACATTGGGAAATATAGGATCTTCAAAGAGGAGGTCACTGTACTCAAGGCCTTTGCCAATTCTGGAATCGAATTAATCGTGGGAGTAGCTACTGACAATTTGCAGACCATGGCGTCTAACCAGAATGAAGCAAACAAGTGGGTGAATCAGTACATTAAGCCTTATTACCCTGCCACCAATATCAAGTACATCGCTGTGGGAAATGAAGTCTTGGGAAAGACCGATAAAGGCAGCTTTTTGGTTGGTGCAATGAGCAACATACAAGCTGCACTTCAAAATGCCAATCTTCAAAATGAAATCAAGGTGTCCACAACTCATGCGGCAACATCTATCATAGATGAGCTCGCCCCTCAGGCTCCTTCGAAGGGAAGCTTCACTAATGATGTGAAGAACGATATGGGCTCTGTTCTTAATTTTTTGGCTGCTCATGACTCTCCATTCATGGCCAATGTGTATCCCTATTTCACCTATGACACCAACCCTGATGCCTATAACAAGGATATGGATTATGCCTTGTTTAAACCCACAGGCAAGCCTGTGATGGATGGCTCACTGAGGTACACTAACTTGTTTGATGCCATGGTGGACACCATCTATTATTCAATGGAAGCGATGGGATATCCAAACATACCCATCATAGTTACTGAAAGTGGATGGCCCTCTAATGGGATTGGACAGAAAACTTACATTGCTACCATGGACAATGCACAAACATACAACAATAATCTCATCAAGCATGTGTTGTCAAATTCAGGGACGCCCAAAAGACCAGGAAACAACATTGAAACATACATCTTCGCTCTTTTCAATGAGAACCAGAAGGGAGGGGATGAGACAGAGAAAAACTATGGACTTTTCTATCCTAACAAAACCCTTGTTTATCCCATTAACTTTTCTCCCTAGTTGACTCCTCATATTGTTGAGACATTAGAGTATATTCACTCCATAAATAAGACTACATTTCTTACTAATGTATAAGTAAGAGTTGTAAGTATAAATAAATAATCAAGTGGAATATACTCCTAAAAATGTTGAACATGTCTTCTTGTTTCATTTGAAGAGTTATTTTTATTAGTATTTTTTATTAAGAGTGTTTATTTTTTTATAAAAAAAATTTAGTGTGGTTAATATTAATATTTATTTAGAATGGATATCCTTTAATTTTTAGTACTGAAATGAAGAAGGTCAATTATTTGTGTTCCTATATCAAGTAAAGTTAAAAGACTTTTAAAAATTAAGTTATTTATCTTTCAATTAATTTTTTTATTATACTAATAATTAACTCCGACATTTCTTTATTAAAATCATAATCTAATCTTCTAAAATGGTACACAATTTTAATATAAAATTTCATTGTAATTTGTGAATGCGGTTTTATATTATGGTAATATAATTGAAATATAGGGAAATTGTACAAAACTTGTTGAGTCTTCATGAACTCAATGGAGGCCTACAAGTATTGAACCTTGGTTTGGTTGGCTCACTATTTATTTGATATTATGTTTATTTATGGTTTAATGTAGTGTCTCTTGACCTAAAACCACTTTACTATAAAATAGGACAATATCATGTTAAACATACATATTGTTGGATTGTTCTAACATACTATCCGTAATAAATATAGGATGCAATGTATCATCAATCTTAAGCAATCCCTATTAATTACATATATCATAACCTACATTCCAATAAAAATTGGACGTGAAACATCTCCATCTTCAAAAAAAAACCAAATGCTTATAGTTATTTTCAAGATTGTCATTTATATGGCTCTCTAAAAGGCTCTACAAAAAAGCTTTAGGTCAATATTCAAGATTTTCATTTAGTTTTTGAATGAAAAATTGTAGTGAGTTTTATTGTGAGACTCTTTTAGAATTAATTATGTAAAAAATAGTTTGCTCCAACTTTTTGGGTCTCTTTACATGACCCATCATTAGGGAAAAGAAATGAAGCTGGCAATCTTTTTTTTAATGATTTTCTTTGAGTTATATATATATTCACATCTTTGTGTTTAAGTAGAGAATTATCATAATATGAGTAAACATATATCTATACCAAAATTACCTTAAACTAATTTGTTAGAATTTGAAGGGTATATTGTGTCAAACTCATCCAAAGACTTTAGACTTAGCTCTCACAATTAAAAACATCCATTCTATCAAAATCATCAAACGATCAATTCTAAACCTCATCATATCAAAGCATATCCAATGATTAGAGATGTGGCTTTCCTACCGACATAATACACCCTATACATCACATTTGGATGCCATCCACATGCATCTTATGTGATGTCCCATTTGCATGCAACAAGACCTCAAAACTAGCAACAATCAAGTCATATCTCATCTAATTGATTGCACTAGATTTTCAGTAACAAATTGATTAAAGTAACTGAGTGTGTGAGTCTGACACTGAGACCTAGTGATGGACCCAAAGTGATTTGGCAGCCTCCCCTAGATTCAATATTAAAATATTCATAAATTATATTTCCCAAAATCTTGTTAATATTATGTTCATTTTGTTAATTTTATGTTTTCCTTAATTATATTTTATATTTACTTAATTATTATATTGCTAATAAACTCTATGTTTTTCAATAATCATTGTCTTTTTCAATGCTTGAAAAACAGAGTTTTTCAATAATCACACTTCACATTGACTTTTTTTTTGTTTCAATAATCGCAGTATTTGTATTTGTTAATGATTGAAAAACACACTGTTTTTCAACAACACATTTGGCATTGTAAAAGAAACCTCCTGGGTGTGTTGCACTAAATTAATGCAATTTATTTGAATGTCTCTGTTTCAATTTGTGTTTGTGTAGACTGAGGAGAAAATCGTGTCAGACAGATTGCAAAAACAGTGTTTGTCAACAATCAGTGTATCTGTCAATGCATAACTTTGTAAACCTCTCTCTCCTAACACGCAACACACTAAACTCAGATCTCTCAACAAATCTCCCCAAAAGGTCATTTTTAGCTCTTCCTTGCACATTTTCGTTTCATTTTTTCTCAGAAACCATTATTTCATATTTTTACTGTGCTCAAGAATCCTTCTAACAGAGGGAAGATAGATTTTTGTTTGTTTGATTGATCGGGCGACAAAGTTGAGAGATGGCATTGTAGTAGCATTCATAGTCAACCGCCCATTTTTAGATTGAACTGCTCTGTATCAATTGCAGTAAACCACATAGTTATAGATGGAACTACTGCGTATAACTATGGGTGTGTGTTTTTGAAATACATGATTATGGCTTGAACATCGTCATCAAATATTGTTGTTTCTATTGGGGGTAAGAGATATTTCTGCTTGTTTTGGCAAGTTTGTGACTCCATGACTATTGGTTTCTATAAATTTAAGCTGTCTGTCATAGTTTTGCTGGTGGCTACAGAACGGCGAGTGACCAGTTTGGAAGCTAGATCATTCTCCTACTGTTCACCTCCGCCATTGCGGCTTCCACTCCTCTGCTATTGCAAAAATTGACCAAGAACCACACTACTTACACCATTTTATTTGATTCATATCTCCCCACAATCCTTGCCATGGAAGGCAAAGGCTCCTGCCACTCCTCCAAGGAACAAACAAGTTCTAGAACACCCATCAGACAGTCCATTGCCAGTTGCAGAAACCCATGCAGTTTAACAAACCTTGCCTCCAAATCTCTAAAAATCGTCAAGGGAATTAATCCCAAACACCGAGGACCAGAAAATGGCAATTTAGAGCCATCTTCTACCAGTAAACTGCCTAACCAAACACATAGCCCTCCTCTCAGACCCGACCATACCAATGACTCTACCGCTTTTTGCACCATAACCCCTTTCCTAACCACATGAAGGAGGTTGCTTGCGAAAATCGACGCCACATCCCCGCTTTGGTTTTGTTTCTCCAAATGGCTTGTAAATACTTATCACTAATAATGACTCTCACTGCATCCAAGACCTCCATACTTGGCAACCAGAAAATTAGACGAAGCCTACGGTCAAACACTCCATCTGCCGTTTTTCCGTACACAACGAAAGAACAAGTTCAATGAACACCTTGCTGAATTCTTAAAGTGGGGCGTTAAACCCCTTGCTCCGCACATCAAAAGAATTTTTAATGAAGTCACACAATGGGGATTTTTAGTGGAGTGGACGACTAGTGTCGTTATCCCTCTCTTCAAGAGTGGGGATATCAATGATCCCTCTAACTATCATACTATCATGGTCAACCCTCTTCTTGGAAAGTTATTTGGGAGCTTGATCGAACGTAGAATCAGCGATTGCGCAGAAAAAGAAGGGAAAAGAGTAGAGGGACAGGGTAGTTTTAGACCAAAGCACTCTACCATTGATCACTGTATTACTCTTAGGCATTTGATTGAAAAAGCTTGGAACACCCAAGGTGGGGAAGCTTACTGTTGTTTTGTGGATTTTAAAAAAGCTTTTGACACAGTACCCAGAGACAAACTCTAGAAAGGATGGAAGAACTAGGGGTTCCCGATGAGTTTAGAGCAGTTGTCCACAAACTCTATGAGCGTGTTAGAGCAAAAATTAGAACTAGAGAAGGCATGTCTGAATGCTTCGGCAGCAACAGAGGGGTCAAGCAGGGGTGCCCACTCTCCCCCACTTTGTTTGGCCTTTACATTGACAAACTTGAGGAATGGATAAATAAAACTGAAGGAGGTGGCATTCAGTTGACCAGTGTTGTAGTAAAGCTACTTTTATATGCAGATGATCTTATTCTTATAGCAAAAACTGCCCATGGTTTGAGGGATCATTTGAAGGCTTTAGAGCTATTTTGCCAAGATGTCGAGATGCAAGTGAACATTAGCAAGACTAATGTCATGATCTTCTCTCTAAAAAGGAAACAACAACAAACTAATTTTATGTTCGAAGGTAGCCCGTTGGAAATTGTTGAAGAATACAAGTATCTTGGTATTTTTTTTCATAACAGACTCAGTTGGGAAACTTGCAGGGCGAAAAGGATTCAAGGAGGGTGGAGAGCTTCTTACCTTCTCCAGAATAGATGTAGGAAAGCAGAACTTTGGGACTGAAAAACCAAGAAAACCCTTTTTGGTTTGCTGGTCACACCAGTTGTCCTCTACGGTTGTGAGGTTTGGGGAAGCAGCATGTCAAATCACAAATGGAGACAGATGGAAAGAACTCAAAAACATCTTATCACCAGTAGTCTTAAAGTTAAAGCAACTGTTCCATATGAGATCCTCCTAGGGAAAGCTGGTACTTTCCCAATGGATGTTGTGGCGATTTCACGGGTACTAAGCTACATAAAAAAGGTTGAAAACATGGGGAATCACCGGTGGCCCAAAATGGTGGTGAACGAGGTGCTAGATCGGAGGAAGAAGACATGGATGAAGCAAAACATCAAGTGGCTGGGAAAATGGAACATTAAGTTACATGAATGCCCTAACTCCAAAGAGGAAATAAAAAAGTTTGTATTAGAAAAATTTAGGACTGCCATGTGGACAAATCAGATTGGACGTAAAAAAATGCATTATATCAAAGAGTTTAATCCCACTTGGGAGCACGGGGATAAAGCATACCTAAGTGTCGAACTTAAAGGTAATGCTAGGATCCTAATGGCACAATTGAGGATCGGTTCACACTAGCTTAGGTGTGAAACGGGAAGATGGACGGTTCCCAAGGAAAGATGGGAAGATAGGACTTACATTTTTTGCAATGATAGAGTGGTTGAAACTGAATGACACTTCATTAGGGAGTGTGATGCGTACAGGGATATTCGTATGCAACAGGGTAACAACGTGAATGTGGGCAGTTTAGTGAATTATTTGAGGAGGAGAGGCTACACAACACAGCTTGGCTGTTGGTAAAGATTCATAGGAGGCGAGATGACTTCGAAAAGAATATGAAGAATCTCTAATGATTTTGACACTTGGTCCCATAGACTATTTGGTCTCGTAGACGTTATTAAAACTCATTTCAATTTCAATTTTTCAATGAGAGCCACTTTCACCACATTTGCATTCATTTTCTATCGCCGACTCTCCACAAAACACAACGCAATGGAGAAATGAAAATCATCCCCAAATTTCATTCCCAAAATAACCCTACTCATTCAATGCCAACAATCACATCACATTATGGCAAAAAAATGAACGTAAATCTTTAATTCAATCATATCATCCTCCGAAGCACCCTTTCATTAACCAGAAATGATAAAAAGCAAAGGGGTCTAGATGTGGTCTATCAACTCAATACTCGACCACCTTTCTAAAATATTATTCATAATAAAATCCTTCATTTGATCCACACCCTAATTAGCAAGAAAGTTAACTTGTTGATTGGCTTCCCTAAAATAGTGTCCAATTATCCAAGATGTTAGTTCATTTATACACGACCATTCATTATTTAGGAGGTTTTTTAATCTCCATGCCTTATCCTGGGGTTTGTGAATAGCTTCCACGATGATTTTAGAGTCCCCTTCGATCACCAAATGCTCTATACACATTGGTGAGCTCACAAAACTCCCAAAACCACCACTTGAGTCTTAACTTCATTATTCATTCTATCTTGAAGCCTTGCTGATAAGGCCCTGATAAGAGAGCCTATGCAATCTTTGATACTGCATCCAACACCAGAAGCTTTCGGATTCCCTCTCACAACACCATCAAAATTTAACTTGAAGAAGCCCACAAGGAGAGGGGTTAAGGAGGTAATAATGCGAGCATAAATATTATCCTTGTTTAATCTTAACCCATTAATGGGGTAAGTTAAGTTAAGTCATTACATCCTGTTGGGTGAATATTTTGTCACTAGCATACTGATGAGCAAAATAAGTCTAATCAACCATAGCAAGGAGGATTGGTCGACCAAATGTGCAGGTTTACCACATCAAAAGGGGACAAATCTCTCCTCTCATCAAGGGGAGGTTCCCTATAAGTATGAAGGGGCTATATATATGCTAATCTGCTATAAATAAGCTGAAAATAACACTCAGGGGTAGGATAACACCATCCATCTCTCTTTTTTTAGAGATGATGTTCACAAATCAAAGGGAAAATCCTGATGAAATGATAGAAGGCACTCCTCTTCTTTCAGAAGTGTTGTTCAACAAATAATAGGAACCTTTCAGGTAGTGACAAGTAACTGTAACAGGACGTAGTAACACAGCATGATGAAATGTAACACAAAGTCTCCACCTCAACTGCCAAAGAGTGAAATATGAAGGATAATGAGGGCACAAAGTCGTCCCAAGATCCCTTACATAGAAATAAAAAATAGACAAACTAAAGACAATTTTAGCAGCACAAAGTCTCTCCACATCAAGCTTCAGGACACCTTCCTGATTACTTTCACTAATTCTACTTATTTAATTAAATGGACAAAAAACGTATTAAGAAAACAGACATAAGAACAATTTTCCCAACAACCAAGCTATTTCAGCACAAAGTCTGAAAAGTCACTTGTTTTCTTATTCAAATAACAAAATATGATCAACAATCTGAGCTCAAAGTCTCAGTAATGCGTTTCAATTTGGGCAGAGTTTTGTTTCTGATAATCGAGAGATCTCCTCAAAATAATAAGAGAGAGTCCAATATATAGTGCTCCAAGAAAGAATTGGGTGCTTTGTTTTACAAAAATGGCCTACGATGCATTCAATGCATTCAATACATTTTAAATTCTGTCTATGGGCTATGCTGGAATCAGGCATCAGTCTTAAATATGGGCCGCCTGATGTGTTTCCTGATGTGTGCATAGCTATTCATTTGCTTTACTCAATGCAAAAAAATAGGCTGCACCATCGAATGTTTGCGTTCTCTAATGTCCACCTGGTAAGCTGCTTCACCTTCTAGAAACATATCCCATGCGTGAATATTTCATATCTTTCTCCATCGTTTCCCCTTTCCTTATTGTATTTTGTCCTTATCTGTGCTATCTTTTCTACTGTGTCTTTGTATTGGGAGTGCTCCGTCTTTGACATCTGTCATAGTCTGTTGCTTTAAAACTTTACTAACTTATAGAAAATGGGACCCACAACATTTCTTGCTCAAGTGGCTTCAAAAGGGGAACGGGGATAGGTGGCGCTTTTCCCTGATCTTAATAAGTGACACGTGGCATTTTTCATTGTGAAATAGGGGAGGACACGTGGCAGCATCCCTTTAACTTATAGAAGCTTAAGATATCTTTTGAGAGTCTTATGGAAGATGACACATGGCAGCTTCTGCTGAGCTTTTAGAAACACTACAGAAACATGCGGGACTCATTTGAATTCACATGGATGATGACACTTGGTGCACTCCGCTTACCTTAGCAACTCACTCGGGGCCTACCATAGCCCTTACTCAATAATGAAACAAAAGAAAGAAATGGAGGATGTTGACACTTGGCGCTTTCCACCGAGTTTTACAAGGGACACGTGGTGACTTCCACTATATTTAGAAAAACACATTAAAACCTTTCATAGTTGCCACTTGGTGCCCTCCGCAGAACTCTGAGAGAAACTTATTTTTGCATCTTTATTTGAAAGTCGACGGATATTTCATTATCTTAAATTTGATGTTTGCAAGGATGTCAATGGTTGATGATTGTTTGAACTATATTGAACCATGAACCTTTGAACCTTTGAAAGTTCATCAGTTTAATAATTCAATGGTTCAAGCGGTCTTTATCGGTTCCTTGGTTCAATCACTTTCTTGGTTTAATCGCTTCCCTGGTTCAATCACTTTCTTGGTTCAATCGCTTCTTTGGTTCAATCGCTTTCTTGGTTCAGTCACTTTCTTAGTCTTTGGTTGAACCATCCCTTTGAACTAGTTTCTAGAAACATCCGCTTCCTTCCTTTGTCTGGCGCTTCCTCTGAACCGTTGAACCATTGAACCATTGAACTTTGAACTCTTTTAGTTCAAGGTTCAATCAGTTCATTGGTTCATCCTTTGTTCTATCGCTTTCTCTTTATCTTTGAACCAATATTCCTTGCCCTCCACAAGGGCACCTACCCTTAGTTCACTACCCTCCACAAGGGCACTTGTTTTTTTGGCTTTGGGGCACTCCTTTGAATCGATCGTGTTGAACCCTTGAACCTTTGAACCATTGAACCTTTTTTGGTTCAAAGTTCAACAGTTCAATTTTTTGTTCCACTTGTTCAATTGACCGCTTGAACTGATCCCTTTGAACCAACTGTTGTTGAACCTTTGAACATTTGAACTCTTTTCGTTCAAAGTTCAACAGTTCAACGGTTCAATGGTTCAAGGGTTCAAACCTTCTTCTTTTCGCTAAGTATTTTGAAGCTGTTGAACTTGCTAAAGCGATTGAACTTTGAACTTTTGCTGAAGTGCTTTAACTCTTTAAGTTTGTTGACATCGTTGAACCCTTGAATCTATTGAACCTTTGAACCTTTAAATCATTTTAGTTCAAGGTTCAACGGTTCAACAGTTCAATCCTTTGTTTGAAGTTTGCCGATGAACTTTTTAGTTAAACCTTGGCGTTGAACCAACCTTGAAATTGCCTAAGTGTTGAGAGCTTGTGTCTTTCCTACAGAGTCTATAGAAATAAACCTGCAGAGTTCGTAGATATGAACCTGTAGAGCCCATAGAAATGAACTGGTGGCATCTGTAGAAATGAGTCCATATATTTCTGCCTACAGAGTCCATAGAAATGAGTCTGTAGATTCCTGCCTACAGAGTCCATAGAAATGAGTTTGAGATTCATTTTTGCAGAGTCCGTAAATTTAAGCCTGCAGAGTCCATAGATTTAAGCCTGCAAAGTCCATAGATTTCTTCTTGTGAAGTAGGTTAGTTGAAAAAGCTTGAAAAATAGAGAATTTGAATGTCCAGAACAATTTTTGAGAAGGGAAGGGATAATTTTTAGCCTGTAGGACCAAAAATAGTTCATGTGTTGTCCCAAAAATGAGTAACAGATTTTGAGAACAACAGTTGGCTCCAGTTGGGAAACTTCTTTCAGTTGAAATTTTGAAGCTGTTGAAGGGAGTAGAAACCAGAATCTCTAGTGTCTTGAAGTATGCCATTGGGCTATGGAGTCATGCTACTAAAAAAAAAGGTTGCAAAAACAAAAATGAAAGCACAAAAATAGAACTAAAGACTATACAAATATACATATGTACAAGCTGATCTTATCTGATACTTCATGAATTGAAGTGCTTCAGATGTTGCCCACTATGAGGCAATTAAAAGGGTGTACCATCTTGATATTTCAGCAAGAAACTATTTTCACCATTGAGCTGATGAATAATAAACAAGCCTCTCCATAGGGAATCAAATTTTCCATGCATTCTCTTTGGTTCTCTTCTCTTATCCCATAATAAAATTTGATCGTCAACATGTAAATTATGGGATTTTATTTTATGGTCAAATAGCTTCTTCACCAATTTTTGATGCGAAGCAATTCAGTCCACCACCATAGTTCGCTGCTCATTCAACTTAGTTAAGCACATGATCCTCTTATCGATAGAGCTTTCATATGTCTGATCTTCGACCGCCTTTGCCAATTTCAATGCTGGTAATTCTGGGGTGATTGGTATCTCTGCATTGAGACCATACATAAGTTAGAAAGGTGACATATCTATCACCCTTTTGGGTGGAATTTTGTCTATCCATAAAGCATCAAACAATACTTTGTGCCAAGTTTATTGGTTGTCATCTACTAACTTCCTAATGATGGTCACTAGGTTCTTGTTACTCGATTCTGCTTGGCCATTCCCTTGTGAAAAATAATCAGAAGAGTGGGAGAGAGTAATCTCATAATAAAAATAGAACTGAGTAATCTCATGTGAAGAGAAACATGTTGCATTATCGGTCACAATCTTGGCTAGGATCTCAAACCTAGAAATGTTCTCCTTAAAGAAATTGCATACTACTTCTGAAGTGGCATGCTTGGTTGGAATAGCTTCCACCCACTTGGTGAAGTAATTTGTGGCTGTGAGAATATAATCATATCCAGCACTCGAAGATGGGTTTAAAGCACCAATGAAATCGATTCCTCATTACTGGAATGGCTCTTCTATCACCACTGGCTTGAGAGATAGAGCAGCTAGCTTGGGTCTTCCCACAAACTGTTGGCATAGTTCACATTTACACACCCATTTGTATGCATCTTGAAATAGGGTAGGCCAATAATACCTGGCTCGTAGAATCTTTTGGGTAGTTACAGGCGCATAAAAATGTCCTCCACAGGCCAGATTATGGAAGAATTTCAAAAGTTTGCTCTGCTGCACTTTATCCACGTAGTGAAAGAACACTCCATCAAGGCTCCTCTTGTACAGGGCATTGTCCTAGAGGATAAAATTGGTAGCTTTTAGTTTAACAGTCCTCCTTTCTTTATGAGATAGGTGGGTAGGACACTCACTGTAAGTAAGAAAATGAGCAATACTTGAATACCACTCATTCGTGGTGGAGACAAAGAGGATTGTTGGCGTGTCTTCCAATTTTTTTTTCATGCCCTGCTTCTTCGAGTTTGATGTCAACAATCAATTGAAAAATGCCCCTTCTCCACACCAACTTCGTCAGCTTGATAACTAGATTAAACTCCTAGATTTTTACAATCCAATTCCCCCTTTTAGTTCCAAACTCTTACTGAGTTAATATGGATTTAACTGTAGTATCAGGAACTAGAGCAGTAGTGTGGAAATTCAGAATGTAAAAGTGAAAATGCTTTACTGCCTTGACCACCACATATACATGCTTCTCCATGTTTGAATATTTTAGCTCATGAGCTTTAAGAGTACAACTCATGAAAGATATAAAAGATTTCACACTTTTTTCATTCTATTGAACTAGAATCACTGAAAGTGTGTGCTCGAAAGCATAACTGTACATCATGAAATCTTTGGTATAATCTGGACAAACCAGAATTGGGGCTTGGGCAATGGCTATTTTGATATTCCAGAATGCCAATTTGTCTTCTTCAATCCAGTTGAAAGTGGTCTTTCCTTTCATCATATCCACAATATGACGAGTCTTCTCAGCAAACTCAAGAATGAATCTTCATAAAAAATTCACTTTTTTGAAGAAAGAATGAACTGCAGTCTTACTTATGGGCAGAGTAAGCTCCTGAATGAATTTGACTCTCTCTAAGTCAATCTTTATGCCATCTCAAGATACAATGTGTCTGAGAAGCTTCCCTTCTGTCACTCCAAAAATAGACTTCTTGAAGTTAAGAGAAATGCCATTGTGGCGACAATATTTCAGCACTTGTTATAAATGGCGCACATACTTAGAGCGATGCTTGGAAAAGATGGTCAAGTCATCAAGGTATACCAAAATGAACTTATCCATTTGTCTTTGAAAGTAAGATCCATTACTCTCTAGAAAGTGGTGCCAACATTTATCAGGCCAAATGGCATTCTTTGATAAGCAAAAGTGCCCGAAGGTGTGGTGAAGGCAGTCTTGTGCTGGTCTGCTTCACCCACTTCAACTTAATTGTATTCTGAAAAGTCATCTAGCATTGATAACATCTCTGAGCCGATCACTATCTGAAGCACTTGATCCATGATGGGCAAAAGATGGTTATCCTTTAAAGATGACTGATTCAAATTTTTGAAATCTACACAGATGCAAATTTTGCCATTTTTCTTTCTCACAGGGACTATGTTGGCAATCCATGTGGAATGATGGATTGAGAAAATTATCCTAACATCTGACATTTTCTGTATCTCAAACAGAATAGTACCTGATATCTTTAGATTATACTACTGGAATTTCTGCTTGTAAGGCACCGAATCATCCTTGAGAGAAATTTTATGGTGAATTTTCTCAAGTCTGAGTGACTTCAGATCATCATAATAGTACGCTAAAACATCCATGTAATGGTGAAACAAGTCAGTAAATTTGAGTTTCTCTTCTGGAGTACAATAGTTCTCAATGTTCACCATCTTAATATTTTTCTTGGTACCCAAATTTATTTGATCAAACCCCTGGGAGGAGTTTGAATCTATTTGTTGCTGTTTGATGAACCTATTGTGCTTGTCAAACAGTTTCTCAAGAGAAACTAGTTTTTTAGAAATTTTATTCCCTTTTAGCTGTAAAAATTCTTCACCTATATCTGAATTCATTTCAAGAGCTGATTCAAGTTTTTAGAGCTTACTGCCTTCGAAGTGAAGTTGTTTGAAGCTATCTTTTTGTTTCAAAAAGGCGATGATTTGATTATCACCATTTAACACTTGCCAATGATTGGCATTATCGAGCACACTTAGTCAAAAGATCAATTCAATAGTGTACCTATTTCCTTTGAAGTCTAGGTGAAAAACTAAGAGAGTTGCTGAAACAGCCAGTACATCAGCTTGGTTATTGAATTTCTTAGGTATGGCAGAGATGCTGAAAGCATCAAAGCTTTCAATTTGATCCTAGACTAGATTATGGTAGTGGCGTAATCTCTCATTTTTGGTTTGATACAAGTTCTTTACCTGACAAACCACTAGTTTGACATCTCCTTTGGCATGAAGGAGCTTGATGCCCTTGTCTTTAGCGGCTTTCAATCCAAGCATTAGAGATTTGTACTCAGTTATGTTGTTGGTGTTGTTGAACTGCAACTTGTATGAAGAAGAAAAAATATCTCTTTGAGGAGATATCAACACAATTCTAGCTCCTAAATTGATAGAGGAACAACTACAGTCAAATTTTAGCATCTAAACATCATCAAAAATTGATCTTTTCTTAGAGTTATTCCTTCTTAAAAGGGGAAATTCTTCTACATTTGCATTGCGTTCTATCATATCTTCTGCTATTCTGTCTGAACTAATTTTCAAACTATCATTTTTGGGAGTTTCATCAGCTAAAATATGAGTATCTTCTGTGGTTAAAAAATAATTACCCATGTCTAAAGATTCAAATAAAATTTGAGCTTCAGGGGCTGATGTCTGAGTGACAACATATTTTGATTCTTTTTCAGGAAGCAGCCTCTGCATGATACTTTTGATAGGGATCCTTGCTTCAGATAGGTCCATGTTCAATTCTCCTCCAACATCCTTATAGAAACTTCATTCAAGAAGAATGTTGTATGAGGTTAGGATGTCAGCCACTAGGACTGTCATCTTGATTCTTTTGTCTGGAAATGTTGCAAATACAAACTAGGCATCCTTGATTTGTCCCAGTAGAGGTACTTGTTTATTCTCCATAGAGAAACATCTTTCAAAGGTTTTGGTCAGTGTGAGTCCAAGAGATTCTGCCACCTTAGCAGGCATGACATTGTCAGATGCACCTAAGTCTATGATGCAATTACTCAATTTGTATCCATTTATCAATCGAAAAACATAGAAAGGCTCTATTTTTTAGGGGCAACTGGAGGAGTAATGACAAGATTGTTTGGAATGGATATATTTTTTAAAGGATGATGAGCTACTTTTTTAACATCTTGTCCTATAGGGATGACTTTATTCTTCACACACTGAACTAATCTATCCAACTGCTCAAGATTGGATTACAAGAATTCAAATTCAGACATTTGAATTTTAGTCTTCTTGACAGTCAATTATGTCAAATGACTAAAATGGACTAGGAACAGAGGAAAGGAGTTCATCCATTTGATTTTTGGAAGGGGGAGGACTAGCCTGCAAATTTAAAGTTAGAGGTGAAGGCATATTTGATGTATTCACCTTTTTAACAGTCACTGGGTCTTTTGGCTAGAAAGGTAGAGAAATTCCTCATTTAGAAATTAAAATTGCAGGCAGAGAACTTTCCCTTATTTTTCTTTTATCAGCTTGTTGGGCTGATTGGTTCTGGGACCGAGTGAATACAACATATGATCCATCAATTGCTTCACCTTCACTTCTGGGTTCATCCTCGTAATTTAGAAAACTAATGTTAGAGTCACCAACTAATTCTTCTTGGTCTTCTACAAAGAGATCAATGTCATTTTCTTGGTTCAATTTAGGCTGGAAAGAGAAATCAAATTCTATTTTGAGATATCCAACTATTGAATTGGTTGGGGGTGCTTCAATGGCAAGTTTCTCTTATTGAGGGAGGAAGATTATTTGGTTGTCCTTGATTCTTGATAGCATTGCCTTGGTATGACTGATTGGGGAATGTCCTCTTTAGCATATTTCTATACAAAAGAGCTAAAGATATCCCTTGCACCATCTACTTCTTGAGAGCTAGCAACTCATTTGCCAACTTTTGTACCATTGGATCAGTGGTACTTGTAGATGGATATTCAAAAGATGAAAAATATTTACCCCTATTAAGATTTCTCCTTATCTTTCCTGCCAAGATAAGTTTATCTTCTACCTCAGTGGCCAATACTTGAACTGCAGCAAGGTCTATTTAGCCAGCACATCTTAGTAGAAAACTCACTTCAGGCAGTTATGAGTTGATGAAGAAACATTTAAGATTCTCAGGTGTAGGTTGAGCAATTGCATGAATCTTGTTTCTTAGCTTGTCAAACTTAGTTATGAAATCCCTTATTGGTTTATGAGGCTCTTTCTTCATTTGTGTGAGTTGTGCTAGTAGGGCATGTGCATCTTCAACAAGCTTAAATCTGGTTTCAAATTTGGCTTTGAGAGTGTTTCAGTCAGTCACAGTCTAGGCCTACAAATGATAAAATCAGTCTGCAGTAGCACCTTGTAAAGTTTTCACAAATAGCCTGATTGCTACATCCTTATACTCCACACTTATTATGCCATAGGCTATGCTGAAAGCTGTAATATATTCAACAAGATGAACCTTCCCATCACTATAAAACTTAGAGAAATTTTTCTTTGAACTATGTGGTAGCTCATGTAGAGGTAGAGTTAAATTGATTGGGCCAAAAGAGTTACCCCAAGGGCCTTGAATTACCATTGTATGACTATGAAAAGGTGGAATAACAAATCTCAGAGGGCTAAGTATTGACAAAGCTTTATTAATAGCAGAAATAGATGCTTTACTCGGTAATGGAGACTTGAATTTAGTAGGAGAAAAGCTCCTAGTTCATTAGAGGCGATATGGTGAAAGAAATAGATCAAAATTACTTTGTTGTACCAACTCAGATACAGGGTCAACAATACTTTTAGCCCTTTGGCTTCATGTATACCGTGGATCTACTAGAGTGTAAAAATAAAAATAGAAAAGAACTAACACTGCTTTAGCTTGAAGCTTGAGGCTTCAAATTACACATTATTCCATAGCGAGATAAATGGATAAGGCTATAATGATAATGGATAAGGCACAGGTGATGTTTCAATCTAAATCTTGAGGCTCTAAATTTCACAAAATTATTGTGTCCACAGCGGAGTCACCAAAAATTGTTGGGTGAATATTGTCACCAGCGTACTGATGAGCAAAATAGGTCTGATCAATCATAGTAAAGAAGATTGGTTAACCAAATATGCAAGTTTACCATAATAGAATGGGACAAATCTCTCCTCTCATCAAGGAGAGGTTTCCTATAAGTATGAAAGGGCTATCTATATATGCTAATCTGCTATAAATAAGCTGAAAATAACACTCAGGGGTAAGATAACACCATCGATCTCTCTTTTTTCAGAGATGATGTTCAAAAATCAAAGGAAAAATCTTGATGAAATGATAGAAGGCACTCCTCTTCTTTCAGAAGTGTTATTCAATAGACAACAAGAACCTTTCAGGTAGTGACAAGTAACTATAACAGAGTGTAGTAACACAATATGATGAAATATAGTAAAAAGTCTCCACCTCAACTGCCAAAGAGTGAAATACGAAGGATAATGAGGGTACAAATTCATTCAAAGATCCCTTACACAGAAATAGAAAATAGACAAACTAAAGACAATTGTGGTAGCACAAAATTTTTTTACAACAGGCTTTAGGACACCTTCTTGATTAGTTTCACTAATTCTGCTTATTTAATTAAATGGACAAAAAATGTATTAAAGAAACAGACATAAGAACAATTTCCCCAACAACCAAGCTATTTCAGCACAAAGTCTGAAAAGTCACTTGTTTTCTTATTTAAATAATGAAATATGATCAACAATTTGAGCTCAAAGTCTCAGTAATGCCTTTCAATTTGGGTAGAGATTTATTTCTGATAACCGAGAGATCTCCTCGAAACAATAAGAGAGAGTCTAATATATAGTGCTCTAAGAAAGACTTGGGCACTTTATTTCACAAAAATGGCCTACGATGCATTCAATGCATTCAATACATTTTAAATTCTATGCATGCTCTATGCTGGAATCAGGTGTTGATCTTAAATATGGGCCACCTGATGTGTTTTTTGATGTATTTCTTGATGTGTTTCCTGATGTGTGCACAACTATTTATTTGCTTTACTCAATGCAAAAAAATAGGCTATGCCATTGAATGTTCACATTCTCTGATGTCCACCTGGTGGGCTGCTTCACCTTCTAGAAACATATCCCATGCACATATATTTCATATCTTTCTCCATCATTTCTCCTTTTCTTGTTGTATTTTGTCCTTATCTATGCTATCTTTTCTACTGTGTCTTTGTATTGGGAGTGCTCCATTTTTGACATCTATCACAGTCCGCTACTTTGAAACTTTATTATAGAAAATGGGACCCACAACATTTCTTACCCGAGCAGCTTCAAAATGGGAATGGGGATAGGTGGCACTTTCCACTAATCTTAATAAGTGACACATGGCATTTTCCACTGTGAAACAGGTGAGGACACTTGAAAGCATCCATTTAACTTATAGAAGCTTAAGATATATTTTGAGAGTCTTATGGAAGATGACACATGGTGGCTTCCACTGAGCTTTTATAAACACTATAGAAACATGTGGAACTCATTTAGATTCACACGGTTGATGACACTTGGTGCACTCCTCTTACCTTAACAACTCACTCGGGGCCTACCACAATCCTTACTCAATAATGAAACAAAAAGAAGAAATGGCAACGTTGACACTTGGCACTTTCCATTGAGTTTTATAAGAGACACATGGTGACTTCCGCTGTATTTAGAAAAACACATTAAAACCTTCTGCAATTGCCACTTGACACCCTTTGTAGAACTCTGAGAGAAACTTATTTTTGCGTCTTTATTTGAAAGTTGACAGATATTTCATTATCTTAAATTTGACATCCACAGGGACGTCAATGGTTGTTGATTGTTTGAACTATATTGAACCATGAACCTTTAAACCTTTGAAAGTTTATTAGTTTAATAATTCAATGGTTCAAGCAGTCTTTATCGGTTCCTTGGTTCAAACACTTCCCTGGTTCAATCGCTTTCTTAGTTCAATCACTTCCTTGGTTCAATTGCTTTCTTGGTTCAATTGCTTCCCTAGTTCAATCACTTTCTTGGTTCAATCACTTTCTTAGTCTTTGGTTAAACCATCTCTTTGAACTAGTTTCTAGAAACATCTAATTCCTTCCTTTATCTGGCACTTCTTTTAAACCATTGAACCTTTGAACTATTTAACTTTGAAATCTTTTGGTTCAAGGTTCAATCGATTCATTGGTTCATTCTTTATTCTATCACTTTCTCTTTATCTTTGAACCAATATTCCCTATCCTCCACAAGGGCACCTGCCCTTAGTTCATTACCCTCCATAAGGGCACTTGTTTTTTTGACTTTGGGGCACTCCTTTGAATTGATCATGTTGAACCCTTGAACCTTTGAACTGTTGAACCCTTTTGGGTTCAAGGTTCAATGGTTCAACAGTTCAATCTTTTGTTCCACTCATTCAATTGATCGCTTGAACTGATTCCTTTGAACCAACTGCTCATTGAACCTTTGAACCTTTGAACTCTTTTGGTTCAAAGTTCAATGGTTCAATGGTTTAATGGTTCAAGGGTTCAAGCCTTCTTTTTGCTAAGTCTTTTGAAGCTGTTGAACTTGTTGAAGTAGTTAAACTTTGAACTTTTACTGAAGCACTTAACTCTTTAAGCTTGCTGATGTCATTGAACCCTTGAACCCATTGAACCTTTGAACCATTTTAGTTCAAGGTTTAATGGTTCAATGGTTCAATCCTTTATTTGAAGTTTTCCAATGAACCTTTTGGTTGAACCTTGGCGTTGAACCAACCTTGAAATTGCCTAAGTGTTGAGAGCTTGTTTCTTTTCTACAGAGTTCATAAAAATGAACTTGCAGAGTCCATAGATACGAACCTGTAGAGTCTGTATAAATGAACTAGCAGAGTATGTAGAAATGAGTCTATAGATTCCTGCCTATAGAGTCTGTAGATTCTTGCCTATAGAGTTTGTAGAAATGAGTTCATAGATTCCTACCTGTAGAGTCTGTAGAAATGAGTTCGTAGATTCCTTCTTACAGAGTCTATAGATTTAAGCTTGCAGAGTCTGTAGAATTGAGTCCATAGATTTAAGCCTGCAGAGTCTGTAAATTTAAGCCTGCAGAGTCCATAGATTTTTTCCTGCAAAGTCCATTAGCTAAAAAAGCTTGAAAAATAGAGAATTTGAATGCCTAGAACAATTTTTGAGAAGGGAAGGGATAATTTTTAGCTTGTAGGACCAAAAATAGTTCATGTGTTGTCCCAAAAATGAGTAATAGATTTTGGGAACAACATATCCTACACTTTTGTATCTTCAAATATGAAATCCTGTAACTATTTTTCAAAAAAACACTTTACAAAACTTCAAATATTTTTAATAGTGGATATAAATATTATCTAAATTATTATATAGATGTTCAAAAATATATTCATAGATTATATAGAATGATTTTGATGGAATTTAGAAATTATAAAAAAATTGAATATTTTTTCAAATATTATTTTGCTAAATATCTTATTGATTTTTTTTGGGTGTGAAGTAGAAGCCCATCCTTCATCATTCATATTTCTACCCATTCCCTATTTGTGGATCTCACACAAAGCGCTAGTAGGTTCAATGGGTTAACACTAAACGCACCAGCTATTTACATCACCACACACAAATGTCAACGTGCTAGCTTTATAAGGTTTACTCTGTTGGTTATGTATATTTAAAGGAAATAAAAAGTCAATTCAAATTTTATTGCATGAGTAGATGTTACAATAGGAGTTAACAAAAAAATGGTCATTATAAATTTTCCAAATCAAGGGGAGGTGGTAGCTTTGATGGAAGAGTACAACATTGGCAAATATAAGATTTTCAAAGAGGAGGTGATGTGCTCAAGGCCTTTGCCAATTCTTGTTGGAAGCAAAATCATTGAGACCGGGAGGGGCAGGTGGAGGAGGGGGGCAGGGCAGAGGAGGAAGGGTAGGAGGGGGATGAATCAATTCCTCTTTAGCATATATGAACCATCACATCAACATATAGATCAGGCAATGCATAAGCAATCAACTATACAAGCATGAAGCAAGATTGATAAGACAACACATCATATATGTGAAAAACCCTAAAGGGGAGGAAAACCCATTAATCCATGTAAATGGACTATAGTCCTATAAGTCAAAAGATCACAATTTAGTGGAGCACCAACTCCACATGGAGCACCAACTCCACATGGAGCACCAACTCCACATGGAGCACCAACCCCAACTAGCTAAGCATTAACTCAACTAAGCTTTAGCAAGCACCAACTTGTAAGGAGGAACCAATGCCTTAGATGACTCAGCACCAACTCAGCCACCTAAAATATTTGATCACCTTCATAGCACCTTGTTGCTCTTACAATAGATGATGATCGCCTTCTTCAGTTCTTCTCTCTTTTCTATCCCTTTCAAACTGCCTTCTTGGCTTCTTCGCTCAACTAGGTCTCTTCAAGACATATTAGGTCATGTGAGCTTGATATTTGAATGTAGACACACTATCAAATTTTCATTATAGATCCTCTATACTCCTACAATGGTCTATAATACCTTCTACTTACCACTGTGCTCTTTTATTTGTTTGCACTCTACTCACCTTAAATAGGCTTAAAACTGTCTTATATATATACGATTCCTTGTTCATATGCCACTTAGTTGGCTACTCATCCTTAACCTCTTAGGTCATCCATGGAATAGGTCTTCGAATATCTTGTGGACATGAATCAAATGAGCTTTGAGTCCCTTTAGGTCTAACATAACTCAATTAGGCCTCATTTCACTTTTAGGTCTCATGGAGACCTAATTCCATTAGGTCTACTTTAGAACACGTTACATTTTGCATTCCTTAAAACACTTTAAAAATCTACACATGGTAGCAACATATCATATTATAATTAAATAGACCCTTGCTAAGCTCAAATAGGCTCCATAAGACTTTTTAGAGCCAACCACTACTTTAAGCACACCATTTGTACTGTTCACAATTAGGCCTTCTCATACATAGAAATTATGTCTTGAACTACTAAAGATTAAACACAAATTAGCTAATCAACCATATAAATAAATCACATATACAAAAACTACATGACCTCAGGGTCATTATCATATGTTTTAGACTTCACAACTCAGAGCAAGAGGACTCAAACTCTTGTCTGCAAATAGCCCACTCAAAACTACCAGAACACTCCAAAACCCAGTCATGAACAACTTGATCTTAAACACCTGAAATAACACTTATCATGACTACTGATACTTTCAAAATATATTTTGACATCTTTAGACCACTCTCAAATACAAAAAATATAAGGTCTAATGTTAAATATTGGTCAAGCAGACCAATCTTTTGATCTCACTATACACAGTCAACCCACAACTAGACAAGCCATTTTGGCTTCAACATTTCAACCACTTTCACTTATTATTAAACCTTATACAAATCATGGATAGAAAATACAAGTCTCAAAAAATAACACCATGTGTATTGGATATATCAACTCCGATCATAGAGTCTTAAACTCATCACTGTAACTTGCTTATCCAAAACTGTCAATTAACCTTAAAGCACAGTCATGGTGATTCAGACCTTCAACACTTGTGTAGAAATCTTAAATTTTTTTTGATATATGTATATGATCTTTTGAGATAATTATACCATTCTCAGATAGAAAGATAATATTGTCAAATGGAAATATTGGTCTTGTAGACTAATCTCATAACCTTATACCTCACTGTCTCATCTAAACCAGATAGGTCAACTTGTGAGCAACTTTTTGACTAAAACTAATGACCTCTAAATATTATACCAAACATGAGCATGTATTATAAGTCCTAAAAAATATATCCATGCACTTGGTTTCATCACTATTTCATGATAACACATTCCTAATCATCTTCTCATTGTTGCCTGGGTTTCTCATTATTTCCACCATTAGGCCTGTTAGTGACTAATTATCTTCGATGATCAATTTAGCATAATTTAGGGCTTGAACTTATCTAGAAAATTTTTTGGACATAAAACATGAGCCTCAAGCTTCATCCTCCATCTATTTTCATACTTTGAGTTGGTCAACTCTGACTGCTATAGTAAATCTCTGAGAAACTAACACTTTCCTTTAGGGTCTACTCATACACTTGACAACTCAATCACACCTAGAGGTGCCTGAGAGAGTTGATTACAAGATCCAATAGTTTGTATATTTATTTTATACCATTTTAGGCTATTTTGAATAATATTTTTCACATCAGGTCATTGTTAGGGTTTTAGAGAGGTGTAACATAGGTTTTGGTGTTAACTATTGTTCATAAAGGATTTCCCCTTAAATCCAAAACCAATGCCTGTATTTATTATCTAAGACCCTTCCTCATCTATCTTTAATAATGTAGGTTCCCATGTAGAGGTTACACATGCCAATGAAAACCTAAAATTCCTTCTCAATTTTGTATGCCTTCATTTTGTATACTTGAGAGACCTCAAAATCACTTTTCATGCCTTTTCTTGCAAACCATGACCTCAAACTTTATTAACATGCTTGAGAAAATATATTATACATTTTTCCATGCTCACATATGCAAACTTGTCTTTAAAACTGATCATGACCCCTCATTAGACCACATTCTCTCTCTTTACTCTCTAGACTTTGACCTACAAATCACATTAGGCCTTGAAACTGACATTTATGCCTATTTTCATGTGATCTCCACCTCACTCACATAATTAAGCAACCTCTCTCATGCTTATACACAGCCATACATCCTTCACATGTCTTGACAATAAACCATTATACCTTATTAGGCCAGGTAGGGTCTAAAATTGGGTTAGTTACAAACTTAGACTGAAGGTTTTACCCCTATAGGCTCACCTTGAAACTCTCTTGAGTGCTCCAATAATTCACATACATGCTCAATAAACCTCATACAACCAATCATTCCTTTGTGCACTCATATCACCAAGCCATCAAACTCATACCTTCTTACAAGGTCTTTTCATGTTATGACTATTGCCATGACTAGGCTTCTTAAGTACTTGAAACATGACAATTGACCTTTAAACACTTATGAAAGTATCTAAACTTAACTTACATGATCATACAATGCCAAAAACCTCTCACAAGTTTGCACTTCCTTAATTCACCAAACTTTACTATGCACACCTTCTCATAGGGTCTAGACTAGGCTTCTCAAGACACCTTGTACTCAATAACTAATACTCAAACATGATTACCTCAATGCTATCGAACAAGAACACTCATCAAAAGAAACTCTCACACCACTTTAATAATTTTGACATCAACCAATATAAGAATCATTAGGTTGAATTTGAATTCTATCTCTGATCTGAACCTTGACATCAACCAATAGAAGAGACATTAGGTTGCCTTCAAATTATCTCTTATCACATGGATTCCTTGTCATATCAAGCACACAATCTCATACCTCAAAGGCCATTCACCATGAATCTTCACCAAATGCACCTTGACATCAATGACATCAACCTTGACATCAAATGACATCAACTTTGACATCAATGACAACACTTCTCAACAATTCTATGATCGAATTAACCATGGGAGTAGATAAAGTTTTTTATAGACCATGGTGTTCCACCAATATGAAGAAAAATGTTTTACTTAATTTGAGATTTAGGCTATCTAAATAAGGTAAAATTATTTAAATTTATATTGTTTAAAGTATGACATTTACCATGCAAATTTGAATGTAAAATAGAGATTGATTGCACTTACTATTTATAAAATTGACCAAATGGTGGATATACAAAGATGGGGCCAGGGAAGGGGAGATGGGCCAAGGAAATGGGGCAGTGAGTCATTCTTGAAAAAATTGCCCATAATTTAAAGAGGGTAAATATATTTTTAAAAAGGGCACATGTCCTTTGAAATGATGCTCCCAAGCTTAAATTTGAATTGGATTGGCTTACCAAGCATAAAAGGCATGTGCCCTATATAATAAAAAGGGCACACACCCATTTTTACTCTATTTTGGAGGGAAATGAGATTTTTTTCAAAAAATGCAAAACAAACTATGCACACCTTATTAATTGCAAATGGCTTGCACATGTTTTATTTAAAATGACATTTTAGACAAATGCCCTATGGAAATAAAAAGTGTGAATGAATTAATGTACCATTTAGAATTTAGACAATATATAGAATAAGTGATAATAAATACATCCAAAGATGTGTAATAAATATATAAATAATTGTACAACTAAGGGATTAAGGGTTAAGAGAGAGCACTTATTATTTGTTGCTCTGTTCTATATTATCATAACTATCAGGGTTCATCTTAAGCTCACTACCAAACTCTGTGTCCAGTTCATTTAGGATTTTAATGCTTCTTTGGGCCATGACACTTGCATTGCCCAGACGACACTTGTATCGATGCTACTACCTAAGTTTCAATGCATTTTTTTTGTACAAAATATGTGCTCTTTACTAAAACTTCCACTTAGACCTTTATGGGTTTTTTGTCACCTTTCATATTGGGTGTTCAAATTGCATATGCATGCTATTGATATCAAAATATGGCTCAAGATATAGATATTTACCTTTAACCACCTGCGACTCAATAAAAATGGGTTAACACATGAGTCGAGCTAACCCTATCAACGTTGTTATTTCTAAATACTACCTATATAGCTACGTATTCCAAAGAGGGACTCAAACTTGAATGTAGTTTTCCCTCCTAGTTGTGTGTGTGTAATGGTGATTGCGCAACTATATGCTCTTTCTCTTATTGTAATCCCGCATACAAGTAATGCAAGTGGAATTTGACCTTTTACAATATTTCAAACTACAATGCTATGCAATTTTGTCTAAGGCCTAACTCAATAGCTTTTAAATAACAATGTATATGATAAATTATAAACTTGTTTGGTAAGAAATACTATGTCCTAGCTTTATATATATAAGGATCCTTTTGAATTTGAATTTAAACTTAGTGATGCATGAACTACAACAAATTAACAAAACAAATGGGCCCATTATAATGGTCACAAAGTTGTAATAATTAAAATAGAGAAAAATGCAAGGATGGACACTTGCATTAGCCTTCAAACACTAGCATCGATGCTAGTGTCCAATAATGAATGCAAGTGTCCAGGAACTCAAAATACAAAACAAATAACACAGGGATCCCTATCACAAGGTGGATAAAGTGCAACATAGTAATCAAAAAGTAACAATAGACAATACATTTCAATAAAAATCAATGAAGCCCAAAGGGCCCATGCTCAACCGCACCACTACATACTCATATCTTTCTTCAAAAATGCCTATACATCCAAAACCAAGAAAAATGATAATATACAACAATTCTTGTACCAAATATGGGTATCTACATTTACCCCACCTTTAATCTAGTAATAAATAAAGATGGAATTGAATTACTATAATTAAAGGAAGTACAAACCTAGGTGTGTAAACACACCTTGAACTCATGGTAATTCCTATAGAATAAGACTACAGAGAAAGTTAGTTCATGCATTCAAGACATAAAACAAATGATAAAAGCATAAATAACATAACGTGCTAGACCTACTCCCTTAATGGGGATGGATCAATGGAGTCAAAAAGCTTAGATAAGAAAACATGGATAATGCTTTCCCTAAGTGGCCCTCCTCCAAGACAGGTCCATTAAACATGTTTGTGCTCAGATTTAGTGTTCCAAGTCTTTGTCAATGTGGTAGCATAAGCACCTCCTTACACAAATGGCTTTGGCTCTTGATTTGATCAATGTTGAAAGGATGAGTGAAGCTCTCTATTGATATTTTTGCATAGTTTTTCTACACCAAAAAGAGCACCTTGAAATTATTCGTGCATAATAACATCACACAAAAAAACTTAAATGTTATGGCCATGGCTCACATATTTATATCTTTTTAAAAATGAGATAACTAATTTTTGGCCCTCCATCTCAAGATCAAGATGGAGGGTCACAAATCCATTAAATTTTGGATGGACAAGCAATAAATATGGTCATCAATATTTGGAAGGATGGAATATTAATAAGGCATAGGTAACTTTAATCTTGATGTTTATCTCTATTTATGCCTTGTGGATGACAACCATGTGATGATGTCATGGGTAACGTAATGGCCAAAATATTTTGAATTATGAATTTCCAATAATAGATATTCAATATTTTTTCATGTATTTCTAACTTAAGCTCTTAATCTAATTTTCTTTTCTTAAACTTTTTTATTTAGTTTTTGTAATTCTTAAAAATTAGTTGTTTATTTAATCAAACTAGTCAGAAATGTCAATTTACTTAGTCATAATTTGACTGGAGTTAAATTAGAGGAAGGTGTCAATTACATACAGGGTAATATCCTAGTTAGGGTATTTTAGATGTGAATTGACACATGCATGTGACGTATGCGATCAAATTAAAAGATTTCAGTGGTCTAGGATGTTATTTTTATTAGTCACAATTTGACTCAAAGTGAATTAGAAGAATATAACAATGACATAAAATGCATTTCCCCAATCAGGGATACATAAACATGAATTGGCACATGTACATGACATGTGTGAGCAAATTATAACATTTTAATGATTTTGGTCTAGCTTGTGCGTTATTGCAGAAAGTCTTTCAGATTTGCAATCTTCACATGATAGTGATAATAATTGAATGTCTACATTTTTTTCCTATTTGAGAAGGCATGGAGAGACATTTTGTCAAATCAACAACTTTTAAAATAATAAAATGTCACTTAAAATGATCACAATTAGAAAAAAATTTGTTCCCATTTTTTATTAAATTTTACACGCATTGGAAAAAATGAGGTTATAAAAATGCCCCAAACAGCTTTTGAGTGGCCTATAATGCCCCTTTGAGGGGAGGATGAATTTTTTTTTACCTTTGATGGGTTAGCCCTTGATCAAAAAAAATAAACATGTAATTCAGTAAAAGAAGATGAAAAATAAAATAATTAGAAGAAAATGACTATCAAATTGTAACAATCCCACTGGGTTAGACATAGAAATACATGATTTTTTTTAATTTGATACATATACCAAATATAGATTACACCAAGAGAATATATAAAGACCATAAGAAATATACAAGGTGATAATAACAACAAGCATAATACATCACATAATATTGATCTCTAATATTATGAGTACACATCATAATGTGAATACAGAAAGTAATTACATTAACTCAACTACATTTGAAACAAGTCTAAAACCAGAGCTATTGATTTAAAATAATAAGTAATCAAAACTTTTCATGACAATAATCAATGATAAATACAATATAATATAATATACATATAGATACATGGCTCCCTAGAGCATGAGTTCTCTAGACTCTTTAGTATCTATGGCAATCTCAAATGTCATCTCAATAGTAGTATTATTGGGAGGGAGAGCATCATTTGAGCACTTTTCCACACCAACCATAGACTAACCATCCCCTACATGATCTCCCATCAAGGAATGGCCCTCCCTTCACGAATGAGTAGATAGTGACAATGTGAGAATTCTAAGAGACTAACAAGTACCCGTGTGCTATATGATTCTAAACTAAACATGTAGTGTTGGGGATCAACCAACAATGATTACACTTATGAAGGCAATAAACACGGAATTAAATCAGATAGATAAGTAACTAGAATCAGAATCAACAAGAAACAAGAGATACAAGAAACCACCCTGAAAACTTGTATTAAACACTTTACTAAAGGAATTACAATTGAAGAAAACTTCTTTTCTTCTACACCTATCTAGATGTATAGATCACTTTCAAGATCTCTCTTAACCTTCAAGAATCAACTCCACAATCTGGATTGATATACAATCTGTATTCTACTTCTACAGTATTGTCTTAACCTGTTCTTCTCTTGTCCAATGAACTATGAAGATCTATCTCTATTATATAACAATAGAGACTCATGAGCATGCCTTTACAACTGATAGATGCACCTCCAAACAAGGGCTCTAATTTCCGTCATACTTAAATTAGAAATGTGAGCTTACAACTAACACTTCATTCCCTTAACATGCAAACTATCTATTCGCACACAAAATAAGATTCTGCCTACACAGGTGACCGACGTCGGTCCCTGCTGGCTTGAACCTGCCGACGTCGGCCGACCCTGGTCTTCTACTGACCGGCGTCGGTCGCCTTTGGTCTCCTTCAGACCGTCGTCGGTGACTGCAACTCCTACAACTCTGTACTTGCTCTTGGATGAAGCTTTTAGCTCCATACCCTAACAATATCTCACTTGGAGATAAACAGCTGCACCAGTACCTGTACAGCAACATCTTCTAGCTCCTCCATCTTTAACTCAATCATGAAGACCAACGAAAGTTGAATGAAGATTCAACTTCTCTTTTGTAACTGGCTTAGTTAACATATCCTTAGGATTCTTATCTGTATGGATCTTCTCCAGCTTTAACTCACCATCCTCCAATACCTGTCGTATGAAGTGGTACCTAAGCTGTATGTACTTTGTTCTTGAATGAAAGGCTGAATTCTTAACCAAATGAATTGCACTCTGACTATCATTGTATAGTCTACAACTCTCTCGCTCCTTTCCAAGCTCTTTCATGAACTGTGTCATCCATATCATCTCTTTGCTAGCCTCTGTGACTGCAATATATTCTGCTTCTGTAGTTGACAAGGCAACAACCTTCTGCAACTTTGATATCCAACTAACTGCCGTTCCACCTACAGTGAAAACATATCCTGTAGTGCTTCTCTTGCTATCCAAATCCCCTGCCATATCTGAATCTACATAACCATGTAGAGAAGTATTTGAACTACCATAGCACAAGTGCTTACTGCTGGTTCCTTTCAGATATCTAAGGATCCACTGAACTGCTTTCCAATGTTCCTTTCCTGGATTGGCCATATACTTACTTACTACTCCCACTGCTTGGGAAATATCAGGCCTAGTACAAACCATTGCATACATTAAACTTCTTACTGCGAAAGCATATGGAACTTTTTTCATGTACTCTACCTCATCATGTGAATTAGGACATTGTTCTTTACTTAACATGAAATGTCCAGCCATAGGTGTGCTTACCGGTTTTGCATCCTGCATATTGAACCGTTTCAACACCTTGTTCACATAATCCTCTTGAGACAAAATCAACTTGTGATTTTTCCTGTCTCTCTTAATACTCATGCCAAGGATTTTCTTTGCTGCTCCTAAATCCTTCATGGCAAACGTGTGAGCTAATTTCACCTTAAGCTCAGAGATATCCTGCATGTGTGATCCTGCAACCAACATATCATCTACATACAATAATAGAATAATATATCTAGCATTATCCAATCTCTTAAAATACACACAATGGTCAGATTGACATCTACTATAGCCATGCTCAGTCATAAACCTGTCAAACCTTAGATACCATTGCCTTGGAGCTTGCTTGAGGCCATACAAGCTTTTATTCAATCTGCACACTAGCTTCTCCTTACCTTTGACCTCATATCCTTCCGACTGATCCATATATATTTCTTCATCCAAATCTCTATGGAGAAATGCTGTCTTAACATCAAGTTGCTCGAGATGCAAATCCTCTGTAGCAACTAAAGATAGTACAGTCCGTATAGAAGTCATTTTAACAACAGGAGAAAAAATCTCACTAAAGTCAATACTTGGTTTCTGTACAAATCCTTTCACTACCAATCTGGCCTTGTATCTCATCTTTCCATTCTCACCTTCTTTCAACTTGTAGATCCATCTGTTCTTCAGTGTCTTCTTTCCTGCTGGCAACTCAACCAAATCCCATGTTTGGTTCTCTCTCAATGAGTCAATCTCTTCACTCATGCCTAGCTTCCACTGAACCTTGGATTCCACCTATATTGCTTCATCAAAACTCTCTAGTTCTCCACCATCAGTTAGCAATAAATAGAATAACGAAGGGGAATATCAAATTGGAGGCTTACTTACCCTTTCTAACCTCCTGTTGGGCGTTTGAGACTCTTCCATAAGACGCTATCCACCTAAATTCTCTGACAGTGACCGACCTCGGTCACATCCAGGCCTGTTACTGTTCACTGTCAGTTCTACTTGACTAACATTGGTCTCTGCCTAGGTGACATCGGTTCCTATACGGCTGACATCGGTCTCTGTACGGCTGACATCGGTTCCTACCTGACCGATGCTGGTGTCTGTGTTTTCCTTCCTGTGATTTTTCTTTCTCGTGAGGTCTTTTTGGTCTTTCTCTTTGTCCAAATCTTTATTGCTCTGCTCAAGGTGATTCAACTTCCTCAGCTGATCACTGTACATCACTTTTTCATTGAAAACAACATCATGACTCCTGATTATCTTATTAGTTCCTAGATTCTATAATCTGAATCCAAACTCATCAGAGCCATAGCCAACAAATGTGCACCTCATAGACTTAGCATCAAGCTTCTTTCTATTTTCCTTATCAACATGCACAAAGGCTTCACAACCAAAAACTTTGAGAAATGATAAATCTACATTTTTCCCTCTCCATGCCTCTTCTGGAATTCCACCATCCAGAGCTGTAGAGGGTCCTCTATTAATTAGGTATACTGCGGTGTCCACAGCTTCTGCCCAAAACTCTAAGGGCAATCCTGCATGCAATCTCATACATCTTGCATGCTCCATGATTGTTCTGTTCATCCTTTCAGCAACTCTATTTTGCTGAGGTGTTCTTGGAACCGTCCTTTGCCTGTGTATTCCACGTTTCAAACAATACCATTTGAACTTGAGGCTGCAGAACTCACCACCATTGTTAGATCTCAGGCACTTCAATCTTTTGCCTGATTCATTCTCAACCATAGCTTTCCAAATCTTAAACTATCAAAAACATCAGATTTGTTTTTAATACAATAGACCCATACCTTTTTTGTAGCATCATCTATGAAAGACATATAGTACCTTGATCCACCAATAAAAGCAACTTGGGCTGGTCCCCACACGTCTGTGTGAACAAGCTGCAATTTGTGCTTCTTCTTTGTTGACCCAGTCTCAAGAAAACTCACTCTCTTCTATTTTCCAAAAATATAGTCTTCACAGAAATCTAGATCTATGCTTTTCAAATCTGATAACATACCTTTTGACTTAAGAATTGTCATTCCCTTCTCACTCATGTGGCCAAGCCTTTGATGCCACAACTTTGTATCTACATCTAAAGTAGATAATACAGAAGAAGAATTGTCAGTAATACAATTACATAAATAGAGAGTACCTACTCTCTTACCTCTGGCTAATACAAGTGCTCCCTTGGTAACCTTCCAAGATTCAGCTGTGAGAGTTACTGTACAACTCTCATCCCTTAGCTTTCCTGTAGAAATCAAATTTCTCTTCAAGCTGGGAACATGCATGTCGTCTCTCAACACCCACGTGTTGCCATTCTGTATTTTTAGCTGCACTTTACCTTTGCCAATAATTTTACAAGGCTCATCATCCCCTAGATAGACTATTCCAAAATCTCCATGGACATAGTCACTAAAATATTCTCTATTAGGAGTTGCATGGAAAGATGCACCAAAATCTAAAACCCAAGATTCTATATTAGTTTGCAAAGAGAATATAAGAGCATCTTGTGCAACAATACCTGCCACCTTTGCTTCTTCTTTATCATCCTACTGTCTGTCCTCTTTAGGCTTTGACCAGCAATCTTTGCTTATGTGCCCAATCTTTCCACAATTCCAGCATTGTGGCTTCCTACCATTTCTGGATTTAGATCTACCTCTCACCTTGGATTTAGATCTTGATCTACCTTTCTTGCTCTTCTCTTTTTGTCTTCCCCTACTCTCAAAACTCAAAGCGTTCCCTGATGTCTCTTCTGTGCTTTTCCTGCGAATTTCTTCATTCAAGATTACACTAACCACATCATCTACTTTTAAAATATTTGAAGCAGAAGCAGTATTACTAACTGCCATTACTAAGCTGTGCCAGCTTTCTGATAAAGAACATAAGATTAATAGAGCTTTAATTTTATCATCAAATACTATTTTGACTGAATTTAATTGATTTACAATTCCATGTAAATCATTCAAATGATTAGATACAGAACTACCTTCCTACATCTACAAATTAAATAACTGCTTCATAAGATACACCTTATTAAAAGCTGAGGGTTTTTCATACATATTTGCTAAAGTAGTCATTAACTCTACCATAGACTTTGCTTGTGATAAATTAGATATCATAGTGGTTGCTAGACTCAATCTTATAGATCCAAGAGCCTTTCTATCAAGAACTTCCCATCCTTCATCATCCATGCCTTTGAGCTGCTTTGCAGTCCCTCCTAACGGTAAGTATAAATCCTTTTGATACAGATAATCTTCTATCTGCATTCTCCATAATTGATAGTTCTTGCCATTAAACTTCTCCATTCTTAGCTTACTTTCTTCTGCCATTGCTTTCTCCCACTCAAACAGAAATCCCTGTGAGTAACCTGTAATCAATACACACTAACCAGATCTGAACTACCTGTTAGTGAACCAAAGCTCTGATACCACTTGTTGGGGATCAACCAATAATGATTGCACTTATGAAGGCAATAAACACGAAATTAAATCAGATAGATAAGTAACTAGAATTAGAATCAACAAGAAATAAGAGATACAAGAAACCACCCTGAAAACTTGTATTAAACACTTTACTAAAGGAATTACAATTGAAGAAAACTTCTTTTCTTCTACACCTATCTAGATGTATAGATCACTTTCAAGATCTCTCTTAACCTTCAAGAATCAACTCCACAATCTGGATTGATATACAATATGTATTCTACTTCTACAGTATTGTCTTAACCTGTTCTTCTCTTGTCTAATGAACTATGAAGATCTATCTCTATTATATAACAATAGAGACTCATGAGCATGCCTTTACAACTGATAGATGCACCTCCAAACAAGGGCTCTAATTTTCATCATACTTAAATTAGAAATGCAAGCTTACAACTAACACTTCGTTCCCTTAACATGCAAACTGTCTGTTTGCACACAAAATAAGATTCTGCCTACACAGGTGACCGACGTCGGTCCCTGCTGGCTTAAACCTGTCGACGTCGACCGACCTTGGTCTTCTACTGACCAGCGTCGGTCGCCTTTGGTCTCCTTCAGACCGTCATCGGCGACTACAACTCCTGTAACTCTGTACTTGCTCTTGGATGAAGCTTTTAGCTCCATACCCTAACATGTAGTGTATCATAGAAATCTATTCTATTGCAAGATATCATACAAACATGTGAATCATACTCATGAAATTATAATGTATCACTAAACATACTTTGGACCAAAGTTTTATAAATTATAAATAATAATGATCTAGATCAATCAAATTCAATCACACCACTTGATCAGACTGCATTTATTTGTCATTTTGAGACTAGTAAGCTAGATAAGTCCATCTCACTCCTTACTCCAAATCAATAATATAGATTGGTCAAATAAAACTCAACCACAAGATTCATTTAATTTACATCCTCTTCACATAAACAATCAAACCATATGCTAAACATAGGAGTAAGCAAAGAATACATTTATTTTGTCAAATGCATGAATGAATCTTACATTATTTCTATCCCATACTAGAAATAATGAATACAGTCTATATCACCCAGGTAAAATATACATAGCTGTAGATTTCAACAATCACAATTTTATTCCAAACATATTACACTTATGATAACCCATATTACCATAGTCTAGTATTTTAAGACATAACTACTAGTTATCCCAAAAATAGTCATATAAAGTAGTCTTAAAATCATGGAAATATAAACAAATATACAAGTAACTATATATAATTAAGCAAGTTATATTTCACACATAACATAATAACATACCAACATAACATTCATTAAACTCTCAAGGGTTGCATGCATACATACATAAAGTCTCACCAACTGTTACAAAACACACTATCCACAACAATAACCAACATGTATATAGCAAAATAGTCAAATGTGAATATGAGTTGAGGCATAATATTTATAGTATGCATCACTTGGGTACAACATACTTTTATGCTATAGTATCTTATGATATCCTATACTATCATAGGTTTCCAACTATATAAAAACACATAATCTGAAATTATGATTTTTTAAGACTCAATCGATTCATACAGATAATAACAAATAAATAATAAACAATTATACCACCTGAGTATACCCTAAATTAAACTATGTACAAGCATTCCAAAACATCACAACATATAAACATGCATCATGATGCACTATTATGCACTAAGTATTTATGTAAATCAACACTCTCATAATTAGTATTGTGCACAAGTATTTAATATTGATAATAATCAACCTTATTATAAGTTGTTTAGGCTTATTATATGGTTTAGTGTACTTTGGTTAGCCTAAAATCCCACTTGTGAACTTTCCAACAAAATAGTTATATCCTCCTATACAAAGTGACATTGGTATCCAATGTTACCTCAATTGGATTAACCCAAGATCAATAACATTGGTATTAGTCTCATGCCATTTTGATTGGTCTACCCTAAAATTACAACCAATTTGACATAAGTATTCATTTAATGTCCATCATGCATTAATATATTTCACTTACAACTCACTCACACATAAGGAGTCCACATATTTTACTCAATAAATTAGCATATGTACACACACCCATATTATTAGTGTTAGAGGATAGGGATATCACATACATCCCTTGGGTTTTATAAGTATTCTTAATAAGATGGGAGTAATGTGACCCTCATGACCACCTACAAACTTATTTTTCTAAACCACAAACTAATTAAAGAATCCATGATTCCACACATGCATTAAATAACATCATAGAAACTTTAAGTAAATGTTTATATCTTCTTAGGGATTGAAATTCTACATTTTGATTCTAAGGAATAGAAGTAATCATTCATAAGCTACTAATATATATATTTTATTTAGAGCATTTAATCAATACTAACATCCACGAGTCCTAGGAATTCAACCCTAATAGAAATGGTAACCATTACATTTCAAAGGGTGACGAATGATCCATACACATATTGAGTCAGTCAAGACTACCTTTGCCTTGAAGTAATTTTATTGTCAGATGGCCATGCAATGCATTTATTATGTTACATTTGTTCAAAATTCCATGTCACTAATGTATTGACTCTGTATGCACTTAAAATCACTTGCTTCATTATAGTCAACTAATATTCCTATTAGTTGACACTAATTCTGATTATCTTATTTTATCCCACTAATTTATCCCATTCTTATTTCATTAATCTAATATCCCCTTCCATTAATCTACATTCACTAACCTTATTCATCCCATGTCTTTATTAAATTTTCCTAATCTCCCATTATCCTAATCTAATCTTGTTTATCTATTATATGAGAATTTTTAATTCCCATAACCCCAACTAACCACTTATTAACCTACTCCCTAATCCCAATAGCTAATTTTAAACTCAAAAATATTCCAATTACCCACCCACCACCCTACACTAGCCTTACCTAAATCTCTAAACCCTATGGGGATATTTCTAGAATTGGAGGATTCTAGAAATCTCTCCAATTTACGCCCCCTTCCTCTAGAATTTTCCTATTCTAGAGATTTCCATGGAATTAAAAATTCCATGGAAATTCCTCAACCATGGATCTTAATGATCAAAAATTGAATTTGAACCATAGATTTTTCCCCCATTTGCCTATAAAACCAGCCTCTCCCTCCACTCTCAAACAATGAAGAAGAATGATAGGGAAACCATGCCAAAATAAATCAGGGATTCTCATAGCCAATCTATCAAGCATCTATCATCAAAAATACAACATCAAACAACATCATTTTGTCAATCTGAGTCTAATCATCCTTTTATAAATCTTGGAAGGAGGTAACATAAAGCAAAATAATTAGTAAGCTTCTTTATCATTTTGATTTTGTTTTATAAATCCTTCATATTGGTAGTTTGTATTTTAAGTTTGGATTTAGTGTGTTTAAATTCATAGTGAGCTCAAAATCTCTCTATATAATGGCGACCATGGTGGGACATCTTTCTCCCATTTAACCATTTTTGCTTGTTAGTGTTGTTTTGACTAGTTTACAGGTCTAATTGGGTGAAGAAGATCTCAAAATTTTGAAATTTTTGTGCATACAAGTCTCGGTCATGGTATTACACTATTAGTTATGAGATTACAATGGTGATATTGTCAAAGCTAGTGTCAGTATTGTGACTAAACCATTAGTGGTTAAGGCTTTAGAAGGGCTTAGCATTTTGACAATCTTGCTACTCTCTCAGTAGCGAGATTGCCCTATGAATCTTGAGATTGTTAATCCTAGTTGTGATATTGTAAACCACTAATGGTTTGTCCTATAGGTCATTTTCAACAATCCCACCACTTATCTAGTAGAAAAATTTCCTTGGTAAATCATGAGGTTATCATTTTAAGTAGTGATATTTTCAAAAACTATGCTAGGGTTTAGACTGTTGTTTGTTTTTGTTAACTTTTTATTCTTGTAGGTGTTTTGTGTGCTTTTGTGTGTAAGCCAAAGAGATAATCCCCTCAAAAATTATCTCCCCACACCTTTTTGACAATCCCATAACTATCCTAATAGTGGGATCACCTTGGTAATATTAAGATTTCCATACTCTGTCATGGTATTGTATAAACATCAAGAACTAGTAAAACATTACCCCTGTTTCTTTTAATTTATTATTTATAAGGTCCTCAAGTTTTGGTTAAGAGGGAGGAAAAGGTTTGAGTGGTAATTATAATTATCTTTTTTGTTGATAAGTGTTCTTAATTATTCCTTCACATATTCAACCTTATCTCCATTTATATCTAAAGACAATATACTTATCAGGGGCATTTTTTTGTCCTGCAGGGTATTGGTGAAACACAAGAGCAAAAGGATTGGCTGGAGATTCATATTTTAGGCTAGTGTAGCCCATTTTTTTTTTAAATATCGCTACTTTATAAGTCATGGTTTTGTCCTGCAACTAGTAGGATTGTCATTCTAAGTCACGACATTGTAGTTTAGGCTAGTTCAGATTAGTGATAGGCTTTTCTAGCATATTTTATCATCAAATAATTGTATTAATAATTGAGGACCTGTAATCATTTTGATTTAATAGTCTCTTCTATAGACTATTTTTCTTAAGCTCTAAAATGTCATTCATAAATTTGTTGATTAGAGTAGTGAGTTTGTCATTTTGAGTCATAGTTTTATGGTTTATGATAAAATCGCTACTATTAATTTAAACCTAGTCACAAAATTATTATTCTCAGTCATGGGGTTGTCAGACTACCATGATTTTATGATTAAATATTATGGTTAGCTAACATATACAATCTTGCAACTCTTCTAGTCATGGGCTTGTCCTGCAAGTCATGGTTTTACACTATGTAGTCACGAGATTGTAGTCATTTTTGCCTTTAATTTGGTCATTTTTGAAATCATTTTTTGAGTCAATTTTCATGAATTTTGAGTCACTTCAAGCCTCCCAAAAATATCAAATTACCTTTAGAGATGAGGGGCTTCGCCCCTCGACTCCGCCCTATACCACAATAGGGAGCGTATTGGGGTGCTGCTCGGACCCTATAAGAAGCGTTGCCCCTTGACCCTGCTAGGGACTGTCACCCCCAAACCCCCTGTCATGTTCCACTCACCCCAAAGAAGTTAATAAAGAAAAACCATGAATTTTTTAGGGGTGATTTATTACGACATATTTGGCTAACATCTTATTTATTGTAGGGTTCATCTTTGCTAAACATCATCTTGTAAGATATATTCTGGGTCTAACATTTTGTTTTGTAGGTTACCTCTCTTGAGTGCCACTTTTTTACATCATTTATATATTATATATATCATTTTAATCATCTTTTATTGTATATATTATCTTATATATACTATTTTATTATGAAAAATCATTCATTATGTATACTTATGTGTGTGAGTTAACTTGTAAATAATTGTCATATCATGTCAAACACACATAGGTAATTAGATTGGTTAATTGATTATATCATGTGTTTGTCTATTTGTTAACCCCTCCCTTAAGATAACATGTGATGTAGAATTGATCCCCATGAACGGGCTTATTCTTTAGGGTTAGTGTTGTAGATTTCATCGCCACACACTAACCAAACTCTATGTTCTGATAGAGTATAACAATCAAGGACAATTATCATTAGGCTAAGTGGTTGACCCCATACAAGTCACCTATGAAGGGGAAGAGTTAACTCTTTGAACTAGGCATTAGACATCACCCTATATGGACTTGGGCCCCAACATACCATCATGTAATAGGGGAAGCCCTTAGAGAGATTGTTTATCCTAACATAGGACCTTTCATCCATAACAAGTTTTTTAGTACCAATATCAGTAACAATACTCAAGCGACCATCAACTACAAGCAAGGTTGAGAGGGTTTGATCAATTCCATAATGGGTCATCAGCCTACATCCTCATTTGTGTAGCTTTTAGATGGTGTGGACATCAGGTTACACACCCTTGAGTTTACTAATAATAGGTTGTGGCTTGCTTGATTGGGTGTGTTTTATGTTATACCTATACTATTTGTGAGCCGAGTTAGCCTTTACTTATCTAATCCTATCTAGGTCCTTTACACACATTGCCTTGTATATTATATCCTCATCATTCTATTAGTTTGTACATCTCTATCCCATCCTCCCTTTTGTACATATTATAATCAACATCTTAGTCATCATCCCATTAAAAATAGAATATTTGTATAGGTCCTATCTTATCATTAACCACATCCCCATCACATATATCATTGTCTTGTACATATGACATCTCATCATCCCATAGAAAATATATTATTATCTTATTCATCCTTAGCCTGTGGTCCTCTTAGACATACCATCCTATCATCTATCATACCTTTGACATCATCCATTTATCCTATCCCCTCTCAACTTGTCTTTATCCCATCTTATCCTAGTCATCCTCCCTTCATCCCTCAATCATTATCTTACGTACATCATCATCATACTATTCTATGTATTATCTTTGTATATCCTTTTATCATTATCTTATCTCATCTCCTATCTTAATCTAGTCATATCCCACACATCATTCTCGCATATCCTAGTCATACCTTGTCATGCATATCTTGTCCTAAGTCCATTACATCCATAAATCCTAATCATCATATTGTTTCATTAACTCATCAACTAAATTTTGTCTTGCATATACTTATCCCATCATCTTTTTGTACATATCACTTTGGAACCATATTTTAAATACTTATCACATCATCTTTTTTTATATATCTTTGTCTTAATCTCCTCTTAGTCTAACCATCACCCCATCTCTCACATACATACTAATCATCATATTGTATATTCTAGTCTCATCCCCTTGTATATATCTTATTATATTGTACATCCTACTTGTCATATCCCATTCTAGTTCTACTTATAATTCATCTTTCCATCCATCTCCTATCCTAATCACATCTTGTCTCATTATCTATATCCTATCCTAAGTCCATCTCATCCCTAGTCCTCATCATATTATCTTGTCTTCATTTCATCTTAATCATACCCCATCATCTTATACATCTTGGCCTAATCATTATCTTGTATATTTTTGTCACCCTTTTTCTTGTATATCATTTTCAATATCCCATAGCCTATCTTAAGTTAGTCACACCTTGTCATAAGACCATCTCATCCATAATCAATCACACCTCACTTTGACCTTGCCTTATCCATCAATCACATCATAGTCTTGATCATTCCCATATCATTTTATTGACATCACCCCTTTACATATTTGATAATAACCCATCACCTATCCTAATCCCATCTTGTTTTACCATCCACATTCCATCCTAAGTCTACCTCGTTTATAGTCCTAATCATCCCTATATCATCTTGTCTAATTATCCCATCACCTTGTATATTCTTATTTTTCCTTGTACATAATTCATTCCCTTGTACATCATTTTAATCACATCCACCACTAGACCCATACATCATTATTCATCCCCTAATCAAATCCTAATCATACCTCATCATCCACATCTTCTCTTAAATCTATACCCAACCACTTGTCTTGATCTTACCTTCATCACCCATCTAGTCATCAACTCATCTTATCCTAGTTGGATTCTAGGTCACATATAGGTCTAAACCATCCACCTTTCATTACCCATCACCTATCATCCTACCTATCCTTATTCCATTATCCCAATCACCTTCATCACCTAATATTACCCTATCCCATCTTGAGCAAATTGGTCTAAGGTTTTGAGTTATCCCTATATCCATATCATCCTATCATCCCAATCCACCTATCATCCTATCACCATCTTATCATCCTAATCCACTTGGTCAAATCTCATGTGATATTAAATAGCTTATTAGCATCTTGTCACCTTGTCAGTATCAATCTAGAAAACCCATCAATCTAATCTAGTCTAATCATCTTGCCTTATTCATTACTAGCATCCATCATATCATCCTCTTGCTAGTTTAAATTTTAGCACCCATCAATATCCTTCAATAATTTTACTAACTTGACAACTAGGAATTATTTATAAGTTGTTAACACCTATTGTACTATCAGTTTGACATTTGATCACAATCCTTAATCCATTAGTCTATCTCATCTCCATCATTACCTATCATACTAACTGGGTCCTTTTGATCTATTTTATTCAATAACCTTATCCAATCTTTAGAATACCTACATCATACATCATCTATTAACCATTGTTATGGAAGTATACCCCACCTTCATCGACCAATACATACATAAAAATAAGGATGAGATATTTTTATGACTCATTATGATGGGTGTACCACTTTCCAAAGGTGTTGTTCCCCTTCAGCTCATCACACCTCCCAACCAAGCCCCATCATGTGAATCCCATACCAATCCTCCATCCTCTAGTTATAAACTATAAATTCCCTATTCCAATACTATTAAAGGGAATCCAATCTTAGTCACCTTGAATCCTCAACCCCATCATGTTCACAACCATTTAATCATAAGTCCAATACTACCATGTCTAAGTCACAACATGAAGTGGGTCCTTATACTCCCCTTCCCATATCATTGGAGGCCTTTTCAACCAACTATTCATCAATAACATGATGGTTTATCCACCTATCTGAAACCTTGATCTTATTAAGCCTACACCCTCTTGGTTTAATAAAAACCAATATTATCTATACCATTAAACTCAGGGGCATACTATTAATTAATGTTGACTTTTCCAAGACTTTGTCCAAGATCTCATTGACCATGGTGATATAATAATCGATGATGAACTAGATGAGTCTCAATCCCTAGGTAAATAAAAAGAGGAATCCCAAGATACCCCTTCCAGTCACTATCAAGCCCTTCCCTCTCCAAGCCAAAGTCAAGACACCACTCCCATCCTTGACAAAACCTCCATCGAAGCTGAGTATATCTCCCATGATCCTAGTCCTCATATCTATCATGAACCCTTCTGTGACCCCCCTTGAATCCATCATTCCTCCATAATCTCCCTCTAACCCATCACATCAAATACCCCATGTTGAGAGATCAATCATGGATAATGAAACTCCTTTTAACAGTATTGCATCTTGTGTATCAATGTCAGCTTCAAAGTTAGCATTCAATGTCTTATCCTCTATGGGATCATGTTTAAAACCTATATCCAAAATAGATTCCTCATAAAAAATGTCATCCCTCATTGATGTTGATAATGCCTATATTTTAGAGGATACCTATAATCTAAATTCTTCTAATTCATTATCAGGCATGTCTTTTGATTCCATTCTAGATGATGACATCATAAATGAGTTCTTACAAGCATTATCTATCAAATATTGTTAGAGTGGGTATGATCCTCCTTCAGATGCATTTACTATAGCTAGTCCTAGTGATCTTTTTTTATTGATCTTCAGGAGGTTTTCTCTAATGTCAAAATTGGGTCTCCTAAGAACCTCTATGAAGATTATACTATCCCATCAACACTCATTGACTTCATTAGGCCCTCACCACCATATTCATCCATCATGGACCCTTTTCTCCCCATCAATGATAATTTAATCACTTCCCTCCTTAAGGATGCATAGGGACATGCATTGTTGGACCCTTCCTTGAGTAATATAGTATGTGCCACAAATCCAAAGGTCCAAGACAATATTCCAAAAGTCATAAATCATAATCAAGTAATCTTTGATACCATAAATCAAAATCATTGGCCTAATCCAAAAGCATCTCTCCCTAGTGAATCCTGTGAACTGGCACTAGGGACCCATCAAATTCAAAATAATCAATCAATCTCCCTTGATGAAGCCTAAAATCAGGCACTGAGGGGTAGTCAAAATCAAATCTAGTCAAATGATCTAAATCATATGGTAGATCATACATCAAATGATCAAATCAAAGATGAACCACAAAGTCAAAGTGTCTTGGATCTTTTAAAAGTCTTTTATCACTTGACACTAATCAAATGAAGTATGTCCCACATCTCCAATTGTGTATGTGACTGCTAGTCCTAATCCTCCATCATCCATCACACCATCATATCCCAATCCTATCATCTATTCAAATCCACTACATCCCCATCAACATCTAATCACATCCATAACCCACACCACTGACTCATGAAACATTATCTCTCCTAGGGGCAATGATGCTACCTGGTTTAGATATCTGAAGGGGTCACAATCAAGAATCACTAAAGTCCACTAAGACATCTAGGCATTTAACATCCTTAAAAAAAAATGTTTTGGTTAAATAATCCATCAAATTTCCATGCCATACATCTCACCCATCATCTAATAAATCAAGATGCCCAATAAAGAGTGAAAAAGACAAAAAAATAGAAAAAATAAAAATAAAATCATCATTCCTCCAATGGTGAAAACCAGTCTTCTGATGCCTTGGGTAGGTACCATGATGAAAACCAATTTTTGGCATCATGGTAAAATAATCCATTGTCTACATTGTTACTCAACACTTGGGGGCAAATCCATCCATTTCATATCCATTATCAATTTGTCCATACTTGTCATATCTCATCCATTGTCTATAATCATATCCCCAATCCTACTATGTCCGTTTATTCCTTCCCATCTTGACCTTCATAAGGAAATGGAAGGTGTCTTGATAAATGTCCCAAAACTATCTTGGAATATCCTCCAATGGACACTTAGGAAAATAACCCTTTAGTTTCTTCACGATGTGGTCATTGGCTATCCCTAGTCCATTCAGCATTCGCCTCTATCATCATCATCCTTTGTCATCCCATCCATCTATTTCTCCATCCTTCTCCTAGTTTCTAGGCTTGACATTCCCTTTGATAGTAATCCCATTTGTACAGTGTATATACATATCCTAAAAAATCCCTAAAAATTGAAACAATGTCAAAAACCCAAAAAATCATAAAAATTTAAAAAATCCAAAAATTTGTCCATGATGTCTTGTCTTATCCTAAATCCCCTAGTTGCATCCATCTCCATGTTATGTGTCTTTTATTATCCCCAATATTTGGATACAAACTTTAGTCTTAGAACCAATCCTAAGTGGTCACCCATCATATCTTCATCATCATGTTGGCTAAGTGTTGTTAACATACATCACCTTGTCAAAGAATTTGATCTGGCACCCATCACTTCTTATCAGGGCCTTTTCATACTTGAAACCCATCCAATTACCCTTTGCTAGTATGAAAGGTAATTGATCCCATCACTATCCTTATCATTTCCTCTTCATGTCTAACACCCATCCAATCACTTTTTTTAGCATGAAAGGTATATGATCCCATCATTTCCTAGTCTCCTTGTTGTTAAAGTATTTCATGTGTTTACTCATGTTTGCTAGTGTCTTTCTAGCTATTTTGTCTTGTAGTGGGTTATTGTTCTATCCCACATTTTTTAGAATAGATAGGTTTCTATTTTGCCTTTCTTATATAAGCAAGTGCTTTGTATTAGCTTTACATCATTCTCATATTATGAATATAACAAATATTGTGATGTTTTTTGTTGTGAACACCTCTGATCTTGGCCTCATGGAATGATTTTACCATTCCTAACATGGTACCAAAGCCTTGAAGAAGTTACAACCATCCTTAGTTGAAATTCAAAGATAAGATCTTCATGCCTCTTATAGCTTTTTTTAAAGTTTTTTTTGACAATTTTAAAAATTTTCATTGTTTTAAGGCAGTGAAAGAAAAGAAAATAGGCATTAGATTTGTTTCTTTGCTTCAGATCTAACCTTATTAGCTTCCTTTAATATTAAGATCTAATTATGGAATCTAAGATTTATTTTTTAGAATCTCATTGAGATCAAATTTGGTGTCTTTGACATAATTTTTTTCAAGCTTTGTGTTCTTTTGTTATTTCTAGACTAGATTTGTTCAAAACTCCTTGTTGAGAATCTTGGCATCCCAAACTTATTTTTTGGTTGTAGCTCAGATCTACTAAAATCAGAAAGAGGAATCATTTTTTTTGTCATATTCTAACTTGGTGTTTCAATGGTTTCTCTAAATAAGGAGTGGCATCATATTTTTGTTTACCAAAAGAGGAGTGGTGTCATATTTTGTTCTTTTGCTAAGCATTTGAAAAAAACTGTGTTGGAGTTTTGTTTAAAATCTACATAGAGGCATTGGCTTAGCTTGGAATTTCACCTTTTCTAATTGGAGCTTAGCTTAGATTCATTTTTTAACATTATATCTCTATTTTTCAAACCTACACCCTTTTCCTAGCTTTTTAGCGTTGAAACTCCATTCTACTATTGCATTGGACATCCACACTAGGTGTTTCAAACTCTTTAAATCTACTATATGTTTGTCATTTTCTACTATAAGAGAGAGATATGATCATTTTTTGGTAGTTGGAATCATACTTCAGACTTGGTATCATACTTCAAATTTTGGTGATAAGACATTTCTAATTTTGTCCTTTTTCAAAGCTTAGACTAGCTACATTAAATTTGGCATTTCACATTTTCTTTTTGTTTCATTGGAGAAAGTTTACTGCTATGTTGGGGGTGTTTGGGAGAGAAAATTGGTACTAGAAAAGGAGAGAAATCTAATCTTTCCTTGCAAGATTTCATCAAATTTGTCATTTGATCCTTTGGAAGGTGTTTGATATCATTTTTTTTACATGGATTCTTTATTTTCTAGCAAACTTTGACTTGGATCTACTTATGGAGCCCACAGACAACTATCTCCACCTTCCTATCTTTTCACACCTGTAAAAACTTTATTTTTTTGGTACAATAAGCTATATTTTTGCTTAAAGAGGGAGTAAAACTTGATTGCATACTTATTGAGGTAACTCAGAAAAATTTCCTTCACTTCTGTTGACTTTTCTAAGTCTATGGTGATATTATGGTTCCAACGAGTGGTTGCACACCCGTGTTCTTTTCTGATTTGGCCTCCAAAATTAAATTGTAGTGTTTTTAAATTTTTTTGACCCATTAATGGGAAATCAAAATGTTTATAACTTTTGAATTGTAACTCAAATTTGAGTTCTATTTTATTTTCAAAAGTGCATATTTTATTATTATCTATCACATGTTGTCATTAGATTGTAAAAATGCACTAATTTTATAAAGAGCCAAATTGCAAGGGGGGTTCTTATAATACATATTTTGGGGGGATTGTCTTGGTGCTGATTTTTGTGTACCTCTTGTATTCTTTATGCTCTTGGTGATTAGTTGGCATGACATTTACATCTAACATTGATCATTGTGATCCTTTAACAACACACAATTATCACACATGATGACCTATAATAGAGACAATCATTAAGCACAAAAGATTATGGTCCTTAATGAATGAAACACAACCACAGTTCACAAGGGAATATGAAAATTTTTAGCATCAGTTTAAGTTTGAAGAATGTATGGGATTAATTGGGAGTTATGTGAGTTATAGTCCTCCATTTCACTTTGATGGGTGTGACACTCCATTTAAAATGTGGACTAAGTTACAAGGGTTGTTCGGGAAGGTAGACCACTTGCGAGCCAGGCAACTTGAAGTGGAAATCACTTCACTAAATCCAAATGAATTTGCTTCTATTGTAGATTATATCACAAAGTTTAAGCATTTATTGACATAGTTGAAGGGGAGTGGTCAAGATAGAAAGGATGAAGAATGTGTCTACTTAATATTGTCAAAGTTAAGTGGCCCTTTCTAAATCTTTGCATCTACTTTTTTCTCTAGTATGGATGCCTTAGGTACTAATTTTCAAATACCTGATCTTGAGTTGTTTTGTGAGAGAATCACTAGGGAGGAATCCAAATTGTCTCACCTTGAGTCTTCTACCTCTTAGAAACATTAGCGGCCTCACATCCTAAGTCTAAGGTAAAATCTAAGGTTACAAATAAAAACAATCCTCCACCTCAAAATGCATCTAAGACCCCCAAAACCAATGCACCTAAACCCAACAACACTTCTACATCTAAACCCAAGCCATCTTCTAAACCCAAGTATAAGTCTAACTTATCTTTCTCATTTTGTGGGGGGACTAATCATGAAGAGTCTAGGTGTCTCAAGAGAATTTAAGCTATAGAGGATGACTTTAGGAAACACAATATGAATATATCATCTCCTTCTCCATCTTATGAGCATAACAAAGTAATTAATGTTTTTGGGAGATCACAATCACCTATTTTAGATAGTTGGGTTATAGATTTTGGTTCTTCACATCATATGAATTCTGCCAAGGAGTCCTATGTATCTATTGGTTTCAATTTTATTTCCAACATTGAGGTTAGAGATTCTTCTTTCATCTCTATTCATGGGAAAGGTGACATACAACTAGATGGTGGCTGCATCAATGATACACTATATGTTCCAGACATCACCACCAATCTACTTTTAGTGTATCAAATTTGTCATTTTGGTTAGGGAAAGACCGTGAATTTCACACCACAAGGTGCTAAAGTTTAATCTTTATTAGAGCCACACACACTCATTGCACAAGGTATTGTTGATCATATTTCTCAGCTTTACTATTTTTAGGGTTTTGATGATACTCCTCTAGGGACATGTTTGGTTTCTCATGCAAATTTTGAGAGTCAACGTTGGCATGAGAGATTTGGACAATTGAACAATAGATATTTGAAGGAGTTGAGCACTCAAAACATGGTAGAGGGTCTTCCTATAGTTTCATGTCTTGATGGAGTCTACCCTGGTTATGCATTGGGGAAAAAACACTAGGATCCATTTCCTAAGGGGATATTCATGAGAGCTTCTTCACCACTTGAGCTTGTACATAGTGATTTGATGGTCTTTCCTACTCCTTTCAATGGAACTAAGTATGTACTTACCTTCATTGAAAATTTATTGAGGTGTACTTAGGTTTACTTTCTCAAGTATAAAATTGATGTCTTTGCTCACTTCAAAGTCTTTAAGGCTTTGGTCAGGAAATAGTCATCGAGTTACATCAAGAAGCTTCATATAGATAATGAGGGGGAGTACTTCAGTCTAGAGTTCACTAATTTTTTAATAGCCCATGGATTATTCACCAACATTCTATTACACATAATCCATAACAGAATGGATTAATAGAGAGGAAGAACAAAAATTTGAAGGATATGGCTAACTACACAATGCATTCATAGGATTTACTTCCTATCTATTGGGTAGAAGTATTTAATTATGAAAACTACATTCATAACTACACACCACATTGAGCGCTTGAGCATATGACTTTGAAGGAGGCTTAGCCTGGATCCAAGCTTGATGTCTCATTTTTTTGAGTCTTTGGGATCTTTGTTTGGGTGTTTGTACCAAAGAAGAAAAGGAAAGAATTGGACAAGAAGAGAAAACCATTAGTCTTTGTAAGGTATTGAGAGGACATAAGAGTTTATCATCTTTTAGACCCTGATACTCATGATGTTCATTTTCAAACACATGTACACTTTGATGAACATTTCACATCTCATGACTCTTCATCTTATTCCATGCCTTCATCTTCTTCTTTCCATGATTCACCTCGACTCAAGGATTCATTCTTTGAGGAGCTAGTTCAAGATATTCCTAAGGAGGTTATAAAGGATGAAGATCTTGTTCACATTGATGTTGCCATTATGCCCAAGTGGGCTCATACTATAGTTTTTGAGGCAGAACATTCATACAAGATCTTCCACCTACTCAACATCATCATGCACATTCTATAGGTACTAAACTTTTGTGTGAAGCATTCTCTAGGGATCCATAGTATTTTTCACAAGCTCATGGGATATAGGAGTGGGATGATGTGATGATAGATGAGTATTCTTCATTGATGAATAATCACATTTGGGATTTGGTCATTCTTCCTAAGGGAAGGAAGTTGGTTAGCTGAAAATGGATTTACCATACCAACTATGTAGCTAATGGATCCATCAACAAGTATAAGGCATGTCTTATTGCAAAGGGGTTTTCACAAGTCAAAGGTATTGACTATTCTGATAAATTTTCACCTATTGCCAAGATGGATTCTATTTTCCTTGTACTTTCTCTTATTACATCACAAGGTTGACCAGTATGTCAAATGGATGTGAAGAGTGCTTTCTTGAATGAAAACTTACATGAGGAAATCTATATGGATAAATTTTTTAGGTTTGTTCATAATTCTTCTCTTATTTTTCGACTTAGGAGGTATCTTTACGGTCTCAAATAGGCCCCTCAGGCTTGGGATGAGAATATAGATTCATTATTCTCTTTACTAGATTTTTTGCTGCCACTCTGATCCCACAATGTATATTCAACATATTGAGGAGGACATTGTTATTTTGGTCTTGTATGTTGATGATCTACTTCTCACAGGGAGTTCCTCATCACAGATTTAGACTATTCAACAATCATTTTTAACACAATTCAACATGATATATCTTGGTATTTTGCAAGTCTACCTTAGTTTACAAATTTAATAGATAGATACAGGGATTTATTTAAGTCAGCAAAAGTATACCCTTGATCTTCTTCAACATTTTGGCATGGATTATTGCAAGCCAAGTCCTTATCCTTTTCAGTCTGGAGTGACTCTCACTGCTTCTTGTACTACTCCACTTTGTAATCCTACTTTGCATAGGTAGTTGGTTGGGAGTCTTATGTATTTGACCCAAACTCACCCTGACATTTCATTTGTAGTTGGGCTTGTATCTAGGTTTGCATATGACCCTCATGACAGTCATTGGTAGGTTGCCAAGAGGACTTTGAGATATCTGCAAGGCACTACTCATTTTGGATTACATTACACCTAAGGTTATACTTAGTTAGTTGGCTATAGTGATTTATATTGGGGGGTGTTCATGAGGACATCTTCCATATTCATTTTATGTATACATATTGTACATGAGTACCTTATCAAGCCTTGTTGTTAGGACTCATTTTGTGGATATGCCTCTTTTTTGGATTTTGTTAGCCCCTAACTTTGCTTGAGGGGGGTTTTGGAGTATTTCATGTGTTTAATCATGTTTACTAGTGTATTTTTAGCTATTTTACCTTGTAGTGGGTTATTATTCTATCCCACATTTATTAAAATAGCTGGGTTTCTATTTTGACTTTCCCATATAAGTAAGTGCTTTGTATTATCTTTACATCATTCTCATATTATGAATATAGTAGCTATTATGATGTTTTTTGTTGTAAACACTTCTGATCTTGGCCTCATGAAATGTTTTTACCATTCTTAACACTTGTTAGACTGGATCATTATAGGGCCTTATCTATTGGTAATCCTTGGTCATCACTTATCTAATCACCTTCCTTGGCTACTTTTTGATCCAATTCCAAGACCAAATCAATATTCAAAGATCTTCACCCATCCTCCATCCATTTATCCTCAACTAGGGGAAACATATTCACTTAATCTTAATCACGATCACCCTATCTAACTCCAAGTCCATCCTAAGTCCATAATCACATCATGATCATTGAAACCATCCCCCAATAACTCATCCTATCATTAGGCAAAATATTATGACACTAAATGTAGATACTTGCATGTGTGTTACTTGTTTGTTCTATTTTTCTTGTTTGCATATCATGTATATATCGTGTTTGTCTCATATTTATTGTCTCTTTTTTTGTCTATTAGGTAATGAATAGGGATGCCAGAGGACACCAAAAGTTCCCTCAAGGATGTAGATTTCACCATTTGACCATGCACTTTGGCACAATGTCCTCCTAGTCATTTTTATATCATGGGGCATCTTGTCAAGTGCTATATTTTTGGATTACTTAGACTATGATGAGTTTATTATATTTGTGATGGCTTGATCTCATCATCCCTTTCTCCATCATAACCCATCCAGCTAACATCCAATTTTTTATCCCCATCCCCCATCTAAGTCATATCCTTCAATCACTAACAAGCTTAATAATCCTTATCATCATCACTTTTTAATCCATAATCATCATCATCATGATTGTCCTATATCTTTTCATCATAACTACATCATCTTGAGGTATTTTTAGACTATGTAGGCATCACTTGGCCACTTTTTTAGTGTCCATGGATAACTCGGCCACTATTTCTATCATTTATCCTCATCCCCCAATCCTTTGGTCACTCGACTCTATCACTTCTTCTCTATCATCACCTATATCATATCAATCAATTTATATTTGAGCTACACTCATCCTTAATCTAATAAAATCATCAATTTTATCCTAGCCTATAGCTCTCCCTTGCATGCATCCTTGCTTGGGATAAGTCTAAAGCTTACATCCCTTTAATCTTATCATCATCCTGTTATGGTTGATTCCCCCTTAGGATTTATCTACAACCATGATACCCATCATCCCTATTCCCTATGCATGTGTCCTTGTCAAGGGCATCATTTATGAATTTATAGCTCATTGCTCAACATTGATCTCATCTTTTTCATCTTCTATCCCACATCTAACATCTCATCCCCTTATCTCTCCATTACATCCTACCCATTATTTCTTCTTTCAAGTGACCATTTAGCTCATTCTTCCCCGTATGTCCCCTCAAGGGGGAATCATATCCCCTATATCCCCTAACATCATCTACTAACATTCATCCATGACATAAGTACCATTACTTCTTCCACTTCATCCACTCATAAAGCCATTTTAAAAAGGGGAAAATGTATGCACTTAAAATCACTCAATTCATTACAGTTGACTAATATTCTTATTAGTCAACACTAATTTTAGTTATCCTATTTTATCCCATTCTTATTCCATTAATCTAATATCCCCTTCCATTAATCTACATTCACTAACCTTATTCATCCCATCTCTTTATTAATTTTCCCTAATCTCCCATTATCCTAATCTAATCCTGTTTATCTATTATATGGGAATTTTTAATTCCCATAACCCCACCTAACCACCTACTAACCTAATCCTTAATCCCACTAACCATTTTTAAATTTAAAAATATTCTAATTACCCACCCACCACCCTATACTAGCCTTCCCAAAATCCCTAAACCCTATGGAGAGATTTCTATAATTGGAGGATTCTAGAAATCTCTCCAATTTAAGCCCCCTTCCTCTATAATTTTCCTATTATAGAGATTCAACCATGGATATTGATGACCCTAAAATTAATTTGGAACACAGATCTTCCTGTTTCCAAACAATATTCGCTTTTCACATTCAAGAAAGAAAAAATGAGAAACTAAGAAGAAGGACGAGGGTTTATACGTACCTGGGTTGTAGACGTGTGCACCAAAATTTAGATGATAGCAGGAACTCCTCTTTGGTTATGGAGGATGACACCTGAAAGAGAAAACACTAAAACACAAAAAATTTTAGATGATAAAATGGTGGACTGCCAAGCAAGAGCTTGGTTCTAGAAGCGCAAAGGCTTCTTGGGGGATGACAGTCCACTATTAAAAATAGAATGCTGATCAAAAATAGAAAGTGATAAATGATGAAAAATAGAAAGAAAGAACTGAAAGTAAAAATGTACCTATTTAGCAGCACTCTACTTTGCACAGTTGTTGACATCAGTGGTATTGCTAGCATCGGTCAAGAAGGTCGTCGACGTCAGTTAGGCTGTCGATGTCGATAGCGGCAATGGATGAGGTCGGCTGGGGCAATGGCCAGAGACAGGTTTCAGGTCTGGGTCTTGGTCTACAGAATGGTCTGAGGCTTCATCTAAGGGTTTGAGGGTCTATGTGAGATTCAGAGGGACTGCTGGGAGTTTGAGGGACTTGTTTGGAGGTTTATGCAGAACTAGTTGGGTAGAGGGGACTATCGGGAAAGTGACTGGGTGGAACCAGGAGCACAAAGGGGATGAATGAGAGGCAGGGGTCTGAGAAGGCTTTTCAGCCTCTCAAAGAGGGTCAGGGTGAGTCTGGGCAGTAGGCTAGGTTAACAAATGAAACCAAATGATGAAATGAAATAAAAACAATGAAAGTCTTACCTCTTACTTGCTGGTTGGAGGATGGAGAAACCTATTATCGGAGCTGTTGAAGAACCTGCAAGTGGAGCTGTTGCTTGGAGCTACTCTGCAAGGTACCTGTAGCTGTTGGTGTTGCTGTATGAGAGGGAGAGGGAGAGAATATGAATGCAAAAGCATCAAGAGAGTTTTGTTTGTGGGGGTCTGTAATGGATGCAAGAAAAATGGTTTTGAAGGCTGCTGACGCTGGCAGAATCACCGATGTCAGCCGCAGGGTAGCTGACATCGGTGGCAGAAGAATGGGGACAGAGGCTAAAATTAGCCTCTGTCCATTCTTTCACACCACCGGGTCAAGGGGTCATGGGAAAATGGTCGTGAGAAGGCTTAATGGGCATGGGAGGAAGGATAAAGGGGAGATTTGGGGTAATAAAGGCTAGGAGAGAGGTGGGGGCATCCAAAGAGGGGATCCAAGGTGCGATGGGTGAGGTGGAAAGGGGCCAAATTAGAATATTTAAATTATTCTAATTTGAAAGTGGAGGGGACTAGGATAAGGGTTAGGACATGGGCCAAGGGGGTCAAGGGGGAGAGGCGACCAGGGTGCAAACATGATTTCGGTGTCTATATTTGCCCCTTTTTGTCTTGTTGGTTATTCTTGATGAACTGCAAGACAAAAATAGGAGTTGGTTACCCCAAGAATGGGATGAGGTGTTCCCCCCTCAAAGTGAGAGTTGAGAGAAGGGAACCTAAGATCGAGTGTCGATTTAACAGAGAGATGGATGGAGAGAGTGAAGAACGAATGTGAACGCTGCAAAAGGGGAGATTGCACGTACACCACACCATGCGGTAGAAAGGGCAAATTGTCAGGGTCAAAGGGTCAAAGAGTGCCAAAATTAAAATAACCAGGCCCCAACATGTAGTCGTAGCTGATTGGGTTATTCGGTCTAAGTTGTAACTCCAAAGGGTCATCGTGTTCCAGGTATCCCGAGCGCAGGAAGTGCTCCTAAAAAACACAAAAAGGGCTACAAGTAGGGATCAACTTGCTCACGATCTGATACTTGTGAGGGTCAGGTGACAATTGGCTAACTAGGTGTGAGGTAGCAAAGGCAATCAAAACAACCAAGGTAGAGTTGTCTTGAAAGGGGTCAAAGGAGATAGTCACGATTGCCAAGGTCAGGCAGTCAAGGGACGGAGGCAAAATTGATCGCAAGAGTGCCCTAGGGGGCTAAGATCCCCTGATCAAGAAAACTAACTGATTGGGGTCTAGATTAGGGGCCAATGGGATGCAAAAAGAGGTTTGAAGGCCATTGACATCAGTGATAAAACTGATGTCAGTGGCAAAAAAGGGACCGACATCGATAGAAATTGACTGACATTGGTGACCTAGGGCACGCCGATGCCGACATCGACGGCCTGCCAAATCTGACAAAATTAGATGGGTGGCCCACCAAAAGTCATTTGCTATTGTTAAATGGAGAGAAAAGAGGCTCTAGAGCTTTGAGAGTGAAAGTGACATAGAGTTGACTGAGTCACAGTGCTAGGTGGCAAAGAGAGATTAGTGGAGAGAGAGAGCAGGTTGGAGAGAGATTAGACATTGTAGAGGTGTTTGCAGGCTAAGAAAAGCTTGGAGAGGTTGAGACACATAAGCCATGGTAGAGGGGAGTATAGGACCCATGGGAGGTCCACCACCAGTGGCACCCATTGTGCCACCACATTGGTGATGCTGGGATGAGGTAGGAGGGTCTCTGAACCCCATTTGACTATTTTTTATTTGATTTGATTTTTTGAATTTTTAGTTGTTTTAGGTAGAAATAGAGGGGGGAGGGTAGCTAGGAGGGTGGGGAATAGGTCTAGGAGGGGTTAGGAGTCTTTTGAGAGGGTTTTGGGGGGTTGGAGATGCCACAAAGGGGAAGCCCTAAATTTAGGGCTCGCCCCATTTGGCCCTCAGGCTGAACCAGTCGCCGATGTCTATGGTCTTCACTGACGTCGATCTACCAGCAACCGACATCAGCTGACTAGTGACTGACGTCAGTCACTAAGTGACTGATGTTGATTAGTTGAGTGCTAATGTCAGTGGTTATCGGGTCTAGAGGGGTGAGAAAAAAGGGTCAAGTCGAGGGGTCAAAGCCATGCCAAGGGCTTCTAGGGGTCAAGTTAGGTGTAGATGGCTCAAGTAGGTCAGTCAAAATAGAAATAGGAGAAAAATGATAGGTATGAGATTGACTTGGTTATGGTTGCAGGTGAGGCAGATGCTGATGCTGCGGGATCGCCTCCTGACCGTGCTAACGTGGATACATGGAGGCATGACCATCAAAGAGTGGGGTCAGATGGCAGCAGTGGTACTAGGTAGGTTAAGGCGCTACTACAGGGTGGCACAAGACGTGAGTCTCATGGTGGCCTTGATCAAGTGGTGGGACCATGCCACCAACACCTTTCATCTACCTACAGGGGAGCTCACAGTGACTGTAGAGGATGTATACTAGATTTTGTAGCTACCGGTACATGGGGTGGACATATATGCGTGCTCGAGAGAGGTGCACGATATACATATGGTCATGCTATTTGGAGAGCACATCATGGAGATGAGCTACCACTCAGCCAGTTTTACATATAAGCCACTATATGTAGCAGATGAGGAGTCACATCGACTAGCAGTCTTGATGATGATCAGGATCACAGTGTATGCACTGCCAGATGCAGAAGGAGGTAGGTTCTCAATCGTCATGACTGGGGTTTTGATAGAGATGATCGAGTAGGAGACGGTGTTCACCTGAGCACCAATATTCTTAGCCCAAGTTTACAGGGAGCTGTGGGGCATCAACTGGAGGTGGCGGTATAGTCTATGTGTGGGCCACCTCCTGCATTGCTAGGCCTACGAGCACATCACAGTCACGTGACCTCTTGGCCTCTCAGTAGCTATTTAGGCTGGCTTTAGGGTTAGATTTAGGCAATGGCGAGGGGTCACGGTGCAGATGTGGGTGGATGGAGTAGTCAGGGACATTGACTATTATCGAGGGGTGCTGGAGGCATTGATCCTCATAGATATTATTTGGAGACTGTACCTAGTGTACCCAACCTTCAAAGATCAGGCGGAGCAGTTGGTTAGGATTTAGAGCATGAGATGGGTCAGGGGTAGGTGAGCCGATGAGCTTGATCGGGTACCTACAGAGAGAGTGCAGTGCCAGTACGTGCTGTTACCAGATGTACCACCCACCTTCCCATAGTACAAGCAGGATGACATTGAGGCACCGCTCCTGCTTCTAGAGGAGATAGAGGGGCCAAATTTTGAGGAGTTGCCAGCAGGACTTGGGGTAGCCGACCTAGGTTATACAAAGGCCTACATGGCATGGTGGGTAGGGTAGTACATAGGAGTCCAGGTAGGGCCACAACTGGATCTATAGGCTATTACCAGGGAGTGGGATACAGCCCGTGAGGAGAGAGATGTAGTGAGGTAGGAGAGAGATGTGGTGCAGGCCCAGGTGACCATTTTGTAGGGATAGGTCACAGTTTTATAGGGGAAGTTGGTGGGGTTGACAGGGTAGGTGACCATTTTGATAGGGCAAGTCACAGTTTTATAGGGATAGTTGGCCACAGCCCAGGCACAGGCAATGGCAAGATAGGTTTTTGGGGGTAGGGCCCACTGTAGTAGCTAGCATTTTCACAAGGGGCAGGACCATCAGCATCGGTGTAGCTGACATTTTCACAGCCATAGGGGTCAGTGCAGGGGATGGCAACAGGGTGGATGGGTCCACCTCAGACTGTACCGATTGCCAGGTATAGGACTACACTTGATGAGATCACCTATTATGAGGGAGCTATTAGAGAGTTCCCTCATATATAATGATACTTTGAGATGAGGGACGAGTAGAGCAGGTAGAGGTCTGCATCATGAGCGATGACTTTGGGCACACATAGATGGTGCAGATCTGAGAGCGAAGATGATATAGCGTCATCTAGATTGCCACCTCTACCGCCACAACCATAGCCATGAGGCCCATTTTTGAGACTATTTATTAAATTATGTGATGTATATACCAGCCTACGAGTCGAAGATGAGAGATGTACTATGAGAGAGAGAGAGACAGACATAGATTGTGTCTATTTGTATAAAACATTTTTGATATATATGATAATGGTTTTTTGATTCAGTGACATGTGTTTATGGAAAAATGTTATGGATATGTCTAATGTTATTGCATTTTGATATGATGGATGATTATGTTTTTATGTTTATGACGCTGATGTGATGATGAATGTTCATGATTATGATGATTAATGATTATGATGTGATGATGCTATGTTTAATGATTATATGATGATGACTAATAATATGGATGTTGATGTAAATAATTATATGATGATGTCTTTAGATTAGATGATGATGGATGCTGAATGTGATTATGGATGTTTAAGGTTTAACATGCAGATTATATGAGGTGGATGTTTAATGAGTTTATGATAGTGATATGTATGACTAATGACTTATGATGTTATGATGAAAATGATTATGTTAACAAGTATGAGAATATGTGATTGACTATGATGTGATTGACAGGTGACGAGTGAATGAGACAGGAGAAAGTGACGAAGAGGATGGCCGAGCTAACCCCAGAAGACCCCATGTCAATTGTGTGCTGCCTACATAGCCCTTGTCCTAAGGGCCTCAGGCCAATGTAGTTCTCCCAAAAAGGGAGGAAGAGGGTCGAAATGATTGATTGCTTATGGTCTAGGTCGAGTCATAGGTTTAGAAGAGAAAAGAGGTTTGTCCATCGGGTAGACGAACAAACGGGGGTGGTCGAGCTAACCCCAGAAGACAGTCATGTCATCTGAGTGCTGCCTACATAGCCCAAATTGGAAGGGGCCTCAGACCAATGTAGTTCAGACTAGGAGACAAAGAGGTCGAGAGTTGGTCTTAGTCATGAGAATGGTCTAGCACGTCCCATATGTCTGAGAGAACATGCTTGAAATGATGAAGAGAAGGTAAAGGTTTTTCACTCCTAGCAATTGTCCATATTAGGTGATGGACATATGCTAAAAATGAAAAGAGTCTATTTATGCTTCAGCAAGTAATGGTTTATGCTTGGCATAAATTGAGCAGTCGATAGTTTCCATGTGTATTGGTCTCCATAGAAACTAGTGAGAATAGGCTAGGTGAGTGGTCTAAAAAGAGGGTTGAGCTGATTTAATAAATGACAAATGATTGAATTTGACCAAAATGCAAAAGAAGGTAAAAGGCATACTCGCCCTTTCATTGACAAGGACTAGAATGACAACATAGATAGGGGTGGTTAGAACCAAGAGCCCCATTCATGCATTACGTCATTGACCAGATGTTGTGTTAGAATGGTAATCGAATCACTTTGACATTAAAGTGAGCTCGAAGTCCCTTGAGCAGGGGTTAGGATAGGAGGAGATAGGGTAACCCATTTTAAGAGTAGAGATAACCTTGCCCCTTTTTATAGGAGACCCTGAGACAACTACAAGCCAAGTCTATGACCCATTTTTTTTTTACACAGACTGATCAATGCGAGAAGCCTGCATAGAGATGTCATTTTGCATAGTGGTCATTTGTGAAGCTGATCGATGCGGGAAGCTTCTAGAAAGTGCTATTTATAGCAATATTTAGTCATAGCCATCCTTCAAGGGAGTGGTCTATATTTTTGCTTTATATAAAGGCTTTTGAATAGCTGTCCTTCAAGGGAGCAGTCTATTAGCTACAGCAATGATAGTACAGCTATCCTTCAAGGGAGCAATCTACCTTTTTGATTTGATTTTGATTCTGACTTTACACATTTTGACATCTTGATTTATTTTTGACAGAAATTTGAGTCATGGACAAGACTATAGAAGTTCAAGAGCTCCCTTTTATTAGGACAAAGCATCCATACTATATAAAAAGGTTATAGAGGATTTGTTAGGGGGAATAGGGTTGAAAAGAAATGAGGACTAAGAGGATGGGGAGTGCTCAAGGGACAAGCTCAAGTTAAATGTCAAGTGGACGAGTACTCGACTAACAATAGAATGGTTGCAGATACAACACATTAAGAGGCTCAGGTTCTGGTCATCCATCGAGAGAGGACAAGTGATAAGTCCCTGATCCATACTTGTGCGTGATGATGAAAGGTTTGAGCCAATTAGGGGTGAACTTACCTCATTTACTTTGCTCCATATTAGTCATATGTTGATTCTCTTTGAGGACGAGGTCTCTGATGTTGAAATCTCATTCTTGCAGATTTTTGTCATAGGCTCACTTGATGCAATTTTGATAGACATGGAGATGATTGAGGGCAACAAGATAATGCTCGTTAAGTAACTCAAGTTGAGCTAAGCGATCTTGATGAAAGTCATCATTGGAGAGAATGTCATGTAGAGAAATGCGGAGAGACGGGATCTATACCTCGAGACGTAGGATGGCCTCTGTTCCATACACGAGAGAGAAAGGGGTAACACCCATAGAGGTTCGGATGCTAGTGCAGTAGGCCCACAAAGTGAAGGGAATGTGAATGTGCGAGTCCCTTCCTGTGTCATTGACCACCTTTATGAGAATTTTTGTCAAAATTTTGTTGGAAGCCTCGGCCTGCCCATTTGCTTGTGGGTAGTAAGGCGAAGAGAAACTGAGCTTGATGTTGAATGAGTCGCATAGCTTTTAGATAGTCTTGTTTTTGAAGGACTTGCCGTTGTCAGTGATGATTTTATGAGGGACACTGAAGTGGTAGATGATGTGGCTACTGATGAAGTCGACAATTTTGTCGGCTTTTGTAGAGATGAGGGGAATGGCTTCCACCCACTTGGTGAAATACTCAATGGCGGTGATGATGGATTGATGATGAAGAGTGAGGGTTAATCTCACCGATGAGATTTAAGCCCCACTAAGAAAAAGGCCAAAAATCCTGAGCGACTTGTAAGGTGTGGCTAGGAAGATGAAGCAAGTTAGAGTGCTACTGACTCTTGATGCAACACTAAACATAGTCGCTATAGTCTTGATGAAGGGTGGGCCAATAATAACCTAGACGAAGGATGCGCTTGGAAACCAAATTCCCACTGAAGTGTCTGCCACAAATCCCATCGTGGACTTGCTTAATGGCATGAGAGGCTTCAGTAGAGGTGAGACAGTGAAGAAGGAGGCCATCGAAGCCTTACTTATAGAGAAGACCCCCTAGCATGGTGTAGCGAGCCATGCATTTGATGAAAGCTCGCCACGCATTGCTAGAGAGGTTGGGAGGAATGACAGAAAAAGACAAGTAGTCCACAAGTTACTTATACCAATCATCTCATGGACTAGAGTTGACAATGTTGATATAATTGATGTGAGGAGAGATGTATGAAGGCAATAGCACACGATGCACCGTGACAAAAAGTCTGGATGAAGATGATTAAGACAGGATATGCGAGGCAAGAGAAGCCATGGTGTTAACAAACTTATTCATAGATCGAGGAACAGTCTGCAAGAGGTAATGGTTGAAAGAAGCTAGAAGAATGTTAGCATGGTTTTTGTACCTTTGCAAAACTTTGTTTTTGCAGAGGTATGAACCGTTGACCTGATTGACGACAAGCTATGAGTCGCTAAAGATGTTGATAGACTTGATGTTGAGAGAAAGGGTAGTCTGAAGTCCCAAAATTAAGGCCTCATATTTGGCCATATTATTGGTACAATCAAAGTCTAGCTTAAAAGATAGAGGCATGGGTTCCCCTTCGAGTGGGATGAGAATGACCCCCACACCCCCATCGAGTTGACATTTAGGGCCGTCAAAGAACATGGTCATTTGGTAGATGGTGTCATCGGTGGAAAGCGTGGTGATAGACTCGTCAGGGAACTTGCACTGTGAAGGTTGATTATCAGGAAGAGGGGCATCTGCCAGTTGGTTAGCGATGGTTTGCCCATTGATAGATTTTTGCTGGATAAATTTGAGGTCAAATTCAGCAAGCAGCATGAGCCACTGAGCCATACGTTGATTCTGATATGGCTTGGAGTGCATATACTTGAGAGGGTCGATGTGGGTGATGACAAAAATCTTGTGGTTGAGAAGATAATGGCGAAGCTTGGTAGCAGTAAAGACTAACACCAAATAGAGTTTCTCGATATGGGTGTACTGAGTTTCATAGTCGACTAGTGTTCGGCTGATATAGTAGACTGCCTACTCATGATGATGCTCGTCTCGATGCGCGATCATGGCACCTAAAGAATGGTTGGTGGCAGAGATATAAAGGTATAAGGGCTGGTCATCTTTAGGTGGAATGAGGAATGGTGGAGAGACTAGATAATATTTGAGGGCTTTAAAAGCTTCTTGACAGTCCTTATCCCATTTAAAGGTGACATCCTTCTTAAGGAGATGATGAAAAGGTTGGCAGTGGTCAGAAAGCTGTGAGATAAAATGGCGAATGGATTGGAGCTTCCCTTGTAGACTACGAAGCTGCTTGAGATTGGTTAGGGGCAACATCTCGAGGATAGCGCAGATCTTAGCAAGATCTATCTCGATGCCACAAAAAGAAACGATGAAGCCGAGAAGCTTGCCTGAGAGGACCCCAAAGACACATTTCTTGGGGTTGAGGTGGACATTTTATTGAAGAAGATGAGAGAATATGATCTTGAGAATGGTCAAATGGTCATGGCGAATCTTGGATTTGCCGAGCAGGTCATCTACATAGTCCTCCATGATTTTGTGGAGGAGATCATGGAAAATGTAAGTCATGGCGTGCTGGTATGTGGTGCCTGCATTTTTTAGGCCAAAAGGCATGACTCGATAGCAAAAAGTCCCCCATGGGGTGATAAAGGTAGTCTTGTGCTGATCTTCCAGAGTGATCAAGATTTGATTGTATATTGAAAACCCATCCATGAGAGATAGCATCTCATGGCCGGCTGTGAGATCAACAAACTGGTCAATGTTAGGAAGAGGGAAGTTGTCTTTGGGACAGGCTAGGTTAAGGTCATGATAGTCTATGCAGATTTGGATCCCCCTAGTCGCTTTGGTGACTGGGACAATGTTAGAGACCCACTGTGGATAATCGATGGGCTGGATGAAAGAGATAAAAAGAAGGCACTGAAGGTCCTCTTTGACAAGGAGTGCAACGCGAGGATGCATCTTTCAAAGCTTTTGCCTAACAGGCTTAGCCTTTGGTTTGGTGACAATGTTATAGGTAGTGATGGTGGGGTCGATGCCAGGCATGTCACTGTAAGTCTAGGCAAAGGCCTTGCTATGGTCTGAGAGGAACTGGGTATAGTCTAGCTGCTCCTAAATGTCTAAGGATTGGCCAATCTTTAAGACATGAGGAACATCGGAAGAAGGGAGGTTGATGTCAATGGTTGATTCATTTAACATAACCTGGGTCTCAGAAGGGAGGGAACGCTAAATAAAAGAGTCATCGGTGCCCATGTAGAAAAGAATGGCATCGTCGTCAATGTAGTGGACAGTGTGAATGGTCACCGACTCATCCTCTTTCATGCTGGAAAAAATGAGAGGGAGAGACCTGGACACCCCATTGAGCTGATAAGTCAGGGGTTCTAGGCGGATGGTGTTTATGCAAAAAAAAACTAGGAGGGATGGAAACCACTGACTCTGTGGGTGAAGGGGGAGAAATGGGTGAGCTTGGAGGAGTTTGGTCAATGGTTGGCTTAGGACAGAGGTCGGTAGAGGCCTGAGTGGGGTCGTGATATCCCAGGCCATACCATTTCTTGGCATCATCATCATTGAGAGGCTCAATGGGCTGATGAGAGCCCTGCTCATAGCATCCAAAACTAAAACCCTTCCATGCACACCTGTAGAGGTAAGTGTGTGCAAAGGTAGGGTTGCCAAGAAATGAGAAATTTGATGTGAAAGGCTGGGGTGAAGAGAGAGGATTGCCATCAATAGGAGCTTGATTGAGCCCCCCATAGACAAGGTTGGTTCAGAGGTGAGGAGGACCATAAGGTACGACCATCCTGATTCGATGGTCATAACTATGGCTGAGATGAAGGCGTCCATACTCTTGTGGAGTTTGGAACATTTTTAAGGCCAGCAAGCGATATTCCCCCAGTGAAAGTCATTGGAAGATGTCTTCCATGGGGTCTTTAGTCATCACTTGAAGAGGAGGGGTGAGGGCGACCACCGGTTGCGAACTAGTCGAAGCTTCCATGGATGGGGGTGGTGTCAGGGTTGATGGTTTGATAGGAATGAGGACATCATTTGGATGGTAGGTTGTGTTACAAGTTTTGAAGGGTGAAGGGTCAGCGAGAATGGTGTGGATTTGCCCGTCATGCTCAAATTTCACACAACAGTGCAGGGTGGAGGGGACACAAGCCATGGTGCAGATCCAGGGTCGGCCCAGCAACATGTTGTATTAAAACTCTCCTTCTATGATATAGAAGAGCTCTAGGACTGTACATGGACCAACGTGAATGTGGAGGACGACTGTGCCAATGGTCGTGGTGGTAGTGTCGTTGAAGGAGCACAAGATTGCGTCAGTTTTAGAGACACAATTTTTGGGAAGAGTCAACTGATCAAAGGCATGGATGGAGATAATGTTGATGCTGGTGCCTCCATCGATCATAACGCATTTAATGTGTGTCTGATCAACATAGGCAGTGATGAAGAGGGTGGTGTCCTGATCTTCTGTGTTGGATGTGGGAATCTCAGAATTGCTGAATGTGATGGAGGCAATAGGAGATAAAGAGTGGACAAGGGCAGTGAGTGGTTGGGGGTCCTCGAGTTGGACCTCCGCTGCCTGCAAGGCTCGAATGAGGGCTTGACGATGCTGAGGTGAGGTTTGGATGAGGTCATAAAGGGACATCTTCACAGGCATCTGGTGAAGCTGCTTCAACATGGAGTCATGAATCGGCCCAAAAGAGGAAGAAGAAGAAGGCTGAGATGCACCAAGGATAGAAATTTTAGGCTTGGGTGATAGAGGTGGTTTGACGAAAGGGTAGGTCTAAGGAATGGTGGATTTTTATTTCACCTTGTCCTTTTGTGACCTAGTAGTTATGTGGATAGCATTGATTTCAAAGATAGGGGGTGAAGAAGGGGTCATGGCCTGCTGGTGAGATGTTGATGTGGTTGAAGAGGTTGGATGGGAAGGTGTGGAAGGTCGGTCAAGAGTGTCCTCAAGGAGAAGAGTGTCCTTCTTCATATAATAGTGAATGACAGCCTTGAGAGCATAGCAAGTCTTGGTATCGTGTCCTAGCATACGATGATATGAACAAATCTTCGTGTCGTTGAACTAGGAGGGCTTGGACCTGAGAGGTTGGAAAGGCCTGATGGGTGGAAGGGTTATGCTAGAAGTCTACAAAAGTTAGTGCAATATCACAGAGTATGAGCCCACTAAAGGGTCTATGCTCATTGATGTGTGCGATGCTGGTGACTTTTGCTTAGGCAGAGTTGGAGGAGGCTTCCGTACCACCTTTTGGGTCGATGGTGCGGTGACAGGCAGAGATAGCACTTTCTTCATGAGAGGTACCACCTTTTTGGGAGAGGGTAGGCTGGAGGTAGGTAGAGGAAGCAGAGGAGGCAACTGGTTTTGATTAGAGGTCAGAGTGGGGAGGGCTCTGGTCAGGGTCGAAGGATGGGGGCCCAAAATGGAAGGCAATGGTGATGGAGGAGGAGGCATTCGTCTCTGTGGTTTGGTAGTCTTCTTTGATTTAGTTGGAAGACTACTATTGATCGAGGTCTGGTCTAAGTCCACCTTCACTTGCAAGTGAGTGAGGGTAGAGACAAGGCAAATGCCAAGTGACTTGATGGATTTTGATGGGGTAGATGTGGGTTTTGGTTTTGATGGGGGTGGTTTAGGTTTAGAGGCGGGAGTCTGGGCTTTGTTGAGGGTCTTGAGAGATTTTGCCTTGGGAGGATTGGCAGCATGAGATGAGAGGGCATGGGCATGTTGAAGAGCTTTAAGATGCTCCCACAATACCTGATGCTCTACTTTCCTTGAAGGGAGAAGTCCGATTTTCTCCACTAGCTAGGAAAATGGTTGAGAAGATGATGTATGAGGTTTGGTTTCTTGAGAAGATGTTGACGGTTGTGGGGTTGAAGGTGTGGTAGTCTCAGTCCCGAGGCATGATGAAGTCATGATAGATTCATCCTTGGTTGGAGATGAAGGAGAGGTAGGTTCTTCCCTGGGTGGAGAAGAAACCGGAGAATGAGGCTCCTCAAGCGGATAAAGGGCAGGGATGATTGTGCCCTCCACTTGCGATCGAGGAGCAGGAAGGGTTGGGTCCTCCATGGGGAATAAGAAGGATGATGGTGAAACTGGCGGTGCTAGTAAGGTTGAGGTGTCCTCCAAGATGAGAGAGGTTGATGGAGAACTAACCGGGGAAGGAGGCTTGTCCACATGTGATGGAGTGATGGATGGACTTACCTCTTGAGGTTGGTCGGGGATGAAGGGTGAGACCATATTGACTGTTCGAATGTCATGTTCATGAGTGTCATCAATCAAGGTCTGGACATTGTTTTGGGTTGGTGAATGATTGGGGAATGGTTTCTTGAAGATGTTGATGCCTTGATTAGGGGGTGCATTGGGATTGTCTAGGACAAGGTCACCCTTTTCAAGCATGTCTTGGATTACGTTTTTAAGGGTTTTGTAGTTTCTCATGTCATGTCCTTTGACACGGTGGTAGTTGCATAAGTCATTTTCCCTATACCACGCAGGGATGGCGTGTGAGGGATCAAATTGTGGAGGTGGTCAGATCTAGGGGAGATTGAGAACCCCCTGCTTAACAAGTTTTTTCAGCACAGACACGTATGATTCTCTGAGAAGAGTATACTATCATTATACGTATCTCTACTAGAATTAGCAGGTGGCACTCTGAGATGTGGATGGCTCAGGCTGATTGGTTAAAGGCGAAGAGGATGAAGGTTTAACGACCACAATGTTAGCTGAAGCTTTAGACTTAGGATTGGATGATGAAGGTTTAAAAGAAGAGGAGTCATTGGTCTTAGAGTTGGGATTCTTGCTCTGCAACTTGATTTTATTCTCCTCGATGGCACGTAATTCAAGTTTGCGGGCCATCGTGAAGGCTTCATCGAAGGTGCGAAAGGTCTGAACCCGTAAGGTGGAAGAAATATGTTTGGCGCAAGCTTGGGAGAAAAGTTCAATAAGTTCGGGTTGGGGTAAGGAAAATGAGAGTTGATTGATGAGGCCTCTCCATCGAGCAACGAAGTCAGCTATGGATTCATCCTCAAATTGGCGGATAGAATAGAGGTTTGTGATTGAGACCTTTTTGGAGATGTTGATAGAGAAATGATCAAGAAAGAGCTGGGCCAGCTGCGTGAATGTGAAGAGGGAATGGCTGGCAAGAGAGCTGTACCAATCAAGCATAGCACTAGAGAGAGACATAGGAAACGTGCATAAAAGCAACGCATCGTCATGGGTAATAAGGTAACAGGCATGTCTGAATGCCCGTAAGTGCTATTGTGGGTCTTCTTTGCTTTGAAAATAAGAGAATTTAGGAAGTTCCCATTGGCTGGGATATGGCCTGATCGGGATAGAAGGATGAATGGGCTCATTGCAAATTTGTTTGTATGAGAGCGCATTGCGTGAGCCAGAAATGGAGGTCTCTAAGCTGGACATCTTATCCATTAGCATTTTGATGATATCTGCTGACGAATTGATAGGTGGATCACCCCCTAGATTGTAGGGCACTTGAAAGAAACTAGAGGAGGCATACAACATAGTCGGTTGTACCTGTAAGGGTGCAACGTATGGATAACAAGGCATAGGGATAGAAGAGGAGGCTAAGGGTGGTTGGGTAGAAGGCATAGCTAGGCTCGATGTTGCCATGGGAGGTTGGATTATGGTAATAGGGGCCAATGGATAGGTAGCCACCCTTGTGTTGATAGGGGCAAGGGTAGGCGAAATAGAATCAACAAGATTTTGGAAGGGGGTAGAGAGTGGTTGAATGGGCTGAGGTTGATAGGGGGATGAAACCCCGATGGAAGTGGGCCCAAAGATGGAGGGAGAGGCCACACTTGGGAGGTTGGTCAAGGTCTGGTCATTGGTCGAGGCAATAGCCTGGGTGTCTAAAGGTTAAACTACGGATGCTGTCGATATGGCTACAGTTTTGACAAGAGAGGTTGGCATTTCGTAAATCAGATTGCCCAAAGAGTCTCGCATTCGGCTATGCGTGAGATAGTGCTGCAAGGCTTTGACGTTGAGGTCTAAGAATCATGCAAAATCTTGGTCCCCTTCTAGGATAATAGGAGTCTGGGGCAGGGTTGGGCGAGTAGGAGTTCTTTCAGTCTCTGAGTAGAACTCCATTATAGGACTGGTTATGGACGGGGTAGACGGAAGCGGTTGATGCCTCACGTGGCTGACTAGAGCCTTGGCTTGGCTACGAGTCAGAACCATTCAAGGCAAGAAAGAACATCCTCACAAGCTCAAACAAGTAGATAAGAGGAGAAAAGATGAAGAACACAAGTAGATCCTAAACGTTAAATCCCTAAGAGTAAATTATTAGGATCGTGGCGGCTTATGCCTTAGAATGTGTGTAGGAGGATTGGCTTTTGAGTTAGGTCCTAGAAGAAGTAGTCTATGGATGGTTTCAGGTTAGTTATGGTGCTCAAAAGTCTATGTTAGGTTCCGTACTTGGCCTGGTGCTAAGGAGCAAGCTCCCCTCACTTCACAAACCCAGTGATGAGCTGGACCTGCTTAGCCAATATATACTTCCCCTAGAGATTATCCTCTGCAAGAGAACAGAGTGGGCTTTCCCCTTGGTGATGAAATCCAAGTAGGATCACCGGGACGGGTAAGGTATCTGCTGGGTGATGAAGTCGGGCCTTGTCTCAGGTAAGTTTTGATGTTTGTTTTGTGCAAGTGGTTTGGTCATGTAACATAAAGTGGACTACGATTAATTCATGATGCGGTATTAATTACTAAGTGTAGACTAAGAAATGCAAGCAAGCAAAAATGAAAATGCAATGTGTTTTAAGCCCAAGTCAAAATGTTAAGTTGGAATGAAAACAAGTTGAGAAAGGGTTAAAGAATATGACTTTTGACTAGTCTAGAAATGCAAGAAAAGAAAGAAAGGTTCTTTTTAGTCCCGCTGATGGTGTCGTTTAGCAGAGAAGAAAGAGGTGAAAAGGGAGAAACCTAATGCACCTATATGAAAAGAAAGAAAGAACCCAAGGAAGGCTCTAGGGTCCCATCGGGCATGCTAGAATGTTTCCAAACAATATTCGATTTTCACATTCAAAAAAGAGAAAATGAGAAACTAAGAAGAAGGACGAGGGTTTGTACGTACCCAGATTGTAGACGTGTGCACCAAAATTTAGACGACAGTAGGAACTCCTCTTTGGTTGTGGAGGATGACACCTGAAAGAGAAAACACTAAAACACGAAAAACATTAGATGACAAAAGGGTGGACTGCCAAGCAAGAGCTTGGTCCTAGAAGCGCAAAGGCTTCTTGGGGGATGACAGTCCACTGTTAAAAATAGAATGCTGATCAAAAATAGAAAGTGATAAATGATGAAAAATAGAAAGAAAGAACTGAAAGTAAAAATGTACCTGTTTAGCAGCACTCTACTTTGTACAGTCATCGACGTCAGTGGTATTGCCGGCATCGGTCAAGAAGGTCGCCAATGTCGGTTAGGCTACCGACGTCAATAGGGGCAATGGATGAGGTCAGCTGGGGCAATGGCCAGAGACAGGTTTCAGGTCTGGGTCTTGGTCTGTAGAATGGTCTGAGGCTTCGTCTGAGGGTCTGAGGGTCTGTGTGAGATTCAGAGGGACTGTTGGGAGTCTGAGGGACTTGTTTGGAGGTTTATGCAGAACTGGTTGGGCAGAGGGGACTGTCAAGAAAGTGACTAGGTGGAACCAGGAGCAAAAAGGGGATGAATGAGAGGCAGGGGTCTCAGAAGGCTTTTCAACCTCTCAGGGAGGGTCAGGGTGAGTCTGGGCAGTAGGCTAGGTTAAAAAATGAAACCAAATGATGAAATGAAATAAAAACAATGAAAGTCTTACCTCTTGCTTGCTAGTTGGAGGATGGAGAAACCTGTTGTCAGAGCTGTTAAAGAACTTGCAAGTGGAGCTGTTGCTTGGAGCTGCTCTGCAAGGTACCTGTAGTTACTGGTGTTGCTATGTGAGAGGGAGAGGGAGAGAATATGAATGAAAAATCATCAAGAGAGTTTTGTTTGTAGGGGTCTACAACAGATGTAGGAAAAATGGTTTTGAAGGCTACCGATGCTGGCAGAATCACCGACGTCAGCCGCAGGGTAGCCGACGTTGGTGGCAGAAGAATGGGGACAGAGGCTAAAATTAACCTATGTCTATCCTTGCACGCCACCGGGTCAAGGGTCATGGGAAAATGGTTGTGAGAAGGCTTAATGGGCGTGGGAGGAAGGATAAAGGGGAGATTTGGGGTAATAAAGGCTAGGAGAGAGGTGGGGGCATCCAAGGAGGGGATCCAAGGTGGGATGGGTGAGGTGGAAAGGGGCCAAATTAGAATATTTAAATTATTCTAATTTGAAAGTGGAGGGGACTAGGATAAGGGTTAGGACATGGGCCAAGGGGGTCAAGGGGGAGAGGCAACCAGGGTGCAGACATGATTTCGGTGTCTACACTTCCCCCCATTTTCCTATAAAACCAACCTCTCCCTCCACTCTCAAACAATGAAGAAGAATGATAGGGGAACTATGCCAAAATAAAGCTAGCATTCTCATAGCCAATCTATCAAGCATCCATCATTAAAAATCCAACATCAAGCAACATCACTTTGTCAATCTGAGTCTAATCATCCTTTTGAAAATCATGGAAGGAGGTAATATAAAGCAAAGGAATTGGTAAGCTTCTTTATCATTCTAATTTTGTTTTATATATCCTTCCTATTGGTAGTTTGCATTTTGAGTTTAGATTTAGTGTGTTTAAATTCATAGCGAGCTCAAAATATCTCTACGTAATTCATAGCACATATTCAACATGAACCATGTGCATGTCTCATCCCCCATCCAAATATAATCCCTCTATAAGGCATCCATACAATATGATCTGGTTGTAGACTATCAAAATCCTCCTTATAGTACATCATATCTCCCACATGTCCCAGAGATACACCCACAACCACTCACCCTGGTACACCATCAGTTGCCCAGGATCCAATCCTGATAGTGTACCTAATGGATGTTTAATATCAATATGATATCAACTCCATATCCATAATAATAATGAGGGGCCAAAACTACAAGCTCTCATGTATTCACCTAAATGAAGCTCTCTATATAAATGTGCCAAAACTATGGGTCCCTAAGAAAAAAAATCTATAATCATGAACCATGTCTACCACTACATCTCTTAAAACCAAATTAAACCATATCCTACTCTTTTTTAGAAATAAGATGGTGGACATAAGAGCCATCATCACTAGTGTCAATCAATCTAGGGTCCCCTCCCATTGACACTAGTCCAAATCAATGCAGCCATCTTGAATCCCTATCTTTAAGCTATCACCCAACCACTGCAACATCCACATCAGTGTTTAGGATCTCTGTTAGATCCTTACACATCTAATTAGTAGATGAAATATACTATAGACATCCTTCAACATAACTATCATCTCACCCATCACAAATGGAAGGTACTCATCTTTGAGTGCCATCTCTCTACTAGTGCTATAATAAGAGCTTGATCAATCTAGATCGGTGGCATCATCACCACATCATGAAGGCAAATTAACTATAACACATCATACTCCTTTGATGTCACTCACCACATCTCATGTAGAATCTTTGAGTGTCATGGCCACGATGCCAAAATCCCAAAATAATCTTGTACCAAACACCCATAACCTGTTATCACCTATATTACTTGTATCTTTTATTTTATCACTTACCTACCCAGTCCTTACCCATACACTATCAATATACTCACTAACCCAACCATCTAACCTATCCACTAACTATCCTAAAAATTTGAGCCACATCTATCATCCTATCTAACTATGCCAAACCCAAAATTCTTTTGAATCCCCAAAACCAATCCCAACAAACTAGAAACCCCCATCCTTTTATCCCCTCTCATCTAATCCCCTATCTTATCTAAGTACCTAATTTCCCCATCTTATCCTCCCAGTATTAATCTCTATACCCCTATCCATAACCCCACTACAATTCTTACAATCCTGCTACTCATAATTAGTGATATTATAATCTTGCTATTCCATAATCATGGGTTCACAACACCATGACTTCTTTCAATGGGACAACAATCCTGTGACTCCTAGAAATAGGATTGACAATCCCATTATTCCCCACTCATGGGAGTGTAATCTCATGAGTCCCTACTAGCGAGATTGTAATCTTTCTATTCCCTCACTAGTGGGATTACAATCCCACTATTACCCACTAGTGAGATTGTAATCTTGCATTTTCCATGGTACAGGATTATAATCCTATCACAATTTTCCCCAATACCACCATTTGTGTTGATAACCCCATGACTGTGGGAATAATCCCCAATCACAGGATTGCAAAGCCATGATGAATGACATTTTATCCCCCTAAATCCCTTCCTAAATTCCTTATAAAACTCTAAAATCATAGTAAAAACAAAGTCAAGGATTGTTTAGTCATTGGTGGTCCAGCCTCAGGCTCCCTTGAGTAATCTCGCACTCTCTCACTGTGATTAGAAGCTCAAGGAATCTAATCCATCTTGTCTCTCCTAGAGCTATGATCTCTAATAGCTAAGGGCACAAATGAACCTTATAAAGACCCATTATTGGCATATACACCCCCAACCCCCCTTAGCACCCCTGATCCACTTATCCATCAAAACTAATTCCATCAATTATACTAACATCCCAAGGCATGACATGCCCATCCTCACTAAAATTTATGAAATTCTTTATCTCAAATCATACTAGCCAAGATCCCTTTCTAGCCCCTAGAACCATCAATAGGCTCCATTATTAGTATCTCATAAGTGGATTTTTTTGTTCATCATTTTAAAACTTGCATTTTATGAAAAGTGGATCTTTATCGTTACTAGTCAACTATAACCCATGTTATCTCTTTTTGAGCCTCCTGTAACATGTATCTTTACTATTGGACCTATTCTTCAATCAAACCCATCACATTTTTCAAACTTAATCAACTCTTTTATCACAATATCACCTTTTAGACAAATTATCTATTGTCTAGACCCATCACTTGAGCCACTTCTTTCTCAAATATTGGGGCATCTATTCGATCCACTTCAAGGCATACCCACCCCCATCAACATCATCATCTTATCCCACCCTAGGATTTCTGATTGAGTCATCATCCAGTTTGGTTCACCTCCCTACATGCTCCCTCGAGGGGGCATCATATCCTACTAACATAATTTACACCACATTTTTTATTTGAAAGAGCATTACCCTTTCTACTCATCACACCCTTTCAAAGAGGGGCAAAATATATGTATTAAAATATGCTCACCCCACTAATTTTAATAATTCCTACTAATTTGGCCTAATTACCCTATTTTATAGTCATACTAACCCTTGGCCTGATTCCCATACCCATTTCTATATCTCATATAACCTTTACCTCATCCTAAAATAAATAAATTATCTCATTAAACTCCTAATAGACCCTGTTACCTATTAATCCACTCTTGAATCTCACTAGCCAATTTTAAATTCCAAAATAATCCACCTACTCACCCACCACCCTACACTAGCCTCCCCTAAACCCCTAAAACATATGGGAAGATTTATAGAATTGGAGGATTCTTGAAATCTCTCCAATTTAGTCCCCTTTTTCTAGAATTCTCTTATTCTAGAGATTTCCATGGAATTAAAAATTCCATGGAAATTTCTCAACCATAGATCTTAATGGACTAGATTTAAATTTGGACCATAGATCTTTCCCCCCATATGCCTATAAAACCAAAATAACACTACATGCTCAATACCAATAAATAAATACATGCACAAGTCAATCACATCATTTAAGTAAGCTATTCAAGCACTCATCAAGTCATTATCAACATCCATAGTCTTTTTGGAAGCCATTGTCAAGCATCTTCAAGCAATCCAACAATCAAATTTTCAAGCTCAATCACACAAGTTCAAGTCTTGGAATGGAGCTATGAGAAGGTAAAGATGATGGTAAGCATTCTTTATTAAATCTAATTTATCTTCTCTATCCTTTCCTATTGGTGTTATCAAAATTTTGGGTTTTATTGTCATTTTGATAATATTGCTTGAATCCAAATTTTGGTACACAGAATCATTGTGGTGAAATTATGATGGTATCATGCACACCAATCTATCCTTTATAAATTGAAATAATATACTTAGGCTTATTTATAGATATATATACCTAGCCACATGTAGGTTCATAAGCATGATTCCACCAAAATAGACACAAAATCAAGAATCATCCTCAGACCATCCCAATCAAGATGTCATCATAGTAAAAAATTGCCCAAATCTATCATATAATTAATACTGCCAACATTATGTAACATGTGTTATACGATAATATTTGTAATATAAATGTTAAAATCTAGATCACCTAAATTATGTATTCATAAATATATTAGAGAATTGATAGAATGATAATTTCTAGATTGCGTAATTATGTATTAATGATAATTAGAGTAATGTATTAATGATAAAATCTAGATCGCCCCAAGTTTATAGCATTTAATTCAAATCACCCCACTCAGCCATGAATTTCAGACCTAGAAATGTATTTGATCAAAGCACTAAGCCATGACTTCAATAGCTCTTTAAAAAGTTATGGGGATAATTTACTCAATTATTAGATTTGGTCTAAGTACACTAATTTTTAAGGTTATTTATTTACACTCAGATCTAGTCAGAGATATGTTATAATATTCTTATAGTATATGTGAATTTCAAGAATTTATAATTAACCATATTTATAATGATGCATATCAGGTAAATACAATGATAAGGTGTAATTTGGTATGGCGTATCATCGCTATAGTTATAAAATTCTACAGATAAAGAACATGGACACCCAAGGAAAATAATCCCAATGAGCTATCTACTTGACAAAATTTAGTTTCAACAAAAGGGGCGTATAAGCTAACTCACCTACACTGACTTTTGTTATTTAGGAATCAATAAGAAACCATGAATTCACTAGATCTCACAATGATAATTATTATAATAGACAACCAAATTATTTTATGATATAAGCCATATTTATACCATGATTTATCTATAATAATCATTTTTAATATTTGAATGACACTGGTTTATGTAGATCATTGACCATGTCCTAACTAACATATATATACATACACAAGTCATTGTGTTTTATTTATTATATGTAATAATTCCTATAATTTACATATAGAGGCAATTCTACTTACAAGACTGATATTTTATTACAGGTCATCATATTTAAATAATAAAAACATAATTCTAGTGACCCAGTCATCATACATATAAAATCAATACACACACACACGCACGTACGCATGCACGCACACACGCACGCACACACACACACACACAGAGAGAGAGAGAGAGATTCAATGATTTCCTAAGTTCAATAGGCTGCAATACTAAACAAAGAAACTTAGTGACTAGTTAAATAACACTAAGGTAATAATGAAAAAACTAATAAAATATTAAACACATGAATATAAATTATATATATATATATATATATATATATATATATATATATATATATATATATATATATATATATATATATATATATATATATATGACTTCCAACAAATTTACATATTAAGTGGTAATATATGTTTTTACTAAAGAAGATATTTATATGTTAGCTACAATGAATTATAATATGTTCATAACTACCAGAAAAGTTACAATATTCTTGATTGGTTAAATATTGCATGAATATTAGTTTTTTTTTTTTTAAACATGGTTGGTGTTTACAGTGACATAGTTTCCTCTATATCACTTAGTGCTGAAATAGAATCCATGGTTCCCACAATTTGAAGCAATAATAAATTCTTTGCAATTCTGATACATTACATCTAGTATTATGTAACAATAATTTCTACATATTAATAGCCATGGAATTCTATTGTAGTTATTAATTTGAGTGAATCATGTATCACTCTTATGTAATTTATTAATAATACATTAAAGATTTCACCTTTTAATACTAATCAGCGTTTATTAATTCTACCAACTGTATTTAAATTTTTACAAATCAAATTATAAGTTAGATTATAACAACAATTGATTCACACCCACAAATTTAATACATCTCTTACCCGGCATAATTATGATTTGGATAAGACCTCCTCCTTCCTTATTTCCTATGACACTGCCTTTAATGCATGAGGAGATATCTTTCTCCAACTTTCTCCCCCCTTCCTCAAATGGGCATAGCTCTTAATCTTTAAAGAGTTTTTCATTTCTTTTCTCTTTTTTCTTTTTTCTTTATTTATTTTCTTTATCTTTATTTCTCAAATCATATGCTTCAATTGAAACTTTCCTCAAAATCTAAATATTTCCTCTTTATTATTTTTATTGTCGAACCTTCTATTTTCCTTTTATTCAATATTTACAAAAAATAATGTATTTATTAATTATCATTTCAAATTATCATGACAGTCTAATAATTAAATTATAGACTAATAATTTGAATTAGTTTAATCAAGCAAATCTCTACACATTCATGGTCACATGCGAAGTCACACTAGACTAAATCTATAAAACCATTAAAATATACTAACAAATCATAAGCAAACATATATATAATGCAAGCAACATTAAAGACATTATGCTAACCATTCAAATTATGCATCTAATATGAATTATTTATGTGGTATGTGAAGAATTCTTGCTAGCTCTCTGTAGACCTTTGATGTCTCCATATACATCACCCTCTCCAATGATGCTCTCCCTCTGGCACACTCGAGGGATGAATTCTCATACACCCACATCACAACACATAGGTAATTAGATCATATCACATGATAAACATAAATAAATAATATAATTGAAATAATACATTAATATGCTTAAAATGTAACCACATACATTAACTAACTCATAGTAAGCAATCATGTATCATAATCTAACTAAGCAACATTATATTATCCTATAATATAATAAATCTCAAGCTTAGTCATAAATATAACCTAATATCATATGTGTCCACCATAAATATCTTCATAGTCTAGCAAGTTTGCCTAGCAAAGAATCAAGATGTAACATAAATAGATAAACTAGGATAAAAATAACCTCATGTGGAGAACCAAAGTAATAATAAGTGCACGGGGGATATTGAATCAAAGAAATGGATGTGTATTTGTTTACCATGATTCTGATATGATAATGTATTATAATATTAGGAGATGCACATCTTTAAGTAGCATATAGATTGTTGATTTATCTCTATTTATGGTTGATATATGACTAGATACTAGAGATTGAGTGAGGAGATACCCATCCTAAATCAATATATAAGTAGCCATAGATGTTGGTTAGAGAGATGGATAACATGACTCAATACATAAGCCAAGAGATGCATATCTTGAAATAGCAAAGAGAGTCATGCAGGTTTCCAATGTTTAGCTCATATTTGAGGATAATATCCTCATTAGGTAGTGGATATGTAGGATGATGCTTGTATAGATGCATGTTTGGTGATACATTGACTTGTAACATTAGATCACTTGGTCTTTAATACGATGAATGAAACTATTCATCATAAGTATGAATAACTTATAATAACATTGGATTTCAAATTGTGAATGGATTGGTTCAAATGTGAATATTTACAACTTAAAAAAATGATATAAATATCAAAATCTAAATTACAAACATTTAGGTTTAAGCCAAAAAAAAAAAGAAATAACAAAAATTAAATACATAATATACCCAAATCAAGAACAAGATACAAATTATCAAGACTTAAGTGGAAACACAAATATAGAAAACATGAACAAGCAATAAAACAATCTAAATACATAAGTAAAAAAATCAAGCCCAAGTTAATACAAGGCTCAGTCAGTTTTCAAAATGTATGTAGACACAACAATCAAAATAGACAAGTGCACAAACTTAGAAATAAAACACACAAAACATTAATACAATGAAGATAAAGATATACAGTGTGATTAATCAATAACTATGCATGTGTAATGAATAAGGTGTTATACTTGGAGTATAAATAGATTGCCTAAGCAGGGGGAATGGAAGAATACGGAAGGGGTGGCTAAGTTGACTCCAAATGCACTTGGAAATTGGATGCTACCTACATAGTCATATGGATATAGGTTACAACATGGAATTCAGACCAAATGTAGTTCTCCCAAGAATTAAGATAAAAGAAATGTGATGATAAGTAAAGAAGAAATGATTAATAGAGAAAAAATAGGAATGGGCTCAAAAAATGGTGAGAGCATATAGGTCCAGGTTACAATAACATGATAACAAGAGTTTCCATGCTGACTTGAGATGTCCCATGCATCCAAACTCTACCCACATAGTTTGTGTGGACCTCAAGCTGATGTAGTTATTATAGAAATGGGAGTGTAATGAAAGAACACAAATGATGAAAAAAATTAATGGGAAACCCACCTAGAAGATAACATAAATTTATAACTCTCATGGAGATTTTAAGCACATCTTCCCTAAATAAAAAATGTTTTTTCTATTTTGTCTAGTTTTTTCAAATGTTTTTGGGATTTTTTGGAATAAGGAAAATAATGAAAAATGTTCAAATGTATAATAGACCATCTAGCAAAAGACTCTAGTCCTTAGTTAAAGGTGCAAATAATAGATAAATTGGATGTAATGGCACTCTTACAAACCAAAAAAAAATGAGGTCTAGAGGAATACCACACAACAACAAATAGGACCAAAACAACACACAATGGAGAAATAATAAGAATAGGAACAACTAGAAGAAGTCTCAAGGAACTATCAAATGGGTAAACCCATATGTTGACATGCCCTGAGATATTGGCCTAGAGAAGATGTTTACTAATGCTAATGCTAATGATGATCAATCAAAACTTCCTCTAAAATAATCACTAAAAATGTCTACATGCTTGTTGGTTCATAATCAAGATCATACTTGGCAAAAATATTTTATCAGCATAATAGAATAGGTAATAAGAAGCAAAAATGGTCCAAGTAAATAAAATTTTAGTTCTAATATAATTAGAATGGTCTACGTAATAGTAGAGTAGTCTAGGGGAAATGAAATTATCCATGTAGGTAAGTACAAATAATATAGGTAATGACATAGAAATGGTATAGGTAATAATATAGGAATGCTTTAGCTAGTCCAGGTAACAATATATAATGCTAAAATAATGAGAATGGTCTAGGTAACAATATATAATGGGTACCCATAAATCAATGGCCCTTATAGATAATGAAACATAATAGAATTCAAGCATGGAAACATTTGAGGTACAATATGTTCATGGGTTATTTGAGCTCTTGTCCACCTGGAGTAGCCATCCTGTATACCTTAGAACCATAGTTTGTAGTGACCACAAATGGTCCCAACCAATTGGCCTCAAATTTTCCTTTATTTTTATTCTTGATATTAGTGTTTTTCTAATTTTATTTTGGAACCAAGTCACCAAATTGAAAATCTCTAGGGAGAATGCATTTGTTATAGCTAAAACATAGCCAATTTTGATAATCTTGCAATTGGTCTAGGGTAATCCAATGCTTTTCATCCAAAATTTTAACTCTTGCAATCTAAAAACTCTATATTCTTCATCATCAATAATGTCTTGTAGTGAGACACACAATGAGGGAAACTTGATATCAATGACAATAATGGCCTCTAAACCAAAGACTAAGGAATATGGTGTAGCTCCTGTAAGGGTTAGATGACTAGTTCAATAATCCCATAGGGTGGGGAATAATCATAAGTGTCAATCATGGCTGACGTCATTGACAATCTTCTTCAGGATTGAAACAATGGTCTTGTTAGATGCCTTAGCTTGATCATTATCTTGTGGGTTATATGGTGTGAAATGTTTATGTTTGTGTGAAATGTTATATGGTGTGAAATTGGGTAAAGAGGGATGTTGTAGTGACATATGATATGAAAATAAATGAACTTGGCTATTTGTTTGTTGGTTATGTAAGTGAGGGGTATGGCCTCTATCCACTTATTGAAATATTTTTTATTAGTAATGATGTGTTTTTGGCCATAAGAGGAAGTAGGGTTTATTTTATCAACAAGATCAATTCCCCAAGTTAAAAATAACCATGGTGTCATAATGTGCTAAAGAAATTTTGAATATGCATGTATCAAATTACTATGCTTCTAACAAGTAACACATTTTTTGATATAATTTCAAGCATATATATCCATCTTGGGTTAATCATATCCTATACGAATGAGCTTTTTATCTAAGACCATGTCGCTAGTATGGGCCCCACAAATTCTTTCCTGGAACTCTTTAAGTGCCAACGTGGATTCTATCAAAGACAAAGAATGAAGTAGCAGTCCATCATAGCCTCTATGATAGAACATGTTTCCAAAGATTGTATAATGGGATGATAAATGAAGGAATCATTTGGTTTGGTTATTTGAAAGGTTCAATAGAAGGGTTTGATCTTAGAGATAAGTATATAGGTCTTGGTACCAAAGGGGATTAAGACTAGCACTATTACATATTCTCTCTAGATTTGGAAGTACATGAGATGGATATAAAATATTATTGATGAGGAAATGATACTCTCTAACATCACTATAAACTTGTATCATGGACTCAATGGTAGCCATGGCATCTATCGCTCGGTTATTAGCCCATGGTATTTATTCAAATTGAATAAATTGGAAGTGATATTTAAGATTGTCCACTATACACTTTTAAGGTACAAGCTTCTTATCTCTTTTTTGGTACTAGTCCATGACTTGATTGATGATTTATTGAGAATATCCATATACCATCAATTACTTGATATCCCACTATATTAAAATATGAAGTCTAGCAACAAGGTTTCATATTCGGCCATGTTATTAGTACAATGGAAGCTAATATGAAACACCTTGGGAATAAGATCCTATTATGGTGTGATTGGTAAAATATCAGATCTAGATCCATGGGAGGTGAATGAAATATCAAAGTATAATATCCACTATTTGGACTCAATAGGTATCTCATCCAGGGTCATGATTGATTCATTTAGAAAATCAAATGAAAAAGGTTTGGTGTCGATTAAAGGAGATTTAATGAGATGATTTGCCAAGACTTGCCCCTTGATGGCCTTTTGATTCTAGTATTCCTTGTCAAATTCACTCAATAAATAATCCATTTGTTCATTTGGCCTATAAGAGTGGTTTTTGACAATAAGTACTTAAGTAGATCAATCTTGGATATCACAATGGTTTTGTTATTCAGCATAAAGTGTCACAACTTTTGGGAAGAAAACATCATTGCGAGACAAGATTTTTCCATAGGTGTATAGTTATGCTCATAAGTTACTAATGTCTAACTGAGATAGTATAACACATGCTATTTGCCCTATTCATCATGCTAAGCCAAAAGTGCCTCCAATGCATGTTTTGTTGCTGAAATATATAAAATTAATGGTTTTCTTGGTGTAGGTGGATTCAGTATTGGAAGATTAGCCAAGTAGTTATTGAATTCAGTAAATGCCTACTCATAACTTGAATCCCATTAAAAGCTGATACCTTTCTTTAAAAGGTATGTAAATGGATGATACTTATCATCCAATTGTGATATGAAATATCATATAGACTAAATTTTTCCATATAAGCTATGGAGCTATTTAAAATTATATGGAGAAGACATTTAAAAAATAAACTTGACCTTAGTGGGATCTATCTCAATACCTTTTTGTGACACAATGAAACCTAGCAACTTTCCTAAAGTAACGTCAAAGATGGACTTCTTAGGATTGATACATACTTTATATTGATGAAGCCTCTTAAATATTATATGTAGAACATTAGGGTCACCTAAATGTTTTCTTGATTTAGCTAAGATATCATCAATGTAGTCTTCAATGATGTTGTGCATCATGTCATGGAAGATGATAGTCATGGCATGTTGATAGGTTTCACCTGCATTTTTCAAGCTAAAGGGCATGACTTGATAACAATTCATTTCCCATGGAATGGTAATTATGGTCTTGTGCTATATTCTAGTGTAATCTTAATATGGTTATACCCTAAAAATAAATCCATGAGGGATGACATTTCATATCCTGCCATTGAATCGACTATCATGTCAATTTTAGGTAGTGGGAAATAATCATTAGGGCATGCCTTGTTAATGTCTCTAAAATCAATACATAGGAAAATTTCATGTGGTTTTTCACTGACTGGGATGATGTTATAAATACACTCAAAATAGTCAAGTGGTCGAATGAATCCTACCCCCAATAGATTTTCCAACTCCTTTTTGACTAGGATGGCTATACATGGATGCATTTTCCACAATTTTTGTTTGACTGGTTTAACATCTAGATGAACTACTAGGTGATGTACTACCAATAAAGGGTTAAGACTAGATATGTCTATATAAAACTATTCAAATATATTAATAAAATATTTTATAATAGTAACAATGAATTTGTGCTCTTCATCAGTGATGGATGCACCTAGGTAAACAATCTTAGGATCATGATATGTACCAATGTTGACCTATGTAGTATCTTCAACCAATAATGTTGAGCCATCTTCAATAATAGTAGGTAAAGAAGATAATGGGTCCTCTTCAGCTTCCTATTGTTCACAATCTTTGGCCATATATGAGGAGTCTAAATCAGCTATGCTAGGCAATGGTTAGTTATCAAATATGATAAAAAAATCTTGAACAATGCATTTAAAAACTTGATATTCTTCAAAATTGATGCTCAAACTCATGGTCATGCTTGGACTAGGTGGGACACTATGATTATTGAGGAGAGAGGTGAATTTACCCATCCTAGGGTGCTTAAAATAGGTTTTCACTCATGGAATTGTCTTTCTCTTTACTCTTTCCCTGATCCAAGGGTACTCCAAAGAGGTTTTCACCTGAGGACTTTGATGTTTTACTTTTATCATGATCAAGGAAGTTTGTCTACTCTCCAAGATAGGCAATAGGTTCTAAATAGAAGTCAAAGCCTTTCTTATGATCACCAACGTTAATTCATCTCAAAGGTCCATGACCTAGGAAATATAATCCTCATTCTAAAAGTCATCCAATGGTATGATAGAGTCTTGTTGTTCCCAATTGAATAGGTTAGGATGATGAAGGGTAAGTGGATAATGGGCTATAATGGTCATGATGGCATTAGAATTAAATAAATCAGTATTGGCCAGTTCATGTAGGCACTTTAATGGGATGCTATATCATTGTTGGGAGTTTCACTGCTAGTTGATGAATAAAAATAACTCTTAAAATTAATGGGGTCACCTCCAAGTGGTATAAATCCAAGACCTCGATTCCACATAGGTTTAGCCACTAAAATTAGTTTAAGAATGCCATATGCCTTGGGTCCCAATCCTCTTCCTATATAGTTTAAGTTATTGATGATTTTTTTTGGTATAGGATATTTAGAACTCTAAAAATAATTAGTAAACCCATCACCATAAAACCAACCTTCCTTGGATTTGGTGGCCCAATATTGATTAGGTGACATATTAGGTAAAAATATGAGTGGCTCCTATAGAGTGAATTTAGATTTATTTTACCAAATCATGTTGGGCATGCCAAGATTTTTAGAAGTTTTAGGATGGCTATAGGACTTAGGAGACTTAGGCAATTGGTTGATTTGAAATGTATCATGAATGCTATATGTGGTAATACCATTATCCTGAATAGTGAAATGGGTGGACATAATAGCAAGAAATAGATCAGTGGAAGTGGAAGGGAGGTTACTAGGGTAAATATAATTGGACTTGGGAGGTTCAAAAATCACCCCTTTACATTTCTTGTCTACCAATTCAGTGCTAAGATAATAGGTATAATTATCATACTCAGCTTCTATATGTTTACAATATTATAATGGTTGTAAATCACTGTAAATAGTAACCTCTAGACTAGAGTGGGGGAATTTTATGCATTGATGTGGGGTGGAAGGGACTACTCATACTTCATAGATCCATGGATGACCAAGAAGTAAATGATAAGACAACTCTATATCAGTGGCATGTAATAGGGTATCACGGGTAATATACCTAACAATGATTGATAAATAAATGCTTCCTATATATTCTCTTTTTTACATTGTCATATGCCTTGATGGTGATGGTATTTGGCCACATATCTATCATCATATACCCTATATTTGAATGATTTTCAATGAAGCTATGTTTAATCTAGATCTATTGTATATAAGAACTTGTTGATTTTATGATGGTAATTAATGACTTCAATGTACAGGGGATTATTATGTAGGGGACTAAGGGATGACATATGTCAGTAGTCAAAGGTAAGTTGTTGTCTTGGGGATAAATGACCCACATGTGCTTAGAATTTGTTAGGGTTATTGTCATTTGGCATAGTGGGCTATTGTAAAAAATCATTTAGTATGATCTTGTGAACTTCAGGTGTATGCAAGAGATCCAAAATGGATATTTATGTATATGTTTTTATTAGTTGGTCATGGATACTATATGTATTTTAAATAATGGGATGAGTAGGTTTGGTCTTAGTTGGTACAATGTTGGGTTTAGGATTGGATTTGATCAATATAATTTTTGGTTTAGAATTGGTCTTGATTGGTATAATGTTTGGTTCAAGATTGGCCTTGATCGGTACAATGTTTGGGTCAGAGTTTGTGTTGGAAGAATGCAAATGGCCATGGAGAATAAATTTCATCCATTTAGTTATGACTGCATAATTTTGAGTTGAGAGAGAGTTATTGTAATTAGAGTAATGAGGAGGTCTAGGAATGGTAATCCACAAAAACTAAGGTGAAATCGAAGCATTAGAACTTGGTATAGAATTACCTAAAATAGAGGATGGTGATCGTAAAATAGAGGAACCAACATTTTGAGCAATGTTGGATGGTACATAGGACTTAATCTTAATGGTAGTGACATGATTACTAGTAATACACATTATGATGTTATTTTAATCATATGGAACATCATTTTAGTTGATTTGATTAGCTTGAGTATCATGATCTTGACTACACTTATTGTTCTAATTTTGATTCTGATTATAACATTGGTTCTGTTGTTGATTATGCTCTTGGTCTTGGTTCTATTTCCTCCTCTATTATTGGTAATTATCATTATGTTTATGAAAGGGATATTTATAAATACCTATGTTTTGATTGGTATTAGGATGAGGTTTATGGTCCAGTTCAATTTCTCCATTCTCTAAAAAGTTTTCAATAATGTGCTTTAATTGCATGCATTTATAAACTACATGGCCTATAACATGATGAAAATCACAAAATTCATTTTCATTATACCAATCAGGTTTAGGTTAATCCTCAGGAAAAGGTTTCAATAAAGGCTAAATAATCATATTAGAAACCACTAATTTATTGAACACTAACTCAATAGGCTCCCCTAGGTTGTTGAATGGTCTTCATCTAGGAAATGTTTTGCATAAAAGATCTCTTTGTAGTTGGAGTGGTGGATTTGGTAGAGTACTATGAATAGGTGATGCTTGTACTATTTGCATATGTTATGACTTAGTAACCCCATTACCTACCATGCTATTATTCTTATTAAATACCTTAGGATTTTCAATAATATTATTCTGAATAGGTGTTTGAGCTTGCTGTGATGTTTGAGCTTAGGAATAGATCTTGACCAAGCCTTTAACAATGAGTGCCTTCTCAATTTGCACACCCTTATCAATGATTTATCGAGTGTGTTGTCATAAGTGAGTCTCAAATTATGAACGACCTTGGGGTATGAGTTCTATGCATAGATATTAGCTAGCTATTTATTTTTTAGATTATGTTGGAAGTGACTAGCTAGTGCTCTCCGCTATTGTAGATAGGTCGCAATACTTTTTCCATCCCTCTATTTATAGTTACATATGTCAACCACTATCAACTCATGCTCACTTTTGTAATAATAGTGGTTAAATTTTTTTTCTAATAAATTATTGAAAGTCATTACTGATACTTTAGGTAATTCGATAAGCCACCCTACAGCTTGTCCACCCAAGTTACATGGGAATAAGCGCAACAAATACACATTATTGTTGGTTATCTCTTGGTATGTAGCAAATAAGGCTCTTCTATGTTCTTTGGGATCACCCTTCCCTTTATATTTATAAAATTTGGTTACCTCAAAATGAGGTGGGAAGGGTCCTTGAAGAATGCTTACATTAAATAAATAAGGATATATCTTGTCAAACTTGTACTTTTTTGGTCTGATTACTTGTTTAAATCCTTGAGATTACCTCCTTCATTGTGTTCCACTCTTGGATATATGAAGTAGTTTATGGTAGAAGGAGATGGATATGTTATTTTTTCATAGATTGATAGGTTTGGTCAGGGTTGGTATGGGTAGGAATAGATCATCCCTGCATGGTTCTATTGGGAATGTGCACCTTATGTCCTAAGTTCTATGTTTTATTTGATATTTGTTACTAGTTCTGAGGTAGATAAGAATAGGTATGATGTTGTTGGTTCAAAAGGTTTTGTTGTTTATCCATAGGTATCTGATGTTGATTTTGAGGAATCTATTATTGTGATCCATGGGGAATATATTAGTTTTGGGGAACCTAGTATTGATTTAGAAGAAGACGTTACCATTACTAGTTTACAAGTAAAACTTGTTGTTATGAACTAGAAGAATCTGGTCTAAAATTCTTAAAATTATCCACCGATTGTTGGGGAGGTTGATTGTAATGGATTATTAATGGGAATGACCCAAAACTTGTTGAAAAGCATAGGGTACATGTTGCACATTAAAAATTATTTTCTTGATGTTTAAAGAATGTATATTGCATATCAAGTGGAACTTGGTATGAAGCATTCATTGGCACAACTTATTTTTTAGGAGCTAAAGGATCTACCTCATGGGTATGGTTAACTTAGTTTGGTTGTAGTTGTTTGTGTAAATTATTTTACTCAATAGACAAGGCATTATTAAATGATGTCACCATCAAAGAAGTCATTAAGTCAACAATAAGTTGATCTCCATAGTATTGACTAATTTGTTGTATTTTAATTATTAAATTAAAAATGAAAGAGTGCATGTAGGTAGATTTTTTAATCCCCCCTCTATCTCTCAATAACTAACACATGTCAAGGAACTTAGAGTGTCGAATCAAATCAAAATTTGGTAGGATATTCTATGGTAAGTGGGGTTAATTAAGATAAATTTTTTATTTAACTTTTGTAAAATGGTGTGTGTAATAAGAAAAAATAAGTGTCATGTCCATGATACATATAAGAAATCCTACATATAAAACACATGAGGAATGTAAGGTAGGCCAAGGGGCCACAATACAAGGGACATGGGAACATGTCACTAAATCTGATAAAATAAGACATACAAGAATATGTTCAAAATATCCATAAATGAAAAAAACAATCAATTTGGCTTAGAGCCACATAAAAGGACATGTTTAAATGTCTGCATACACAATCAAGAAAGCACACACAAGGGACATGGGCACATATCTAAGGCATACATATTGTGAATAGAAGTGGCATAGCGACAAAAAATGGCATATTCAAATGCCCTAAAATAGAAAAAGAATATAAATACAATCAACTATAAAATTTGAAAGATAGAATTGAAAGCATGCATGAGTATGCAACACAAATCTACGTAACAGTTAGGATGTACATATGCTGAGTCTAAAGTAGTAATAACTATCAAAAATATGAGTAAAAGTAGCAATGATCAATTTCAAGATATAAGAATGCTAAAGCTATAATGTAGAGTATGTAAGGATAGATCTTGGTGATCAAAACTATGAATAAAATGCCCCCAAGTGGGTGAATGTGTCAAGTGAATAATTATGAATCAGTGTATATGCTCCCAGTGGGTATATGGTAGTAAGTCTAGATCAGTATAGTGGACTTGAGTCCTATATGTAATCTAAAAGAACTCAATAATAAAAGGTGAAGTATGTAGTATGATAAAACCAAATATACTAAGATAGATAACATATGTAGTGTCTAGTAAATATAAGAAATGTAAACATATCAATGCTTACAATCCATAAGTTTTATGTTTTTTGAGTAATTATTTGAATGTTTTTGTGTTTTTGACATGTTATATTATTTTTAGATTTTTTGGAAATAATCTATGTACAAGCAACATAAAAATGAACTATGTACAAGGAGAAAAGGAAAGGGAAAGTATGTCTAATAAGGGAGAAACCATACTAACCAATGAGTCTCATGAGAGACTCACTATCACTGTGACTTGTGTAAAAAATTAGGAATGGTAATCTATTGTGTAGTGTGATGGTTATGTTGGAGTTTAATGGTGTTGTAATATGAATCTAGGCATTGTTCATCATCAAAATCATAATAATCATAATAACCTAGGATGCTAGAGGGAATTGCCTCATATTATATATTTGACCTTTCTAAATTATGCTTTGGAATATTGATTGTGATTTTTACCTTTGAAATTATGCTTATTATAGACATATGGTGTTGTGGAGGCTCTTTTGCTAGAAAACCTCTTTTAAGAATACTTGTTGTCTTAGCACAATTTTGACTTTAAAACTTAAGTTATTGCTCTTTTTGTAACATTTCCTATGTATTTGCACTTTTTGCCTTGATAAACTATATCTTCAAATGATTTGCCTCAGGAAGTTTAATAAATACCAAACTTTGTTGACCAACATTATCAACTACTAGAATAGGATAAGTGATGCCTTGTGTTTGTTTGCCCAAACCTTGACCATGATAATCAAAATGCTGTAGATATTTATGACCATAATCATACCATTTTGAAATTTGAGCTTGATATTGGAGAGGTATATTTGCATCTTTTACTTGATTTACTTTTACTATTTATTGCTCTGATTGTGCTTTAAGAACCTTTTGTTGTTATGAGTTATGATTTGGAACCCAGGTTTATACTATTTCTAAATTTGACCCTTTTTTAATTTGAAGATGTGCCATTGTATTTTTTTTAGATGAAGTGTCATTGTGTCAGTCATCTATATGCATTATCTATTGTATTTTCCATTTCATTTATAAACATGAATTGGTGTGGTGCCTATGCATTCTATGATATTTACAATAATATCTAGATCTCCTCATTGGGTGTAGAGGGGGTAGGTTGATGAACTTAACTTTAATCATTTCAATTATTAATTCAATTGAAATCTTATTTGACATTTGAATACTTTTAAATCTCTAGTTGTAGATGTAATTTGTTGCAATTTCATGTTTTGATATGTAACATTGTTTGACACAAATTGACTAGGTGAAGATGCATATACATGATTTACACTAGTGTATTGTGGAGGCCTTTATCTTTTAAATTGATTTTACAATGTTGTAATATTTTCAAATAATATTTGATTTTAATTTTTTAATCCTAAAATTATCTTACTCATACTAATAATTTGATCACAAAGAGTCTCACAAGTATAAACCCTAGCTACTTTTGATTGAACATGTAGGCACAAACCCTATAAGAAAGAGGTGTGAATAGGATGAGTATGAGGATTAGTGAAATTTTTATAGGATATTTGATTTTGTGGAGGAGTGATAGCATGGACCTGGTTAGAGGGAAATTAGCTATCACCCTCATGGAGATGATGAGGAGAAGGACATTATTTCATGTGCATAAGATATGACAATGAAACTTGAAACATAGTTGTTAGCTTATGTGTTAAATCCTCCATGTGTGTATGGGTTTTCTTGTTAATATAATTTCACATAGGAGAAAGATAACATGCTATAAAATATTACATATATTGTAATTGATATAAAGCATCATCTATACATGTGTTTATGTATTTTCTGAGTTCATGTCAAATTAAAGGGAATACACATTAAAATGAAAGTATTAAACTTTGTAAAAAAAGTGATTAATTTATTATGCCATTATGATCATGATTATATGAAATAAAAATTAGAAGATATATGGATCTAAAATATGAGTGATGTAAATTTAAACCCTAGGATTATCTAGGGTTAGGGTTTGTGCAATATCTGAAGTAAGTCATGTTCACAAAATATTATAACCTTCTAGGGTTTAGCTTATGTAAATATTATGTTTGATTAAATCAAATAAATAATATGCATAAAATAACCAATGATTTGTTATAGATTTTATTATCATTGACTTTCTAAAAATAGCAATAAATATGTGCAAATAAAGAATTATCTAGAAAAGACCTGATATAGATAATCTAAGTGTTAAAAACTAAGATTGAAGCAAGTATGAGTGTCATCAACTAGATACCTATGTCAAAAATCCTCTTAGATAGTAGTGCCACATTTGGACAATAGTGCCATGTGCATCTAGTGTCCTGGTATTGGTGTTAGTATCCTTTGTGTAGGACTATCATGAACTTTTGGATACACTTGTGTCTCAATTTTAGGGTTCTATTCATACGTGCATGAATTCTAAAAATTTGTATTATTCTTATAATGACTAATTTATGATAGAAACCCTAATCCTCCTTACAAGTAATGTATGATCTAAAAAGTGTGTTTGTTAGTCAGATAGTCTGGACATCCTCAACACCCCATTGTGAAGAGAGTTGTCTACATACCAATAATCTGAGGAGGGATCAACTCTGATGTAGTTCTTCCCACCTAAGTGTTGGTGCAAGTGCAAGTGATGCTAATATGATAGTTACCTTGAGTTCCTTGAGTGTACTTGAGATTGGAAATATGGAAAATCTAAACTTAGGGCTACTATAGACAATAATATGCAAAAGTAGGGCATAATAAGAATTGATAACCTTGATTTTTCTCAACTTGTTTCATATTTGAATAGGTATTTTGAAACTAATTTACATCTAGTGAATAGAGGGATAACATTTATATAGTTTTAGTGTTATGTTTCTTGTTTGAATATTAAAATATGTCTAGTCTGAACTTAGGAGGGTTTTGAATTTAAAAATGTATTCATTCAGTAACGTTAGGGTAAAGGACATAAGAACCATTTTGGGGACACTAGTACCACATGGCTCTAGTGTCCATAATGTGGTGTTAATGTCCAGCTAGTAGAATACTGGGCATAAAGGGCCAGGAGCTAATTAGTGATGCTTGTGGCTTGGGTAAGTGTGATAATAGGATCTATAATAGGTATCGAGATAAGCTAGGGATAGGTAGTCTGAAGTAGCACTCTTAGCACTCAAATACCACTTTTAGGTGATTTAAGGAGTTGCACTAACACAAAATATTATGACACTTTAGTGTGACAAAATCTCTAGTTGTATTAAAACCACACATTATTTGGTCTCACATGTGCATAAATTTGGAGGGACACATCAAGTTTTACATTTCTTGGTATAAAGAAAACCCCCAAATAAGAGATTATAGAGGGTGAGGAGATATAGGGACCCAACCTTCACACTAGGTAAAGGAAGGAGATTGGTGGTGTTGTGAAGAACCAATAGTATGGTTATGAGAATTCCAACAAGACTGACTACGAGGAGGGCCACCCTGAGGAGGGACATTGCCACCTCTTAGTGGTGTGTTTTGAGGTGGGGAGAGTAGCACATGAGAAAATTTCTAGGGGGTATCAACCTAGTGGCAAAGTAACCATTGAAGGTAATCCATCTCTATATCCATTTTGTTAGTTTTCCCTTGTATCTGTAGAAGCACATTAGAAATAGCCACAGCTTTATTATATTTATAAAAGTGAATGTTAGTAGAAACATTAAAAAATAAATCTAAATTAATTTCTTTCCATATCTAAAACATAATTTCCACTTTGAAATCATGCCATATTTGGGTGAGTTTAGGGGAAATTTGCAAGCTGTCACCCAATAGAGTGTGAAACCAGCTAACGGGGTCTGGGTGAGAATCCCTAAAAAAATCATGTGTCAAAATCCAAGCACTTTGGGTAAAAACCATAAAAGGTTATTGGCAGTCTTTAGGTGCCCACAAAATGGGCACCAGGGCTATATAACCCCTAATTGAATCAACATTATACTTATATAAAGCCCTTGGTGAAGAAACTATTAGGAAAAATGAGCCAACTTAAGTTTAACACATGCAAAACAAATAGTCTGAAAACATCTCCTCCAAATTGTGAGGGAGGACTAAATATTCTAACAACCATTAAACTTGTAAACCATAGGTATATGTGGTGAAATCCATTCATAACCTTTTTGAGTAGTGTAATTTTGGGAATGGGTGTCAACATACAATTTCTAATTGTTCCACCAAGGATGATAAGTGTCATGCCTATTTATATTTACATTTTGGACACATAAAACACATTTTTTTCTAACACTCCAAGAACACACTACCACTTATGCATATAGAGGAAGTTACACTAATAGAGAAAACAAAAATCAACCGAACAAATAAACTCAACATCACTTCATAGTCATGACCCAAACAACTACACTTCAATATACCATGTAATAGAGTCTAAGCTCAAATATAAACTAGATCTATTAGTAGAGACCCATGTACTAGAAATTTATAGACTCCACTATGTTGATAAGGTAACAATAGGAATAAAATAATACTCAAGAGAAGATAGGAAAGCCAACATTATATAGCTGACACAATGTGAATCCAAACTACATTAATCATGGTCTAAACTTAAGATAAGTGGATTCTAGTCCTCTTTAAAACACCACCACGATCCCTATGACCTTTTAGAAAATAACTCTTAGAATTACAACTTTGCAATCAGAAAAGGAACTCATCTTAATACTAATAACACTCACAATAACAATATAATAAATACAAACACAAGAACCAATCGAGGCAATGCTATAATTATCCAAGCAAAATACTCTTAAGGCTACAAAGGTTCAATAGAGCTCAACAGGTTATAAAATGATGCTAGATTGATATATATATATATATATATATATATATATATATAATATATTTATATATTATATATTATAAACCAATTATTTAAGGTAAAAACATCTCATAGGGATCATCAAAACAATTTTAAGAATAAAATAATGTGATACCAATAATCTAAAATAAACAAAAGATAACAATAGAATTCACATTTTTATAGAAAAATGCTACAAACAGATTTTAAAACGAGCTTACTAAAAATATCGAATTACTATAAAATCTAAATCTAAAAAATCATGGACTAAAAATAAGGTATAAATAATTAGGGACAATTTTTTTTGAGAAAACTGAATTCAAAAAAGTTATTAAAGGGCGGTTCCAGAGCATCTTTGTAGGAAAAGAACAAGGTAAAATGAAACTTTTCTTACGAATCCCTTTTGGGATTGTGGTACCATTCTGGTTCAGATAGGATAAAATTTATTATAGTGCCAAATATAAATTCTCTTAACTAGTGAGAATTGCTAATAAGATTTGGATACAAGTTTAGGCCACATTAGCTATTTTTAAAACTTAGTTTCCAAAGGCCAAAATAGGCTGGAAACACATAAAATTATCACATCAAAGATATCAAAATTAATGAATTAAATCCTTAAACTATGAGTTCACTCAATTTTTTTTATTAATAGTATACTTGATTGATTAATACCACCTTCACCTATTTCTAATAAGAGGTCAGTACCATCAGACCGTGCTTATGAAGGCGATAAACTTACTTAATGGTTGTTTGTCTATTTAGAGATAGGACTCAAGTTCATTTTACTCAACGCTGGTTCAAGAACATAATTAGTTTATTTTCAGAGTTAACTAGTCAAAGTCATTATTTTTATTTTTTAAAGTGAAGACTCAGAGACAATTACCATTTATGCACTAAGGGTATTGGTAACTATTCATTATGAAGGAAAATCCAAATTATTTGTTTGCATCATAGAACAAATGTTATGCATCATAAACACATTACTTCCTATATAAAATAATGCCTCTAACTACATAACTATAACCAAGTAAAGGATTACATTTAGTAATTAAATAATGATTACAATCTGGTAAAACAAGGCTATTCATCTAACTCAAAACTAAAAAAAAATTCAATGACTCATTCACTTACTATTATCCACTTGTTTAATGGTCCAATAGGAGCATCTATGATGGTAGATAATAAATACAATAGTTTTCAAACATAACATGAAGATAATTTCAAGGATAAGATTAGGGATTACATATACTTTGATGAGATAAAAAAAAACATACTCAAGAACTAAGATTTCATATTAAAGTTGTACAATATATATAATTTCATTACATCTACAACCTTACTCAATGAGGTATAATTTATATCTAAAATAATTCTCCATAAGATAATTCAAAGTAGAAGTAATATTTATCTCTTTTCTTTACAAATATCACAAATGAAACTCCACGCTTCTTTATCCAAAATAATAAAGACTCGTTAAAATCTGCATTATTTTGGTGTAGGATATTTATTTTCTTTCCATTTAGCTTGTTTAGTTGTGTTTGTGGATTTGGGTAGTTTATCCCACATGTATTGGGATGTTGGATCCTTGTCTTACTTCTAACTATTTAAAGGAAGTTAGTTCTACATGTATGGTATTGTTGGTATTCTCCTAACTTCCACCTATATGTTCATCATTTTGTAAGCTTTATTTATATGAAATATTTAGATTGTATTGTGCTACCTAGCTAGGTGTTGTGTGAGTTGTGAACTATGACAACTTTGAAAGTGTAAGAATTGTGAGCTTAGTTAGCTTTAAGCTTCAAGTATTTATATATAATCGATCTCCATTTTTGAATATATCTATTATACTTTTTCTCATTTATTGATTTCTAAGCTTTAATAGATTTGTGTGTTCGATCTTCCAATCATCAGTTTTAGACATCCATTCTTGGGAGAATCTTATATGGTATCAGAGCTCCAGGTGCTATTAACAAACATCAATTTTTATGTTATTAATATTTGAAATCATGAGTTGATTATTGTGTTATTTTTTCCATCAACTGCTAAGAAGTACTCTATAGATCAGTGTGTTCATCTATAGTTTTTATCCTCTTTACATATGTTGATATTTGCAAAATCAAGTTTAATTTACTGATAGCTTCTCCATCTACCACTCATCTTGTTTTCTCTCCCTAAGTCTCTAATCCAAGTTTCTTATCATTTTTTTGCAAATCTATGTTCTTATACAAATGCCTGTTCTTTTTAAAATTTATCCCAAATCATAAAAAATCACTTCAAACCATTTTTGAGTTTTGTGGGCCTTATTTTCATCTTTCCATATGATTTTAAAATTTAAAATTTAATTTTGAATTGTAAAAGTTATCATGTTTTTACTGAATGATACTATTCACAAAAAAATGGGTTTAAAAAACCACCTTCTTTGATATATCACGATTTTTTCATACAATTTGTGGTTTTTAAATAATACATGTGGTTTTTTCAAATTATTGAATTTGAATTTATTAAATAAGAGACATAATCATGGTGGGGCATGAAATTTTTAATTGTTTTTTGTTAACAAAAACAATATCTTGTATATTTTTTAGTTGTTTTTTTATAGAAAAATAATATTTGTGAGATTTATTGGGAGATATAAAGAGATTATAAAAGGTATTTAATTTTCACATTTCCTCTCTCATTTGATGAGGACCAGAGGGTGAGGCCTAAATTGGTAGGAGGTCAAACCCCCTCACAAGAAAATAATCTTTCTCCTTTCTTCTTATTCACATTGATCACTTGCTCTACTTAGAGGTCATCATATGCATAATGGGTGTAGAATTCGTTAGGGTGATGGGGCTTGTTATTGAACGGAGTTAGTCTTCTTATTTTCTCTCTTTTGGGGGAGAGTTTTTCCTACAGGTTTTCTATTTTTGTCTACTTTATGAGAGTTTATTATAATTGGGTACCTCATTAGGTCTCATTGTTAGGACCCAATTCTTCTACCCACCTAAGCTACACTTAAGGGGTGGAGTGTTTGTGTAGGATATTTATTTTTTTGCCATTTAAATTGCTTAGTTGTTCTTGTACATTTTAGAAGTTTATCCTACATGTATTAGGATGTTGTCTCTTTATCTTACTCCCACCTATTTAGTGGAAGTTAGTCTCAAATGTATGGTATTATTGGGATTATCTTAACTTCCACCTATATGTGCACCCCTTTGTAAGCTTTATTGATATGAAATATTTAGAATCTTTTGGATTGTATTGTGCTACTTAGCTATGAATTGTGATAACTTTGAGAGTTGTAAGAGCTATGAACTTAGTGAGTTGTAAGCTTTGAGTCTTTATATGTAATCCATATCCATTTATGAATACATCTATTATATTTTTACTTATTTCTTAATTTCTAATATTGAATGGATTTATGTGTTCGATCTTTTATTCATCAGTCTTGGACATCCATTCTTGGGTGAATCTTACACATTAAACCACATTATTAAAAGGCTCAGCTAAAAGCTGAACAAATGACTCCTCCCTTCTAAATACTATTCTTTTCCAAAATAAATTATCAACTAAAATAACGAATGAAACAAATCAAGATACTGGTGAAGATTCTATGAACTAGACACAATAAGAGAGAAAACAAATAAATTATTTAATGGTGAAAGAAACCAATCTTATTATTTTACAAGCTCCTCATCAAACATCAAATCTATACTTTCACCTACAATTTTGAAGATAACATAATATTACAAATTTTGAACTAATAATTCAATCCCAAGTAATAACATACTATCCTAGGTATTACCAGCTATATGTTCACATTATAGGAAAGCTTGCAACTCAAAATATCACATTGGTAATTTAGTTACCAAGCCTAAGATTGGGTGGAATTATCATAATAAAATGTTTTATAATAAGATTACATTTGCAAATCTCCCTGTATTCTAATCACATAAGTTATCTAGACATATATAAAAAAAAAACATACCCGTTTATTTTCATATTCAAGATTCCACATGCTGCAATACTCAACTGATAATACCTCAAATTACAACTTTATTCTACAATATATATAAGGATAGATTTATCTTAATGATATTTTATATAAACACAGTTATATAAAATACCTATCAGAATAAATTTTATGCAACACATAAATTATTTATTTCAATTTGCAATCTAACCACATTGATAAATTTACTGAGTAAAATGAAAACTCATTTTATCATGGTCTCCCTTAATAAATGATTCTAACTTGAAATGGTAAATGTACTTGAACCTAATTACACACACACACACACACACACACACACACACACACACACACACACACACATTCCATTACAAATGAAAAACTACAAATTTTAATATACATTCATATTTGTATACATACATATTTATAAAGAAATAGATCATATATATATATATATATACATATGGGTTTTAATAGCCTCGGTCAGTCGTTGGGGCTTTAAGCCCTGGCTGCGACCAAGCTTCAAAAGAGGTTTAGGGTGGGTTAATTGGCCTAACCCCTTCCCATTATTACTATGGGAGCGTGATGGGGTTGTCTCAGCCATTGCCCCACCCTGTTACACACACACAAACACATACACACATGATCAAAAAATAAACAAAAATGTTTTTTTCATATAATATCAATATTTATATATTTTAATATGAATATTACTATATGTAAAATGAAAAATAAAAAGTTGCAGGTAAAAATATAATTGGAGAATCATACCAAAATAAAATTCAAACAATATTTCAGCCATATAAGAATAAACACACACACACACACACAACTCAAACTAAATTTGGTTTGTTTACTTTCCAACATGACCATTATAATGAAAGATATTTAATTTTAATTACCAAAAATATCATTTTATCTAGCCTAGAAAAAGAAAAATTAAACCGAATCAAACAATTTAAAAAAGAAATCATACACCCAAGATATATATATTCAACCCAACAAAAATAGATTTGATAAATTTAGACATATTATCCCATTCAGCTAAGAAAAATTTACATAATAAATTTATGAAATTGAATTGCTCAGTCCAAGTCATGAATTCAATTAAATACTAACCTACATCTATTCAACTAAAACATTCAAATAAATAATTAATTCTAAAACACACAACATAACTTTCAATTTTTTATTGAATTGTTTATTCTTTGATAAAATAAATGTATTTAAAAAGGAGTAATCCCTTACGTGATAAAAGAGATCCCAGTTTCATCTAATATATGCATTATCCTCTAAGTTGCTCCATCTATCCCCTGCATCAACACAACTCCTCCAATCTAAAACGAACTCCTTTAAAAAGAAGCATTCTCTCCCTCTCTATTACACATTTTTTTAATTGTCTTCCAACACTTGGGTGGCATCCTATCTCAACTAAAATCCTTACCATTGATAAGGAACTTGTCTTTTATCATTAAAAGTTGACTTTTCTAATTAAATGCCATGATGACAAGACATGGGTGCCTCCCCTTACTAATCTCACCCAGTAGCAATAAACACCCATGCTACCAACTTGACTTAAAGTCTACCCAAATTTAATCTATCGAATTCATAATTAATATTAATAGATATATAAAGGATTTCAAGGATGGTTACCAGAGTAAGGTAGTTGGGGGCATATACAGTCCATCCTTCTCTTCAGTCGGAAGATCTACACTAGGAAAAAAATCCCCAAAGTAAAACAATGCAACATTTATATGATTATCAATTAATAATTATAATTAATAATTTTATATTATATGTTAGAAAAATTACACACATGTGTGTATACACATTTAAATGTCTCAAATATTATGTGTATACATATATATATTCACACATATATTTTAATAATGAAAATAAGTATTTATAATAATTATAAATATATTAAATACATTTCTCTGAATTATGATGTAAGATTAGATTCAAAATGACTACTTTGGATTTTTTACATGTCACATTGATTACCCATTCTATTTATTTCTCATCATTTTATGTTAACAAAAGATATTGGCATCCATTTGACTACACCATTACCTCAAGTTAAAGTTCCACCATATACCAAAGGGAATGCAGTTTAGATAACTAATACCATAAGTTAGAGTTGGTGACACTGCTCATTTGTAGTCAATAAGAGACATCATACACTAGGCACATGCATAAAGGAGTTGTAACACACATCCAATGTGATGAACACACTGAAATCAATAAGAGAATGTTTGATCACCATGAGGGGTATTAAATATTCCCCGCCTTACAAATGCATTGTCAGTGTACTGCCCACACTTCCACAAGGCATACCGGGTTACTATTAATACAACTTTAGTTGTCATAATTACAACATTTATCAAATATGTTTATAAACCACATAGTTTTGGTTATATATTTTTAATATCATTTTATCAGATAAGTGATTCTCAAAGTTTTCTCTCATTCAAGTTTTAGAATTATCAAATGTAAATATATTTTATTATTGTGCAATTTGATTCTCCCTAAAAAGTAGGTTTTCAAGTTAATAGTTGATTAATTTTCTTTAGGTAGTTCTTAAAGAGTCAAGTTGTCATACGGTCTCCCAGATCTATCGTAGTCCAATCAAAACCCAAGAACTTCTACTGCCATATAAATCTAATTAAGTAGTGTGTGCAATCATAATACTGTTCCGTTGTGTTATCTGTTGGGAAATAGTGCTAACATTAGGTTTTTAAATGTGGTAAAAATTAGTTATTGTTTACCATGTGTTAGTTACCATAGTTATATGTAAAGTTATTATGGGTTAATTGGTTAAACGAATATATTGTTGTTAACAATATATTTCATATTTAGGTTGGTTAGTTTAGTGAGTTATTATGAGAATCATAATATCTCTACTTATAGGTAATAACTCTCTATATATTTTATTGTTCTCGAATAAATAAATTGTGTTGTTAAAACCAATTAAATTCTGTGTTTGAAACTTCAGCTCTGCCTTGATAAGGGCTATTTTCAATATTTGGTCTTAGAGCAAGTTGTCATGGACCTATCTATACCCTCCATCCATTATTTTTTGCATCAATTGAAATGATGGCTATGCTATGCATACCATGAGCAAAAGCCATTGTAGTCCATCCACCCCGCTTGCGTGATGTCTACAAAATGTAGTGAAAACCACGTACATATTTATTGGTTACACTATTCATTTGCATTTTCCTCTCTGGTTCCACCCTGCTCATTCTTAATGTAATTTATCCACCCATCATGTCCTCAGTTTGCATTCTGATCATCTATATATATATATACAAGCTTCTAATTTTTATCTGTGTATTAGTTTTGAGCTGTACATGGAAAATAATTTGAAAAAAAACATGTCTGAAAAATAATATATATGCAGAAAAATTGTTTGAAATAGCCTCACGAAACTTGAAATATCTTTTTCATTTCTTAATATATTTAAAAGTTTTAGTATAGTCGAGAAATCTCTTTCATAGGAGAAGAAAACCTAGAAACTATTTGAAGAAATTATGCAAATTTAAAGAGTTGTTTGCAGTTGAAAAGAGGCATTTAAGAGCTATTTTTAGGACGTGAAGATTATAATCAAGATCTCATGTTCACAAGAAATGACATAAAGATTCAACATCTCGGTGGATTCTTCCCTGTGCTCACGCAACTGCTCTCCATCCTCAACCATCTCTCTCCATTATGTGGCACCCTTCATCACTGTGATAAAAGAGTCTTTAGTTTTTATTTAGGTTTGTGTTTTTAGATTTTAAATTTATTTTATAAAGTTTTTAACATATATTTTTTAAGTTTATGTTATAGTTAAATTTTAGTATTTTATTTATTTAAGTTTTATGTTGTACGATTTCAAGTTTTTGACATTTATAATTTTAAGTTATAAAAGTTTGTTTTATTTTATAATGTTTAATAGAGTTTTTTATGTAAGTCTTTTATATTACGTTAAAGATTTTTTTTTTAATTATTATTTTAATATTATGAAATTTTTTTGTTTAGTCGCTTTTACATTTTAAAAAGTTTTTTATTTTTTAGGTTATATAGTTTTTATTAAATGTGTTAAGCCTTTTCAATTGTTTTTTTAAAGTTTGATTTTATAAAAATCTTGTATACCATTTTTTTAAGTTATCATGATTTTTTATTTTATTAGTTTATATTTTTTTTAATAAATTTATAGATATTAAGTGTTTTATTTTTTTTGGAGTGCATATCATTTTTGTCAAAAATAAAGTGGTTTGTTATTGTTTAAGTCATTTATATTTAGAGTCAAGTCATTGTCATCTTTGTTAAAATGTCTTTTTAAAATTATGAGCTTCAAATAAGTTTTGAAAGACAATCTTCAGTAAGACTAAATTTTGAAAGTTACATGTTTGTAATCAAATATATTATTGGTTGAAATCAATATTCGAATTTCTAGATCCATGTTAGAACTAAGGGGTCAATGTTAGGAAATATTTCTAACATTAAGTTTTTACATGTGATAAAAACTAATTATTGTTTACCATGTGTTAGTTACCATAGTTATATGTAAAGTTATTATGGGTTAATTTCTTAAACGAATATATTGTTGTTAACAATATATTTAATATTTAAGTTAGTTGGTTAGTTTAATGAGTTATTACCAGGATCAAAACATCCCCACTTATAGGTAATAACTCCTTATATATTGCAATGTTCTCAAATAAATAAAATACTTTATTGAGATTGATTAAATTCTATGTTTGAGCCTTCGACTTTGGCCTAATAATGCTATTTTCAATATTATCATTTAAACAAGTTAAGTGTCATCCCATGGTGAGAGTGCAATGTGAAATAAGTGTCAATCCATGGTGAACATACCAGGTGAATAAGAGTGCCAAATCATGGAAAAACATATAATATGAAGAATAATGTCAAAACCATGGCAACATACTGCAATACCAAGAATGCTATACAATGCCAAACCAAATGTCATATTGAGCCATGCTACCCAACTGAGTCACATAGGTCTATATCATAAGATGTCAAATGAAAACATTAATAACCTCATAAATGAGAAAGCAAGCATAAGGTCAATATGATGTAAGTCATCTTGTCATAGACATTTGTCACCAACCAACTAAAACCCAAGATCCTCTGATATAATTATGAGAGCTCAAGTACCCATATAATGTATAAACAATACTTGGAAAGAGCTACAAGCACCAATCATGGAAAAAATACATTGATAAGATAAGTATTCATCCATGGCAACACCCTTATGAGAACAACTAAATAATAGTAAACCATATTAAATCATAAAGAACAATATTGACAAAACTGAGTTCTAATGTCTAGTGCCATTTGGAACACATGAGTACATGCACTAACTTGCAATGTTGAACCAAGTTAAACCATACTAAATCATACAACATACTAGGTCTCAACATCCAACATCATTAGAATAAAACAATACCACTACTGAAATAACTAAAAAATAACTGTACTATATCATATAAACTCCTTAAACCTTCTAAAATAATCATATCTCCATAAAAAACAAACACACACACACACACAACCACCACATCTAGTGGAGTGGGAAGGATGGTATCATGAACCAACGTGACTAGTTCCCATTATGACCCACTAACTATATTCCAAGCTACTTCTTCTCCCCCATACCATGCCACTAGTGTAATAGTTATGCACATTATGAACACATGTGAAACTAATACCAACAATCATCCAAAATAAATTTTAAAATTAAACTGATCATGCAAAAGTAAAATCAATAAAAAATGAGACTAAGTGGCCTTAAAAAATAAATTTCAATTATAAAAATCAATAATAATATTCATGATTGGTCAATTGATTAAAATATTCAAAGATAAGAAAAATAGTACTGATTTCAAGTCAAAAAAAAAATAAGGTGTTCAAATAAATTAAAATTAAATTTAGAAAAACATAGGTGAAAATAGATCACATTACAAACACTATGTGACTTGGTAAGTCACCCAAGGGGAGGAAGAATAAAAATAATCTTGATTACCTCCTAGAGGTACAAGGTATCCCTAGTACCTCTCATAGGTTTGGGTCATCTCAATAACCTCCTAGAGGTATGAGGAACACTATATATTATCTCCCATAGGTAAGAAAAATACTTGTAAATTACTTCCTAGAGGTAATGCAATAATTATACATCATCATATATAATAGTGTCATAATACAAATCAACTAAATAACTCTTTTAGATAGCATCCCAGTGCTATAAAACTACCAAAGTAATTGTTGTCACCAAATCTTGCACCTTAGAGGAGGTTGTTCAAGCCTGCTCTAAGATTTGGGCAACATGAGAATATTTTTAGGTATGTGGGTTTACCTATAGTAGAAGTAAACTTCTAGGTTTAAGGGCTAGCTCCTTGAATTTTCTTTGAAGTGCTTATCACCTATACTAATTGATTGCTTGTAGAAAAAAAGATAAAAGTATACATGATATAAAGATACTCTAGGGGATTGATACACCATGAAGATATACACTATGCTATCATACTTCTTTCACTAAGAAATAAGATCTACAAACCATCTTCAAAGTCTTAAGATGTCCTAACATAAGTATTTCAATATAGAAGTGATATGTATGAGATAAATTAAGGTAAGTGGACCAAAGATCATATTTTTGAATTTAAGGACACTTGCATACTTGAAGGGAGAGTAACACATTGGCTACACTCTATATGAATTTTTAGAATGAGAACTTCTTACACTAGACATGAAAGGATAATGAAAAGCAAGGATATAATCACTAAACTTCACCATTCATCACTTTGCACACTTAGACAAGATGTTTATGAATTCAAAACTAGATTGCTTGTATTATTTAAAGGCAAAGTAGAACATCAAAATATTAGGGATTCACCATACATGGTGTGAAGTTATTGAAACAAGAGCCAAAAAGGCTACTACTTATATAATGTGAGAGAGGAGAGAAGAGAATGAAGTCCAAGAGTCACAAAGCCACTTGTCAAGATGAGAAAAGGAGTTACATCTATAGGAGAAAGGAATAGGAAACACACCATGCAATGTCTACTTGGACAAATGTCCCTAAAATCATGAAACTCCTTTAGATCTAGTGTAGGACTTTTTCATTGCTTACTTAAAATCTGCCTTCATAATTTGGCCTTCTTTAAACGCTCCAAAACAAACTAGGGACATATGACATCATTGAAATATGAGGGAGGGGTTAGAAATATGGTCTAACATGCATTGGATGTGTCCCTAATCATCAATATTCTTCTGGCCAAGTGTTCTTAGTGCCTGCAGTCACAATCACTCTTATTTAGACCTATCTTCACACTTGACACTTAGATGCTCATCAATTTTTCAAAAAAAAGTTGTATAATGGAGGGTATGACACTTTTCAAAGGTCCTCATGCTATTAGATTCATCAAGCAAACCTTAAAAGGCCTCCCAATTGGAGTTATCACCTTCTCACTTGGTGATCACTCTTTGTTCACTATGTCATTCTAAATTCGCTGAAGTGGAGGTGTTAGCAGAGATACCTATGATATTTTATAAGGAAATAAATTAATATTAGGAGTTAGGATAGGTATTATTTTATCACCCATATTTATCTTCACCTTTTGAAATCTTTTTGTACCTTCAAAAAACCAAAATCTATCAAGAAAACCATTTTTACACCTTGCCCATACATGTAAGGTAGAAGCCAAATTGATGGCAAGAATCTTGGTAGAATCCTCTATAATTTCCAATCATCTCCCAAGTCATACTAGCTCATATGTATGTCTCTCCTTCTTCATCTTTCTCATCGGGTCATTATCAAGGGTTTTAGAGGGTTTAGAGTAGTTTTGACCTCTAAGGATTGCTCATAAAAGTGAGACATCCAAACATAAAAAAAATTCCATTAAATCCTATTCAATACCCTCTCTAAAATATCCTATTTCCTTGAGCTCCCGTGCTATGCATCCATATAGGTGTGAGCTTCCAATCTTGGCCTCTCGAGCTCTTCAAGGCATTTTGCACACCCTTTAGATGAAAGGGTCATGTTTAGCCAAAATGTGGTGGGTCTTTGCAACCTAATGGATATAATACACATTATAAATTCCCATGAAGATGTTACAATGATTTGGAATTTCCACCCAACCTTAGAACTGGTATTTGACCCTCTTTAGGCAGTAGGCCTAGTTAAGAACTAATAGGTTTATCTACACATAACTACTCATCAACACCCCTGAGTAGTTTCCAAAGATTTCAAGGCCTCATTTAGGATTATTAATGTATAATCCAAATATTTACATCCTTAGACAAGGTCTATATCAATCCTCAAGTCACCTTCTTACCACTTGCTTGCTAAACCTATAGGGTACAACTCACTATGAATGCCCTCTATCTGAGACAAAATAGAGGACACTTACCCTATTGCCTCAGACAATATAAATGTATGAGATGATTCATTAGGTGATAGGTACCTTATTTACAAATTTATAGGGTTGGATATCTTTATATCACCTCTAACTCTCACAGAACCCAAGACAGACTTCTATGGTATTCACTGACTATGTAGGGTTGGCATATTGACTGCAAATTATTATGTAAAGCCCCTTTATGCTCTATTATCCATGTATTGAGAGTCTAATAATATGTTTCTACTAATTTTGGGATACTTTCACACATTTTGATCAACCAAACCTAGCCAAAAATCTTCAATGCATAGCTTACACTTGACTAGACAAAACTGTAGTCAACTATGATTATGTTATTTTCTCAAGAAAGAGGTGCCTATGGGTGAAAATTTGAATAGTTAGAATTTGTGTCTCATTATATTCTCCCCTTTAAATCATATAGGTTATTTTCAACTTCATTTGAGCCCACTTCATGCTCAAATACCATGTGATGAGGCCAAACTGCCATGTTAGTGTACTGTTACCCTACATTTGATTGTAGGTGACCACTTTTGGATCAAAAGGACACATGTAGATTAGATTTAAGCATTTGTACCTTTTATTACACCTCATGGGATCATTTTAAACTCTTAGAATGAAATCCCAATGGTAAATTCTTGCGTTTACATGGTTCAATCACCAAGGTTCATATTACAAGCTTATAGGTACCTATAATTAGACTGTAGGTGACCTCTTTGGAGGGAAAGGTAGACCTATAGATGGTAGAACAAATCAAGATCTTGAAATTCAACCTCTCTCCAAGTTATTTGAATGAATAGTGTCTTTATTACCCCAATAAGATCATTTTACATGGTGATATGTTCTAATTTGCTTTATAAATGCTATAAGGCCACTTGGAGTTCAAAGCACTACAAAGAACATTAACTTTCTACATTATAAGAAAGCATGGATTGGGAGCTCCCTCTACATCACTTATTAGAACGAAATTTCCACTTTATTTCGTCAAGGCATCTCCCCTATGATAGGGATTCATTATGGAATCATCCAAAATCATCTAGACTCCATGTTTATTCATCATATGGTAGAAACAAAAGTGGACCAGGCCCTATTTTTAGAGTTTTTAAGGTAACCAGTCCCTAAAACTCATTCTTCACATATGTACATGACTCTTTAAACCTAATTGCCTCTCTAAGGATTCAAACATGATTATCATGACACATTTTAACTTTCTCAAACTCTATGAAGGACTCAAACATGTTTAGATACTATCATTCCACAAGTTTGGACCTTTGTGGGATCCTGTAGGTGTGCACATAGTAGCAGACAAGGCAATGAAAGTGGAGTATGGACTATATGCATAGTATATGGTTTTCCAACCATTATAGAAATTTCAAAAGTTATAAAATGGATCCTTTTCAACCTTGAAATATGTTGAACAAGTCAAATGCCTCATTTCAACATGATTAGCTTCCTTTAAGGCACTTATAGATGCACATCAATGTTGCAGGCCTATGTATGGAGTCTGAATTAGTTATCAAAGTCTATGTTATGTCATTTGAGAGATCAAATTAATTTATCATGTTTCAATAAGGTGTTTAACCTCATTAAAATATTCATTTACTCTCCATGATTGTGCTTAGAGCCTCCATTCATTTGACTGTGTATGAATACTTGTAAGAACTAACTGTGTGCTATGTTCTTTGACTATAACTCCATGGATGCTAACCATTAAGACTAATATTTTCAAAGAGGGAGATTAAAATGTCATGAAAAACATGAAATACAAAATATCACATGCATTTGAAACCATTATATGAACATGGACCTATGTACATGGTGAAATATGCCTGTAACTTAGCAATGGTGATCTCATCTTGTAACCTGATCTATTTGGCTCATCCACTCACCTTCAAATGTGAAACCAAAGATTTAAGCCATGAGATAAGTAAGTAGACATCCTTTTTAATAAATTTAAACAAGTGGTTCGTATGGACTAGCTTAGACAAGAAGAAAACTTGCAGGGTGTGGGGATTAACAAGCAAAATGAGATAGTCAACTTATTAAGAATGGTTCATGAAACACGAAAAACTAATATTTGAAATCCTATCATGAAATGGAATTGGAATAAGTCTATTAACACCCCATAAATATCATTTGACTTGAAACCTCTCTTATTGGCTGTACCATGAAGAAACTTGTTAACCAATTTTGCATGTCTAATGGAGTGATGAAGGAAAAAAATAGTTCTAAGCCATTTTTGATGTTTCCAAAGCTGATCAGGCATTATAATGGAGTTATTTAAGTTTAATAGTCATTAAAAAGGCTTGACACACATGCCACACTCATTTATAGGTAATGCAACTGCCAAAACCTTCTCCTTTTCAATTTTTCTTGATTTCAATCAGGAGCCAACAATTTTTTAGTTAATATTGACAAGATTTAAAATTTTATGACATATTATACATTGAAATAGAGTTTGGAACATTTTTATACCTAAGAAAATTGTAGCACCTTCATTAATGACTTAAATATGACCCTTAAGTGACATAAAATGACTTGGGACTAAATTTGAATATGACCAAGGTGAATAACACATTAAACAACATCAAATAAGACCTTGAAACACCCTGTAACACCCTAATATACCCCTATATCAAGATTTTTACTATAAGGGGTTGACCTATTTTGACTTTTGGTCAAAATAGTCAATAGTAATCATACATGCTCACTTCTCTGACTGTCATGTAACCAATTGCTCTCAACTAGTATAGTTCATAGAGAACAACCTTGTTGAAACATTAATCATTAAAATTATATGGCTGAAGTAATATAATGTGAAAATTGTATGTATGTCTAAGTGATGCTTACTTAAAACTATCATTTGTTGTAATATCAAAACTATCCATGCAATCATATCCAAGAACAACCTATGTATTAACTTCACTACTCATCAAACCATACTCTAAATGACCAGACCTTTACCATTCTCAATCAGGGTGTGTTAAGATGAATAAAATAGGGTTCTATAAACCTTGACACATGCACCAAATATGGTACTACATGCTACTAGATTTTGCATACGTTAGCATAACATGTACTAACAAAGGAATGCAATGGTCAATGCAAAAAATATGGGTCACCTCAAAAAAATCATCACCCATAAAAGTTTGGAAATCAAAATCAATGCTAAACTATATGCTCTAGGAAACTAGCATATATGCTACCAAATCAAGGTGTACTCATACCATAAGCATGTTAAACAAAGGAAAGTGTAGCCACTCAGGGTTACCATTACCTAAAGATCCAAAATAAAATCATCTTATGTTAATGTTATTAACACTCATAGGCAACCTACCCAACTAAGTGTCACTACTAAAGAATCAAACTAATCTAAATGACATTCCATTAATTGAATAATGTATAATATACTTATTATTACCACCTTTATCTTAACATCGTAAGGTTATTTATGAGTTTAAAATTGGTTAAGTTGTATAAGATTAAGCTTGGATCAAAGAATGCATCATTTCAAGAAAATATACTATAGCCTCAAGATTCATCTACATTATATACATGTAGTAAAAACCATGTAAGTATTATGAATATACTTATACAAACTATTAACCATTAAACTCATTAAGGTATTTACCACATCCTTATCTACAAAAACAACACTATCATCTCTATACCTTATGAGAAAAATAGTAGTAAATAAAAGCAAACACACCCTATAAAATTGTAAACATACCAAAACAAAAGCTTAAGGAAAATAAATCTTCTTTTCCCCCTCCAAAACAAGGTTAGTTAATTATAATATAATAATAAGGAGGTGAATTATGATAACAAAATACCTCATGAGTACATATGAAGGAAATACATAGTCCTAAATAACATTAAAATACCCTACCCTATATACGTAAATATATCACACAATAGATATTGTACAAAACATTAACTTGAAGTAGAAACATGCCAATGAATTCAATGATCCAAACTCAAGGTAACTTTACCCAAACACTAACAACATGATCAAATAATGCAATTTATGATCTCAATTCATTATGAGTACAAATGAGCATAAATATCATGATGATAATTTTCACAATTTCATCATAAATACCAAATGTAATTCCCTAGATCTCTCGATGTTGAACTCAAACTCTGATACCAAATGTCATGCCCATTTTTTTTTACATTTTGGACACACAAAACAATTTTTTTTCCAACACTCTAAGAACAAACTACCACCTATGCATATAGATGAAGTAATGATAATAGAGAAAATAAAACTAAACTGAATAAATAAACTCAACATCACTTCATAGTCATGACCTAAACAACTACACTTCAATCTACCATGTAATGCAAAATGCATAAAGAGTCTAAGCTCAAGTACAAACTAGATTAGTTAGTAGAGACCTGGGTACTAGTAATTTATAGACTCCATTATGCAGATAAGGTAACAATAGGAATAAAATAATATTCAATAGAAGATAGGAAAGCTAACATTATATAGCTGACACAATATGAATCCAAGCTACATGAATCATGCTCTAAACTTAAGACAAGTTAGATTATGGGCCTCTTTACAACATCACCATGATACCTATGACCTTTTAGAAAAGAAATATTAGAAGTACAACTTTGCAATTAGGAAAAAAACTCATTTTAATACTAATAACAATATATAATAAATATAAACTTAGGAACCAATTGAAGCAATGCTACAATTATCCAAGCAAAATCTTCTTAAGGCTACAAAGGTTCAACAGAGCTAAACATGTTATAAAATGATATATATATATATAAATAATAAACTAATTATTTAAGTTAAAAACATCTCATAAGAATCATCAAAATAGTTTGAATAAGAAAATAATGTGATATGAATCATCCAAACCAAATAGAAGACAATACTAGATATTATATATCTCCAAAAAATGCTACAAAAAGGTTTTAAAATGAGCTTACTAAAAATATCAAATGACTATAAAATATAAATCTAAAAAATCATGGACAAAAATTAAGATAGAAATAATTAGGGAATTTTTTTGAGAAAATTGAATTCAGAAAATTTATTAAAGGGTGTTTCCAAAGCATCTTTGTAGGAAAAGAATAAGGTAAAAGGAAACTTATCTCACAAATCCCTTTTGGGAACATGGTGTCATTTTGGTTTGGATAGGCTAAAATTTATTCTAGTTCCAAATAGTAATTCTATTAACTGTGAGATTTGTCAACAAGATCTAGATACAATTTTAGGTCACATTAACTATTTTTAAAACTTAGTTTCCAAAGGCTAAAACATGCCAGAAAAATGCAAAATTATCACATCAAAGATTTCAAAATTAATGAATTAAATCCTTAAACTATGAGTTTGCTCAAATGTTTTAATTAATACTATACTTGATTGATTAAGACCACCTTCACCTATTTCCAATAATAGGTCATTACCATTGGATCGTGCTTGTGATGATGATAAACTTACTTAATGGTTATTTGTCTAATTAGAGATAAGACTCATCATTTTACTCAACCCTGGTTCAAGAAATTAATTAGTTTATTTTTCAGAGTTAACCAGTCTAAGTCATTATTTTATTTTTTAAGTGAAGATTCAGAGATAATTACTATTTATACACTAAGGGTATTTGTAACTGATCATCATCAAGGCAAATCCAAATTATTCATTTCCATCATAGAAAAAACGTTAAGCATTATAAATACATTACTTCCTATAGCAAACAATGTCTCAAACCACATAACTATAACCAAGTAGAGGATTATATTTAGTAATTAAATATTGATTACAATATAGTAAAACAAGGTTATTCATCTAACTAAAAAATCAAAGAACTTCATTACCTCATTCACTTACTATTATCCACTTTTTTTATGGTCTAATAGGAGCATATATGATTGTAGATAACAAATACAATAGTTTTCAAACATAACATGAAGATTGTTAGAGTATATTTCTCATGTTTACTAGGTTTTAAATAGCCTTTTTGTCTTTTCTTAGTTTTGTCTTATGTGAGAATTTATCCCACATTGTTTTGTTAGGCTAGTTTCTTATTTTGCCTTGCCTAATTATGAAAGGGTTCTCCTTTATAGTTGTAGGCTTTTATAAATAATATTATTTACCTTTTTCTTACATATCATATTTGTAGGATTATTACGATATTATTATTGTGAATACTTCATATTCATGGGTTATTGGAATTCTTTTTCATTCCTAACATGGTACCAGAGTCTTTAAGGATTTACATCCATTTGGTTGTTTACTTCAAGTTTCCTTAGATAATTATATTTGACCCCAACACCATTCATTTACAGCTACACCATTCTAGTGTCCTCTTTTTAGATCATTAGCGGTCTACATAGGTGGTGTTTAAAAATTTTAGTGACTGTTGTGTTGAAGGATTATCTACTTTGGAGGTGGCATCCTTATTTGGAGACTAGCATAGGTGTATTGGAAGAGGTCAGTGTGAGAGTGGAAGTCCTTTATTTGGATAGGTGGCATAATATCTTTTTTCCTATTAGAGAGAGATATGCATGGTGTTTTTTGGTGCCCTTTTACTACTACATAGTCTTTACCTAGAATACCATCAACTTGTTAGTCTTCCACCTCTCTACCTTACATCCTCTTGATCAACAAATCATTTTAGGTGGCATTGTTTTTAGGGAAGAGCATTATAGATGGATGGAAGATAATTTTTCTATAGATTTGGTTCAAAATATTGGCATCCCTTTTTTGGCATTAGAAGGAGGCATCATCTATGTTGGAAGTTTTTAGGTCTATGTGTAAGATTATAGATATGTTGGAGACAATCATTCTATCTTCAGGTGCCATCTGCTTATGATTATCATGGATTTTTATTTGGGATGCATTGGAGATAAAATTTACAAGCTTGTATTTGAGCATTATCTAGCTATTGGGCAACATCCTTGTTCCTTTCAAGAAACTACATCCTTTTTTTGAAATATTTCCATTGATGTCAAAGGCAAGGAGAAGGCAAAGCTATAGACTTGCTCAGTAGCTTTGAACTCACCCATATCTTCAAACTCACTCATTTGCTTTAAACTTTCGTAGAGCTTTGAACTTACTCAGTAGCTATAGACTCCCCCAGAGCTTCAGACCTACTCAGTAGCTTTGCACTTGCCTAGAATTTTGGAATCACCTAATAGCTCTAGAATTGCTTAGTCAATAGCTTTAAAATCACCTAGTTAGTAGATTCAAGCTCACCCAACAACTTTATACTTAACTAGTGAGTAGTTTTGGATTTGCCTAGTAGCTCTAAACTACCTCAATCAATAGGTATGGACCCACCAGTTAGTAGATATGGACTTGCCTAGTTAGTAGCTAAAGACTCACAAAATGTGAAGAGTAATAATTGAATAATGAAGAGAAGCATTGAAATAGAGTTAAATTAATTTGTATTAAATTGTGGATGACCACCTTTGTTAGCATCCAAGTTATTTCAATAAGAATTGTCGTACAAGTCTAATGAATGATAATCTAAAATGAAGGGCTGACCACCTTTGGAGAGGTTGTATCCCTTGGGAGAAATCAAACCCTTTCTAAGAGGCATAAGGAAGGTATAAATATATAGAGAAGTTGGAAAGAAAATAAGAGAAACAAGTAGAAGTGTGAGATATGTGAAGAATAAAATGAAGCAAATGTGTGGAGAATAAAAAGATATATCATACAAACACATGCATATTTGAAGAAAGAAATAATTCCTTCTATCACATAAAGGGAAAAGAAGAGGAAGAAGGGAGATAAGAGGGAGACGAGAGTAACTTGATTGTGCCACCATTTGTTGACAAAGAAATAGTGAGAATGTGGAAATTGTTTAAGTGAGGTCATTGCCTCAGAACATAATTATTGATATCTTTCACTAAGTTAGTACTTGGCAGTGAAGTTGGTGCTTCAATATAGAGAGATCAGTGTCTCTTATTTATTTAACACTTAGTAGTGGGGATTGGTGTCTCTATTAAGTTTGTTCCTACAAAGTTCTTATCATTGGGGATTGGTGTCTCCAATAGGTCGGTGTGTACAAATTACTTAGCAGTGGGGATTGGTGTCTCCAAGTAGGTTGGTGCCTATAATTTTTTTTAAAAAGAACTATTAATATTATGGATGGATTTGAATTGTATATCCAAGTAGCCTTTCAAGTGTGGGTTTTCCCCTCGAAGGGTTTTCCATGTAAATTTTGTATTGTGTATTTACTTGTTCTTATGTGAATGGTTTATTTATGAAAGGTAATTAGTAAGAAAGTGAATTATTATTACACACTAATTCATCCCCCACCTTATTTTGGTGTGTGCTCAATAATTGGTATCAAAACAATTCCTTTAAAAATAACATAACCACCAGAAGGTAGATATCGAGAGCACACATGGCCAAACAAGAAGGATTTTCCAAAAATAAGGCTCCATTGTTCAATGGAATTAACTATGCATTTTGGAGCATATGGATGCAAACATATCTAATGGTCTTTGGATTTTATATATGGAAAATAGTAGTAAATATATATATAATTCCACAAATTCCACCAATGGATACAATAGGAAAGAAGGCGAGTGAAAATAATGTAAAAGACATAAATGCAATTTTGTGTGTCTTATTAGAATCAGAATTTGTCAAAGTAATGAATTAAAATTATATAAAAGAAATTTGGGATAAACTTCAAACCATCTATGAGGGTGAAAATAAGGTAAATAAAGCTAAGCTTCAAACACATAAAAGATAATTTGAAAGTTTGAAATTGAAGGATGAAGAAAACATTGTAGCCTATTTGTTTCATGTGGATGAGATTGTTAACACCATCAGAGGGCTTGGTGAAAAAGTTTAATAATCCATAATAGTTCAAAAGGTACTAAGGTCTATATCCTTAAGATTTGATGTAAAAGTTTTTTCTATTGAAGAGATAAAGGATCTAGACTCATTAACAATGGATGAGTTGCATGGGATACTCATAACTTATGAGATGAGGACTGAAAAGAAAAAATCATCTAAGAAGGAATAAACCTTAAAAGCTTCTAAGAAAGGAAATATAAATATCCTGAATCAAGAGATAATATCAATGATGAAGAAGATGCGAAGAAGGCCCTATTTATCAGATATCTTAAAAAGGGATTTGGAAAATACGAAGGTATGTTACCCTTCAAATGCTTTAATTGTGGTAAGATAAGACATTTTTATACCAAGTGTCCTCATAAGGATGATAGTAAAGATGAATAAAATAATAATGATGAAAGGAAAAAGAAAGAAAACAAGCCTCACTTCAAGAAAAACTTCAAACAAAGTGGGTATATGAAAACATTTGGTAAGCATAAGAAAAACCTCTATTCCAAAAAGGATAGTATCTCAATTGAGGAGATAGATGAGAGCATTTCAAGTACTAACAAAGAATAAAATATATTAATGGATATAAAAAATGATGATTCTACAAGTGAAGACACTTTGAAAGTGGAGGAAGATGTTGACTTGAAGGATAAGTAAATCTTGAAGAAGAACTCATTTGTGCTTTAGGTAAGATAAACATTATTAAGAAGAAGAATTTGAAAAAAATATTATAGATTCAAAAATATGAAGAAGAAAATCATGACCTAAAAATAGAAATGTCTCATAGCCTTGAATAGTTAGAAAAGGTCATCATAAGTTTAAAGACTAAAATAGAAGAAGCCAAGAAGATAGAGGATGAAGTAAGAGTCTAGTTTAAGTCAAAAGAAGACCACATTACTAAGCTAGAATCAAAAGGTGATTTATTAAAGAAGGAATTGTAGAAGACATGTGATAAATTGAAAAGAACCAAAGTAATGGATGAGATTCTCAATTACCAAAGGTCCTTATATCAAGACTAGTCTTGGTTATGAAGAGAACTAGAAGATTAAAGTAAAAAAACTACATAACTACCTAAGAGGATAAATATAGAGAAGACAAAGAGCTAGGCAGATGCACTTAAGAGATCTATGAATATAGAAAGCACAAAGAAGATAGAGCATGTAAATTCTCCTCATAGAGAACATAGGTAAGAACATCCCTATCAGAGATATCAGAAGATAATTTCCATCAAGGTAAAATAATGTGATAATGCACACAAGTTAATTTTATGGTTATGTTTATTCATGTAATCATTTTGGGCATAGAAGAATGGAGTGTAGGACATTTTAAATAAATAAGTATGCATGTAATAATTATAAAAGTACTTATGGAGTTCTAAGTAGAAACTATAACTCATTTTCACCATTATCGAATTACAAAGAAAGTGACATTGTATGCTATAACTATAACAACTTTGGACATACAACATGCTTCTACAGAAGAGGTTTTTTGGAACCTCATAGAAAAAACAAGAAAGTGGATACCCTTGGAAAGCAAAAGGAAGAACCTATAAATTTTTTAAAGAGGAATCAGGAGAAATAAAAGGAGAGAACTATGCTTGTGCAAACTACATTTCATGTACAAGAACTACCACTAAGCTCATAAGAAAATGCACCAGTTTAGGAGGAGCTAATCACTATATTATCTTTAAACTCCATAGATTCTTTGGTGATATGCATTTAGAAGATAGAGAAAGATCAGCTAATGAATATTATTTGTGACAGTGATCATGCAAGTGAGGGTATTGTTATTAAAAATAAGTCAGAGAAACAAGAACATAACAGAAATTGAAATGTTGTGTCTTGGAATTCAATGATTATAGTATACTGATCATATAGAATGAATCCATTATGAATTGGAGTTTACACTATGAATGGAATCATAGATATTGTAGAATTAAAAAAAAAGAAATTAGTCAGGTTGCAAAATAACTTACAATAGGCATGGGCCAGTGTCAAGTACAAATTATACAATGTAGCTCAGATCTAGAAAATGATCAAGCTAAGAATGTTATTAAGAATATAGAGCATGATATGCAGTTATACATGGAAATGGAAAAGATGAGTTACCATTTGAGCAGATAGAGCTAATCCAAATGAATGTAGATGATGCCAAAGAGCCTATATTTGATCAAATTTAAGGAAAGCAAATGAGATAAGAAATCTTTATTCAAAATGATAGGGAAGAGCATTTAGACAATTATTCAGTTGTTCTGATGTTGAATAAGTTGACATGGATGTTTCCCATGATCTATTTGAGAATATCCATTTGGCATTGATGTCAATGGGGGAGAGTTATTGAAAGGGGGGAGAGTTACAAAAATAAGGAGAATTACATAAAGGGGGAAAACTATGCTTTTGTTGCATTTACAAATTATTTATTTATAGGGTTTCCATAAATGACAAAGGGGGAGATTTTTGGAATATTGTCATTGATGTCAAAGGCAAGGTGAAGGGAAAGTTATGGACTTGATTAGTAGCTTTGGATTCACCCATAGTTTCAGACTCACTTAGTAAATTTGAACTTGATTAGAGCTTCATACTCACTCAATAGCTTCAGACTCCCCTAGAGCTTCAAACTAACCTAGTAGCTTTGGACTCACCTAGTTAGCACTTTCAAAATTACCTAGTTAGCATCTTTAGACTCACCTATTAACTTTGGACTTGCCAAATCAATAGCTTTAGACTCACCCGATAGCTTCAGACTCACTTAGTTAGTAGCTATGAACTCATCCAATCAATAGCTATGGACTCACCTAATGTGAAGAGTAGTGATTGAGTAATGAAGAGCAACATTGAAATGGATTTAAATTCATTTGTATTAAATAATGGGCTACCACCTTTGTTATAATTCAATTTTTAGAAATAAGAATCACTTCCTAAGTCTAATGAATGATAATATAAAATGAAGGGTTGACCACCTTTGGAGAGGTCGTATCCCTTGGGAAAAATCACACCCTTTCGAAGAAGAATAAGGAAGGCATAAATATATAAAGAAGTTGGAGAGAAAATAAGAGAAGCAAGTGGAAGTGTGAGATATGTGAAGAAGAGAAGGAAGCAAATGTGTGGAGAATAAAAAGTTATATCATACAAACACATGTAGACTTGAAGAAATAAATAATTCTTTCTATCATATATAGGGAGAAAAAGAGGAAGAAGAGAGAGAAGAGGGAGAAGATAAAAACTTGATTATGGCATCATTTGTTGATAAAGTAATAGTGAGAAGGTGGAATTTTTTTGAGTGAGATTGGTGCCTCAAAACATAAAGATCAGAGTCTTTCTCTAAGTCAGTACTTGGTAGTGAATTTGATGCTTCAATACAAAGAGATTAGTGTCTCTAGCTAAGTTAGTGCTTAGCTATGGGGATTGGTGTCTCTAGTAAGTTGGTTCCTACATATTTTTTAGCAATGGGGATTAGTGTCTCCAATAGGTCAGTGCCTAAAAATTTATTAGTAGTGGGTATTGGTATATCTAAGTAGGTTGGTGCCTACATAACTTTTATAAAAATAATTATTAATCTTATGGGTGGATTTGGACAATAGATCCAAACAACCTTTCAAGTGTGGTTTTTCCCCACTGAGGGGTTTCCATGTAAGTTTTTTGTTGTGCATTTACTCGTTCTTATGTGAATGGTTTCTTTATGAAAGTTGATTAGTAAGAAAGTAAATTATTATTCCACACTAATTCACTCCCCTCCCAGTGTGGTGTGTGCTTAACACTTTTTGACCTGCACTGTACCATGGAGGATAACTAAGTGCCTATCTACTCAACATCCTCTTTGGCTTGAGATCTATATTACATCATGGGAGATGGGAAGATCTAGGTGCATGGAGTAGAGTAGAAGAGCATCCTTTGAGGCTGTGTGGAGGCTCATTTCTAGTTCTACATGATCATGGCCTACATTGTGGAGGTATGAGATTGAATACTAATGTTATTAGAGATCCTACCTATGGTTAAGACACCTATTCAACAACTAACAATAGTAATTCACTTTTTTTCCTCTTAAAATACAATTGTTCATTCATTATTATTTTTATTAAGCTATATTTTTAACTTAAGAGGAAGTCAGTTTTGATTACAAAATCATAAGGGTCACCTAGATAGTTATTTTTAACTTTTGTTGTTTTGAGGATGTTCATGGTGAAATTATAGTTCCAATGAATGGTCGGAAGGCTAGGTTCATTTCTAATTTGGTCATAAACATCAGCTTATAGTGTATTTTTTACTAACTTTGACCCATTTATGAGAATTCGTAAAGCCTATATCTTTTGAAACATAATTCATATTTGAATTCATTTTTTCAAAAGTGTATATTTTTCAATTATCTATCCATTAGTGTCATCAATAAATAAAAATGAGTTATGTTTATACAGTGCTAATTTTTTTTTGTGGGGGGCTCAATACAATCTTTTAGAGGGTTATTTTGGTGCCAATTTTGTACCCTTTTGCATTATTTATGCTCTTTGGTGATTTAATAACATGGATTCTACTTCTAGTTTAGATCAATGTGACTCTTTGAATACACATAATTACCATACATGAAGACATAGTTTGTAAACAATCATTAAACACAAAGGATTATGGTCCCTAATGAATGAAATTCAACCACAATTCACAAGAGAATATGAAAAATTTTAGTGCCAATGTGAATTTGATTAAAATATTGATTTGATAAGGACTTATGTGAGTGATACTTTGTTGTTTCATTTGGATGGGTGTGACACTCCATTCAAAATGTGGGATAAAAAAATATTTATTTGGGAAAGTAGATCACATGAGAGCCATGCAACTTGGAGTGGAGTTTACCTCACTTATTCTTGAAGATTTTCCATTTATTGTATACTATCTGACTAAGTTTAAGCACTTGTTAACATAATTGAAGGGGAGTGGATGAGATAAAAAAGATGAAGAGTGTGTGTACTTGATTTTATCCAAGTTGAAGAGTCCATTCCAAATCTTTCTTCTACCTTTTTCTCTAGCATGGATGCCTTAGGTGCTAGATTTCAAATGCTTATTTTTGAGTTGTTTTGTGAAAGACTTACAAAGGAGGAATCCAAATTATCTCACCTTGAGTCTTCCACTTGTCAAAAATCATTAATAGCATCACATCCTAAGAGCAAGGAAAAATCAAATAGTAAGTCCAAGAACACTCCTCATCCATCTCAAAGTGTCCCTATCCCAACAACACATGTAAACCCAAATCATCTTCCAAATCCAATAATAAGTCTAGAATTTTGCTACTATTGTGTGGGGACCAGTCATGAAGAATCTAGGTGGTTTAAGAGAATGCAAGCCGTAGAGGATGCCATTAGAAAACATAAGATTTATATCTCTAGTCTATCCCCATCCCATGAGCATGGAAAATCACTTAATGTTGTTGGGAGATCTCAGTCACTTATTTTAGATAGTTGGGTTATAGATTCTAGTGCTTCTCACCACATGACTTCTTTTAAGGATTCCTTTGTATCTCTTGATTTGAGTTCTACTTTTAACATTGAGGTTGGATATTTTTCCTTTATTTATGTTAAGGTAAAAGGTGACGTACATCTTGAAGGTGGCTACATCAATGATGCACTATATGTTCTTGACATCACCACTAATATACTTCAGTTTATCAGATTTTCCATTATGGTTAGGGCAAGATAATGGATTTTACACCATAGGGGGTTGAAGTTCGAGCATTGATAGAGCCTCAAACACTCATTGCACATGGTGTTGTTGATCATAGTTCTTAACTCTATTACTTTAAGGGTTTTTTATGATAATCCTTCTATAGGGACATGTTTAGTCTCTCATGCAGATTCTGAGAGTAGGCTTTGGCTTGAGAGATTTAGGCATCTTAATTACAAATATTTAAAGGAGTTGAAAATTCATAGTATGGTTGGTGGTCTTCCTATAATTTCACATCTTCATGGATTTTACCCTGGTGGTGAGTTAGGGAAATAACTCAAAGATTTATTTCCTAAGGGTATGTCTAAGAGAGCTTATTCACCACTTGAGCTTGTGCACAATGATTTGATGGTGTTTCCTAATCCTTTCAACAGATCTTGGTATGTATGTACATTTATTGATAATTTATCAAGACATACATGGGTTTATTTTATCAAGTACAAGAGTGATGCCTTTTCTCACTTCAAAGTCTTTAAGGCTTTGGTCAAGAAATAATCTTCTAGTTGCATAAAGAAGCTTCATACTAATAATGGTGGGGAGTACTTTAGTTGAGAGTTCTTTGATTTTTTGGTAGCTCATGGTATTGTTCACTAGCATTATGTTCTACATATTCCACAATAGATTGGCTTACTAGAATGGAATAATCAAACATTTAAGGAGGTGGCTAACTACATGATGCATTCATAGGATTTACCTCCTATCTATTGTGCAAAAGTAGTTAATTGTGTGAATTACATTCAGAATCGCACACCACATAGAGCACTTGAGCATTTGACTCTAGAGGAGACTTGATATGGAACCAAACCTAACATCTCATTTTTAGATTATTTGGGAGCCATGCTTGGGAATTTGTACCAAATAAGAAATGGAAATTATTAGATAAGAAGAACAAACCCTTGATATTTTTAGGGTATTGTGAGGATATAAGATCTTATCATATTTTAGATCCTGATACTCATGATTTTATTTTTTAAACACATGTATAGTTTGATGAGTGCTTCACTTCTCATGATTATTCATCTTCTTTCATGCCTTATTATTATTCTTTTATTGATTCCTCACCTCTTCTTGAGGATTCATTATTTGAGGAGCCAGGTCAGGAGACCCCTAAAGAAGTTATGGATTTTGAGGATCCTATTCCCACTTGTGTTGTCACTATGCCATTATGGGATTATACTATAGCTTCTGAGGTAGCACCTTTTATATAGGATCTTCCACCCACTAGACATCATCATGCACATTATATAGGTACTAGAATTTTGTGTCAGACATTCTCTAGGGATCCACATTCTTTTTCATAGGCTCATAGGATATAGGAGTGGGATGATGAGATGATAGATGAGTATTCTTCTTTGATGAAGAATCATACTTGGGATTTGGTATCTCTTCCTAAGGGAAGAAAGTTGGTTAAGTTCCTATGGGTATACTACACCAAGTATGTAGCTGATGGGTCCATTGACAAGTATAAGACATGTCTTATTACAAAGGGTTTCTCTCAAGTTGAAGGTATTGACCACTCTAAAACTTTTACACCTATTTCCAAGATGGATTTTGTTTGCCTTGTACTTTATATTGATGCATCATAACATTTTCCAATGTATCAAATGTGATAGGACCTAGGAAGCACAATTGATTACCATATACAAGCAACTAACCATGGAATTTAACCAGAATCACAAGTAACTAGAATTCAAAAATACCACATAATATGAGAGACAATACCCAATTGTATTAATACTCTTCCAGAAGGAAATACAATCAAGAAGATGCCATAGTCTTCTTCCCACACCTCTAGGGATTCCCACACCACTAGGGCATACAGATATTTTCCCTCAAGAGCTCACTCTCTCAACTACGGTCCCAACAATCAACTCAAACACAAAGTTGTTGTTCACCTCCACCAGCTAGTAACAATACTGCTAGTCCACTAGTCAGTAACAATACTACCAGTCCACCAAGTACTCAAAAGTACTCCAAGTCCGAGTATACACACGTAATCCAAGTATGCAACGTACTCCAAGTAGATCTCACCTGATCTTGCTACCTATTGCGTTGCTAACCTCTCTGATCTTGCACACCTGCAAATCAACCTAGTTTTGCACACCTGCAAACCTAGATCTCACACACACACACACACACACCTGTAGATCAACTAACCTTACTTACCACATGTAGATCTCTTACCTGATCTTGCACACCTATAGACCAACCTGATCTTACATACCATGAAGAACCCTTGTCCTCTAAACCAGCACCCTTGTAGATCTTTTACTAGACCTTACTCTCCCACAGATCTACCTGATCATACACACTTGGCACTATGGCACTATGAGGAGCCAAACTTGCTCTCTCTATCTAGCACCTTGGGAATCCCTGCTTTGATCCCTCACACTTTACAATATAACGCATGAGTCTCTTAAATAGATCTCATAAAAACAATAATTAGACATCTAATTACAATAATTATATCTACAGCTCCAAGAATAAAATTAGCCTTTTACATGTAAACAACTGATTCGTTAACACAATGTTCGTGAACTAGCAATTTTGAAACCGCACAGGCGATCGACGTCAGTCCCTGTCTGCCTGGAGATGACCAACATCAGCCAATCTTGACCAACATCAGTTGCTCTACTCACTAGATATGACTGACATCAGTTGATCAGACTGATGTCAGTTTCTCTGCAACTCATCAACCTCTCAACAACCTCCTCCATGTCTACATTAGTGAAGCTTTTAGCTCCACAACCTAACAATCTCCCACTTGGAGATAAATAGCTGCATTGTACTTGTACCTATACACCATCAAATTTATTTTTTGGCTTGTATCCCTCTTCAAGCTCAATCTTGAAGACAAACCACCACACATCCTGTGGTATAACACCTGTCATCCAAGTAACCTACCAAATCTGAAGTGCTTGACCCTGCATAGCATGTTAACCTGCTGCTAGTCTCTCTCAAATACCTGAGAACCCACTGAACTGCTTTCCAGTGCTTCTTTCATGGATTGACTACAAACCTACTGAAAACTCCCACTATTGGGGCAATATCAGGGAGTACACATGTACTCAACCTCATCATGTGATTGGGGACCCTATTATGTGAACTGTCCATCCATAGGTGTGCTGCTCAGTTCTGCATCCTGCACTACCTTCACACTATCATCCTGTGACAACATCAACTTGTGATCTTCCCTGTCTCTAGGATTACTCATGCCAAAGAATTTTGCTACACCCAAATCCTTCATGGAAAACCACTAAACTAACCTTACCTTTAGCTCAGCAAAACCCTGTATGTCTGAACCTGCAACAAGCATATCATCCACATACAGTAACAGGATAATGGTTCAATCATTATCCAACCTGGTAAGATAAACACAATGGTTATAATGACATTGACTAAAGCCATGCTTTTTCATACACCCATCAAACCTGTACCACTGTCTTGCAGCTTACTCAAGACCATATAACCTAGCCTTCCATCTCACGTGTCCATTCTCTCTCTTCTTTAACCTAAGAATCCATTCATCTCTCAGTGCTTTCATCCTGGTTAGAAACTCTACCAAATCTACCATTTAGTTCTTTCTCAAAAAATTCATGCCATGCTCCCATTATTTCCTGGATCCTACCTACTCTATAGTGAGCAACAAGTATAAATAAGGGGAATAATGAATTTGAGGCTTAATTACACTTTCAATCCTCCATATGGGTGTTTGAGACTCCTTGACAACTTACTATTCGCCCAAAATCTGTTCTGACAGTGACTGATGTCGGTCACCTCCTAGTCTACATCCGACCGACATCAGTTCCATGCAACTGACTTGACTGCCAATGTCAGTTCCCTGACCAACGTCAGCATCTACCTACCCAATACCACCAAGTCCTCTGGTCTGCACATGACTGACGTCGATGCCTTCTTGTTCGACATCGATTACCCCTAACTGACGTCGATACCTGTGTTCTCCTATGAGTGATGAATTATTATCTGCGAGCTTTCTTTGAATCATACCCATGTCTAAACTGCCCTGCTCAGAAGTATCCAGCCCCATCCATTGATCTCTATCCATCATCTTCTCCATGAACACCAAGGCTTTCTAGTTCTTAAGTTTGTCAAATACATCAAACTTCTTTTTCCTGTAATAAACACAATCATTTCTTGTAGCATCCCACTGCTCACATAAATCTTGGTATATGCTCTCTGAAGCTGAAATCTTACCATTTGACTTAAGAACATCCATTCCCTTCTCACTCATGTGACCAAGCCTACAAAGCCACATCTTTGCAACATAAGTGGAATTAGTATTACAAGTAGATAGATAAAGAGTACCTACTTTCTTACCACATGCTAATTCAAGTGCATCCATTGTGAGAGTTCCTGTGTATCTCTCATCACCCAACTTTTTTGAAGAAATTAGCTGCATCTTCAAGACTGGGACCTGCATGACCTCCTTCAACACCCATGTGTTGGCTGTCTGCAATTTCAGCCACACTTCCCCTTTGCCAATACTTTGACAAGGCTCACCAACCCCTAAATAAATCTTTCCAAAGTCTCCATGGACCTTAACATGGAAAAATGCTCTATTTGGGACTGCATGGAAAGAGGCAATAGAATCTATAAATCAAGATTCTACTTTATCCAAGGAACATATAAGAGCAACCAGTGCAACAATCCATGCAACAATACCTACTTCTTTATTTCCTTCATGCTGATCTTCTACCAACAAACAATCTTTCTTTTCCTGCTCTTTCTTTCCATAACACCATAATTGAACATTCGTGCCTTTGAATTCCTCCATTCTTAGCTTACTTTTTTCTACCATTGCTATACTCCCACTCAATTAGAAACCCCTGAGAGTGACCTGTAATCAAACACAAATCTGCTCCCTACAACTTGGCTCTGATACCACTTGATAGGACCTAAGAAGCACAATTGATTACCATATACAAGCAACTAACCATGGAATTTAACCAAAATCACAAGTAACTAGAATTAAAAAATAACATAGAATATGAGAGACAATACCCAATTATATTAATACTCTTCCAGAAGGAAATACAATAAAGAAGATGCCACAGTCTTCTTCCCACACCTCTAGGGCTTCCCACACCACTAGGGCATACAGATATTTTCCCTCAAGAGCTCACTCTTTCAACTATGGTCCCAATAATCAACTCAAACACAGAGTTGTTGTTCACCTCCACCAGCTAGTAACAATACTGCTAGTCCACCAGTCAGTAACAATACTGCCAGTCCACCAGTCAGTAACAATACTGCCAGTCCACCAAGTACTCAAAAGTACTCCAAGTCTGAGTATACAAACATACTCCAAGTACGCAACGTAGTCCAAGTAGATCTCACCTGATCTTGATACCTATTATGTTGCTGACCTTGCTGATCTTGCACACCTGTAAATCAACTTAGTTTTGCACACCTGCAAACCTAGATCTCACACACACACACACCTGTAGATCAACCGACCTTACTTACCACATGTAGATCTCCTACCTGATCTTGCACACCTGCAGACCAACCTGATCTTACATACCATGAAGAACCCTTGTCCTCCAAACCAGCACCCCTGTGGATCTTCTATCAGACCTTGCTCTCCCATAGATCTACCTGATCATACACACTTGGCACTATGGCACTATGAGGAGCCAAACTTGCTCTCTCTATCTAGCACCCTGGGAATCCCTGCTTTGATCCCTCACACTTTACAATACAGCCCATGAGTCTCTTAAATAGATCTCATGTAAACAATAATTAGACATCTAATTACAATAATTAGATCTGTAGTTCCAAGACTAAAAATAGCCTTTTACATGCAAACAACTGGTTTGTTAACAAACTGTTCATGAACTAGCAGTTCTGGAACCACACAGGTGATCGACGTCAATCCCTATCTACCTGGAGATGACTGACGTCGGTCGATTCTGACCGACGTCAGTTGCTCTACTCACTAGATATGATCGACGTCGGCTGATCAGATCGATGTCGGTTGCTCTGCAACTCAGCAACCTCTCAGCAACCTCCTCCATGTCTGCATCAGTGAAGCTTTTAGCTCCACAACCTAACAAAATGGACATTAAGAGTGCCTTATTACATGGATTTTTTTAGGAAAAAATCTATAGGAGTAGCCTACTAGGTTTATTCATGATTCTTCTCTTGTTTGTCAGCTTAGGAGGTCTCTTTACAGTCTCAAATAGGCTCCTCAGACTTGATATGAGAAGATGGATTCTTTTCTTCTCTCTACTGGATTTGTTTGCTTCAAGTCCAATCCCATAGTTTATATCTAACATTTTGGGGAGGACATTTTTATACTAGTCTTATATGTTGATGATCTATTTCTCACATGCAACTTCTCTTCTTAGATTTAGGCTATCTAGTAGGCACTTTTAGCATAGTTTGATATGATAGATCTTAGTTTTTTGCACTTATTTATTGGTTTGTAGATTTATTAGTCATATATAGGGATTCATTTGAGTTATAAAAATTACACCCTTTATCTTTAACAAAATTTTGGCATGGTTGATTGTAAGCCAAGTCCTTATCATTTTCAGTCTGGAATCACTTTCACTTCTACTTGCACTACTCCTCTTTGTGATCCTACATTGTACGGACAAATGGTTGGGAGTCTTATGTATTTAAATCATACTCACCTCGACATTTAATTTGTATTTGGTATTTTATTTATATTTTCACATGATCCTTATGATAGTCATTGCAAAGATTCCAAGATAATTTTATGATATCTGTGAGGTGCTACCCATTTTGGATTACATGACATCAAGTGTTACATCCCATTTTAACCCTAAGTTTTATAACCTTTAAATCCATGAATTAAGTGGTTCTTATTTGATTATTATTGCTTTGAATTGAGATTTATGACATATACTAGTTATGGGGTAGTGATATGCTGAATAATTTATATAATGTAATAGTCTTACTTTCTTATTTTTGTACAATGTGGATGTAAATTTGTTAGTTATGCATCATTAGTTTACATATATGATGACTCAGAAAAACTACATACTTTTCATGAGGTGGATGTAGGATTGATCCTTCCCTCAGAGCTTGATGAAGGGAGAGCATCATTGGAGAGGATGCCATAGATGAGATGATTGGTGGATGACAGAGGAACTACTAGTACCCAAAACACACCACAATAGAATAACTTATTTAAACTCTCTGTTTGATTTAGATAGTTAATTTTTTTTAGTGTTAATATATTTTTGATATGATCATGTTGTTAACGTTTACACTAATTTGATTGCCTAACATAGTGACAAGTTTAAATGATATTTGGTAAATATCAATATTTGATGTTTTTACATATTGAAAATAGTCAAGGCAGTATAAATCTTTGATTAGATGATGACAACACTAAGATTAATATAACATCATCATGTGTGATAATAGATTATAATGTTCAATAGGATTCTTTATGTTTTCAAAAGTTGGTTAATGATTTTGCCATAGTCACATTTCTTTCCAAATTTATCAAAAAGTTAATCTTTTGTTTTAACACCAATAGTTGCATTGATATCCTAAGAAAATAACCTTAGTTTAAGGATTTAAATATAAGTGGCATTAGTCTTATGTTTGAATGGAACAATTAATTTGGTTTGATTTATATTTTAAAGAGATAATCACCAATTATATTTAAATTAAGGAAATTTAATTATAATAATAATAATAATCCTAACTTAAAGAACTAAAAGCATGGATTGCATTGAAGTAAGAAAGTTTAAAATTATCATTTAAGAAGAATGAATTAAGTGGAGATAAACTAGTAACTAACTAGGCATTAAGCATAAATTTTAGCATGCACAATTATGAAAACAAATGAAAGTCAAGACAGATGGAGAGAAATAGTAATTAACTCAGTATTGGAATCAAATATTTAAGCATGCAATAAATAAAAAAATAAAAGAGCTCAAGCTAAAGTAAATGGGGTTGATTTAAAATTAAAAATAAAAGAGTAATAATTTTGCATGGAAATTGAATCTTGAAAAAGGAGACTATATTTAGACAACATGAGAGAAAGAGAATGGGGAGAACTACACCATATATTGGGAGAAGGGGAAAAAGAATAAGGTGGCAGATGGAGTTAGTTTGAGGGAGTGAAGCATATAAATAGAAGGAAGGACAACAAAGTTAAATTTTACATACAAAGAGGAGGTATTGGAGGAGTTTTTGGGAAGAAATTAGACTAAGAAGATCTCAGGCACATTGTGATAGTTAGGAAAAACATTAAAATTCTACTTATTAATTGGATTGTGTAATTAATTAAAATCTAATTTAAACATGTAGCGACTTGTAAAATAATTCCTCAGTTTAATGGGCACTTGCTATGTTATATGGTTGCTATATTTCTTCAGTTTAATAGGTTATTATTTATACTAAAAACATACAATGACTTATCAACACTGCAACGATTTATATTAATTATTATTTTGTGTGGAATAATGACATAATAATAATAATAATAATAATAATAATAATAATAATAATAATAATAATAATAATAATAATAATAATAATAATAAAACAACTAAAAAGTTTTAATTATTGACTAAAGTGGTGATTGAGTGTTTAGTAATTTGTTTATATATAGGATGCCTAATATATATATTCCTGTAAACTGCACACATTAAAAATAATAATAATAATAATTTTATATATATATATATATATATATATATAATAATTATTATTATATTATGAGACACAAAACTTTATATATATATGTTTACATATGTTATATGAGACATAAAACTTTATATATATACATATACATATGTTATATGAGACATAAAACTTTATATATATATATTTTTATGTCTCATATAACATATGTAAACAAAAGTATAGTAAAGCGTCCCTCAAGTTAATATGCATAATATTTTATTCTATGATGCTAAATTTGAATATGGCAATTTGAAAAAGGAAACTCCCTATTATTTTATATATATTAAACTGAACTTGAGAAACCTGTAATTATCTATGCTACAGAAAGAAAGGTATGACTTTATTCTTTTATTATTCAAAAAAAAACTTTCTGAGCTACAAGTCACTGTTATTGGATAAGCAAAATGTAGTGCTGATATTATTTCCAGTGACTTATAAAAAAAATGGTTTTATAAATATGCAGCAAAATTTTAAAATGCAAAAAAATTATTTAAGTATTCCTCCGGCTGGAGATAGAGTTTATTTACAAACATAAATCATAAAATATAATTAAGCATTGTGTTTACTAATGCTAGTTATGTGAAGGAATCGATCTCGATACCTCTTGAAGCATATTCACCACATCTACGAAGCTTGACTTATAATATATATTTTTTATTATCATATACAACTATGGTCAGGGCTCAAGAATAGGGAGGATGGGTCAACGATTCAAATTACAATTGATTTTCAATGTCTTTAGATTATCTTTAATCAATCTCTTATTCCTATAATTGTCTTGTTCTCTCATGCATACTCTTTCAGCAAAGATGATTTATCCTTTGCAATAAGTAAAGGCAATTTTTATTCAATGAACTCCTTAAACCTTGTTTATTACAATGTTGACCTTTGCAAGGAATGAGATTTGAAACAATTTTTAGCTAATTATTGCTTCACCATTTTCTAACAAGATTTTGGTGGTTACTATTTTTTCCCAATACCAATTAGGGAGTGGGGAAAGTAGCTTATCAATGTTCAAACAACGTATGACACCAATAGTGGGAAGAAAATAAAAAGTTTAATATACATAAGGAATCATTTAAATTGGTAGTGCACTGGTGGACCTAATGTACACAAAGTTTGATGATAGATAAATGCACAATAAGAAAATTTGACAAATCTAGTTGAAACTGAGATGTAATAACTAGTTGAAACCCTGTTAAGTCAATGGTTTAAATTCTATTGACTTTTATACTTTGAAATCCAGGTTTGTATTTTGGTAAGTAATTTTGAAAGTGTATGAGGGTATTCATACAAAAATACATCTATATATGGACTTGGGTATTCATATAAATATATAACTTGCATAAGTGCTTTAGGTCATATGCCTATATCTAAAGTAATAGATTATTATAAGATATAAGATTTTGAGGAATGGAAAATTATAACCATATGAAACTATCTCTTGAGTTACATTCAAACGAGGTATAAATTATTTTAGATTTATCTAATATTATGATAACTGCTAGTGATAAAAACTTATGTGTGATTCATAATATGAGAATATTGGTATGTTCATGTGTTTAGACATTATTAACATTTAATAGTGCATAAAAATGTGAATCTATAAGTTATGTTTATTTTGAGTGATAAGTATGTGGTTTAAATGTAGGCTATACCAGGTGGTATAACCTATACTTGATTAATTATTATGTATTTTTTTTAAGTCTGGATATTCATGACTAATTAGAGTGCTCATGCACAATGATCTATGATATTATAGGATGTCATAGAGAGTTTTTATTTGAAATTTATGGACTAAATGCATGATATAATTAAATGGTACATACAATAAATGTTATTTCTTGACCCTCACCCATGGATATGTATGCATGTTGGTTTACTTGAAAAGTATGTTTTGTAACATTTAGTAGGACATTATGTATACATGCATATAATCTTGAGAGTGTAATTAAATGCTAGGACAAAATATTCTCTGATCTGTGGAAACTGTAACTTGTTTGGTTATATTTGATTGCTAAATCAGAAGCTTATGTTTTTGGGTATTGAAGAATAATTTATATGATTGATAGTAGAAAATTAGTAGTTATTTCATACAACACTAGACTATGATAATACAAGTTATCATGGGGTGTATTATGTATGGAACTTATTGTAGTAATTAGAATCTACTTTTAAATGTGCATTTTTACTTGGGTGGTTTAAACTATAGTCATTATTTCTAGAACAAATTAGTTAATAATGTAAGATTCATTCATATGATTGATGGAATAAATGTACATTTTGCTTAGTCCTATGTTTAACATGTTTTGTGATATGGTTGCTAGTAGGATGTAAATTTTATGAATATTTTAGTTAAATTGTGTTTGATAAATCTCACTTTGCTGATACTGAGTAAGAAGTGAGATGGACTTCATTGGCTTACTAGTATCATAATACAAATGAGGCAATCTGACAAGTGATGTGTATGAATTTGATTGATATTTAGATCACTACCATATATTCTTATAAAAAGTATGTTTAGTGAGACATTATCATTTCATGAGTATGATTTGCATGTATTTGTGATATCTTGCAATAGAAAAAGTTTTTTATGATACACAACATGTTTATCTTTAGAAATCATACAACACATGGGTACTTACTAGTTACTCTAGATTCCTGCACCATCACTATCTACCTATCCATGAAAAGAGGGCCATTCCTTGATATAGGAGTATGTAGGAGATCGATGGTCTATTTTTGGTGTGGAAATTTATTCAGATGATGTTTTCCTTCCCCATTACAGTACTTAGTTGAAGTCTTCACTTGAACTTATCAGAGATACATGAGTTAGTTTGATTTTGAGCTCTGTGGAGCATAGTATTTATTTATTGTATTAAAGATAAATACCTAATGAAAATGCAATAGTATTATTCAATTACACTTATATAACAATAACTGATTATTGTACCAATAATGGATGGATATTGGTAATTAATTATATGATTGTATTATGATGCATTTTAATTTATTAAAAGTGATCAGTGACTGATTGATGTCACATGCTTATTTATAGTTATCACTCTTGGAGTATTTTGTGTGATCGATGCTTAGATTCTTATGGTGTAATCTATTATTAGTATATGTATTTAAAAAAAAACAATTGTGTTTTTATAATTAACACCCAGTAGGGTTATTACATGTGGTCCCAGTAGGGTTATTACATGTGGTATTAGAGTTGTGTCTTGAACTATAGGACCTAATGAGTCTATTAACATTTTCGTATCTTTCTGTTTAGCATAAAAAAATAATTGTGTCTATGGTTTATTGAGTATGTAACCTAAGAAAATTCATACCCCCTTAAGAGTTGTTCAAGGGTTGGTTTATTGAGTGTCTCATTGGTGATAGTTTTATAAGGTGTTCGGTAGGTAAGTGTTTCACTATTTTTTGTGTTTATTTTCCTTTTTCTTAGAAAACAAGAAGAAATTTAAAAGAGGGGTGTGGTTTATAAGAACTCAATTTCATTGTGTGCACATGATCTAGTCTATTGTAGATACTCTTCTTTGGCTTGAGAAGATGACCTAAAAATAAGAAAGCAACTAAAAAAGTGTGGATAAGTAAGATATATGGGTGGATTGCCTAGCATAAGCTAGATTTAAGATTAACTAGGCTTCCTCGGAGGTTGTCAATCTACTCTTTAAAAAAATTAAGTTTTGATAAATGGAAATAAGTACTTGCATGAAACAATAGAAAGTACTAAAATAAATGCAAGAGATGATTGAAGGGAAATAAGTGATTTTAACTAAAATAGTAATAAATTATTGAAAACTAGTGCTAAAATTTTCAAACCTATTTCAAAAAATAGTTCAGACCTTTGTGATGTAATAAAAACTCAAAAACTAGAATTTAGACAAAGGAAGATAGATAGGAATTGCTTACTATTTTGGGCAAAATAAAACACACATTGACTAGTTCCAATCATTGTAAAACTAGTGTTAGTTAAGTCAACCATTGCCAGGTGAGGTATGATCGATGTCAGTTAGATATGACTAGTGCTGGTCCCTGTAAGTCCTAGTTTAGGAAAAATGGATGTGGGTTTGGTTGTAGGAAGGCTTGTATGGGATATTTTTAGGATGAGGAATGGTTGTGAGGGTAAAATAGGGTTTTAAAAGTATCAAACCTATAGGTTAGATATGTAGGTGATTGATATGGCCTATGGGTGATTAGTGGGAGGTGATGTGCTTGGAGTTACAAAACTCCAACACAAAGGGAGAATATGGGAGGAATGAGAATATGGGTGAAAGTAATAAAGAAACTAAAACTACTAATTAAACTTTTAGTAAGTGAAAATACTTATCTCTAGAAGTTGTTAGCTTGTAGGAATGCTGAGGTTGAGTGCAAGATGTGTGGAATCTTGGAGCAATACAGGTAGAGTAATGGTACTTGAGATCTTCATGATGAGTTGTTAAAATACTTGAATGTCTCTAGTATGGTTGTTGTTTCACTTAGAAGCTTTGGTTCACCTGAGAGTAAGAGTTTCTTGTGAAAAAAATAGGTTTAACCCCTTGAGACAAGTAACTGTCATCAGTCCTAGTTAATCAACACCTGGTCCAGCGATGATCGATGTCGGTCAAGAAGAATAAGTTTAAATTTGATAATTTTATCCAGTTGTACTTAAAGTTGGTTATTAATACCAATAGAAATGGTCTAAGGTTATCTAAGGGCATCATTGGGATACATTAGGAATAAGTCTAGGGGGTTAGGGCATTAAATGCCTAGGTGGGAATTAGTCTTAAGTTTGGTGTTGACCAATTAGCCATGGGTTTGGGTGGGGAGGTGTAAATAGGCCTTTTAAATTAATCAACTTAATTAAATTAGTCAAAAGGGGGTAAATGGGTGTGTTTATGGTTTTAATAATTAATCCTAACCCAAAGAGATAAGGGTCTAATGTGTGTTTTATGATGACTAGAATTGTATGATTTTCTAATGTCTACATTTTCCCCCTTTTTGTTGTGTAGGTTGCATCCTCAAGCTAAAAAACAAAAATAACAAGTGTAGTGGTAAGTTGGATGCCCTGAGTATGGGAGGAGGTGTTCCCCATAAAACTAGGAGGTAATGAGGTAAAAATGGAGTCAGGTGCAAGTTTGACAAGCGTGTATGTGTGGAAAAATGGGTAGGATGTATGAAGTGGAAAATAAATAAACATTAAGGAGGACAAGTGATAAGTGAACTAGGCCACCACATTAGGCATAAATGGATATGGGTGAACTTATAAACACAAATATCCAAGATAAGGTGTTTGTGTTATCAGGGGGCCAAAACTAGGGTGATATTGAGTAAATGTAAGCTGTTACATGCAGATGAAAGGGTTATACACAAAAGGTCATGATTGAGTGTAATGTCATATATCATGGCAAGGTTGGTGAAAGTGGGAAATTGAATGTAATCAAGGCATGGGTGTTAAAAAACCTATGAAAATAAGGTGGTTGGATGGACCAAAGGGGATCTAGGTCTTAGGTTGGTTATAATTTGAAAAAGGGGTCTTTTGGGATGAAAATCGAAGGGAGGGGGTTTTTAAAAAAACCTAAATGGTTAGATCAATGTTGGTTGGGTTTGATTGGCATTAGTCAACCTAACCTAGAAGGTGACTGGCAATGGTCACTAACCAAACCCTAAAAAAGGTTTTCAATGACCTAAAAGGTCAAAAGACATCTATTTTAGGAATTTTGCTTTTGTTGATTACCATATATGCTACCAATTGTCATTTGTATAAAGAAAATGATGCTTGGTAGAATTTTTTCATGAGATAAGTAGTTGAGGGGGGTTGACTAAGAGTTAGAGTAGAGTGTGAGAGGAGTGGGCACCCAAGTGACATGTGGGGACCAAATTAGATAGAGGGTGGTAGGATGTGATGAGTGGGTGGATGAGCGAGGGGAGGAGGGTGAGAAGTGGTGATTCAATGGGCTCTACCATGGAGGTGGATGTGAAATGAGGTAGGCTCTTATGCTTTTCTTTATTTAGATTACTATAATTTTTTTCTAGCTTTATAATTAGGGGAGGGAATTTTATGAAATGTGTGGGTAGTTTGAGGAGCTAATGTGGGTGGGATGGGGTAAAAAAATTATAGTTTATATATTGATTGGGTAGGAAATAGGGTAGGGGAGGGGTTAAAGTAGGTTATTCAAGGTTTTTGGTGGGAATTTTGGGGAATATAGGGTTTAGGGGATGATGGTTGGGCACACAATGATCAACATTGGTTGTTTTCAATCGACGTCAATCGATAGGGAGTTGGTATTGATCGAGGTAGGATCAATACTGATGTGACCACTCAATCGATACCTATTGAGGGTTGATTGATAATAGTTCTATAAGAAATTAGCATTGATTAAGACTCAACCATCATTGGTCTTGAAGGAAAGGCTAAGAGGGAAGGTGTTTAGGGAGGTAGAGTGATTTTTCAAGTTATTTTAGAGTGTGTGTAGGCTTAACTTAAGGGTATAAAACCTAGACTTAGGAATATTTTTTAGAATTAGGCTCAGAAAAGGTTAGGTTATTTATGAATAGGTTGGTAGGGGTTGGAATGCTTGAATTACTTAGGAAAGTATAGGTTAATCTAAATCCTTTGTCTAACCTTGCAGGTGAGGGTGATGCTAGCGATGTGAGACTGAGTGTTGTTACTCCTAGATGATGTTCACAAGGACATGACCCCAATGAATTGGGCTCACATGGTAATGGTGGGATTGGGGCATGCAATATTATCAGTGTGTGTTTTAAGATGCAATGATGATGGTATCCCTCATCAAGATGTGGGACCCAACTACCAATACCTTTATGTTATTGATAGGAGAAATCATGATCCTATTAGAGGACATCCATAGGATCCTAAGATTTCCTATATAGGGTCAGGTGATAGAGCATATCCACAGTGATGATCATGATGTTTATATGGATCAACTATTTGGGGAAGATTTTTTATAGGAGATATGGCATGTTGGGGGCTTCTATTTTTGAAATTTATACATATGTACAGGGTGGGGAAATGGCTGATGATGATGATGATGATAGTTGTTACTTGTTATACACTTTCAAAATTGAGTGGAAGCAGATTTCCTTAGGCATTGATAGATGTTTTAATGGATATGATTGAGGATTAGACAGTGTTTACATAGGCCCCAATAAACTGATGCAGATCTATTATGAGATTTTGGGTTATCGAGTGCATAGACATTATGGTTTGAGCATAGGATTTATATTGAACTACTGGTCATATGAGCATATCATGGTATTGTGACCAATTGGATTATCATGGCACACATAGGATTAGGCTAGGTTCAGATTCGGCCTCATGAGATGGTTCAAATACTTGGATTGGTTCAAATAGAGATTAAATGCATTGGTGGATAGGGAGGTCATTTGGCGACCATACACAACATTATCCTCATGGATGGGTCTCGACAAACATACATTCTCCTTGCAGATCTTTATATGGATTCATGGGAGGTGGTAGCAGGATGTAGAGATGATCCATTTTGATTGAGTGAAGAGATAATTTGGGTTGATATAGGGTGTCTTAGGGTCATTACCTACGTATAGGTGAGAAGATGTAGAGGCACCATTGAATCCACCATAACTAGTTAAGGAATAGTTTTTATATGAGGAGTTACCAATCGCTATAGGTGTTGATGATGTGGGCGTTACTTAGTAGTAAATTGTATGGGTGGACAAGATAATTCTAGAGGTATGGGTGGAAAACAACAAGATGTTGACATAGAGATGGAAGAGGAGGGTGAGCAGATGGATGCCCTAGATAGATAGGCTATGATCACTAAGAGGGACCAGGCAAGAGCTACACTATCCATATCATAAGTAACATTGGTGTACATGAATTTAGAGAGGGACACAACATAGGGATAGTTGGTAGTAAGGACAAAAGATGGGGTTACTCTATAAGGATAGGTTGCAAGCATTAATCAAGGGAGAGACTAGTCCTAAGGATAGATATCAACCCTAACATAGGAGAGGGATTACACATGGGTACAACTAGCCTTTGTTACCCAAGAGAGGGATGTAGCACAAGGACAGGTGACCTTGATATCAATAGAGAGAGATACGTTGAAATAGGTAGGAGGGTAAGCACCTATAGGACCAACATAGACTATTCTAGTGTCTAGGTTTGTGGCCATAGTAGAGGAGTTGAGATACTATGAGGCACTCATATTCAAATAGCTTTCAGATGTACCCCAATATATTAAGATGTAGCAGAATGGGTTATGGGTGGGAGAGTTAGCAATGTGATTCCTAGTGAGTGGGTTGCATTTATAGCTTCTCCGATGGGTCCTAGAGATGGACAAGCTTTAGGGGTAGTATTACCCCTACATGATAGAATTGATGGGAATTTCATTTTCATTATTATTATTATTATTATTATTATTATTATTATTATTATTATTATTATTATTATTATTATTTTGATACTAGCCTATGAGCCAATGTAGTGAGATGTACATATCATTTTGAGTGACATGGACATTTGATATATATATATATATATATATATATATATATATGGCATTTTTTTTATGAGTTATGATGTTGTGATCATGATGTATTTTATTTATGGTTATTTATGATGGTTAACTTATGGTTATATTATAATGTTGTTTATGGTAATTAGGATGTTTATATGATGTTATGACATGTGGTAATTTATTGTTATAAATGTTTTAACATTTTCCTGCTTAGTAGGTGTATGCTTATTGAAGTGTTGTAAATGTGGATATTTAAATGAATGTTATGAATCTATGTGATCTCATACTTAGATAGCTATGTGATGGATAACATAATGGATTGATTCATGTATTTATAAAAAGTGATTAATGTGGTTATTAAATTTATGATAAAATTTATAATTGATTAGATGTGATAGAATAAATTTGATTGATGTGATGATTACTTCGATAGATGTGATGTTAATTTAACATATGATGATGGTGATTTTTAATTTGAATGTTTTCATGATTAAAAACACTTAAATAAATGATGTAAAAGGATAAAGATAATCATATAATAAAAAACATAATGTATTTAAATGTTATGATTTCATTATTTGGATAAGAGTTGATTTGAAAGATGTTAACAACTAATATTTAACATATAGATTAAGTTTGGACAACAAAAATTATATGTAATAAAAGAGAAGAAAGTTAAAACAATCGAAAGACAAACATATTAATGAATGTATCAATAAGTAGGTATAAAAAAGGAAGAAGGAGACATGATTCTCTTTCATTAGAGGACCAAAAAAGAGGAAAGTGGATCGGCTTATGAACATAAGCCCTTTGCATTAGAATTCGTTGGTTTTCTAAGAAGTTTCTTGATCGCATAGTGTCAAGTAAACTTAAACTACCTTATTTTATGGAGGGCAAAAGGGGAGATGGATGATAATAGAACCTTGTTATCGGGCTAGCTTGCCCCTTCTATAGGTTTCCAAAGAGATAATATAAACAAGTCTATGTCTTATTTTGGTATAGATTGATCGATGCACAAAGTCTACTTTTGAAAGCTAATTGCAGATTCAAAATCTTTTGCTTTTTGAATTTTGACTCTGGGTCTTTTGATGTTTTGATAGGTTGGAAAAGTTGATCAATGCAAGGAGATTCCATGAAATTAATTGCTTTGATAAATGTTGGACTTAGCCATCCTTCAAAAGAGTTGTCTAAGCTATATGATTTATTTTAGACTTTGATAGCTATCCTTCAAGGGAGCAGTCTACCTTATTTTAAGTAATGTTTGAATTATTTTGGTAGCTATCCTTCACGAGAGCAGTTTGGGAATGCTAGAGATGACCCATAATATGGAATATTTTTATACTTTTTATGGTTTTACAAGACATAGACTTACTTATATAGGCTTAAGGTTTACGAAGGCAAATCTATATCACAAGAAGGGTGAATAGTGGGTGGGAGGATGCTTTAAGAGATAATGACCATGGGATTCCATCTTATTAGAGACAAAACTTATCCATGAGAATCATGACATAGGTAGAGTCACGGTACCCATACTTAGGATTGAGGCTAAAACTATGATGGATAATCAAATGATTATATGTTGCAATAAGCTATCCTCAAAGTGAGGAGATGAAGGTGATAATCTCATAAAATAAGGGATGAGCTTAAGTTATATAGAAGGTGAGTTTAAACTTGTTTAAAAAAATAATGGACATAGATGCGAAGCATTAAGTGGTTCAGGTTCCAATTTCCCTTCAAGAAATGATAATAGGTAAGCTTTTGACCCATACTTAGGCATTATGATATATGGTCCAAGCTAATTAAAATGAAACTTGCCTAGATTGCTTCTTTTCATATTGGTTACATGCTGATTTTCCTTTAAGATGAGATATCTGATATTGAATTCTTTCTCCTTTAGGTGATTTTTATAAGTGCACTTGATTCATTTTTGATAGACATGAAGATGGTTAAACATGGCTAAATATCACTCATCAATTATCTCAAGTTGGGCTAAATGTTCTTGATGATAATCACTCTCAGAAATGATATCCTTTAGGGATATATGAAGAGAGGGAATTTGGAATTTGAGAGGTAAGATAACCTCTTCTCCAAAGATAAGAGAGAAAGGGGTAGCACCTATAGGGGTTCAAATTTTGGTTTGATATTTCCACAAATCAAAGGGAATGTGTAAATGCTAATCCCAACCAAATGCATTAACCATTTTAGTTAGCATTTTATTAAGTGTTTTGTTAAAAGTTTTAGCATGTCCATTATCTTGTGGATGATAAGGTGATGAGAAGCTTAATTTAATGCCAAATACATCAAAAAGGCCTTGTACTTTTTTATTTTAAAAAGAATTTACCATTATTGGTGATAATTTTATGAGGAACACTAAAGTGGAATATAATGTGATGGTTAATGAAGTTAACAATCTTATCATCTTTGGTTGAAATGAGGGGAGTAACCTCAACCACTTGGTGAAATATTATGTCATATTGATGATAGAATGATGTTGCCATTAATAGTGAGGTTTAATTTCAATAATGAGATCTAATCCCCACTATAAGAAGGGCCAAGAATCTTTAGAGACTTTAAGACCATGACTAGGAACATGATGAAATTAGCATGCTATTGAAATTTGACACACTTCTTTATATAATCATAAAAATATTGGTTAAGGGCAGGCCAATAATATCCAAGGCAAAGGATATGCTTATTGATAGCTAGACCACTAAAGTGTCCTCCACGAATCCCATCATGTGTTTCCTTGATAGCGTGAGATATTTCATAACTATGTAGGCATCTAAGGAGAAGACCGTCAAAGCCTCACTTATAAAGAATTCTCCCTATTATAGTATAATGAGAGGTACTCTATATAAATGATCTTTGACTACTTCTAAAGAGATTAGAAGGAATAATGGATAAGTTTAGATAGTCAAATATTTACTTATAAAAAATATTGGATTAGGCCTCTTCCACATGAAAAATGTAAGGAAGGTCTAATTTTGTGTAGGAGGGCTCGATAAGGTGATGGATAGTGACAAAGAGCTTAGAATCAGAAGGTACAAATGGGATTTGAGAGAAAAGAGAAGCCATGGTATCAACAAACTTATTAGTAGAATGTAGAGTGGCTTGGATAAGGTAATGATCAAATGACATCAAGAGTACATCTATAAAATATTTATATTATTGTAAGACATCCTTTTTACATTGGTAAGAACCATTTATTTGGTTGACTATGAGTTGAGATTCACCAAAAATACTGACCGACTTGCTTCTCAAAGTGATAAATCTATTTAGAGAACTATTATTAGGGCTTCATAATCATCCATGTTATCGGTGCAATCAAAATAAAGTTTAAAAGATAAGGGAAGAGGATCACCATCAAGGGGAATAAGGATGATACTGGCTCCCCTTCAATATTGGCACTTAGATCCATCAAATAACATGGTCATTTGATAAGATAAATCCTCTTGGGAGAGAGTTGCGATGGACTCATCAGGAAACTCAAGAGGAGAAGGTTGGTTGTATGCTAAAGGTGCCTCAACCAATTGGTCAACAAGGAATTGACCTTTAATTAACTTTTTTTAGAGGAACTCAAGATCAAACTTAGCTAAAATCATGAGCCATTTAGCCATACACTAATTTTGATATGGCTTAGAATGCATATACTCGAGTGGGTCAGTGTTAGTTATGATAAAAGTTTTATGGTTAAGAAGGTAATGATATATTTGGAAGCCATAAATACCAAAGTGAGGCATAGTTTTTTAGTATGGGTTTAACAAATTTCATACTCTTTATGTGTTTAACTTATATAGTATAATAATTTCTATTTAAGTTGATCATCATGATGTGTAAGCATGGCCACTAAGGAATGGTTAGTGGTGGAAATGTAAAGGTAGAAAGGTCGGTCCTCTTTTGGAGGAATAAGAATAGGTAGAGAAAGAAGGTATTGTTAAAGTGAGTTAAAGGCCTTTTGACAGTCTTGATTCTACTTAAAGGAGATATATTTGTTAATAAGGTGATGAAAAGGTTGACATCTATCAGATAGCTAAGAGATAAAGTGGTGAATGGATTGGATCTTCCCCTATAGACTATGAAGTTACTTGAGGTTAGTTAGTGAAGGCATGTTGAGGATTACATTGGCTTTAGTGGGATAAACTCTGATTTAGTGGAAAAAGACAATAAATCCAAGAAGCTTACCTGATAAGACCCCAAAAATGCACTTCTTGGGGTTAAGGTAGACATAGAATTAGTAAGGCATTTGAAGATAACCTTAAGAATGGCCAAATGTTCCTTACAAAATTTATACTTTCCCAGGAGGTCATCTACATAGTCCTCTATGGTTTTATGATTAAGGTCATGAAATATATAGGTCATAACACATTGGTAAGTTACACCAGTGTTATTTAGACAAAAAGGTATGAGCCTATAACATAAGGTTACCCATGGCATGATAAAGGTAGTTTTATGTTCATCTTGTGGGGTGATCAAGATCTGATTTTAGCCTAAGAATCCATCCATAAGAGATAGCATCTCATGGTTGGCTGTAAGATCAACAAGATGGTCAATGCTTGGTAAAGTGAAGTCTTCCTTTTGGCAAGAAAGGTTAAGATAATGAAAGTAAATGTGAATATGAAGTCCCCTTATTGATTTGGTGATAGTAATGTCATTTGAGACCCATTGGGGATAATCAATGGGTTGGATAAAATTAACAAGTAAGAGGTGTTGAAGCTCTTATTTGATAAGAAGGGCTATGCAAGGGTACATATGATGAAGATTTTTCCTAATAGGCTTAACATCAAGGGTGGTAACAATGTTATGGATGAATATGTAGGTATCGATTCTTGTTATGTCACTATAAGACCAAAAAATGCTATGCTATGGTCTTACAAAGAGGAAGAGAAATCTTGATGCTCAGAAGAATCTAAGGATTGGCCGATTTTGGCTATGTGAGGGTTATCTTGAGTACCCCAATTGACATCAACATTGGATTCATTCAACATGGTTGAAGTCTTAGGAGGAATGGATTTATGAATAGAGAAATATTCAATACCAAGATAGGTGAGAAGGGAATTGTCATCCTGACACTGAACAATATTAATGGTAGGAGAATCATCTTCTACCTTCTAAGGATGAGTAAGAGGAATGATTTTGGTTTCCCCATCCTTTTGATAATTTATGTGTCCTAAATTGATCATATTGATCATAAAAAAAGTTAGAGGGAATTATATTGATATCCTCATATTTTGAAGGAGATGGAGATGGTGAGGATGTGATTTCTTCTTAAATGATGGGGATGGGAGGTGGGTTGGTTGGATCTTTTCATGAAATGAACCTAAGACCAAATCACTCACAAATTTTTGGGTTTTTCATGGTAGTAACTCATGTGTTCCATGTTCATAGCATCCTAGACTTAATCCCTTCCAAGCACACCTATGGATGTATGTCTTGGAAAACTCCAGTTTATCCAAGTAGGAGAAATTGAAGGTGAATAATTTATGAGAAGAGGAGGCAATAAAGGTAGCAAGTGGTCAATCAAGGCCCCCATAAACAAGATTAGTTTGGTGATTGGGAGGCCCAAAAGGAATAATGGTTTCAATATTAGAATCATAGCTAGGATGTTGTTCAAGGTTACCATACTCTTGGGGAGTAGGGAAGGCATCTAAGGTTAGAAGGCAATACTCCCCAAGCAAGAGATGTTGGAATGTTAATTCCAAGGGGTACTTCATGGGGATTTGGAGGAAGGTATGGATGAGTTAGTGGAAGGGGTCTTTGATGGGGAGGAGAAAATAATTAGGCTGATAAGTCATATTACATGAATTAAAAGGACTAGGGTTAGATGGTATGGTATAAAATTGAACCTTATACTCAAACTTGATACATCGATGTAAGGTAGATGACACAAAACCCATGGAATGGATCCAAAGGTGTTCAAGAAAAACATTATATCAAAACTTACCTTCTATTATGTATAAGAGCTCAAGAAGAGTGGGAGGTCCTAAATGAATATTAAGGATGAGTATACCTAAGGTTGTTTCCAAAGTATCATTGAAAGATCAGATCACCACTGTAGTTTTCAACATGTTGTTCTCTGGCAATTTCAATTGTTCATTTGCATGGGATGAAATAATATTAATACTAGCTCCCCCATCAATCATAACCCTCTTGATACATTTTTGGTTGATGTATGTGATAATGAAAAGGGGAGGTTACATATCATTTGGATGGATAGGGGGTATCTTTGAATCCTTGATGGTAATGAGGGTAGAAAGCTGAAGGGCTCTTATGAAGGCTACTAGAGGTTATGGATCTTTAGTTTGAACCTCTATGGATAATAAAGCCTCCATAAGTTATTGATGGTGGTTAGGTGAGGTATTTAGTAGCTCATATAAATTCATCTTCATCAATGTTTGGTGGAGTTATTTTAGAACTACCCTTTGTATTGACTTGGAGGGGTTGGATTGGGGTGCACCCAAGATAGAAATCTTAAGCTTGGGTGAAGGTCTTTGGGCTTGTTTGGGTTATTTGGTGGTGTAATAAGGGTATGTCCATGGGATAGACACATTTTTTTTTCATTTTATCCTTTTTTTGGGTTTGTGATTAGGTGATCACATGAATGGTATGTGTTGGGAGAAGAAAATAGATAAGTAAAGCTATGTAGGATATTCTTTGGATATTCATGTGTTATGTACTCAGTTGTTGGATATATGTATTTTATCCTATCCTCCATGACTTGTAAAAGGATATAAGATGAAAATTCCCCTCTTTTTTCACCAAAGTATGAGAATAATGTGAATAGTTAGGTATTGTAAATGCCTATAAATATGTATGCTTGTATGAAGAAGATGATGAATCTTTGTTGAGATCAATATAGACTAATTAGTTATGGTTACCTATTGTATTTATTATTTTTGTTCCTTTCATGCACAAACATTTTTAGTGTATGATTTAATCCTATCTAAGTTATTTTTTATGATCTTTGAATGATTAATTAAGTACTAGTTAATATTTATTCTTATCAAATGCATGAACATACATCTATGTTGTGTTTCTATCTTCCTTGTTAAATATGAATGCTTTGAACTATCCTATACACTTGAATAAGAATTATATATCCTCATCCTTAGCATGTTATATTTTAACATGAACCTCTAATGATAATGGTGTGGTCAACATGGAGACACTACTTCTGGAGGAAACTATGCTAAGATGGTTACTGGGGTAGTGAGACATTGAAACATGGTTAGATAAAAAAGTATGAAATTTCACAGAAGAAGAATCTAAAAGGATTAGTCTTACCACAAGTGAAACTATTTAGGATCACATCTATGGAGAAATATATGAAATTGTCTAGTGAAAATTACCTAAAATGCTAACTAACTAGCTGACAAGATTGGAATATTATTACCTCAATGCTAGAATGAAAGAAATAATTACCTAGACTGAAGAGAAGATAGACCAACTATTGAAACTAGAAATTGACTGGATGAGAGCAAAAGACTACTAGGTTGTTACCACCATAGACAGATACATCATAAAAATTGTAGTGCAAGGGTATATAACATTCAAAGTTACATAGGACCATTTTGTCCAAGGAATCAGAGGAATTTTTTTACAGTGACTACCTTTCCTGATAAAGATGTTGGTTGTGGATAAGGCCATGGTGCCTACTCGAACTAATATGGATTAGTCACTTCGAGTATATGGGGGTGTATGCGTATGATGTTTAATGATGGATAGATGATTATGTAAATTTTGAACCTAAATCTAAAATGGATACACAAGATAAGAAGATCCAAAATAAAAGTCTGGATTTAGAATGGTAACTGTGACAACAAAATAAATGGAATAAATAGAAGAATACCCAGGTAGATATGAGTAAAGATAAGAGTAGTAATAGATTAGATGATGAATGAGTATAGAGATGTGATGAATGAGAGGATGAATAAATAATGGAGAAAGAGAATGATGAATATAGATAGATAGAGTGAGAGGGTAAAGAATGAGATGAAGATGAGATTTGTGAAGAGGAAGGTGAGAATAGTTTAGAAGTAGAATAGATAGATGATAGATGTAGTATACAACTATAAGAAATGATATTATTAGAAGAATAAGAATTACATAAAGAAACAAAACATAGTCATAGGTTAAGCATGGGTTAAAGCACAAAAGAAGAATTTGCAGGAAAGAACCATTCACTAGAACACACATCCCTGTAGCCCAGTTGTTTATATTTGAGTAGAAGATTTTAACTAGGTGAACAGGAAGGTGATAGTTGGGAAGGACTATTTTAAGAACATGTAACCTATTGGGGTACTAAAATTCATACTAAATCTATTGGAAAGGCTTTGAAGGCCATAGCATTTGTTTAAACTAAATAATAAAAAGAAGGAAACATAGATTAAAAAAAGTGAACATGCTAATTATCCTAGTGCATAAAGTAGTACATAGGTAGGATCACCTAGAACACAACCTCCTTTAATAAAATTTATGCACAAGACTCCATATATACCAGTTAACATGATGAGTCATCCAAGAGGCTTCATAAATTTAGCTAACTATGATGGATCCACAGATCCTAAATAGTACCTTCTAACTTGCAAGATATAATGGTAAGCTAAGGGTGTCACTGATGAAGCTAATCAAAAGTATGAATTAGTAGGGGAACTAATTGGTAGGGCACTGGATTTCATATATTAAAGAGAACTTCATTAGGAAAGTCTAAAATACATTGATGATTCTATTTTCACAGAATTCAAAATAAAAAAATGCACTAGTCAAATAATACAAGCCCTGAAGGAGATACAACAAAAGTTAGGAGAATTGGTCTATGATTATGACTATAGATTATCTGATGTGATGAATAAGGTAGAATTTATTTTGATAAATAAAGACAAATCTATATGGTTTATTAAAGGACTACACTCTAGGATCGAGTTTACCACTACACAAACTTAGTATGCTACAAAAGCAAATGTTAAAGCTACTACCCTGCATGTAGACCATATTTAAGATTATGAGAAGTTCCTATTGCCAATTCCAAGATTGAAAATATGCTACAGGGTTTTATGAAAAAAATGGAGCAATACCCCAAGGTAGAGAAGCCTAAATAAAATCTATGGTGTATGGAGTGTATAAAATAAGTACATCATATAAATGATTGTCCTAAAGTCAAGACATAATTTTTTGAACTCTACCAATTAGTAGGACATGCCACCACACAATGCCACCTTTTACAACTATATATAAAAAACTATAGAATATGTATTGTAATTTATGCAAGTCATCTAACCATGATGAGAAGAACTATTGAGATTTGCAAAAACTTAAAGAATGCATCTCCAAAAATGTATTCACTATCACTATGAAGAAAATATCCTTGAAAAAATTGGTGATCCTAGGTCAGAAGGTAGATAGAGGTTGTGTGACCCAGATAAGTCCACAATAGATTATGAGTTCACCGAAGTATCAACCTCGAGGTTTGGCTAGATGAACCCCTCCTTCATTGAGTTGGACACCTCTGTCCCCTTAGTACTAGTATGCAAAACCATGGAACTCACCCATAATACAATAGTAACAAATGAGTTGGACCCTATTAGCTATGTAACAACATTTTAGAATGGGAGATAATAATCAACAACACCTGTATTATAACCCTACATAGAAATAAGGAGGGTATTGAGGTGGATATTAGTCCAATAGAGGAGGATCTCAAGGAGGATACAAAGGAGGATACCAAGGTGGTAGAGGGAATAAATACCAATGACCTGGCCTATAATGTTATTGGTGTAGAGAATATAATCATGTCCAATGAAATTTCTTGATAAATCCACAAAGGTAGTCATATTATGCATACTATAGAATCTCTAATTAACATGACACAAAATATTGTTGCCTCTTGGAGAAATAGTGAAAGGACAAGGCTATTCAAAATTTGAATATGGTGAGTACGCAACCTAAAGAAAATGTGATTTTGAATTTTGTTACATGATAATAGTATGTAAACCAAGGTTTTCTCCCACTCAAAATGCCATAAGATTAGGGGATCTAAAAAGATAAAAAAGATAAGTACCTAGATCTAGCTATATAAAATGGGCTCATGTATGAAGTTATAGAGATGTTGAAAAGAATTCAACATCAAGACACCATCGAAGGAGATGATGAAAAACTATATGCAAAAATGTATGTCTATATCATGCACATCATGCATCAAGATGGAGTTGTCACTACACCCATAGATCTTTTAAAACTTTTAAGTACACTACACAATGAAGACATCTCACAAAACATCACAAACCTACTGCATAATCTACTAGAGTGTGCATAGTGTGCACAAAAATATATGGATAAGTTGGTCTGATACATCAAAATGAAGAAGCCCTAGGATGTTGATGCCTGTATTGATATTGAGGTTATTGTCTATGAGATTCCAAATGTTGTCTTTTATTTTGGAAACATAGTTAATATGATTCTTAGGTCTACATAGGAGGATATTAGATGCCTAAATATAAGCTACAACCCATTAACTCTAAACCTAAATAATTATGGAAAAGTTGAGAACATTGGTAGATTAGAGGGTGTCGAGATCAAAGTTACAAAATTTTCTCTACAAGGTGATTTTGAAGTCATTGACATGAAGATTATAACAACACATTATCCTACACTGATAGGTAAGAAATGGGAATATGATGGTCAAATGACTATCAATGTAATGCACAATCATCTAAAGGAACATCAATGTGATAAATTTGTTGGCATTCCTCTAATAGAGTGCATAAGCCTTACATCATTCTAGCTAAACTAGATTCCCCACATGATACGTAAGAAACCAACTGAATGAAGGTGAATTTTGAAGAAAACCTAAAAGATTTTCATGAAAATAAATGAAAATTTATATACCAGCATACCAAACCTTAGGTACAGTCATTGCTCACTCAACAACTAAAGACATCAAAAGAATGGATGCCTAAATTAGTAGCTACACAATTGGTAGTAAACTAGTTTGTCATTGAAGAGTGTGCGTCTATGTCTAAAAAATATCCTACTCAATCAAAAGTTGACTTCCTTTACCAAGATGATGATCACATGCAGGACTACATAGAGCTGACTAGGGAAGGTAGTTTACCATGGGAAACAAATTCATCCATTAGTGGTGAATTAGACACACACCTTCTTAATTAGGCCTAAGGTGATCATGAAATTTGATCGATGTGAATGGTCTTTATGTAAAAATGACAAATTCATGTATACTATGTAACTAAGGACATAAATGACTTCTTTCTTTGCTTGTAAGTTCATATACCAACCATCAACCAACAGGTCAGTGCTTTAAATTATGCCCTGAAAGGAGTTTCTATGACATGGTGGGCAACTCATCAAGATAATCAAATTAATTAAGATGACACCTGTGAGCTCATGATCAGTATTTTTCAACTACTACAATTCATCTATACTAATTAGCCATTTTTCTAAGAAGGTGAGTGTCCTAAATTTCATATAAATAAATGTGTTTAAGTTTGGAATGAGGAACTTGTGGCACCAGAGTACTCGATTCATATTTTTCACTATACACTTACTCCATTACTAGCATCATAGTACATGCACCAAGAACGTAGAAGGGAAACCGAGCATTGGGTATAAATGCAAAGTGATTTTATACAAACCTTTGTTTTTGAAGACAAAAATCCTATAGTTCATAATGAACTATAGAAATTCAAATACTTCTTATGTCATGGGTGCACATAAGACTTAAGTACCACAATATAATCTATTGCATAGAAGAATGTAACCTCTGATCTTAATACAACATTACAAAGGTCCAAAGCTGCTAAGAATGAAGAAAACTCTGACATATCCATGTCACCATATACAAGATGAGGCAAAAGATAGTGAGGAGTTTGATTTTGATGGTGATTTGGATTTGAATGCTTTATTTGAGCCTAAGTGACCTCTAGAATTACTCAAGAACATTGGTACAAACCCACTGAAGAAGATAAGCTACCTAATATCTAAATTCCTGAACAAGAAGGGTAACAAAGACTATAAGAATCCATTGATGAAGAAAATTACAACATTTATCAACAACCTCTCAAAAATCATGTCACAAATATGGAAATAGAGGAGGTTCCAAAATTGGCAAGCATCAGTGATTATTAGATAGAAGCCAAAAGTTTGGAAGTTTTACAACTTTCAAGGGATTATTAAGACATCTTTCTGACCAAATTCTTAGAGATTTGAGGTTTTGAACCATTATTGGTGAGATTCATATTGAATTGAAGGAGTGAACATGTCCTATAAATAAGTGACCATATAATCTTAATATGAACATGAAGCTAAAAGTAAAGGTTAAACTGGATAAAATGTAAGACACCAAAATAATCTATCTAGTAGAAAACATAGATTGGGTAAGCCCCATAGTACTGCAGCATAAGAAAATAGAAAAAATTTAAGTATGTGGGGATTACTATATTTTGAATGATGCCTATGTAAATGACCCATTCCCAATTCCTTTCAAAGATGAAGTTTTGGAGTTTTTTGCAGGACATGAAGTCTATTCTTTCATGAATGGTTTTCGTGGATATCATTAGATACTGATCATAGAAGAAGATTGAGCCAAAATGTTATTTTGTAATAGAATGGGGTTATTTTGCATACAAGGTCATTCCTCTTAGCTTGAAGAATGCACATGTGGTGTTCTCTTGCATAGTAGTTATGGCATTCAAGGATTTCATTCATGACTTCTTAGAAGTTTACATTGATGATTGGTAGTCTTTTCTTTGTTAAAAAAAAATTGTCTAAGCTGTATTTAATGTTAGAATGATGCTGAGCTTTGCATATCACTTTGAATTTTAAGAAATGTCTATTTTTTACACTCTTTGGTGTTTTGATAGGATATGTAGTATGTAGTGAAGGCATTTTGGTGGATCAAGAAAAAATCATAATAATCTTGAGTATGCCTCCACTCGTAAATTCCACCAAAGTGTGCTCTTTTTTAGGACATACAAGCTACTATTACAAGTTTATCAAAGCCTATTTAGTTATTTCATCTCCATGGTAATCCTTACTACACAAAAATATGAAGTTTATCTATACTCTAGAATGCTAAGCAACCATCATCAAGCTAAAACAAAGAATAATTACTATGCCCATACTTGTATTTCCAAACTAGAGCAAGCCTTTTCACATACATGTAGATGCTTTGGGTATCATAGTTGGTGATGTGCTTATGCATATTAGAGAGGCTTAACTTGACCATCTTATTTATTTTTCTAGCAAGAAATTATTTGATGCAGAGAAAAACTACATTACCACTGAGCAAGAAGCATTAGCCATTATGTTCACACTACAAAAATTCTAACATTATCTACATTTAATGCCATTTAAAATCTTCACTGACCATGAAACCCTAAAATACCTTGATAATAATATGATGCTAAGAGGTCACATATTTTGATGGTTGATGTTGTTTTAGGAGTTTTAAATTTGCATAAATGTAAATCTAGGAAGAGAGAATGTAGGACCAAACTATCTCAGTCATATTATAAATGGTGAAGAGCTAAAAGAATTACAAGAAGACTCTCCTGATGCTCACCTCTTCCATGTATTTATGATTCTTGAAAATTTTGAAGCCATTTCCAACATCCTCAAATAAGGAGTATTCCCTATGCACTATCAAGAGTATGCTAACAAGTAGTTTGTTACTAGATCCCTACTATATACCATCATCAATGGGATTTCATAGCACTTAGGGATAGATGAAGTTCTACACAGGGTTATTCTAGAACATGAACAACCTCAACTCTTGGAGGAAACTCATCAAGGAGTCATATGAGTAAATTTTTTAGGAAAATCCATGGCAAGAAAGTTGTTACAAAGTGGATTATGGTGGCCAAATCTATTCTACATTACACACTGAGTTGCGCAACACTATGATGTCTACCAATGCATGGGTAAACTACTATAGAAAGATGAAATTCCTTTGCAACATCTGTTATCTAAGCAACCTTTTTAATAATGGGGCACTAAATTTGTTAGACCTATCAACCCATTGAGTAAGTAAAACAAAGCAAGGTACATCATTACTTTGATGGGTTATTTTCTAAGTGGGTTGAAGCTACTACAACACCTAGCGATAGTATGAAGGATGCCGTCAAAATTTTATATGAAAATATCATTACTAGGTTTGGATGCCCTATAAATTTAGTCACTAATAGAGGAACACACTTTTTGAAAAAAACTATCAAGGCTCTGACTAAGGAATTTATGATCTCTCATCATAGAAGTACTATGTATCATCCATAAGCCAATGGCCAAGTTGAAGCTTTTAATAAAGTTATGGGTAAAATGATGAGAAAGATTTGTGACATCAAGTGGGTTGACTGGGAAGATCATATTCCTTAAATTTTATGGGCATATCACACACATTATAAAAAGGATATAGGATTTTTGCCATTCTAGTTGGTGTATGGTCTTAAAGCAATCATTTTAATGGAATACTTAGTACCCAACTTATGCATTACCATGATCATGTAACTTAAAGACCACGAGTCTCTTACTAATCATATTCTTGAACTTAGTTAGATGGATGAATTCAAACACAGAGGAGTCTAGATGTAGTATGTACACAATTAGAGCTATAAAAAATGATATGATAAGAACATGCACCAAAAAATAATTTCACAAGTATTAGTTAGTCTTATTGTATGATAGTCATTTCAGAGCATTATTGGGCAATTTGTAGATATGATGGAAAGGGCCCTACATTATAAATGGCCTAATTAAGGAACCATGGTTTTAAGAGATATTCAGGGAACTATGTTACCAGGGCAAGTAAATGGTTGTGCTTTAAGCCCTACCACCAATAGTTGATTGATCTCATTCTATAAATTGAGCAGGTATTGAGTAACACCAAGTAGATTAGGATTTCCCTATTTTTTCATATTTTGTGTGTGTTTATTTTATGTTTCTATTTGTTTGTAGATGATCTCATCAACAACATTTGAAAATCAAATAACCAAACATAACATTCACCATTCATGCACAGGAGGATCTACGTGTGTCATCAAAACATTATAGAGGAACAAATATAAAATATTAGGTCTAAGAAAGGTGCAAAAAACATCTCATTAGCAAGATATCCATTAGATAATGATCATCCACTAGAAGTAAATGCATGATCCAAGGGTCAATTGATGTGATCTTCAACAAATCAATGGATCATCAATATTAGCTACTTGTACCCCTCGTACGGACACCAAAGAGCATAATGGCATAAATACACACATGTACCAATGACTAACTACCTTAATGGCCAAATTAGATACATATCTTCCACATCCACCATTACATTCAAGACAAGTAGATAGCTAAGTGTGGCCTAGATGGGGAAGCTAAGAGGCACCAAATCTATAAAATCCAAGTTTGAATATCAATTCAGTATTTCATCCTTGTTTATATTTTTCCAAGATGCCATTATCAAGAGATGATCTATTTTTATTATATAGAGCACATAGAGTATTCCAATTTTATCACTTCATACAACTATAAATACCTTGTAACTAATCAAGTCTCTCATTGATGCACAAAAATATGCCATGGGTATCAACATGGTACTCAATGAAACCAAGTACAGTGACCAAGAGCCATTTGAATACCTCTAGAAAGCTGAACAAAAGCTCTTCCACCTTGATCCTATTAATGCTATAAAATCGCTCACCCTACTAGCTCCCCACTAGTTATAAAATATAGATGTTGAACTCCTACTATGTATGCCTACCTTTGGAAAATTGGGAGAAATCATACAAGTTTTTCTCAATCAATATAGTGATGAAAACATCTATTTGGGGTCAGATAAGACTGTTGTCATCAATACACAAGTCATGGCCTGATATTTGGGCATGCCTACACATGGAGATTCTTTGATCCCATAAAAAATGAAAATACATCCCATTTTGTAATAATTTTAGGATATATATGTGTGGGGAAACAAAGGGATTCCCATTGATGAAATCATAGATGAGCAAGTGCACATCCTTATAGAGTGCATAACCAGATGCTTTTGGTAGATCACTAAGTCTGCCAATCAAATACTTAAATAAATTATGGACATCACCCACTAGATGATCTATCATAATGAATAATTCAACTAGCCAAATTAATTCATCCAAGAGTTACTCATGAACATTGAGAAGTAATACACCTTCCCCAAGTAGACATTCCAATATTTTATTCCTTATCTTCCTTCTCTACTTCACATAATGGATGTCACTAGAGGGAGAAGTGCACATCGATATAGACTATTGGCTAACACAACAATTCCACAATCTCATCTAGATGTAGGATTGTAGATCTATCACACATGAGGGAAAATTAAAGTCTTAGTGGTAGTAGTGCTTGGACCTCATCACCACACATCTTTGAGTACCACTTGATGTCATGCAATAGCTAGGTTAGCATGCCTCTATCACCCTACTACCCAAAGGCATTTTCATCACCATCTATGAGTTGTTGTGGTCACCCTTATAGTCATTCCCCTTCTTCATGATAATGGACATGTTGTATGCCATAGTGGCCTAAAAAAAATCATTTTAAACCAAGTATGTGACCCCCTTATAAGTCATACCACTTGGCATAGATGTTTTTACAGTACAATAACTAGAAAAAGTAACTAGCTCATAGTAATAGAAGGGAAAGTGCAAAGTAGACCCTCATTCAACATCCCCTCCCCCAAAGTAAACAAAATGTAACACCATGACTTGTAAATATGATCCAAAGGTGCCACATATCATGAGCTCATACAACCTCATCTAGATGGACATAAATGAGTGGGAAGTCTATCAGGTCATGATGGTAGACATGGTTGGGGACTACTATAAGAAGGAGGAGGAAAAATAATTTTTCTTTTAGAAGGTGGTGCAAATGGTTCAATTGATAAATCATGTTCCCCCTGAGATGTGGGTGGACCTCCCATCCTGACCACCTTTCATCATTATTGAAATAGTTTGAGAAGAAGAAGAACAAATCTATCACAAAAAAGACTTCTTTTAGCCGTAACCTACACCAACATTGACAACTGAGGACATATTTATATCTCTCCCAAAGATCACACTTGAATAAATTATACATATATCTCAAAAAATATTAGAGGCCAAGTTATCCCCTACATTTGAAGAGCACATGTTTGGATGACCAGTCATGGTGTAGGAAGCACAACTTACCCCTACACCTACTATACCACTACCTAGATGAAGACTGGTTATGATCAAGAGGAGGAAGGCATAGCTTTCTAGCTCAGAGGTGTGACCAGATGATTCACCACCATCACCATAGGCTCAAGATGTTGAATATATTATACTAGAGCAGCCAATATAAGAGGAGCAATAGGCCGCTAGGAAAGAAGTATCTTGTACAACCAGATATTGACTAAGGAAGGAGGAAAATAAGAGAAAGAAAGAAGAAGCATAACAACAACATGCCACATAGTAAGCCAAAGAAGTTGATGCCACACAAAAGGATAAGGACATATAGGTTGATATTTTTAAGGCCATAGATGTGGCCAAGTAAGCAAAATAAGCAGTTAATGTAGCCAAATAAGTGTAGGAGGAATGAGAGTGCAAGGGAAAGAAGGATAAACTTGCTACCAAACTAAGGCAAAATAAGAAGAAGAAAAGAAACAACAAGATTTAAAGGCCCAAGCATATCAGACCATAGAATCTACTAAGAAAAAGGAGGAAGATGATGAAGCCCTATGTTAATAGCAAGCATATGCATAAGCATAAGCACATGTCCAAGTTTCATAAGAATAAGCCAAGGCTATGGCCCTGGTAGAAGAAAAGGAGAAGAAAGAAGAAGAATTAAAGAGAAATAAATAAGAGGAAGAGAAAAAATAGAAAGAGGAGGAAGATGAAAAAAAAAGGAAAAGGAAGAAGAGAAGAAGAAGACACAAGAGGAGGAAGATAAATGTAAGTAGGTTGAAGACACTACACAACAAAGTAATCTAGTAGTAGATGCCATATTGTAGCAAAAAGCACCAAAAACCACCCAATCATGACCACAACAACTAGAGTTGCCACTAGGAGGTGTTTGGCTCTGGGATTTTCCCATAGTATTTGCTCAGTTTACCACCTCACTCCCACTAGCTCCCATACCACATCCAGATCCTACAACAACTACAATCACATTGGCCACACTTCTAATAAAGTATGAGGCTTCCTTGGACATCTCCCAGATCTTATTGAAGAAATGATTAGAGGGTGTCATAGCTTTTTAGGAGTCCATCACATAGAAGGATGCCTCCCTAGAGTGAGAAAGGGATCAGTCAAAGGTAGAGAATATGGAGCTCAGGGCTTGCCTTCACAAAGTGGCAAAAATTATTGAAGACACTTCCCCAAACTTGGCCATTCGAGTAATCAATGACCAAGTGATGCCTAACCACCATAGGCTCAATATGTTAGTCATTAAACTCATAAAGGATTGGTGCATAGCCTAGTAGCTTTGCATAATGGGTACATTGGGATAGATCATATAGACTAAGGTATCTTCTTTGATAAATTTACTGGAGGAGTATCATATCATGATTGATGTTACATCCCTCTAAGCATATTAGGTCACATAAAGTCTTATGGACTAGAAATAACACCTCAAAAACTCCCTTGCCATCTCTAGTGTAGATTTAACCATAGCTTAGATTTAACCATAGATTCAATAGCTAAGATAACCATGGATAGTCAGACTACATAGGTGAATGAAAATGACCTTGCTATCTAGGAATCATTCACCACCAATGATAATGTGCATGATATACTTATCAACTAATAGCATGACTTACAATACAGTTCATTTGTAAGTCTCTAGGATGAACACCATGTAGAAAATTTGGAGTAATTGAGTAGTGAAATATAGATGAGGGTTAGTAATATAAAGATAGCCATGAGCACCACTGATGACTCAGACCTAAAATAACTTATCAGATATCATGCACCAATGTGCATCCTGATCTACATGGTCCAAGAGGTGATGCTCAATTGACATACTTAAAAAGTGACCTAGATACATTTTGAAGTGAGGTGGCCTAAATTCTTAATGTTCTAATTTACAAGTTGCCATCTAAGCTCTAATAAATCATTATGCAGTGCAAGGCTGCATAGTCTAGGGCCAAGGATCTTGTTGGCCAATCCTCTTCCATATTAATTCCACCTCCTAGTTAAGTACTATGTAAGGAAATTTTTTTTGAAAATTTGTCAATAATTTTTGTATTGGGATGACTAGTGAGACAAGAGGGGATAGAATGGTTGAAAACCTATAAAGGGTAGCCACCTAGTTAAACCATCCTATTAAAACCTAAAAAGGTGTTAGGTTGGTATGTTACTTAGTTGAAAACTCGAAAGGGTAGTTAAGTAATGTGAAAGAGGTGAAAACCAAAAAAGGCACCTTGAGTGATTACTATGACTCTTGCTAGTCTAACCATTTCTTCATCTTCTTCCCTAAGTGCACCATCAAATAATCCTACAATGTTGTCTTGGGATGAGATAACATTTTAAGTCTAGGAAAGTGTTGGGAGAAGAAAATAGATAAGTAAAGCTATGCATGCTATTCTTTAGATATTCATGCATTATGTATTCAGTTGTTGGCTATATGTATTTTTTCTTATCCTCTATGACTTGTAAAATGATAGAATATGAATAGTCCCCTCTTTTTACACCAAATTATGAGAAGAAGGTGAATATTTAGGGATTGTAAATTACTATATATATGTATGATTGTATGAAAAAGATCATGAATCTTTATTGAGATCAATATAGACTAATTGGTTATGGTTACCTATTTTATTTCTTATTTTTGTTCCTTACATGTGCAAACATGTCTAATGTATGGTTTAATCCTATCTACATTATTTTGTGTGCTCTTTGAATGATTAATGAAGTACTTGTTAATCTTGATTTTTATCAAATGCATGAACATACATATCTACTATGTTTTTATTTTCCTTGTTAAATATGAATTCTCTATACTATCATACACACTTGAGTAAGACTTAGTTATCCTCATCCTTAACATGTTCTATTATATCAAAAACCTTTGTTAATAATATGGATTTGGAAAGAGTTGGGATAGTGGGTGACTTTGGTTCCTCCTTTCTTTCATATGAGGGTGTAGGGGTAGGTAAGTGTGGGGTAGTTTATTTTGTATTTTGGCTTGGTGGGGGGCTCATGTGAGGTTCTTCTCTCAATAAGTCATCCTCATCACATAGTTTATGGACTATTACTTGGAGAGATTTGAAGTTTTCCATATCATGCCTAGGCATCCTATGATATGAGAAAATCAGATTATCATTAAACTAAGATGGCTTAGGACTAAGGGGATCAAATGATTTGATAGGAGGCAAGATCAAATAGGAAGCTTGGAGCAACCTTTGTAATATGGTAGAATATGACTCTAGAAAGGGTGGCAAGGGAGTGGATATTTTGGCTTTGACAGTTGGGGTGGAAGCCTTCTTAGGGGTAGGCTTCATAATTTGAGCTTTGGATAGTGGAATTTTCTTGGTGGTTGGTTTTGGAGTAGATGGTTTGGAGGTTAATGGCTTTAATGTGGAGGGTTTAGAACTAGATGGTTTGGAAGTAAAAGGTTAGGAAGAAATAAGTGGAGGTGTAGCTAGAAGTAGAGGTGTATATAGAAGTTGAGGTTGGGTTTGTGGTTTTTTGGGAGACTTGGTTTCTTAATCAAGGTGAAGGAGTGAGGTCCTAATATGGAAGATGGATGTAGTCCAAAAATGTAAGGGAAAGTGGAAATGAGAGGCAAGGTTTTGGATTTTGGAATCCTAGATGGTTTAACTTACTTTGTTTAACTTGTAGTTTCTTAGGTGGGTTTTGTAGTGTCAAATCTAAATTTAATGGAGGATGGGTAATATTATGAGTGGGGAGCACACCTAGGTTATTGATGGGATTTATTGGGGTAGTGGAAGGTATTTTGGTTATTTTGGAGGGAGTTGGGTTGGATGGTTTATCTAAGGTTTGGAAGGTGGAGGCTTTAGTTGGGGTGATCGTAGTTTCACTTATGGATGTTGAGGGCTGAGAAGACAAGGGTGAGGTTGATGAATAATTATTATTTGGATAAGAGATCCAAAGGAAATACCAAAATGTGGCCCAATCGAGGTTTGGTTAGGATAAAAAAATCTATGTTTTGGACCAACCTAGAAAAGGGCTTATAGATGGGCTTAGTTCCTTCAGTTTTAGACTTAAAGGACAAACTGAATGGCTAAGAAAGTGGAATGGCCATGTCTTCCTTTTATTCTATCAAAGATTCCAAGGATTCAGTGGATGACTCTCCCATATAAGGGGTAGGTGAAGCAATATTTTCCTTATGAATGCTTTCCAAAGGAAGGGTGGATATCTCTATCATGGAAGAAAAAGGGATGGAAGTAATGGTTTCCTACTTTGCTATGCCTTCCAAAGGAGAGGTTGGTGATTCCACTACCTGAATAAGTGGAGAGAGTATGATAGTTTCTAACTTTGTTTCATTTTCCAAAGGATTGGTAGGTGACTCCACTACCTCAATAAGTGGATAAAGAATGATAGTTTGAGACATGGGTTCACTAACTATTAGTTTACTAAGAAAAACATTAACTATGTGAACTTCATGCTTGTGGGAAGATTTCACATTTTTATGTTTATTCTTTGTGGAAGGTGAATGGTTGTCTGAAAATGTCAAGTGATTGATTTGGGGGTGCATTCAGGTTATCCATCACAAGTTCCCCCTTGTCTATCAAATCTTGGACAATGTTTTTGAATGTCTTACATTAGTGAACATTATGTTCAATTAAATGATGGAAACTACACATTTCATTTTAATTATACCAACTAGGTATAGGACAAGAAGAATCAAATTATGAGGGAGGTTTGATCAGAGGAAGTTGGATGATAGATGCCTTCAACAACTTTTCTAAAACTAAAGCGTATGACTCCCCTAATAGAGTATACCATTTTTGGACATAATGGTTTTAGGTTTTGGAATTTCGGTTGGAAGAGGTGGAATAATTGGGTTGGTTGAAAATTGAGGGAGGATCCATTTTAAACACAACTACATTTTTAGTCCCTTTAGATTTGGTGTTGGTGTTGGTGGTTTTGGAGGAAGAAGCTTCATTTGATTTGAAACTAGAACTCTTGTTCCTCAATTTATGTTTTACCTCATCAATAGCTCTAGTCTCCAAATTATGAGCCATGGTGAATGTCCCATCAAAGGTTCAAAAGGTATGAACCTGTAAGGTTGATGATATATGCTTGGCACAAGCCTAAGATAAAATCTCAGTTAACTCAAGTTAGGGTAAAGATAAGGAGAGTTGGATAATCAATCCTCTCCAATGGGCCACAAAGTCGGCAATTGACTCATCCTTGAATTTCTTGATGGAATATAGATCAGTGATGAAAAATTTCTTATAAATATTTATAAACAAATGGTATAAGAAAGTTTAGGCTAGTTGGGCCAAAGATAAGAGGGAGTGTTTGGTAATAGCACTATACCAATCTAATGTAGGACTGACTAAGGACATGGGGAAAGTGCGTATAAGAAGAGCGTCATCCTAAGTAATTAGATGACATGAATGGCTAAATACTCTAAGATGTTTTTGGGCACATTTTTTGCTTTGAAAATTAGAAAATTTTGGAAGTTCCCATTGTGCGGGGTATGGTCAGATCGGGATGGATGGGTGGATTGGTTCATTAAAAATTTGGTCATATGACCTTGGGTTATGGTCACTAGAAATGAATGACTCTATATTGGTCATCTTGTCCTTCAACATCATGATAAGATCAATTTGTAGTGGTGTACCCCCATAATTATAAGGTATAGTTTTTTGAGGTTGTGAAGGTACAACATATAAGTAACTAGTAGAGGGTTGGGAGGATGCCATATATTTGTAAGTTGGCATGGAAGGATGGGAAGAAGTTAGAGGCATATACCCTTGTGTGTTTGGGATATAGACTAGGTTTGGTGCAATGGGAACTTGTTGGGTAAGAGGCATGGTTTGGTTGGTGGGTTGAGGGTGTGTAGTTACCCTAGTGCTAATAGGTGGGAGTGTAGAGGGTATGAAAACTACCAAATTTTGGAAAGGGTTAGAAGGTGGTGGGTTGGAAATGATAAGTGGTAGGGTAAAAATGATAGTGGAAAGTACTCCAATAGTAAGTGGTGTATGGGTTACCAAAGGCTGGGTTATTCCTACATTGGAAGGGTTGTTGGTTGGGGTAGAAGGTGTTTGATTATTGGTTAGTGAAATGGATTGGTTTTGGGTGGTGGTGTCATAAGGATTGTTGGTGGAAGAAGAGGTTTAGGTTATCATAGGTTGGGTGGATATATTGGCTACCAAGGTCTCACTCACAAGGTAAGTTGGCATGCCATAGGTAGGCTCAATAGAGGGAATTGAAGCATAGGTATGATCAGTCATGGTGGAAAGGTAGTGTTAGAGAGCTATAGGATTGTTACCAAGAAGGGTGGTAAAATCCATATCTCCTTGGGCAATATACTGAGGTATCCTAAGACTTCCAAAGTGGTCCATGGAACTCTTGGCATCTAGAGTGTACTCCATGGAGAAAAGGAAAAATATGGGTCGTTGGGAGGTGGATCTTGGTTTGATTGATTTCTAAGTTATTGTCTTGTCAAAACCATGTAAATAAAGATGAAATAAAGGTTAAAGTGATCTCACACACTCAAAAGAGAAGAAAAAAAAGATTCAAGGAAATAAACATACACTAAGATTACATTTAAGTAATAGAATAGTTTTCATCTCTCTTTATGATTATGCCTCAATTTTCATGAAGTTATAAGACTTAACTTGGGATTGTAGTGTGGTAAGTAGAAAAATAAGTCTAAATATAATTTTAGGTTATTCAAGACTCTCAAAATATGTATTATAATTTGGTATGTCGCTTGATATTAGAACCTACCCCCTCACATCACACACCACAATGATAAGGGTGTCAGGTGCTTAGCCAAAATATACCAAATTGCTAGAGATTATACTCAACCAATGAACTGAGTTTTGGTTTCTCCCCTTGGTAGTGAAGTCCAAGTAGGATATCCAAGGGAAAGGTTTACCTCTAGGTGATGAAATCCTGGTCGGGCCTTATATCAATGTTTGATTTGAATGAATGATTTGGTTTTGTGTGTGTGATAAGAAGTGACTTGTTATGATTAATTTCACCATTTAAATTAAAATATGCGAACTAAACAAACAATCAAGTAATGGATGAAAGTTATTTTTAAACCCAAAGGAAAATTTTGATTTCTTTTTAATGAGTACAAGAATAACTATGATGCTCCTAAATATGATATGATTATGCAAGTCTTAATCCTAGGATGATTGCTTTTTTATTTTTAGAAATCAAGGCAAAATGAAAGTTCTAACCTTTTCTAAGAATGCAAAGAAAGACTAAAACTTGCTTTGGAAAGAAGATATTGAAACTAAGATTTTCAATTCAGAATAGAAAGAAAGAATGTTTAATTTTTAGAAATAAAATTTGTAAAGGATGAAAATTTCACTAATACAAATAAATGTCCTAAAAAGCTATGAACCCAAGAAAAAGTCAAGGGTCCCATCGAGTGTTCTATAATGTTTCACTATTTTTCATGTTTATTTCCCTTTTCTTAGAAAATAAGAAGAAACTTAAAAGAGGGGTGTGGTTTAGAAGAACTTGATTTCATTATGTGTGCATGATCTAATTGATTTTAGATGCTCCTCTTTGGCTGATAGGATGAATTAAAAATAAGAAATCAACTAAAAAAGGTATATTAGTAATATATATGGGTGGATTTCCTAGTGTAAGCTATATCCAAGAAACACTATGCTTCCTCGAAGGCTGTCAATCCACTCTTTCATATAATTAAGTTCTGATAAATGGAAATACGTTCTTGCATGAAACAATAGAAAGTATTAATATCAATGAAAGAGATGCTTGAAGGCAAACAAGTGATTTTAAATAAAATAGTAATAACTTATTAAAAATTACTGATAAAACTTTTCAAAACTATCTCAAAAAATATTTTAGACCTCTATGATGTAACAAAAACTTAGAAACCACAATTTGGATTAAGGCAGATAGGAAGGTATTGCTTTCTATTTTGGGAAAAATAAAACACATAGTGATCGGTACTAGTCATTGTGCAACCAATGTTGGTTAAGACAACCATTGTCAATTGAGGTATGATTGATGCCAGTCAGAGATGATCAGTGTTAGTCCCTATAAGTCCTAGTTTGGGCAAAAATGGTGTGGGGTTGGTTGCAGGAAGGTCTATATAGGGTATTTCTAGGTTGGGGAATGGTTGTGAGGGTATAATAGGTTATTATAAGCATCAAACCTATAGGTGATTGAGATGGCCTATGGGTGCTTGGTGGGAAGTGAAGTGTTTGGATTTACATAACTCCAACATAAAGGGAGAATATGTGAGTAATGATAAAATGGGTGCAAGCAATAAAATAACTAAAAATAATAACTAAACTTGTAGTAAGTGTAAATACTTAGCTCTAGAATTTTTTGGCTTCGTGGAATGTTAAGGTTGAGTGTAAGATGTGTGGGATATTGGAATAATACAAAAAGAGTAATGGTACTTGAGCTCTTCATGATGAGTTGATGAAGCACTTGGATATCTCTCATTTGGTTGCTGGTTCACCTGAAAGCTTTGATTCACTTGAGAGTAAGAGTTTCTTGCATAAAATATAGTTTCAACCCCCTGAGGTAAGGATTTTGGGCTACATTAAATAACTAGTGTCAGTCTTAGTCAACTAATGCTGGTCGAGGGGTGACTGGCATCGATTAAGGATAATAAGTCTAAATTTGCTAATTTTAGCCATTTTCACTTAAGGCTGGTTGTTAAGACCAACATAAATGGTCTGAGGTTATTTAAGGGCATCATTAGGATGTCTGAGGAATAAGTCTAGGGGATTAGGGCATTAAATGCCTAGGTGGAAATTAGTATTAAGGCTAGGTGATGACTAGTTAGCCATGGGTTTGGGTGGGGAGGTGTAAATAGGCATTTTTAAATTAATTAACTTAATTAAATTAGCCTAAAGAGGGTAAATGGGTGTGTTTAAGGATTTTAATAATTAATCCTAACCTAAGGGGCCAAGGGGTATTTTACAATGAATAGAACCATGCATTTTTATAGTGTCTACAGTAAGTGCATAGCATAGTTCATAAGTTGTGAACAAGAGTTCCCTACCATATTCTTGATCTTTTAGATTGAACACCTCAAGTATGATTACATCTTTTTTGGTAATAAAATCACCTTCACCATATGTGTTCTATGTTGTGAGTGTTTTTAAAAATCATGGAGTGATTCTCACTTAATTATTTATGCATTAGTTTTGTGTCTTACTTACACATATCCTAGGAGTGGGAAATCCTATAAGACCATTATAGATTGGCACGACCTAGTGTAGTGGGAATTTTCTTGTAGTTGAATGTAGATGTCTTGGTTGTGAATTCCTTTGTGTTAGGATTTTTTTTATGTGTACTTGAGAAAAAATTTCATCTCTCTTAGCTATCTTAGAGATGAGTTGTTATTCTCTCACTCTTCTCTTACATCATTATAAGCTATTGAGAAGATACATATTTACATAATGTTGATTTAGTGTTTTCTTTAAACAAAAACTTGTTTTTGAAATGTTGATTTGATCTTGTTCCATTGAGTTCATGGGATAATGTTTTCTACTTCTTGTTGAGAGAAGTTGTAAGATTTGATGGATTCATGAATCTTTGTGGTTAGTATTTTCCTTCTAGTTGTGGAAGTAGGTTATGATACTACACTTACAAATTGGTAAGTGAGTGATAGTGAATTGGCAACTTGGGTTGTAGTGTTTTATTTTACCATGTGAGGGTATGTGGGATTTTTTCAAAAGTTAGTTCTCTAATTTCTACTTTTGACTTTTTAGAGTCACTATTTTATCTAACTTGTAAAATTTGACCATGAGGAGTGGCTAACCTTGAATTTATATTAATTTTAGCTGATTATAATTATTATATTACTATATACCTTTGTTTAGATTGATATTAACCTCTTTTTGAAGCTTGTTGTCTTAAAGAGTTATATATGTACCTTTATTCAGGAGCAAATAAGGTATAAGATGTGCAAAACATCTTGGTAGTCTAAATGGGTTTAAATAAACTTTTAACTTATCAAGTATTATCTAAGAAAGTAGGGAGACATTGTATAACTTGTTCTTTAATAAGGTTGTAAGGATGATGTGATCCTTGGCCTTTATATGTTATGTTAATTTAGTATTATTTCTTCTTAACTATGAATATAATATTATAAGTTACGCTGGGAAATATGATACTAGTTAGGTTTAGCTAGTGGCAAATTAATATAATTTTAGAATGATTATATGATTTTTCTTGTATGTATGTTAGTACATCCAAAATCATTTACCATATAGTATTTCTTTATTTGATTTGTTAGTATAGAACTATGATTCTTAGAACCTTGTGCACATTTTAGAGATCATTAGGTCATGGAAACCTAAGGGAAGAGTGATGAATTAGGAACATGAGTTCTAAGTGATAGGAGTGTATCTTAGTTAGCCTCATATTGAATCAGTTGTTACTAATTTTAGATTTGACAAACAGACTTATCAAATCCAGGATTTGATAGAGGGGCTCGTCAAAATCAGTTGTATGGCCATACACATGTATACTATGGATGGGTATTTCATAGTTTTTTATACATTATAAATGTAGTATTTCTAGTTCTTATTCATCATCATACTTATCAGAAGCTCCTTGGAATAGTGATAATATTGACATGTTATACTTATCCAAAGTTACACGAAGTAGTGATAGTATTAACTTATACACATTATTCTTGCCAGGTTCCCTAAACACTTTTCTCTAAGATGATAAAAACACTCTCTAGGTTATATACATGTGCTAAGGGGATAAAAGGTTTTATGAAACTCTCCCTAGCAATTTATTTTGTCTTTTTATGATAATCTCATGTGCTTCTTTGTGAAGTTAGTGAAAATTTTACCGATAAATTTATAGGCTTGTCTTGTGGTTCTGAAGCTCAGGGTGGTTATGATAGAACCAATCAACGTAAGTGACATTCACAAATTTTTTTTACATAATAATAAATGTCATAGAGTAATGTCTTGTAAGACCAATAATCCAAGAATAGTGCTAATTGTGAGAACAATGATGAGTTCTTCAAGTAAAATTCATATTTATTTGCATGATTTGATATTAGACACTATGTTTTTATTCTCTTAAAATTTGTTTGTTATTTGAAACTATTATTTGAATAATCATCATTAGGAGGATGACCAATTTTAGGTGGAAGGATGTTACAACCCGATTTCACCCTAAATTTTATAACCTTTAAATCCATGGATTAAGTGGTTATTATTGCTTTGCTTTGATATTTATGACATATATTGGTTATGGGTTAGTGATATGATATTTAGTTTATATAATGTAATAACTATAATTTCTTATTTCTGTATATTGTGGATGTATATTTATTAGTTATGCATCATTAGTTTATATATATAATGACTCAAACTAACTACCTACTTATCACAAGGTGGATGCAGGATTGATCCTTCCTTCAGATCCTAATGGAGGGAGAGCATCATCGAAGAAAATGGCATAGATGGGATGATTGGTGGATGACAGAGGAACTATTAGTACCCAACACACACCACAGTAGAATAACTTATTTAAACTCCCTATGTGATTTAGATAGTTAAAATTTATTTTTGAGTGCTAAAATATTTTTGCTATGATCATGTTGTCAATGTTTACACTAATCTAGTTACCTAACACAATGATAAGCTTAAATGATATTCGATAAATATCAATATTGGATGTCTTTACGTATTGAAAATAGTCAAGTCATTATTATAAATTTGTGATTAGATGATGACAATTCTAATATTACTATAACATCATCATGTGTGATAATAGATTATAATGTTCAATAGTATTCATTATGTGGTCATAATTGTGTTATTGATTTTTCCATAGTCGTATTTCTATTCAAATTTATCAGGGAGTTAACCTTTTTGAGTTAACACTAATAGTTGCATTGATGTCCTAGGAAATTAACCTTAGTTTAAGAATTTAAATTTAAGTGACATTAGTCTTATGTTTAAATGGAATATTTAATTTGTTTTGATTTATATTTTAAAGAGATAATTACCAATTATATTTAAATTAGAGAAATTTAATAATAATAATAATAATAATAATAATAATAATAATAATAATAATAATAATAATAAATAAATAAACTAAAAATATTTAATTAGTGACTAAAGTGGCGATTGGGGATTTGGCGATTTATTTATATATAGGACACCTACTGTATGTATTCCTGTAAATAAAAAATTGCATGTACATATACATATACACACACACACACACACACACACACACACACACACACACACACACACACACACATGTATATATATATGTATGTATGTATATATATATATATATATGTATATATATGTATGTATGTATATATATATAGATATATATGTATATGTATGTATGTATATATATATACACACACACACGTATATATGTGCTATATGTATGTATACACGCACACACACATAGTATGTATATATATATATATATATATATATATATATATATATACATATACATACATACATACATACATACATACGTATGTATGTATACACACACACACACACACACACACACACACACACACACACACACACACACACACACACACACACACACACACACACACACACACACACACACACACACACACACATACATACACACACACACACACACATACATATATGTATGTATGTGTGTGTGTATATGTATGTTAGTTATTAGTTTGTGTGGAACAATGTAATAATAATAATAATAATAATAATAATAATAATAATAATAATAATAATAATAATAATAATAAACTGAAAATATTTAATTAGTGACTAAAGTGGTGATTGAGCGTTTGGTGATTTATTTATATATAGGACACCTACTGTATGTATTCCTGTAAATAAAAAAATTGCATACATACATACATACACACACATATATACATGTGCACGTATATATATATATATATGTATATATATGTATATATATATATATAATTCCTGTAAATAAAAAAAATTGCATACATACATACACACACATATATACGTGCGCACGCACGCACACGCGCGCGTGCACACACACACACACACACACACACACACACACACACACAATTTTTATGTCTCATATAACATATGTAAATAGTAGTGTAATAAAGCATCCTTCAAGTTAATATGCATAATATATTATTCTGTATTGCTAAATTTGGATATGGTAATTAAAAAGGAAACTCCCTATTATTGTATATGTATTAACCTTAACTTAGATGACCTATATTTATCTATAATGTGAAAAGGAAGGTATGACTTTATTATTTTATTATTAAAAATATAACTTTATAAGCTGCAAGTCATTGTTATTGGATAAGAAAAATGCAACACTGATATTGTTTTCAACGATTTATAAAAAGTTTGGTTTTATAAATATGCATTGAACTTTTAAAATGTATTAATTTATTTAAGTATTCTTCTGGCTGAAGATAGAGTTTATTTACAAACATAAATCATAAAATCTAATTAAGCATTATGTTTAGCAATCCTAGTTATGTGAGGGAATAGATCTCGACACCTCTCGAAGCATATTCACCAGATCTATGAAGCTTGACTTATAATACATTTTTGTTATTATCATCTTCAACTATGGTCAGGGCTCACAAATAGGGAGGATGGGTTATTGGTTCAACTTCCACTTACTTTCCAATGCTCTAGGCTTTGTCTTTAGATTATCTTTAATCTATCTCTTAATTCCTATAATTATCTTATTCTCATGTGCATACTCTTTCAACAATGATGATTTGTCCTTTGCAATAAGTAAAGGCAATTTTTCTTTAATGAATTCCTTGCACCTTATTCATTAAAATGGTATACTTTTCAAGGAATGAGACTTGAAACAATTTTAAGAAAATTATTGCTTCACCATTATTTCTAACAAGATTTGGTGGTTACTATTTTTTCCAAATATTAATTAGGGAGTGGGGAAGGTAGCTTATCAATGTTCAAAGAAGGGATGACACTGATAGTGTGAATAAAATTGAAAGATTAATATACATAATGAATCATTTAAAATTGTAGTGCATTGGTGGACCTAATGTACATAAACTTTGATGATAGATAAATGCACAATAAGAAAATTTGATAAAACTAGTTAAAACTAAGATGCAATAACTAGTTGAAACCCTATTAATTCATTGGTCAGAATTCTATTTATTGTTGTACTTTGTAATCCATATTTGTATTTTGGTAAGTAATTTTGAAAGTGTATGAGGGTATTCATATATAAATACATCTATAAGTGAACTTGGGTATCCATATAAATATATAACTTGCATAGGTGCTTTAAGTCATATGCCTATATCTAAAGTAATAGATTATAATAAGATATAAGATTTTGAGAAATGGAAAAATACAACCATATGAAACTATCTCTTGAGTTATGTTCAAACAAGGTATAACTTATTTTAGAGTTATCTAATATTATGTAACATTTAGTGATAAAAACTTATGTGTGGTTCATAATATGAGAATATTGGTACGTTTAAGTGTTTAGACATTATTAGCATTTAATAGTGCATCAAAATGTGAATCTATAAGTTAAGCTTCTTTTGAATGATAAGTATGCAATTTAAACATAGGATATGTTGGGTAGTATAACCTGTACTTGCTTAATTATTATGTATGTTTGTGAGTCTGGTTGTTCATGACTGATTAGAGTACTCATACATAATTATCTATGATATTATGAGATGTCATAGAGAGTTTTTATTTGAATTTTATAGACTAAATGTGTGATATAATCGGATGGTACATACAATAAATATTAATTCTTGACCCTCACCTAAAAATATGTATGCGTGTTGGTTTACTTGAATAATATGTTTTGTAACGGTTATTAAGATATTATATATACGTGCATACAACCTTGAGAGTGTAATTAAATTCTAGGTCAGAATATTGTGTGATCCATGACAACTGTAACTTGTTTGGTTACTGAATTAAAATCTTATGTTTCCAGGTACTTAAGAATACTTTATATTACTGATAGTGGAAAACTAGTAGTTATGTCTTAGAAAACTAGACTATGATAATATAGGTTATCATGGGGTGTATTATGTATGGAAATTATTGTAATAATTGGAATTTGAAGCTAAATGTGCATTTTTAATTAGGTAGTATAAACTATAGTCATTATTTATAGTATAAATTAGTTAATAATGTAAGATTCATTCATACAGTTGATGAAATAAATGTATAATTTGCTTACTCTTATGTTTATAATGTTTTATGATATGGTGTCTCATAAGATGTAAATTGTATGAGTCTTGTGGTTAAATTGTGTTTGGAAAATCTTGCTTGCTGATACTGAGAAAGGAGTGAGATGGACTTTAGTTTCTTACTAGCATCATAATGCAGATGAGGCAATCCGATCAAGTGGTGTGTATGAATTTAATTGATATATAGATCACTATTGTATATTCTTATGAAAATTATGTTTAGTGAGACATTATCATTTCATGACTATTATTTTTATGTATGCATGATATCTTACAATAGAATATGTTTTCTATGATACATAACATGTTTAGCTTTAGAAATCATACAACACATGGGTACTTGCTAGTTACTCTAGATTCCTACATCGTCATTATCTACCTGTCCATGAAAGGAGGGCCATTCCATAATAGAGGATTATGTGAGGGATCAATGGTTCATGGTCGGTGTGGAAAAACACTCAGATGATGCTCTCCCTCCCCACTATAGTACTTATTTGGAGTATTCACTCGAGCTTATTAGAGATACACGAGTTAGTTTTATTTGAGCTCTGTAGAGCATATTATTTATTTATTATATTAAGGATAAATGCCTAATGAAAATGTAATAGTATTATTTTTTTATAGTTCTAAAATAGAGCTGATTATTGTACCAATAGTGGTTGAATATTTGTATTTACTTGTATGATTATATTATGATGTATTTTAATTTATTAAAAGTGATCAGTGACTGATTGGTGTCACATGCTTATTTATAGTTATCACTCTTGGAGTATTTTGTATGATCACTACTTAGGTTGTCGTGGTGTAATCTATTATTAGTATATGTGTTTAAAAACAAAAAAAAATTGTGTTTTGCTAGTTATCACCTAGTGGGGTTATTACACCAGGGGTTCCACTTAGTTGGTTGGGTACACTGATTCAAATTGGTAGGTTCTCTTAATGACAAGCATTTCACTTCTAGCTACATATTTTATCTTAGTTATTCACATATTGCTTTAGCATACAAGAAGAAACAAAATATTTCACTTTCATCTATAGAGATTGAGTACATGGTAATAATTATAATGAGTTAGTAGGTTCTTTGGCTTCATCAGTTATTGATAGAGTTTGGATTCATGTAGGATTCACTTACTATACTTTGGTGTGACAACTAGAGTGTAATTTGTAGAATAGGATTAAAAATTAGGTTAGTTCATGAATTTGTAAGTAAAACCAATAATAAGCATAGAGAACCTAACATGCCTAACTGACTCCATCAAGGGGTAGTGTCAATAAAATTAGGAAACTAATTAGGAAAGCAAGATAAGCAATACCCTCCCATATTGGACCTCCTTCAAAGATGGTCCATAAACATATTTGTGCTAGGATTTGGTGCTCCAAGTCTTTATCAATGTGGTTGGGAAAGCACCTCCATCATCTCTTATAACACCAATGTCTTTGGCTCCTTGATTGATCAATTTAGAGGAATTAGTGAAGCTCTTATAGAAATATTTTTGCATAAGTTGTTTTCACTAAAAATCTTAGTCATTGGTCTATGGTGCCTCATGTATCTATACTTTTATATAAATGTTGAGAATAAATCATGACCATCCATTTTGGTATCAAGATGTGTGGTTGAGGATTAATTCAATTTTAGAGGACAAAGAAAATGCTATTTTGGAACAAGGGAGCATAAATGAGGCATGGGTGGCCTTAAACCTGATATTTATCTCTATTAATGACTAATGCTTGACACCCTTTTGATGATGTTTTGGGTGATTTAATGACCCAAATATTTTGATATATTAATTTCTAATAATAAATATTCAATAAATTTCTATGGATTTTTCATTTAATCTCTTAATTTGATTTAATTTGCTTAATGACTTTACTTAGTATTTTGAAATTATTATAAATTAGTTACATGTTTAATCAAATCGATTGAAAATGTTAATTTACTTGGTTTTAATTTGAATAGATTTGAATTAGGGGAAGGTGACAATTGTGTACAATGTATTATCTTAAATAGGACAATATAGACATGAATCGACACATGTGTGTGATGTTTGCTAACAAATTAGAGGATTTTAGTGGTCTAGAACATAATTTTGCTTGGTCATAATTTGACTTGAAGTGAATTGGAAGAAGATAATGCTTTCATAAAATGCATTGCCCCATACAAAGATACATGAGTGCAATTTAGCACCTGTATGTGACATGTATGAAACAATTAAAGCATTTTAGTGATTTTGGTTCAAATTGTGCATTATTGTGAAATGTCATTCAGATTTACAATTTTAAGACAATAGTGATAAGAATTAGATGTCTACATTTTGCCCTTATTTTAGAAGGCATAGAGAGACATTTGGTCGAAGTAACAACTTTTTAAAGAATAAAAATTTGTTAAGAATAATTTGAAAGGTAATGATTGAAGAAATAATGAGTAATCCATGATGACCTTCAAGAGGTCATACAAATATGAAAGAGAGGGATGGACTCTCAAAAAAGAGAGAAAAAATGAAATTAACCCATGGATGAGATTAAATCCATATGAGCTAATGCTTTCACATGTTGATTCTCAATGATCAAATTGAATAAAGTATAATGGGCCCTAAAGTGGGGGGAAGTGGGAAGAATGCATCCCAAAATAGAATAGACACACCTTGACATACCCAAAATAGGGTGAAAGTTATGGGCTTAGGGAATGATCAATCCAAAAATAAGTTTTATAATTTGATTTTTCAAAATGAGGGAAAAAGCTATAGAGCTTGGAATTAGAAGAAAAATAAAATGAGAGCATTGCTCTGGAGAAAGGAGGTCAATGAATTAATAATGTACCCCAATAGAATGGATTTAATCAGTTGATAAATTAATTTTACCCCAAGAGGGCTGATTTGACCATTGATAATTAATTTTATCCTAGTAGAGTCGATTAGATTGGTGATTGGTCTAAATATTGTGCCTCAGTAGGGAAAATTGGTAGGCATAGCTCAAGGATATAACCTATTGCATAAATAAAAAATGACCAGGCAAAAATGTAGGTGAGATCACCTAATGACTTTTTAAAGACTAAATAAGCCACAAAAATAGGCATACAATGATGCAAAAAGAGATGAAGAATGATGATATTGGATTCAAATAATATGTATGTGAATAATAATGAAACAAGGATGATACAAATCGCTGAGTTGACCCAAGATACATCATGTATCCAAGTGCTACCTATATAGTCCAGATGAACCTCATGCCAATGTAGTTCTCTTAGAAGTGGGAGAAAATGTAAAGAGGAATGAAGAATATAATAAAAATGGACCAATGTTCAATTGTGTTTATGATATCCTATTTAGGTAGTGGATAATTAGGATAGTGCTTTCATAGATATTATTTGGTGCCACATTGACTTTTAGACTTGGATCATTTGGTGTTACTTTGGTAAATGGAATTATACATCATAAATATGAATAACCTATAATAACATTGTATTTTGATTATTAATAGATCGATTCAAAGGTGAATATTTACAACTAAAGATAATGATAAAAAAACCAAGATGAAAGATGCAAGCATTTACATTTGAACAAAAAAACAAAACAAAGAAAAATAAAAAGAGGCTTAAAAGACAACATGCAACCAAATCAAAGTCAAGATATGAATCATCAAGACTTAAGTAGGAATAAGAATGTATCAAAAAATAAACAATCAATAAAATAATTTAAATACAAATGTAAACAATTCAATCTCAAGTTAAGACCAGAATCAAAAGGTTTTCAAAATGTATTCAAACATAATACTAAAAATAAATAAATAACCCATTAAATAAAACACACAACCCAAAAAAATAAAAATTAATATAAATCATATTATCATTAACCAAGTCAAGATCCACTTATGAAGGCTAAAAAATAATGATAACTAGATGGTGCCCCCAAGCAAGGATACATGCAAGGGAAGGATACATCATAGGGTGGCTGAAACAATTAGAACCAATAACAAGTTTGCCATAGTAGGTGGATTTGGGAAGGACACATCCCAATGGTTGGTAAAATGAACAACTCAAATATGGATTACATATAATGACTAGATTTAAGACAAGACACATGTTTTTTAATTTTTGAGATTTATATCTCTCATGATGATTATAAGCATTTTTCAAAATTTTAGGTCTTTTAGATTGTTTTGAATTCTTTTGGAAAATTTGAAGCATCTCAACTCAATGGAAAATTACAAGACACAAAATGGTCTAACTCAAAAAAATATCAAGAGTGTTTAAACTTTAAATGATCGCAAAAAGATGAGAGCATGGTTTAGGTTGCTCACAAAATGTTAAGAGCATTCAAACTTAAAATGCTCATAAAATAGTGAGAGCATGTCTTAGGTTGATCAAAAAATGGTGAGATCATGGTAAAAGGGTGACTAAGACAACCTTAATACAAATTGAGAACTAACTACATAGTCCAAATGAACCTCAAGTCACTATAGTTCAAACATATGGCAAATTACAAAAAGATGGTAAATCGAGGCAAAGAGCAAGGCAAATGGCAAGACAAGGAAAATGGCAAGATAAGGTAAATGGAAAATGAAAAAGGTGAGGTAAAATATTATGTTATCCCTAATAATGTGGAGATGCACATCTTGATCAACATATGATATAACTAGAAGAGTCAATCATGCAAATTTTTATCCCATAGCCCCTCTGAGTAGTTAATCTATCAAGAAATTACTACTGATTTGGACTATGATAACACTATTTTGATATTCAATAGTCTTTGAATTTGTTTTCTCCAAATTTCAAGACAATATATCTTCATAGCTTCTATAAAGGAAAGTACGACTAGGGATAATAAATATTGATAAACAATGGATAAAAGGTATGATTTAGTGATTGAGAGATGGATCATAATGGAATGTATAATGATTGGATAACAAATAAAGATTGATACTTTCAATCATACACAATGTTGCTAATTCTAGATTTGACATAATTTTGGTTATGATAGGGCCAAAGACTTCTTCACATGCTCTTGATAGGACCATAATATTGTTTTGTTTTGTAGACCTAAGAGATGTTATAATTTGATTTTGTTGTAGATTGATAGCTATACCAATATCATCTTCAATAATGTTTTCATCAAGAAATAAATAATTGTTATGCTCAACTATTGGCACCTTGAAGATGTTTTCACCAATAAAGTTGTATTGATTGTCCCATAACACCTATGATAAAGTTTCACCAAGGAATGTTGACTTTTGACTTTGATTGTCTTATAGCAACTCAAACAAGGTTTCACTAAAATATGATGAGTTTAGAGTTTGATTATCCCCTAGCACCTCTAAAAAGGTTTCAGTAGGAGATTATTCTTCTTTTGTATGAATGTGGTCTTGATCCCCCTGATATTTTGCACCTGATATATCTCCATGGATATTATTCAACAAAATATGATTATCTCAATCCCAATCAACACTTATGGGACATGGAATGCCAATATAATGGATATGTTGGTTGGTGGTAATGGTAATGGAATGATGAAAGGAAACACAATCCTCATAGAAGACATTAGGAGAACTTATGCTGATGCTAAAGTAATCATCATCAAAAATTGTAGAAGGATAAAAAAATTCAAATTGATCTGTAAGAGATATGCACCCAATGCCATAAAATCCCCTAAGGTACTCTAATTTTGAAGCTAATCCTGACTCAAAGGACTCTAAATCCAATGTTGAGATTGACATTGATTCTACTTCTACTATTGAATTTGATATTTTTTGAATAATAAAACCTAATTCTAAGTTTTATTCTTCTTCAATTGTGGATGGTGCTACAATGATGTCTTGTTGAATGTTTGGTTCTAGATGAGTAATGTCTTGTGATGGCATAATGGGATATTCAAAATATAGATTCATCTAAGAAGGGTTTAACACAAAATGGATCATCTAGGTGAAACCATTCACATAGAAGGAATAATACAAGGGGTGACTCCATAGATATTGGCTTGTCAAATGGGGACTCCTCAACGAAGGGAAAAAGGCAAAGAAATAACTCCATAGAGACTAGCTTGTCAAAGTGAGGCTTTTCAAAAAAAGGACAAGGGTCAACATGTAACTCCACCAGCTTGTCAAATTAAGGTTCCTAGACAATAGGGAAAGGATCAAAAGGTGTTTCATCATTGGTTGACTCATCATGAATGGGTGTTCTAAAAATAACATCAAGAATTGATTGATTTTTTTGGATTTGGTACACAATTATTTTCAAAATCTCAGATTTAAACACACTTGGGTCTTTAATCGATAATGGATCTTGGATGAATAATGATCATATTTATGGCATAAATACATTTATCTAGGATTTTTTAAAGTGGGGAATAGTTGGCATTAGATGAGTAATGGCTTGCGGTTCAATACTAGGCTTTTTGAAAAGTAGATTATCGAAGAAGGGATCAACAAAGACTAGATTGTCCAATTGAAGTTCCTCAATGATGGGTAATACTAGTGTTCAGCCTAGGATAGTAACTTTAACATGCCTAGTTATGATTTCATGACCTTGATTAGATAATGAGATACCAAAATTGGAAGGAAAGGGAGGAAGGCCTAGAATGATAATCCTTGGGTACTGTGGATCTTGGTTGCCAATGCATGCCAAAGGAGGAGGGCTTAGAATTGTAACCTTTAAGCATTTCAGAGCTTAGTTGCTAATGTAGGATAAAAGAGAAAGATATGGTTAGCATATGATAATTGACATGGATTGGTTTTTTAATACAAAAATTAGCCCAAAAAAGGGAAATACAACTTAGAAAATATGCCCCCATAAAGGGCTGTATTGGTCCAAAAAATATGCCCCCATAAAGGGTGGTATTGGTCTAATGAAATGGAATGTGGAACATGGGTTTAAGATGAACTATGGCTTGGATTCATTCAGCTCATGATTTGTATTTGGGGTCAAAAAATAACCCTAATAAAAAATGGAAAGGTACAACACATGGTTCAAAATGAACATGATCAAAATAGAATGGTTTAGCATGTGGTTCAAAATAAACTTGACTTGGATTGACTTAGCTTATAAAAAATATATGGGTTAAAAAAAAAGAACCTTGATTTGACATGACTTGGATCATAAAAGGTATGAAGGTTCAAAAATGAACCCTAATGTAAATAATTGGTCCCAAACCAAAATTGGGTCCAAATGGACCTGCTTTGAATGGTTTTCAATTGGACATAATAACAGTACTATGCAAACAACATAATAGTATCATTAGTCAACATAACATTAATATGAAGTAAAGAATGCCCAAAAATAAGGTAGAGTAATTCCTCATCTTGGAAGTGTGCAATGGACTACGTGTTTGAACTTGACTTTGGGGTTTTGACTTGGTAAAAATAAAAAAATGATTTTGGACTTGAGTATGAACAATATGACATTTAAACACAAGAAATAAATAAAATAGTCTAAATACAAAAGTAAATGATTTAAGTCAAAGTGAAGGCAAGACTCAATAGTTTTATAAAATGTATTTAAACTTAATTGGCAAAACAAATAAGAAGCAGCCAAACACACATTCCTACACTAAAATTGACAAGGTTGCTTTATACCATTGGATTCTTTTGATATACTCCTTATTGAGAGGAATTAAGTTTTTAATCCAAATATTAAATGCACATGAAATGTAGGGTTGTTTATATCCCCTCTTCTCTCAATAAATCTTATGGTGACATGTAACTTTGGGATACTTACCTTGTACCAATGGTATTCTATGGTAAATGGAGTTTATCTAAAAACTATAACTTTCAATCAATCTAGATGGTCTCATATGTGTGGTTAACACTAGGGAACACCACATCATTTGGATCCAAGTTAATTGGATTGTTGTAAAAAGGTCCTATCTTTTTCATAACCACTACATCCATTAGATTATTTAGTGTAGTGTGATGTCTAGATTAAGCCATTGTAGTGAGGTAGTTATCACTAATGGATTTAGTTTAACCTATCAAACTAAAGTCCCAATAATTCACCCTCAATTTATATACCCCACCATAGAGTGGGGTTGAAACAATACAGGGAGATGAAATCCTAGGTCAACACTTCCATAAGGAACTTATAGGGAGGTGATGAAATCACATCCACAAGCTAAGTGAAATAAATTAAAAATAAGACTTTGAAGGTAATTTAGGATCACCCAAGTTACTCATTTATTGGAGAGTTCCTTTAAGACATTCCTTATATGCTTGGACTAATAAAAAAATCAATGAATGAAGAAATTTTAGTCACCCAAGTTCCCTAAAGGGGATGGGGGGAGAGCATACATGCTAAGAATAGTTTGTAAAAAACATACAATAAATAAAAATGATAAACAAGAAAGCTCTTAAGAGTACTTATTCTAGTATTTGTGCTCATTTTAAATCACTAAGTGAAATGTGAAGTGAAATTTATCCCCTTGTCTTTATTTTCATTTTTAAAAATAATCACTCTTTATCTAGAAAAAATTTCAAGTAACAAGTTAAGAATTTTTTCTGTGGTCCTTGGCAAGTGAAATTTGTGATAAATAAGTTAGATTAGAAAATAAATTAACATGACTGTATATTCTATTTTATGAAAAATACATGCAATTTGATGGTAAAATAACCACATAATCCAAATTCATGACTAAACACATGGTTTTAAAAACAAAATCATAAAAAAATGGAGTCTAGATGACCCCAAACAAGCCTTTGGAAGTTGGTCACTTTGCAGCCTAATGACCTAACTATTTAGTAGGGTGACTTTAATGTTTGACAGAGTGATTTCATCATTTGCATTACAACCTTGCCATTTTTGTTGTAAATTCACCATTTAGTAGAGAAGGTCTAATTGTCACAAATTCACTATTTTGATCACAATATCACTATTTACCAGAGTGACTCTATCGCTATCATCACAAAACCACTGTTTTCTTAAAAATATGTTAACACCTACTAATTTTCATTTTTTGAAAAATCTATGAAACATAAGAAAAAATAATCACATAATGTGAAAATTTAGGAGGATGCAAATGGTTTTAAAAATAAATCATTAAAAATGGAGTCTATATGACTCCAAACAAGCCTTTGGAAGTTTGTCACTTCATGACCTAATGACCTTGCCATTTTCACTTCAATCTCATTAATGTTCAGGGTGACCTCACTATTTTTACCAAAAGATTGAAAACATGAAAATTAGAAGAAAAAAGAGTAAAATAACATCAAAATATGGTTTGGATGTGCAATTAGAATAATAAAATCCCCCCCAAAGGGATTTGTGAGATGTGTGGTCCCATCGGGCATGTCAAAATGTAGAGCAAGATAACAAAGCAAGTTAGTTCATGTGTTAGTAAAGAAAATAAATAATAAGCATAAAGAACCTAACTTGCTAAGCCTATTCCCTCGAGGGGTGGGTAAAATGAAATCAAGAAACTAATGTAGAAAGTAAGGCAAATAATACCTTCCCATAGTGGTTGTCCTTAAAAAATTGTTCCATAAACATGCTTATGCCCAGATTTGGTGCTCTAAGTCTTTATCAATGCGGTTGGGTAAGTGATTCCATCATCTCTTCTAGTACCAATGGATTTGGCTCCTTGATTGATCAATTTGGGGGATTTGATGAAGTTTCTTCTATTAATATTTCTGCATAGGTTTTTTACACTAAAAAACTTGGTCGCTAGTCTATGGTGGCTCATGTATTTACACTTTTCTAGAAATATTGATAATCAACTGTGATAGTCCATCTTGGGATCAAGATGTGTGGCCAA